>OY720347.1:42793154-45193154 GCA_963082975.1 Labia minor | reverse complement strand
GCTTTCAATACCGGGATCCCGGACGATTTTTGTCCGGTATTCAAAACCGGTATTTATGTAAAAATACCGGTATTTTGGTATTACGAATTTACAAAATGTGTATGATTTTTAATGACAATAGTGCCGACAAGTGTAGAATCAGAAAGAGCTTTTTCGGCCGCTGGTTATAATTGTACGAAAATTCGGTCCTCGCTTGATGAAACGCTTGATTCCTTGTATTTTTTAAGAGCAAACTTTAATAAACAAAATGCAAGTTATTAATATTAAATACTTTCAATTTATATTTTTATATTTTTTACTTCTTTAATTATATTTAATTCTTTAATTATATAATACCATACGAGCCTATTATATGTAAAATGTACCATAGAATTTAATATTTACTTTATTTTACTTGCACGTTTTTTGTATCTATCTACTCCTACTCTCTTTATGTAATAAAATAAATAATATCTACTCATTTCAGAACAATATTTATTGGATTTCATATATTATTTGTTAAAAAGTCAATATAACAACTGAGGTAAATAGAAATATAGCTAGTAAATTTATTATTAATAATACCGGAATCAATACCGGTATCCCGGTATTTGAAATTTCAAATACCAAATACCGGTATTCAGATTTTAGTTCGGTATTGTAAGCCCTACATAAAGGTAACTACCATAGTACATAAAAATCAGAGTAGTTTGGTTAATAAATATAAATGCTCCATGAATGATCAATAAGGATTCTAATCCCAAATAATACTAATAGATTTATAAATAAAAATCAATAAGAATTCTAAAGATCACAATCACACAAGCAAATAATTTATTTCAAAATATATTAAATATATATAATAAAATATAATATAAAATATATATAATGAAAAATGACTAAACAGTTAAATAAACTAATGATTAAAAAAACAATTGAATAAAAAAATAATAATAATGTATTAATAAACACAAAATTAAATAAAGCAAAGTAAGTATCTCACCTTGATTTTGCAGAAGAATCTAGTAAAGGTTCTCTATGGCCTAGACCAGAATCAGATTCCCTTTTTATGACTCCACAATGACTACCAGTTTCAGAACCATCACTTGAAATACTACTCCCACGTGCTCGATACTACAAAAACATATTTTTTTAAAATAAAGTTTGTATAAATAAATATTACAAGCATTTTTGACGGGAACAAAATAATAATATGATATAACAGTAGGAATATATAAGATCTAATTTATGAATTAATACCTGGGGATTTTCAGTAATGTGAACTGCAGCGGAGATTAATTTATCACGACCAGCATGACCATTTGGAATGCGCCCATTACTTAATAAAGGCCGAGAAAGAAGTCCATTAGTCGTTTGACCATTCGGATAACCACCCTGAAAAAGATAGTTTATGATAAAAATAATTTTTTTTTTTTGAGTCAAATATAGGGCTTTAATCGAAAATTTGAAAATAAATAGAAGTATAAACAAATGCAAAAATTTTGTATTTATAACTCGTATTCTTAACTTCTATCACTATTTTTATGTTAAATCTTTTTCAAAATAATAGAATAAAAAGTAAGATATGTATACCTATAATAATATATAACCTCTTAATGTGTTAGGTAAACTAAAATTAAATTTAAAATCATGATAAGAAAAACTGGGGGAAGTTTCAAGTTTATTTATTATATTTGCTTTATGCATGCGCATTTCGGTCAGAAGCTTATTAAAATAATATATAATACATAATAATTCTATAAATAATAGCAAATGAATGTTAATTTGAAGTGTACTTTAGTGTCAAGATGTAATATCGCATCGGAGGGAATGTGCGTTGAAACTCCTGTTGCTGAGGCAGATTCTGGTAAGGGCTCTAACTCATGAATCTCACCACTATCTCGCCATATACTTCCATTACCGTTAGCACCAGCTGCCACGGCTGCAGCTGCCAAAGCAGCTGCAGAACGTTTAGAGCATTGACGTCTCCAGAAAAGAGTCGCAATAGATAAGATAATACAGATCAAACCAATGCTTGTACCAAGTACTATACCTAGAAAACAATTAAGAATGAAAGAGAACATCCAAAAGAAATAAAAAAAAAACAAAGTTAAAAAATATCCAATTACCAAGCGTTTGATCATGTTCTATCCTTCCAGGAAGAGCAGCTTGCTCTCCTTTATCCAATTTTGCTAATGGTCTTTGAGGAGCAGGTATTGTAAGAACCAAAGGTTGACTAGCAGGTCCCTGTCCTGATCTTGAATTTCCTCGGACTTGAAGGAGATAGGGAATATTTCTTTTTAACCCAGTTAGATCAAGGAATGTCTGTGTGCCCGGTATCTGAGTAATAATTATAGAATAATTTTAAACAGAATTAAACTAATAAATAAATAATAATGTTTTATCTTAAATATTTTTTTATTCTATCACTTATTTAAAATTAAAAAAATATTATTATTAATATCGGAATTTTGGGCTCTTCCTAGTTCAAACCAGTGGTGTATTGGGAGGGGAACGGGGAGAAACGACGTTCCCTTACCATTTTTTCAGAACCGGAAAGTGTTCCAGTACTTTTTCATGTCCCGAAAACTCCCACTTAAAACTACTGTTAGAATTTATATATTCATCCACGGGCCCCTGGTCACTCGGCAATAATTTAATGTAAACAATTATTATTCTGAAAATCATTACTAACCATAGTAGAAATATGATCGTTTTTCACGCCAGAATGCGTTGCAAGCGTTACAAGGTAGCTGCTCACTGGGCCTGGATTTTGTGTTGGTTCTCGCCATGATATTCTCACAGTAGTGGAATTCAAAAGTTGCCATTGAACATCACGTACAAGTCCAGGCACTAATTCAATACAAATTAGTAATTTATTTATTTATTTTTTTGGATTTTATTGTTGTATATATAAAACAAATTACCTCCTTCCATGGTATAACACTCAACTTTCTGACTATAAGGGCCACCATCTTCATTAGAGTCATGAGCACGAACTTTGATTTCATAAAGTGTATAAGGTTTTAAATCCTCAAGTAAAGCAGTTGTCCCAATACTAAAAAAATATTAATGTAAGAGAGCATAATAAAATGAAATCATATTAATTATTTAGATATTTTTCTGAAAACAATAAGTTAATCCTAATTTATCTCTTTATTTATGTATATAAAATAGTTTATTAAAGTAAATTGTTAATAATTTGTCTTCATCAAAGACTTCTCAAATATGTTTTATTGAGAAAAATTTATTTTAAATTCTTCCTTAGTATCCGCAATCCTCTTATAATTGAACCAATTATAAATTAAAATAAATCATCAATTAAAAATAGAATAATAATAACTCTTCGATTATTATTCAATCAAGATCTTGATATAATTTAATCCAAGGAAAAAAGATCTTCAATTACCTTCTAAGAAATTTCAAAGACGATTGTTTGGACTCATCCTCATTTTTAATCAACTTTTGTACCGGCCCATAACAGACGGTATAAGCAACAATTTTATTACTTCCCAGAGGTGGTTGCCATGTAACATTAATAGAATGAGAAGAAGCTGGCCAGGCTTCAAGCCTGATAGGAGGCTGTGGCCCCAACGGAGATACACTAATAGCCTCATTATTTTCCTCCTCCGAAATTAATGTTTTAATGAATGAAGTACTGCTCTCTCCTTCACCGTCATTGTTCCATCCACTAACCAGTACTTCATATGATGTTCCGGGGTCTATGAAAGATCACCAAAAAAAAAAATTCAAATTTCAATGGATGAACAATTGTTTCATTAATTAAATAAATACTTACTTAGATTGGCAATAATAGTTGAGGTGTAATTATTTGTAAGAAGCATAGGCCCTATTAAACGTCCGTCTGGACCGCGATAATAAATTTTATAACCGAGAATTTCTGTAGATGGATCCTGAAGAGGAATCAAATTAACTTCGATTGATGAAGAGTTAATTGAACTTAATTGAACAACGGGAGCTGCAGGCACGGATTTTGTATCTTGTTCTGATGATGGCATCTCAAACAATTTCCAAGGCATTTTATCTTCAAGAGAACTATTAAGCCAGCCCTTGCTATTACCAGCAAGAATACGTACTTTATAATGAGCTTCTGGTTCAAGACCTTTTGAAATCATATAATAATAAGAATAAGAATAATAATATTAATAAGAATATTAGATAATAGAATTTGAAATAATACCTCTAATGACGTAATCAAAAACCTCTGCAGACACGGTATCAACAGAAGCGGAGGTAGAATATTCCCTTTGCCATTGAATTTTGTATCCGATAACAAGACCACGAGCTTTTTCAGTTGATAGGGGAAGCCATTCTACTCGAGCTGTTGTAAGGCTTGTTGGTGAAACTTTAATGATCTCAGGCGCACCAAATGGTTCTAAAACATTTAAAAAAGATCTCTTCTTACTTTCAACAATCCGATCTATTTACTATATACATTAAAATCCATAGAAGTTAGTTAACCATAAAAACTAACAAAATCATAAATCATATTGGAAAAACGGAGATTAATTTCAACAGAAAAATCCTCTTTAAGGCAATTGGACCACACCTCTAAGGAAATATAATTTATCGAAAGTATTTTTTTAAAGTAACTTGAATTTAAATATTACCTTCCTCTGCAGTTTGGCATACAATACTCTCGCTGAAATCAGAAGCAGATGTTGCGTAGGCCCGTATTTTAAATGTATAATTAGTAAAAGTTTTTAATTTATCGAGAAGGAGTGTTCGATTTCGAGAAACCACCTGGTTCTCGACCGCGTTGCCTGTTGAAAACAAAAAAAAATCAAAATCGAATTAGTAATTATTAGTATAATATATATTGGTGACTAAGTAAATTCTAGGTAGATGTAGGTGGAGTTAGATTTTTTTATATTGATAGAAAATAAATATGGGTGTTGTCTCGATAATATGTAAATATGTAGGTTTTAGATTTATTTTTTTCATTCTATGGTCTATGGTAAATTAATAAATATATAAGTGAATTATTTTCGATGTTTTTTTTTAATTGTAGAACCACTACTATTAATTAATTAAATTCATTCTTTTCTGAGTTTAGTGAATTTAATGAACAAAGAAAAAAATGAAAATTTTGCTTTGTATAGTAACGATGAAGTTGTCTGGGGGAAGGTACCATTCCTCTCCCCTTATATATTTTATTATTTAAAATTTATAATGGTTTTATTTAGAAATTATTAAGAGTTCCACAACAGTATTTATACACATCAATCTTAAAATCTAAAAAGATGAAATTACAACGGCAATCCCTCCTAAGAAGAATATACCATATGAAGAATTTAGTCAAAGAGAACTAAAAATTCAAATTTATTTATAAGGAGAGGGAAATCAAAAATTTTAAAGCTTACAAAATTAACTTAATATATATAAATTTAAAATTTTAAAACTAATAATAATTGTTTAGGATATTTTATCGATTTTAAAAAAATAAATTTTTTAAAAATAATTTTTAAATAATTTTTTTTTTAATTAAAATAAAAAAAATTCTTTCAAAGAAAAGACTTAAATTTCAATTATATTATTTAGGATTATTATTTAAAGAATAGTCTTTTTAAATATTAATTGAATATTTATGTAGAAAATTTACTATTGGAAATAGCATAATGCACGGTGTATGCTTGAATGCCAATTCCTGTATGATTCCATCGAAGCAGGATTTGTCCAGGCTCGGGGTTTTCGCACTCCAGGTCTAGTGGAGGTTTCGGCAGATTTGTAGCATTCAAGGTGAGTTGGGCAGCCGTAGACACCTCGCCCAGTACATTGTGGGCGATGCACTGATAGATGCCCTCATCTTCCGAGACGGTCGTTAGTAACACCAGGGAGCCACCGCGATGTTTCATATGGCCTGCCCACAACAACACAACAACATTAATTAGAACAAATCGAAAATTTATTTTCTATTAATCTCATTCCATTTATATATTTCATGAAACAAATAAGATATTGTTATTATTCGTGAATTTAATAAGATAAAATATTCAACTAAATAAATACTACAATATACAATATTTATATATACTATATTTATAATATAGAACAATAAATCTATTGATTTCCTTTGTTGAATAGGATTAACATGATAAAACAAATAAAAAAAAAAAAAAAAATAAAATAAAACGATGATAAGTCCAAGTGAAAGTCTTTTGTGTATTTCAATTGTGACGAGTAAATACTCAATGAAATCATCCATGATATTATAGATATTACGATTCATCTCAAATGTCAAAAAATATCGGCAGAATGACGATTACCGAAAGTCAATGATATTGATTGGTGCAAAATATGAATAGTTCTTTTACAATAAATAAAATGAATAAACAATAATATATAGTAATAATACCCTAATAATGATCTTAAGATATAAATTGCATGAATATTTTCTTTAAAAAAAATAAATAATAATCATTTTTGTGCATTAAATAATTTAATTAAATAAATGCGCATTTTGAATAAATAAATTATTTAAGAAATATATTTCTGTCTTATAGAAATGTATAATAATAATAAGCAATGGCGGCTAATAGTTAAGAACTAGCTGCTAGCTTAAGGTCTTGTCGAATATTGATAATTGATGCGTAAAATTATATCAGAAAAAGAATTCTGAGAATAAATTAAATTATTTATCTAAGTACTATTTATAAAGAAAATAACTATTAAAACCTATCACCCTAAACCTTAATAAGGTATTATTAATATATTTATTTTCATATGAATAAATTATGTAAAAAGGTATGCAAGTAAATTGTAAAATATATATATTATATAAATAAATAAGGAAAAGTGTTGTATTTATTTGTGTGATTGTAAAACATTGAACTGGCTAAATGATTGAGACCTAAAGCTATTTTTTTTTTTAAAAAAAAGAAATTTAAATTTTTTTATTGTGAAATTAACCAAAGAATATAGAAAAATCTATGAAAATAGTTATGTTGATAATAATAATAATAATAATATAATGATAACAATAATAATAATAATTAAATTTATTATACTTAAGTAATTTTTAATAGGTTTTATATTTATACGAAATTTCCAAAAATCTAATTGTAGGGCCTAATTTTTTTTGAGCCTAAGGTCTAAAATTGTTTTAATCTCCACTGACAATAATAATGATAACAAAATTTGAAAAATTATATTTTTTCACTTATTTTGTAAGGGTTATTTTTACCGTTATTTTGTAAGGGTTTTCCATCTTTAAGCCAGGTTATAGTGGGTGGTGGTACTCCGGTAGCGTTGCATTCAAATCGTACTGTGCGAGCACTCGGGGATCGTTGAGAATCTGGACGACGAATAAAAACTGGAGATTCCAAAACTTCAACAGAGATACTCTGAAATATTAAGAAAACAAAATATGGATTGGGGAAAAACAAACTAAAAATTGAATTTAAAATTAATTTCGTATCAACTTTCTAAAGTCTTATTTTTCCTTTAGAATAAATCTCTATTTTAGTCAGCTTTCTCAGAATTGTAAATTAGTTTTATTTATTCTTAAATGAACGATCCCTCAAACACAAGTTTGGCTGACCATGATTATAATACTAAAATCCTTTATTTAACAATAATTTTTTTCAGATCATCTTAATATAGATTTTTATAAATATACATAAATAAATTTTAATAAACAAAAAGAAAAAAGAAAATAATTGAATTTATAATTAAATAGAATATATACAAAATTTATTTTAAAAATTTTTAAAAATAAGACTAATTTTCAATTTTTATTTTAAATTCAGGAAACATTATACATTTCCATTGCAATCTTTGATTTCAAAAAAAGTCCTGAGTTATATGTCTGCAAGCATACATAAACAGTTTATCTAATACATGAACACACAATTGGAATAGTATAATAGAGATTGGCATAACTAATCAACCCTTAGACTTAAAATTCGTTTTCACAAACTTGGGTCTATTTAGCCAACCCAAAGGTCCTCTCTATAAAATATTACAAAGGAAATTTGGAAACAGTTAACATTAACATTGACAATGCATACCTGTATTGAAATGGCTAGAAATTCATATATATAATAAGATACACCATTACACTTGACCTTTTGGAAACATGTATTTTGCACCCCCTGAAACTACCCCTCTACCTAAATTAACACAAATAATCTGACGTTGAGACAGAGAGTTCATGTGTTAGAGTTAGAGAAAGTTCAGACAAAATGTAGTTATAGAGTATAGTTCTGAGTTCAGACAAAGCATAGGAGTTGAGACATTTAGAGATATACTAAATTCAGACATAGAGACAGAATGCAGTAGAGACGTTTTAGTGATTCCTCGATACTCATTTCCCCCAATTTCGACAATTTAACGATTGTAACATATTCTAGTTCATAAATAAATATATATTTTTCCTTTTAGAATCAATTGTTGCCTTTTGTTCTTCCTTTTAATTATCCACCATCCCAGCGGGTAAGGTAAAGATATAATTGGCATAGCAGGTTATCATTTCATAACTGGCGAGTCGGTATTCATAAATGGCAGAAGTCAGATATATAACACCTGCTAATTATTTTTATTTATTTACACATTAAACATAATAAAATTAATAAAATATTTTTTTTTAGATTTTGAAATTATTATATTACTTAAAAAAAAATTAAATATGATTCTCTAACTTGAACATTTAAGCTGAAAATTTTTAAATAAGATGAGAAATGAGATAAAGAAAAATGTTTTAAAAAAAATCAATTCTTATCGCTTGTATCCAAAATAAAAGAGATCTTTGAATAATAGGTGAATGTTAAAAGGAAAGTTCAAATGAATAAATTAAATACAATGTTGGGGAGAAGAAAAAAAAAACTTAGTTTAAAAAGTAGATTTCGTTTGAAATTTTCAAATTTGCATAATGGGTTCAAAGGCAAAACTTTTTAACTCAGATTGTCAATTCAATTAATAATCTTAATGATTTTATTAGGCATAATTCAAAATAATGTTGAAATATTTTTTATTATTTTGATGAAATTATTATATTTTTTACAATACAATTACTTTAAAGTAACATTTGAGCTATATTCGATGAGAATGAAATTATAAATTATTAAGACAAGGACCTTTTTAAAACTTATCATTGTTCTAAAATATTTTTCAAAAATTATAAACATTAGACAATAAATAAAATTAATAATTTTATTTTAATAAGAATAAGTTCGCTGTCATGTGTTGGAGGAAGGTAATGCTGAACTAAAATAACAAAAGAGTATGGGGTGCTGATATTTTTTTTAATTAATGAACGTAGGGATCTATGGGGAGAAGAGAATGTGATATTATAAAATTATGATATATTTTAGATCGAAATCATAACGGGATTCCTCTTCTTCAGTTTGATAATTAAACTGTGATAATGAAGTATAATATACTTAGAAATTGAAGAAAACCTATTTTCTTAAAGTAAGTGTTAATTAAAATTTATTTTACTAAAGTTTTTTAAATGAATTTTGAATAAAATTTATTTGTATTGATTTCAGGGAAGAAAGAAAAATTAAAAAAAAAAAATAATATAAATCAAAGATGGCTTAAAAGAAATGATAAATAAGTTGACCTGTGGCCAGGTCCGAACCGACCGACGGTTTGAAGTAAATTAATTTCCAGCTACAGAAACAATTTCAAATAATTTTAATATATCTATTAATGTAATAAAAAACATAGGCATATAACATAAATATTTTTAATTTTATTTTATTTATAATATATGTATATATTTATATGTAAGACCAGGCTGTGACGTCATGAATGGCTGGATGACGTCATATAATTTTAAATCAAGAAAAAACTAATAAATATGATTTTCCCGAGGATAAAACCAATACAAAGTGCATGATTCGTGGTGATATATAAAAAAATCTCCTCATGTGAAATTTGGTGTGAAAATAACCCTTCCCTTCCAATCGTCGATCGCTAATACTACCACTTCCGGTTCACGGATTTGCACCAAAAGTTGATCAATTCATCCCACTGATGCATTAAGTAAATATACCAAATTTCATCAAAAGCGGTTGAGCCGTTCAGGCTGTACACATCTATACGGACGGACAGACGGACAGACGGACGGACAGACGGACGGACAGACGGACGGACAGACGGACGGACAGACGGACAGACGGACGGACAGACATCATGCTAAAAATACTTTTTCCTGTTTAGAAAATGCATGATTCGTGGAGATATGTAAAAATCTCCACATGTGAAATTTGGTGTGAAAACAATACCTCCCTTACTATCGTCGGTCGGTAAAAAGAAAGAAAAAAAATCTAAAAACACTGTTAATTGTGTTTTGTCTTTAAATTTTTATCTGGTATATGTGTTCCCTATTTAAATATTAAATCGAATCATTAATAATAAATCGAGAATCCTGTTGAAGGGATGAACTTTATTAAAGGGTGAGGGTCAATGTGGATGCTCATTAGTGTAATAAATACAATCTACAGTTTGTCCTTTAATTAACAAGTTGGAATTTTGGTTCGTAAACTTTGACGGTTGAATTTTTAAATAAAAAGTTTTCCTTTCTCCTCCCATATATATATATATGATAATATATCGGGAGGTAACCAGATTTTAATTAAATAATATAATAATGCTACTATAAGAAATAGTAGGAATTATATTATGCTTATTATTTCAAAAAAGTTTAAATATATACTAGGATTTTTAATATAAAATAAAAACAACTTATAAAATCATCATAATTTATAGTAACTAGGACAAAAAAATCCTCAATTAATTTATTTTTCTGTGAATTATTTATATTTATTTATTTATTTATATTATTATCTGATTTAATTTTTATATATTTTCATTTTTTTAAATTATATTATTTTTTTCAATTTTCGCCTGATCTCTATGGATCTGCAACATGAATAACATTTAGTTTCTTAGAAATCAATTAATTAATGAATAGCCGACCAAGAGAAGAAATTTGGGGAAGGCTGTAAAAATGTGATTAAGTAAATAATTATAAATAATAATTTTCTTAAACTTGGTTAAAAGTAATTTTCTATTTAAAATAACGAGGAAAAATAATGTATATAGATACCTACATTTACTTATACATACATATATATTTACCTATTCTTTGTTCTAAACATATATAATATTTTTCTTAAATTATATAAAATAGATGTTATTTTCCAACATATAAATATACTTTCCAATTTACTTTCCCTAATAAATTTCATTTAATTTGGAAATTAAATTTTATTGCGGTGAAGTTAGAATGGAATCCAAACATCAAGCCTTCTTAGCTTTATCTAAAAAAACTTTTATCTTTTTAATGGATATTAATTTCTCCTTAATCCTACGAAGAATAGCGAAGAATGGACTCTTCAACGATAAAAATTAAATAACTTCCAGCCATTAAAATGGGATTGTATTATTTTTTTATTTGGAGACTAAACGATTTTGAAAACTAAAAAAAAAATTTTAATAACTTTTTTTTTTAATAAAATAAATAGAATAATTGAGTGAATCATTATATAATTGATTATGATATTTTAATTCATTTTCATCAATTTTCGAAAATTAGAAATTCATAGACAAGTAAATCATATATATTATTTATATAATATAATATTTATCAAGAAGACGAGACGATTGAGGTATCAAACTTGACACAATTAAAATATAAATAGTAGAATTTTCATTAATTAATTAATTAATTTTATATTAATTTTTCTGATATTTTTCAAACCATGATTATAATACATAATACATCTATCTATTCTAAGATGTGCCAAATTGTTTTAAAATTTGGATGCCCCTTTAAACACTAATCCTGATGATATCACCTACATGTCCTAGAATTTTTTCGGAACATTTCTAGAACATCCTGTATTAGTAATTATATTTCATTAAAAAAAGATATATTTATTTTATATAAATTTCAAATAAACATTAAAAAATAAATTTTAATTAGAGATTGTTAATATTATAAATATCTTTTATATAGTAATCCAATTCCACGTTTTCAAATCTAGTAAATAGACATATGGGAGGTCTTGTTTTGATATGATAACAAATTGAAAATAAATTTGTTAAGTGAAGATCATAGGTCTTTCTGAGACCATCTGGACCTAGAATAAAATAGTTGGAGACTAGAATGGTATAAATTTAATTTTCATCAATTGATTTATATTGGAATAGAATATAAATCACTTTTATTCTATCAAAGTTGAAAATTAATTTAAATAATTAATTCAAATTTCCTTGTAATTTAAACGTAGGCTTTTTTATAATAACAATTTTTATTATTAAATTATTTTTCACTAACTATGATTTGAATATAAAGGAGTTCTCGAATTTATCAAAAAAACAAATTTTTCATTCCATTTTTTTAAAAGAAAATTCTCAATTAATAAGATGACAGATTATGATTAAAAGAAATATATTTTTATTCATCTCATTAAAAATTTGTATTCCATATTAAGATATTATATATTATTATAATAATTATATAGATTCAAAATTATTAAATATAATACTTTTTAATTCTAAATACTAATTATATTTATCTTTTTTTCTGACTAGGAAATTATTTAACACAGCAACCACATTCCTCCAACCATCCTAATCCTGAGTCACTTCCTAATTCATAATTCCCACAAACTTTTTTAATCCATTTAACTTTTTTAAGATATATAAATTTAACAGAAATTTTATTATAATAAATTATTAAATTATTTTCATATATTGAATAAATTTAAGTAAAAAGAAATCTTTTTAAAAAACACACTTTACTAAAAAGTAAAAAATAAAATCACTGTAAAATGTGTGCGCTCAAATTGGTAAATATACGTATAGATATTACTGTTTTACGGTGTTATTATAATTTGAGCGCACACACTTTACAGTGATTTTATTTTTTACTTTTTAGTGCAATTTTAAGTAAAGTGTGTTTTTTAAAAAGATTTCTTTTTACTTAAATTTATTTTATACTTTTTAGTCGTACGTAAATAAATGTAGTCGTTATTTTAAATATTTCTTATTAATAACATGTGTAAGATTTTTTTACAACCACAGAATAGTTTGACATTTAATTTAATTTTAATAGAACTGCTATCGCCATCTATGATTGAAATAGTGAACTATTCCATATTCCGCATATGAAAGTTTAGTTAATTAATTACCACTAACAGATAAATAATTCAGTGGATTTTTCAATTGATTTGTGTATTATTAGCAGGAGCAAGCGCGTATGCAAAATTTCAAGTTGATTGAATGTTGAAATATCGATTATAAAATGCCGCGGACAAACCAACAAACGGACATCCTGACAGTGTGAGTTAAGTAAAGTGTATTAAAAATAGCATTTTATATCTATCTATTTATTTAATGGATTTAATTAACTCAAAAATTATTAACCTCACCAACCATATTCATCCTCTTTTGTCTTAGACTGTCTCTATTCTGAGTTATTCCATCCTTGTCTCAGTACATTGCAATTTATTCTAAATTCTAAATATGTATAAAAAACAAAAATTAATTTTACTCACCTGAACTAATAGAGATTCTCCACTAAGAATAATGCATGAATAATTTCCAGCGTCCGATTGTTGAATCTTATTTAAAGTGAGAATAGAGAGACCATTTTCACTAGCGATTAGAGGTAGTTCCGATGTAAGGCCAAGTCCATGGGAAGGCAAGTCGGGTGTATCCCTCAAAAGAGGAAGAGCGGTAGTGGATGTATTCGAGTCCTGGGGGAAGTTTCTCAAAGGACTTGAGGTAGTTGGAGAGGCCGGTGGAGTAGACGAGCTCCCAGGTGTAGTCGGCTGAACACGAACCCAAGCCAATTTGGGCAGAGGCCACCAATTAGGGGATGCACATGCGATGGTGGCGTTGTGACCGCGAGGGATTCTCACGTGATTCGTGGACACCCAGAGTTGTCGAGGAGAGTCACCAGTGGGGTTCTCTTCCACGGTCAGCTGAGCTTCACGCGACTCCCTTTGCTTCTTGGTTAGGGGATTTGTCGCCACACAACTAAAACAAACCAATAGAAAAGGGTTTATATTATATATATTATAGTATTCACATTATATTAAAGAATATTAAATGGATTTCAAAATAGAAATTTTAGAAAAAAAAAAAGAAAAACGAAATGAGAAGAGTTTCAATTTTTATCAATCAAACATTGTATAAAATTATATAAAAAAAATATAAAAGAATAATCCATTCATTAAAAATCATGCAGAAATTAATTTGATTTAAATCATCCAGTTAATGTAAATAAATAAAAAAATAAATATTCTCCTTCATCTGAATTTATAAAAAAACTCAGGTGTTTTATTTTTTTATGGCATCGAATCATAAAGAAAATAATCCAATTTTTATAAAAATATATAATTAGTATTAATATATAAAGAAATATGTATAATTAATTGTTTAAAAAAAGAGCTTAATGGGCTTGATTCCAAAACCTTAAAAAGCAAACAAATAAAAATTAAAAAAAAAATCATTTGATGAATATCGATAGGAATTTTAACAAATAAAATAAATATGAGCTCTGGCCAGGCACAGAACCGACCGACGATTTGAAATAAATTTATTTCCAAACAACGTTATATATATATAAAATAAAGTATAAAAATAAAAAAATAGTTTTAAAACGTGAATTAAAATGACTAAATTATATTATCTTGGTTTTTATTTTTAGTTTAATTACTCAATTATTTCCGACAATGAAATAAAATTAAATGTACTTTGTAAACTACCATTTGCGGTTTCCGGATATACAACAAAAGTTGATGAATTCATTCTACTGATGCATTGTAAATATACCAAATTATCAAAATCCGTTGAGCCGTTCAACCTGTATACGTCTATACGGACGGGCGGACAGACTTTTCTGTTAAGAAAATGCATGATTCGTGGAGATATGTAAAAAATCTCCCCCATGTGAAATTTGGTGCGAAAACAATACCATCCCTTCCTTTCGTCGGTCGGTGAAAATATACTAATAACCAACATTTTAATTTTAATTTTCTTTGATATTTATTTATACATCATATTTTAATTTAATAATTAATTAATTAATTCTTTAGATTAAATCATTTTTAAAGTAATTGTTAAAGACCATTATTTGCTGGTATACTGGCTCGTTTTGTGGTTGTATTGTGCGAGCTCTTAAAGTGATTTAAAGTGAATAGTAATTTAAGGGGAAAAATAATTCTATATTTCAAGGTAAATCTTAATATAAATTTATAAATAAATATAAATTAATCAAGATTTTTAGTTAAATAATAAATTATTTTAGTTAAATAAATTATTATTTAAGATTCTTTTGAAATTTAATATTCTTCTAAAATTTTTTTTTTTTTTAAATAAGGTCATTCAACTAAAATAATAATAAAAAAAATATTAACACTAAAAATGTACACCCTCCATTTCCAAAAGAAAACGAACTTTTTAAAAAAAAATAGTACCACTAATGCCATCTGTTGTAATATTTTACCCGTAGATGGCTTAGTCCCTCATTGACATTTGGATGCATACAACAAAAGTTATCGTGTTTCAAATGTCAGTGTGTTTTGTACAACGGTCGGAAAATGAGTTTCAAACAAAGAGCTGCAATTGATTTTTGTGTTAACTTGGTAAAACTTTTACTGAAACGAATGAACTTTTACTGAAATGCTACAAAATGCATATATGGTGATGATTGTCTATCCCGTACGCAAGTTTACGAGTGGTTCGGGCGATTCAAATCGGGTAGAGAGACGCTGGATGATGAAAGATCAGGCCGTCCCAGAACCGGATTATCGGAAGAAAATATCGAAAAAGTACGTGAATTCATCAAAAATAACAAAAGATCGTTTAAAAAATTGGGCGTCATAAAGCGTTTGCTGGCAAGAATTCTTCGTATTCGGGCAGAATATCGAGAAATCGGCAGTTGGACTCTTTTGCACGATAATGCACCATCACATCGCTCGCGACTTGTAACTGAATTTTTGGTCAAAAATTACGTTATTCCTTTGCATCATTCGCCCTCTTCACCAGATCTGGCTCAGTGCGACTTCTATCTGTTCCCTAAACTGCATTTGGCGTCGAAAGGAAAGTGGCACGCATCGATTGAAGCGACGATAGACGTCCTAAAGACCATTCCAATAAAGGACATTGAGAAGTCGTTTGACAACTTGTTGGAGCGTGCAAATTTGTGTATCGATGCAGAAGTGGAATACATTGATTAATAAAAATGATTTGTTCCAAAATGTACATTGGTTTTTTTGTTTTTTTAAAAAGTTCGGTTTCTTTTGGAATGGAGGGTGTATAATATTAATAATTACTAAACTAAATTAAATATTTTTAGTGGGCGTATAAAGCGAACCTTTTATTCCGTTAGTAAAATACAACTTTTCATTATGTTTGTTCAACTAATTAAAACAATTAAAATTTAAAAAAAAAAAATTATTTCAATTAATTCATTAGTATTTACATTTCTTAATTTCCAAATCATTAACAAAAAAAAAAGATTTAATGTAATATAAAAACTACATATAAAACTAGAAGGAACTTCCTTTGCTTATTGAGGAGTATTCCTGAGTGCTCTTCAGAATCCTCTTGTATACTTTGCATTGTTTACATATATGTTGATACGAGAGATCGAAATAAACTTTTTAGGGGACTTGATGCAACCTTGGAATGATATATGTTTGGAAGTTTTCTTTACTGAAAGCATTTATTATGCACCTATGGGCTTGTCTGATTCTGTTTCTACGCAAGTTAGGTGATTAAATAGTGATAGGGCATCATAATTAGTGAGATTCAGTGGGTTCCTTAAAATTTTCTATGCAATGACGAGAGTAAAATTTTATTTGATTGATATCTAAGTTTGAAGGGCGGAAATACGAGGATCAAGTAAAGAGACAAATTCTATAATTTTAAAACTATTCAATGAATGTGTGTGTACAATCTTTTCATGGGTGTTAGTTGACAATCTTGGGATATACTCTGATTAGATCAGGTAGGTAGGGAGTGACCAGGGAGCTAGGGACTGACACTAACGCTTGTTTTAAGTGGTGGGGGTGGCTCCAAAAAAGTAGGGAGGAATTCTTGTCGCCCATTTTGCCTACATCAAAACATTGAATTTTCCATAAGACATAATACATTTTTGTTTCAAAGTTTTTCTTAGTTATTTCTTCTTTATTTTATAGTTTAGTTAATATATTTAATAATTAGAAATAGTTTTTAATAATTTAATTTGTATTTAATATTAAATTATTTTTTATTAGATTGTAAGACCAGTTTAAGTTTACTCCTGGGTTTATGTAATAAATAGTTGTTTTATTTTTGTTTTTAAAAATAATTATCATGGCATGTTCTGCATATAGATGCACGAACCGAACTGTAAATAAAAGTAGCTCCGTGAAGAAGAATCTTGGAAAAAATTTTCTAGATAGTTATATTTCTGAATACTTGTAGGATGAATTTGGTAATTAATCAAAAAAAATTTTTTTGTTTATTATTTAGCTAATTTCATCTGAAAGGATAAAAAAGCTACCTAGAAAATTTTCTTAATTATAACAAATTCTGGTAGTACCTCAATATCTCTTGGTTAAATAAAAAATTGAGGAAGAGAATAGAAATTTTGAATATTTCACATCTTTCAGATTTCCAAAAGATAGCAATTTAAGGAAGAAATGGATAGACGCCGTCCGGAGGAAAGATTGGAAGCCAACAGAATATTCTTTCCTAAGCTCAAATCATTTTGATGAAGAGTGTTTTGATAGATCGTCGCTGTTAATTTCTCGATTAAAAGAAAATGCCATTCCTACAATATCACCAGGATTAAAAATTCAAAATCCTATCGCCGGCCTGCTTTTCAGCATAATGTATAACAATTTATTTAAATTAATAATTTTTGTAATTAAAAAAAAAAATTGATAAATATATTTTTTGTTTATATTTTATTTTTTGTAATCATTTTTCCATTAAACTAATGATAATTTATTTTTTTAATTGATTAATCATCAGCATTATGGAGAGAATGATTGCCGCAACATTTAATTTTTTTTATACATATATGCATATCAAAACGACCTGCAGTTGAAATAAAATAAAATTTAAAGTTTTTTCTTCATGAGAAAATTTTTGCTCATATAATTTTCCACAAAAAAAAGGCCCGAAATTTGATGATATATTAGGTTGGGGAAAAAGAAATCCATTATTTTTACGTGAACTTCAAGACTTTATTTAACATGTTTTGCATTGTCCGATTTAGGTCAAATATGCACCATTTTGTTCTATAATTTGTTGCCATTTTAATGGTAGCTTCATTATGCCTCTCTCATAAAAGTCTTGGTCCTTATTAGCGAAAAACTCCAGCAATTGATTTTCACACTCTTCCCTTGATGCCAATTTCTTATCACTAAAAAAGTTTTGCAATGCAAGAAAAAGATGGTAATCCGGACTGTATGGTGGATGCATCAAAACTTCCCAACCAAGCTCCCGGAGTTTCTGACGAGTCACTATAGAAGTGTGTGGCCTGGCGTTGTCCTGATGGAACACGACACCTCTTCTGTTGGCCAATTCTGGCCGTTTCTGGTCAATTGCTCGCTTCAGACGGTCCAGTTGTTGACAATAGATGTCTGAATTTAATGTTTGGCCATATGGAAGCAACTCGTAATAAATGATTCCTTTCCAATCCCACCAAACGCAAAGCAGAACCTTCCTGGCCGTTAGTCCCGGTTTGGCCACCGTCTGAGCTGCTTCACCGCGCTTTGACCACGATCGCTTTCGCATAATGTTGTCGTATGTGACCCATTTCTCATCCCCAGTCACCATCCGTTTAAGAAATGGGTTGATTTCATTACGTTTGGCCAAGGCTTCGCAGATGGAAATTCGATCCATCATGTTTTTTGGTGTTAATTGGTGTGGCACCCAAACATCAAGCTTTTTTTTAAACCCAGCTTTGTGCAAATGGTTTAAAACTGTTTTGTGGTCGATCTTTAACTCCTGGGCGATGCTACGACTACTAACATGCCGGTCCACTTCGATGATTTCAGTGACTTTGTCGACATTTTCGACGACGGGCCTGCCTGTGCGAGGGGCATCCTTAACGTCAAAAATACCCGAACGGAATCGACGAAACCAAAATTGCGCGTAATTAGCTGTTACAGTATCGGGACCATAAACACTATTCACATTTTCAGCCACTACTTCGATCACTACAGCCATCTACCGAAAAAAATAATGGATTTCTTTTTCCCCAACCTATTATTAACAATAAGATCAATGGAAAATATAATGTTTTGTCCCAGACAATGTGGAGGCTGTGACGTCAGATAGGCGGCAACTTTTATTCCAAATGTTCTCTCCCTACCTCCCTGGATTAGTTGTTTCATCATTTTATTTCAACATAACCTCAAAATCTTCAGTTCACCATGTCAAGTCCACTAGAAGTTTGCACCTTGGATGAGCAGCGCTCTGTCATTAGATATTAGAAGGTCTAAAACCAAGTGAAATTTTTTCTAGAATGTTGATACAGTACGGTAAAAGTTGTATGAATAATGTCAATTTTTACAAGTGGGTTAATCGATTTAAAAGTGCCCGAACAAGTGTGGGTGATGAACCCCGATGTGGACGTCCAGCGGTGCAAAAGGGGGTAAATCGAAATTCTTCGCCAAGGGAATTATGAAGCTGCAAGAAAGATGGAACAGATGCGGGGGTGATTATGTTGATATATAGCCTGAATTTTATAAGATGTAAGTAATTTGTAAGTTGTAAGAATTTGAACTATAACCATATGTCTTTTACTCATTGAATGACCCTCGTAAATGATGTACTTAATCTCATCTTAAGTTTATCACTTAGTCGTTTGGTATATACGTCCTTAAATTTTTTAAGTGTCTCGAAATTTACGTTTGAGTTCAGATTCTCTACAGCAGTGATTCTCAACCTTTTTTTTTTTACCGCGGCACACTTTTAACGGTTTAAAAATTTGGCGGCACACAAATAAAAAGATAAGTGTAAAAGTTTACCATATTGAAAAAAGTGGTCTCCCAAAAACGGTTTACCTTTTTTTGTTTTATTTTTTAGAACCAGAAAGTCGGAAATGTTTAAGAGCCAAAAACGTTTTACAGTTTTTTTTTAGAACCAAATTGAATAATTTGGCTGCACATTTTGATAATCTCGCGGCACACACAAAAGTGCCGCGGCACAGTGTTTGAGAATCACTGCTCTACAGCTTACATTCTTAGTTTATAATGTTTTGAACATCGTAGACAGATATCCAGGTTTGATCGACATTGATACGAAGTATGATTTATGCCATTGCATTTATATCATCTGAGAATTTCCACTGCGTCAAAAACCCTATGGAAATGTAACCGAGAAATGCAAGTATTGGTGTATTCCTTTAATCCAGGGTCAAGTCTAGGAGGGCAGATAATTCACAATGCTAGACTCTAAGTTAGTTATAAAATAATATATAATTCCGTCTAAATTTCATAAAATAATTACAATAATAGAAACAAATATATAGTCACTCACCCATTGTCTTATCTATCTATATTAAAACATATTCATATCGATTTAGATAATTTAAATAATTAACATTAATAATAATATAAGAAGATAGAAAAAAAAAAGAATTATGGAAAATAATACTATAATCAAATCCTAGTTACTAAAATTAAAATGATAATGAAATAAAAAATTTGTTGGATTTTTTTTTACTCTCTTGATGACTTGCCTTATCAAAATGAACCAGGTTGGAATCAAATCAGCAAATAATTTTATGGGAATATTTATTTAGATTTTTTTTGGAATATTCGTTAACGTGTTGTTTCATATATTTTATCATCATGGTAAATGAGAATCAAAATTAATTCAGTTAAATTCATGTTTAGTTATGACTTGTTTTTTTATATTTATATATAACCAAATTAGTTAAAATAAAAACGAAATAAAAAAAAATTAATAAAGAAAGGGTTATTGAAAATACAAATCAATATATTTATATTATACTGGAGAATAGAAAAAAATATTGCATAACAAATTAAACCAAAGTCAAAAAAAAAAATAATAATAATAAAATAATAATCATAGGATAGGGAGATTATTAGGAAGGACGAAATTCAGTTCACGGTCATTGTAATAATTAATTTTAACCAAATAAATGAAATTTGAGAATTGGAAAAGAATGGAGTGATATACAAACACAATTATTTATTATACTGATGATGAAAGGTTTACGCAAACCAATTATATCATCCTGATGCAGACAGAATATTTTAATTCATTATAATTCTACCTTAACAGTATAATTATTTCATTTTTTTATTAAATGGAAATATTAATCAATTCATCTATATGTAATAAACAAAAATAAATGGAATAACATATCACAACTTTCACTAATATCATATAAACACAAATATATATCTCATTACTTAAATCTATAAGCGGTTTTTGGATATTTATCTTATCTTAATTGTTTATTTCTTAACGAAAGTTTCTAATTAATTATTCAACTATAAAATAAATAAATAAATAAAATAAAAATTTCAATGATTCAAGTGGTTTAATCTTAGATACAAAAATGAGATTGCTTTCCTTGAATTTGTATTATTATTCCATTCATTTTCGAGGTTCCTATTTTTGTAAAACTTAAATAATACTTATAATAATCAATTAAATAAGTTGACCTGTGGCCAGGTCCGAACCGACCGACGGTTTGAAATAAATTAATTTCCAGCTACAGAAGAAATTTCAAATAATTTTAATATATCTATTAATGTAATAAAAAACAGATATGAATATAACATAAATATTTTTAATTTTATTTTAATTATAATATATATGTAAGACCAGGCTGTGACCTCATGAATGGCTGAATGACGTCATATAATTTTAAATTGAGAAAAAACTAATAAAAATGATTTTCTCGAGGATAAAACCAATACAAAGTGCATGATTCGTGGTGATATGTAAAAAATCTCCTCATGTGAAATTTGGTGTAAAAATAACCCTTCCCTTCCTATCGTCGATCGCTAATACTACCACTTCCGGTTTCGTGATTTGCACCAAAAGTTGATCAATTCATCATACTGATGCATTAAGTAAACATACCAAATTTCATCAAAATCTATATGGACGGACGGACAGACATCATGCTAAAAATACTTTTATCTGTTAAGAAAATGCATGATTCGTGGAGATATGTAAAAATCTCCACATGTGAAATTTGGTGTGAAAACAATACCTCCCTTACTATCGTCGGTCGGTAAAAAGGGCTAAAAAATAAATTGTAATCCTCGTTTAAAGAATAATAAGAAAAACTCAAATATGATTATTTATTTAATAATTTTTAAAGTGCTCAGCGGGTTCCACTATCAAAGGGTATCAAAAAATAAATAAATAAAATAAAATAAAAATTGCAATTATTCAAATGGTTTATCTTAGACACGAAAAAGAGATTGCTTTTCTAGAATTTCTATTACAATTATTCCATTCATTTTCGATGTGCCTATTTTTGTAAAACTTATTTAATACTTATTATAATCAATAGCTAAAAACAAATTGTAATTAGTTGTTTAAAGAATAACAAAAAAACTATGTGATTATTAATTTAATAAGTTCAATAAGTGCTCAGCGCGGATGATAAGAGTACCAGTAACACATTTATTATTTGTTTTTCTTTACTATCCGATTTTATCATCATATTTTTTTTTATTAATATCTAAACTAGTAAACAGATCATTTTTCCCAAATTGTAATGTTTTTATTGCAATATCTAAACGTTTAACGTGACACGTAAGTTTGAAATCAAAATGATTATTTTGAGAGAATGACTGTGCTTTACTGGTTAAATGTTTCCAATAATGGGTGACATCCTTAACTTTCTAGAAACTCGGAGGATAAAATGAAAGAAAAAAACAAAGAAAAAGAAAAATCTGGGATAAACGATAAACGACAAGAACGAAAGACGTGCAATAATTGATTCATTGTATTTTCAAAACAAGAAAAAATCCCTAAAATGTTAAAATAAATTTATTAATAAATGAAACAATAAAGAAGTTTAATCTTATTTTAATTAAATTAATCTAATAATCAATGATTAATTCAAATGAAAATTATCTGAAAGTTCCAATACAGAATAAGTCCTGAGAAAAATGTGCATAGTAAAATTTAAGATGTTTTTTCCTTTTCTACTTTTGGTATATTAACTTTAATTGGGTGATTTTATGTGAATTGAAAATGAGGATAAGAAAAGAAGAGCACTCAAAAATAAGATTCAGCCGTAACATTAAATATGTAATAAAGAAGTCAAGATGGAGACATTCCTAAGCATCGCACGAAGTCACCAAAATCATGAAAATAGCATCGAAGAAAAAAACAAAACAAATGGAAATAAAATTTTGGTTAAAAAGCACACGCACGCATAAATAGAAATTAGAAACACTGAAAAGAAACTATAGAATATTAATACTTAATTCTTTAAAAATATATTTTAAATTTAATTGTCTTATTTTTAATATTTAAAATTATTTATTATTATTAATTATTTTATCGATAAAATTTATTTTGCATGATTTACTAAAAGCCTATTTTGAAATTTAAAACTTACTGACATAAAACAATACCTCCCTTACTATCGTCGGTCGGTAAAAAGGTCTTAATAAAAAATAAATTGGACTAACAATTAAAAATGGCATCTCCAGGTCTAATGTTATATTACAATGGTGGCCAAACCGTGGCTTGCGAGCCACATATGGCTCTTTTTGAGTTTATTGTGGCTCAATTAAAAAATTTAAAGTCATGACAAAAAAAGATAAAATTGTTTCCGATTTGGCTATTAAAACATTTTCGATTTTTCGATATTTTTCAATAAGGCTCTAAAAAAAAAGGTAATTTTTTTTTCCTTGGCTATTAAACATTTTCGATTTTTCAATATGGTTCTAAGTATCCCCAAGTGTGACCACCCCTGGTATATTGATTGAATGATTTCTTCGAATTTTTTTTTTCTTTTTTTTTTTCAAAAATACTTATCAGTTTTCTATAAAAATATATAATGTTATAATATTTGAAATATTCATTATTTCTCAAGACGTAGTTCTAAAAAAATATTTTGAATAAATAAAATTATTATTATTTTTATGGTAATAACAGAAAGTATATAATAAATAATTTAATAGAAAATGAAATTTACACAATCAATGAATTTTGAACAACTAATTAACATCATTTATTCTCCCGGAATCCTTAATATTATAGTTTTAAGATGATATTGACTGATTAGTAAATATATATTGGACATCAGAAAAGATAGATATATATAATTTTTCATTCAAGTAAAAAATATATTAAGACTAGGAGTCAGAGGCTATCTAGAAGGAATATAGATGGTTTAGAAATAAAACTTTATTTTTCCATCAATGTCGAAGTTTTGGTATCGTATCACATGTAAAAAGTCCTGAAGAGGGTCCCATTATGGGGCAGAAACGTCGATATGGAAAATAAAATTAGTCCAAAGTATTATATCTTTCATTTGTATGTAAAAGATATTTAGCTATTCAGCTTTACTCAAGATATATAGAAGTATAAATATAGATATATATATATATATGTTACGGTAAAAGTAGATATTGTGGCAAATGTACACATTTTCCGGTAAATGTGCACATTAGCCTCCTCATTTGGGTAATGTGCATTCAACTAACATTTACAATTTCAAATAAGGGAAATGTACATTGAATTCACAATGACCATGTCGTTTTGGTAAATGTGAGCATACGTGGTAAAACGGATCCCAAAAATTTGATTTGCGTTGTTTTGTCTAGAGATGACGATAAAAATTTATATAAATTAGGAACTAAACAGGGAATTTTAAAACAATCTTATTCTAGGCATGAATTCGCCATTTGTGAACAAAAGTTTATATCATACGAAGATGTTCCTCAAGATGTTGAGAAATTATAGGAATGCAGTCCCTTACTGGTGGCCAAGGTTTTAAAAGATGCATCTGTAAAGGAACATGTTCCTCAAAAAAATGCAGTTGTAAAAATGCTGGAATATTATGAAATTCCAAGTGCCACAATAGCAATTCTTGCTCAAATAAATAGCACTTTCTTCATTATGAAATTTCTATATGTTCCTTTATAATTTTATAAAATTTAACTGTTATAATAAAAAAAAGTATGTTAATATTATAATTATTTGTTTGATTCCGATCGTATTGGTCCTAAAAAACTAGGACGAAAATAGTATTTATGAATATTGGGATCATAAGCTACGACATATTATATGTAATAAGTATGTTTTGTTTCTCATTCACATTTTTGAATTAAAATAATTTTCGTTATTAAAGCTTTTTGTATTATGTTTATTTAAATAAATTTTTTTTACTGCAACAACATTTTTAATTTACTTGTATTCCACCTTTCCTTAAAATACGAAGGTAAGAGTATACATTTACCAAAACGTAAAGGCAGGTGTACACATTTGCCGGGAAATGTACATATGAATTATATTCAGTTTACTTATACCTAACTTTTGTTACAGTAAATGTACACTCTTGGGAAATGTACACATTTACCGGAAAATGTATACATTTCACAAGAGTGGACATTTACCGTAACATATATATATAATATGTATGTAAGTATATATTGTTGATTATAAAATATTTTATATCGCCTTAAAATTGTCAAAAAGGGATTTTAATCAAATGCAGTATAATAAATAACTAATATTTTAGAATAATTAGATATCTAATTAAATTTTTCATAGAAATTCTGTCAACAAAAATATAATTCTCAAAATATGATCAGAATATATATTTTGTTTAATAAAAAAAACACCATTAAAATAAAATGTATAAATACTGGAAATATAAATTATATAAATTTACATTTTCACATTAAAAGGATATAAAAACTATACTAATTCATATTTCCTTTAAAAAAAAGAGAGGGAAGAACACCCTTTTTCGAGGCGATAAAAAATTACGGCATCATATACTTTTTGTTTACATTCATAAAATGGGGAATGTGCATTTTTTTAATTTTGTTTTTTATCAAATAGCTCTCTTAAAAAGATTAGCTATATTTGAATATTCAATGATAAATATATATTCAAAGAGATAGTGGTTAGAAAGATCCTTTTTTGGTAATTATTGTACTGTAGTCTTGAGTTATTGTTACCCACTCAATTATTTTCGTTATAATGTTTAAATGAATGATTAAAGCAGATGTGGACACCTTTGAAAAAAAAACAAACTTTCTATGGTCTATTACCATTTTATGATAAAAATTTATTTACCAAAACTATATAAACACATAATATATATATATATTTAAGATATTAATCTTATATTTGTTTGTTATTAATGTTAAAATCAATACAATATACTCTTAAATAATCTACTTAATCGATTAATTATCACTGTCAATAATAAAAACAATTTGATTAATTTCATAAGAAAATGAATTAATTAGCTATGATTCACAAAACATTCAATATAATATCATTTGTATAAATTACTATCCTGAAAAAATTAATAAAATTAATCTAATGCATAGGTTCTCAAACTTTGGTGACGATGGTACCTGAAATTTTTTATATATGTTTCTGTGGTACCAACTTCAAAAAGTTTGAGACGACCTGATCGAATGTTTATATGTTATTGTGTGATAAAATGATAATATGTTTTTACTTTAATTGTTAATAAAATAAAATACAATTTTTTTTTCTTACCTGTAAAAACCTTCATCTTCAGGCCTTGCTTCTAAAATAAATAATGTTCCAGAAGGTATTTTTATATATCTGAAAAAATAGGAATACAAACAATAAAAATATTAGTATAATCTTTGCCTTAGAATTATTTAGATTATTATTATTTTTTAATTATTTAAATAATTTTATTTTATAGAGTTAAGATGGTTGTTCAGTGAAAATCCTAGAACTTCCTAAACAAATTATAATTTAATATTTCTTGTGAATGTTTATTAAATAAATGTGAAAAATGATTTAAAGGACTTATAGTATATTCCGAGTGACAATAACAAAACAATTTTAATTAATAAATATATTATATATGAAATTCAAATTTTTTTTGTAGTACAAAATAAATATGTTATATATTTAAAATGATTAAAATATTTTATAGATTATAGTTTATTATTTATTATAGTCGGCAAACTTTTTTAGGAAAGGGCCAAGTATAAAATTTTTAAAGATTTGGGGGCCAGACATGTTAGAATATATATTTGACTGCCCTAACGAATAATCTAATAAAAAATAAATTTTAAATTAATTAATTAATTAAATAATAAATTTTGCATTAATATGATGAATGTAGTTTTTTTGAGATATTATTTCATAATAATTGGGTACAAAGTTAGAACTTCCTATAATTAAAGTAGTTTGCAAATGGTCATCTATTAATAATGATCTGTGTTGCAATTTTGTATACTTCATTTTCGAAAATGTCTTTTCACATTCGTATTTACTTTCAAATACAGAAATAAACCCTCCTGCATATGATTTTAATTGACCGTATTCATTCTCGGAAAGATATTCATAGAATCTTGTTAGATTAATGCCTTTGAACTGTGTCATTATTTTGCAGATCAACGAATTTCAACTGAAGTTCTGACGGAAGTTCGTCAATCGTACACTCAATCGTACAAGCAAATCATCATCAGCCGAATGATAAAGTTACCGAAGGACAAATTCAATAATTATTATAATATAGAAGTGTAAAGCAAGTAGAGTGAAATTTTAATTAGGTTTTTTATTTTATAGAAAATTTATTTAAAATATTATAGAATTAATTTATTTATTTATCTAAATAGATTTTTCTTGATTTTTGATGTACTTTATATTATATATGAACCTAAATATAAATATTCTGATTTAAAATCTTATTTTATTATACTTTTTATATATTTGTATCTACACCTATAATACATTAATAAATTTTCAATAAACATTTATTCACAAGTAACTATAATTTTTATTATAATAAAAAAATATTAGTCGGGGAGGGGCTAGGCGTCATGTTATCACGACCCAAATGATAAATCAAATATTAGATGTTAAAATTTTAATTTAAATTCTTTATTTTGATTGTTTTAAAGCCATGATTCATATTTTATAAGATAAAAATTTCAATTAGACAGTCGATAGGTATAAGAGAGAGTACGTATAAGTATATCAGAGACAAAATGACATTATCTTTTATTTGAAAATAATAAATATCAACACAAAATTTGGGTACATTTATGAATGTTATTGTAAAAATAATAAACAAGAAAGAAGAATGAGGTGTGATAGAAATATGTCTAGTTCCTTTTTTGGTTTATTTAATTAAAATCTAAACAAAAGCCTCCATGAAATCAAATCATTTTTTTTTATCTCCCTATGATATCTTTATTTATATAAATTTTAGCTTGTAGTGAATTCACAAAAGCAAATTTCGGACACACACATCATTCAAATATCGTATTCGGAGCCTTCTAACTTTGACACCTGTCAAAAATTTCAATATTTTTCAGATTAACTATACTATAATTTACCTACGGCTAAATAATAAATCAAATAATAATAATAATAATAATAATAACAAAAATAAACGTAATATATATTACTTTTTACTTTTTTACTAAGTATTGTGATCATTAAAATTTTCGATGTCGAGATTTTGAAATTTTTATTCGTTTTAAAGTCCCCTGAGTCATTTTCACTAAGGTTGAGAAAAATGTCTCTCTCTCTCTCTCTCTCTGTGTGTGTGTAGATTGAATCGCTGAAAGTACCGGAATTAATAATTTTTTAAAACGATGACTGGGAATCACACGCCAGCACGTGACGAGGTGCCATCAACCAAGAGTGGTTGCGCGCTGGTTTAATAAATATTATTTATTAATTTTAATTTATAATTTAATTAATTAAATTAAATATATACATATAATATATGTTAATTAATCCAATTCAAATTTGCGAGGTAGTCGATTGGAGACACTCCAAATTTTTTATTAATACAATGTGATACCCACGTGTAGATCAATCGCCCCCTCAACCTCAACTATATATAAACTATACTAAAATCCGTTTTAAATATATAATAGGTTAGAATAGGCATATGTCAATAGTTAATCTTATGACATTAATCTTGAAAGAAATCAATAAATTTTAATTAATATATATTTTAAAAAAATAAAGTGAAATAATAATCCCGGATATTTCTATCGTTTATATACTCTTCTTAAAAAGATATAAATAAAATTAATACGGAAAGAGAGAGAGAGAGAGAGAGAAAAGAAAATGTCGACCGAAGGGTAATTTAATTTAGAATTAGATAAAAGAGACAATTTAACAGCAATTAGCGGGACCAATCCATCGTCAGTTTAGATCTGTCAAGGGATAAAATTTAAGGCTGACGTACCGTTCGTCTTGGGGTAGCGGAAGTCCGTCGCGATGCCAAACGAGAACCGCATCCGGGAGAGCGTCAATGGCACACGGGAAGAAAACCATTCCCCCTCGAACCACCGTCGTTGATTCTGGCTCTTCCGAGAAACTCCTCGCCAAAACTAAAATAATTAAAATAAGAAAGGTGAATATTACTATGAATAAAAAAAAAAAATTAATTAAAAATTATATATGAATAAAATTAATCAAATTATAGTTAATAAAAAATACATGCTTCAGGCTAAAAGTATATTTTTTTTTTTTTGTAAAATAAAATTTTTTTGTAGCATAAAATTTTTTTGTTAAATTAGAATAATTTTTTTTTTAACGAAAATTAACAAACTTATAATTTTAATTAAAAAATATATTATATATCTTTTTATATCTTATACATATAATCTTATTATGCTAGCTAAAAATGTATATAAATATATATGTAAATGGGTTCTCAGAAACCGCTCGATCGATTTTTTTGAAATTCACACCAGAGATTGTAGTTATAAGTAAAAATCGAGTTTTATTGATCACATCTCTGGGAAAAATCATCTCCATTATTTTTTTTTTAATTTAAATAGATATGACGTCACAAATTTCGTTACAGCCAGCGCATGTGAAATATATCTCTATTCTTATATTATAAATAAAATAAAATTAAAAATATTTATGTTATTCTATCTGTTATTTATTGCATTATTAGATACATTTAAATTATTTCACAACGTTTAGAAGATTCAATTTCGTCATTCAGCCCCTCCGTAAATAATCTGAAAGTATAAAAGCAGGATAGCCATTGGCAGCAAAGGCCATTCTCTTCTGTCTTCCAGTGCATTAATACGTACGTTTAAGAGGTGTATAATTTATCACTAATGTTCTTTAAAATTATATGAATGACGAATCAGGTATTAATATACCAGCCAAACCCTATAATAAAGAATCATTTTATTTTTTATTGAGTGATGGCTCGGTGAACCAGGTATATTATTGAGGACCCCAGTTCCATTCATTTTAATCAGATTGATGCAATGATGCAACATTTAATAATTGTAATAAATAATTAAAGAATTGTATATCAATATTTTTTAAAGGGTCGAGCGAGAGCTCGGTGTCACAGGTATTAATATTACCAGCCAAACCCAATAATAATGAATATTTGTTTTTAACTTAATTACCGAGACAAGGCTCGGGGTCCCGGTTCTACGTATTTATATTTAATTAATTTTGTAATAAAGTTTTTTTCATATTATTTTTAACAATAAATAAATAACAGAGATGGGGAGAGACTTTTATCATTAAAGGCTTCATTTAAATTATTCCATTAAAGGAGTAATTTAAATGAATTTTTTTTTATAATATTTTACTATTTATATTTTATATTTTTATTTTTCTAAAATTATATTTATATTATATATAAGAGGGATGGACACACTTGGTGATACTTAGAGCTATATTGAAAAATCGAAAATATTTAAGAGCCAAATCGGAATTTTTTTTTTTTTTGTCATAACTTTAAATTTTGAGCCACAATAAACTCGAAAAGAGCCACGATTTGGCCACCGAGGGTATATACTGTGAATAGTGTAAATAATAAATCGAGTTTTATCTCCACCGAGTTTGGTACTAGTCATTTCACCTTTTTCTATCGAACACCTACCCTAGTCCTAACGCCAAATCAAGATTATAAAAAAAGTCCACATAAGGTTATACAGATAATGACATATATGTAACCCAAGTTTATGAAATGAGTCAGGCTACAAAATCAGGATTACGAATACATGATAAAATTTTACAATAGGTGTTGGATAGGGATTTGAATGAAACTGCCAATGGATTCCTTTTTTAATTCCAAAGAAACTTTTCTTATGAAATATTTCTCCGTCTCTTCTAGTTTACGAGATAAAAATTATAAAAATTTGCATAATAATAAATGAATTTCGATTATTTATTATAATAAATTAATTACTATATTTACTCTCGACATCTTGCCCACTTTAGATAGATTACAGATTTATTTATTTATATTTCATCAAATTAAATAATATATTAATATATATTTTTGAAAAAGAAAAAGAACGACTCACGTTTGCATTTTTTTGATAGATTGACTATTTTTATTATTGTTATTATTATTATATTATCTAAATATCACTTATTAGTATATGATCTAAATTGTGATAATAAAATTTGAGTAAAAAACAAATTAATTAAATATTATATTTTTTAAAATTTTTGTAAACTTGGTGAGATGTGTGAACTCACATTCTCTAGTTCATTTGTTTAAAACAGTGATTCTCAACAACTGTGCCGGGAGATTTTCAAAATGTGCCGCAAATTTTACAAAGAGGCTCTTAAACATTTCTGACTTTTTTCAATTTTTTCAATATGGTTCTAAAAAAACAAAAAACAAAAAACAAAAAACAAAAAAAGGTAAAATGTTTTTGAGATCAGACTTTTAGACTTATTACTTTCCCGCATACTTCGTATAAGGGAAGTATTGGAATCGTCAAAAATTTCGACTTCGAGATTTTGATAGATCTTGAGGTTTTAGACCTCCCTGAGTCGGAAAATACCATTTTTCGAATTATGTCTGTGTGTGTGTATGTATGTATGTATGTATGTATGTATGTATGTATGTATGTATGTATGTAATGTCTGTAAGCAAATTTACTCAAAAACTAATCAAGCTAGGACTTCGAAATTTGGTACACCGATATTATTCACAGTTTGTAGATTTCTATCAAAATTTCGTCAAAATCGGTTAACCGGAAGTGGTACTTTACCTACACTGGTTGCGTTTACCTTTCAAGTAAAGTACCAGTTTGCTTCGAGATATTTGCTTCCTATTTTGTATCTAGATTTAAAAATATGATAAAAATTGAGATATCAAATTTCATCATGATCTGACTACCGGAAGTGACATTTTACCTATACAAGTAGCGTTTCTTTTTTACCGACCGACGATAGTAAGGGAGGTATTGTTTTCACACCAAATTTCACCTATGGATATTTTTAGGTACATATCTCCACGAATCATGCATTTTCTTAACAGAAAAAAAGTATTTTTAGCATGATGTCTGTCCGTCCGTCCGATGTGTGTCCGTAGAGATGTGTACAGCTTGAACGGCTCAACGGATTTTGATGAAATTTGGTATATTTACTTAATGCATCAGTATGATGAATGGATCAACTTTTGGTGCAAATCCGGAAACCGGAAGTGCTAGTATTGCCGATCGAAGAGAGGAAGTGAAGGGTTATTTTCATATCAAATTTCACGTGAGGACATATCTCCACGTGTTATGCACTTTGTATTGATTTTATCCTCGAGAAAAATCATCTTCATTAGTTTTTTCTTAATTTAAAATTATATGACGTCACCCAGCACTTCATGACGTCACAGCCAGCCCTTATATATTATAAATAAAATAAAATTAAAAATATTTATATTATATCCATATCTGTTTTTTTTACATTTAAAATATCAGTTAACCGGAAGTAGCACTTTATTACATTCTAAATATTCATTCGCAACTCTTTATACCTATTTATATGCGGGAAAGTCTAGGGGAGGACACTCCCGCTTATCTTTTTCTTTGTGTGCCGCCAAATTTTTAAACCGTTAAAAGTGTGCCGGGGTAAAAAAAAAAGGTTATGAATCACTGGTTTAAAACTTTACCCCTGAGAGACATTCTTTAATCATTTAAAAAATTTTCATATCTATGTTTAAGTATTTTCTCCAATCTATATAATCTTCTCAGCATTTGCATATTTTTTTTATTTATGCACATCTTTTATTCCAAATTTGAACTCGAGAAGTTACATATTCACTTTTCCAGGCGTTACTACTTCAACACTTAAAACATTACTGAGCTTCAATTCATGAATAAAAAAAATGTACACAGGTATATATATAACAGTGTATATAATATTCAACAGAATGACTCGAGTTTTATTTCAATTCGAGTATTATATTTCATTAAAATAGACTGAAGGTGGAAACTGGAATTGACAACCCTTTAACATCAAAAGAAAAAATTTATCCTACAATATGCATTGTTTATCACATTGAACAACTATAATTAATTATTATTGGTGGCAGAAAACAATTCTTGTATTAATCTATAAGATGTCTCTTCTATTCAAACTTAATGATGAAGTATACTTCAAAACAGAATTTAAAATAAAAAATTGTATATTCATGAATTCATCCAAAATTCTAGCAATTTTTCTGAAAACATCTAGAACAGATTTAAATAAATACAAAATATATATAAATAACTTGATTGATTGAAATAAAAATTTTCTAATGTAATTATTTATTTAAAAATTCTATTAAACAAAATTTCATTCTATTGTATTTCTATTTATTATTCGATATTAACCACAGCAAATTTCAACTTAAAACTTAATTATGCTTATTCTAATAAATAATAATTTTAATATGAATAATCTTATATATTTTATTTTATTATATTTTTAGAATTATTCTGAAACCTTCTACCGGAATTAATTATTTAATATTGCAAATCACGTGCCAGCACGTGACGTGGTGTGATCAACAAAGGGCCAAAGACGCGCTGGTTTTAAATATTATTTATTAATTTTAATTTATAATTTAATTAATTAAATTTAATTTAAATATAATATACTTATGTTATTTAATCCAATTCAAATTGCGAGATAGTCGAGTGGAGACAAAATTTCTTATTGTTTTTATATTTCATAGATAACCCAGGTGAAAAAATAAATATTATTCAAAAACTATTTATGATTAACCTATCCTATTGATATTTTTATTCGATTTATATGTAGTAAACAAAATAAATTGATTATTTATTATCACAACTAGTAATTCATAATATTGGCATCTAAACTTTCATTAAATGTGAATACATAATCATTTATCATTCTTGATTTAATATTGATTATTCAATGAATAGTTGTAAATTACTTTAATATGCAATTTCTTTCACGATGAATGCGATGCAATTCCTTATACAAATATTATTAAAGTTTAAGAGACGATCATTTATTTTTCTTAAGAGAAAATTTTAGCATTTATCAAATGAAAATTAGAAAGGTGGATAATTAACGAATGAAATTAAAGGCTCCATTCAAATTCTATTAACTTCTACACTCAATTAATCACTCTTCTCTTTGATGAAAGTTTATCTAACCCGAAATCGTTTGCCCGTGAAAATTAATATTTATTCTATGTAATTACCTAATTCATTATAATTGTTAAATAATTTAAAAATAAATAAATAAATAAAGATGTGGTTTTGTCTTTTAGTTTTATAATTAATTTTCTCTCTCTCTCTCTCTCTCTCTCTCTATATATATATATATATATATATATATATTAGGTTGTTGCATAATTATCCGGTGTTATTCATCAGTGAAAAGTAGCATTTTTATTTTTGTATGAAAATAATCTTTTCTATTGCTTTAGAAAAATTCGTGTTAAATAAAAGCTGGTGTGTCTCCACTCGACTATCTCGAAAATTTGAAGTGGGTTAATTAACATATATTATATTTAAATTGAATTGAATTAAATAAATTATAAATTAAAATTAATAAATTATATTTATTAAACCAGCACGTGTTTGTCTCTTTGTTGATGGAGCCGCGTCTCGGGCTGGCGAGATAGTAAAAATCATAATCATATTCGCCAAATAATGCTCTACCACTACGAGAAAAGATGGAAAGCAGCACAGTCATTTCTCGATTTCAACAAACTTTTTGGCAAAGGAACAATCAGCGAAAGTCAGTGTAGGGAGTGGCTTGCCCGTTGGAGGATAAATCAGGAAGAGAGGTAGAGGTAGAGCATCGGATTTCGACGATCAGGCTCTTATGGCAGTCGTTGAAGAAGACGAGAACCTGACAACACGAATGCTGACTGAAGACTTCAATATCAATCGTTCGTCGTCTCAAAAAGCTTGGAAAAGTGTGGAAAAAAATGTTAAAAAACTTTTTTGTCAAATATTGTTATTGATTTTGTTAAATATAATTTGTGGATAATTATGCATTAACCTAATACATAAGCTAAGAATGATACGGTCTTGTTTCGCCAATCTCAGCTTAGTCCTGGTGGACGGCGTTTCGGGTTGTGTTCAGTAGATTTCCCCATAATTTTTGCACAATCGCTATTGTAACCTTTAACTTTACGCAGGGTGTAACAACAATAAAACCTCTCCCATTTTACTTGAAGGAATGTAACCAATCAAGTAGGGAGCGGTCTAAAGAGGTGTTGTATGAAGGTTACAACAATGGATCTTCTCAACCTTTTTTTTTATCTTGATTCTCTGGAACAGAGACCGCTAATTTTTATTTCAAGTAGCTTGCCAAATTTGATCACGCAGGTTGAGTGAACCTAGCACTAAAGAATAAAAAACTTATTTTCTTTCATTAGCAATCAAAAATTAAGAATTTCAAATATCAATATTTTGAAAGAATTTAAAATTTTTGTCTGTAATGCATGGAACCTTTTACAAATATCCGATATAGATAATGAATAATGAGAAAAATTCACTGGTGATATTTTCGTTCGTTGTTGCTAATTGTACACCGAAGATTTCAATATCTATTTCAATATTCAATATCAATTTTTGTCTAAATTATATTTACACTCAGAATTTTTAAAATGTATAAATTTGTATTTGACATTTTATTTTAAAATTATTTAATTTATATAATCTTGATTTTGATTAATTTATTATAATTTTTTCAATAAAATTGAATTTAGTCACATTTGTCGATTTGAAAATGTTATTATATATTAAAATTCTTTAATATCTTTTTAAAATTTAAATTATTATTAATATTTAATATACAAAATTTATATTTCAATATTTAATAAATTAATTATTTATTTTATTTATAGATATATAATATAATATACATTTACATAAAAATATACAAAATCTATATTTGAATGTGTGTTGAATACTATATTTTCGAATTAAATACTTATAAAGAAAAAATTTATTTATATAAATATACATTTAGACGATTCCAATTATCAATTGTAAAATTGCAAAATATACATATTTATATATATTTAATTTATAGGAAAAAAAAATATTATAACAGACTTGTTCTATATATATATATATATATAATAAAGAAATTTTGATATAAAATAAAATAATTTGAAGCCAATTTCAAATATTCCACAAAAATTATCTGATTAATCAGAATAAGTCTATGCGTTGTTCCATGTACTTTCCCTAATAATATTTTTTTTACATTATTTAATATTAAATATAAAAATTAAAATATTTAAATTAAATTATATAGTTTTTTTTTATTAGAAAAATATTTTATATTTTTTAATTGATTTAATTTAAAATTGAATGAGTTATATAATTTATTTAAAATTAATAGATTTAATTAAACATTTTGAGAAAAAAAGATTATTTCTAATAAGTGATTTAAAATGATGATGTAATTTCTTCTATCATTACTCAAATAAAAAAAATACTTTTAATTTCTTTCATTTATTTATTTACTTGGAAATAATGATTGAAAGTATTTGATATTGATTTTTGTTTTTGTTTTTTTTGAAATAAATTATACTTTCGAAAATTAAATTAATTTAATGCTAATGAATATCTTTAGAAAATTATAAATGATAAATAATTATAATATATTACTTTAAAATGATTAAAAATTTAAAGATAACATATTTTTTAATTTTCCTGTATACTACTCTACTCTACAATATATCCTTTAATAGTGTGTGTAATATTCATTAGTATGTGTGTTTCTATTTCATTGCTTCCCTTGATTTCCGATATAAATCTAATATCTTGTATTTGTCTTGATATTGCGAAGCAGCAGTTGGCTTTTTCTTAAGGCAACAAAACAAGCCGTGGCAAATTGTCTTTGAGAGGCCTCTCTCTCGTTGGTCTCATTGGGTATGACAAGCAGCTCACTGTTTTAATTAGAATGGAAATTCAGGCTCCCTATAATACTGCTTTGGTTTAGGAACCTGGTATCAACCTAGGAGAGGGTTCTTGAATAATGAAAAATTGTCTTCCCTTGGGTTGACTCGACTTAGGGATATAGGGATCTTTTATAGAAGGTATTAATTAGAGTTTTGAGCCTCCAAAAGGCAATTACAACATGTGTCAATGTATAACATAAATAAATAAATTAATATAGGAAGATAAAATATGCCTATACCACTTTATAAAAAAGAGAAAAAACTAAATGATCGTTACAAGAATATATTATATATTTTCTTTAAAAAATTAAAAATGATTAATTAATTTTCAAATTGTTAAATATATTCTTAATGTTTTAAAAATTGTCATGTTGTTTCCTGGGAAAATAAATTGAAATTCTATTTTAATTTTTTAGTTATTGATGGAAAGTTAAATTTAATTAAATTACCAAATTAGTAAATTACAATCATTTCAATTATTTTTATTTTATTATTAATAATTATATAGGACATCAAAAAAAGCAAAGCAGATCTACAATTAAAAAGAAATCTGGAGTGTCTCCACTCGACTATCTCGCAATTTTGAATTCGATTAAATAACATATATTTAAATTAAATTTAATTAATTATAAATTATAAATTAAAACTAATAAATAAATTTTATTAAACCAGCGCGTGTTTGGCTCTTTGTTGATGGTACCACGTCACGTGCTGGCGCGTGATTTGCTCTGTAGAAAATTAATTCCGGTACTTTCAGCGATTCAATCAAGCTGAAATTCTATATAAAGCAGTTTTATACAATTTTTAATCATGTGAAAAACTATCAAACATATATCTTTATTTTTACAGTCAGTTTAGAGGAAAAAAATGAAAACGTGGTAGGTAATGAATGACTCTCTTCCGAAAGAGCTACATTTCTCAAAAGTTGAATAATCTCTGTGTACCAAATTTCATTAATCTAGCTCAAACCGTTTTTTCGTAATCTTGTCTACACCCACACACACAGACAGAGAGAGAGAGAGAGATTTTTCTTAACCTTAGTGAAAATGACTCAGAGACCTTCAAAACGTATAAAAACATTAAAATCTCGACATCGAAAATTTTCATGATCGCAATACTATCTCTATATACTTAGTAAAAAAAGAAATACAATGAGGCATTTTTCTATAATATTTTGAGAATTTGATAATTAAAAATTATTTGGTTTTTTATTAGTAGGCTCATTATAAATACAATTTAAATAGAAAATTTAATTTGGTTAACTTTCTTTGCTCGTATATAAATATAGTAAATAAAATGAAAAGAATATTGTGACTGGTATAACTAATAAGCAAAACTGAAAGAAACGTAATTTCAAATTAGAATATTAAAATGTCACAATAAGAGCAAATTTCTTGATAATAATGTAAAAATATGATTTTGGAATTAAACATATATTACATTAAAAGGCAAGTGAGTTTAAATAATTTACGATAAATCACTAGAAAAACAATTTAATATCAAAATTACGAACGATACTAAAGCCTTTCTTTAACACTACAATTTGTTACTTGAAACTAAGTTTAATATAAAATTATATAAAGATCTATGAGCTTAATTCAGTTCGTTGTCCTTATTATCCTTTAAATACGAAACAGAGTAGATTTAATACGCAGTGTATTATAATATATTTTAATGGAATTGGTAAAACATCAAATCTATTTATTTTCGTTTAGATTTGTCATTTACCAATCTGTTAAGTAAATATAATACTTATTTAATGAAACAAAGCTGCTTACTATTGTTTTTTAAAAAAATTAATTAATTAATTAATATGATTCTGCTACTAACAGACGACAACCAAGCATACACTTTAATTTTGAACCTGTTATATAAAATATGTTATGAAGAATATTTAGAAAATGTTTGTATTCAATATAGTAACCAAGTGAAGTTTACTCCTTTAGAGTATTAAATATTTAATAATTTTTATAAATATGTGAATGAAGTTTTAAAAAAAAAAGTATTAATAAATTTAATTCGTTTTTTATAACTCATATGATATCTATATGTAAAAATTAATCTTAATTGAATTGATTAGTTATTTCTACTCTAAATAAGTTTGAGATCTAATAAGTTCAATATATATTATTTAATTATTTATTTACTTTATCGAAAATGAGTAAAAAAAATAGAGGGTGTTCGCTATCAGTTTAAATACCATATGACCGCTTCTGTAGCGCTAACCTCTCCCTCTAACAGCTGACGAAGTTTTTTAACACACAATAACCTAAGTTTTATACGCCGGTATATTTTTCTATAACCTCAAACATGTCGAGTTTTGTTCGTACGAACTATGATTTGTGGACACCATTGGTTTTCTGCTATCATTTGAAGAAAACTGCTGCAGAATCGCATAGTATGCTTGTTGAAGCATACGGTTAAGATCCTCTTGGCAAAACTCCATGCTTTGAGTGGTTTAAAAAAATTAAAAATGGTGATTTTGACATAAAAAACGAGGAGAGTGGGAAACCACCGAAAATTATAGAAATATAAGAGTTTGAAGACCAGGACTTGAAGCCTTATTGGATGAAGACGATACTCAGACTCAACAAGAACTCGCGGAACAATTAAGTGTTGTATGCGGCTTATTCTCCAGATTTGGTTCCGACTGATTACCAAGTTTGTAAATACACAATAACCAGTTAACACTTCGATTTGTATGAAAATGTACGAAAATGGCTCGATAACTGGTTCGCTTTAAAGGAAGAATTGTTATTTTGGCGTTGTATTCTGCCAGAGAGGAGGGGAAAATATATTAATTTCAATGAAGACAATTTTGAATAAAATATTTTTTGTAATTTTCAAATAACAGACGTGCATTTTTACAAAAAAATTCCGGTTTCATACTTCTACACCTGGTAATCCTAAAACGTGACGTTTTTTATGTCCTAATATGAAATCATATGTCTGAATAGCAATGATGAAATGTTGAATACTATATGTATCAATTTTCCAAAAAAAATATAATTATACATTTGGGAAAGACTGTTTGAATTATTTTTAAATAAGTAAAAGTCCCTTCCACAATGATAACATAAAAAGAACAGTGAAGGGATTTATTTTCTAGTATAACATATATAACGTATGCGTTTATATGTGACCAGATTAGATTAATTCTAATGAAACACTAAACTAAGTTAATAATAAATTTCATCAAATATAATCTAGTATCAAAATCAATGTTATTAAATTCAATCTTAAATTACTATTATTTAAAGTCACATATCAGAAAATCAATTTAGAAGAGCGAGAGAATACAAAATAATTATTTTATCATTTGTATAATAAAAAATTTATAAGTAGACAAAAGAGTGGGTTAGCAAAATATTAGGTTGGGGAAAAAGAAATCCATTATTTTTTCGGTAGATGGCTGTAGTGATCGATATCTCGTAAATTATCGATCAAACAATTTCAAATTTATGCTCGTTGTCAAGGTAACAGTTCGCACTAAAAGAATTCGTTTGCAGTTTTTTGTTTTGTCCATTCAGTTCTGAGTTACACGGCGTTAAAGATGGAAGTCAACAAAGAGAAAATTCGGTACATTTTACAGTTTTTCTTTGATAAGGGCGAAAATGCAAGTCAGGCGGCTGAAAATGTGAATAGTGTTTATGGTCCCGATACTGTAACAGTTAATTACGCGCAATTTTGGTTTCGTCGATTCCGTTCGGGTATTTTTGACGTTAAGGATGCCCCTCGCACAGGCAGGCCCGTCGTCGAAAATGTCGACAAAGTCACTGAAATCATCGAAGTGGACCGGCATGTTAGTAGTCGTAGCATCGCCCAGGAGTTAAAGATCGACCACAAAACAGTTTTAAACCATTTGCACAAAGCTGGGTTTAAAAAAAAGCTTGATGTTTGGGTGCCACACCAATTAACACCAAAAAACATGATGGATCGAATTTCCATCTGCGAAGCCTTGGCCAAACGTAATGAAATCAACCCATTTCTTAAACGGATGGTGACTGGGGACGAGAAATGGGTCACATACGACAACATTATGCGAAAGCGATCGTGGTCAAAGCGTGTTTTAGTGATAAGAAATTGGCATCAAGGGAAGAGTGTGAAAATCAATTGCTGGAGTTTTTCGCTAATAAGGACCAAGACTTTTATGAGAGAGGCATAATGAAGCTACCATTAAAATGGCAACAAATTATAGAACAAAATGGTGCATATTTGACCTAAATCGGACAATGCAAAACATGTTAAATAAAGTCTTGAAGTTCACGTAAAAATAATGGATTTCTTTTTCCCCAACCTATTATATTTATATCTAAATAAGACATAAAAGTATTAAATTCGACATAAAATCTGTATAACAAAATATTATTTTCATGTTTATAGGTAATTTAACGAGATTCAGTGAAAAATAACTGATAAAAAATAATTAAAGAAAAAAAATGGATCTTTGATGGGAATTGTAGTTAACTTAATTAAGAGCCACATGCGGCTTTCGGAGCCGCATTTGCCCTCCGTAGGTATACAGTTAAATAACATTTTTTTTTTATTAGAGGAAGTTATTAATAATAGATCCACCATAATAGAATGTAAATTATTTTAATTTATTTTTTTTAATTAAAACAAATAATTAAATGTTTTGATATTTGTAAAAGTAAAACAAAATAAATCATTTTTACTTGAAAATTAAAAAAAAAAATTTTCTAATGGAGGAGAGATTGATGAGAAAGATGTAGGCTGACTATTTATATATTGTTCATAATACGTATGTCATGTAATTAAAGCTTTTTTTTTTCAATCCATTCCATATTCCCAAGAGAATGTTTCGATATCCTATGAAAAATTGGTAGGGATAAATCCAGATAAGTCAATATTAAAAGAAGTTAAAAAATTAATATATATATATATCGTCTTTGAAAAGTTGGTGACCTGCCTCGGTTAGGGCGTCAACCCCAAATGCGGCGACTCTGTCTGTCTCTCACCCCCAGACGTTCAACAGCCAATTTTATCCACCTCTTCACTAAATCCGAACCAAATAAAACCCCCTGTTGATTTAAAAGAAAGATATTTTTTTATGATTTGTCTAATAAAATAAAAGAACAAAATAAATAGATGATTTTTTTTTACCCAAGGTCTCTCCAAATTTTAATTACAATTTATTTTCATTCCTTGTTTAGAATAAGATGAGAGGGAAAATAATGATTGAAAAATAAATAAATCCTTTTTAAATAAATCTAAAGATATAAAGAAAGGATTTAAATATTGTTTTTTTATCATTTTCGAATTTATTATTGGAATTTTCATTTTGACTATAGAAAATTTATTGATTATATTTATTACGAGGGTAGGTCAATAAATGACTTTTTGAATTTCCCGTGTCTTCAATGAAATGACAACACTACTCCTGTTAGCAGGCAACTATCAGCTGACTCCTGTCGAAATCTGAACCAGCTGGGTCTCTTAGTTTTTGTTTGACATCCATTAATAGCAGATTACCTCGTGATTTTAGAAGAAAAAGGAACAATGTGAATTTCCTTGAAAACCCATGAAGTGGGATACGACCTGAAGAAATAGTTTGGCGGAAAAAGATTTGACTCCAACGATCAAATCATCTCACAAACAAATCTATTTTGATTTCCTCGAAAATCTTATAGAGATAAAAAAATTTGGGAAACGTTGGAGAGATTGGAGTGGAAAAGTGTATAGAGCTCAAAGAAGATTACACTAAAAAATAAAATAATTTTTTTACCTAAAAATCTGTTTCATTCAAAAAGTCACGAACTTATTGACCTGTCCTCGTAAAATCATTCTCTATAAATGGGATATTATAATTATTTTGATAATTTTGAGTTTATTATGATTTTCTGCTATCTCAGCATTTTAGATTTTATTATTTGTTATAAGTCAATTATATAAATTCTAGCATTTGTTAATAATTCGAATTTGTCTTAATTATTTAGTAAATGAGATTTCTCAACGCTTCATAAACGTCAACTTTAGTTTATAAGAATATTTATTCTAATTTCAAAATTCATTAATCGTTTAAATGACATAAATCATAGATTGTAGAGTTTCGGCAATTATTTAATAATAGTAGTTAATATTTGTCGCAGTCTTCAATTTTATTTAAAGGTGAAAAATATGGAAGGGTTGAAAAAAAATTTTAACTTCATTTATTTATGATACATGTATCTTATTGTCAAATGACCATTTGAAAATATATAATGACTAATATCATGGTTATTAAAACTGATAATATCTTGAAATTAAATTAACTTATATATATATATATATATATTTATTTATAAATTTAATACTCATGATATTCAAAAGGAATATTTTATATAAATATAATATATATTTATATTATTATTGGTTTTTAATTGATTTTTTGGATCAATGCCCATTTAAGCTAGCCCTTGCATTTATTTGAAATTAATTATTAAATTATTATTATTAAAACCTAAGTGAATTTGGCGCGATTCGACCAAGACTATTATATATTAACCTAGCCTTATAATTTTTTCAAATAAATATTTTTAAAATTTTTCAATTTGAACCTATTCTCCTAAAGTTTCGCAACTCTGTCTTATACCACTAGTTTACGCCTATTTCAAAAAATCTAATTCCTTATTTTTTTTACAATTTTTTTAATTATAATAATACTATTAAAAAATTTAATTTTAGAAATAAAAATTCTTAATCAACACTTCTGCATTATTATTGATTTTTCTTTGAGAATTACATACAAAATTTGAATTCGTTCTGAAAGATCGGTGGTTCTAAGTCATTAGAATTCCATGTTAAATATACATACGCATATTAATATTAAAAGCATATACTTTGGACAATAATATGAATTAAAAAACATAATGATACATTTAGTAAATATATTAATTTTTAAAAATCTTTTCGATTATTTAACTATTGTCTGAAATTCAAAATTGAATAAAATAATTCATTATATATTATATATGAATTATTCATTATAAATAAGGATATCGTGAAATATACTATAGAAATATACCAATAGCATAATAAATTTAGACCAACAAATGAAATACAGGGTGTCTCAAAAAAATGTACTAACTCTTTGAATGACTATAAAAACATTATTTATGAACATAAACATACGTATATCATAATAATATCTTGTGTTAAATATATTAATAGAATAATGTTAATGGACTTTAATACTAATCATATTAACAAAATTAGAATGATTATCTAAAGCTATCGTCATTCTAAACCAAATTTTAGATTTCATATTTAGAATATATGGAATAGGATAATTTGTTTCAAATAAACCGTTTATGTACATGCACTCGATAAAGATCATCTTTAATTGCATATAATATTCCAGTTTTTGTTGATTTGAAACGTGGAGTTCAAAATAACGTTATCACTAACAGGGGCAATTTAATACCTATTTATATATTAATAGATTTGATAACCTTTACATAGGTATTCAATTATTATAATAATTAATTTTGAAAACAGTTCTCAGAGTATACAAGAATATAACGGAGAGAGAATGTTGATAAGAGATATAATACGATATACATATACAAAAAATGTGTTGTTTTAATAAACATAATTAATTTATATACCAAGTGTACAATAATTCAATGAAAACCCAAATAAAGTATTGATTTTTATATTTATTTATTTATTTATATTTTATAAATATAGATATTTAAATTATAAAATTTTATTTTACAAAATTACATAATTATTTTCATAAATATTCAGAAAATTTTATATTTAAGATGTAAATTAAATTCTATGATTATTATTGAGTAGTACAATAAGAATTTTTTTTTTTATTTCAATGATAAAAATTAAATGACAAAACATTTTCATTGTATTTATATATGAGAAAAGGTTTTTATTTTTCAATGTTATTCTTTTTGACATATATATATATATATATATATATATATATATAATAAAAATAATGTCGTTTAAAAGTACAAATAGAAATAGTTTGAGATAGAGGAAGAGGTGGGATGGAGGGCTTTTATCTTGTAACAATTCGCCCGCTCTTATGGCACCCACTTAAAATAATTACTAATGAATTCAAACAGGTGGAAGACAGAGTGGGAAGTACTAGAAACAATTAAAGTGATTGCATCGTCCCCTTAAATAAAAAAAAAGCAAAAAGAAACAGAGAGGAAAAAAAAATTCATAAAGGCAAAGTTAAAGACAAAAGAAAATCATAATAACAATATTTGTAGTGAAAATAAAAGAAAATAGAAATGAACAATTTTTTTTTAATCAACTAATTATTTTTATTTATAAATAATTAAATAATAATATATTAATTAAATAAAAAATGTTACTAGGCATCATCTACGAACAAAATATAAAAATGAGTATTATTAAATGTTGTATATTACAAATTACTGTCACTTATTATTAAAAAAAAATATTTATTTTTTTTATTTAATTTTATCTTGTAGTAAATGGAATATAATAAATTTCCATTGCCCACATAACCGGAAATGTTATGTAAATTTTCATTATAACCATTAAAAAGGATTTAAATATAAATAAATAATGAAATCTCATTTCATTTAACTAACAATTTAACGAACTTATTTAATTTTGAAATTATCGAGTGTGTAATAAATAAATATGAGGATTAATGAATAAAGTTATCAAAAAGTACAGTCTACTGTTTATTTATAAAAGTCTGAATTGAATTTAAGTTATCAACAGGACTTTAATAATATTGTCCCATCAAATTATTAGTCTATGAATATTTAGTATTTATTTTAGACTAATTGTGATTAAAATTTAAAAATGATTGAAGAAAAACAAATAAACAATTTCTTAGGGCAAAATCATCCTTTTAACTTTAAATTTGAAGATTTAAGATTTTGGGTTATGAATCTATTGTATTTTTTTACAATAAAAAATTCAGTTCCCAAAATCCTGGATAGGTTCGGATTTTCGTATTTAAAAGCAAAAAGGATCGCGATCATGCCCCTTGAAAGTTCAGAGGTATAAGCTCGATTAATGTAATTTTAGATCAAGATTTCAAACCTCACGAAGTAAATAGAAATTTAAAATAAATATAAATGATAAAATAGTATAAATCTCAAAGGCCAGTTTCAAAAAAGAATGTAATATATATTTATTTTATCACTCAAAAAATAATTAATATAAATTATTATTATAAAATTTCGAAAGAGGTTAAAGAATGAATTATATAAATTATAATAAATAATAAATAAGTTCTTTTCTTATTTTGATAATATCGATGAAAGTACTATTAGAGAAACCACAGAATGAGATTAGCACCGAAAAGTGAATGTTATCCTACCCTAATTAAAAGAAACAACAGAATAGAGAGAGTTTCCTAAAATCTTCTCCCTCTAACAGCTGACGAAGTTTCTCAACACACAATAACCTAAGTATTATACACCAGTATATTTTTCTATAACCTCAAACATTTCGAGTTTTGTGCCTACGAACTTTGATTTGCGGACAGCATTGGTTTCCTGCTATCATTTGAGGAAACTGCTACAGAATGGCATAGAATTTAGAATACTTGTCGAAAAGGTTAAGATTGAGTGGATTAAAAAATTTAAAAGTGACGTAAGAAACAAGGAGCGTGGAAAAAACACTGAAAAAGGGTATAATATATAATGAGCTACTAAAACATAGCGAACCCTATGAATCACTGATCGCTACCAACAACAAATGATCGATTTGAATCGAGTAATTTGTGAAAAAACGTCCGGAATATGCAAAAAGGCAACATAAAATAATTTTGCTTCATGATAATGCCCCCTACACACAACAAAACGGGTCACGGATAGGCACTCAATTAAGAAGTACTAACGCAGCGGTCGGGGAACTTTTTTAATCATTACCCCAAAATATCTTTGTGTAAGTTGATATTTATAAAATGGCAATTTAAAAATATATATATACTTTTTACTCACAAAAGTTTCATTTTTACACCATTTGGGGTAATTTACCCCGGTTCCCCGACCGCTGTACTAGCGTATGGGGCTTATTCTCCAGATTTGGCCCCGTCTGATTACCATCTATTCGCATCATTGGGACCTGCACTCGCCGAACAACACTTCGATCGTATGAAAATGTACGAAAATAGGTTGACAACTGGTTCGCTTCAAAGGAAGAATTGTTTTTTTGGCGTGGCATTATCAAATAACAGACGGGCAATTTTTACAAATAAATTCCGATTTCATACTTCTATACGAACACACAATGAACAGACGGACGGACAGATATCATGCTAAAAATACTTTTTTCGGTTAAGAAAATGCATGATTCGTGGAGATATGTAAAAATCTTCACATGTGAAATTTGGTGTGAAAACAATACCTTCCTAAAGTAAACCATGGTGGTATTCTTGTGATTCGCAGAACTTTGCTAAGTTCAATTAGGTTTAAGAATTAAGATAAAATTAAAAATAAATGCAAAGGTTAGCTAAATTGGACATCGATTTGAAAAAACCAATAAAATTAAAAAAGTTCCTACATGATATCCTCCCTTTAAAATTAATTTATTATTATTAATTAATAATATAGTGTTTTTTGTTTAATGTTTTATATATTTCTTTTTAGAAAATGCTTACCTTTTATTATTCTTTTATTCCTATAAAATATTAATTAATAAAAATTCGCAGATATGGATTTTATAATTACATCATAGAGTAATAATTTTTCATATTTCATAAATATTTTATATTTATTTTTCCTTTTTAATTAAACAAAATGTCTTTTATTTCTTATGTAATTTTCGTATTAAAAGGAATAAACATTTTTCATAACAACAAATGCTTTTATAATGTATAAAAAGAATCTAATCTTGAAAATTTAGTAATTTTGTAATGAATAGTATTAGGTATGACTGTTGGAAAATCTTAAGTTTCTTTGGAGAGGAATCTGAAATAAGATATCTCCCTATAATTAAAAAGATATTAGTAAAGCAATAATTTTACAGAAAAATATGCGAAGATATAAATTGTCAAGTTTAAAACTAGCAAGGTGGGTGGGTTGGCGGCGAATGTAAAGATGGAGAGGTGAAAAAAGAGAAAAAAGAATCCCTTCTCTCTGAAGTGGTGGGTGAAGAAGAGAGAAAGAGAGAGACGCGACAAGATTCGTAAAGGAATGGAGAAAGAATTAATTTCTGGGACATTAAATTGCGTCTATGATATCTTCGAGAGGAGATAAACACACCATTTCCCATAAAAGATAATTAGTTTAAAAAAAAAACAAACAAACGTAAACAAGGCAGTGAACAGGCTTCTTTATTAATTATTATCATTAATTGGAAAAGAGGAAGAATGACAAGGGGTAGTTGTTGTTCTCCTGGGGTTACATTTAATACATCAAATTATGTCAAGTTCCGGTTTTTATAAGGACAATGATATATAAGATTTCGTTTAAATAAGATTGTTCCTAATTAATTATTTTCATAACGGAAATTGTCCATTATATCTCCAATAAAACATCAGACAAGTATATTTACTAGATAAATTAGCAATTGGAGTGGTTGTAATGCCTTCTTCTCATTTATTTTGCATATCAATTAATTTTAATGACTGTATTTCATTTTTATCGTTAATTCTTGGTTCATTTGGTATAATTATATTTAAGATTTTTAATATAATTAATACATTAAAGCTTTCAGGTTCATTTAAAAAAAAAAAATTGAATAAAAAAATAATAATATTAATGAACAAAAAAAAAAATCTTCAACTCTAAACTTTTTCTTACATTCACTAAAGGTTAATGTAATTAATCGTTTAATTTTATAAAAATAAAATAAATTATTTCTGAAAATATTAATAAAATATTAAACAGTTATTTAAGGGTGATAATGAAATATTTCAGATTAATTAATAATGTTAGTTGGAAAAAGAAATGCTTTATTATCAATGGAATCTTTCAAAAGTAATTAAAATAATAATTTATTACATTATTATATTAATAAATAAAGTTAAATCCAATATTCTATTGAAAATTGAATAGAATATTTATTAATAATATCCATGCTTTGTTTTAATTTAATTAGTTAATTTTATTATATTGTCACATCAAATGATTTAGTTTAAATTAAATATTTGATTATATATGTATTTTAATATGAAATAATTTCAAAATAAGATATAAATTCCATGAAAAATTGATAAATATATATATAGAGAGAAAGATAGATCAATATATATAAATATATACTACAATCATATATTAAGTTATTACAGCAATTTTAAAAAAATATATTTTTACTATCTCGCCAAAGATAGTATTGCAATCACGAAAATTTGCGATGTCGAGAATTTGATGTTTTTATACGTTATGAAGGTCCCTGAGTCATTTTCACTTTGTAAGGTTGAGAAAAATGTCTTTCTCTCTGTGTGTGTGTGTGTATGTAGATAAGATTAAGCAAAAACGGTTTGAGCCAGAATAATGAAATTTGGTATACGGATATTATTCAAAATTCGTAATTTTTTATAAACTTTAGAGGAATGAAGCTCAATAGGAAGAACGTTTTGATGTTTTTCCCTCTAAAGAGACCGTAAAAATAATGATATATGTTTGATAATTTTTCACATGATTAAAAATTGTATAAAACTGATATATATAGAATTTCAGCATGATTGAATCGAATTAATTTTTTAACACGTTGAATGGCAATCACACGCCAGCAAGAGACGCGGCACCATCAACAAAGAGCCAAAGGCACGCTGGTTTAATAAATATTATTTATTAATTTTAATTTATAATTTATAATTAATTAAATTTAATTTAAATATAATATATGTTATTTAATCCAATTCAAATTGCGGGATAGTCGTGCAGAGACACTCCAGCTTTTATTTAAATTATTATAAAAAAGTAAAATTAATATTCGAATATAATGAAAATGAAAATTATGATTATAGAGCCTTAATTTTCCCTTCCACCTTTGAATAACAAAAAAATATTTATTTTTACAAATAATTTTTATTTTTAAATAATAAAACAATTACCAATTTTTTCATTATATTAAAAAAAAAGAAAAAGAAAAAAAAATGTTTAAACCACCTTGATAATCACTAAAATATTTTTCATCGTTTTATTTAATTTGAATCCTATAGGGGATTTAAAATAGAATAAACGAATAAACAAATATTTATTTAATATATAAATACAGCAAAAAAATTATTAATCTACATAAGTACATATATATATATATATAACGATTTCGAGAATATTTGAGCAGTTATCAAAAAATGAATAAATTAAGAATGATGTCATTTTTGAAAGAAAAATCTCATTCTTTTCACTTTTTAACACCTTTAAAATAGAACTTGAATTGGATGTGATTTGATTAATCCCTTCAAGCAATGGTAAAATAAATTTAATAAATTATGTCATTTACTCAAAAATAATCAATTGGCATATGTCTTAAAATGGAAAACCAAGAGTCAGCATTTATTTTCATTTAAGTGTGAAGTCCATTATTAAAGATGAAATAAACGTCCAATTAGAAACTGGTTGTAATTTGTAATAGATATTAATTAGAAAAGTTTGCCCAAAAGAAGAAGTTAATTTTCTTGTCAAATTATTATTATACAGTGAAATTAATTAAGGGTGCGTAATGGGGAGTGAGGCAAATGGCAAATGTCATTTTTCATTTGAATCAGGTGTTTTATAAATGCGATTCGCAAATGTCATTTTTTTTTATTCTTAGTTAAAAGAAACAAGAAGAAAATGGGGCCCCAATTGTGAATTTCAGAATGAATTTTATACGTACTATTAAATGAGAGAGAATGGGAGGAAATCAACTCTCGAGAGTTTTAATTTAGTTAATTAATTTTATTTGGGTATCCTGTTAATTGGTTTTCTGTATTTGAGAGGATTTTTGTTATTATAATAATGATACATTTTGTTTGTATTTATTTATCTTTCAATAAATGACCAGCGATAGAATTGAAACTTGACAATTATAATATTTATATTATTATTAATTAAATTCGGCTTCAAGATTATATCATATATTTCTTTAAATTAATTAAATAATGAATGGAAATCAATAATTACAAAATAATATATCAAGATATATATAATAATGAAATTATTAATTTCACAGTTTAATAAGTTATATTGACTAAAACTATACCTAAATAAGTTGACCTGTGGCCAGGTCCGAACCGACCGACGGTTTGAAGTAAATAAATTTCCAGCTACAGAAACAATTTCAAATAATTTTAATATATCTATTAATGTAATAAAAAACAGATAGGCATACATAAATAATAAATATAAACATTTTTAATTTTATTTTATTTATAATATCTATGCAAGACCAGGCTGTGACGTCATGAATGGCTGGATGACGTCATATAATTTTAAATCAAGAAAAAACTAATAAATATGATTTTCCCGAGGATAAAACCAATACAAAGTGCATGCTTCGTGGAAATATATAAAAAAATCTCCTCATGTTAAATTTGGTGTGAAAATAACCCTTCCCTTCCTATCGTCGATCGCTAATACTAGCACTTCCGGTTTCCGGATTTGCACCAAAAGTTGATCAATTCATCCCACTGATGCATTAAGTAAATATACCAAATTTCATCGAAATCCGTTCAGCCGTTTAGGCTGTACACATCTATACGGACAGACGGACGGACGGACAGACATCATGCTAAAACTACTTTTTTCTGTTAAGAAAATGCATGATTCGTGGAGATATGTAAAAATCTCCACATGTGAAATTTGGTGTGAAAACAATACCTCCCTTACTATCGTCGGTCGGTAAAAATATGAAACTTAATATCGAAAACTTTTTAATTAAACCCTCGGTGAAGTTTTTTAGTTTATTAATTTATCTAGTTTTTGCGCATTTCGGTGGTTACACCATCGTTAGAAATTGAGTAGAAAAAATGCGAAAAAAATACGTATAAATCAAATAAATCAATAAACTTGAAACTTCACATGGTGTTTAATTCAAAAGGATTTGATATTAAGTTTCATAATTTTACTATCTCGTAAGTATTGCGATCACGAAAATTTTCGATGTCGAGATTTTGATGTTTTTATACGTTTTGTAGGTTCCTGGGTCATTTTCACTAAGGTTGAGAAAAGTGTCTCTTTCTCTCTCTCTCTGTGTGTGTGTGGATTAAAAATTCGTTTGTTTAACAAACCACACACACACACACACACACACATTCATCATTTAATTAATATTATTCATTCAACAATCCAACTTGACAGCTGAGAGAACTAAAGTCCAAACCTGTGTGTGTATCCCAAACTAATCCTCAGTTCTATTTTTATTTTTTATTTTTATTGAAAATTCTAGAACACGCTATTTGTAATTCCTAAATGGTTTCATGTATATTCTCTTAAATTCATATTTATTTAATTCCTCGAATAATATTTACCAGTTTATTTTATATATTTATTATTTAATCGATTGATTTATATTTTTTTTATTTGAAATTATATAAATTTCAAAGCATATTTTGATTTTCAAAAATAAATAACATGTATTTATTTATTTTCTAAATAATTTTATGTATTATTATAATTATTTATAAATCCTATAGACTAGTAATATCAATATATAGTTGTGTGTATGTATCTAATCTTATTATGCTAGCTAAAATTGTATATATGTATGTATATATATTTGTAAATGGATTCTCAGAAACCGCTCGAAGTCTACAGTTAAGGTTTCTGATCTATTACCTAGATTCGAATTTAATAACTTTTCAAAATAGTTCCTCTATATATTTTTAATATCGTCCGCGTCTGTTTTTAAATTATTATTAGCATCTCTAATTAAGTCTAACCGTGCCTAATAACCTTTTTTGATAATTTTAATTCCCATGCATAGATCTCTACTACCCTTGTTGCGGTTACTTTCTTCTATTTCTAATATTTTATGTTTTAGACCTCTTTTTTTTCCCCCTAATGATTTTCGTCACTATTTTTCTGCTACTCCAATCAATCTACTTCGCGTTTACTATTAACCCATTGTAATTTAGCTTTTGTTCTAACCTCTATTACTTCTAAACATTCCTCATCGAACCATGTGTTTTTGAATAATTTTTTTTTTAATTTATGTTCTTTTAAATTATTTGAATGGCGATTCGGTGAATCAGGTATTAATATTACCAGCCAAACCCAATTGTAATAAATAATTAAAAAATTGTAAAATTTTTAAAGTATATAATAATAAATTGTATAAATTTGTTAGAGTCGAGCGATAGCTCGGTGTCCCAGGTATTGAAATGAAAATCAATTTATTTTAATTAATTTGAAACATTATAGGAAACAAATTTTTAATGGGTCATTTGTAGAAATCCCATTTAACAATTGTAATAAGTAATTAAAAAATTGTAAAATTTTTAAAGTATATAAAAATAAATTGTATAAATTTGTTAAAGGGTCGAGCGATAGCTCGGTGTCCCAGGTATATATTTAATATCAACAGGCCTAATTATAAATTACGATATATATTTATCATTCTTCCAATAAAAAAAAAATATTCATGCACTTAGAAACATATCTAATAATACATATTTATGTATTATTGAGGACCCCAAGTTCCATTCATTTTAATCAGATTGATGCAATGATGCAACATTTAATAATTGTAATAAATAATTAAAGAATTGTATATCAGCTCGGTGTCTCAAGTATTAATATTACCAGCCAAACCCAATATAATAATGAATTATTTTTTTTTAACTTAATTACCTAGCCGAGGCTCGGGGTCCCGGTGTGATCTTAATATATTGTCAGAATTAGATAAATAATGTAGAGAGAAAAATTATTTAAAAATAGATATTTATTTAAATGAAATAAAATTATTTAATTTACAGAATGAAAATGTCTATAATAATGTCTAAACTTTTTTTCGAGCGACAGCTCGGTATCCCAGGTATTAATATTACCAGTCATACCCAATAATAATGAATCATTTTTTTTTAATTTAATTACCGAGCGGAGGCTCGGGGTCCCGGTATATAATAATATGTGAATAACAATTGTATCAGCCATAGGGGGTTATATTAAAATTTAAATTTAGAGGGTTTAAAACTTTCATCTCTATTATGCATAGATGAAATGAAAATTTTTATGTAATAAATAATAAGAGTTATTATTTTACTATCTCACATGAATCAATTCTAATTGTCATGTAAATAGATCCTGGTTCAATGCTGGTGATTATTTTCAGAAAAAGGCTTTTCGATTATTTTCTAATATTTTGTTTACAAATATTTTTTAACTTTGACAACTTTATGATTTTTAATGAACTCATTGGCAATAAGTTATTAATATAAAGTATGATTATTTTTATTAATAACATAAGTATATTTAATCTAAATAATAATTTCATTACACATTTAGAGAATATATTCAAACAAGAAAGTACAATGATTTTTCGTCTTAAAAAAACAAACAAATAAAAAATATTATGATAAGAACTCACCTCAAATCAAATTTAAAAAAAAATAAATTAAATAAATTTTGGAAAATATTCGAATTGTGTAATGATCAACATAAAAATTAATGTTAAGAACAATTGTCTTGTACTTATTCAAGTCTAGATAAAAAATTTTATTTGAATATTAATTAAGGAAAATACGATTAAAGTTAGTTGGAATTATGTTTGGGGAAATTTTGTATATTTATTTATAGATGTGTGGATATATAAAAAAATTAATTGTTTTTAAGGGAATCAAAAACAGAAAAAACCGTTAGACCTGATATGTTGAGGGCATTAAATATAAAGACCAATATACTCCTTGCGGATATTGGTAATAATAAAAATTGTTTTATTTCAAATGTTTCTGAGTTTTATATGTACTGAGCTTTAATTTTAAATTCAAATCGAAAGATCCCTCTAGAATCCGTTTATAATTAATAAAATCTTGAAGGGATGATATGCTTGAATGGAGAAATCAAGTAAGTATAGTCTACAATTTTCAGCTAATATAAAATATAATAATCCGAAAGATAATTTTTAAGATAATAAATAATTTTAATTTGAATAATTTTTAATTTCGCAAATTTTTAAGGGATTTGTAATAAGAAAATCATTTAATTTATAGAATGTTCTTAATACAAAGTAATAACTAATCACAATGGCTGACTTTTTAATTTAATTATTCCATCAGAGTCTCGATTTGATGTTTTTAATCTCTTTTATCAATTCAATAAGGATGTTCAATTCATTCATGACTGAATTCAATTCTCTAATCAAAGAGGGGATTATTTTCGATCCTCTGATAGAAAATACAATCTTTTACGTCTCTTTTATTTTATTTTAATATTGAGAACAATTCTAGTCGATAATCTTTCTAATTTCCAAAGATTAATATTAGTCAAATCTCCTTTTATTTTATTCTCAAAAAACAATTGATTATTTAGACATATCGAATTAAAATGTAACTGGAGATCGAACAAATAAGATGAAAGTAGAAAAATATTTTAATTTGAAATATCATTCAAGATTCTATAAATATAATATAAATTGTTATGACTGGATTATTTTCTTATTTTTTTTTTATTTTAATTATCTAATTTTATTTTTTTAGATCTTAACTCAGTGATTCTCAACCACTGTGCCGCAGCACTTATCAAAATGTGCCACCAAATTATTAAAAATGTAAAGAGGCTCTTAAACATTTTCGACTTTTTTTTATAAATTTTTTTCAATTTGGTTCTAAAAAAAAAAATAAATCGTTTTTGGGACACTTTTTTCAAAATGGTAAACTTTTATCTTTTATCCTTTATCTTTTCTTTGTGTGCCGCCAAATTTTTAAACGGTTAAAAGTGTGCCGCGGTAAAAAAAAGTTGAGAATCACTGTCTTAACTCTGAATGTTTATTTAAATAAAATTAATATTTAACACTGCTTCTATTAAAAAAATCTTAATTTTATGTTATACTAAAGACCAAATTAAGATAATTATATTATATGACGTATATTTGATTTTACATATTTAAAATAATAATTATCTTAAAAAGAAAAAGGTTTAATTTACATAGACAGAAAAAATACAAACATAAAAAAGAGTAGTAAGTAATCATAAAACATTTGGAAATACAATCGTAGTGACTACAACGATTATTTAAATGCCCCGATGTCACATTTGAAATTAAATTTTAGATAACACCAGAAGTACCAATGAGTCATCAAATCACTAATTAATAATAACTAATATTAATGATTAATTTATAAGTAAGCATTCAAATATTTTATGTTTTATGCATAACACTTTAGTGCTTGACTATTTCTCGCCAGATTATATTTACTTACAAGTTATATTTTTAAATAAACTTTCATGACATAAAAGATTTTAAAAATTAGGTACAAAATTATTAATTTGTTTCGGAAACAATTAACTTAAGAATAAAAAGAAAAATATCTTTATATCTTAAAATATCAATATTTAATTCACATCACCATATATAAACTTAAAAAAATATATTCACTATTAAGAATCATAATAAATAACCATATATAAAAATCTTATCTCCAAAATAGACAAATATATAATAAATGAAGTAATGCCACAAGTGACAAATTATCCAATAAAAAAATGTACATAAAATGATGTATAAGCTAAGAATGTATTTTGGCAATATAGTCGAAGGTGCTTGGCATATTGCCGCTCATTTGCTAATATAAATATTGTGTTTATAACTAATAATTTCCTGAAAAATATGGATAACATGCGTTGCAAATGGAAACTCACCATAAATAAAACAAAAATAAAACATTATTAATATTTTCGGAAATTTATTTTTTTATTATAAAAATTAAGCTTAATAATTTAAAAGTCTTTAATAGGTAATAACATGCTTTTTCTAATAATAATATAGTACCTGGTTCACCGAGCCGCGGCACGGTACTATAAAAAAAATTATTCTTTATGAACTAAGAAAATTTAAGATTAAGATTATTATTTAAAATAAATAAACAACAAAAAGGTTATTTTTCAACATAATCACTCAACATAGTTATGCACATTCCCATCTTTCTTGTAGATTCATAAGTTGAGTTGGGAGGTCTTACCTCATCCTGCCTACAGTCCCGACCTTGCCCCATCTGATTTTTACCTGTTTGGACCACTCAAAGTCGCTCTACGTGGAAAAATATTTGCTAACAATGAGGAAGTTAAGGAAGTTGCAAGAAAGTTGGAATAAGTGCATAACTGTGGGGGGTAATTATGTTGAAAAATAGTCTGAATTTTGTAAGAATCAAATAAACCGTTTTTGATCTATAGTAAACTATAAACAATTTATTTTTTTATTTTTATACTACCACACTAACCCAAGAACAACAATTTACAATAATGGTATATATATATATTATACTTAGATTTTAGATCAACCCTTCTTTTCCTTAAGATGCAATGATCTATTTTATCGTAACTTACTCGTGAGCTACCTTTACAAGTGTTTCCCCTTGATATTAAAAAAATATTTGATTATTTTACGATACTTATTGAATGACCCTTATATTTATAAATATAATAATTTTATTTCCTAAATAAATATAAAATAAAATTTTATAAAATTAAAAAAAATGTATTTATAAAACTACTTAAGAAATTTTCATTTTCTAATAACGAAAAAATATATTGGTTCTTGATATAATTTATATATTATATATATATATTTAATATATATAAATATATATATATATATAATAATATATATATATATTATATTATATATATATATATTATATTTATATATTGATATATCTCGATTATGTCACGAGTGGATTATTAAGTGATGAGAAAATAAAATTAAGTGAAAAATAATTTTGAATGAAAAAAATAGTCTGAACGCGGGAGTAGCGTATTTATTACATGCATGGAAAATAAATTAGAATCGAATTTCTTTTCAAAGGGCATCTTTTTCTTTTTTTTTTTTTCTTTTTCATTATAATCTGTTTATCATTGAAAATTCCCCTTCTCCCTTTGACAAGTGAAATGTAACACCATCTCATTAGTATGTTACAAAGGACTGATGATGCGATTAGAATGAAATCTATTTATTTATTACTTCACTGAATAGATAGAAAATAAAATTCCTTTTAATCTCAAAACAAAAAGGAGGGTTCCATCGGATTCAATTAAAAACGATCTTCCCAATTGACATAGATCCAATGCCTTTGCATTGATATTTATGATAATAAACCAAGCATAGAGAAAATCAGGGGAGAGGATTACAAATCTATATCTACATCATCAATTATAGAAAAGAAAAGTATTTGGATATAATACAAAATCGGTAATTTGATTTTGTGATTCTATTTTTTAAAATTTTAAATTACTAATTTTTTTTTAATGAATAATTCAAGAAAAAAATATATTAATGCTTTTATTTTCTTTAAATTGTTATAACTAAATAATTAAAAAAAAATAATAATATGGATATAGAAAAGACGAATTATAAGTTTAAATGGATATATAAAAAATCTGGATTGTCTCCACTCGACTATCTCACAATTTGAATTGGATTAAATAACATATATTATATTTAAATTAAATTTAATTAATTAAATTATATATTAAAATCAATAAATAATATTTATTAAACCAGCGCGTGTTTGGCTCTTTGTTGATGGCACCACGTCACGTGCTGTCGCGTGATTTGCAGTCAACGTGTTAAAAAATTAATTCCGCTACTTTCAGCGAGTCAATCAAACTGAAATTCTATATATAGTAGTTTTATACAACTTTTAATCATGTGAAAAACTATCAAACATTTATCTTGATTTTTATGGTCAGTTTAGAGGAAAAAATTGAAAACGTAGTAGGTAATGAACCTCTTCTGAATGAGCTACATTTCTCCAAAGTTGATAGAAAACTACGAATTTTGAATAATGCCCGTGTACAAAATTTCATGATTCTAGCTCCAACCGTTTTTGTTAACACACACACACACACACAGAGAGAGAGAGAGAGAGAGAGAAAGAGAGACAGACGGACAGACAAAAACATCAAAATCTCGACATTGAAAATTTTTGTGAACATAATACTGACGAGATAATAAAAAAGTTAATTTTTTATGGTTATATTTATTAAAGATAATTAAGAGGAACATCAAAATAAATTGTATAAAAAATTTCGATAAATTTTAGAATTTACTCTTTGTTATTGTTATTTTTTAATATAGTTAACCAGGAATTCAAAGAAAAACTTACAAGGGAGCAGATGAAAAATTCATAAAAACTTTTAGAATTCACATATTTAATAAACTATTTATGCACAACCTAACAAGCAATCGTATTTATTTATTTTTTTATTAAATGTTCGAAATTAATAATACATATGAATTACCTATATCAAATAATATATGAATTTTGTATATATATTGAATATTATTTGTTAGAATATTGGTATTATATAATGAGGAAATTGATAAATAATATGAATGAATTGAAATATTAATATTCGTTTTGCAAAACTTCATATTTTTTAGTTATGACAAAATCTAAAAAAAAAAAAAAACTAAATTGGAATGGAAAGACAAATTAAATATTCTGTAGGGAACACCCCATTAAATATTTAATACACGCCACGACACGCCCTTCTAAGATTTTATTAAATGAATGAATTATTCTTAGCAAAAAGGAATTTCTTTTCATGGAAAGGCGAGAAATAAAAAAAAAAGATGGTTCGAATTCTTTCTTATATATTATGAATTAAGAAAATATTTCTTTAATATAATAGGGCTGGTCTTTAGATAGTACAATCATTGTTTTTATATTTTGAAGTAAGTTTTTTAACATGTATTATTATATTTTTTTTATTAAATTCTAATATAATAGAAAATGGAATACTTAAGAATTACAGTGCAAGTTATTTCTATTATTTTTTAATTTAATTTAATTACATTAGTTATATAAAATATAAATGAATGTATTTTTTGCCTAAATACAAGGGGCCAAGGACATGTATGCTTTTATTATTATGATGATATAATGCTTTGATGTATACGATTAATTGTTACTATAATTCTTGATGAAATGATTAACGTCACTATCATACTTCTTGATTGTAAACGCTTGCTTTGACAATTGCTGCTGAATTCATGTTGAGATTAAGAATTGGCGGCAAAAATTGGAGCCAAAAATTGGCGCCAATATCACTGCCTATATGAGGTGACGTGTCCCAACATGCATCAGTCCGCTTGAATCGGAGCAAGCGTACGGTTACTTGAAAACGACTGCAGAATAGGCAGTTGAAACGTACAATTATTTTAATTTAATAAATAATTTTATACAAATAATGTGGTCTTTTAATAAAAATTCTCTTAATAATTAATTAAATAATATATATTTATATATATAAATGATAAAGTATTACTCTATTGTTTTCTTTTACTAATTTATTTTTATTTTAATATTATATACTTAAATATTTATATGAATATATGCTATAATTTTCAAAAAACATCCATAAATATTAAAGACTATCCCTTTATGTTCAAAATAAATCTGTGAATCTTGTATGTTATTTTCCGTTCCCCTCCAATTTTTTTTTTATCATAAGAAAAGATCCATAAAAATTGGTCAGTTTAAATAATATACATATGAAATCTCATTTTTATTTCCATACTTGATTCATTTTCTCTCTCTTTCTTTAAATGGAGTTATAGAATTATTGGATTTTTATGATTTTCCATTTTTCAAGTATATTAAAAAAAAAATGAAAAAAGCGAAAGGAATTGCGAATATTAATCCTTAAAAACAATATTTGTTAAGTAAGTATATTTAAAAAAAGGAATTAAAAACAGGTTCAATTACTTTTTTGAAAACATTTTATTAAAATTTTAACATATATATATATATATACAGTATATTATAATTTGTTCCGTATTCTTCAATTTCAATATAGATTCAATTTTGTAATATAAATATCAACTTATAATTTAGTGCAAAGCATGATATTTCAGTTGAAATCATTTATCGATTTTTCCAAAATTTCATTAAATGTTTTTATTAAAAATGCCATATATATGAAAAACGTTTTTAAGTGTTTTTCAATTAGTAAGCATTATAAGGGTTTAAATGTGAAAACATTGTTGTTCGAGTTAAATTAAAAGCTTAGTATATTCTAATATGTATTATTATATTGGGACATTTATAGTATATATATATATATATTTCAATTCAAAAATTTGAAACTCTATAAATAATTTAATTTTAACGAAAGATTCATTTTTTTTTGTTTATATAAACGATTAAAAAATAACTCTTATAATAGATTATTTATGCTGAAAGTTTGTGGATTTCAGGAGAGTTTAATACGAAATTATTATACATAAGTAATTAAAAATAATGAGGAAATTTATAAAGTTTTATTTATTAGGTTGTTCGGAAAGTAATTTCGTTTTTTCCTCAAGAGGATTTAATTATATTTTTCGAACATAGCTTCACAGTTAAGTCGCATAATCATTATATGATATAGCAATGCTTGTGTATAAAAAAAGTTCAATTCAATCTAAGGAGTAGTTTTATGATGGCGCCCTTTTCTAAATATGAGAGCAATAAGCAGAATATTTTTACTTTTTTCCTATAGAAAAGGTAAAATTGTTGTTCAAACCAGAAAGAAATTAACGGGTGTGTGTGGAAAAAATATTTTCACATTACGCGCCAGTGCCAAAACTATGCAAAATTTAGATTCAGCAATTTTGATGTCGAAGATGTACCACGTACTGAGACTGATAAAGACACGTTAATGGCATTAGTTGATCTTTTAGACGGTTAAACCAGTAAAAATGAAGAGGTTAAAAATTATCTGAATCAGTTTTTTGTCCGCAAATATTTATTTATTAAAAGAAAATTATCTTTCAGTTTTCAAAAAAAGAAAAAAAGAAAAAAAAACGAAATTATTTTCGGAACTAACCTACTAATTTTTAACGCGTGCTAGATTATCTTTTCCTAGATTTAAAAAAATGTATATTTAATTATGATATTGTTAATATTTTCAAAGGATAGTCAGAATTAATAATAATATAAAAGTAGAAAAACCGTATTTAATTTAATCTCATTTAAGAATGTGTATATTAGATAAACATTATTATGACTACCTATATTACATAATAATTAACATTTCTTTCTAATAAGATAATATATTACCATATTATTTATCGAGAGAATTTTTTTTTAATTTTACTTTTAACAAAAAAAAAAGTTTTTTGTGGTAAAATGAACTTGGAAATGCTTGTTTAAACCTCATCAAGTTCACAAAAATTTAATTAAAGTATTTTATGCGATGAAATCAAAATAAATAACAAAATTGGCTAATATGTTTGTCTATGTCCAAGTTTAGTTTATTAGAAGTAATAAATAAAACAACATAAAAAAATACAAACTTTATTTAAAGTAAAAATTAAATGAGTTTATGGATTGCTTTCATAAGGCGATTTTTTTTCTTGGTATTCTTTGTATTGTTTTTAATTTTATCAGAAATATATGGATGTGAGTCACTGGGAAATTGGGTCTTCAATTAGCGTGGGCTGCCCCGAAATATTAAAGTATATTAATAGGATTATTATTCAGTTTTTTTTTATCTATTCTAAATTTAAGATTTTCGATAATCCACATGTCTTTAAATACAAAAATAATATTGATACAAAAGGGGGTTTATGAATTTCCGCTTATATCCAATAGAGAATATATTTGACTAAATTGTAATTCAATTGCATTAATTAATTTTTCTTTTTTTATTCTGAAAGCAATACTAATTCAATTTGTCACAACCTTGTATCAATAATATAGTATTATGAAAAGGGACGACGGATTTTTCTATTTTCCGGTTGTCCATCAATTTAAATCGAATTTTTATTTAATAAACAAAAAGAGATTAGAGTCGTGCCTGCTTTGCCAACAAGTTCATAGAAAGATATCCCAATTTAAAAAAAACAACTACGATTAAAAAAAAATACAAATATTAATAACATTATTAAATTTAATAATGTTATTTTTTTTATTATCTCGCCAGAGATGTGTGTATATAAAGACAAGATTACGCAAAAAACGATTTTAGCTAGAATAATGAAATTTAGTACACGGGCATTATTCAAAATTCTAAGTTTTCTGTCAACATTTGAGTAATTTAGCTCTTTCGAAAGAGGACCATTACCTACCACGTTTTCAGTTTTTTTCCTCTAAACTGCCTGTAAAAATAAAGATATATATTTGATAGCTTTTCACTTGATTAAAAATGGTATAAAACTGCTATATATAGAATTTCAGCTTGATTGAATCGCTGAAAGTACTCGAATTAATTTTTTAACACGTTGACTGCAAATCACGCACCAGCACGTGACGTGGTGCCATCAACAAAGAGTCAAACAAGTGGTGGTTTAATAAATATTATTTATAAATTTTAATTCATAATTTAATTAACTAAATATAATTTATGTTAATTAATCTTATTCAAATTTGCGAGATAGTCGAGTGGAGACACTCCAGATTTTTTTAATTCTAATATTAATTTGTAATTTTTGATTGATTTGAAGTTAATTTTTATGAATAGACCTAGAATTGATTGATGATCAAATAAATCATTTAATTAATCGGTATTAATACATCTCAATGATTTAAATTTAATAGAATGTCAAAGTAATTAATATTTTTAAACATTTTTTTTTCAATTAATTAAACAAATACGAAGGAAATGACAAAAAAATAAAATTAAAAAAAAAAAACTAAAAAACAAAAACAAAATAGGTTTCTACTTTTGTATTCCTTTGTTGTGAATAAATTCATTTTTAAATATGAATAAATAACAGGAGATTATTTTTTGAAAATGGCATTTCAATTTGGAATTGGGAGTTTTGCAAGCGCGTGGGAATGTGGACGTTCGTGGCCGAGCATCGTTTTATGTTTTTATGAGCCTCTCCTCTCGGCGCACATAAACATAAACACAAATAAAATTCCCACACACTCGCAGTGCTATAGATTTAAGCGTGAGGGGCCCAAAGCAGAAGATGAGAAAAGGATATCGAGGTTCGGGTTGGCCCAGGTCAAGGAGAATCCACTTCTGCTGCAAGCAGCCGTAATGAGGTCCTTGCAGCCAGAACACCGATGCATCGATGCACCATTTGCAACCCACCTCCCTCCTCGTTCGTCCTGCATGACGGATTCGTATTTATTTATTTATTTATTTATTTTGGTTAATTCTCAAATAAACAATAATTTGCATCAATAAGATATCAAAAAGATAAAATGAAATTTAAATATTTTGAAAAAAGAGAAAGTTTTAGGAGAGGTTGATTCCGCCCCCCCCCCCCCATTCCCCGAGATGGCTTCGTATCTTTGTGTTGTCCAATTGGTGTCGCCTTGGCCTTGGCTACTGCGAAAACGAATCGATCGATTCGAAAACAGGCTTTGTTTGTTCATTCGTTTCATTTCTTAGCCATAGAAAATTTATTTTGGAAGAAAGATATTTTAATTGGCAAACTCTTACTTAAATAATAATAAATAAAGAGGAAAAAAATCTTTTAATTCACTTAGAATTTATTTTCTAGTTGATGAAATAAATGAATAACAAATTCAATTAATTTGGAGAGTAATATTTTTTCCTGGTTTACGCAAATCTTGACAGGCAACTCGAAAAGGTTTCTAGATTTTTTCATATTCCACCACTTTATTATTGAATGAAATTTTATATTGAAATTATAAATCAGTTAATTAATTAATTGAATAAAAATTTTCCACACTTACTTGTTCCTGTGGACAGTGGATTAATTAATTATAAAAAACGGCTAAAAATTTAATAATTAGTAAGAATGGTTCAATGACTTTGATAATAGATGGAGCTGTCTGTGTAGAATGGCTATCGAGTTGGCGTATACCAGATGACACATCCTGTAGTTAGCGCGTCATTTTTTACTCAAAATCATACTAAAGAGACAATTGATAAAAGGTTAATGATAATAGAGTTAAAAATATTAAAAAAAAAAATAAAAATAAAATTTACTAGAGAATGAAATGAAAAAGTTTATCACAAGACATTAAAGTTTAAATTAAAAACTAGTGAAGCAAAAGAGGATTTGTACAAAATTGAGAGCATTGATATATTTTTTTTTCATACTTTTAACCAGGGCTTCGAACCGTTATTTTTTTCGTTTCGGTTTTCGTTCCGGTTCAATAAAAAAAAAAAATATCAGTTCGGTTCCGGTTTTCGTTCCGGCAAAAATAACGGTTTTTTTCGGTTTTCGGTTTTCGGTTCAGCTCCGATTAATTAATTTTAAAGACCTTTTATTTGTATTAGAAATTTAGGTCGGGGTATGCCAAGTCTGCCATAAATATATAAAAATATTTCTTGCTACCACCCTAAATCATACTACATGAATTGATACAATATAATATAAATAATAATAATTAATTAAAGGTATAATAATTAGAAGTATATAATATAAGATGTTAATATAATTTATTAAACGAAACAAATATGTATGAATATTTTTTTACATCCTTCTACTTTCACAAACACTCAACAAACGAAACAAATTCGTATATTTAATGTTACAGGATTCTTGGATATATTTACTTATAATTATAACTAGAATTATAAAAGATGAAAATTATACCTCTAATTATTAAAATATCTTCTAATATATTTTCATTTAAACTATTTCTATTGTCTCGTAAAATAAACTTTAAACCAGAGAAAGCTCTTTCAACACTAACTTGTGTTGCAGTATCTCCTAAAACCACCATTGCAATTTTGTTAAAATGAGGATATGTATTTTTATTTTCCTCCCAAAATTTTAAAATAAGTTTTTTACTGTCTAATCTTCGTACTTGGTCAAAGGTATTCAATATTTGTTTAAATTTATTTAATAATTTTATTTATATTTATGAATCATTTTCTTTATATCAATACATAACCCTGTAACAAATGGAATAAATAATTTAAAAAATTAATACTATCATTAAATCAAAATATCAGTATTAAACAAACGATGAAAACATTAAATTCTGTATTGCGACTACGAGACGCTGCCAACACAACCGAAGGGAGAGTATGACTAGGACACTAATTTTTGAAACAAAGTTTTTAGCGACACCATGCAGTGCGAGGCATAACTAATTGAAAAAAATTCGGGCTTGGGTGTTGCCAAAACACCTCTTCTGGCAACTCTGGATTGAACACGTACTGAACCGAAATAAACCGATATTATTTTTTTCGGTTCAGCTCCGGTTTTCGTTCCGGCAAAAATAACGGTTTTTTTCGGTTTTCGGTTTTCGGTTCAGTTCCGGTTCGAAGCCCTGCTTTTAACTCTATATTATCATTGATATTCATTTTATCAATTATTTTTGATGTCCTCACTTTATTTTTTATTTTTAGTTCACTTTTTGAATAAATTATAATTTTTTAAAAAAATATGTTATATATTTACTTTTGTTATATTAAGAAACTCTTATATTTCATTTAGAACAATTAATAATAACATTTTTGAGATATTTATTTATTAGGTTTATAATACATTATAATTATTAATTATGAATTATGTTAACGACAAAGCGCATAACTAACAATAAGTTAAGAATATTGTTAATTAATAAGAAAATACGCTATTAAGGAAAAAAGGATTTTATTTATATGTCATTAAACTTTTACTAATTAAATTTCTTATTATTACAATAATTAAAGATTATACATTGAAATAATAATTAAAAAAAAATAATTAGGAAAAAATTGAAAATTTGAAGAATATTTATTTAAAAGAAAAAACTTTTAAATGAAAGATTCAAAAATGTTATCTAGCTTTAATCTAAAATTTGAATAAAATTTACTTTAAAAACACACAGATGGAGATTTGGACAGATGATAAGATATTTTAATTAATATTATTATTCGTTTCTAATCAACGGTTTGTGAATACCTTCTTGATGTTGCCTAACAAATATTCATTTTGATTAATTAATATAATTAATAATAGTTATATTTAAACAATATCTATTAAATATCATAGAAAATTTAATTTTAACGATATAGCGTACTAAAAATATGCTAATAAGTGTTAAATATAATAAATAGGATTCTGTATTCCATTTCCTTAATAAGTGTTTCGATTCATCCGAAAGTTGGATGATCTTAATTAATATTAAATCGTGGAACGATGATTACCCTTTTGTAAATAGCTTTTGCCTTATCGCATGTTATTAAATTGGAAATCAACTCTTATGGAAATGAGAACCCTAAATAATCCAATGCCTTTGGCTGAATGAAAAAAAAAAGATTGGAAAAAGAAAAAAAAAGAAAATTATTTTTTTTTTTGATTTTATCAACGTTTGATAACGACTTTAGGAGTAAATAAATTCAAGGCCTAGTCTGGAAAAAAGCGCTATTCTCAAAATAGCCAATGACTTCTGTCTGAATCGCTTTTTGCGTTCTTATAAGATCCATATGCAAATCTTCATAATTATATACTCATAATTAATGACTAGAAAAATTTTAATAAGAAAATAACAAAATGAAATTATTATAGATGATTTTAAAACAATCTGAAGTGTCTCTACGCGACTATCTCGCAATTTGAATTGGATTAAATAACATAAGTATATTATATTTAATTTAAATTTAATTAATTAAATTATAAATTAAAATTAATAAATAATATTTATTAAGCGCGTGTTTAGATTTGTGTTGATGGCCGCACGTCACGTGCTGTCGAGTGATTGCCAGTCCACGTGTTAAAAAAATTAATTCCGGTACTTTCAGTGATTCAATCAAGCTGAAATTCTATATATTGCAGTTTTATACCATTTTTAATCATGGGAAAAACTATAAAACATATATCTTTATTTTTACGGTCACTTTAGAAGAAAAAAAATGAAAACATGGTAGGTAATGAACCTCATCCGAAAGAGCTACATTTCTCAAAAGTTGACAGAAAAGTACGAATTTTGAATAATGCCCGTCTACCAAATTTCATTATTCTAGCTCAAACCGTTTTTGTCTAACACAGACATTTTTCTCAACCTTAGTGAAAATGACTCAGGAACCTTCAAAACGTATAAACACATCAAAATCTCGACATCGAAAATTTTCATGGCGAGATTGTAAAAGTTCAAAAAAAAAACGTGAAATGACAAGATAATTTTCAATTATTTCAATATATAGTGAAATTATATAGATTTAATAAAAATATAAAAATTATCCACACATATAGGTAGAAATATATATATATAAATATTGAGAATACACTATTATACAAAATTTTTCAAATGAATCTATCATGTTTTATTTTTTATTTAATTTATTTCTTCAAGTTTTTTTCCTCTATTTTAACGAAGAGTCTGGGATTTCCTCTCTCCCTAGTTATGTTATGAATTTCGAGATTGTGTTGTATGGCTAGTATTCATTAGCGGTTGGATATCAAGGGATTATTTAATAACTTCTCCTGGGTGTAATAATACCCTAAACGAATAACCTTTTACGCATAAATAATTAATTGGAGATCTACTTTAGAATTTATGAGAGAAATTGCCAAAGATAAACTCGTGCTTAATAAGAAAGTTTTCCACTTCTTTTCTTCGAGGATCTGTCTAATTGTTGAATGAATGTTTTTTCTGATGCTTGGTAAAAAGCAAATCAACCTTAATATATATATATATATATATATATATTATTTTTAATTTTCGATTTTCTACTTTTATCTTAATATAAATAAAAGTGAGAGACTGAAAACAAAAGGCATGCATATTCAATTTGCTAATTAAAATATAAGCTACAAATTACAAAACAAGTTTTAAGTTAATTAAAATTTAAAAATTAATTTTCGATAAATAAAGAAGAAAGAAGAGTAATTAATTATTATAAATATGAATATAAATGAGAAATAAATCGAGTGAAATTGTAGGAATATTTATTCTTCTAATTTTAAATTTTTAAATTTTTAATTATCTAATTTTAAATTTTAAAATAAAATTGTTATATGAAGTGTCAACATCTCATTTATTAGCGAATGAAATAGGAAAAGTTGTTTCTTGCACCTGATAAAATAAGAAAAAATTTATAAAAATTTGGAAATATGAAATTCCTATTTCTTTAGTATTAATATTTATTAAAAATTTCCAACTATTTTCAACATAATTTCATGTTATTTTTTTTTAGTAATTCTATTTATTAAAAGCAATGTGATCTTTACAAAAAAATAATAATTTATCAAATTTTTGATAAATTTTGAATCAACAGTATACTTTGAATTAATTTTTGATCGAATGAGCATATCTCAATATTCGAAACTTCAAAGCTTTCAAAAATGTGTCAGGAATGAAATAAAATTAATTTAATAAATTTTCAAAAATGAAATGTGAATATAAATTTAATATTCCAAGAATCCAATGTTTGATTTCTCCTTTATTGGTTCTACTCCAAAAGTATTTAATTAAGCATCCATCCTCGTCAATTCCAGAAAGGTGTTTCGCCAGATTCCAATTCCAAGTTTTAAAGGAGAATGTCGTCAATCTATCTGTCCTTGGTTTTTATCATAATTTTCAAATGATCGAAATTTGGACAGAAATGAATAAAGAATATAACATACAAAAAAAAAAAATAATTTAAACCCAATTAAACGCTTTCGAATCATGTATCTGATCAGATCCTCTTGGAAACTGGAAGCCAAGGTATCACTGAATAATTTTTTTTAATTTTCAAAAGCAATCAGGTATAAAGTTAGAAAAATATATGATATTCAAGATTAGAAATAAAAAAAAATAATTTCATTATTTTTTTTGTATTTCTTCAATATAATTATTAGGTTATTATTTTCATTTATAATTTTCAGTTATACTTTTATTGTTAAATTTTTGATTTTATCCTAAACAATAAACATTTAAAAAGAAATAATATATTTATTCGTATGTTTTTAATGCACCATTAAAATAAGTTTCGATAATAAGAAGAACGTGTTATTTTTATTAAATGTTTATAGTTATTTTATATAATTTGTTAATTAAATATAATATAAAATGTTTTATCTAGTGCAGTAGTTTCAAACGTACGTCACACAGAGTTTCGATTTGAGTGTTCAAGAGAACAATAGAAAAAATTGATTAGCTGTCATTTAAGCTAATTAGTGAACCATACAAATCCTTTAATATTAAAAAATTATGCATGGGACATTTTAAGTTTTTAAAAGCTTTGGTAGGACACATGGCTAGAATGGGAGAGGAAAGAATGATGAAAAATATATTGGTAAGGAGACTGATTGGGAAAGGAAGACCAAGGCCGCGATGGATGGAAAATATAGGAAGGGACGTTTGGGAGATGGAAGAGGGTAGGAGTTGGATGGTTGTGGCTTAGAATAAGGACACTTGGAGAATTGTGATTGCTGCGGCCAAGAACTTTCGAGTTCCGTACATCCACAGAGATAGATAGAAAAGCTTTGGTGGTGCATAACATAAAAAAATCTGGGAAACACTGATCTAGTGTCTACAGTAAAATTCATTTTATTATTTTTTTTATTATTATTAACTATTAATTATTAACTATGGCACTGTGTACGAATGTAGTTATTTATATTTTTGGTTTAATAATAAAAAAAATCAATAGTTGTGATCGAAATGGGTTTTAACACTTTTCAAAATATTCTTCACATCAGTTGTTGTACAAAAAAACATGAATAGTATGTGTAAACTGAAAAAGAGAAATCGTTATGTGAGACGGAAGCATCTTTGGACATTAGTATGACAAGCATCAATAAGATATTGGTCCCAACGCAGACAAAAGTCTATCGATCTCGTTGTAGAATATTTTGAAAAGCAATAAAGGCAATCATATCAATGGATTCTTTCCATTATTAGACTAGAAATATAAATACTAACCGGTATAGTTTCCTTGTTCACAATGTCGATATACTCAGGCTAAATTACTAATTAATAAAAAATTGTATCGCTCATTCAAAAATATAAATGTATTTTGTCTCATTCACCTATAAAATCTTCTTGTATGGTTCTTATGACAAGGGTATTAAAAAAAGAATATAATATGTTTTTAATAAAGTTTCCAGTTCTTCTATAATCACGTTAATAAAATAATTGCAGTAACATTCCTCTGATATAAAAGATAGCATTTTATCGTGCCATAGGGACCATTTCCAACAGTCCAATGACGATATTACTCTTTAGATAATATTCTTATTTGAAAACTTCTTTAGATAATAATTTATCTATTCTTTTCCCCATAGATAAAAACAGTCATAAAATTTTTTGAATTGTATTCTCAAAGATAATATAAAAAAAATAAAGTAATCTTTGTGTATTATTTTTATCTGATTAAAATATTAACATTTTGCAACATTTTTATTAAATAATAAACCTTAATAGAAGAAAAATTTGTTAATTAGAAAGAATATAATAATATAACATTTACTGTTTATTTTATTATATTATTATTATTTATATTCAAAACACGATATTCTTAATTATTCTGTCAATTCTTTTAAATTTAATAAAAGAATATAATAGCAGTAAGGACCTAAAGCCAACAGGAAAGTAAAACTTTTACTTATTTTTTTAATTATTTTAAATTTACATCCATTCCGAATGAATTTTTAAAATTTAATATTTCCAAAATATATTGGCGTAGTTAAGTTGGTTGAACTAAATAAATTAACAATTTATTGGTGAAAAATAAAAGTTCATATGGAATTTCAAATTATTTGTTGAAAATTCTTAGCAAGTTAGGTTAGTTCTCATTATAATTAAGCTTTTATATGGTCAAACATTTCAAGACATGGAGAATCCAAATTTGACTAGAATTTAGTAATTGTTTACAAAACGTGAGGCTTCATGGATTTGGTTGAAACTTTACCAATAGGATTCCTAGTATGATTCTAAACAACTTTTTCATATAAAATTTTTCTCGGCCGATTTTAGTTTAAAAGATAGAAATAATTAATTTTTGCATGTAAATACACCATTAAAACTAAGTGTCACCTCCATTTTAACTATATTTTTTTTCATTAGAATGTTAGAAGAGTGAAAAAGGTGCTCTAAGTATCTAGTAACTAATTAATATATATATATTTATAATTTATAATTGATTTCTGTTTATAATAAAATATTGAAAATTAAATTTTTGATTTATTTAATGTGAAACCGGGACGTTTTATTAATGTTAAAATTAGATTCTCCAAATGTAGACTTAAGTTCCAGTGAAATTTTCAATGTCCGCATTAGGTGCAGAAGTTCCATATTTTAAAAATTAAAAATTAAATTTACGGTATGAGCACGTTAAGCAAGTAAAGTATTCAATACTATCTTTGTGAATAATCTTCGAACCTCAAATAAAACGATAAGTATCTCTGTTAACAATTGTGACTTCGATTATAGAGAAACAAAAACATTAAAAAGTTAGGATTATGGTTTCCGTTACATTTGTTATTATTATAAAAAATGAAATTTATTTTTAAAAAACTACATGGTTGCATAAGTTTAAGGGGCCAAAATACTTGATTAATAATCTATAAAACTATTACAGTATAAAAAAATTGAAATTAAGATTAATCAATTATGATCTAGTAACATATTTTATATATATATAATATAATATTAAATAAAGTCTACAATGATTAATAATCATTATCTTAATGAATGTTAATCAGATTTCTAACCATTTTGCCTATTCTGACAAGAATAAATTCCTAAAGGAATGATAACGAAACCATTATACCAATAATATGTTGAACCCTTCAAGATGAGGTGAAAATTGATTTAGATTTTAAAGTTAATGTTGAAGATAGTGAGAATCAAGCATAAATTGAAAGAAGAGGAAGTTCAAGCAATGAATGCCAAAAACAAAAGGAAATCAAATTGAATGCAAATTTTTTGCTTCTATTATCAAAAGGATATAAAATATTCTTACAAAAAAATTAATTTACCCTATATCATTATTATTCACTGGAATTTATGAATTAGTATGAATACTATCCCCTCGAAAATATAATTTCAATTGATTCATTATTTTTTTCTTTAAATTTAATTTTTTACTATTTATGCATTTGTTCTTAAAGAGAATAGATTATAAAATAATTTATGAATTTTGGGATATTAATGAATGTTTTAATGGAAGAGAAATAAATTGAATTAAGATTATATAATTATAACTTGAAATAAATTCTTAGAAAAAGAAAATCGGTAGAACTCAAGGAATAAAATAAATATAATATATGAAAATTATTTATTGCCTAATAGATATATAAATGAAAATTAATATATAAATTGAATGAATATTTTTAACCTCTGTTAAAGTAATTTTTAAGAAATAATATAATATAATAAAGCGGGTATTGCAATTTGATTCAAATAGCAATTAAAAAAAAAAAAAAATGTCCATACCAATTTTGTTCAAAAAAAAAAAAAAAATGTCCATACCAATTTTGTTCAATAATTTGAATGAGATAAAATTAAAAACAAAAATACTTTTATATAAAATTATTTATTTCAATTAAATCGAATAAAAATATATTATTTACTGAACAACTGATGTGTGTTTATGTAACAGGTAAATTTTATTTTTCATTTAGCAAGAGAGAAATAAATATTGAACAAAAAGGCTGCTAAGCTGGTTAAAGATCATGGAGTTCCCCCATGATCTGCCTCAATCCAATTCTCGCAAGCCATTTAGTAAAGGGAGGAGGCCTAAGCCCCGAATTCGATTCATCAAGTTGAAATGAGCTTCTCGGAAGGTGATTGGATCTTTTCACTTTTTAATAAGGCTCGGTTTCAATCAATAAAGTTAATATCATGGATAAATGAAATATTAACAGATAGTGGAAGATGGATACAGAAAAAGAATCGGAGGGATAAATTCTCATTTCACGAACAACGTATTTGAAACAATTATAAAATTAATAGTAAAGTCTAAAAATCAAAATCAAAATCTAAGGAGCATTTATGAATACATTTAATAATAGGTACACAATTGTAGTTATTGAATAGTTAGGCATAATAGCTATGGATTATAATATTAAAAAATCTTTTTTCAATAAATATCTTAAAAGTATTCCCTAGAAATGACCACTATATAAAACCGATCGTAAAGTGGTAAAATCCATAAAATAGCATAAAATCGTAATAGTTAATTCGGGTTCACCATATTCAAGTTCATTAAACAAATTTTAAACAATTTGATAAATCAAATCATAAATCGGATCTAATTCAGATTTAATTATAGAAGCTAGATAAAAAACCAACTGAAACCTAAAAGAGTTAAAAATTTCACAAGTTTAAAATGATGAAATCTACCTTTAAATTAATAATTCTTTTGATTTTGAATATTTTTTGATGATTATTTAAATTTATTGTTACAAATAGGAAAATACAAGAAAATATTTACTTAATTTTAATGGTCTTGATGTCTATATATTCCTATTTATTGAAAAAGTGAATTGATATAAATTAAGATATTGTAGATATTCGTAAATGCAGATTAACAAAAGAATTAATTTTAAATTTGCTAAGTGTACTTCACCTGAATCAACTATCAATTATTTCTACATAAATATATTATACTTAAATCTCTTTAACTTGTGTACATTCTATGCTAAGACAGCGCTTATTAAGTCGGCTGAGGTCTAAGAAGGGTAGATGTATTGTATGATCAGTACAATGTGTCCTGACAACACATATCTGTATTTCTCTGTTGGACTTCCTATTTCAAGTAGCTTACAAATTTTGATCGGATAACCTCTGGATGGACCTTATTCCCTACACCCCTGCTAAAGAAAATTTAACTTGGCATGCCTGAGACATGAATCCATGACCACGAGATTGAAAGACAATCGTGCTGATTCCCAAATTCTATATTTACATAATATTATATTTGAAGTGAATTTATTCACCGGCCAATAATGAAATGCGTAAACTTCCTAAACTTTCTTAATACAAATTGATTTTCACTTGAAACTTCTGTGAATCTAATTAGTCTACTGTAGTATAACCAGAATCTATGTTTTGTTTCAAATCTTAATGGATGAATTTGTTTGCAAACAAGTTTGTTAAACATTACATGTTTGGAAATATTAAAAAATCTACTTGAAGAAGGTTATTAATTAAATGGATAAAATAATGTAAATATACTTGTATATTGAATTGATCAATTCAATTGTACAAATAGGGTAAATAATGTGTAGTACAATTTTTATATATTATTTAAATTCAAGAATATATTTTTGCAGAAATAGAGGGATTTTATATTCGTTTAGTAGAGAAATTATACTATATTAATTAATTAGTATTTTATTTATTTAATTAGTACCTCATTACTATTTTTGACAGGCACAAACAAACAAAAATAAATAAATATAAAATAAAATAAAAGCATAATTAACGTTTAATGAGTCATGTGACCTAAATACGAGAAGAAAAGTTAATAATTTATTTATGTAAAAATACTGTAAGAAATTTCATAGAAATCCACCCAATTAATTTTGAGTTTAAAGCCTTACAATTTTCCCAAGAGACGGAATTAGATATGTAAAATTCTAAAGATCTATTTAGGCATGAAAGGTAAAGATATGTAAAAAATTTTAAATTTTATTATTTTTATTTTAAAATTTAATCTTATATACATTTAGAAGATCGAATTATAGAAAATAAAATGTGTATGGAAAATAGAACAATAGGAATACATAATTATATAGTTTTACCATAAATATAGAATTTGTATGTAATTCCCCAAATCTCTGATTTTAATGGATTAATGAATGACTATAGTATTTAAAATTTAATGAAAAAAATAATCAATAAAACCTAAACACAATGATTAAAGACAATTCTAAGGTTTATTCGGATTAAATAAAATAAAAATAAATAAATAAAAGAACGAAAAAACTATCCAGACAGGTTTCCGATAGAAAAAAAAGTTTGCATCGCAGATGTGGATGTTTTTCCTTATATTCATCAATCTTCATCTTTACGAAAGCTAAATTATCTAGAATGTTGATGAAAATGCAATTGGTAACAAAATAAAAAATAATAAATAATAAATTTAAAAGAAAAGGAAAAATAATGCAAAAGAAATTTATTTATTCATTTTAAATGAGCAAAATTTCAATTTTAGACTACATTTCTAAAGATAATAAAATAATAAATCAATAAAAACTACATTCTTGGTTTTAATTGAAGAAATTTTGAACTATATTAATATATATTTTACATTTATTTTGTGATTTAAAAATTTTTTTAGAGGAAAATTAATAAATCTAATGAATTCATATTAAAAACCAATGTTGTTATGGAAAGAAAAAAATATAAAATAGAGATGGAATATTAGTTCCGCATCAAGAATATAACCGGATCTAGTGCGCCCTGGAATAATAAATTCATTATCTTTTAAAGCCAGTTTTCTAGTTTCTTATGATGTTCTTTTTTTTAAATTTTATTTATTTATTTATTTATTTTTAGCGCCATCTCAAGCAGTAGACATTAATTATTTCGTTGCCTTTAAAGTCTTTCAAATGAAAGAGGAAACAACCACAACAGGTATTTCTAATGGAAATTGATTTTCACTTCCCAAAAGAGTATGAGAAAATTCAACGGCGTACTTAATGAAGAATTTTAATAATACGCGATTAAGACAAAATGTGGATGGGTGAAGGGAGGCAGAAGGAGAAACGCCTTAATAAATAAACATGCTTAACAGGAGGAAAAATTAAATGTCGAAAATATATTAATTTTATCAAAAAGAACAATATACTATAAAAATAAAACATAAACATCAAACAGAAATACATTTTAAAAAAAATCAACGTTTTTAGTTTCAATTTTCATTTGTTTAATCATTAAAACATTTGATATGGTTTCTCATGTTAATCAATATATAATTTAAAATACTGATTCGTTCCCGCCGGCATGTACCACTGGTGGCTCATGCCGTCACATAAAATAAATAGACAAATTATGGAGTCGGGGGGAACGTGAAAAGAAAGATATTAACAAGAATAAATAACAATTTTAGCTAACATTTTTTTAAAAAATTCTCTGTAAGGCAACATTCAAAGGTTCTTATGGGAGTACAATCCCTCCCCCAAGACTTAAATTATATTGAAGAAATTGGAATAAATTTGATTTATTTCTTTTTTTCGACTAATAATAAATTAATGGATGTGGCTATTTATACATAGTGTATGTATACGCAATTGGATATTTATACATAGTGTATATATACGCAATTGGATATTTATACATACCGTATGTATAAGAAATTAGCTATTTGTAGTTACGTTTAACGTACTAACTAACCAAAAAGTTTATAATAATATTATATTACATTTTATTTTAATTTGAAATCTATTAAGTCGATGTTTACTATTATTTTTATTAATTATATCAACTATTCTATTATACTAATAAATATTATTCATAGAAGAGTTCTCAAAGCGATTTTTATTAATAAACTCATATTTGTATATTCACTTGAATAAGGAAGCAATGAGAAATGAATGAATTGAAATGTTGAATAGTGATACATTTTATATTAATTTTAATTTCTATTAAGTCAATGTTTACTATTATTTTTATTAATTATATCAACTATTCTATTATACTAATAAATATAAATAGCCACATCCTAAATTAATTGAAGTGTAATCAAGAAGTATAGTGCTGAGAAAATTATCTTAAGAGGGTTCAAACATCACCAATGTCACAAATTTAATAATACAGAGAGCATTCAAATTTAAAAGAGCATTTTACAAACAAAATAATTTAATAATAATTTAAAAAGAAAATACATTCGAGTTATTTTTCTAGGTAATATTTCTCATCGAACAAGTAGTTTTTGAAAAAGTGATAATATATATAAAACAAATCAATAAATAACAAAATAAATTTGTTGGAGTAGGAGTTTTGATTTAAAGAAAATATGATTAAAGAAATGAGATAAAAATATTTTAAAAATTAATCTTGATACTATTTAAAAAAAAATCTGAATTTTAAAAATGCTGTGTACTCATTTTATTATTTTTGAATTATCCAACAATATCTATAATCAAAATCAAAATAGGTTATTATTTCAACATATTATAATCACTTTTAGATATGTAAATCAATATTTTAAAATAATCAAATCAACCTTACGTAATGAAATTATGAATTCATTCGAGAATAATTGAAACAATTGATTGGTTGAATTTGAATGCCAGGTTAAATTAAAACATAATTTATATTTAATCAATATTTAAAAAAGAAAAAAAACAGTCAACAATAAATAAAAATTTTATATTAACTTTTTTAGTATTTTTTTTTTTTTGAGTAGAAAAAAAAAAGAAATATTGTCGCCATTTAGAAAAAACCTTTTATTTCCGATTTCAATTTAATTAGCACATTAACTCTACATTCTCAAAAAGGGGTTGAAAATTTCCTAACATAGTTTGCAAGTCCCCATATATTAACCCCACCCACCACATTTATTCACCAATGAAATGCAATAAAAACGATTAAAATAATCAAACACAACTTAAAATGCAAATGGTTGTTGAAAACTAAATATAACAAACAAATTGCCATGAGAGATAATAATTGCATACAAAATGTTTTTAATTAAAACGGCACAAACACTAGAAAATCATATTCAAATTTTAAGATTTAAAAATTATCAAAAAGTTCTTAGATAGTCATTAATATCGAATATTTTTAAAAGATGATAAGATAATAGAAATAATTGATGATATACTAATTATATTTCTAAAATAATATTATATATCGATATATACATATGTAGTGAAATGTAATATATCAATACCTATAAATTTTATTCTATAATTATTATTTTCCAAGTAGTAAGTTGAAATTTTCTATCTCTCTTGAGTTGTCTAAATCTATCTCGGTTTATTTTATTATCCAACCGTCTTAAGTATTGCTTACTTTTAATGTTTTAATGTTCTTCAAGTATAATCCTCTTATTTTAGACATGTAAAACGTCTGTCTAGGTAAATCCCCAGATATTTAGAATTCTTTTTTTTATAAAATAACATATTTGTTGGTAAATCCGGTTCCAAACCCTTGTTGAAAAACGAGCAAGGTAAAAAACAAAGTTGGGTAAAGAATGGTGTCTTGAGAATAGGAGCATGGGATATCTCTAAAAATAAAATTGATTTTGATCTGAGTCTAAAAAGAGGAGAAAAAATAATACTATATCAAGAATATTTTTTATTTTAGTGAATTAAAAGACACAAGATCTATGAAAGGTTTCGTTTTGGACATCAATAGAAAACTAACAATATTCATTGACACTCGAAGGAATATTGAGTATCAATGAAAATCGATAATTCCATTCTTTATATCTTTAGCGTATAGCAGTCAGATATTTGCAAATCTAATCAGAAAAAGAACAATTTTATAATTCCCTACAAGAACATCTCTCTAGACTACCTCTTAATAAGCCCAAATTGATCCTCAGGGATCTAAACATAAGAGAGAAAAGATATTCTATACGGAATTAAACATCGCTTTAATGAAGAATATGATGAGTTAAAAATCAATAATATTTTCTTCGGACATATGAGAGATAACATTATATATATATCAAATCTACTATAGATAACGTAGTTTCAAATCGTAACTTATACCAATTTCAAATATTAAATACTATATAGAAAATAATTAATATTATTGAAAACAACAAACCTTTTCAAAAGTCATGTATGTACTTATGTCATCTTTGTCATCAGGCATTTAATAAGCCAGGCTACCTCTGGTACATTGATATCGAAAAGGCGTTTTATAAGATCAAACTGCACATGTCATTAACATCTCGATCATACATACAATGCCAGATATTAATATCAAATTGTTCAGAGACATATAAAAAACAGGAAATATAGAAAGAAGGTTGATTAAAAGTAACCCAGTAAACCACAGGAAACTTTACGATCAAAACTTGTCATTTACGTACCTTGTTATTCAAATAACATCTCAACGAGTTCTAAAGAAAGAAGCAAAAGAACAGAATATTAAAGTTATAAGAATATCAAACGTTTTATTGAATCAATCCATTCAAATGAATTCTTAAGATTTTTAAAAACAAAAGACATTTATTTATAAGATGAGATCTGAATAAAATTTGGTTAAAGATTAGGTTGGTTGTAGGAGAAAAAATTGGTATGTCCACATGATAAGACCATATCCTCAAGAAAGATTCAACAAACAGACTAGCAGGAAAGAGAAGATGAGGTCAAAGAAGTTAAGAAAAAGAAGAACAGAAAAAAAAAGAAAATTATTTTAGAAACGACTTCAATTGTTTTAAATCTAACAGTTTTTCATTCTGATGGATTTAAGCAATTTAGAAAAACATTAATCTAATTTTCTATATTAATCTCTTAACTATTTGACTGACTAGAAAAGGTTACACCTGCCATCTCAATGTTATATATACCACAGTCTCAGTTTGGTTTTAGAATGGAAAGAATTAATATTTATAAAGTGCTCATTATTAAGTTTAAAAAGAATTATAATAAAGAAAGATATAAAAATAATTAAACACATTAAAATATACCTTAATATTGATATTAACCATAAAGAGAGAATAACAACATAAAATTATAGAGCAGCAATTTAAATAAATTTCGTAATATACTCACTGCAAGTTCAGTATGACTTTAAAAATTTTGCTACATTGAGTCGCTGCACGCTAATTTTAAAAAAAAAATTCTTTACAAATTTGAAATATTGTTTAAGAATATTACTTTTCTGTGTCGGTGGGGCCGGTTATTATGAATATCCTACATTCTACTTTGCTTATCATATAATTATCTTTATATGTAATATATACTTAGAACATTAATTAATTAATCTCTATTTAGAAAATAGCCCATAATTCATTTTTTCTTATAAAATCCATTCATATGAATTAATGTAATATAAATTTCATTTACATTTTTAATAATCAAATATTGAAATTATTTAATATATTCAAAAAAGTTAGAATTTTAATTAAAAATAATTTAATAATATTAGATTATATTTAATGACTATTCAAATTGAATTAAGATGTTCTTTCATTATTATTTTAAAAGAGTTACTATTATATATAAAAATTAGTTGTTGTTATAAAAACATAGAAGTAAATATATGTAGAACAGCGGTCGGGGAACTATTTTAATCATTACACCAAAATATTTTTGTGTTAGTTGATATTACCATTTATAAAATAGCAAATTAAAAATATATACTTTTTACTCACAAAAATTTCATTTTTACGTCATTTGGGGTAGTTTACCCGGGTTCCAGGACCGCTGAGGTAGAATATATATGTTAACCAAATTAGTATTATTAATAATAATAATATGTGCATGTTTTCAAAGCCATCTTGAATCTTTGTAATCTTCTGATACATTGACACTTGTTATTTATTTATTTATTTAATTAAGAAAAAAATAATTATATTATTTTCCCTATAACTAGCTACCTAGAGATTCTTTACCTAAAAAATCTCCAATATATAATACTTTCATTCATAAAAATCCTTTGGATAATTTTCAAAATAAAAATATAAGTATATTTTGTTAAAAAAAATAATAAGATTAGAAAATATAACATACCTATTAATATAAAAATAAAAGAATTGTTTCTTTTTATTTTTTAGTTGGATAAGAATATATTTTTTGAGTAAAAAAAGTGTTTAATAACTTTTGACTACAATCTATAATTTTTTTATTCATTTTACCTATTTCATTAAATTAAAATATAGGATTAATGCACATATTATTGTTATTATTATTATTGTATTAAGCATAATAAAAATATATTATTAGTATTATACTACTAAATTTACTAATATTAATTTGAATATAAATAATTAAATACTTATCGCATACAAAATAAGCAGAGTTGATAATTACCTGTAAATAAAAATACAAATTAGTTAAATATTATAATAATTGAAACAATAATTAAATAAGATAATTGATACAAGAGACAATTAATGAAATGAATGTTTAAGGACAAAATAAAACTAATTAATATAAAGAGATTTCAATAATATTGCATTCAGTGTTTAAATCATTAACTACTCTAAATAATCTTTCTCTTCTAATTATCAACTTGGACATTTAAAAAAATTAGCAGAAGTGTCTCCACTCGACTATCTCGCAATTTGAATTGGATTAAATAACATAATTATTTTATTTAAATTAAATTTAATTAATTATAAATTAAAATTAATAAATAATATTTATTAAACCAGCGCATGTTTGTCTCTTTGTTGATGGCACCTCGACACGTGTTGGCGCGTGAGATTTGCAGTGTTAAAAAATTAATTCTGGTACTTTCAGCGATTCAATCAAGCTGAAATTCTATATATAGCAGTTTTATACAATTTCTAATCATGTGAAAAATTATCGGCGAGATAGTAAAAATATAATGTTTTCATTTACTCAAAAGACAAAACTTCATAATTTGATGTATTTTTTAATTCAAAAGAAACATAAAATGTGAATTAAACAAAAATTATTTGTATCGATATATATACAATTATTTCTTAGATAATAAGAATATTTAAATATGTTACAATCTTAAATTTTATATAAAAAATAATATTAAATTAATATATATATTAATTATGTTATATTAAATATAACAAATAGAATAATAAAAATAATAAAAAGAGATTTCATCTTTTTCTCATTTCATCTTTAAAAAAATTAGAAAAAAAAGTTATTAAAAATTCGTAGAATGTCGTCCGCGAAGGGTTGGTATAATATTAGGTTACTTCTGGGATTTTTCCTCGGAGGGCGTGGTCTTGGATTTCTAGAGGCGATCGATGAAGAAGAAACAGCCTTCTACTGCACATGATGCAATGGAGAATGCATTGTGCATGACCAGACATTGCACCAATTTCAAGTGAGGATATTCGATGAGAGAGCATCTCGATTGCAGATGTTGCAGTTGTCGCGGAGGGTATTTAAAAAGAAACATCTTAACTAGATAAAATTAATTTAATCCTAAATGGACGAAAAACAAAAAGATTTAAAAGTTCAAACATCATCAATTAATTGGATTAGATTTCGTAGAACAAATTTATTCTTTTTACCGACCGACGATAGTAAGGGAGGTATTGTTTTCATAACAAATTTCACATTTGGAGATTATTACATATCTCCACGAATCATGCATTTTCTTAACAGAAAAAAGTATTTTTAGCATGATGTCTGTCCGTCCGTCCACCTGTCCGTATAGATGTGTACAGCTTGAACGGCTCAACGGATTTTGATAAAATTTGGTATATTTACTTAATGCATCAGCATTATAAATTGATCAACTTTTGGTTTATATCCGGAAACCGGAAGTGATAGTATTAGCGATCGACGATAGGAAGGGAAGAGTTATTTTCACATCAAATTTCACATGAGGAGATTTTTACCGACCGACGATAGTAAGGGAGGTATTGTTTACATATCTCCACGAATCATCCACTTTGTATTGGTTTTATCCTCGAGAAAAATCATCTTTATTAGTTTTTTCTTAATTTAAAATTATCTGACGTCACAGCCATCGCCTCCTTATATATTATAAATAAAATAAAATTAAAAATATTTATGTTATATCCATATCTATTTTTTATTGCATTAATAGATACATTTAAATTATTTGAAATTGTTTCTCTAGCTGGAAATTAATTGATTTCAAACTGTCGGTCGGTTCTACGCCTGGCCACAGGTCAACTTATTTCTAATTAATTTGGTTTAGAATATTTCAAATTATTTTTGAATTTTATATTAATTATTTATTTATTTAATTATATCTTTATACTAAAGGGTGAATGAAGATCGAGTAAAAAAATACAAAATTAAATATAGAATTTTATTTTAAAAAAATATATTGAGAGTTCAATAAAAATTTTAAACTTTAATAACTAAGGGATCAGATTAAATTGATTTGTATTTTGTTGAAAGGCTGAATTTAGCTAAAAAAGAAGAAAAACTCTCTCTAAGAATATTCAAAGGAGATTCTAATAATCCAATGATGAAACCTTTCAATTTTTATTCATTATAATGCAGTATTATATATTTTTACAAACAAAAAAACTTTCTAATTAAAGAAACTTTAATAATAAATAGAAAAAAGTATTAAATTTATTAAATGATTATTCAAAATCTAAACAAAAATATTGTATTAATCAATTTGCATGTATGACAAATATGACAAAATTTAATTTATATTCTTAACAATCTCTTTTAATTTCCTGTAAATTGAAATTAAAAAAATACAATTAAAGAAAGGAATTTCATTGATATTGATCGAAAAGCTTTAGTTAAAATTAATTTATTCTTTTAATTTAAGTGGAATCCAATGCTTAATAAAAAAAATTTGACTGTTTTAATGATACCTATTGAGAAGATTAATGAATAAAATCAAGCACAATTTTCTAAAAAAAAATCTATTTCAATTTTAATATCATAAACACATGAAACAAACTTTTGGTTGGTTGAATGTTTAATTTGATTACCATGGAATAATACATTAAGAGGTCTTAAACACAAAGTTGTAGGGTTAATTCTATGCACCGAGAAATAATAAGAAAATAATAAGATAGGATTGTTTGAAAACAATTTATGGGTTTTGCTTTGCGATAATACACCTGCTCATGCATCGTTGCTTTTGTTGGCCAAAATTCACAAGCATGCCTCAGCGACCGCATTCACCGGATTTAGCTCCTGAGACTTTATCTCAAAAGTGAAGAGACTATTGAAGGAGAGAGTATTTAACACGTTAGAGCATAGGTTCTTAAACTTATGTACTCCACGGACCCCCACTTGAAAAAATTTTTTTTGACGGACCCCCATCACAACTTTAGGTACTTTACGTCATTTTATTAATTAATTTCTGGCTTACGATCTCATAAGGACAAGGATATATGATGAATATTTCTAACAGTGATTGGTGAATAACGATTTTTTTGCATATTGTAGAACACATTTTATTAGAAATTATAATATTGAAGAAAGAAAATACAAACATTGTCATAGCAACAAATCTCACAAATTATAATGGGTACTTACATTAAATTCATATAAATATTTTATAATTTTTTTCAGAAAATATTAAATAAGAAATATTTTAAAAAATAACTGCATCTATCTCATTAAATATAACTTACATATTTAATGAGATGTATGCAGTTGTTTTCTTGAAACAAGAATCTCAATATCTGGCTTAATATTGGAAACTTTTAATCTAAGATCCGGCTCTACATTTAATTTGTTTCTATATTTAGACTTAATATAAAATAGTACCGAAAAAGCTTGTTCGCATAAATATGTTGTGCAGAATGGAATCAAGTGTTGAAGTGCTTTATTTGCAAGCGCAGGATAATCTGACCTGAGAAGTAACCAAAAGTTGCTCAATTCAGTTTTGTTAAATTTTAGTTTATAAGTTGTATCACATGATAATTCCACGAGAATATCTTGTTCAGGTGCAGATAAATGTTTAGTATTTGTAATTTCCATATTAAATGGATCTCTGATCCAGTTATTGCAAGGATCAGGAGTAGAAAAATACTTCCTGAAGTTGCTTTTCAAAGTAATTAAATGTTCAACAAATAATTGACGCGTTTGATTAAGCAATTTTTCACTGGAGCTTTCTATGAAATCATTGAGAGTTGGAAAAGACTCATATACACCGTTCTGGATGCGTTTCGACCACAAGTCGATTTTTTTAATCATTGCTTCTATTTTATCTTCAACTTTAAATATATTTACAACAGTACCTTGCAGGCTCAAATTAAGTTCGTTCAATTTTGTAAAAATATCAGTCAAGTAAGCAACCTTAGCTAACCAGATAAAATCATTGAAACATTCGGTCAGTTCAAAATGCGCATCTATTAAAAACAATCGTATTTCATCTCGAAGCTCAAAAAGGCGAATGAGTACTTTCCCGCGGGACAACCAACGTACATCTGTATGTAATAATAAATGTGTATGTTGACTACCCATTTCCTCAAACAAAATTTTAAAAACTCTGGAATTAAGTGGACGAGCCTTAATGAAATTGACAATTTTAACTACTTCGTCTAATGTTCTTTTCAAATCTGGTGACATATTTTTGGCTGCTAATGATTCTCTGTGAATGCAGCAATGATTCCAAACAACCTGAGGCGCAACATTTTTAATAAGAGCAATCAATCCAGTTCTTGTACCTGACATTGCACGAACACCATCAGTGCAAATTCCAACACATTTTGGCCACTCTATTTCATTTTCGGTTATAAAATTATTCAAACTGTTAAATATGTCATTAGCTGTCGTTCGTGAAGGTAGTGAATCACAAAACAATACATCTTCTTGTATTTGATTTTCAAACTCATATCTAATGAAAGCTAACAAATTGGCATTATTAGTGACATCAGTACTTTCATCCAATTGTAATGAGTAATAGTGACTTTTGCGCACTCTCGATATTAATTCTTCTTTTATATTACATGACATGTCTTCAATCCTATTCTTAACCGTATCATTTGATAATGAAATCAAATTTATATCGTTTGCTGCTTTAGTTCCTAACATTATATTTGTAATTACTTTTGTAGCAGGAAGAATTAATTGCTCTGCTATATTATGCGGCTTTCCTGCTTTAGCAATAAGTAGAGCTACTTCATATGATGCCATTACTGCTTTCTTACTCATACCACCAGATCCCGTCTTTACCATCAATTTCTGACTTGAATTAAGTTCTTCTTTTTTCATTTTAAAAAATTCGATAGACTTACTAACATGCTCGCTGTGCTTTGTTTGTAAATGACGTCTGAGATTAGCAGGTTTCATACTTTCATTGGATAAACTTTCCTGACATAGAACGCAGACTGGTCTTTCCACATCATTGTTGCAAATATAAGTAAATGATAAATAATCATCCGAATATTTTCTAGTTTTGCGTTTCTTGGTAGAGTTTGCTGTTGATGCCTCATCATCTGATTCTTTCCGTTTCTGTGTTGAACCAGTTTGTAGCCAACGATCCATTTTATGGAGTAATTTATTAACATTGAACTACAATAATATAAATATAATATAAATATAATATAAATATAACGAATTATTATTTACTAGCTATGTTTTAATATGATTTTAAATGAATGTTTTAATATCATTTTAAATGAATGTTTTAAATCATTTTAATAAATGTTTTAAATCATTTTAAATAAATGATTTAATATCATTTTAAATGAATATTAATTTATATAATAAATATATTTCGTAATTTGATTCTAAAATATTATTAATTTCGTAATTTGATTCTAAAACATTATTAATTTCGTAATTTGATTCTAAAATATTATTAAAATAAATATTTTTTATTCATAAAACTAACTTATACTTACTCTCAAAAACAGCCTTTCTGGGAAATTGCAAAATGTGTTTAGTGTTTTTATAAAATAATGATCATGCAAATTACACTAAAAATTAAAAAAAATTATTAGCTATAATAAACTATTATTAGCTATAATTTAATTATAATTAATTAAATTAATAAAAATAATTTAAAGATACAACTCGTTGAGAAATGAACTTATAATTAACATTAATAAAAATAATTTAAAGATACAACTCGTTGAGAAATGAACTTATAATTAACATTTGCTTTAAAACTGTTTAAAACCCCAGAGTGGACGCTGACAATTTGGGTTTTTCCGGGTAAGACTGTCCCCTCCCCTGGTTTTCCCCAATAACAAAGTGAAAGAAAATTCCCTTATATGCCTCCCCTTCCGAGCCCCTAAGAGGGGTTATTTTAAAGGAACAATCGAAAAATGATTTTAAATGAATGAATGGATGAAAATTCAAATTTTATATATAGTTTTTTATATATGTTTATTTATTCACAAAAAATTAATTGACATAATTATCAATTTAATAAAATAAAATAGTATTATTAATAGTATTAAATTATAGCCGTAATTCTCTAGGAGGATATAGTTACACAATGAACTTTAAATATTTATATATGTATATATTTTTACGATGATTTTTTTCCGAGGACCGCGGACCCCCAGTAAAGGCTTCGCGGACCCCCAGGGGTCCGCGGACCACAGTTTAAGAACCACTGCGTTAGAGGAAATAAAAATTGAATCTCTCCTGAAAGGTCTCAAAGCTCAATATATATATACATAATATAAATTGATGAATAAATAATTTTTGTTAAAAATAATCACCTTATTGTTTTGATCACACCTCTTAAAGATAATAATGATAAATTTTATCCTAATAATTATATATATATTTAAAAAATATTCGAAAAAAAATATTTATTAGTAATTTATTTTATCAGTTTAATTTATCACAAATTAACAAAAAAAAAAATACAAATGGCTAATATATCCAAAATTAAACTAAAATGATACTCCTATTAAAAAATTACATAACAAAACACATATTCAACTTTACATTTTCTAAAAAATTTCTCAATTCTGAAATTAAATAAAAAATTAATGAATTGAAAAATTTAAACCTCAATCAAGAAAAAAAATTATGTTAAAAGAATAAAGTAAATTTTTTTTTAATTTTTAAAAAAAAATTTTAAAAACATTTCAGAAATACAAAAATATGTATGTGTAATATGTATAGATATGTTTATAAATTAATCATTTATTTTAATAAATATCTTACATTTTTGTTGAATAAAAAAAAACAAACACAAACTTATTCCATTTGTTAAAAATTTTTTTTGATAAATCAAATTGAAACTTTAGGTGTATACTTAAATAAAATGAGAACTATTAGATGAGGAGTGGCAATTTTTAAAAAAGTTAGGTACTAACTTAACAAAAAGTTTAACTATATATATATATATATATACTTATATATATGTAAGGCCAAATACTTTTTCCATATAATATTGTTAGGTATATTTATATCTCAAATAAATATTAAATTATATATTTCACCCAAATTTAGTAAAATTAAATTAGCCATATTAAACAATAAAAAGATTACTTTCAGAATCTGATGAATGTCTGTCCTCTTAAAACTATACCTATATGAAATTTTTTTTTCCTAAAATATGATTTAAGGATTAATCAGGAGAGATTAAATTTAGAGTTTTAACACAAATATCTTAATCCTATTAAAATACCTAAAGCTCATCAAAGTAATATTAAAAAAATACGTAAGTAAATAAAAAAAAAAAGTCCAAGAGCTGATGGGTGGTATCCATTAGACTGTTGTTATTAATTAATGAGTCTATAAATGAACAAGGACATTGACATAAATCTTTCTGCTGTACAGGTCACTTCCTATCATGTTATTTTAGAGAAAATTTTATACTTGATCGACTTTGTCTCAAGTAACTTGAAATCTTGAAATTTAATATCTCATATTAACAATTAACTTTTTATATTTTTTTATGGATAAACTTTTTCTTAGAAAACTAAAGAAATATTACTAACAGGTAAGAAGTTTTTATAGAATAATGGACTTAAATAATTAGATAACAGATTTATAAAAATTACTCTTAGAGGCTTGAATAAATCGTGTGAAATATGTGAAATAAATCAAAATTATCTAATTATTTATTTTGGAAACTACCAAATTTGGAATTTGATTTATTAACACACTATGAGCGGGGCGGGTATTTGTACCCGTTGCGGGGACTGCCACTTTATAAGCGGGGCGGGTATTTATACCCGTTGCCACTTATATGAGGGATATATATTAGTTATCGTTTAAAATAAGTAATTTTAAGTGACAGAAGGGAAAATATATATTATATAAGTGGCAACGGGTATAAATACCCGCCCCGCTCATAGTGTGTTAATAGCGAGTTTTAATTATAAATAGGGATCTATTCTTTTAAATTAAATAAAAAAAATCCTTGAAAATGTAGTAAATTAAGTTAAAAACTGCTAATTTTCTCAATCAGCTACCTACGGAATCGAATGTGTGTTATACAGAATCCATTCAAAATTATTAGGAAGAATAACCAATCCAAAATATTAAAGTATTGTTAATTATTGAATCAAAAATCACAAAGCTTTATTACATTGTTAACTAAGCTCCGAGGTAGTCTTCACATTTTCGATGACTTTTATGATAAGAGCGTCACATACTTCGGAGGAATGATTGTCATTTTAATCCCCATCCAGTCATGTCACTCATCACCACGTAAACAATTTGTAATACTGAGAATGACTTAAATAATCATCAGTGCATCATTTAGTGTGCCTCTACAATGGTTTTCTTCACACAAAATCCAATACAAATATGTAGATGCGTTCCTCCTCAAACTCGGCCATCTCAAAATTTGTGAGACTAACTTTCTATGGAATACAGTACTAAACAATAACTAAATGACATACTATATTGAAACTTCCAACAGTTACACCTACAGCCATGGAAAGTGCAACTGCAACACACCATTTAAACTAAATTACTAAAACTTTTCATTTATAAAAATAAACAATATTAGCATATATAAATAGCAAACATGAATGTAATATCAATTGGTTTAAGAAAATTGATAAATACAATAAAATTAATAACTTTAGTTGAATCATCAAAGTTCATTTTAAAAGTATTAAAAAAAATATTAAGAAATTAAGATATTTCTAATAATATGAAAAATAAGTATTTAATGTATCTGGCAAAGAATCATTTGTCCAGATAGTGAATGAGGCGGAGGCGATTCACAATATAATTTATTAAAATTATATTCGATTCGAGTTCAAGTCACTGACCTAGTTTATTGTTCTTCGAGAACATTTTTTTGTGCCCCTTGCTTTATATCTTTTGTTTCCGAATAATTTTCCTGTCTAAAAACTACATAAAGTTATTTGACAAAGTTTAATTAGTTCTTCTCGACATCTTTAAATAAATAACAATTTTTTTTTATACGCGAGACATAATTAAAATTCGTTTTGCTATAACTCGCTCTTTTCAAGTTTGTTTACGTAAAGTCATTTGGTTTATTAATTACAGTTTGACACAAAACTTTTTGTTAGAATTAAAAACCTCTTTTCTACTTCCCATATTTGACACTAAATATAATTAGACTAATTATTAGTAAAGAGTTCAAAAAATTAAAACAAAAATTTATATAATGTAATTTTAACCATTTTTCAAATTTTCAATTTTCTATTTATTTGGATCTCTCACCTCAATTATATAAATCTTATAAATAAAAATGAATCGCAAAATATGTTGGTAACCGCATCACTCAATAACACCTGGACCAACTTTATCAATTCTCAATATATTTGGGAGAAACCGATTGGGAAACTTCCGGTGGAAGACCAAGGACGCGGTGGTTGGACGATGAAAGATGGGACATGGGAGAGATGGGAGAGGGTAGGATTTGGTTGTAGCTCAGGATAGGGACGCTTAGAGAAATGTGGATGCTGCAGCTAAGAACTTTCGAAAACTGTGGACACACAGTATACAATTATCACTTATTAGTATTTAGTATTGTATAGAATTTATTAGATTGTGATTTTAAAACAAAAAAAGAATTATTATATTACTAGCTGCAGGTTTATTATATTACTAGATGATAGTATACAATAATAATATATAATTAATTTACTGATTAAATTAAAATATATTTTACAAGAAAACAAATAAATGTCTTATCTACTTATACTGATTGATACAAAATGGATGAAAACCTTTTACATACACACTGTCAACCAAATATTATGTATCACTCGGGGGAACAGGGGGCGGAGCCCCCGTCTAGGTGTGAAGAGCGCCGAAGGCGCTCGGAGCAGCTAGTATATGAATAAATCTACATTTTATATTAAAAGTATAAATTAGATTGGGAAATTAAATTCATGAGCCAACTGATCTCAATAATCTCAATTAAATAAATTTATTTTAATATAAGAATTAACTTATTTAGAATTAAAGTATATATGTAATTTGCGATGAAAAAAATTGTAAATTTTAATAATTTTATGGTAATTATGTTTTCATTTCAAATTAAAGAATTTATTTGTTTAAAAGTTTAAATAATAATCTCAAAATATTTTTGTTGGTAAGTATATATGTATATATATATATATGATATCTATTAATTATCTATTAGGCCTTTAATTGAATGTAATAGTTTAATGAAGGATGCACTTGATTAATATTGAAAGTAAATACATGAGTATTTGTGTAATAGAATCAGTAATCAAAGCAAGTTGATATTAGTAACGTGAAATGAAATTACAATTGATAATAGATCATATCAATTAAAATAAAAATCAAGAATTTTTTTTCATAAAAGGCATAAAAAATTAAAACATTTAAAGAGGGATGATTCCCTTTAAAGACTAAAAAAAACCTCGTGATTATGGTTTTGCACACTTAATGGACTGAATAGAAATGGTTTTTTTTTTTAATTTTCAGGAACAAATCATTTTAACGTCAAAGTGAAAAGATGCTTTTATCTTGGTGCCTTCTCCTCCTCTTTGGAAATTTAATTATTCTCTTTAAGTTAAATAAAATAATTCAAATTGTTCCCTTACCTCTATATACTTGTATTGAAATGAATTCATTAATAGAAAACAACTTGTTGCGTTCATACCTCAATTGTTTTATATCTGGTTTTGTGAAATTCCTTTTAAATATAAATTTCCACTTGTGGTAAATGAATTTTCTTTAAAAAGTTTCTTTATATTAAATATATATATATATTCTTTATGTAACTAGAATAAAAAGAGTTTTCACCATCTAAAAACAATTACACAGGCCTGCGACATAAAATTGTTTCAAATTTAATAACTGATTTTTATGGTGTTTCCAACGCTGATTTCAGAAAAAATATTTAAAAAATTCCATCACCTATAGTTATTTCACAAATTGCTAGTATAGTTTTAGCTTTTTTTGATATTTTCATACACGGTGGTGGTGATTTAAAAGGGGTTTCAATGCTGCTTGGTCAACAAAGTGGCTATTCAAAGTTTCCTTGCTTTCTCTGAATGGGACAGCAGAGACATAAAGCATCATTACATAAAAAAGATTGGCCCTTGAGAAAAACTTTACAGGTTGGGTTTAAAAATGTTGAGAGGGAGAAAGGTCTTAATTCCACCACTTAACATAAAGTTGGGCTTGATGAAACAGTTTATCAAGGCATTGGCAAAAGAAGGAGAGTGTTTCAGATATCTTTGTAGACAGTTTCCTGGTTTAGCCGAGGCAAAACTGAAGGAAGAAATCTTTGTCGTTCCAGGCATTAGAAAACTAATGAGAGAACCCAATTTTGAGAACAAAATGGAAACAAAAGAAAAAAAAGCGAGGATATCTTTTTAATTGGTTGTTACCAATTTTCTAACAAACAAAAAAAAACCAAACTACAAGACAAACGTCGCAGACATGCTCAACAACTTTAAGAAACTTGGTTGTAATATGATATGCAATTTCTGAAGAGGCGCCAGAAACAGAAAATGTTATCTCTTCAAAAGAAATTAAAGAGATCCTAGGAATGTGGGAGAAAATTGTTGAATTTGTAGATAAAAACCACCCCGAAAAGGTTGCAACTGGTCGGGCTTCGGAATTATTTAACGAAACCTGTCTCAATCATTTTCGCAATACCCTGAAGGGGAGGAAAAAACAAACTTCCCCTTAGACAATTTTGTAAAACGCTTTGCAGAACAAGATGAGCAAGGAGGCGAAAAAAGCAAAGACAAGCGATGATATTTAAGTTTTTCTTTAAATTCTTATTTTTATTTATTTAAATGTTCCCATTATTTTTGTTGTTTTTAAATAAATGTTCCTTCTCGTAAAGACATTTGTTTGATTCAAAATAGCATACAAAAAACAAAACTAAGGTGATTTTTGGGGACTGGAACGGATTAAAAGCTTTTCTATTAGTTTTAATAGCGCAAAGTGCTTTGAGATACGAACAATTTGAGATACGAGCAAGGTCTTGGAACGAATTAAGCTCGTATGTCGAGGTACCACTGTATTTTACATGTATTTGGATATTTTTTTTTTTCAAAAGGCAAAACAATGAGAAATTTTTAAAATTTAAAATATTTTATTTGAAATAAATAATGTTAAAAGTTTCAATTTATATTTAGTGTTACTAATGAATATTAAATTGTCTTGTTAAATAAATCTTTATTATAAATATAAATAATTATTTTCACTTTATTTTAGTTTTTGTTCATTCAAACACTTCTTAGGACGTCGAAGTCAATTTAGAATAAAAAGTATTAAGACTTTGTTGCATTTACCTGTCTCAAAAAAATCAATATCCTTTTCTTTAATAGAATATTGTCTAACAAAATCCAATGATCTTCTTTATCTTTTTATAGATTGTTTTTGTTTTTAGAATTTTGAAATATTTTTACACTAAAAAATTACTCGATCTAATTGAAAACTGTATAATTTTAAAAATTGAAACGAATTGCTCTAATCTTTCTAAATTAAATTTTCGAATAAAAGAAAATATTATCCTATTCGGAATAATTGTATATAAGTTTACGAAGCTAAGACAAGTAATTTATAGATTATAGGAAAAAATTACCTCAAAATTTTGAATTAAACTAAACATCAACCAGATGACAGTTTATGATCATTTTAAAAGATAAAGCTACAAAAAGAAGCTCCATATTTGAATATTTGACTAGTGGTAAATAAACTCAGCGACTTTTTATATGATAATCTATAATATTGTATTGAAATTACTATGTGAATCAAAATTAGCGATAATAAACCTTTTAATTTCAAGTATAGAATATACATTTCATTTTTTTAAATTTTGGTCGTGACAAACCAATTAAACAAACGATACAGCTATTTAAGAATTTTTGAGTGGTTTTATTTATTTTCTTTTTTAAAAAAATATTTATCTTTCCATATTATATTCTTATAAACATAATAACAGCTATTTTTTATTCAATTTTTAGTTTTAATTAAGTTTTCTTCTATTTTAATGACAGTCAATTAGAGAAGTTTTTGTAGTGTTGAATGAAGGTTCATTTGATTATAATATATAATATAATAAATGTAATTAATATTAATTATCTCTTTTGGCTTGGTGGATATCTGAAACTATATAGAACCTATAAATCCAATAGTTTAATTAACTAAGCTCTTTGTCCATTAGTTGACGGCTGCAATTACAAAGTTAAACCTTGGCTTCGAAATCCAAATGGACAAAAGCTTATTCCAATTTATATATATATATATTTGAATAGAAATGTATATAAAGTTTAACTAACGCAAGTGAGAAGCTTTATCGCCTCTAATCTTCTACAGACCCTTTTTGCATTCGCCCTCATACACGTTTGCTAATTACTTAGAACATTGGTCCTCGACGGCTCTCTCTACTCAAAAGACATTTTCATCATGAAAATATTTAAATGTCGGTTCTGTTACAATAAACAAACAATAATATTTAAGTCAAACACAACAGGTAGACATGAATTACAATTCAAAAAACCTTTAATATTAAATAGATTAAGCAAAATTTATAAGATATTTTATTTTATAATTAATTTGTTTGAATTTTTTTTTTTTTATTAAATGTAAAAGACACATTTGACTTTAAAACTCCACTGAATACAATTTAATGAACACTTTTGTTAAAAGTAATTTATGAGTTTCAGAGAGTTATAAAATTTCATCAGTTTTTCAAATAATTTTATTTTTACTGAATGGATAAAACAAATTATATAATTATATAAGTGTATTTAAGATTCTTCAGTGGATTAGTGGTTAGCAAGACAGTCTACCACACTGAAGACTCGAATTCGGGCCTAGAGAAATTCAATAATTAATAATTTCTCTTTAAAGCTCTGCGTGATCCTCAGGGTCTATCCGTAAATAATAATAATAATAAAAGTGTATTTATATTCTAAAATTTTTTGATTTTTATAATATTTAAAACTTTGAATTTAAAGGTTAAAGTTATACGTTGGACGCACATACAATTTTGAAATGGCTTTTGGTTTTAACCATTGAGATAATTTATCTTTTATTATTGTTTCATTTCTAAAATTCCTTTTTTTATTATTTAAAACTTTATCTTAGATGAGTTTGAACTTTTAAATAAATCGTATAATTTAATAATTAGGTCGATTTATTTATAAATATGTAAATATTACAGGGGGAGAAAAGTAAAAAATTTATATATATTTAGAAATCATCACATCACAGGGTATAACTTAACATAAAGCCTAGTTTACACGGGCTTAGTTCTTGTCATTAGTTCAGGGGTTCAGGAGTGGGCAAATACTTTTAAGCGCGGGCCAAAATGAAATTTTCAAAATTTCTTCCGGGCCGGAGAACCAAATTTCGAAAACACTAACAAATTAGTTTTTAATTTTTTTAATGAAATTAAACAAAAAATCAAAATAAGAGCCAACTTTTTCAACGGGCCGGCGGGCGTTCAAAAGGCCCGCACTTAAAAGTATTTGCCCACACCTGAACTAATGACAAGTACTAAGCCCGTGTAACTATCTTAAACTTTACTGCTCTATATTATTATTATTTTATTCATTATTAATTATCATGCACAAATAATTTCTTATAATATATATAGAGCAATAAAAAATTATATTTTAATTTTTACAAATAAAAAAGATCTTCTCAGTCTCCCAAATTGAGGAAGGATCAAGCTAAACAAAACCGTGTTCTCATTTGCTCTGGACGGATATAAATTATATTTAGAAGTTTTACAGGTTGGATTAAGATTTTTTCGTTAAATTTAATCTTTGTAACAGACTATAAAACGAAATATGCCAATAAAAAATAAATTGCTTTGCCATTTCAAACCAAGTTTACAAATAATCATTTTGGTTAATATAATAAAAATAAAAATAAAACTCGAGCAATTTTTTTTCAATATATAATAAATAGAAAAAAATAAGAAATTTAATCTAAAGGGTAAGCATTTGGTTGGTGGAAAAGTTGAACATGGGCCCTGGTAACATATTGTTTGATATTTGTTTCTTGTCACCCTTTTGTTTTCACACTTTCCTATGGAAAACATGTGTCTACTCTTATTTATTTATTTATTTGTTTATTTCAACAAATTATCTCTCGATTATCATATTTCAAAGAGATAAATTAATTGAAACCATTCTATTTAATAAATGTAATTAAGGTTTCAGTAATTAAACGTATTTACTTAACATTATGAATGAAAAAAAGGATACAATCAATGTTTAAGTTAGAATATTAAATGATAAATAATAAAAGTAATTATATAAACTCTCAGGTAACTTCATAAGATAATTACAGGTAAAAATTTAATTAAATCAAAATGATAGAAAAAAGAATAACCGCGCGTTTTAGGTATTTTTAAATACACTCTCATCTACACTTAATGTAATTTAAATAATTAATGTAATTAAGTTTTTTTTTTAAATATAGTGAAATATTTTAATATAATAGTATTGTACTACAAGTAAAAAATACAAAAGTTACAAGTTTCATTCATCAATTGTATTCTTTGATAATCCTGAGACAATTGTTTTCCCTAACACAACGGGCCGTTTCTTTTGAAAATGATGAAAGGAAATTTAAAAAAAATAAATAAAAAATGAACATCAGGAAATTTAAAAATCTAAGTTATTTTTTATTTATTTTTAGTTACTTATTTTACTTTTTTCTAAAAATAATCAAATATATCAAATGTAGATATTTAATGAAGATAAAATTATATAGTATATTGAATATAGATTAAAATCAGTATAGATTAAATAAGACAAAGGTCCTTAGGAAGTTAAAATCTCGGATGTGTGTGGAAAGGATATACGAGGTGTGTTCGAAAAGTAAGGTGACTTCAAATTTCGCGGGCAACGTACTTTCGATTATCGATTTTTTTGTTTTGTTATGTTGGTACACTCTTCCCGAACATCTGTACCAAGTTTCAAATGTATAGCATTTTTTGTTTGGTTGTGAGAGGCGTAAAGGTTATAAGTGTTTTGCCTGCTCGGCAATTTTTTGCTATCGAAAAATATGGATCAAAGGATTTGCATCAAATTGACATCATGTTGACAGTGGCATACGGTGAAACTGTTCTGAGTAAAAAAAATAAACAAGTGGTAAAAACTCTTCCAAGATGGCCGGGAAGATGCCATTGACGAGCCTCGCTCAGGACGCTTTTGGTCACTGTTTTCTTCGATTACCATGCCGTGGTGCATCAGGAGTTCTTACAATATGGCCGTACGGTCAATAAACTGATCTTTATTATAGTTAAGCGCCGTTTGCGAGAAGCAATACGAAGAAAACGTCCAGAATTGTGGAAAAACAATTCATGTCTTTTGCATCACGATAATGCCCCTGCTCACTCATCTTTGTTTTTGAGAGATTTTTTGGCCAAAAACAACACCACAATCATGCCTCAGCCACCGACCATATTCACCGGAATTTGCCCCATGTGACATTTTCTTGATCCCAAAACTAAAGAGACGGAGTTTTGCAACGATTGAGGAGATAGACTGCATTGCTGGAAGAGCTCAAGGCTATACCGAAAAGTGCTTAAAAGAAGTGCTTTGAGGATTGGAAAAACCGTTGGCATAAGTGTATTGTATCTGAGGGGGATTACTTTGAAGGGGACAAAATAAATATTGATAAATAAATAAAGATTTTTTCTTAAAAATACAGTCACCTTACTTTTCGAACACACCTCGTATATAGATATATATATATATACAAGTTTGACGGCCACTCGCCAAAAGCTTTTAACGATTGAATTCACTGCCTCACCCACCATATTCTGCAGATCAGGCGCCTTCGGATTAATATTTGTTTGGGTCATTGGAAAATTTTTTAGACCTTTACTTCAAATGAAGATGTCTAAAATCACCTGGATCAGTCTTGCCAGCAAGGTCAAAAAATTTTAAGAGTGGAATAATTCTACTCACACACTCATTTAAACATTCATATTCATTTTTAAAAATAAACTGTTCTTTAAAGAAATTAATCTTAACATTTGATAATTTTCTGCTTTTTAATGAACTAACTCATTGGCAATAAGCTATTAAAGTATATATAAAGAATTATTATTTTTTTATTAATAACGAGAGTATTTCTAATCTAAATTATAATTTCATTTAAAAAGTGTACAGTGTAAAGTGAGAATATATAAGAAAGAATGATTTTTTATCTAAAACAAAAAAAAATATGACCTTAAATTTTTAATAAAAAAAATCGATGAAATAAATTTTGGAAAATAATCAAATTAAAATGAATAGCATGAAATTTAGTGATAAGTCCAATTGTCAAGATAACATAGAGTATACATATATTTCATTGAAAATACGTAATTTTATAATAAAAAAAAGAACTAAAAATAAAATTTAACACTTTAACTTTATTTTATATAAAAAAAATTAAATTAAAATTAATTTTGTATGTTAATTATTTTTCTTAGAGTAAAAAAGTTTTTGATTTGTTCCAAAAGAACTTTTTAAAATATTTGAATTTTTTGAAATATTTTTTTTTTATTTAGTCTTCAATATTAAACAACAATTTTTACCTGTATATAAATTCTTTGAAAATATGTATATACTATTTCTATATACACCTATTTAATTTTCCATATTCCAACCTTCGATTCCGAAAAAAAGAATGAGAGTAATTTCTGATAGTGATGAAGGATAATAAAACACCTTTGGTTTTATTTTTTGTTCTTCTGTTTAATGTGTTGTAATTAAATAAAAAAACAGTGTTTCCGTAATATATTACATATTTTAACCTGTCAATGCATTTTATTTTTATTTCTGTGTACACCTAAAAATATTGAAAAAAATCACAACTGTTAAATAGCAAAATTATGCATTTTCTTCAAGCTTTTTGATTTACACGGTTTTGACTTGAAAATTTTCAATTTTCGATTTACACGTTTTTCTCAGGAACGTATCTACCGTGTAAATCGGGGGATAGGTGTACTTTTAAATCAAATTGTTAACATTTTCTAAACAATTTCAAGTAATCTTAATAAATTTATTATTTTGATATAATATATTATATTATATTTAATATGTAATTAATATAAATTGATAAAAAAAAATTTCCAAAATTCGAAGAGGATAAGAAAAGATATAAACAAATAGGTCCGACTATCCGCTCTAGTGAGGCCGGTTGAAGAGTTAGCGTTCTAATCTCTGTTCATTCAATGGAGTGACTCGGCCGTTAACGTTGACAAAAAGATCGTTATCGGGTTATTATTAAATTATATTAGGTTGAGGAAAAAAGTTCATGGCGTTAGTGTAATGCGTTTCGTATCGAATTATGCTTTAATGCATTTAAAAGGTGATTTTAGTCTATATAAAAATATAAAAAAATAGTATCTCATTCACAAAATTTAAAAATAAATAAGGAGAAACTTTGTTAAATTTTTAAAAATCAATCAATTATTAATATATTTTGAAAATGGATAAAAAAATCCTTGGAATTTATATTCAAGTCTTTCAAAATCGGCAATTGTTATTCTAATATTTTTTTAAATTTTTTATTTAAAGTTATCTAATATAATTATGAAAATTACAATTAAAAGCTATATTATAATATTTGTTTACAATATTTAAACTAATATTTTATAATGTTTAAAAAAATAATTTTGATAATTTCTTAAAAATAAATAAATAACATTAATCATGGTTTTCAAATAATACCAGATCAAATAATTATTATTTTAGTGTAGGAAGAGATTCGAAGTTATAATTGAATTTAAAATACTGACCATCCACAAAGATTTGAGGTTAACCCTCAATTAACTTAAGTCATTCGCTTAAGTACCAGATGGTTGGTTAATTTCTGTCATGTGCCTTTTTAATTTATAAATTAAATCACTTAAATACGGATTGTTTATACAAATTCCGAAGAAGACATTGGTTTTATTAGTAGTACTATAGAGATAAATTATTTTATTATTATAGTATTTTATATTAAAAGAATGAAATGTTTATATTATTACTGGAAATATTTATTATTTATTTATTTTTATTTCCCTCCAACAATAATGTCGGTTAGTAAAAATATTTAATAATAATATAAAAAAACTTAGATCAATTTCTAAAATATTTGACGAAAACCAAAATTTTGAAGGGTTGAATATGACGGTTCTTAATAATCTCTTAATGCCTATTCTGCATCATCTATTATTATTAGATAAATTTTACAAATCAAATTCAAAAACTTTACCTATTAGGTGTTTATTATGAATAATTATCCAATATTATTGATGAAAGGTATTGTAAAACACAGATATCATATAAATCTAATTTATAAATATTCTTTTATGGCAGCTGTTAATAAATTCAATCATATATTTATTTATAACAATGAGTAGACTGATTTCTTACATCACGTAGAATCCGCCATCAAATTCCTGACCGTGACAATGGCTCAGCATACCACAAAAACATTGCAGCAGAGGTTGGAGTAAGTTTGGCTACAGTCAATTGGATCTTCAATCGCGATAAGGGGTCAGGGGATATCTCAGTGAAGAAAAGGAAATGTGGCACAAAAAGAACGACAAATAAACGAGATAACCAGCGATTACTGAATTCTAACCGAAATGATTGCCGTAAAACATTGCTCGATAATTGGCTGAAACTGGTGTCCACGTAACTCCCATGATTGTTCGTCAAAGACCTCTTGAAGCGGGAAGACCAGCAGGGAAACCTGATAAGAAACATCTTGTAACAATAACAATGAAAGCCAAAAGACTTATATGGACCAAAAAATATGAAAATTGGATGGCTGAAGATTGAAAAAGAGTCTTGGTTTCTTATGAGAGTCATTTCATCGTGCAAGGCCAATAATTTTGGTTCATTCGAAAGGGAAAAGAAAAACTGAACTCGTCACTCGTCATCTCAAGCACCAAGCACCCTCTTTAAAAAAATGTTCTGGGGTGTTTCTCAAATTATAGACTACGGCGTGTTATTCCAGTGGCAGGTATGATGAATAGTGAAAAGTGCCAGTCCATATTGGTAGAAAAAATGATACCAGAATTGAAAAAGCAGTGGCCAAATGTCGAGTGAGTTTTTCAGCAGGATTTTGCTCTCTGCCATACTTCGAAAAAAATGGTCAAATCTTTTTCGGAAAACCATATCACCATATTAGGTTAGCCAGGGAGTTCACCAGACATCAACCCGATAAAGAATCTGTGGCCAATTTGCAAGAATCGATTGTCTACATTGGATTGTACCCCAGTGGAAAAATTATAAAAACCACAATTATCAATATATGGTGGCAAAACAATCATTGTATTAATTGAGAATTAATTAATTTAGCAAATTTTTTGAGTAGGATAAATGCTTGCTTTTGTAGTAATTATTTTATGAATATGTATAGTGACGGAAAATTGTTATCGCCATGAGGGCGCTGTTGTCGGAAAATCAACAGGTTGAGAAAGCCTTTGCTCGTCAAAAAGCGTCCCCATGACGATAACATTTTTCGTCATTATACAAGAAATCAGCAGCTTTCGAAAAAGAATAGTTATCAATTAAAGAAATACTAAACTTATTTATAAGTAATAAGTAAAATATATCTTTGTTCCATTAGGACATTCATCAATAATCTTTATTAACTGTGTATAATAAACACTTAATGAGTAAAATAAAATGTTTAATTGGATTTGTAAAAGAACCAATATTGAGTGTAAAAAGACTTATTGTTGTATTTAACGTTATTTACGACTAATAGTAAACTATAATAATATACTACCGATACACCTAACATATATTTATATTTAACATCTTATTTGAAATAAAAAAAAATGATTACCTAAATTTTCATTTTCTTTTTCCCGTTCTTCCTACACAAACATATATATTGTCTATAAAATAGACAATAAATAAACGCCTTTCTACGTTGGATAAAATTTGCATAATCACATTCTTTATTATCATAGAATATATATCTATATATATAACAAAATATTTATGTAGCTACGAATTAATAAATACTTAAGTAATTTCCCAATTAATTTTCCCCTTGCCATTGATATAGAAAAACTACCTTTTTATCAATTAAATATAAAGAAAAATAAATAAACCTCTAGTTAAACATACTACGAACGAATAGATTCTATCAAGTTGTTGGTGCTTAGAGTAGAGGTGTTGATTGAACAGTACAACTCCTCTCACAAATTTTGTTTTGATTTTCTTGATCAGGAGTCATTACATCTTATTTCAAATAGCTTCCCAATTTTGATCTCATAAGCTGAGTGAATCTCGAATCAACCTTAAAAGAGAAATTCTATTGCCACGCCCAGAGATCAAACCTGAGTCCGTGGGGTAATATTAAGAAACCTGCAATTGAGCTTTTATTTTTTTTTTTTTGATTTAGTGAATATTGGTAGAGTAAGAGGAAGAAGGCTTTCAGGAAAATTATAAAGTTTTTTTTTATTAGCACACATATTTAAAATACTTATATTAGTGTTTATTTTCATGTTATTTTGTTAAACAGAAAACAACTTCTAATTTAAATTTAGTTAATTAATGAAATAACCAAGCAAACATTGGAGGAACTGTTCAAACATTACCGGTCCTAGCAGGAACAGACATTAAGAAGTTAATAAGAAAAAAAACTAAATAATGATATAACCTACTACTACTAATTTAATATTGCTAAAATATTGATTCCTCGATTATATAAATATTTATATATTCTAATAGATTAATAGTTTCATGTATTAAATGAAACAAATTTCATTTTTATTGGAATTATAGAATTCTAAGATTAAAGTCAAAACATTGTATTGAAATATGTAGTTTAATATTGTTTGATGAAAATAATCGTTTCATTTTAGAAGACAATAAGGAAAATAGATGATTTAAAATGAGATAGATTTTAAAAAATAAATTTTAAAATAAAAGTTATTAAATGGGCTGAAAAATACAAACTTTTTTTTTTTGTGATAATCATAAAGGGGAGATGTCAAATTAGTTGAAGATGATGATGATGGATGGTGCTTTGTTTTCAACTTCAACTCAGTTGCCTGGCATGGTTTCGGATAATAAAAAAGACTGGTCAGTTGCAGCATTGCAGAAAGCAGGGGGCAAAAGCGAACGCAAACAAGTTTGCGGTGCATTCCAGAGTCGTGACGTCGTCGCATTTCCAGCTGACCTGCCTCAACGGCGGGAGCGTTGTCGCGGCGCCCGCCCACGCAACCCCAACCAGTGAGAACTGGGAGAAGGATTGGAAATGAGAGATTAAGAAGCCCGTTGGGCGAACAATTGCAAAAAGAAACACCTATCAACAACAAACATGCATCGATCAATGAAAGAAGAAAGAAAAAAAATGAAAAAAAAAACAAGGAAAGAGAGGGGAAAAAAATACAAAATACAATATAATAGATGATGAATGCTTCAATATACTAATAGATTAGAAACACTTGTTGTTGAGGAAATTAATTTATTTAAAAAAAAAAATAAAATAAAAATGTTTCTTTTTTAATAGAAATATTATTATTATTATTATTATTATTGATATTAATTTATGATCAAATTGATATTTATATATATTTAAAATAATTTTTTTTTAAATACATGTATGGATATGATCGTATGTATGTGAATATAAGCCATCGGTCTAGAATTCTCTCTTTCGGATGGAAAGAAAAATGATGAAAATGAATTTTTTTTGTTATATTGGCCTTCGGGATCCATGCCAGACTTCGTAATTTTCTTATTAATGCAAAAATGCTTATTTCTAAATTTCTGTGAACGTTCTTAATTAACTCCGCTCGGGGGCGTATATAAACGAAGCACCTCCCCCTTCCCAATGAGAAAAATAGTGAAAAAATTAAATCATTGAACAAATTTGAATAAGTGAAATGAAAATTAAAATGAAAATAAAATAATAAAATTGCTAATATTGCTAAAGAAATGTATAGAAATGATTGTAAAATTTTTTTATTGAAATATGTAACTCTAATGTATTTATATACATAATAAAGAAATACTAAGAAAATTCATAAATAATATATATATATATATATAGTATTAAATAATGTAATAAAATAATTGATGAATTTCAAAAAGAGGTAGTAATTCATAAACATAATATATGTTTATTTAATAACTATAAACAAAGACCGGATTTCTATATGCACGTTTTTTCATACTTAAACATAAATTTCATTTGTGAAACGAATGTTTTTTTTTTGTTTTAGTTTTAGTTAACATGAAATTGAATATTTTGAAGTTTCACTACAAATTGTATTTTTTTTATAGTCATTCTTTAATAAATATTTCCTGACTTTAAAAATTACTAATAATTAATTATTTATATAAAATATTTTTTTCTTGTATCATCGTTTAAAATAGAAAAAAATGTCATATATTATAATAAAAATGAAAATGTGCAATTTCATGCATTATCACCCAAAACGAGTTATTTTGTCGCAACTTTTATTTTCAAAATAAATATTCTATTTATTTATTTTTTTTTTTACAATATGAATAAATTATTCTTTTATTATAAGTATATATATATATATATATATATATATACATTTTCTCTCTTTCTATTAATATAATTGAATTCATTCATATAAATTCATTCAGATATAATTTCAAGAAAAATATATTATTTTCATTACTTATGTTGGTAAAAAATGTATAAATATAAACTATAACATAGAAGTTTATATATAGATATAAAATATAAATTGTAAATATAAAAATTCGGCATACTCAAAGTACAACCTGAATTCCATTTTTGTTTTTTTTATATTTATATAAGAATTAATCATCAAGAGGCTTAATCAAATTCGAAGAATTACTAAAAAATTTTGAAAAATAAAGTTAAGTCATTATGGAAAAATTTATGTAACTATTATTTGTGTAATATAGCGGAGAATTAAGAAACCTTGGACAATGACCCCTTTTTGCATTTTCGAGCTAAAATAATTTTGTTATGTGGGCATTACAATGAACATTTCAAATATTGAAAATAACCAAGATCCTGTAAAAGCTTTCGATTTTTGCTCCTATTCTATGTTTTTTAAGTGTAGAATGGAAGTGAAAATTAAAAAAAGTATTACTTATTTTTCCATGTTACGGTACAAGGTTCGTGTTTAAGCTAGTATTTATTTAACACTGTTTCATCAGGTGTTTTGCATCCCCTTTAAGTTTATTTTCTATCGATCAACGACGCCTAAGAAGACTTTGAAGACAATGATCAAGGGTCTCCTCTTATCGCTTCGACCCTTTAGTTTAAGGGAAATTTCCTATTTTCAGCTATTAAATATTTATATTCATAATTTAGTTTTATAAAGATATTTTAGTGAAGCGAACCGAAGAAAATTGGTTAACTATCGGGGAGAGTGAAGTTCGGATCTGTACTCCGGAAGAAGTCGGGCCATCACCAAAGTCGAAGTCACGAAAAGAACGAATCAATCGCAGGCAAGACAAGTAAATGAATGGTATAAACTATCCTGAAAAAGAAAAGGAAAGCTGCCGAAATATGCAGTAAAGCGTTCCGGTCGAACGCAATTTTTCAAAATCAAAAAATTGGGAAAAAAGAGTGGATACGCGGAGACTAGGGACATTTTCTCGCTCGGTGTAAAAATGGTCGCCGAACAAACAAACAGGCGACAATCAGGTTTCCAGGATTCTTAAAAAATCTTGGATGGACCTTAATTTTTGGAATACTTAATGACTTAAAAAATTGAGAATCAAAAAGTGTCCAGGGTCTCCCCGGTCTCTCATATATATATATCAATGATCAATAATAATGGATTAAAAATTATATAATATTATTTTGGTTATAAAGTTATTTTGAGTTTACAAACTTATAAATTAGATAAGGTTTTATTCAGTTATTTTTTTTTATAGTAGAAACTTAATTTCCTATCGCTTGAGAAAATGAAATATACTTGATGAAACGCTTATTTGAAGGGCTCCTTACCTGTTAAGGGTACATAATAGTCTACCATTTTATTCCTTATAATGTTTTTATTTACGAGTTCAAATTTTTTATAGCATATAATTAAAAAAAAATTTTAACTTGAGTCCTCATCTTGCGTTGACAGCTAAAATTCAACATAAACACTTTGATGATTGATATGAAAAGAAGAAATATGAGTCTCATTTAGTTAATACATTTATAATGAGACCACAAATAATTTAAATGGATTAAATAATAGCATGATCGACATTTTAAAATTGCCGTTTTTCTTTAACAGATTAATATATATATATATATATATGTACACTAATCTTAAAAATATGTAATATATTCTATAATTCAATCAAAGAAATTTAAAATTTTTAACAGAACAAATATTATAGTTGCTTTTAATTATGTGAGTTCTTTAACTAATAGTATCTAATGAGAAATATTATAGTTGTCGTCAATAGAGTATATGATAACTCTAAATTTCACTAATCATTAAAATTAAGATTATTAACTATTGAGGAGATCCCTAAAATCTACACGGATTGATTTAAAATTTAAAATTAAATTTAAATGAGCAGAAATATTCGAGTAATAAATTTTGAAGAATAAAATAAAGGCAAAATATATCAAAATATTAGTAGTTTCCCTTCCTTCTAAATTCAATGACATAATTCAATTGTGTTGAGAGCTGAAATGCAAAAACAAATAACCTTCCTTATTAATCTTTCAATTTAAGATAATTTATTAATGAAAATTAATATATTTTTTATTAATTTTTAATTTAAATCAAATTTAAAAATTTATTATTTTATATAAAATATATACGAGGGTATTCAATAAGTTCGTGCTTTTCGAATGAAACACAGGTTTTTGGATAAAAACTTATTTTATTTTTCAACGTAGACTCCTTTGAGCTTTATACACTTCGTCCTACTTTTCTCCAATTTTTTTATACCTTCCAAAAATAAGATTTGACAGGGACATCAAAATAAATTTGTTTATGAGATGGAGTCATTCTCGAGCCAGGTTTGGAAACAAGTAATAGTCACTCGGAGCTCCAAAGAATAGGGCGGATGAGGGAGCAATTCATGAATTTTCATGGAAATTTACTTTTTTCCATTTTCTTCTCACATCACGAGGTAGTCTACTATTAATGGATGTCAAACAAATACTAAAAAACTCAACTGATTCAAATATCAACAGGAGCCAGCTGATAGTTGCCTACTGACAGGAGAAGTGTTGCCATTTCATTCAAGAGACAGAAAAATTCAAAAAGGCACGGACTTATTGACCTCTCCTCGTATTTTTAATACTTTAGAATCTAAAGTATCTAAATATATCTTGAAAATAATTTATCCTGATTGATAATTTAAAATTATTATTTAAAATAATATATGAAAAAAAGTATTTATAATAAAGTGTAAAGAAAATTGCCATAAAGAAATTATCTTTTCAATAAAAAATAAACAGATTGTTTTTTAAACTGCCGGTAAAGAAGAATATTTAATTCCAGTAGAAAAACATTCATTAAAACAATTAAAGATAATTTCTGTAAGTAGAATTGAATTAATAAAGAAAAAGAAAAGAAAACAAATAAATGAGATAAACCCTCTTTGTAAGCAATAAGATTTTTTTTTCAGATTGAGAGAAATTTTTGTTATTTTTTTTAAAATAAGAAAATATCAATTGATATAGATAAATAAAAATAATCGGAAATCTGAGTGAGATCTATTATTTAATATTTTTCTAAGATGTATTTACGATAGAATTCAAAAAGGATTTTTATAATACAAGCTTTTTTTAAATCTAGAATCATATGTATTTATTTATTTGGCTGCCGGATCAGGCGAGTGTGAATGAACCTTAATAAAACGAATTAAAATGCTTGGCATACGTAATAAATGACTTTAATGACAGGTAAACAAGGTCATGCAAGCAGAGCGGCCCAGCACGGCAAACTCGTCAGTTGTATATTTATTTTCCAATTAATCCTAATGAAGATTTAGATTTTTAATCTAAGTGGCAAACTAGAGAGAAAGAGATAAAAGTGTAGCGATTTTTTTATAGATAATTAACAAAGGAAATACAAACAAATAAAGATACAACGATAATAATTAGAGTATGGGTGATATTTTAATAATGAATGTAGAATAACTCTGTATTTAGATTTGCTAATAAATTTTAACTTAATATTAATAAAAGAAAATTAAATATTATTTATTTATTTTGTTTGAGCATTAAAAACTAGTTCTTTGATCAGTGGTGTTTAAACCTTAATGCCAAAGTTGATGATGTTTATTGATTCAAGATGGAGATTTTAGGATATAAGCTATTTGTAAAGATAGAGACATTTTTACTTATATTCCTTTAATTAATAATTCCTTTAAAAAACCTGAAAACCGTGGATATATGCAACCGGACTTAAATAAAAGAGCACATTTTCAAACATAATAATGGACTGGTAAAGTAACCATTTACATAAAGCTGATTACAAAATAGTTAGATGATTGGTTTCCCCATGATTGGAGCATGAAAAACAGTTTAGATGAAATCAGTATCTGCGATGCGCTGCTAAAACTAAATGAAATCGAGCCTATTCTGAAATGCGTAGGACAATGGTAAGACAAAAGGGCTGGTCTCAATAGTTCGGAAAACATAGATTGATATAAGTAAGGTGATACTTAGTGTATAGTAGCACTGAAAAGGAATCGTTCAAAATGATATATCTAACTCTGTGGCTCCACGAAATTCGAAAGATCTTGGCCGCAGCAACCCCCAAGTATCCCAACCATCCAACTCCTATTTCCTTTAATCTTTCTTTTCTCACTTTCTACATTGCCCGCCCACCGCGTCCTTGGTCTTTAAACCGGATGTTTCGCAATTGGTCTCCACACAATATATTTTTCGCCATTCTTTTATCTCCCATTCTACCCAAGTGTAGAAGCATGAAGATCATACAATTCTTTCTTATGGATTCTCCGCCATAAAATTTTTTAAAATTTGCATATAAATCCATTGATATTCTATTTAGCTAGCATGTTATATCCGTTTGACTACCAGAGGGCGAACTAATTTTCGGTTTTTATAAGTTTGGTTTGGATTTATGTGAAAATTAAAAAATTAATTAATTAATTAACCGAACTTATAAAAACCGAAAATTAGTGAATAAGTGAATAATCAGTGAATTAGTCAATAAAACATTACTTAATGGCACATTTCGACGTTCATAACTAATCTGTCAAACTTAAAAAAAAATTTATTTTAATAATTTTTATCTCATAAACTAAAAGAGGCCCGAAAAAATTTCATTAGAAAAGTTTATTTGGAATTGCAAAAGGAACCCACTGGTAAAGTTTTATCCAAATCCACGTAAAGGTGCTTACTTGAATAATTACCAATTAAATTATATTCTTTTTTAAATTATTAGTTATTACTTGGAATAGAAAAAGAAATGATTACAATAAATTACTTCTAATTTAAGGATTAAAAATATCATTATATAAATCTATATATATAAAGGAGAGTGTTTGTATGTATGTATATATATATGTATGTAATTTGTTTACTTTTTTGCTGTCATAGAAACAAACAAAAAAGAAATTTCCTACTTAATCGACACTTTACCGGTAATTTAGAATTATGAACATCAAAAAATAAGAAACGATTTCTATGAAATTACATCACAATATTCTTATATATCTCTATGGTAACATAGGCTATAGATTTTATTAATATCTAATTCTAATCAATAACCGCAGAATTTAATTTTTTAAAGTTTATATAGTTCTCCGTGTTGCTCATTCAAGAGCCAGGCGTGGCCCACTGACTGGCGGACTCATTTTACACAATGTATATAACTAGCAATCAAAGAATTTTTATAATATTTAACTTTTTATTTTAAATTCTAATATTCAAATATCATTTCAATTAAATAATTTATTCTAAAAGTTCTCATTTTAATTAATATAATAAAATATTTAAATCATATTTAACTTAAATTATTTTGTATTTATTCTTTCTATATTTGAATACTTCTTTTATTTTAAGGGAGGGAATTAACTATGATCTAAATAATAAATGAACTTAATAATAAAAAATCAAATAAATCCATTAATTTAAATTAATACTATTAATGAATGTATATATTGTTAATTTATCTTTAGTTTTATCAATACTTTTATACCGTTAATTTTTATAAATTAATTTTTATAAATTGTCTCAAGTCTCTAACTTTGCATTTTCTCAAATTTTATTATAATTAAAAATATTCAATAAAAATCAAGCAATGATATTAAAATATCAAAATGAAATGATCAAGAAATATTATACTCTATTATAACATATACAATACTTATAACTATAGGCGGAGGAAATATTAGACGATATCATTGCGGGTTCATGCCAAATCGATCAACATTAATTAAGATATTTTCATTATGACAGATATTAAAAAAACCGCGAATTCAATATCTCTGTTCACTAATTATTTGTAGACTTTAGTAAAACCTACGCATGACTCAATAGATCCGGATAAACTTTTTCAAATTTTGATCTTAAAATTTATCTTGAAGGTAGTAAAGAAAGAGTAAGATGCGGAAATCAATTGTAAAATATTAGGTTACCCAGACGACATAAATATAATAGGAAATTCGGCAATTGCAATTACAGATAGCGAGGAAAAATTAATCGAGGTAGGAAAAGAGATCAGGTTTGAAATTAATAATGATAAATAAATATATTTAGAAACAAACAGGAGCAGTATTAACATACAAAATGTAGAATTTGAATATGTAGAAAAATTGAATGTAATCACGAAGGATAATAATATTTGAGAAGAATTTAAATCGAAGTTGCAATCGGAAAACGCCTGTTATCATGCAGTAAAGAGGCTTATCTCATCAAAATTATTATAAAAGGGAATGAAAATTAAAATATATAAAACAATTATTTTGTCTGTTGTATTATATGGGTGTGAGACATGGTCTATGATCTTAGGAGATGAGAGTGGATTCAGAGTATTTGAGAATAGGATTCTCCCCAGCATTTATGGGCCAAAGAAAGATGAGGACACCAGGGAATGACGTAAGAAAGATGGAACAGAGGCTCAGGATAAGGACACTTGGAGAAATGTGGTTGTAGCTGCCAAGAACTTTCGAGTAGATAGATATAACATATTCAATAAAAATATATATAATTAATTTACTGATTAAATTAAAATATATTTTAATCACACAATAAGAAATGAATGTTTTATGTTATACATTGATTGAAACAAAATGGATGAAAACCTTTTACTACTTTCAACCAAATACTATGTACCACTCGGGGGTACAGGGGGCGGAGCCCCCGTCTAGATGTGAAGAGCGACGAAGGAGCTCTGAGCAGCTAGTATATAATAAATAAGATGATTCAAAAAATTTCAGATTGAAAAAAAAATAATAATAATAAAATAAATTTCAATATATATATTAGAATGAAATAGATCATAAAAGATATACAAGAAAAGTGGGCGTATTTTTTTACTTTGACCAAAAAAATTAAGAGAAGGGCTCTTTTTCGTATTATTACGCTTCTTTGACTTTTCTTTTGAATCTGATTTAACAATCGTTTCTTATAATGTTCAATTTACAAATATAGAAAGATAATAAAAGAGCTTTTCAAGATTTTTTATTTATTATTTGTTTCTCTTTTATTATAAATATCATTTTTCTTTCTTAGAATAAAAAATTGTTAAATGTAAACATTTATAATCAAATTTATTCCAATTTTAAATAAGGTAAAAAAAAAATGCAAATCTATATCGATGATCCAGAAGAGATTCAAATGATTTAAAATAATATAATAATTAATATAATATATAATATAATAAAAAAATTACCTTGTGATTAATATAATATTATGTATTATGAATTAAATTTATATATATATATATATACACGTTATATATTTCAGTTTAAGTCTGTTTGTTAAATTTGTTTACACAAAATTTGTAAATTTAAAAACAAAATCAAAAATTTAAATTAGACTAATATATGAATTCATTCGAAATGTTTTATTTTAAATTCGTCAACTAAATAAACAAATTTTTCAGAATAATGGATGTTCAATTTTTGTTATAAAATAAATATATATATATATATATATATATATATACAGTGCCATGCATAGAATGGAGAGATTGCTTTTAGTTTGGATAATTTTTTTTTTTTCTGAGAAATTGAAAAAACAAACTTCCAATTCGTCTTTTAAGAATTCAAAACTATCACTGATTGGTTTGCAAATTCTAAAAGGATGCCTGGAATTAAACATGTTTTCATGCATGGTCAGTAGTGATAAAGAAGAAACTGAGAAATAAACTCACAAATTTAGGGCCAACAAGAACGAATTAATCGATTTCATATAAAAGCCAATGGTAAATCGATGACCCGTTAACAAACAAGTCCGATAGTGAACAGTCTTGGAACAGTTTATGTTCGTTAACCGATTATCTACTGTAAATATAAAAATATTTTAATTAATATTAAAACTTTTTTATTGAAAGCTATATAAGGTCGATTTTTATTTGACTTGAATGTGAAATTAAAATATAAAGTTAATTAATCATTCCATTTAACCAAGTATTTCTCAACTTTTTTCGTGTCATGCCCCACCAAAACCCTTCTAAAATTTTTATGCCCCCCTAAGTAACATATACATTATTTTTAATATTAAAAAAGAGTTAAACTCGAGCCCCACGTTGGGAAACACTGATTTATCCGGATATAAATATTATAAGGTCCTTAAAGAAAAAATTGAATTGAATATTCATCAGTTTCAAATTATTATAATTATTTATATAAAGATAGAGTATTTCAAAAGTTTTAAAGAAACTTACCGTATCTATTCCTAAGATAATTTACTAGTATTAAGAAATTTTTGAAATCTAATTTTATAAAAAAAAAAAAGTTTATAATTTCGAATTTTTGGTCACTTCTTTAAAGCCGGCTCCACACATGCGGTGTTTGCCAAATATCAAGCAAAACATTTGGAAAACACCGCATGTGTGGATGGGTTGCTTGCCCTGCGCTTGGTATATGCAGAGCATATACATTCGGGTGTTCGCTAGTTCGCTATTATAGCGAGTACAAGACGGATATTTGAGAATATTTATATCCACAATTTTAATAAATAATATTGTTTCTCTAATAATTGCTTTTTTGATATAATAAATTAACAATTCCAATTAAATAATTTATTTATAAAGTATTACATTACAATGATTATGATTAATTGAATTCAATTAAATAAATTATTCAATTAAATTCAATAAGCTAAATTAAGGAGGTTATATTTATATATTAATAATATTCAATACAAGTAACTAAACTTGGTGCTCGGTATTTGGTAAATATTCATTATTTGACAAACACCGCATGTGTGGAGCCGGCTTAACCATTGTTTATGTTTGATTTTATTGCATGAGAAAATTCCTACCTATTATTAACCCCGCTCCCGGGGTGGAGGATCAACTGGAAATCAACATTACAAAAGAGATAATTATTGTTACAACATAATTAAATTACATCAAAATAAGACAACATTAAAAATATTTTGTTTACCTTTAAAATTTACCTTAATTATATAAACTTTCAAGTGAGATTATAATAAATATTAATTTAAAAAAAATTTAACTATTAATTTTTTTTACAGTGTTTTATTTAACTTGCTTGGTTGTCTGTATGGTTCAAATCTAGTAACTCATTTTTAACACAGTTGCAGTTGATCAATCGAACTAAAACTTTGAATACTTTTCAGATTTGGATGACAAAACATGAATATGAAATAAAGATTTCAATTTCTTAATTAATTAATTAATAATTTAATTAATAAATTTTAACCCATCATTAAATATAATGTAAAATCTCAAAGTATATTCAAATAAAACTTAAAACCTTAAAAATTTATTTACTAAAAAATTAAAAATAAAATAAATAATTAAAAAAAAAATTAAGTTAAGTGTTTTATTTATAAATGCACTAAAAACTAGAAAATAATTTTTCTCTTAGCCTCAATAAGTATATTCTTCTTCATGATGGGGTTGTATAATGGTCCGCCTACTTAGCACTTCAACAACAATAGTCTAGATACTTTGAATAAAGAGCCTAATTTAAATGAATTAGTTAATTAATTTTCTAGGCATCTCTCAAATAAAACGCTTGAATTTAATTTTTAATTTTGTCACCAATTTTAATTTAATTTCTTATTAATCTCACATTAAAAAAAATAAATTTTATTATGAGTTATTTAATTAATTAATGTCGAAATATTTTAAACTACCTGTATAAGTACAAAAAAAATTATATTCAATTTAAATAATATTATTTTTTTTTCTTCTGGATCAAGTTTATTTTTATAAGTAAATAATAATAATAATAATATAATTAACGACAAAAATATTCTTATATTCTTATATAACTTCAACCATACATTAAATATATTTCGTAATTCTCAAAAAAAAAAAAAAAAAATTCAAATTCTAAAATTTTTATACTAAGGTAAAATTTAAAGCTAGACAAAATATTTTTTCTATTCTCTTATTTTGATGTAAACGAATTTTGTAATATTAATAATCCCTTTTGTAATGAATAAGAAAAATTAATAGTTAAATTAAGATTTTTTTTATATTAACATTTATTATAATATTAAAAAAAAAATTTGTAAAAATAATCATTTCATTAAGTAATTTTAAAAGGATTCGATTTTATTGATCTAAAGAACACTTAAATAGCTTGAATCGGTGATTGTCTCGTTTTTTTTCCTAAAAAGTTCGTTCAAAGTGATGACTACCCGCCTGTTGATACTCTACTCCGGTCTATCTCAGTTTATCTTGTCCTAAGGAAATGAGCTATTTGTCTAGCAGCCTCTTTTTTATTAGTTAATATAATCATGATAAAGTAGTTTAAAAATAATTTTAAAAAAATAGATGAACATGAAAAGAAAAAATATATATGATAATAAAAGTTAGCACCTTGAAATAATAATGATTGAAATAACCAAGTTTAAAACTAAGATTTATTTTTTAGAATTTGTTTTTTCTTTCCAAAAAATAAATCATCTTTCACATTAAGTTCTATTCTATTCTAAATTTATAGTATTAATTACAATTTGCATCTTTATAATTTTGTTATTTTTATATGGATACCAATTAATTGCTCAGTATTATAATAATAAGCACACAGTACACATTCGCAGTATATTATTCAAATGCTCAGTAGAAAAAAAAAATTGCACGGTATATAAAACTAAATACTCGGTAAAAATCCATATGCCCAGTAAAAAAACAAATGCTCAGTAAAATAACTAAATGCCCAGTAAAGAAACTAAACGCTTAGTATAAAAAACAAAATGCAAAGTAAAAAAATCTAAATTCTCAGTAAAAAAATCTAAATTCTCAGTAAAAAACATTTGCTAAGTAAAAATTATTAAAAAACAGTAAAATCTGAAACCGATCTGTAAAAATAAATGTTTATATGAGGTTGTAAATAGTAAGGTGGAAATTTTTTAATAATTTTGAAATCAAAAATATTGTCTATCTATCTATCTCTGTGGCTCTACGGAACTCGAAAGTTCTTGGCCGCAGCAACCACACTTCTCCAAGTGTCCCTATTCTGAGCCACAACCCTCCAATCCCTATTCTCTCCATTTTGTGTGTTAAAACTAGTACTTATATAGCATATATATGTTTGAAAAACAATTTAAATCATATAGAATATTTTCGAGAATATGTCTTTTTTAACTCAATATGAATTAAAATAATAAGTGTAAATGTAAATTTTTAGGTATTTAGATAGTTTATTGTTGAAAGGGTAAGTATGGGTCAGGAAATAGGTTGAGGTATTTTTAGTATATATATATATATATATATATATATATATATTTGAAAAGATATTAAAGTTGGTGGAGATGATGGGAAAGGTTTTTTTTTTGTAAAAGGCTTTTGCCATCAATGAAAAATATAAGAACACAATGAAAAAAAATGTAGGAGATAGAGAAAGGGGGATTGGAGACGATAGGGAGTGGAGTAAAAATAGGTTTATATATATATATATTGATTCATTCTTTCATTTATACATAAAAAAAAACTTTTCAAAATAGAAGTTCGAATGGTGAATCGATTTTATTCTTGATATTCATTGATAAAAAGAAATCTTGTATTTTTAAAAAAAAATATCCCGTCAAATAGCAGCAGGTCACTTGAAAGATTTCATATAAAGAGATTTTTTTATAATATTTAATTTTTGTATAATAGGATTAGTGATATTAATTTTCAATTAATGAAAGTTCTTACTAGACAAAGAATGAATCATATATTTGGGGATTATTTCTTTCAAAGGGGACTTTAGTTGAATTTAAAATGTAAATATATATAGTACAACACAAGTTCCAGAATTTTTACAATAATATATAATATCGTACTAGTAATCTCCGATTTTTTTTTCTTGAATGGAAACTATTTATTAATATTAATTTGTTGAATAGCAAAATAAGTTTTATTTATATATTTTCTCTATCTATTATTATAAAATATATTAATTATAATTTCCAAGTTTGAAGGCTATGTAAAATAGAAGATCTGTTATGATATTAAAATAAAAATTATTCCAATTGATATATTAATCATATCAATTTTTTACTATTTTCGATATAGTTAATTGAATTAGAATTTTAATGAGTTTCATAAGATATTATATGCAAGTTTTAAATTAGTTTGATTTTTTTTTTTTTTTGTTTTGTTTTTGTTTTGTAGATGAACTTTTATTAAAACTTCAAAGATAATTTCTTATTAAAGCATTAAGTTAAATTGAAATGTTTTGTATATTAAATTTAAAAAAAAAATGTTAATTGGTTAATAACTATTTTAAATCAATACTTTTGAATGAATTTCATCTGAGAATAAAAGTTTGAAACCAAAAGTTCAAAAAACAGAAAAACTTTAAAAAAAAAAAAATCTATAAAACAATTGAATTTTAATTTAATTAATTCTAAAAAATATTTAGAAAAAAGATATCATAGTGTAAATTGTATATAGGTAATTCAAGATTTTGTCTTTGAATAAATTAGAATATATAAATACATAAACAACGCATCTAATAAAAAATATAATTATTTAGCTATAGTTAATATTTATTTATTTTGGAGAGAAAAACAGTATCTTTTATATCACTGATATAAAATCGATCAGGATTTAAGAATCTAAGATGTCAGTCAATAAGTCTGAAGGTATGACAACAATGTTAACACATTTTTTGTTGAGGAAAAATAATGTTGGAGTCAAACAATGAATTGATCCCCATTATGGGGACTCTACATAAAGGAAATCAATCAACTCTTATTGCCTGGTACAATCACCAATGATGCTGAAAGTTCTGATCGTCCCAAATAGACAGTTGTTTCGAAAAACAAAAAATGTCCTCAAAATAATTTTATAAGACATTAAGTGAAGATATGATTAAAGAGGTGATCAATTCAAGAGAGTATAATATTAACTTTTAGTACAATAAAAATACCCTCTTACCAATAAAAATATTTAATTAATTGTTCAATAATTTGCTTACACTTAAAGATATAATTAAAATTAATTAGTGATATGATAATAGTGTTTATTTAAAAAAAAATAAAATAAATATGGCTGATTCTCACTTTTGATATCATTATTTGTTAAACCAATCGATTTCATTTATTACAATATTTTTTAAATATAAACAAAATATTCTATAAATTGTCTATTCTAAATTATCATGCTTTTAGATAATATTTTTCTTATTATTCAACTTAATCAATTTCTATAATTTAAAAAAAAACAAATAAATTATTAAAACAATATTAATATAATATTAAAATAATTAATCTACTGATCGATTAAAAGCAGTGAACCATATTTTTTTATTTCTATATTTTTGTCATTTAAAAAAAAAATTCCAAGCCTGGTTTATTTTCTCAATCAGAACGGCAGCAGTTGATAATAAACCACCTGTGACCTCGCTGTTAGTGCGCTTCACTTGACAAAGGCTCACGCTTTTTAAACTTTCATCTTTATTGAGAATTCTTTTCAAATATTACTATCTATTTTCATGCTTCATGTCAATTAATTTCATAAACACTCCCGATTTTTTCAATATCATCTTTTAAGTGAACATAATATTCAGTTCGTAATTTCTTCTTATTTAGAATTATATATTTTAGTATTTCGGATTCAATTTTATCGTACATATTATTTAAAAACAAATTCGGACGATAAGGATAATAGTATCATTATGTTCTCTGATCATAAGTCTGAATTAATAGGAGAGATGGTTTTCTTCATAGGTAAACTTACTGGCAACATGAACCTCAAGTATAGATATAAAATAGCCGATTTCACCATAACAGAACATGAGGGGATGTAAAAATGGGTAGTGTGTGTGGGTTTCTTTAATGTAAATGGACTAATTAATTAACCAACTCCGCAGTAAAATTAAAAATGGTTCAAATGGTTCAATATAGACAAACCATGCTGCTTAGGAAAATTCAGTTTAAGGTAAAAATAATAATAATAATAATAATATTCAGATTCTTTACTTTTTTATTTGATGATCATCTTTATTTTTCATTCTCAATTCTCATTGTCGTTTAAGAATTGGATCTTTTCAATCTTCTTCTATCTGAAAAAAACAACTTTCAACTGATTTTTCTTTATCAACCCTTGAATGTATCTGTATAAACTTGGCTATAATAAAAAGATAAAATTGAACAGGCGGAGAGATTAAGGTGGGAGGTGGGTATGTATAAATGATTGTTTTTATTTGCAGTGAAATGAAAACGTTTTTAAGATTAAAATTTTTTAAATCTTATCTTTTGGAATCTTCAGACCTGTCCATCTTCGTTTTTTTATTTTTTTTTTATTTTTATACTTCAATTCTATTCTTTTTCATTAAAAAGGATCGATTTAAAAATTTCCTTAGACATAAAAGAGGATTTTATTATTTTCATTGGATCTTGCCACTCGATCTACAATGTCATTTTTTAAATTCTATTTAAAAAAAAAATAATTCATAACCACATCTTCTTTTAATATATAAAAATTAACGATAAAATATATTAACGACTATCTTGCCGATAATCATCTTGCAAAAATATAATGTCATATTTAACTTAATTATTATTATAATAACCTATCTTAAAATGATAAAATCTTGGTCTTAATCTAAATTACAAGGGAAATAAATTATCAATTATCTTAAATTATTTTTTATATGAGTAAAATTATTACTTAAAGAAAAAATGTATCTTTTTAATGTTAGGTGATAGTATAATACAAAAAGATTTTTTCAAAAAACAACTACATTAGCCGAATTAGGAATGATTTTGATTCAAATTGAACAGATTATCCTTACAACATAAGTAAATTATTCGAAAATTTTGGGATTTATATATATATACATACATTAAATCAAAAAGGCGCCACAGGGTAGAAGCTAGCGCAACTAGCTCACATTCTCATGGTCCCGGGTTTAAGTCCCGGGCCTTGCAAGTGAATTTCTCTAGCTGGGCCTATGGGACGGAGTCTCCAGGACTCCTTGGAAAGCTACTTGATAAAAAGTAGAGACTCCTATCAAGAAAATCAAGGTAAAGGTTGATAGGACCCGTTCTACTGATCATAGGAGACCTAATTGATATAGCCGACTTGATAGGCGTTGTAGGACGTACAAAAGTCAGAGGTTTTTGTACGTCCTACTTGTTACATTGAAATGACTGAAATTCATACTAAATTTATAATGATTTGTAGAAGGTCAAGAATATTTTCACAGGTACATATCTAACACCTAAATAAAATAAATCCATTAGTTACTATCAAAAGGGTTGAAATATACCATCTCAAAATATCCATCAAAGAGACTTCTTCCACCAAACCAAAAAGAAACGTTCAGGTAAGATCTTTCTCAAATCCTACGAAATTTCTATCACCTTGCCAGAAACGTAAGCCTTAAAATAATTCAATAACAACTAAGATATTCTAATTCATCCTGCCAATAATGGTAATAGTAATCCTAAATAATTTATAAGTTGATATTATACACATAAAATAGCCTCTATAATAATAATTCAATTATATTTCTTCCATAGCTTTTAGGGATATATTGAAATATCCATAAAAATTTTCAAAAGTCTATGAAAAATCGATTTCAATTTGTCATAAGAGCGAATAGACAGACAGACAGACATAAAGTGAAGTTGACAAAAAGGTTATATAAAAGTGATAAAAGTACTTATTGATAAAAAGATATCTAAAAAGATATATATACAGCTTCCGAAAAATTCATAAAACAGGTACCACCATCATCAGTGCTTTCAATTCACTCACAGGTAAACTTGCCTAATAAGCAGCTAATATAGAGAATAATTATTTGTTTGTATACAATAAGCTTTTTTTATTTTAAATCATGTAATTGAAAATTTTATAATCAAAAAGGTTTAACATTTTATATTATCTAGAAACACTTGATGAGGTTATAAAAATTAAGTTTCATGAAAAAGAACTTTAATCTTTTGTATGGATAAAATATTTAATTTGTTTTTAATGTTAATGGTCTTATATATCAAATACATTCTTTAATAATAATTTCCTTCGAAAGATATTCATTCTGTTTACATTCTAACTAATTTCATTTATAAATTGAACTGATTGTAAGAAAAAATATGTAGATGCAAAAGGTGAAGTATTTCAATATATAGCCATTAGACACTATATAAATTATACTTTATAATTTTAACTTGCATTCTAAACACATTTTCAAATGGACGGGACAACAGGTCGGATCTCGTATGAACATTGTCTACCCCTTATTGCTAATAAAACAAGAATTTATCGCGTAACCCGACAGAGAATTAAGTGCCATTAGCTTTTTCGAAACATTTATTTCAACAGACATTTACAGAAGATTTCCACAATTTAATTGCCATGTTGCTCTTGAATCGAATATATTCAATGAAGTTCCTTAAGTTATGAACTACTTAGAAGAATTCCGAGCAAAATAATTTGCCAGATTAAGAAAATGAACTAAAAATAAAAGTTTAAATTAATTTATGTTTTATTTAACTTATAATTGAACTAATCCACTAAATAAATATTCAACTCATTAATAAAATACATACATCTATATATTTTTAAAAGCTATTAATTTATCTGTCATCTCCATGAACACATACTTATTCACATTGAAGAAAATAAATAAATAACACAAGTAAATTAAATAATTTTCCTTAATACATAGAGAATAGGAGATAATTATTTAAATAATAGGAAATTATTTTTTTTTATTTGTTTATAAATAATAATAAATTGTAAAAATTGTAATCTTTTATTTCAAAACTCAAATCTTTCATTATCTAACCGTACAAAAATTTAAGTAAAATGGAACCAAAAGAAACCCCTCGACAATGAAGAAAGACAAACAATTTTATTTGCGTGATAAAATTCCTTTTAATGGTTTCATAAAATTTTTAGAATCCTCTATGAGTTGTGATAAAATAAACATAATTTTCTACTATTATTTAAATTCAACTATTATTTATAGTCATCTTTATGATATTTTGTATTCTACAACTATAAACTTGATAATAATATAATATTAGAAGAGAATTTAGAAATTAATACAAAGATGAATAAGTTCATTAAATTTAGAAACGAATATATATATATAATATATATATATAATGAAATCTCTTTTAATTGATCATAAAATTGAGTTTATTTTATTTTTGTAATTTCTTTTTATGTGGCGTATAATAAATTATACTTTTTAAAGTAAAATAAAATGTTTTATAAAAGAAATAATTAAATCCTTGAAGATTGTGGGTTCATCCAATACAAACATTTTTTTCACCCAATATGAAAATTAAATTTCTATATTTGTGATTTATCATTAAACTTCCAATACATATATACTCGTATTAATGATGATAGTGGTTGTACAATGCAGAAATTTTAATTTTCCAAAACTTATTTTATTTATTTATTTATTTTATCATTTATTACATTTAATATAATGATTGTACTGACCTGCTGCTCGAAGAGACGCTGATCTCGATCGGAGTGTTCCTACACCGTTGCTAACAAGACACCGGTATTCACCCAGGTCAGATCCTTTGAGTTTCTTCAACAACACCTGAAATTAATTAAGAATTTAATAGTTTATGCTTTTATGTGAATAGATGGAATGTACATACAATCTACTCTTGTTGCTATATCTTTAATTAGAGTTAAGAAATTCTTGTGTCCATAAGATATTCTTAGCAATATCAAAATTAGACGGAGTAACTGACAAGTTTCTTGTTGTTATAGGTAGAGTTTATTCAATGTTTCTATCAGTAGGATATAACATTTTGTAAGAAATATATTAACCTTTAAGTTTACGCGTCATTTCTAGCGACAACGTCACGGCCACGGTCTGCAGGTATCCCCATACAATTATTTTGTAAAAATAAATTTCTATAACATATTTAAGAATTTAAGGTTTATATTATACTAGCTGCTCAGAGCTCCTTCGTCGCTCTTCACATCTAGACGGGGGCTCCGCCCCCTGTACCCCCGAGTGGTACATAGTATTTGGTTGAAAGTAGTAAAAGGTTTTCATCCATTTTGTTTCAATCAATGTATAACATAAAACATTTATTTCTTATTGTGTGATTATTTAAAATATATTTTAATTTAATCAGTAAATTAATTATATATATTTTTATTGAATATGTTATAACTATCTACTCGAAAGTTCTTGGCTGCTACAACCACATTTCTCCAAGTGTCCTTATCCTGAGCCTCTGTTCCATCTTTCTTACGTCATTCCCTGGTGTCCTCATCTTTGGCCCATAAATGCTGGGAAGAATCCTATTCTCAAATACTCTGAATCCACTCTCATCTCCTAAGATCATAGACCATGTCTCACACTCATATAATACAACAGACAAAATAATTGTTTTATATATTTTAATTTTCATTCCCTTTGATAATAATTTTGATGAGATAAGCCTTTTAATTGCAAGATAACAGGCGTTTCCCGATTGCAACTTCGATTTAAATTCTTCTTAAATATTATTATCCTTCGTGATTACATTCAATTTTTCTACATATTCAAATTCTACATTTTGTATGTTAATATTGCTCCTGTTTGTTTTTAAATATATTTATTTATCATTATTAATTTCAAACCTTATCTCTTTTCCTACCTCGATTAATTTTTCCTCGCTATCTGTAATTGCAATTGCCGAATTTCCTATTATATTTAAGTCGTCTGGGTCCCCTAATATTTTACAATTGATTTCCGCATCTTACTCTTTCTTTACCACCTTCAAGATAAATTTTAAGATCAAAATTTGAAAAAGTTTATCCGGATCTATTGAGTCATGCGTAGGTTTTACTAAAGTCTACAAATAATTAGTGAACAGAGATATTGAATTCGCGGTTTTTTTTAATATCTGTCATAATGAAAATATCTTAATTAATGTTGATCGATTTGGCCTGAACCCGCAATGATATCCGCCTATAGTTTATAAGTATTGTATATGTTATAATAGAGTATAATATTTCTTGATCATTTCATTTTGATATTTTAATTTCATTGCTTGATTTTTATTGAATATTTTTAATTATAATAAAATTTTAGAAAATGCAAAGTTAGAGACTTGAGACAATTTATAAAAATTAACGGTATAAAAGTATTAATAAAACTAAAGATAAATTAACAATATATACATTCATTAATAGTATTAATTTAAATTAGTGGATTTATTTGATTTTTTATTATTAAGTTCATTTATTAATTTTTTTAGATCATAGTTAATTCCCTCCCTTAAAATAAAAGAAGTATTCAATTATAGAAAGAATAAATACAAAATAATTTAAGTTAAATATGATTTAAATATTTTATTATATTAATTAAAATGAGAACTTTTAGAATAAATTATTTAATTGAAATGATATTTGAATATTAGAATTTAAAATAAAAAGTTAAATATTATAATAATTCTTTGATTGCTAGTTATATACATTGTGTAAAATGAGTCCGCCAGTCAGTGGGCCACGCCTGGCTCTTGAATGAACAACACGGAGAACTATATAAACTTTAAAAAATTAAATTCTGCGGTTATTGATTAGAATTAGATATTAATAAAATCTATAGCCTATGTTACCATAGAGATATATAAGAATATTGTGATGTAATTTCATAGAAATCGTTTCTTATTTTTTGATGTTCATAATTCTAAATTACCGGTAAAGTGTCGGTCAAGTAGGAAATTTATTTTTTGTTTGTTTCTATGACAGCAAAAAAGTAAACAAATTACATACATATATATATACATACATACAAACACTCTCCTTTATATATATAGATTAATAAAACTTTATTTTAATAGAAATAGCCTGTATTTTATTTTTAATTAGTATAATTTATTTTTAATTAGTATAATTGTTATATAACACTCATATATGAAAAAGGAACAAAAATTAAAATTTTGACAGCGCTAATAACTATGAATATGAAAAACCACAATCTAAGGATCTTTGGGTGTTCACATGATGAACAATAAATTATTGACATGGAATGTGGTTTACAAATTGTTTTTTTACAGGTTTTACAAACAATAGTGCTTTTTTAATCTTTTGATTTTGGAGAGATATAGCATCTCCGCTTCATTTTTGGAGCACTTGGTCCAGCTTCGTCTAAAACAGTTGAGTCTCTTCCAACAACCTTGCACATTATTGATTGTATTTCCTTCGTCAATCTTGGTGTGCTATCCAGTCTTTTGTAAATGTATGGTTGGATGAGTTCTTTCGCTGTCGCTTTATATATTAGCGCCGAGAACCTTTTTTATCTGGATTAGAAGCCATCCATAGCACATATCCGTTAGCGACAGAAATATTTATAATCGCACCAAAAATCGCATTAGGCCATCTACGATTCTACGGGAACACGAATAATTTGAGCATTTCAAATCCAATGCATCAACTCATCCTTTAGTGTTATTATAAAATTCTATAATCTCGGGTTTATTTGAAATCTCGTCCACTGCTTCTTCATGGTGCATTGAAAAAAGTAAAATTACACTTTTGTTTTTCTTCGGGACATGAGACACCAATGTCTTATCTTGAACAAACCCAAACAATGATGTTCCAACAAGTCTATTTTTGTTGGGTAGAAACTCACGCGGAATTTCCCGCTTATTTTTCCTCATTGTACCCACATACGTCAGTCCATTTTGTAAAAGTTTATCTGCAAGTTCGAAGAAAACCAACTGTCACCTGTAATATTTCTATTTGTACCATAAAATGGCTCCGCAAGTTTCAACACATCCTTTGAGGGAACTGACAAAGTTGGATTTCCTTGATTCACAAGATTCTTTCCGGTATAAACAAAAGCATTACATAAATAATGAGAATGTATTGGATTTTCAACCCGTATTTTCCTGGTTTACTTTTTATAAACATTCTAAAAGAACATCGACCTCGAAACTTTACCAGCATTTCATCAACACATAGTTATTCAGAACATTAATAGTTTGCTACACAATTTTTCAAAAATAACGCGGATCAAAGCCTGTTTATCAGTGGATTTTCTAAGTTCTCTTGTATTGATGTCATCAAATGTTACATTATAGTGAATAAATAAAAATCGATTAAGGCCCATAGTAGTACAAAATACATCTCTTCCTGTATAATCAAAGTGATCGAATATCTTCATGATTAGACTTGAATATTGATGTAAATAATAATAAACCCAAATAGGCTCTAAATTCATCACTATCAAGGTTTTTGGCATAATACGGGCGTAAATAAATATTTTGCTTCAAGCTTTAGGTTTGTATAATATACAATAGTATTATATTATCTGTGAATAACAGTTTCCAACTCTCCAAAGGGGTCATATGATATTTGGTGGAACCAGGACCTCTTAGACCGGCTCGTTCCTGAACTAAATTATGTCGCCGAATACGTGATGAATGGGGAGCACATTTTGCCCATTTGAATCAGTTTTTACCATAAAAGCTGTTCTCTGGTATTCCTTCTTCATCAGAGCTGGATTCTGCGTCATCGCTTAAGTCTATTTCGGATGAAGAGAAATGTTCACTTTCAATTAACTGTTGGTCGCTGATATCGCCTTCTTCCTCATCAATCCCCGCTTCAATATCACAGTCTTCATCTTTAGAACTACTAGATTCGGCCGATATTATTGCCAAATCTTCATCACTCAATGGACGATTCATTTTATAAGAATATCTGCAAAAAAACTGAATTATATCAATCATAATATTTATAAAAATAGTCACGTATAATCACGCATGGGGTCTCCAGGTACCCCAAAACGTAGGAAAAGGCGTTCACCTATGAGCATTTATGACAAGCGTCCTTCTCTCAACAGCTCATGTGACACTATGAGATTAGCTTGAAGCGCGGCAAGCTACAATGTATAAAACCTAAATACGAAAATAAAATGGCGCTTGGGGTCTGAGTAGACCCCATCCGTGTAATTAAAACAAGACTATTAGTATTTATCTTTAAAAATGTATCTTTTTACAATTAAATAGTTATTTTGGGAAGAGACATATCTTTAATTTTTTTTGTTTGGTCATAGGTGAGGGCAACTGTGGAATATTTGTGAGTTTAATTTTTGAATTTTTCTTATCTTTATATGTATATATAGAAGAGTGGCTCAAGTGACATTTTGCTGAGTAACAGAAGTTAAAGTCGAGGGTTCAAATCTCAGTAAAGTCATAGAAATTTAACTAATAAAATGAAATAAGAATTGCGAAAAAATAAATATAATTTAAAAGTCTAGTATAGATGAAATGGACTAGGAAGCTTTAAAAAATAAGTAAATAAAATAATTAGTAATCCATTTAACAAAATTAAAATTTACTTTTTTTTTGTTTTTATTGTAGAAAGATTTTGAAAGAGATTCTTTATTTTAGGGAAAAAGAAAAGAAAAAAGAAAAATTAATTTCACTTTGTAAAATATTGATGATTTGAGTCGATGAGACTTTTTTCTTTTCTTTTCCTCTCTCTTATTGAATATATAAAAATTCCTCTTTTAATGTATTTCAGTCGCTATTTTTGATGATTTTGTATCCTTTGAATACACTGTATCCCATATTTTATAAATACTTCCATATAAATAGAGGTATGACTGGTTAATTGGCTTAAGGCCGAAGCCAATTAAATTAACATATGAGAAATTTGAAATTGCTTGATTAACACAGAATGAAACTATTAGTATCAAAATAAATTGTATTATATATACTTTTCTAATTTAGAATATATTGATATATTTACAAATTGCAAGATTTATTTATTTATAAAATAAAATTAGATTCTTATAGTTTTGCTTTTTTAAAAAGCATTTATCAAAAAAAATAAATCCTTAATATATAACAAAAAAAAAAAAAAAAAAACTAAGTGTCACCTCAATATCCCAATGGTATCCATAGATAAACAAACAATTTGCCACACCAAAAATAATCTCAAACATAAATTAGTTTCGAGTTGATTTTAAGATGGTATTAATATTATAAAATGTATGTATTTTTATTAATAAAACAATGCAAAAATATTATTGGATACTGACAAGTTGCAAAAATTCACAAATAATTAATTACAGGTTTCAGGCAGATGCAAATCTACGTCACATGAGTGTTTTATTACCGACCGACGATAGTAAGGGAGGTATTGTTTTCACACCAAATTTCACATGTGGAGATTTTTACATATATCCACGAATCATGCATTTTCTTAACAGAAAAAAGTATTTTTAGCATGATGTCTGTCCGTCCGTCTGTCCGTCCGTATAGATGTGTATAGCCTGAACGGCTTAACGGATTTTGATGAAATTTGGTATATTTACTTAATGCATCAGTGGGATGAATTGATCAACTTTTGGTGCAAATCCGGAAACCGGAAGTGGTAGTATTAGCGATCGAGGATAAGAAGGGAAGGGTTATTTTCGCACCAAATTTCACATAAGGAGTTTTTTTACATATTACCACGAATGTATTAGTTTTATCCTCGGGAAAAATCATCTTCATTATGTTTTTCTTAATTTAAAATTATATGACGTCACCCAGCCCTTCATGACGTCACAGCCTCGGGTAACGCCTGCAACGCCGGCTACTTCAGCTATATATTATAAATAAAATAAAATTAAAAATATTTATGTTATATCCATATCTGTTTTTTATTACATTAATAGATATATTAAAATTATTTGAAATTGTTTCTGTAGCTGGAAATTAATTTATTTCAAACCGTCGGTCGGTTCGGACCTGGCCACAGGTCAACTTATTTTTTAATGCTTCAGGCACGCATCTTTTTAAAATGAAAATTAAAAAATTATGAACAAAAAAAAAAAACATTGGTACAGTTTTTCAGTATTTATTTCATATAAAATAATATTTCACTTAAGAAATTATAAAAATATTTGAAACGATTTTATAAGTTGAAATTTTATTTTATATTTTAATTAATTTATAAATTATTAACATCGCTAATATTTTTCTTCGAATGTTTTAATTCAGCAATATTTACACTTTTCTTTCTCAAAATTTTATATAGTACTTTATAATTTAACACAACTTATAAATATAATGAATCAAATAGATATGCTTTAAGAGACATAATATAAAGCAGATCGATTTCATAAAATTACGGCGCAGGGGATTATTTAGTGGCTTTGAACAAACTTTATAGTTTTGATTCTTTCCATTTATAAGTTTGAACTATTATATCGTTAAATTATTCTACTTATATCAAAAGCATTTAATTTTTAAAAATTTTATACTTTCATAATATATGTTATTTTGTTATATATATATATATAAACTTCTAACTTTGTACGTCCTACGCAAAAACAACGCCTATCAATATCAATGAGGTGTCCTATGATCGGTAGAACGGGTCCTCTTAACCTTTACCTTGATTTTCTTGATCAAGTAGCTTTTCCCCAATGTTGTTCCAGGAGGCTGGGTTGACTCCGTCCCATAGACCCCAGCTAGGGAAATTCCCTTGCCAGGCCCGGGACTTGAACCCGGAACCATGTGAATGTGAGGCAGGTTCGGTACCCGCACACCCAATGGCGCCTTGATATATATCCATGGTTATTCAAAAAGAAAGAGAAGATTGCAAACGTGTATTTCTTCCCAACTACAAAAGGTGAAAACATGATTATAACATTTATGGATAGAGAAAAGTTTACAATTTATTATTACTACGAGTAAAGGTTCCAATCATGGCCGCATTGCGCATTGGCGCTGTTGTTTGTTCTATTATTTGTCAGTTGGTAGTCTGTAGTGAAATGGCGGCAACACCACAGGAGAAGTATTTTTGTGTTATACAAATGGCAAAACTAGAATCCTTTGTTGCAGATCAGCGAGCATTTCGCCGTCAATTTAATAAACAACCACCGAGTCATAAGCAAATTTATGAGTGGTATCGAAAATTCGTTGATGGTTGCAACTGCAAAAGGAAAAGCACGGAACGTCCTCGCACATCGAACGAGAATGTCGAGCGTATTCGTACACTCTACGAAAGGAGCCCAAAGAAATCCACATTACGAGCAAGCAAATAACTTAAAATTCCTCAACCAACGGTTTGGCGAGTACTAAAACATCGTCTGCACATGAATCCATACAAATTGCAGTTATTGCAAGCAAGTTTGAAATGTGCTCTTATATATAATAGGTTGTCAAATATCTCCATTCCGCCTTTTTCGCGGCTATGTACAAAGCGCTACAGAGCTCGTATCTGGTAATACTATACATCATTTGAAAGGTCTTGACATAACCTACAAAACGACGCTATGCATGATTAGTTTGGATATTGCGTTCAACAGTTATAGACGAGTAAACATGGAGTTCACTAAAGCCGAAATTCGCGTTATTTTAAAGTTTCCCTTCGTTAAAGGCAAATCCGCTAGAGCAGGGATGGGCAAACTTTTTTAGGATGCGGTCTACTTCTAATTTTTTTACAATAAGTCGGTCCACCAGATATTTATTAAAATAATAATAATAAACAATGTGGTATAAATGTACATAGGTAACTAAAAAAATAGAATAAGAAAGGAACTTAGGTGTATATTTTCAAACAAAATTTAAAGATTATAAAAGTATAAAAATATCAAGTTCATAAGAAATATTCTGATTCGAATTATTATTTAAGATAAAGTCATGTGAAATTGTCCGCATTAGAAGATTTACACTGCATATCCTCTGCTAATTTAGTAAATCTTGGTGTATAACTGCCAGTCTTGTACTGCATTCGAGGTGATTGTCTGTAAGACGGGAGCGATATTTTGATTTAATTATATTCATCGTAGAAAATGCAGAATCACATAGGTAGGTAGAGCCAAAGAACGATGTTAAATTTAATGCGAGACCTTTTACTTAACTTCGTCCATTAAATTCCAAAAAATATTTGTAGGATCTGAATTATGTGCTTTTAAAATTATGTCATTTTGAAGAAGAAGAACTTCATCTTCCTCAATAGTTATAGAAAACAATTCGTTTATATTTTTGGTTATTTCTTCCCCGAGTAATGGAATTTTTTATATGCTAAGGAGTAGTTTAAGTAAAAAAGGCAATGAGTAAAGGCGATCACTTTAAAATGACTCGGCGGTCCACCAGTCGATCGCGATCGACTTAATGCCCATCTCTGCGCTAGAGAAACGTTGCGTGAGATTAATGGTGTTTTGGGGGATGATATTCTATCACTACGAACCGCGGAGGAATGGTTTCGACGATTAAGAGCCGGTGAAAACGACACCATGGTTTTCCTGTATGTTTGGTGGGATTGGAAGGGAATCATCCACTATGAGCTGCTCCCATATGGCCAAACGCTTAATTCTACCATCTACTGCGAACACCTGGACCGCTTGAAGCAGGCGATCGACCAGAAGCGTCCAGAATTGGCCAACAGGAAGGGTGTAGTGTTCCACCAGGACAACGCCAAACCACACACTTCGTTGATGACTCGTCAGAAGCTACGGGAGCTCGGATGGGAGGATTTATCACATCCACCATATAGCCTGGACATAGCGCCAAGTAATTACCACCTGTTCCTGTCCATGGCGAACGCCCTTGGTGGTGTAAAGTTAGACTCAGAAAAGGCTTGTGAAAAGTGGCTGTCCGAGTTCTTCGCAAATAAGGAAGGGGGTTTCTACGAGGGGGGTATTATGAAGTTGCCGTCTAGATAGAAACAGATTATCGAACAAAATGGCGCATATTTGAACTAAATCCGATCACTGTAACACTTTTTATAAAGCATTGAATAAAGAGCAAAAAAGCGGAAGGGAGATATTTGACAACCTATTATATATATATAGGTTATGGTGGATTATAAAACGATGTGCTTTCATTCATTCTCATTTATTAATTTTTAATTTTTTCTATATATTGTAATAATTGTTTATCAGAGTTCTGATATGGTCACCTTGATACCTCAACCAAGTGAATAATATGAATATAGAAAGTAAATAAAACTAATTTAAAATAGAAATTAATAAAAATAATATTTTAATAAATTAAATAAAATTTTTAAACGTTTTCAGCCAGAAATGAAAGTATTAGTTAAAATTAATTAAACAATTTTATTCCTCGGAACATTGGATCGATATTTTTTAGATGGAATGAATGCCAATAACATCTTCTACTTAACGATTAAGTATTCCCTAAGTATTAAAATTTTATTATTAAAATATCAATAACAGTTTATAGGAATTAATTATATGAAAAAATAATAAATTTCTATAATATGTATTATATATATAGTTAGAATTAAGAGAAAGTTTAGATTGAAAAGGAAAATTATTGCTACTTTATAAAAATGGATGTTAACAGTTGAGCTGACAAGTCTGTAGGATAACACAAAGATCGCATTACTGGGATTAAATCCTTGTGATAATTCGTTAATACTATCCTTCAAAAGATATGTGTATAAATTGCTAACCTGTCGGGTAGTTGGTTCGTGTGATATAGCATTTCGAGTAAAGCAAGTTTTGTTATTTTCAAAAAGATGGATAGAAAAGCTTTTCATATGTTGCTTTAAATTGAAAAAAAAAAAAACAAATTCGGTTGAACTCAAGGTTTGGGTTAATAAACATTATTTGGACTCTGTACTACGAAAATCAAGCATTAAGTGGTTTTCTAAGTTTAAAAGAAGCGAAATAATCGTCGAAGATGTTGCACCCATCGGACGACCGAAAGAAGCTATTAATGACGAAAATATCAAGATAGTTCAAAAAAATAAATTTTAATCACCATTAAGTCTTCTTCGTTGTCGATAACTTCCTAGCGGAAGTGTCGTGGCCCTAATAACTCCACAGGAGTCATAGGGTGTTCATGGGAAAATTTGACCGAAGTGGTTTCCCCTTGCCTTCTTCGGTGGGGCAGCCGATGTTAAATTGAATTCAATTTTTATATTTAATTAAATAAATATATAATCTTGAGTTCTATGCTGGGATTCGAACTCAGGCTTCCTGTGTAGAAATCTAGTACTCTACCTACTCAGCCATGCTGCCCCCATTAAGTAAGTTGATTGAATTAGCTGAGACTCCAAAAATTTCAAAGGAACGTCTAAGATTTATAATATATGAATATTTAGACCAACGAACGCTGAATGTAAGGTGGCTGCGTTTGCGTGCTCACCATCAATCAAAAACAACAACATTGTGTTAATCCAGAGCAGTTTTAAACGTAAATAACACGAATTTTTTCGTATAAATATATGAATTCATCACTACACTCCAAAGGCCAATGGACAGGAAGCTAAGTGGACTGGACCTGAAGAACAAAAGTCAAAGCGCGGAAATTGGCAACAGTTGACTGACAAGGTTATGACAACAATATTCTGGAATACGCTTGATAATATATTCATCAATTACTTCAAAAGGAATCAGTTCATCAATGAATATGAATTAAATAGAACTATTGGAGCGTTTTAATAATGGAATCACAAAAAGGCTCCATTTGAAAAAGAAAGACAATCCGCCATGTCACAAATCCATAAAAACTTTAGAAAAGTTATATGAGTTATTAGACTTCGAATTGCTTCTAGACTTTTTCCTGTTTGCAGATCTCAAAGAATGTCTGCTGGAAAAAAATTCAACAATGATGAAAAGGTAATCACCGTGACTGAGGCCTATTTTTAGACTAAAGGGAAATCATACTATAAAAATGGCATCAAAAAAATATGTTTTACTATGTTAACCTATGAACTTACCCAAATATTAAATTTTTTTTTGAAATTGATATCAAAATTCTGACTACCTTGAACCCATTTAGTTTAAATGAATGAATTGTATATTACTATCTATGATTTCACTTGATCATACATATCCTTAGGCGATTTTAAAATAAAATCGACAGTATAGAAAATGACGCATTGTGCTCTCTCTCTCTCTTTCTATTTTCCAATACTTTATTTAAATAATATTGTAAATATCAGAATAAAGAGAATCCAGCTTGTTTTTTTCAAATATTGGAAGTAATTATCAAAGAGTAAATGATAAAATTTGATTTAAATAAGTTTATAATTTAATAAAGTTTAGAATTTTCAATGCTTTTTCCAATTATAAGAATTATTAATTATAATATTAAAATAAAAATAAATAAATAAATTATAAATACAATAAGAAAATCTTAATAAGAATATTCTATATACCATAATAGAACATGGTAGAAAAAAATATTGATAAAGAATTAATTTAGTGATTAATTTAACTGACAAGGTTGCTTTTAGATTGTTAAGCGAAGCGATGTAATTTCTTCCGGATAAAGATCAAGATAACGATTATTATAAAAAGTAAGAACAAAGGCATTTTTATAAAGTAACAAAAGCAAAAGATTTAAAATAAAATTTCAAAGAAAAGCATTTCATTTAAAAAAAAAAATAAAATATTAATGTATATTGCAAAATTTTCTAATAGCAAATTATTTATTTAGACATTAAAAAATATATAATATTCTGAGAAAGATATTATTTAAATATAATTTTTTTTGTTTTTGTTTTCATTTTATTATTTTTTAGAACGAGTAGTAGCCAGTCTTAACATTTATTTGAAATTAATTATTAAATCTTGAATATAGGTATATATATATAATTTTAATATATGAGAAACAGGAATATTTAGATTAGGAATTTTCTTTATTTTAAAATTAATTATTAGAAAATAAAAATAAATAATATTCGATTTATAATTACTGGATCAAACAATCAAAATAATTATTTATAATTTTTATGATTTTTTTTGAAATTGGTATTGCATAAAAATACCTTTTGGAAATGGAGCGTCCCGTTGGGCAGAATCTGACGTCTGGAGTCATTGGCTAGTTGCAATTCCTCTCCATCCTTAGTCCACGTAAATCGAAGAGGACTTTGGGGGCCAGAAGCGGAGGGCTCCGCCCCGCAGGACATACTTAAGCCCCTCTGGCCCCGGCCCCATGTGACTACATCGCTTGGCTCCGACGTAAATCGAAGAGAGACTTGGATCGGGCCTGCGTCCCCTGCTGTAATAAAAATAATAAAATTCTTTTAATGTCACAATCAAAACGTAATAATTAATCATTTATAAAAAAAAAATATAATTAAAATTATTTAAAAAAAAAAAACATTTTCGAAAAATAAATTAGTGGAAGGCAAAAAGATGAAAGAAAATATTTAGATTTTATAGTTAATATGAATTTAATTTTATTTATAATAATGCCAAAAGAGAGAGATGTTTTTTAATTCAACAGCATGTTTCTAGTTTTTAATTAAGCTATTTTGTAAATATTTCCTCTTTCTTTTAAGATAATTTGCATCGAAATATAAACGAAATGAAGTACTGTACTCAATGGATGATTCACTTCTATGAAAAATATCAATATCATTAGTATTTCATGATAATAAGTTATTTGTATGAATATATAAGTAGGTTGTACATTTAATGAAAAAGAAATGGAAAAGAATTAAGTGATTTTTTCATTTTAAGGGTTATGCTATTTTTATCTCATTGAATTCTATTCTATATATGTATCGAGAGGGGATGTTTGTCAAAAATGATATATGTATGTGCGGAGAGAGGTAAAGACGATGTCGACAGAAGATGAATGATTTTATAGATTTAAACAGAGTGGATGAAAATTATTCTTTTTTTATAAAGGTTCAGTTGTATATTTGTTTTATTTAGAAATAATGAAAATATTAAAAAAATAAATTTAAAAAAATATATAAATGAAATTCAGACATTTGTAAATAATGAATAATTAGTTCGTATTCCCAGAAAATGATCTAAATAATAATTAAATTTTGCTTAAAGTAGTGAGTATAAATAAATCTCAGAAATATATAACGCCTGAAGGTATGCAACCATTTTTCTAGTATAAAACAGAAAAAATAGCTGATCGTTCAGGCATACACGTCTAAAATTTATATATATATACGAGTATATATAAATAAATATAAAATTCAATTTTTATTTTACCTAACATATCAACAAGAAATTAATAATAATATTACTATTCCTATTTATATTAAATGAAATTAAAAATAAATAAAATAAAAATTAAATTAATTTTTTAATATCCTACAAAATAGGTAATTATTATTAAAAGAAAATTTGAATTACGTTCAGAATCTCGTTTTGTGTCGTTTTAAAGTTGTGCCTATCAGAAAAATTTTAAATTTTCGATGTTGTGTCGCTGAGAAATGGATTAAAATGTGTGAAATACCAACGTTTAAATTTATGATTTTTTTTTTTGAAAGAAAATATTGATTTTGGAACCAATTATTAAAGGTATACGTATATGCAAATGTTTCGATTTCCGTCCTCCTTTTTCATCCACAATTAAAGACAAAAACTGAGGTATCTATTAGATAGACAAAAAACTTTCACATAGTATTTATTATTTCAATTAAATATATATAGTCAGTTATTTTGTAATTATTGCCCTTGTTTTTCCTTCTTTTTTTTAATTTATTTAGATTGAAATAATAATTGATTTATATTTATATACAATCTATAAAAGAGAAAAACTATTTTTTTTACATTAAATTTAATTTAACAAAAATATTCGCATGTTCTAAATTTATATTTATAATTTATCAAATGCAATCATTTTAACATTTTATTATTATTATTATATACTAGCTGCTCAGAGCTCCTTCGTCGCTCTTCACATCTAGACGGGGGCTCCGCCCCCTGTACCCCCGAGTGGTACATAGTATTTGGTTGAAAGTAGTAAAAGGTTTTCATCCATTTTGTTTCAATCAATGTATAACATAAAACATTCATTTCTTATTGTGTGATTATTTAAAATATATTTTAATTTAATCAGTAAATTAATTATATATATTTTTATTGAATATGTTATAACTATCTACTCGAAAGTTCTTGGCAGCTACAACCACATTTCTCCAAGTGTCCTTATCCTGAGCCTCTGTTCCATTTTTCTTACGTCATTCCCTGGTGTCCTCATCTTTGGCCCATAAATGCTGGGAAGAATCCTATTCTCAAATACTCTGAATCCACTCTCATCTCCTAAGATCATAGACCATGTCTCACACTCATATAATACAACAAACAAAATAATTGTTTTATATATTTTAATTTTCATTCCCTTTTATAATAATTTTGATGAGATAAGCCTCTTTACTGCATGATAACAGGCGTTTCCCGATTGCAACTTCGATTTAAATTCTTCTTAAATATTATTATCCTTCGTGATTACATTCAATTTTTCTACATATTCAAATTCTACATTTTGTATGTTAATACTGCTCCTGTTTGTTTCTAAATATATTTATTTATCATTATTAATTTCAAACCTCATCTCTTTTCCTACCTCGATTAATTTTTCCTCGCTATCTGTAATTGCAATTGCCGAATCTCCTATTATATTTAAGTCGTCTGGGTCACCTAATATTTTACAATTATTTCCGCATCTTACTCTTTCTTTACTACCTTCAAGATAAATTTTAAGATCAAAATTTGAAAAAGTTTATCCAGATCTACTGAGTCATGCGTAGGTTTTACTAAAGTCTACAAATAATTAGTGAACAGAGATATTGAATTCGCGGTTTTTTTAATATCTGTCATAATGAAAATATCTTAATTAATGTTGATCGATTTGGCCTGAACCCGCAATGATATCGTCTAATATTTCCTCCGCCTATAGTTTATAAGTATTGTATATGTTATAATAGAGTATAATATTTCTTGATCATTTCATTTCGATATTTTAATTTCATTGTTTGATTTTCATTGAATATTTTTAATTATAATAAAATTAGAGAAATTGCAAAGTTAGAGACTTGAGACAATTTATAAAAATTAATTTATAAAAATTAACGGTATAAAAGTATTGATAAAACTAAAGATAAATTAACAATATATACATTCATTAATAGTATTAATTTAAATTAATGGATTTATTTGATTTTTTATTATTAAGTTCATTTATTAATTTTTTTAGATCATAGTTAATTCCCTCCCTTAAAATAAAAGAAGTACCTATTCAAATATGGAAAGAATAAATACAAAATAATTTAAGTTAAATATGATTTAAATATTTTATTATATTAATTAAAATGAGAACTTTTAGAATAAATTATTTAATTGAAATGATATTTGAATATTAGAATTTAAAATAAAAAGTTAAATATTATAATAATTCTTTGATTGGGAATCCCTAGAGTTATATACATTGTGTAAAATGAGTCCGCCAGTCAGTGGGCCACGCCTGGCTCTTGAATGAACAACACGGAGAACTATATATAAACTTTAAATCTCTCTCTCTCCCGCTCACACACACTCTCACCTCTCTCCTCATCCCCTCCACCTCTCATTTCTTAGTTATTTCAATTTCCACAAATTGTCTAATTTTTAAAATATTCACTAATTTACTTTCTATTTTTATTCTTTAATCCTTAAATAATATATTTTCTATTTTATGTTAAAATGTAAATAACTTACATTTTAACATATTACACTATGACAGCAAAAAAGTAAACGAATTACATACATACATACAAACAGTCTCCTTTATATATATAGATATATAGATATATTTTAAATTTTATTTTATATCGATTCCAAACAATGTAATATTTAAAGAAATATTTTATTTTAAAAAAAAATGTAATAATTTAGGAGTATGTACATGTTTAAAAAAAGTTCAACAGGTGCATTATTAAATTAAATAATGTATTGATGTTTTTTAAATTAATTTGGGATTTGCATTTTTTTAAAATGTATTTATATTATAAAAAATAAAATTGGAAAAAAATATTCAAGTCATGTTCTCATTGAAAAAATATATATAATTTAACAATATTCACAGAAAAAGCATTCTTTAATGAAATTGAATTTTTGTTTATTCTCATATACAAAAAGCATTTGACGTTGTTGTTTATTAGCATTTCCAAATCACTTTATTGATCTTGAAAAAGCTTTACTCAGACTTCAAATAAAATATTAAGATTTAATGGAAAAATACCTGAACTAGGAATTCTACAAAATACCTTAGAAACAACAAAGACTGATTTGAAAGTCAAGTTTGCAAAAACAAGAATAATAAATACCCATAAATCTTGAAAATAATTTACAATAAATTTATTTCAATTTTCAACTTAAAAATTAACAAATACCTTAAAAATAACATGATCTATATTTTTATTTTACTTTTAAGCAAATTTAAAAAAAAAATAAATATTACAAATCGAATGATAGTATTTAAAAATACAGTGGTGCCTCACACAACGAACTTAATTCGTTCCAGGAGCAAGTTCGTTATGTGAAACGCAAGGGGATGCAATACAACGGCAACGATCGTGGAAGCTCAGGCGAGTTCGTTGTGTGAAACGAAGTTCGTTGTATGAATCATGAAATTTAGTTCATTATGGTTCGTTGTGTGCAGCGTTCGCTATGCGAGGCGTTCGTTATGCGAGGCATCACTGTATTGAAAATTTGTTCAGATTTCTCGATAAGAACAGATTATTAAATAAAATTCATGGCAATTAATATATTTTTTAGTATTTATTTATATGAGTTTTTTTAAAATTGGTATTTCAGGATCTAAGCCCTATTTAGCCATTCGCATTTTTATTAGAATATCATTATTAAATTAAATTTGATAGCAAGCTACATTCCTGGTTTATATATATTTATTTATTTTAATAATATTGTTATATTAGATTGTAACACATACGAATTGGGACAGATGTCGCTAAAGGGAATTTCGCTAATAGGAATATATGACATATATATACATTATCTAACAGCTAACGTAAAAAAAACGTTTAACAAAATCGGATGATTTTTTCGTTTGATTAATTCTGAGTAAAGAAGAAGAGCACTTCCAACATACTTTGAGGTTCCTCTTCTGAGAAGGCCAACCTCACCAATTTGTACAGTTTACGGACCACACTTACGTTCCGATGACAAGATGCACTTCTCCTCGGTAGATCACCGAAAAAGTCGACTAATTTTTGGTGGATAATTGACAAGAAGTGAAAGGATAAAACGGTAAATATCTCGCGAGAGATAGTATTGTGTTCACGAAAATTTTCGATGTCGAGATTTTGATGTTTTTATACGTTTTGAAGGTCCGTGAGTCATTTTCACTAAGGTTGAGAAAAAAGGTCTCTGTGTGTGTGTCTATGTAGACACAATTACAAAATAAGTTGACCTGTGGCCAGATCCGAACCGACCGACGGTTTGAAGTAAATTAATTTTCAGCTACAGAAACAATTTCAAATAATTTTAATATATCTATTAATGTAATAAAAAACAGATATGAATATAACATAAATATTTTTAATTTTATTTTATTTATAATATATATGTAAGACCAGGCTGTGACGTCATGAATGGCTGGATGACGTCATATAATTTTAAATCAAGAAAAAACTAATAAATATGATTTTCCCGAGGATAAAACCAATACAAAGTGCATGATTCGTGGTGATATATAAATAAATCTCCTCATGTGAAATTTGGTGTGAAAATAACCCTTCCCTTCCTATCGTCGATCGCTAATACTACCACTTCCGGTTTCCGGATATACACCAAAAGTTGATCAATTCATCCCACTGATGCATTAAGTAAATATACCAAATTTCATCAAAATCGGTTGAGCCGTTCAGGCTGTACACATCTATACGGACGGACAGACGGACAGACGGACAGACGGACAGACGGACGGACAGACATCATGCTAAAAATACTTTTTTCTGTTTAGAAAATGCATGATTCGTGGAGATATGTAAAAATCTCCACATGTGAAATTTGGTGTGAAAACAATACCTCCCTTATTATCGTCGGTCGGTAAAAACGGTTTGAGTTAGAATAATGAAATTTGGTACACGGGCATTATTCCAAATTCGTAGTTTTCTATGAGAAATGTAGCTCTTTCAGAAGAGTGTCATTACCTACAACTTTTTGATTTTTTTTCCTCTAAACTGACCGTAAAAATAAAGATATATGTTTTATAGTTTTTCACATGATTAAAAATTGTATAAAACTGCTTTATATAGAATTTCCACTCGATTGAATCGCTGAAAGTACCGGAATTAATTTTCTAACACAGCAAATCTTGCGCCAGCAACAAAGAGCCAAACACGCGCTGGTTTAATAAATATTATTTATTAATTTTAATTTATAATATATATTAATTCATCCAAATCAAATTTGCGAGATGGAATTTTTTTTCTAAGAAACTGAAATTTTTTAAAATTTGTATAGGAACTTTTATTATAACCTAATATTATTTAAAAAAGTTTAATTAGTACATTCTGATATTATGTAACTCTTTATTGTTTAAATTTAATGGTTTTGTTTATTCAATATTTGTTATCTGTTAGTTTTATAAAACGCTAAAAAATATAAAACGAGTAACGTTTTCCATTCATAATTATTAAGTTAAGATTTGATTTAATTCACTATGAATAGGTTTGGCAAAGAAAAATCTTTTATAAAAAAATTTAATAATAGTGTAATTTAAAATATAAATATTACATTATTCAGATGAGGATATCGAGTTTTTTGAGCAATTCCATGGTTAAATTTAAGAAAAATAATTCAAATTATTTATTTTATTTTCACACCATATTTTATTAAATTTTAAATTCAGTACTTTCAAAGAACTTTTGATAATGAAAAAAAAAATAGTTAATTTTTTATTAAAATTAATTTACATTTACTTCTTTTTTAAAATTATATACATTTGCATGCTAAAAAAAAATTTCAAAATATTTATGAAATTGTTAATAATAGAAAGGAATTTTAAACTAGATTGAAAAAATATCTTGTTTCATCCAAATTGCTATTGGAAATTATTAAAATTAGAAACTCCTTAGATTAGGGGTGATCAACCCTCGGCCCGCCGAGGAGATTGTGCGGCCCGCCAAGTATAATAGAGGTTGGTTGAAAAGCTTTGAACCATTCGAAGAATCAAAATTAATATCCCAGTTTAATATTTAATTTTTTATATGAACACACTAAAAATTTTATTTCGATCTGTTAATTCATTCTTTACTTATAGGAATAAAAAACTAATTTTATTTAAAAATCTACATTCTTTCATTTGTGATTTCAAATCTTTTCAACCAACCTATAGTATTATATCATTTTATTGGGATCCTAAACTTTTCCGGGCCACTTGATTAGTGTTCAGTTAAAGTTCTATTATAATAATCGCTACAAAAATGAAATTATTTTTTTGAGATCTTGAAAGAATCATGAATGATGTGTATTGTTCATTTTTAAGTTTTACTAATTTATTAAGTTATTTTGTTTTTGTATGCGGCCCACCAAGAAATGTCGAACTTTCGTTTGACCCTTTGATAAAAAAAAGTTGCCCACTCCTGAGTGAATGTATTTTTTCAATATATTATTTAATACAATTATTGTTTAAATTAATTAAATAGACGTGTGTTGTTAATTTTCATAGTTCTATAATTATTTTTTAAAAAAGAAAATAACAATAGACGAGAAATACTAAATAAATATTTAAATAAAAAGATAAAATCGCTGTTGAGAATGTAAGAGATTTTAAAAAAGATATCAAATAATCACTATGATTTTGTTTTTTTCAGAAATTGTTTAAAAATAGTACGCCTGAAAGTAATGCAACTCTATTCTATTGTGATAAATAAGTTAACCTGCCAGCATATAAATAATTATATTATTTATCTATCCTCTGACTTAGTACGTCCTATGCAAGGACAACGCCTATGAAGTCGGTTATATCAATTAGGTGTCCTATGATCAGTAGAACGGGTCCTATCATCTTTACCTTGATTTTCTTGATCGGAGGCGCTATTATGTAGCTTTCCCTATTTCGATCCCAGACTGGGTTGACTCCGTCACATAGACCCCAGCTGGAGAAATTCCCTTGCCAGGCCCGGGACTTGAACCCGGGACCACGAGTATGTGAGGCAGGTTCGCTAACCTCACACCATGTGACGCCTTGTTATCTATCTATCAGCTTTTATAAATTTATAAATTATTGGAAAGAAAAGAAAAAATGATCAAAAATAAATTCCTTTATTAATAAAGAAAGAGCACTTAACATGGATTTCTAATTTAATGTCTAATTTAAAATATTAAATTAAAATGTGTTGTCTTCTTAATAATAATGAGTAGAGGTAGTATTTTCGGTCAGCTGAAAATTTGTTTTTTGAATGTCATTTACAAATGATAACGATGTCAAGGGAATTTTGGATGGTAAACAAAGGGCACATGAAATAGAATTAATCCTAGTAGCCAAACATGTTTATTATTTCGGTAAAATAGCAAATGATTGACTAGAATTAAAAGCTCTATTCATTTTTATTATATTGATTGATATGAATTATAATTGTAATTATCTCTTTCATCATTAGATTAAATAAATAAAAATTTACTAATTATAATTATTAGGCAATATTTTGATAAATGGATTCTCAAATGAAAATACAAACTTTCAATTTATACCTTCATTTATGTTTAATATTCATAATATAAAATTTATCGTGAAAAGAATAATAAAATCACAGTTGATATATCAATTTAAAAATAAACAAATTGATTTAAAAAATTAATTTATTTTAATTTCAAGAATCTTATCAACTAAAATAATTATGTAAAGAGTGGGATTAACTCGCGGCCACCTCTTCATTTTTTGAAACCATCTATAAAAAAAAATTGCTACTAATATGAGATATTTTTGTCAAAATAGATAATAGAATTCCTTTATAGAAAAAAATAATATATATAATAGTAATAATCTATATATATAAATCTATATATATAAAGGAGACTGTTTGTATGTATGTATGTATGTAATTCGTTTACTTTTTTGCTGTCATAGTTTAATATGTTAAAATGTAAGTTATTTACATTTTAACATAAAATAGAAAATATATTATTTAAGGATTAAAGAATAAAAATAGAAAGTAAATTAGTGAATATTTTAAAAATTAGACAATTTGTGGAAATTGAAATAACTAAGAAATGAGAGGTGGAGGGGATGAGGAGAGAGGTGAGAGTGTGTGTGAGCGGGACAGAGAGAGATTTAAAGTTTATATATAGTTCTCCGTGTTGTTCATTCAAGAGCCAGGCATGGCCCACTGACTGGCGGACTCATTTTACACAATGTATATAACTAGCAATCAAAGAATTATTATAAATTTTAACTTTTTATTTTAAATTCTAATATTCAAATATCATTTCAATTAAATAATTTATTCTAAAAGTTCTCATTTTAATTAATTTAATAAAATATTTAAATCATATTTAACTTAAATTATTTTGTATTTATTCTTTCCATATTTGAATAGGTACTTCTTTTATTTTAAGGGAGGGAATTAACTATGATCTAAAAAAAAATTAATAAATGAACTTAATAATAAAAAATCAAATAAATCCATTAATTTAAATTAATACTATTAATGAATGTATATATTGTTAATTTATCTTTAGTTTTATCAATACTTTTATACCGTTAATTTTTATAAATTAATTTTTATAAATTGTCTCAAGTCTCTAACTTTGCATTTTCTCTAATTTTATTATAATTAAAAATATTCAATAAAAATCAAACAATGAAATTAAAATATCGAAATGAAATGATCAAGAAATATTATACTCTATTATAACATATACAATACTTATAAACTATAGGCGGAGGAAATATTAGGAGATATCATTGCGGGTTCATGCCAAATCGATCAACATTAATTAAGATATTTTCATTATGACAGATATTAAAAAAACCGCGAATTCAATATCTCTGTTCACTAATTATTTGTAGACTTTAGTAAAACCTACGCATGACTCAATAGATCCGGATAAACTTTTTCAAATTTTGATCTTAAAATTTATCTTGAAGGTAGTAAAGAAAGAGTAAGATGTGGAAATCAATTGTAAAATATTAGGTGACCCAGACGACTTAAATATAATAGGAGATTCGGCAATTGCAATTACAGATAGCGAGGAAAAATTAATCGAGGTAGGAAAAGAGATGAGGTTTGAAATTAATAATGATAAATAAATATATTTAGAAACAAACAGGAGCAGTATTAACATACAAAATGTAGAATTTGAATATGTAGAAAAATTGAATGTAATCACGAAGGATAATAATATTTGAGAAGAATTGAAATCGAAGTTGCAATCGGAAAACGCCTGTTATCATGCAGTAAAGAGGCTTATCTCATCAAAATTATTATAAAAGGGAATGAAAATTAAAATATATAAAACAATTATTTTGTCTGTTGTATTATATGAGTGTTAGACATGGTCTATGATCTTTGGAGATGAGAGTGGATTCAGAGAATAGGATTCTCCCCAGCATTTATGGGCCAAAGAAAGATGAGTACATCAGGGAATGACGTACGAGAGATGGAACAGAGGCTCAGGATAAGGACACTTGGAGAAATGTGGTTGTAGCTGCCAAGAACTTTCGAGTAGATAGATATAACATATTCAATAATAATATATATAATTAATTTACTAAATAAATTAAAATATATTTTAAATAATCACACATTAAGAAATGAATGTTTTATGTTATACATTGTTTGAAACAAAATGGATGAAAACCTTTTACTACTTTCAACCAAATACTATGTACCACTCGGGGGTACAGGGGGCGGAGCCCCCGTCTAGATGTGAAGAGCGACGAAGGAGCTCTGAGCAGCTAGTAATAATAATAAAAGATAAAATTCTTTTTAAATGCTTTTGTCACAAGGGTCGTCAAACTTCGAGCTTCTTTTTGTATCCTACTCTTTTCAAATAATTCCAAACTGTCATATGGTTGATATTTCATGCCTTTGCTATTTTATAAGAGTTGCAAAATTATATCGACGTTTTTAAGAGCAAGTATAGGGACGGAAAAAAGTAAACGTCATGGAGGCGCTGTTATCGGGCAACCAACCGGTTGAGAAAGGCCATTGTCATTGCCCGACAGTAGCACGTCACTTTACTTGACATCAATTCGGGAACGGAATCGAATAAGGCAGTGGTTCTTAAACTGTGGTCCGCGGACCCCTGGGGGTCCGCGAAGCCTTTACTGGGGGTCCGCGGTCCTCGGAAAAAAATCATCGTAAAAATATATACATATATAAATATTTAAAGTTCATTGTGTAACTATATCCTCCTAGAGAATTACGGCTATAATTTAATACTATTAATAATACTATTTTATTTTATTAAATTGATAATTATGTCAATTAATTTTTTGTGAATAAATAAACATATATAAAAAACTATATATAAAATTTGAATTTTCATCCATTCATTCATTTAAAATCATTTTTCGATTGTTCCTTTAAAATAACCCCTCTTAGGGGCTCGGAAGGGGAGGCATATAAGGGAATTTTCTTTCACTTTGTTATTGGGGAAAACCAGGGGAGGGGACAGTCTTACCCGGAAAAACCCAAATTGTCAGCGTCCACTCTGGGGTTTTAAACAGTTTTAAAGCAAATGTTAATTATAAGTTCATTTCTCAACGAGTTGTATCTTTAAATTATTTTTATTAATGTTAATTATAAGTTCATTTCTCAACGAGTTGTATCTTTAAATTATTTTTATTAATTTAATTAATTATAATTAAATTATAGCTAATAATAGTTTATTATAGCTAATAATTTTTTTTAATTTTTAGTGTAATTTGCATGATCATTATTTTATAAAAACACTAAACACATTTTGCAATTTCCCAGAAAGGCTGTTTTTGAGAGTAAGTATAAGTTAGTTTTATGAATAAAAAATATTTATTTTAATAAAATTTTAGAATCAAATTACGAAATTAATAATATTTTAGAATCAAATTACGAAATTAATAATATTTTAGAATCAAATTACGAAATATATTTATTATATAAATTAATATTCATTTAAAATGATATTAAATCATTTATTTAAAATGATTTAAAACATTTATTAAAATGATTTAAAACATTCATTTAAAATGATATTAAAACATTCATTTAAAATCATATTAAAACATAGCTAGTAAATAATAATTCGTTATATTTATATTATATTTATATTATTGTAGTTCAATGTTAATAAATTACTCCATAAAATGGATCGTTGGCTACAAACTGGTTCAACACAGAAACGGAAAGAATCAGATGATGAGGCATCAACAGCAAACTCTACCAAGAAACGCAAAACTAGAAAATATTCGGATGATTATTTATCATTTGGATTTACTTATATTTGCAACAATGATGTGGAAAGACCAGTCTGCGTTCTATGTCAGGAAAGTTTATCCAATGAAAGTATGAAACCTGCTAATCTCAGACGTCATTTACAAACAAAGCACAGCGAGCATGTTAGTAAGTCTATCGAATTTTTTAAAATGAAAAAAGAAGAACTTAATTCAAGTCAGAAATTGATGGTAAAGACGGGATCTGATGGTATGAGTAAGAAAGCAGTAATGGCATCATATGAAGTAGCTCTACTTATTGCTAAAGCAGGAAAGCCGCATAATATAGCAGAGCAATTAATTCTTCCTGCTACAAAAGTAATTACAAATATAATGTTAGGAACTAAAGCAGCAAACGATATAAATTTGATTTCATTATCAAATGATACGGTTAAGAATAGGATTGAAGACATGTCATGTAATATAAAAGAAGAATTAATATCGAGAGTGCGCAAAAGTCACTATTACTCATTACAATTGGATGAAAGTACTGATGTCACTAATAATGCCAATTTGTTAGCTTTCATTAGATATGAGTTTGAAAATCAAATACAAGAAGATGTATTGTTTTGTGATTCACTACCTTCACGAACGACAGCTAATGACATATTTAACAGTTTGAATAATTTTATAACCGAAAATGAAATAGAGTGGCCAAAATGTGTTGGAATTTGCACTGATGGTGCTCGTGCAATGTCAGGTACAAGAACTGGATTGATTGCTCTTATTAAAAATGTTGCGCCTCAGGTTGTTTGGAATCATTGCTGCATTCACAGAGAATCATTAGCAGCCAAAAATATGTCACCAGATTTGAAAAGAACATTAGACGAAGTAGTTAAAATTGTCAATTTCATTAAGGCTCGTCCACTTAATTCCAGAGTTTTTAAAATTTTGTGTGAGGAAATGGGTAGTCAACATACACATTTATTATTACATACAGATGTACGTTGGTTGTCCCGCGGGAAAGTACTCATTCGCCTTTTTGAGCTTCGAGATGAAATACGATTGTTTTTAATAGATGCGCATTTTGAACTGACCGAATGTTTCAATGATTTTATCTGGTTAGCTAAGGTGGCTTACTTGACTGATATTTTTACAAAATTGAACGAACTTAATTTGAGCCTGCAAGGTACTGTTGTAAATATATTTAAAGTTGAAGATAAAATAGAAGCAATGATTAAAAAAATCGACTTGTGGTCGAAACGCATCCAGAACGGTGTATATGAGTCTTTTCCAACTCTCAATGATTTCATAGAAAGCTCCAGTGAAAAATTGCTTAATCAAACGCGTCAATTATTTGTTGAACATTTAATTACTTTGAAAAGCAACTTCAGGAAGTATTTTTCTACTCCTGATCCTTGCAATAACTGGATCAGAGATCCATTTAATATGGAAATTACAAATACTAAACATTTATCTGCACCTGAACAAGATATTCTCGTGGAATTATCATGTGATACAACTTATAAACTAAAATTTAACAAAACTGAATTGAGCAACTTTTGGTTACTTCTCAGGTCAGATTATCCTGCGCTTGCAAATAAAGCACTTCAACACTTGATTCCATTCTGCACAACATATTTATGCGAACAAGCTTTTTCGGTACTATTTTATATTAAGTCTAAATATAGAAACAAATTAAATGTAGAGCCGGATCTTAGATTAAAAGTTTCCAATATTAAGCCAGATATTGAGATTCTTGTTTCAAGAAAACAACTGCATACATCTCATTAAATATGTAAGTTATATTTAATGAGATAGATGCAGTTATTTTTTAAAATATTTCTTATTTAATATTTTCTGAAAAAAATTATAAAATATTTATATGAATTTAATGTAAGTACCCATTATAATTTGTGAGATTTGTTGCTATGACAATGTTTGTATTTTCTTTCTTCAATATTATAATTTCTAATAAAATGTGTTCTACAATATGCAAAAAAATCGTTATTCACCAATCACTGTTAGAAATATTCATCATATATCCTTGTCCTTATGAGATCGTAAGCCAGAAATTAATTAATAAAATGACGTAAAGTACCTAAAGTTGTGATGGGGGTCCGTCAAAAAAAATTTTTTTAAGTGGGGGTCCGTGGAGTACATAAGTTTAAGAACCTATGGAATAAGGTATTTCTTATCCTTTTGTTCATTCACAGCATACGCATTATAGTAAAAAAGAATCATTTAACGGTTTTCTTAAAATATTTCACTCATTTTCAAATCAATATATCTTTTTACATCTTGTTACTTGTTAAGCAAATGTTACTTTGAAATAATATGGGGATTATTGCCCCAAATATAGGAATCAACACCATCTATTTAATGGTAAAAAATCATGTGTGTTTTTATATAAACTAGTATATAGGTTTATGTCAATAATTGCAATTTCGTATCCTTTCAAAATTTGTGGGAATACTTAAAACGGAATAAAACTTTCTAAATATGATTACAATTGAACTCAAGAATCTATTTGTCCAATTACCTTGAAATATCAAGAATGGTAATAAATCACCAAATTACAATTGGTAGAGTTTGACCAAAATTCCTAGCCTATCAAATATTTTAGAAAATATTAAGTATGTTTATTATTAAGATTTTTAATATATATGAATATGACTGCAAAAACATTTTTCGAAAATTTAAAAATTATTACAATTATGATAAATAAAGTAAATATAGAAATTCTTTTAACATATAATTAAAAATCTTTTGAAAAAAAAAAAATTAAAAGATAAAAAAAAAAAATAGCCGAGCGCGTAACCTGCACAGATATTCAACCAATTAAATGAAATAAATTATATTAATAAACTTTTAATTCAACTTATTTGCATTTAAATTTATATTTATGTTATACTCGTATTTGCTATTCGATATTCAAATAAAATATTAATTTTGAATTATTCATATATATTCATTTTTTAATTTTATTTAATTAAATACATTTGTAATTATGATGCATATAGATTATAAATAATTTTAAAACAATTATTATGACTTGTAATTTTAATCATTAATAAATTCATTTTCAACACTGCAATTTCAATATTTAGAATAATAGATAAATATATATAAATAATGACAATTAGTTAAATAATTAAATCTATACAGAAATAATGTTAATTATATAGATATAGAATATAGGGTTGGAAATTATTTTAGAGGTCCTTTATAACTCTATGTATGCCTATATTATGATGCCTATAATAGGATTTAAATCGTTGAATAGTAAGCTTTATTAATCCTTAAAAATGATATTACCTAAAATATTGATTTCCGTCTGATATAGTAAATTATCATGCTATGATAATTAAGTATTTGAGTAGAAATGAAATGCTGAGGGAATTTCTAATATAAAGCTACCATAATAACTATCCATCAACATGTCGCCTGTAAATTTTATAAAAGAAAAGAAAGATCATAGTAAATTTATTCTTGGTTAATCAGCTTTCAAAATATATTAATATATGACTATTTTGATCAGATTCGATTGGTTTATATCAAGTATATCTAACATTAATATAAACCAACAAATTATAATAAATGTATTAATGAAGTAACATAATTAAATATAAAAAACAATTTAAGAATTTAATTACTTTTTTGTAGAAAAATTATCTTTTGCGTAATAAAACATATTCACTGATGAATTGAATAAATAGAATATATTTATATAGTTAGAATATAAAATCTTTTAATTCCGATTATATATATATATAATATTAATGACGACTTTCTTTCTAAAATATCAGATAATTCGATTAAAAAAAGTAATCAAAATTTGATGATATGATGAAACGTTTATCATTTTGAATATTTATAATTTTATATCATATATACACTTATTTATGCGCATATATAGATTTTTCCAAGGATTATGGGTTAAAATAAATAAGATTATTCAAATAAGATCAATGTGAAAAATGTTACACCAACTTCGAGGGAAGAGAAAAAATTTGAGCCTCTTCCTCCAGATATTCCTTTAGATTATACATATATTTTGAATAAATTGGATAATATATATCTGATTGAAGTTTATATTTTAAGTTAAAAATATTGGTATAAAAATTTATTTATCAATTTCAATTACAAAATTTTTTATTTGATGTAATATATATATAGTAACGGGACCCCGAGCCTCCGCTCGGTAATTAAATTAAAAAAAGAATGATTCATTATTATTGGGTTTGGCTGGTAATATTAATACCTGATTCAGCGAATCGCCATTCAAATAATTAAAAAGAACATAAATTTAAAAAAAATAATCATAAAACATTCACCCCTTAAACGCATAGACTCAAAATTGGCTGAACCGATTTCGATGAAATTACATCACAATATTCTTCCATAACAAAGAAATTAATTTTTTAAAATTTGATATCTACATGTAGTCATTCAAAGAATGTTTGTTTTTATTTTTTTATGTTATATTTATATTTATATTTCATTATATTTTTAATTTTATTTTTCTAATATTGGCGTTTTTAAATTATTTATAAAACACTGAAAACATTCAAGATTATATGAATAAATAATTTTAAATTTGATCACACACACACATAATTGGATTTTCAAATTCAAGTAAGATATTATTATGGGTGGATTCACAATGTATGAAATGTGAAATGTGGATGTTGCGGCCAAGAACGTTCGACTACCTTAGAGCACAGAGATAGATAGATATAACATTTACAATAATAATATATAATGAATTTACTGATTAAATTAAAATATATTAAAAGTAAGAACACAAAAACAAATAAATGTTTTATGTAATATACTGATTGAAACAAAATGGATGAAAAAACCTTTTACTTATAAACTTCCAACCATATACATAGGGTACAGAGGGCAGAGCCCCCCGCCTAGATGTGAAGAACGCCCAATTTTATATTTACGGAGTCGCAGTATGCCGAAATTGATGACGTCATTTAATTCTCTATCGAATAAAGATAAACGTTCTTAACGTTGTGAAACAATTTCAAATAATTTAAAATGTATCTATTAATTCAATAAAAAACAGATATGGATATAACATAAATATTTTTAACTTTAGAGCTGGGTGACTTCATTTGTGACGTCATATCTATTTAAATTAAGAAAAACTAATGAAGATGATTTTTCCCAGAGATGTGATCAAAAAAATTCGATTTTTCTTTGTAAATACTATCTATGGTGTGAATTTCAAAAAAAAACGTTAGAGCGGATTCTGAGAACCCATTTACATATATATATATATAGATAGATAGATACAATTTTAGCTAGTATAAAAAGATTAGATATATATATGTATATATTTTTAATCCAATTTAAGGCCCTCTCTATGTGAAATAAATGTTATAAAAAGAAAATAAATGAATTTAAAAAAAAGAAATTAAATATATAAATGTTTTTATATAATGAGTATTTTATCAATTAAAATTAATTAAATTTTTTTTCATTGTTTCATATAATTTTTTATTTAAGAAAATAAACAAAAAAATTGATTTGAATTTACCCTTAATAATGTGGTGATTTTTTTTATAAATATAATAAAAAATTTTAATTTTAGAATAAAAATGAAAATAATTTTTATTTTGATAACAATTAAGCTTCGGCTTTAAACTAATTCAACAATTCCATTCCAAACTAGAGAATAGTTAAAGATAATTGTCATTTATATGAAGAGAAATGCTGGTTAATTGCAAATTTAACTAACTTCAGAACCCTCTTCCTTAATGTGTTTTGGTGGAAAATGAGAGTAAGAGATTCACAAATAAAAAATTATTATTTTGACAATTCTTATTAACATTTATTTTGAAATTGGATATTAATCTATTTAATTCAAAAGGCGTAATAATGAACAAACATTACAAAGTGGACAAAAAAGATATTGTAATAATTTAATAAACTTATTAACATACTAAAAAAATAAAATGGAGTTAGATCTCAAAATAAGACGTTTAAATATTAATCATTATAATTTTTTAGTACCTGGAACACCGAGCTATCGCTCGACCCTTAAAAAAAAATTATTATAAAACTATCTAAAAGTTAATTAATAAAATAACAATGAATAAATAAATATAAATTTTTAATTTAATAAAAAATAAATACTAAAATAGATAAAAAAAAAAATATAACAATGTTTGCAAGACAGATAAGATAAATTTTAGATTTTTTTGGTGAGAGATTAATAAATATATTTCGTAATTTGATTCTAAAATATTATTAAAATAAATATTTTTAATTTTATTTCGAAATTAAGTTAAAAATTTTAAAATATTTCAAATATTAAAAAAAAATATTGATACAATATCAATTAAAAAAGATGGCAAATGGAAAATTTCAATACCGATGACATAATTTGTGACGTCATAATTTTAAAAATACTAATAAAGTTGATTTTCTCGAGGCTGAAACCAATACAGATCGATTTGTCTTTATAAATATTATCTATGGTGTGAATTGCAAAAAAAATCCATCGAGCGGTTTAATATCTCAAAAATATTCAAATATATACAAATATATATATATATATATATATATATATATATAATTTTTACTAGTATAACAAGATAATATATATTTATATAGTTTAAATAATGTTTTTAATTTTCTTTTCTTTTAATATCTATCATTTTAGACAATCTAGGGCATTTAATAGAAATTAATTATTAGTTATTTATTATAAAAAATCGGAAAATTTACCGAGGTTTGATCCACCTCAAACTAGGCGGATCAGGACCATTAAGTAACCATGATATTTTATAAATAGTTGATAGATTCTCCCTACTTAACTAAATACAATTAATTAATATAATATAATTTTATATCCATATTTAAAATCGACTTATCAATTGGATTTTATTTATGAAAAATTAAATTTTAATTATTTTTTTTTTGTTTTTTAGGTTGTTTGTAGTAAGAAAATTGAAAATTTTAATTAAATATATTTCATTCTTATCTTACTAGAGTATATTGGTATTTATTATGAATATTTTCAAATTAAAATCATTTGTTTGGATTGGTCAGTTTAACAGTTAAGCAGTGTATTACATTCAGTGGTAGACACTCCCATTCAGTCACAGCCCCGACATAATTATATGTGAAAAATATTCTTTAAACATATGTTTCAAATATTAAAATTCACATTCATCATCATTCATTCTCACAGTTGACAGTATTTTTTTCAATCATTATATTAAATGACAGGATATACAATTTGAAGTAAAAAAATATTATATGTATATATTTAAAAATTATTTTATCAACTTACTGCATTATCCAACTATGAATTTATAAAATTATATGGATGTTTTTAGTTAAGAAATGTTTTTTTGCTTTGGTAAGAGAGAATTTATAAAGATATATTTGTTTATTTATTTTCGTTTATATAAAATACAGAGCGAATCTTTCAATTTTTCAAATGCCTTTAGAATATGTATATTTATAGTCAAATGTAAAAAAAAAAATACAATCAGCGAGAAATTGGCATTAATATTCTAGGATGCTGACACGCCATTTAATAATAATAATAATAGAAACAAATATAATTGATTTTTATATAAATAGAGTGCTTTTTATGTTGAATCATCCCTTCAATAACCATTAGGATTTTAAAATTAGGAGACAAATGTTTGTTTGAAAAATCTTTTCATTTTTTTTTATATGGTTTATTTATTTATTTATTATATTTTTTTAGAAAAGTAATTTAAGTCATAAAGATGATCTGATCACCTTACGTTAAAGGTTGAAAAAAATAATTTTAAAAGAATAAAAATGAATATTCATGTAAATGAATTTTAGAAACTATATTAATTATATAATAATTTTCTATTTGAATATAGCAACAGTTATATTTATAACATTGTAAATTCTGATACCTGTTCCATAACAACATCAATATTAATAAACAAATCAATTGTTGATATAAAAATGTGATTGTCATGTTTCAAAAGTCATTGGATATTCATGTGTCCCAAAATAAATTTGGTTATAAAAGTTAATAAATAAAAACATGTTTATTGTTATTTACACTCCCTTTATATATATATATATATATATATATATATATATATATATATATATATATGGTATATCTGGATAACAAATAAATAAATATAGTGTAATCCACATAAACTATAAAAAAGAATAATATTAATAAAAACATAATTTTCAATAAATAACACTTTTCTGTCTATGAACTTTCAAGCACTTCAAAAGCTCCTATTTTTTTTTACTTGGGAAAGCAAAATATCATATATTTCACAAAAAAAAAAAGGATTTGAAATGTAATTAATTTTCATGACTATTTATTTAAAAAAATTTACTATGAGGGCAGGTCAATAAATCTTTGACTAATTGAATTTCTTGGCTCTTAATTGAAATGACACACTGCTCCTGTCAGCAGGCAACACTATCAGCCGACACCGGTCGAAATTTGAAATAGCTGAGTCTTTTAGTTTTTGTTTGACATTCATTAATAGCCGACTACCTCGTGATTTGAGAAGAAAATGAAAGAAAAATAAATGAAAATCCATGAATTGGGTTACGAATTGCCCCATCACCCGCCCTATTATTCAAATTTAGCACTAAATGACTAAGTGACTATTTCTTGTTTCCAAATCTGAAGAAATGGCTCGGCGACAGATTTGAAAACGATGAAATCATCTTAGAAACAAATAGCTATTTTGATGACCTCGACAAATCTTAATTTTGGGAAGGGATAAAGAAAATTGGAGAAATTTTGGACCAAGTGTAAAGAGCTCAAAAGAGACTACGTTGAAAAATAAAATAAGTTTTTATCAAAAAACCTGAATTTCATTCAAAAAGTCATAGACTTATTGACCTGCCCTCGAACAAGCAAAGTACCCATGTGAGTGTCACATAAATAATATTCTTCAAATTTGATTATTTTAGTTCACATATTATATAAGGAGCAGTTAAAAAGCAATCAAAATTAAAAGAAAAATTTTTATTAAAAAGGGATCCGACTAATTCTATAAATAGTTATTCTTGAAGTCACATGTAGATCTATATTTAAGGGTTAAAGTGGGATGATAAAAAAAAAAATAAAATAAAGATATTAATTAATTTTAATATTTATTGTTAGAAAATTTTTGATGAATAAAAATCAATAATATTTATCCTTTCTATTATTAATAGTAATATTATTATCCTAGTTTTCTTATTTATTCAACGTTAATTATTATTATTATTATTATTATTATTATTAAGTTAAATTTTGGGTAAGGTTTTTTTTATGGTAAAGTTAGCGCGGAAAGTCTTGTCTCTGCATTAGCAAACGTATATGATTCTGCATTGATCTCTCTCCCTCTCCTTCCACCCTTTCACTCCCCTTTCACCAACCATGAGTTTTCCCAGTACATGACAAAGCTTTAACAAGTCAAAGGGCGAGTAGAGGGGCAAGGGAATGGCTACGGAGTATAGTGAATGGGCCGGAGTGATTGCTGCGCATGTGCACAACTCCACGCTGAAGCTCGCGTGCGTACGCAAGCGTGATCAATAGGCCTAAGCATCGATCGCGTGGGCGAAACCCTCTGGCGCCAAACACAGGCAAAGGGAGGACACCACAACATGTCCTACTTTCAAGGAAAACAGCATTCGACAATTAAAAAATAACTATTACTAGTATTTGTATGAAAAAAAAAATTAATTCTATAATTAATAAAATAATTATATATTAATATAATAAATATAAGGAAATTAGATTTATATACATGGATTATATTAATTTTTAGAATTATTTGTTTTGTTTTTTTATTAGAGATAGTATAAATGAATAAAAAAGTAGTTCATAGATAACAGTGGAAAAAAGGATGTCAATAAAGAAAAGATTGGGTGAGGATTATATAGAATTTAAATTTCCATTTGTCATTCGACGTTTGTAGTATTCTTTTAGCATTTGGGTGTTGGGTGGGTGGGGAAATATTTAGAAATCCTAGAGAGACGGGGTTAAAATATGCTGGAGTGTCTCCACTCGGATATCTCGCAATTTGAATTGAATTAAATAACATATATTATATTTAAATTAAATTTAATTAATTAAATTATAAATTAAAATCAATAAATAATATTTATTATACCGGCGCGTGTTTGGCTCTTTGATGATGGCAATACGTCACATTTGCAGTGTTAAAAAATTAATTCCGGTACTTTCAGTGATTCAATCAAGTTGAAATTCTATATAATGCAGTTTTATACAATTTATAATCATCTGAAAAACTATCAAACATCTTTCTTAATTTTTACGGTCACTTTAAACCTTTAAAGGAAACAATTTAGAAAAACATTATAATATCAAAACGTGGTAGGTTGAGCTATATTTCTCAAAAGTTGAACGAAAACTACGAATTTTGAATCATGCCCCTATACCAAATTTCGTTATTCTAGCTCAAACCATTATTGCGTAATCTTGTCCACACACACACACACACACACACACACACACACACACACACAGAGAGAGAGAGAGAGAGAGAGAGAGAGAGAGAGAGAGAGAGAGAGAGAGATTTTTCTCAACCTTAGTGAAAATGACTCAGGGACCTTCAAAGCGTATAAAAACATCAAAATCTCGACATAGAAAATTTTCGTGATCGCAATACTATCTCTGGTGAGATAGTAAAAGACAACACAGACGTTAAGCAATGTTTCAATAAGAATAAAAATATATTCTTAGTGCAATTACAATACTATTCACAAAAATTTAAACAATTTAATTAATTTCATTCTAATATTACTCAATGCAAATTACTATTAATAATTAAAATCGTTTTTATATTGATTTTTCTGAATATATAAGTCAATTGCATAAAAAGTATTTTCCGCATTTTCTAAATAAAAAAAAAAAAAAATAAATAAAATAAAAAAATTGATTGGTAATTGGTATTGGTACAAAATTGTACTGAAATAATTAGAAACTAAAAATTAAAAAAAAAAGATTTTGATTCGATTTTTATATAATTTAATTACTCAACCATATATTAAGTTAGCGACAAGTAATTTTATTTTAAAAGATTAATAAAAAGAATTTAATTTGCATAAAATTTCATAAACAAAAAATACCTCGTTAGGAATATTAATTATATTAGTTCAATTAATCATGATCATTAATCATTATAAAGATCTTTCTTTAAAAAAAATATATAAAAATGTATTTTTTGACAAAAAAATCTCAATTTATTTCATTATCGAAATATGAATATCAAAAAATTAAAAGAATATTATTATTTTATTTATTTTAAAATAAAGAGAATTTGGTATTTGGTTGTTTAGTATTAAATTTCAATTCTTCTATCTAAATTTAAGAATATAATCATAATCGTTTTCAAGAAAGAATGTAATGTAGAATCAAATAATTTTAATAGTAATTGGCCAATTTAAGAATAAATTTACATGACAGTTGAAAATAAATGTAAATAAATTTTATTTTCACAAATTCATATTAAATATTAGTATATAGAAATAAAAGTTACATAGTTGACGAATCTAAAAATTGTTATCGATATGTCAAGGGATTAATTATTGAGTTCCTGAATACAATTATTTTAAAATTAGTATGTGCCACTCATAAGTTGATATCTAAATAAATCTTTAAAAAAGGCATTGAATATGATGGTCGATGTTTGGCGTATGTGAATATCACAATTGTTCAACTATGAACTATAATCTACAATAACAATTTTAAAAAATTTGTTTCCAGTAAGTGATTTTATAATACTTTTAAGTAAATCGAATTATCAACATAACCAGAATTAAATGAATTAAAAATAAAAATACATCTAAAATATGATTATCATAAATGAACAGTAGATAATAATAGCATTGATTCAATAGTAACATAATAAGTTGTTCAATAAATTCGCGGAACGGAAATGAAGATACCAATTTTTATTTGTAAAAATGACTTTATCTTTCAGCGTAGTTTCCCTTAACTTAACTTCAATACACTTAATTCAAGCGTTTATAGATCTCTTAACTCTAATGGTTTTCCGGCAACTCTGCAAAATATCCCGCCGCGGCAACTATTACCTCTTTGTTTAACGAAAATCGTTTTCCACGGAGATATTGTTTGAGGTGTGGGAAGAGCAAGAAGTCGAAGGGAGCTAAATCTGGCGAATAAGCTAGATGTTGCAACAATTCGTACTTCAATTCAGTTATTTTAGCAATGGTTTTTGCGGCACCCATTTTGCATATATCTTTTTGAAACCCAAATTAACAGTCAATTGACGGTCTTCCAATACCATATCTTGTATTTTTCCAATGATATTGAAGAATAGATGGCGCCCCGCGAACTTATTGAACAACCTAGTATAATTATAAAGATATATATATATATATATAGTCCAATTCCATTATTAGTGGCATATTGTTGAATCTGGTGATTGAAGCAGCCTACACTTTTTCTAATTATAAATCACATTAATTATATATACATTATTTTATATATATTATTAAATTGTTGAAAACTTGGTGTTCTAAGCCAACTTAAACCAACATATATATATATATATATATATATATATATATATAATTAATTTATATTTTTTGTAATTATTTATTATTTTTAAAAATATTAAAATTAATTTATTTTTCTATTATTGATAAAGTGGAATAAATGGAAGAACTTCATGTGATTGGATAACTACTTTCTTTTCGATCTTATAATATAAAAATTAATATTTATTTCAAAATTATTCCACAACCCTAATTCTGGAGCGCGAAGTTTATAATAATATTTTAAAAATTCAACTTAATTTTCCTTTATACATTTATTGATCTAAATATACATTTATTTAATTGAGCTCGTAGGTTCATAGCAATCTCATTGGACTGTATAGGAGGTGTCGACTATACACTATCTAGGAATTTGAATTTTTTTAAACATTTATAGGTATTATATATTATTTTTATTTTTCTTATTTATAATTAAAATCAGATTTAATATTGTTCTAAAATTATCAAAATTATTTCTTCACATAGAAGAAAAATAAAATAAAATTTTATATTGTAGAATGGAAAAATCTAATAATAAAATATTTTTTTAAAAAATAAATAAGTTTTTTCGTCAATATATTTTTTATAATATATTTTATATTATAAGGGTTTGAAATATTGGTATTACTAAGACTGAATGGCACAATAGAAATGGGAATCGAAACTGAACAGAACCGATTCATGAGGTTAGAAATCATATAATATGCATAAGTTGAGGGAAGGAAAATGAAAAAGAAAATATGTCAAAAACACTCTATCGAACCCCTTCATCCGCATTCAAACACAAAAATGAAAAAAAAAATTGTCTATTCATATTATAAACAAACAATTTCTTCCGAGAGCTTCCGAGACACAAGAAATGTCTTTTAAGGCGATCCTAATTTTAAATTTAAATTTTAATAATGTTTGAGTTAAACAGCTCCGCTCGCATTCCAATCATATTGTATTATCTCCTCTTTAAAATGTAATAATAGCTCTAGAAAGGAAATAAATAGACAAAGCATCAGGTGTTGTTCATATAAAGCGCTATGAGGGTAATTTTCCTGATAGATATAGCACTGGATACAAGGGGAAAAAAATTAATACTTCCTATAGGATGAAGCTTAAATCAACATTATTCAACATCATTTCATTTTGTTTAATAAAAGTACTTTTAAAATAAAATTAAACCAATTATTTAATAATACAGTTAAATTATACCTCATTTTTGTTTTAAATTTTAAAACAATTCAACATTTTAAAATCTAATATTTAATATATTTTTTAAAAATAAATAGTGATTTTGGAAAGAATAAAAAAAATGATTCAGTCATCTATCTATCTAAAGGGAAGAAAAACATAATTTTCATTATTTTACAGTTGATAATGGTTGAATATATTAGGTCTATCGGTATGAAGTGAGCGTTTTTTGTGAAAATTAAACACTAATTTTGAATGGGAAAGTAAATAAATTTTATTCAAAGTATTGACCATTGCTTTCTACACATTTGGGCCACCCATTTGGCAATTTGTGGATACCACGTCAATAGAAATGAAGCAAACCAACCAGACATCCAATTTTCGACTTTATTGTAGGAATGAAGTGCTGCTCAGCCAATGCGTGTCCCAACCGTGCTTGTCGTGTAATAAAATTACTTTAACGTGTCTTCTGGCCCATTCTGGTCTATTTTCCATCAAAACATTGTTCAAATTGATTATTTGTTGTTTGTAGCGATTAGTATTAACAGTTTCTCCAGGTTTCATAAACTCTTGATAAACAACACCTTTCAGGTCATTTTCCGGTTGCCTTTTTGCCGAATCGATCTGGTTTTGCTTTCTAATGTTGATGGTTGTCCCTGATTAACCCATTATTTTTTACGTTTAGGATTCTTAAAATAAATTCATTTTTTGTCGTCAGTAAGAATTTGATGCAAAACTGATTTTATTTTGTATGTTTGAACCAAAATTTCACAAGCGTTTTTTCGATTTTACATCTGTCTTTAGTTCAATTCATGAAGCACCCATTTTCCACATTTTTTGGATCTTTCCCATGGCTTTTAGACGGTCAGAAATTGTTTGTTGTGCAACATTCAACATTTCTGCGATTTGCATTTGTGACAAAGTATCATCTTCATCAAATATTGCTTGCAATTCAGCATCTTCAAACTTTTTTGGTGGTTTTCCACGTTCTTCATTTCTCACATCAAAATCATTATTTCTGTACCGGACAAACAGAATTTTTCTTCAAATGAAAACAAAAATATCAATGCGCAAATGATCACTTTCTGGTACAAAATTCGACATTTTTAACTCGAAGAAAATATATGTTGGCATATGACATACCAACCAAACAAAACACAAAATTAAGGTTAGTTCACAACAAATGTTCCCTTGTAGCACATTTATAACTTAACGCTCACTTCATACATGTAAACCTGGTCGAAAAAGAAATTATAAGCTTTTTATACTAAATTAATTATATAATCTTAATTACATACTTGATTTGAATAAGAAAAGAAAAATTATACAATGAAATAAAATGTTATATAGTTAGTTGTTGGTTAAACATGCAGAGATCGCGTGATGTTGAAGCAGGTCAATAAAAAAACCCATGAAGAGGGTTGAGATTGGTCAAGATTCAATGCAAATAGTATGGGCTGAGCTTAATATACCATCGATAAATTGATATTCAAAAATAAATAAATTAAAAAAAAAAATAATGTATTATTAGAGTTATACTTAGGGAAATATTAAAAATTAATATTTAATGAAATTCATGGAAAAATATTTAAAAAAAAAAACTCCATTTTATGAAGACTAATGAAGAAAAGGAGAACAAATCAAATCACCAAATACGATATTTGACAGTTTATGAAACACATTTGAACAAATATCGTGAGCATGGAATAAAGATAGGTATTTTTTTTTAACTATGTTAAGGTTTTTGATAAACTAAGTAAGAAATTGGGATTTGACTCCATAACTTTTGATGTTCATTATTAACTAGACCGATTGGAGATAAATTACTTAATACTTGGATTATTGGTTAAGAAATAAAATAAGAAAAAAGGTGAATACAAATTACTAATAAGGTATGAAAGGTAATATTTTTTTTTTGTAAATATTATAATAATAATATATAAAGATATATATATATAGAATTAAAGTTAAACTATCTATTAAACAAGAATTATTTTACAATGTTTGGTGTATTGTCTCCCTTTTAAGATTATAACTTGATATATAAATATATATTTGAGATCATAATAATAAAGAAAATCTTTAACATAGGACAATAAATCTGCAAAAAAAAAAAAAAAATTAAAATAATGAAGGAAATATTTAGATAAGTTGTGAAAATTGTAAGACAAGCGAGAGAAGAAGAGATATGAATTTTAATATAAAAAGATTTAACTTTGTTTCAAATAATGTTAAAAAGTAAATCAGTATTCAAGTTTGATATTATTTTTTAAAATAGAGAGAAATATTATATTATCAAGATTCAAAGTGTTGATAAAGATATTTTTCATTTTAGACAATTATACTGTACTTGAATAAAGTTTAAAGGGCGAAACTAATTTAATGTAAGAATGAAAGTTAATTAATTGTAAGATCTAAATTTGAAAATATTTAAATAATACAAATATCTGAGGATATATAATAGTATATATATATATATATATATATAGTGGCGTAACTAGACAGGGGAACAGGGACACTTGTCTAAAGTCCAGATCTATCAAAAAAGACATTTAATAATTTTGTGTTTATTTATAAGAATGCTAAAACTTAAAAAAAAATTAGCAACAATACCTCCCTTACTATCGTCGGTCGGTAAAAATGAAATGTACTATTTTTAAGAGGACATATCAATAAGTCCGTGACTTTTTGAATGAACCCAGGTTTTTGATAAAAAAATTATTAATTATCTCCTTTGATCTCTATAAACTTCGTCCAACGTTTCTCCAATTTTTTTATTCCCCCCAAAAAATATGATTTGTCGAGAACATCAAAATGACTATTTGTTTGTGAGATAATTTCATAGTTGGAGTCAAATCTCTTTCCGCCGAGAGATTTCTTCAGGTTTGAAAACAAGAGGTAGTCACTCGGGGCTAAATACGGATAATAGAACTGTTCGTATCCCAATTCATGGATTTTGATGGAAATTCACTTCTTTCCATTTTCTTTTCAAAGTACGAGGTATTCTGCTATTAATGAATGTCAAACAAAAACTAAAAGACCCAGTTATTTCAAATTTCGACAGGAGTCAGCTGATAGTTACCTGTTGACCGGGGCAATGTTGCCATTTTATTTAAGGGACATGAAATTCAAAATTCATGGACTTATTGACTTGCTGTTCTTTATTCACCAAAAACTGACTTCGACCCGAAAAAGCAAAAATGGCTTAAAACATTAAAATGTAGCTGAATTTATTAGAAAAGTGGTTTGAACGATGCCAGGCGACGAATGATAAATGTACTGAACAATAAGTGCCGATATACAATTGCAATTACAATAGAGTAATAAAAGAATTTTCAGATTTTCAAGCGCGCTGAATAATTTTTTAATTATCGTAATATTTAATTAAAATGTTATTCAATTAAAAAAACGTTTATTTTCAGATTTTTTTATTATAATACAGAGCGTCATTTTATCCTTTTCATCCGTAATTTCAAAAATAACTATTTCCCTAATACACAATATAAAATAATTATTAATTAGAGTATTATAGAATTAAGCAAAGTTTTTGTTCGGTATAATTCTAAAGTAAATAATAAGTATAGTTAATTGATTACACATAGATATAAAATTTTGCAAAACAAGCATATTAATCAAGGGACACTAAATTGATTTATTAAGTAATGGAAATATAAATCTTTTTTTTTACAGATCCTGAACTAATTAGAGTCGATAATATTATCAAATAAAACTTAATATTAATTTACTATCACTTACGTTAAATTATGAAACCGCATCTTAATTAATTAACTTTGTCTATTTTAAGCCTTAATTTTTGTGAATCATGATGATACCCTTTCAATAAATACAAATGTTTCCTCTTTAAAGATGAATTGTATTTGAAAGAAAAAAATGAGCATGAGATCTGATAGGAGGTAATAAAGGGCGCGGTTCTTATAGAGGAGACAAAGAATGTTGCGTTTTGTGTGTGTTTATTTAATTATAAGAAGTTCCTCTTTTGATATTAACAAAAGTTTATTAAAGAAGGACTAAAGTTTCAAGATTGTCCGAAAGGATTTTAACAATTTTTGTGGAACATTACAAAAGGAGAATAGATAAATAAAATAGAAAGTAGTTTTTCGTAAGCTAAGACATCTCGGGAAGGGTTAGGCTTGGAGCCCTTATTTTCGTGTATTGATCGCGGGAGGGGGACCACGTGGGGGTCACGTGTGCCAAGATGGCGCCAACGCGGCACCAAAAAGAAAAGACGCCCCCCTCTACTTTCAAAAAGATGCGCTTTCATAATTAAACGTAAAAAGTGATAGTAAATTATTTTTAGTTATGAATGAGTCTAATTTAAAGAAATCCAAATGAATTTTTTTAAATATTCAATTTCTCTTAGAATTTATAACTGTTATAAAATTATTATAATTTTTTGTATTATTCAAAATATAAATATAATATTATGAGATTTTGACTACTAAAAATAAGAGATTCCCTGTTAAAATTGATTGATATGTATTAATAAATCATCTTTTATTATAAAAAAATATTGAAAAGATTTATTTAATTTCAAAGATCAAAAAAATACACACATAAAATAAAAAATACTCTTTTTTCTGTTATAATAAGTTTATTTGAAAGAAATGGACTATGTACGTTGAATGTCAAAGGTATTGCCGTATATTTGTATATGATAATAAATTTATCCAGTGTGCTTGAAACCTATGTAGTTAGGGTATGAATTTATTAATATAAGATAAAGATCTTTATATTCTTTATAACTCGTTATGAGAATGAAAGAATCATTAAAGAACAAATCATTGGGCTATTTACAAACATGAGAAAGATTTTATAATAGAAAATTAAATTATATTCTCTAGAGGAAAATCTTTTGCTTAAAAGATAATAATTGATTTAATAAATAAACAAAATCTTTCTGTAATATATATAAGATCTAAATTTGTCAGACAATACAGAAAGCATTGAAAATAAATGAAAAAGAAATATAAAGTGATCAGTAGAATAATATAAGAACAAAATGAGTGATGGATATAAAATCAATAAAAAATAATAATAATTTATTTAGTAATTATATTACATTTTATTATTTAAAAATTAAATCAATAATATTTGTCCATTGAGAGTTATATGTAGATGCAGATTATATATAATTCGATTTGAAAGGAATAAAAGGAAAGGTATCATCGCGTTATGCATCTTCGAATATTTTATAAGGATATTAATTAATAAAAATGGTTAGATAATTTTCAAATTTGTTAGCGCCTTAGAAAAAAACATCGACTCTTTATTGGAAGGTACCAAACCAGCATGGTTGTTGTAGGGTGTGCTTGTGAAAACGGATTTGTTCAAATTTAAAGGCATTTCACTTAACAGGAGTTTAATTGGGTCTTAAAAATTTTAAAATCAGTCCCAGGTATTGTGAAAATTCATTGCCTTACCTTATCTCAGCAAAGTTCTATTGCCAACATCCTGCGCGATTTTGTCTATCAAAATACCGGATGTAAATATAAACTGTGTTTTCTCATATAAAAATATTTGAAGGTAACCCCCTTTAAGTCACTCACATTTATTATTTTTTAGTTGTTTTTCAGAGGTAATACAAAAATAAAAATAAAAGGCAAATGAATAAATTGAAAATTTGAAAACATTAAAATAACAGAAAGTTACAAACAAATAGAAAAAAAACATATCATATAAACATATCATAAAAATAATAAATTATTTCACTGGATACCTAGGAAATGATTCAAATAATATTCTTAAGTGGGCAAAAGTCATTTTTTAAAATGAAAATACATTTTATAGGCACTTTCTATAAGAAATCTGACAAAAGAAGATAAGAGTATGCAAATTAGAGTTTTTGCAGAGGTAAAAAAATGAATTAAATGGAGGATATAAATATATTATTTTAAAAATACCCTAAAGGTCTAATATATATAAAAGTAAAATTATTTGTTGCCTTTTTGAAAATATAATAATTTAATGTTTTGCCTATATAGGGAGTCAAATTTTATGAGTCGAGATCTAATAATATCCGATCATATTTATTTTCAAAAAGAGGTTTGAAATGTTTTCTTTTGAAGATACATTAAGAACAGATCAATGAAATAAACATAATATTTTAATTAAATTTAGAAATAATATTTATATATTTACAATTTTACCTTTTATAATTTTTAATTTTTATGTTTTATTTGATGTTAAAAAACAATTTCTATAATTTGAAGCTTTTTTTTCGATTGTTTTAAGATGTTAACATATACAAAATTTCATAAAAGGTTAAGAAATGAGACAGAAAATGTAGATATTTAATTATTTTATTTTCATAATTTGAAACTTTTTTCCAATGTACCAAGTTTTTAAAATGTAAGTAAATTGATAAAGGGTTAAGGAATAAAACAAAAAAATGTTCAAAGGTTAAAAAGAGAGAAGTGTAAACCTAATGAAGTAATGATTTCTTCAGAAATAAAATAAAACAAAATGGTTGAATTTCAATATAAAATCATTTGAAAAGTTAAATATGAATATCAAAAATAATAAAGAATTCTTGTGAAAATATAAATTCAAAATAATATACTCACATTTGTCCTATATACTTTAATGAGGGAAAAAATGAATATTTTCACTAAATTTTTCATAATGAAGCATTAACTTCTACTAACCAAACACTATTAAGAAAACACCCATGATGTTGAGAAAGAGAAAAAAAAGCGATAAGAAATATTATTTTATTTTTTTATCAAGAGAATTATTTTACTTGTTAGAATTGATTAATATATTTTTCAAAATAAATTTGTAGCTTATCAAGAAATATCGAATTCAGAGAAAAAGTAAAAAAGTTATATAAAGAAAATATAAAAAGATAATATAAATATACCATATATATATATATATATTAAAAAAATGATAACCTTTTGATTTAAAACAAATATAATTTTCTTCTACTTTAAGAGTATATAGACATAATTTTAAAAAAATCATTTTTAGTTAAAATGTAATTTCTCCCACCCTATATCTGATTCTTTTTTAATCTCTTCCCCTATGGGTCTCATTTTAGAATTTATGGCGTTATCTTAAATAATATATAAGCGACAAAATGGAAAGGAATTGTAGTGATTTTGAACAAAAAGTATTTTAATTGATTTATTTTTTTAAATTAAATCTCATAAATATCGAAATGATGAAATAATTAATCATTTTATTTTATTATAAAAATAGTTTAATACACTTATTTATGAAAATATGATTATACCATATTAAATTCACTTATTAGGAGAGCTTTATTAATTTGAGCTTGAGAAATTCAATATAACTTAATTTTTAGAAATAAATATTATTATTACTATTATCATTATTACATGATTAAAAAACTCAAGAAAGTTTTAATTAAAAAAAATAAAATAAACGTTAATCGTAACACTCAAATTTCAGTGCTAAAGTACTTGGTCAGCTACCACTGGACTACATATAACGATTATTACTATCTCGCCAGATCATGAAAATTTTTGATGTCGAGATTTTGATGTTTTTATACGATTTGAAGGACCCTGAGTCATTTTCACTAAGGTTGAGATATATATATAGAGTATATGTAGAGAGAGAGAGAGAAAGAGAGAGAGAGAGAGACACGATTACGCAAAAACGGTTTGAGCTAGAATCATGAAATTTGGTACATGGGCATTATTCAAAATTAGTTAGTTTTCTATCAACTTTTCAGTTTATTCGGAAGAGGGTCATCTATCACGTTTTCATTTTTTTTTCCTCTAAACTGACCGTAAAAATAAAGAAATATTTTGGATAGTTTTACACATGAGATTAGAAATTGTATTAAACTGCTATATATAGAATTTCAGCTTGATTGAATCGCTGAAAGTACCGGAATTAATTTTTTAACACTGCAAATCTCACGCGGCTACACGTGACGTAGTGCCATCAACAAAGAGCCAAACATGCGCTGGTTTAATAAATATTATTTATTAATTTTAATTTATAATTTATAATTAATTAAATTTAATTTAAATAAAATATATTATGTTATTTAATCCAATTCAAATTGCGAGATAGTCGAGTGGAGACACTCCAGCTTATTTTCTTTTACACGTTTTGTTGCTTTTATTTTAAGTTTGAGCAGTTTTGATGATTTTATTAAACAAATATCGACTCATTAGTTAATTATTAATTCTCTTTAATTAATTTAAAAAAAAATACATATTTTTGTAATAATTCGATTAATTGTAACAAAACGATATATTTATTATGTAAATAAAAATAGGAAAATTAAAATGATTGTTATTTCAGAATAGGTAAAGGTGATATGGGGGAGGGAGGGAAATATGAAAATTTTATCGGCTCTAGTAAAATGTAATCTAATAAATCTTTTAATGGATATGATGACCAACAATAAATAGGTTGTTAAACAGATAATAGGTGTACTTTAGTTTTCCTATATAAATGTTATGTTCCGGCAATATTATACAAATAATGGATTTGACACTTTATATTAAATTACTTGTATAATTAATTTTGTTTTAATAATGACGGAATAATTTCATTGCTATTGAAAGTAAATAATCATGATATATCTAAATGATGAAATATGCTTTACCAAATCCTAGTACTGAATATTTTACGAACACTATTTATGATTTACCATTTCATTCAATAATGAGAATAGTTTGTTCTTCAAATTATGTATTTGTGATTATAGTCAAATTTATAGAATGAATGTATTATTACTCCAAAAGATTTATTTAAATAAAAAAATAAATTATATGATTTGATTAATATTTCATAAAGATTTATTTATCTCTTATATAGTATTTATATTTAAATTTTATTTAAAAATATTATTAAAAAAATTTCTCCTCAATTTTTACTATCTCGCCAGAGATAGTATTGCGATCAAGAAAATTTTCGATGTTGAGATTTTGATGTTTGTATATGTTTTGAAGGTTCCTGAATTATTTTCACTAAGGTTGAGAAAAATGTCTCTGTATGTGTGTGTGTCTGAGTGTACAATTATGAAAAAACGGTTTGAGTTAGAATAATGAAATTTGGTACATGGGCATTATTCAAAATTACTACTTTTCTATCAACTTTTGAAAAATGTAGCTCAACCAGAAGTGGGTCATTACCTACAACGTTTTGATATTTTTTTTCCTCTAAAGTGACTGTAAAAATAAAGATATATGCTTGATTATTTTTCACATGATTAGAAATTGTATAAAACTGCTATATATGGAATTTCAGATTGATTGAATCGCTGAAAGTACCAGAATTAATATTTTAACACTGCAAATCTCACGCGCCAACACGTGACGTGGTGTCATCAACAAAGAGCCAAACATGCGCTGGTTTAATAAATATTATTTATTAATTTTAATTTATAATTTATAATTAATTTAATTTAATTTAAATATAATATATTATGTCATTTAATCCAATTAAAATTGCGAGATAGTCGAGTGGAGACACTACAGCTATATATTTATGAATTTAAGTTCCAATAAACTTGAATTTCTCTTATGTCGCAAATTATAGGACAATATCTTTCTTAATTTTCACTTCTCTTAAGTAAAACAATAAATTAAAAGAATGATGTGCGATTTATTAGTTGAAAATGATCTATAACCAAAATAGAATATTAAATCAATAGAATATTAAATTTTGAATGGAATTAATATTTTGTATGCATTGTCATTGGAGATTAACCCTCCCCTTTCCCTCTAACCTCCGCTTTAGCAAACCTTTAATTCTGCGGGTGTGGTGTATAAACCACATACTAAAATTAAAGTCACTGTGGTATGTGAAATATAGAAAAAAATATAAATTTAATAATAATATAATATAAAAATGTGACCATTTTAATAAAAATAAAATAAATAGAAAAAAATTTTTTTTTAGCTATTTAAAAATATAAACATAATTTTTTCGCTCTAATGTACTAAATCTGTACTAAAAGCAATTTCCTTGAGAAATTTGAATTTTTGGCAATTTTAGATGCAATCGTATTATAAATTGAAATTAAAAAAAAAATTGAAAAAGCCCTTTGTACAAATAATATTAAAATGAATTTAGTTTTTAGGAAAAAATAATGGGCAGCCACCTGCACAGGGATTAGCAACTTACCCAGGGGTCAATATAGACTCCCAGGTGTCTATTTAACAACAGTAGGAGTCGATCTGACCCAAGGTGTCGAATGAGGGTCGATTGGGACGCGAAGGTAAAACAGTTCTTAAATCACACATTCCTAACTGCGTATGGAAAATTTAATTTTTTTTATAATTGACTTAATATCATTTTTTTTATAGAAATGTATATATATATATATTTATTCTGGTGAAAAGAAGTAAATAATCTGTAGCTACTTTACTTATTGTTTCTGATTTATTAAATATTGAGACTAATAGATAGTTTAAATTTAATTACTTTAAAATTAACTTTATGGGGGTCGATTATCAAAAAAGTTTGGAGACCCCTGAACTAACCTAATAATATTAAAATTAAATCAAAATTGTATGATATATTATACAATATTTTAAATATTTAATTATGAATATTATTACATGAATATTATTACAAAAAAAAAGGTTAATTTATATTTTTACTATAAATATCGTCTTGATTTCTTAAAAATTCAATATAAATTTATAATTACAACTATACAATTGAATACTAACTTATCATAAAACAAGTATATGATTTTAATAAATTTAAGAATTATTAATTATAAAGAATTTAAAATTTTTTTATAATTTCTTAAACATTTAATGAAAATGATTGTTATGAACTTAGCCTAGTATAAATTCGAGAATTTAAAAAATAATTTATAATAATATAATTTTAAATCACCAAATTCTTGGATTTATATATAGGATAACAATTCATTTTCATTAAGAAATCAAAAAAAATTATACCATATAACTATGTGCTATAAAAAAAAATATGAAAGACTGATCAAAAGTGTATATTTAGGACTCTATTAGCATTCTTTTAAGTTACTTAACACTTAGGAATAGATTAATTGACTGAATAGAGATTTAATTACTTGATGGAAGGGATTTCAAACACCACTGGAGATTCCCTATCAATTGAAAAAAATTAAGTCAGTACTATTGGAGTGAAGACTTTGATTCATGACTTTAAAGAAGAAGATTAAATGATGGGGTGACTCGTTATTATGCAATGAAGGTAAACCTCCAGGCGGAGCATGACATCTCCCATTAACACCATTGTAGTAACAATAGAGAGATGAATCCAACCTCAGTGTTAATATAATGATACACATAGATTTATTAGGTTGTCCGAAACGTCAGGATTAGTGGTTAAACCAAAGGTATGGTAAAATGACAATATTAAGGTAAATATAATAAGATACATGAGGAATGAGAAAAGACAAAAACTCAGGATAAGAACGACTGATGTAGTAGCCACAAAGAAATAAATAGATATAAAGTACACCTGAGTTAATATTATAATAATTTCATTTTAGATTTGCGTACTCTTAGTAGGTGGCGCCCTTCAGATTAAAAATCACTGTTTAATATTAATATGAAATAATTTCATTATATTCATGTGAGATGTGTTAAATTTAAAAATTATTTTAAATGAATATAAATTCAATAATAAAAAAAAAAAATTAATGTAATCTATTTTTTAATTTAATATTTTGTTTTCGTATTAATTCTTTCATTTTATAGAATTTGACAAATTAAAAATTTTAAATTACAAATAATTCAATGATTGTAATAGTTATATTTTATATATTACATTTCTCTAATCTTATTTTATGATTCTATTTATTTTTCCAAAGTTTTCACCTGTTGCTTTTTCAATCTTTGTTGAATATGGAGGAGCTTAAAAAAAAGTCGTGATTAAGTAATTGAATCATCTTAATGTTCGCCCTTTACTGAAAACGTATTATAAATACAATTGGTAATATGATGTGTTGAAAGCCGGGACCGGGCAGCAGTTGTGGGTGAGCCTTCCCAAGAAGTGTCCACTCGTTATGACAATGGTGTAGGTGGTCAAAGGGGCCTTTATTTGTGGAAATAAACAGTGGAATGAGAGAATATTGATTCTATTACTGACGGGATTAACAGACCATTCAATCTCGTTCTCGAAAACCCCAAGAGGCATTTTAACTTTTATACTTTTCAGATTTCAAATAAAAAGCATATAGGAAAAAAAAATATAGTAGTTTTATTTCGTGTTATAAAAAAAAGAATCAATCCTGTCAACGAAAACATTTTTATACAAATGTATATATACACATATTGGATATTTATTAGAGAGAATATTATTATTATATTTATTATTAATATGATTAATTATTAATTATTAATATTATAATTATTTGTAAAACAATAAAACTACAAATGATTTATTGACAAAATGAAATATTTATATAATATTAGCACTATGCAAAAATAATTCATTTAATAAACTTTCTAAGGTGTTAATTATTAATTAAAATTAAAATTAGGTGTCAAATTATTCATAATTTTCTTAAATAATACATTATTCTAGCTATCTCGACTAAAGAAATAAATTTGGAAAAGTGTTAATTATAAGAAAATGTTCCAATTAAAATAAGCTTCGCTCTTTATTAAAATAAATGTGGAAATGTAACATTAAATTCACATACTTTAACTTCACCGGATATCCTTTTACAATAGTTCAATTTCATTGAAAAATTAAAATCAGATAATTATATTAGTTATAAGTTTAGATTATATTCCTATTCATGATTTCTTCATGCCTTTGCACTCAATGTTAAAAGAAACAAAATTTACCTCAACCTTTTCTAATTACTATTTCTAATTTTTTAATTAAAGAATAGTGTATGATTTTATTAAGATTGCGATGAATGGATAATTGGGATAGATTCTATAATTTCAATAAAATACAATATAAAAACAAAACAAAAATAGGAAAAAACATAAATAACAAATAGTTTGAATTGGACTATATTCGAAAAACATATTTTCTAATTAAAAGGGCATCTATTTACTGTTTCAATTGGAAAAGGTTAAATTACGATACAGAATAAACACTTGTGATACTCAATCCATTATCATTTGTGTGTTTGATTTGTTTGTTTGTTTTTTTTTTGTTTTTTGGACTTTTTGTTACACTTAAAAATACTTAATTTCAGAATTTGTATTATTTGATTTAAAATTATTATTATTATTATTATTAAGCCGTAATTGGTTTATTTACAATTATTACAATATATTACATAATATTTTCTTTTAAACCAGGCCCCTTAGGGCAAAGGCCTCTTCCAGCAGAATCCATGCTCTTCTTTGTCTTGCTACCCTGCTCCAATCTCTTCCTGCCACCTTGGAGATGTCATCCGTCCATCTTTTTACTTGTCTTCCCCTTCTTCTTCTCTGTTCCATTGGGCACCATTCCGTTATAATTTTTGTCCATCTTTCGTCCTCTCGTCTAATTAAGTGTCCAGCCCATTTCCACTTTAGTTTATTAATGGTTGCGTTTATGTTTGTGGATTTTGTTCTTTTGTATAAATCCTTAATTTTAATTTCTCTTTTTCTGACACATTGTTATTTTAAATCAAATCTGTGTCAGAAAAAGATTTGATTTAAAATAACAATTTGTAAATCGAACCGGTTCGTTTCTTATCACATATTACTATCATATATGGAGGAAAAATTGTCTAGATAAAAAGTGTTTTTCATGGAATAATAAAATAAATTTTTAGATTTTGAATTAAACAAAATAACATTTCAACAACAAGGTCTTAAAATTAACGAAAAGATATGAAATGAATTATTAGTATAATTTATAATTATAAATTAAATAAATGTTACTGCCATCAATACCTGATTTAAAACTAATATACATCTAACTATCTTGCATAATTATATTTATGAACAAGTAATATAAAAAATTGAAAATCAACTTCCATTTAAAACTGATAAACTGTTGAAAGTATTAAAAATTATTTGAAAATGAAATAAAAAAATTCTGGAGTGACTCCACTCGACTACCTCGCAAACTTGAATTGGATTAATTAACACATATAGTATACTAAAATTAAATTTAATTAATTATAAATTATAAATTAAATTTAATAAATATTATTTATTAAACAAGCACGAGTTTGGCTCTTTGTTGATGACACCACATCACGTGCTGGCGCGTGATTTCCATTTGCTGTGTTAAAAAATTAATTCCGTTACTTGAAGCGATTCAGTCAAGTTCAAATTCTATATATAGCTGTTTTATACAAGTTTTAATTAGTTGAAAAACTATCAAACATATATCTTTATTTTTACGGTCAGTTTAGAAGGGAAAAAAATGAAAACGGGGTAAGTAATGGTCCTCTTCCGAATGAGCAACATTTCTCAAAAGTTGATTAAAAAAAAAAACTACGAATTTTGAATAATGCCCGTGTACCAAATTTCATTATTCTAGCTCAAACCGTTTTTGCAGAATCTTGTCTACATACACACAGGGACCATCAAAACTTATAAAAACATCAAAATCTCGACATCGAAAATTTTACTGATCTGGCGAGATAGTAAAAAAGAATATCTTAAAATCAAGTAGATCATGGTGTATTTTGTACGATTTATCTATATAATTTAAAAATTAAATAAATTAATATTATTAAGTTTTTAAGTTATTTGCTTTACATGAATATTTTTATTATTAATTTAATTTGAATATTTGTATTTTTAAATTAATTGATAATTTTATTAGAAGAAAATATTCCCGATTAAGTGTATAATATCTATATAATGAATAAAGAAATGAATAGCATTCATGTCAACAAACAAGAGGATGAATGTTGATACGTCCTTGCAGAAAGTTAAAAACACTCCCCGTAGTAGATACTGCGGTTGAATGGGAGGGATTTCCTTCAGCAATGTTCCAAGTGGTGCACGTGCTTCAGCTGCTACTCTCCTGGCCTTCAATGGCCACGCATTCCATTAGAATCCCCCCCCTCCAACTCTCAGCAGTAACGTTTGTGTTGGATATATGCATGTGTGCGTCAGTCATTCAACTTTACACCATGTCGTGGAGTCTAGCATATACGCCTCTATAATCTGTACGATTAGAAGAACGGAGCTTCAGGGAAAAACATAGACACGCATGCTATTTCCGTTTATAAATGGCGGCGAAAGAGACGGAGTTGAGGGATGTATTTTTTTTTTTTTTATTAATTTTCATTTGAATGTTTACAATATAAGAAAACAAACGAGTAGGTGAGATAGTAAATCACAAAAAAATAAAAGCATATCAATAGGTATGTCTGTCACATATTTAAACAATATATAAAAAAAAGAAGTTTTATGAAATAACAAAATTTAAGGCAAATCCTTTGCTGATTAGTTATTTAATTTTAATAAAATAGCCGACAAAATGTTTTTAACAATTACAAAAGACGGTATAATTGCTTACCTAGCAAACGTAATTATATGAAACTTCTATCAGATTTCAAGGACAGTCATACCAACTTAAAAACAAATAAATGTAATGATAGGTAAAGCGCGCTGTCTTTTAAAACAAAAGTCAACTTATGATTTGGTCATAGAAATAAATTTTAAATATTAACATATATTATTATATTTTCCATATTTTATCAGTGAGTCCTTTTTGTTTTCAAGTTTCTGAATTAATCACGGTTGAGAAAGGAATAACCAGCTCGTAAAAGACCTTTAAATGGTTCATGTCAAGTTTAATGAATAATAACTATATATAAAATTGATATAAATTACTATTGAAATTTGAAAATTATCAATAGTTAATTAAATAATAAGCATTTATGATTTCTTAATTTATTGGAAATATAATTTATTAATCTAAAATAAAAATGTCGATTTATTAGAGTGACATTAAAATAAATTTATAGAAATCAAATTAGACACTCAGTCCATGAACTAAATCATTCAACATACAAGAGGCTAAAGATATTTAATAAGGAATTTGAATTGTGTAGAGGTCAAGGATATTCTAGAATGTAATCTAGGTGGTTGGTTGATAATAGAAAATGAGGTGACAGTCGATGGCGTTTGCTGAAACCATTAACTTATAAATTCAATGGTATCACTTAGAAAGATACAATCACATCCATAATATTGAGGAAATTTTATCTATTTTCATTATCATAACATGATGACATCTTAAGGGTGCTGGGATCTTCACAGTTCAGTGACGTTTAACGTGAATAAAGAGTTCATTTATCTAATTGGGTTCAACAGAGAAATTGCATAGCTAAATTCTTTGAATAGGAAATTGGTATTGACGAGGGTAATGGCTTACTTCATTATATTAAATCTAAGTTGAATATTAACTAATCTTTCAGCAGAATATAATTTTGTTTGATCTTCAAAACTATTAATATTTTATTAGAGTTGGCCATTAAATTAGTTTATTTAATTAATTAATAAAAATATGTACAAGCATGACACGATGATCACTTGTCATTCAACTTATTACACACACATTTTATTATGTTAATCATCAATTTCATTCATATTTTATATTTAAGCATCTTTTGTATAAATATTTACAATATTAATCTCTAAATTAAAATAAATTTAAAGTTCTTTAGAGAAAGCCATTTTGTAAGAACGTTGAAATTTAATGAAAAATCTCTGTAACATCCTTCTTAAAAATTAGAATTTCACATTCGAATACCTTTTCATTTTGGATTTACACCAGGATCTGGCCCTTTTGCTTATTTTATCCGGCCAGCCGGCTCGTTGAAAAAGTTTGGTTCTTATTTCGATCTTTCATTCAAAATGGCTCTAAAAAAGGTAATTTTTTTTACAAATGTCCCGGTTTGGCGTTTTCGAAATATGGTCCTCCGGCCCGGGAGACATTTTGAAAATTTCATTTTGGCCCAACCCTCTACACTCTTTTCATACAAAAATAGACAATTTTTTTTTATCTAAGGAGCCTTAAAATATAAGAAACATATTTTTGTTGAAAACATTAATATGTATAGATAAGTGAAAGAAAAATAAAATAAATAAAATCTTACTAAATAATAAAAATAAAATAAATAAAATCTTACTAAATAATAAAAAATATTATATAATTTAAAGATAAATTTATAATATAAATAAATGTTTTGTGTTATTTTTTTGATTGCTATCCAAAACTGATTTTGCTATTTTTTAATGTTCGTAAATATTCAGGGAAGATTATAATTTTTTAGAAAAAAATTAATTAAGAAATAATTTTGTTAAAAAGTGATAAAACATTTCAAAATTTAATCAGTAGGTCCAGTCCAGAGATCCTCAAAGCATACGAGAGGAACTTTCATAAAGTATTTTGATGATTAAAGCGTAGGAGAGAACTAATAAATAGTAATCTTGACGAATTGAGAGCTGGGAAGTAATGAACTTTGGATAAAATAATATTAAATAAATTAATGGAAGGAATAATATAAATTTTAATTATTAATTAATTTTTTTTTTTTTTTTTTGTTTAATTTTTCAATTCATAACACCTAAAATTTCATAAGAAATGATTACTTTTTCATATTTATTCTGACAAAACATTTTAGTATTTCTTAGTCTTTCTTCAGAGTAAAGGACTATAAAAAATCAAAAAAAAAAAAAAAATATTATGTTAAACACTTAACATTAAACTCTTTACCTTTATCACATATTTTTTTTTTAAAAAATATTGTAAAGTTTTTATTGCATGTTTTAAAAGTTTATATACTTTATGAAAGTTCCTACGGATTTCACCATAGTAATGAAATAATATGAGTACTTATTTCCACATAAAATTTTGGAAACAAAACCATGTGGCTGCAAAAATCGGAACATGTTAATAATAAAATTTTACTTCATATTTAAGAATATAATAAAATGAATTAAATGATGTAGTTGAAAAATTATTGATAAAAAAAAAATAATGATCTTTGTATAAATAAAATAAATGATGAATAATAGATTATTTGTATATATTATTACTATCTCGCCAGAGATAGTATTGCGATCATGAAAATTTTCGATGTTGAGATTTTGATGTTTTTATACGTTTTGAAGGTTCCTGAATCATTTTCACTAAGGTTGAGAAAAATGTCTGTGTGTGTGTATGTGTGTGTGTATGTGTGTATGTGTGTATGTGTGTATGTATGTAGGCAAGATTACGCAAAAACGGTTTGAGCTAGAATGATGAAATTTGGTACATGGACATTATTCAAAATTCATAGTTTTCTATCAACTTTTGAGAAATGTAGCTCAACCGGAAGAGGGTCATTACCTACAACGTTTTGATTTTTTTTCCTCTAAAGTGACCGTAAAAATAAAGATATATGTTTGATAATTTTTCACATGATTAATAATTATATAAAACTGCTATATATAGAATTTCAGCTTGATTGATTCGCTGAAATTACCAGAATTAATTTTTTAACACTGAAAATCTCACGCGTCAACACGTGACGTGGTGCCATCAACAAAAAGCCAAACATGCGCTGGTTTAATATTTATTATTTATTATTTATAATTTATAATTAATTAAATTTAATTTAAATATAATATATTATGTTATTTAATCCAATTCAAATTGCGAGATAGTCGAGTGGAGACACTCCAGCTAATTTAATATGGTATTAAATGGGGAAAATAGAGATGAAGATTCTAGAAATGTTTTCTCATAATAAAATAGGAGAAAAAAATGAAATAAATTTAAATTAATTGTAAATTTTATTGATATTTCTTATTGGAATAACAAGTTTTATTTAAATCGGTCTATGAATATATGAGAGTATATCTATCTGTGTCAATGCTTGATAGCATCTCTCGAATGCTTTAATGGAATGAAGTTTAATTGAGAATATTGTCTATTTTATTTTCTATCTAAAACATAAGTGTTTGTGTTTTATTCAGATTAATTTCCTTGGATATATTATATGAACAGAGATTATAATTGCTGTCTTGTTCATTTTTCTATTTTTTTTTTTTTTTTATTTATGTTTTTGTCTAATTTTAAAAGAAAAATCATAGTAAAAAAAAAATATTCATGGGAAAATAATTTATGTCTTGTAACAAATAGAGGGCAAAAAAATTCGCTCTGATAAAATATCACTTGTTAAAATGGCTCTCGATAGGAGAATGCTGATATCGTTTAAACTCATGCATTTTTCATTGGGTGAGTTGTTGCGACGTTTTAGAAGAAGGAAGCGCCTGCCGCCTTTCTAGGGACCCATTATCTATGACAGATATTTAAAATAAATATCCCTGAAAAAGAACAAAACCAAGACGGATGGAGTGGATGTTTAAAAAAAAAGTTCATTTTTTTCTTTCTAATCTCGTGGATAGTTACTCTCAATAACTTGAATGTTTATTCAATACTTGTGAAGGATATTGTAGTATAAATTACATTTGAGTAATATTTTTATAAATTTCTTAATTAGTTTTAGTAACAAATTCTTTTCAAATGTTCAATAACTTATTGTTCGTTTGAAAACAAAAATTAAGATTAGGAATATAAATAAAAAAAAAAAAAAGAAAAATGGTGGTTTTTGGCTTTAGACCAAAAATGAAATTCATTCAAATGATGACTTGTATAATAAATGAAAAATAAACCGTGTTTAAAATAAAAAATAAATAAATAATAAAAAAAAATTAAAAAAATTTAAATCGTTATCCAAGATTAGAAGAAATATTTTTACAGTACTCAAACAAGAAAAGTTTCATTTCGACAATTGTTTTTTAATTAATTTCCCAAATTTTAAAAAACATATTCGGGTTTTAAAGTGCCCTTTAAGAAAACAGACTAAATATGAATAATTAGAACTGACAGGATAAAATACAAGAACAGTAAACGAACTCTATATCCCAAGAACACAATGTAAAGATAATATAAATAAGGTTATGAGTGTGGTTAAGGATGGTTGAAGGAATGCAGTTGCTGCGACCAAGACAAACTTTGTGTTCAATAGTGCACTACTAAAACATGAGCAATATAAAGGAAATTAAAATAGCGAAAAATATTCAATTTCATTTAATATTATATTTGTACTTAAATCTGTAAAAGTTTAATATAAAAATAATTAATTATAATTAATAATACAATAAAATAAAATTTATTTTTACATAATAATTAGAAAATAGGATTTGTAATTAATAAATTTTATTTAATTTTTTATTATTAATCATTATTATAACTATAAATTTATATAATAATGTTTAAAATTATTTAACAAATTAAAGATTTATTTTTTAAAAATAACACTCGCTTTTAGTAGTTTAATATAAATAAAAATTAAATTGAATCTTAATGATTTTCGTAAAATGTAATACTTAAAAAACAGTTTAGAAGAGGATAAAAAGAAAATTAAAGATTTATAAAAAGATTAACGGAAGGATTAAATTTTAAAATTTAAATAAATATGCTTTGTATATCGAGACTGCATATTTATTAAAATTAATTGTTTATGAAAATAAAAATATAAAAATGATTAAATATTTATAAAAAAACCTTATAAATATAATTTTTTTAAGATCGTAATACTTGCTTTCAAAGTGATATAATGGTTGATTCTACGCTTCAAAAGAATTTGTAATGAAAAATGTTCAAACGTTTAAATGTTCAAAGTGTGGAAATGAGAACGGCGGTACTCATGTGTATGTCTATGTATGAAATCAAATATTTTTAATAAATACTCATAAAATTTGCATTTTTTTAACTTTTTTGTAAAATTTGGATTTGGGCTAATTTTATATACAATTCATTTTTATTTAGTGATAAAATAGAAAAAAAAATATTGATCAAATTTGTTATGTGTAGAATATATAAACTACTGATCAATTTTCAAAAACTTAGTGTACGGTAACTAGTTTATCTGAAAATTAAGTTTTTTTTTATCTTTTACACGATATTCATAAAATAAAATTTATATTATATTCTCTATAGAATACTCCTATGTTGGCATATTTCAAGTTGATGATGAAACCTTTGATTGTATTTAAACAAATTTTGGCATAAGTAAAGAAAACAATTTGGAGTTGAATTTACTTGTTAGAAGTTAATACCACTATTAATTAAATGAAACAAGGTGCTAAATAAGATATGCCAAAGCAAAGCCACCTTGAATCGAGATGATCTCGACTAATGACCCAAGTTAACTAACGACGCAATTGACACAACGTTAATGAGTAGATTTGTTCAAATATTCCCATTTCAATAGAAATTATTATATCAATTCTTTTATAATCTAAATAAGTACCTAAATAAATAATTGATATTTTATAATTAATTAAATTATTATAACCATATAATCTATTAAAGAGGCTTTAAAATTATTGTCAATAAGTTTATCTATATATTGATTATTAATTAATGGAGTATCAGGTGTATCGTGAAATACTTAGGATAATTTTAATATTAGTGAACAATTTAAGACAGATTTCTTACCTTATAATTGGGTAGAGATCACTGAATGTTATTTTATTGAATATATCAATTTTTTAGTGTATCATTGTTTTTTGGTCTCATTTTAGCCGTGTTTTGATAAAAAAAAGTTCAATAAAATATTATAAGAAATTTTATTATTACTAATTTAAAGAATTTGTATATTTTTGCTTATATTGATAAGTTGAATTTAATTTATAAAATGTTTTATTCTGTGTATCGCGAAATAAATAGGCGATTCCAAGAGTGGCGTGGCGAAAAAAATTTAGCAGACACTAATTTAATAGTATTAAGTGAATAGACAAATTCGAATTAAGTTAAAATTTGATCGAAGTTTAAAATAATTTTTTTATATATAATAATTTAAATATTAATATCAATTTTTATCAAATTAAGAATTTTTTTATTGGTCAAATCAAAATATTATTTCGAGGTCTTTTATTAACGGTCCTGAAGTGAATATTAAAATATCACAATATCATAGGTTTATTCTATTGAATAAAGTGATGCAGTTAAAGGATTTTATAATAATAAAATATTAAAAATAAATGACAACTAATTGGGCGCGTCCAAATATAGATAAATTTAATTCCCAATGCTTAAATCCCTGTAGTCAAAATGTTTATTTTTTTTTTTTCATTATTCAAACAAAAATCAACAAAACATTGTGCCTAACTGAAAAAAAAATCAATTTTATTAGCGTATTTTTGAAATAGATTTAAACAGTAAAAAAAAAAAATGAAATAATCCCTAAAAATAACTTTCGGTTATATTTTTAATTTAAATTTAGATTTAGATTTTATTATTAACACTGAAGTAAATTTAGAATATTTAAGGTTTTAGTGAAAAACCACAATCAAAGAAAAAGAATTGTGGAAAAGAAAATTAAAATTAAATTAACTGATTAATCCAGATTCAACAGATTGAATTAATTTTTCCGTAGTACAATATAAATAGTATTAATTTCTTGCAGAAATTGGTAGAAATATGAATAGAATATTTACCTGCAAAAAAAGAAAAGAAAAAATATTAGTCAATTAAATGCATGGGCCAAAGACATAGCTTTTGCTAATTAGATTACCAATATTAAATTAAGACTTCATGGACTGTGTAAATTAAAAAATTAAAAGGACCTGTTGCGGCTTTTTATCTTTTTAGCTTATAATTCTATAAATGTTTCATAGTTACTTATCTTTTGTAATACCTCGATAAAAAATAATTCATAGACAATTTTTTGGAATATTAATTTATAAAATTTTTAAGTAATAAAGTTGTCGAATTTGTATAAGTAAAAAAAGATATGATTACAATTGGAAATCCTGTCTTTTAATAAATTAAGTACTAAGTTTCTAATTATTAATTCAACATTAGAATATTCAGTAAAAATTCAAATTATGTATATGACTGTTTAAAATAATATTATATCAAGGTTTCTCCATTTACTAATTGGAAAAACTTATCTGAGTGTCTTAATTTTTTCACTAATGAAAGAATAAAGTATACTTTTTTAAGTACATTAAATAAGTTACAACTCATTTTTCTATTAAATTTTGTAGTTTTATTTGTTCTTAGGTGTCTTGGCACTTTTTATTCAATTAGATATTGCATGTTTCTATATTTTTTTTATTGAACATTTTTTCACATTATTATCCATGTTTAAATTTTTTCATTTAATTATTAAATTTGACTATTTCATACTCCAAAGATAGTTATTTTTTGTCTTAAAGATACTTTAAAATAAATCAAAGCTAATTGATTTTTTTTTTAATTCAACATTTATTCTTAATTTATTATCATTTTAATCTCTTATTATAAACAAAAATGTTTTTGTTATAAAAAAAAAATGACTTTTAGTTAAAAAGAAATCAAAATTTAATTAATTTTTAATGTCTAAAAATATATGATGAATATTTTTTAAATCATCTATAATCAAAGACAGAATAAGTTGACCTGTGGCCAGGCACAGAACCGACCGACGTTTTGAAATAAATTAATTTCCTTAGTGTGATAATAACCCTTCCCTTTCTATCGTCGATCGGTAATAATACCACTTCCGGTTTACGAATATACACCAGAAGTTGATCAATTCATCATACTGATGCATTAAGTAAATATACCAAATTTTATCAAAATCCGTTGAGCCATTCAAGCTGTTCACATCTATACGGTTACACAGATGGATTTTTTTTGTGTGAGACAATCACAGATATTGTTAATAAATTATTGTAATTTTTATTTTTCTTTAAATAAATAATATAACATAAAACATTACTCTTTTTATCTATATGTGTAAATTTCATATGTGCAATTTAAAAATTGTGAAAATTCCAGTTAAATGAAAAATAATTTATTTAGAGATAAAACCAACGTTTCAGCAAAAATATGAAAAAATAAAAAAATTTTGATGAAATATCAGTTTTACCTCTAAATAAATAATTTTTTATTTATCTGGGATTTTCAAAAAAATTTTCATTCCAATTATTCCTTCTAAATAAAAATAAATTTAAATAAGTTGACCTGTGGCCAGGTCCGAACCGACCGACGGTTTGAAATAAATTAATTTCCAGCTACAGAAACAATTTCAAATAATTTTAATATATCTATTAATGCAATAAAAAACAGATATGGATATAACATAAATATTTTTAATTTTATTTTATTTATAATATATATGTAAGACTAGGATGTGACGTCATGAATGGCTGAATGACGTCATATAATTTTAAATTGAGAAAAAACTAATAAAAATGATTTTCTCGAGGATAAAACCAATACAAAGTGCATGATTCGTGGTGATATGTAAAAAATCTCCTCATGTGAAATGTGGTGTGAAAATAACCCTTCCCTTCCTATCGTCGATCGCTAATACTACCACTTCCGGTTTCCGGATTTGCACCAAAAGTTGATCAATTCATCATACTGATGCATTAAGTAAATATACCAAATTTCATCAAAATCCGTTGAGCCATTCAAGCTGTACACATCTATACGGACGGACGGACGGACGGTCAGACATCATGCTAAATACTTTTTTCTGTTAAGAAAATGCATGATTCGTGGAGATATGTAAAAATCTCCAAATGTGAAATTTGGTGTGAAAACAATACCTCCCTTACTATCGTCGGTCGGTAAAAAACCCACAAAGCCCCCCACCTAGGGACAAATTATAGAATGGCGGAAAAAAATATCGATACCGAAGAATCGATACTTAGCCTTTCGATACCTATCGATGCTCAATATCGATACTTTGCTTTTGAAATCGTGTCCCTAGTGAAAACAATACCTCCCTTGCTATCGTCGGCCGGTAAAAATTTGCGACTTATGCTACTACTTTGTATAGAACATGTAAAGATCGCGTGGTTGCTTAAGTAAACGGCGCAAGGGATTTAAGTGTTTCTGTATATAATCCATACTTCATATTCTAGAATTTTGAGTTAAGTGTATTTATAATATATATTTGTTAAATGTGTTAAAATATATGAAATGTTATATTTGATATTGATTTATTTGAATACATTATTTGAATATAATAAGGTTTTAAAGTATTAGTTGTTTCTTTTAATTTTAAATTATACATCTAAAATTGAGATGTCTTTATTGTTAATAATATAATAGATTCACACAAAATTTAATATTTCATTTCGTTTAACATGTCTGCTTATCTGTCTATGTAATGAGAGCAAACTTTAGAGGTATATGCACACACATAACAACATAAACCATGCAAAATATTCACTTAACAATACAATATTAACATTAAATTTAATAACATACAAAACCAAAGAGCGTGTATTTCTGTAAAGTGGACGATATTATTATGAAAAGTTAACATAATATAAACAAAACAAGCCCAAATAAAAGGCTTGGCGGCCTAATTGCTTTCTTTAATATGTCGGAAAAGAAAGAAAACAAAGAGGGGAAGGATGCTTTGTGTACACGTTAAGGACCCTCAGGGTGCCTCATTCGCGACGAGATCATTCGTTTATTGTCAAGTGCGTCCACAGCGACAAAAACTGAGAAAGGACCAGAGGTACTAGATGACAGCGTGAGAGATTGTCAAAAATTAATTTGCATATTAGAAGTTAATTTTTCTTCAATGAAAGGTTGTATATACATCCTGGAAGCTCTTTGGATGTATGAAGTGTTCCCAATTTACATGTGATCCATCCAGATTAAACCTGACAGACCTCATATGTATGAATGAATAAAAACTTCTCAATTAACTATTTGCTTTCAGTAGTTCTTTGTTAAAAAAAAACTTAAATATTTAATATTTAAGTAATTGATCTGTATTTATACAAATACAAGAAAAAATTCAGGTAAATTTAAGCAAGAAATTTGTAAAAGGATTTATATAATCATATTCAACAATACTACACTTTACTGGTTGGGTTGATGTGAATGAATATGATAGCATCTATACAAACAAATACTAGTATACACCGCTTATCCGATTAAGTTCAACATTTGTGAGAAGGTTAAGAACAATGGCTAGGGATTTTAAAATTCGACTTATTCGGAAAGGTAAAATAAAACATAAAAAAACTATTTACAAGAATTATTATTATTATATTTAAAATTATCTGAGATTAGTTAAAAAAATCAAAAGTATTATCTATCTATCTCTGTGGTTCTACGGAACACGAAAGTCTTGGCCGCAGCAACCACACTTCTCCAAGTATCCCTATTCTGAGCAACGACCCCCAATCCCTACCCTCTCCCATCTCTCTCACGTCCCTTCCCACATTACCCACCCACCGCGTCCTTGGACTTCCAAGCGGGCGTTTCCCACTCGGTCTCCCAACCAATATATTTTTCGCCATTCTTTCCTCCCCCATTCTAGCCACATGCCCTGCCCATCGCAGCCTTCTTGACTAATTCTAACTATATCTGGAGATGCATACAAGTTATGCAGTCTCCGCCATTCCCCAGATACCTCATCTTTCTTTGGCCCATAAATGCTTCGCAGAATCCTATTCTCAAAAAGTATTATATATATATATATATATTAATAAAATGGGTGTTGAATATGTTAGTCAGTGCTTAATTTGTAATGTTTTATTTCAAAAGAGCAACTTATTTCACCTGTAACGACACTAATGGACAAATGAGTGTGGTGGCGAAGCTCTTCATTTACAATATTAGATAGCCGGCATTATTTTGCAATTAAAGTAAATGTCAATTGCTATACAAACACGACGAATAATTAAGTACTTTCAATTAGTTACAGTTAAAAATTAACCTATTAACAAAAAGGGAGGCTGCTCTAGATGGTAAAAAAAATAAACAAATAAATAAAAAAAAAACTTGTTAAATAGAAGAATAAAATAAATGTTGGAAGGTAGAGAAATTAATTAATATTAAACAAAATACCCTTTGGTGTAAAAGATAAAAAAAAAGAAATTTAGATTCTCCTCATCCAAGTCTTTAAATAGGGGTATTATTTATTTATTTATTTGTTTGTTTATTTATTTTTTGGTTTGTGTATCTTTATAATTAAATTATATTATATTATTTGATATAAAACATTAGAAATTTAATTTATTTGGGGATTACTTTACTCCAAAATCAAAAACATTTGCAGAAGGGGGGAAAAGGTAGTCACCAAAAATGTGATTAGATTTATATAAAAGGTATTGTTGTTTGATGATAATAAGAACCATTCACTAAAAAATATATACGCCTCATCATTCATTATAAACAGGAAATATATTAAAAATATAAATTATGCCAACTGTGTTATTGTTGTAACCCGGACCATTCAAAGTAAATATTTAGTTGAAAGGTAAATTTTAAAACAAAAAAATGACATTTTTTTTTGCCATCATAGATCCATAGGTTAGAAGATTATGACCGTTATTCATTTTGCAATTTAAATGTATTAAAAATGTTTATTATAATTCTAATAATAGGAAATAATTTAATATTTTCATAATTGAATCAAAGATATAGTTGAGATAAAAACAATATTACTTTTTATATTTCTTTACGCTTTAAGGTACCAAAACGTTATTTCGAACATGGTTGTTAATATTCTATATTATTAAGTAGTGGTTATCCAATGAAGTTTGGAATTTAGTTGAAACCTTAAGTAATAAAGGATCGTTTCCGATCTTCAGGAAAATCCGGTACGAAGTTTGATTTTTCTTAAAGGAAAATGATTATATTTTGGTTAAAATTAATTAATTAATTTTTTTTTTTTAAATAACAATCTTTAAAAGTAAACGTTAAGGGAAAAAAAGCATTCCAAAAATTTGTAAAAAATTTCAGAAAATAAACCATAGAATAAAGAAAGTATAAAAATAACTTCTTAAATCTTAGTTTAAATGAGATTTTAATTACTATTAAGCAATTTTAATAGCAAAATTTGATAAATAATAAATTTAATTATTATTGAGTGATGTCAGTCTTCCAGAGCTTCTAGGGCGTATTGTAGTGTATCTTATTTGTTGTTATTTTGCACAATGTACCCAAGGTACCCACATTTTTTTACCATAATAATTATATTTATTAACTCCTAGGATGTATTCATTTCTTGCAGAACTTGTACATTTTTTATTCGGTCCATCCAGGAAATTTTTAACATCATCCGATTTAGACACCTCTCAAAAACTCGTAGTCTGTTGATCAAAGCTTTGGTTAAAGTCCAAATTTCAGCAGAACACAGCAATATTGACCATACATATTATTTGATTGTTCTTAGTCTTATTTCCTTGTTGAGTTTTAATATTAATTATTCTATAAAAAAGGACAGGAATGAAACACGGAAGGTATATGGAAATTGTTTAAATATTTCTAGATTTCAATAGAAAATGGCAGCTAAATCACACACACCTACACTATCATCGACCACGATGTCATCCTGGGATAAAGATCGTTTTCTGTTCAACTCCAAGTCATAATAAGTTGAGCTGTGGGCAGGCACAAACCGACCGAAATAAATTAATTTCCAAACAACATTATATATATGATATATCGTATATCTATACATATATATAAAGTATAAAAAAAATTAAAACTTGAATTAAAATGACCAAATTATATTATCTTAGTCTTTATTTTTAGTTTAATTAATCAATAATTAATTACTACTATATTTTAAATGAAATATTTTCCGACAATGAATATAAAATTACTATTTTGTAAACTACCACTTCAGGTTTCCGGATATACACCAAAAGTTGATGAATTCATCATACTGATGCATTAAGTAAATATAGCAAATTTTATCAAAATTTGTTGGGCTGTTCAAGATATACACGTCTATACGGACACACAATGGACAGACAGATATCATGGTAAAAATACTTTTTTCTGTTAAGAAAATGCATGATTCATGGAGATAAGTAAAAATCTCCATATGTGAAATTTGGTGTGAAAACAATACCTCCCTTACCATCGACGGTCGGTAAAAATGCAACGAGAATTTATTAACACCAAGTTTGAGCTTTCCAATTTCTAGAAATCGATATTATTTTAATTGAATATTTTATTTTAAATGTTGGAAATGTCCATTGTGTTTAGACATGACAAGGTTCTTCCTTAGGAATCATTTCCCTTTTATTCCTCAAACTAATTAAGTAAATTTCAGAATATGACTTTACTGACTGTTACGCATCGATGAATGTATAAGTGCCTTTTATATTAGAAAGGTAAAACTTATAAGAACGAAGACTTGATGATTTTTTTAATCAAAGACATGGTTACAATCAAACAAATCAGGGAGAATCTATATTTTTTATTGTTTTTTAATTACTTAGCAATACTTGTAAATCAAGCAACTCATTAAAAAATATTAAATAAATAATTAATAATATTCTTTTTAAATTTCTCTATATCAAACCAACTACTTGTTTTTCTAAGCAAAATTTTTTAGTAGAAAAAAATGTTTATTTTTATAAATAATTGTAAATAATTTTCCAAAAATAGATTAATTTTTTTATAATAATAATGAAAATTGAATTTATCAAATAAATAAAAAATCATACTTTTATATAAGCCCTTTCAATGTTTGAGAATTAAAACCATTACATATTTCTCGGCGCTTATTTAATAAATTTATATTTAATTATTTTCAAAATTATAGAAATTAATGAAGGATAATGAGTATAAATTTTAAAAAACAAATTACGAGTTGGTTTAAAAATGGATTTACAGTTTAAAAATAAATACAATTATATTATATAATTTTAAAAAACATGTGTTATATATATAAAATTTAAAACGTCCTAAAATTATTTATTATATTCAATCGAAAAACTTTCAATGGCATCCGTTAACGATTGCAAAAAAATAATTTTTAAATATAAATAAAGAATTCAAAATCTTTTCAAATATAATTTTGGATATTGAATTTTTTTTTTCCATTAAAAATTATTATAATTAAGAAAAGAATAATAATCGATCGGTGAAATATTATGAAATATGGATGATGTGGTAAAATTTCATCTCGTAGAAAAGTAAATTTGTGAACGGTGATTTAAGCTTTATGTGGTTGTGCGTTACACAATGCAGTAATATTGGAGCTTTTGAATTTTTCACTTCATTTATTGTACGCAGGTGTATGCAAAAGTCTCAGGGTTAGTTGCTAGTTTAGTCCCAAGTTCACGAATAGTTGTATGCGAAAAAATAGGTTTCCACAGTTGTTATTAATTCCTCGTTATTAAGATGGGTCGGTAGCCTTCCTCGAGGTTCTTTGATGATACTCAATTTTCCAGAAATACATTTTTGGAAGAATATCGAGCATTTTTTTCATTAATGGATCCATCTCCAAATGCGTGATTCATGTTTCTCATAGCTTGAGCTACACAATTATCTAATTTGTACAATCAAAACGCGTTTTTTCTTTCATCTGATTTAGGAGAAAAATAAAATAAAAATATCAAAAAAAAGGCATATTTTACTTAATCTGTATTTTTTTTTCTTTTAGCATTTGGGAGTTTTATAATTCCAATAGTATTAAATTATTAAAGCTTTGGTGGTTGTTTTTATTTATAAATAATATTTTGTAAATAAAACCACATATTGATATTTGTTATTGTAAATTTATTCGAAAAAATACAAAAAATACACAACGTTTCGATTGCAGAAGTAGCAATTGTAACGTTGTGTATTTTGTGAATTGGTTTTATTTACAAAATTCACTTATAAATTCCAATAGTAGTTTTTGTCTACTTGAATCGTAATAACATTCTTTTATTGAATTTAGAAAAATACTATAGAGATAGATTGAACTACAATCCTTTAATATGTACTCAGGTCAATTTTACTAGTTTATAAATCAATTTCCATACTTTATATCTTTATCCTTGTATAATGAATGCACAAGTACAAAGTTTTATTGTTTTTTTACATGAATTACTAATAAGAAAAATTCTTCATTTTATTTAATTTTCATTAAAATTCAATTCATATTTAAAAATGTCTTACCCCATATTGTGTATTTAATCTCGATTAAATATTTGTGCAGGTAATAAACTTTTATTTATTAAATGACTTCCATGCAAATGATCAAGGAGAGTGAATTTAAAATTAAATGAACAGTTAAAATTGTCTTTAAATTAGAAAGAAAAATATTTATTTCCTTAGTCTATATAAAACAGTAATAAAACTTGGATTAATTTCTATTTGGGGTTGGACGAAGCCGCTGCTTGAGCCCGTTTTAGATGTGCTAATTATTTGGACAGATGGCCAAATAATAGAGTGAGTATAAAAAGTCAACCACTCATATTAAAGCAGGAGGGTTGGAACGTATAAAATATTTGTAAAATAGACAATTATAAGCTTAGTGATAAGTTTCCTTAGGTTATCCGACTGAACGGGATTTCCTGTATATTTTTGTAAAATGACCCCTTTTCATTCGGTATTTGAATAAATTAATTTTTAATTAAAATAATATTAATGATATGGCCCGAAGTCTCTTTGAATAATTAATTCCTATCAATAGATAGTAAATGACTATAATACAAAATATACTAAGTAGGATCATTAGAATTTTATATCTATATTAATTATATGAATATAAATTTAAAATATAATATATATAATAATAATGTATTTTAAAACAAAAAAATGCGAATTTTAAAAAAATGTATATGAAATAATAATAATAATGTATTTGAAATAATCAAAATCACTGATGCAGGGAATAAAATGTAATGTATAATAAATAAATTTAAATTCAATTAATCAAATTTGTTTGTTTTTATTTATATAAATATTACAAATTATAGAGAGAATTGGAATGATTCAGAAAAATATTGGTTTGTTATATGATACACACACACATGTATGTGATATTATAAAATTTTAATTTTGTATCAATTTTTATAATTTTTTGTAAGTTTATAATACCTAAAATAATGATACAATAATATAAATATAAAAAATGTTTATAAAATAACGTTTTTCCAATGGACTAAAACTAATAAAATAATTTTTCTATAAACCTGACAAAGTTTATGGATGAATTGCTTCATATTCAATGAAAAACGTTGGGCGCATTAAGTTTTATTTATTTGTATGAAAAATCTAATCAAAATTTATGTAATAATAAAATTTTTAAAACATAAACTGATCATGCAATAAAATAAATAAAACATAACACTCAGTCCCACACCAAGTCCTCCGCCTCCTGCATCCAGGCACACTACACGCCACTTTATTCACGTCAACGGTCCATCTGGCCGAAATTCACTTTACCATATACCCAACTTAAAATATGGTATAGTTGTTAAAATACGTAGGTACTTGGTTTAAAATATCTGAAATTATAATACTTAGAAATTTGAACTTAGAAGGTTAATTTATATATTTAAATAATAAATATAATTATACAATTAATCTAGTGTTATGTACAGCACGAAAACCTGCCAAGTTCAAATTTCTAAGTATTATAATTTTAGATATTTTAAATCATGTACCTACGTATTTTAACAACTATACCATATTTTAAGTTGGGTGTATGGTAAAGTGAATTTCGGCCAGATGGACCGTTGACGCGAATAAAGTGGCGTGCCTGGGTGTGGTGGCGATTCTTGGGAATGCGAAATGTTTACCAGTGGATCAGGCTGTTGATGAAAATGATTATGATTGATTTTAAAGTGCATCTAAACTTGGCATTGGGATGGATTTGAACCCTTTTTTAGGCAAACAAATATCCGATAGGAACTTGGCCCCCTTTTTAACAGGTATGTTTTTGATTAGATATATATATACACCTTACATGTATACCTACCTATATATTTAATAAGCATATAACAATTAATAATACGAGAATATTAGTCTCTAAATGTCTATTAAATTGAATCACGTATTCAACATTTTTCTTTTATCAAATAAATGGAAAATTTTAATCTAATCACACACAACGAAATACTAACTAAAATTATTGAAAAATGTTAATCATACAATTTCACTTTCCCAGGGTTTTGATATTATTTGAAACGGATGTTTTATGATAAAATAAGAATTCACTTGATCTAAAAAACACATTCTAAATATTATTAATAAACTACTCAATTCAATTTATAACATTTCTTAGTACTTATAATCTAAAAATAATAACCAAATTATATAAAAACATCAACAAATTAGATAGAAAATTTTACTTGTAATTAATTAATTTGACAACGATAAAACTGAATATTTATTTGTTATATGGATATTTTTCAATTAAAATTTATAAGATATAAATTAATTCGAGTGAATGAGTATGGGTTATGATCCTCCTATACCAATCTCTATGATGTTAATGATCTCGAAAGTTTTTGGTCGCATCATCTACGTTACTCCAAACGTCATTAGTCAAGTGTCACCCTCTTATTAACCGTCTCGAAATTATGACTTGGAGAAGAAAAATTTATTCGAGAGCAGAAATATTTTATTCCACGAAAGTATAATAACACTGGGTTTAGAATTTAGAAAACAATCGGGTGGCGACCCTAATACAACATAATCCAAAGAAAATACAAAAATTTTGGAAACTCTTTTGTTTATATGGAGACAAAATTTAAATGGGTTGTGGTTGATTGAGAGTTTTTGTGAACGATCTCTCTGTTAATAGGGGTAAATAAAATAATTGTTGCCAAACTCTTTGGAGAAATGAGAAAATTGTTTAAGCAGAAATCAAAGTGTCAGTTTAAATGATAAAATTTTCTAAGAAGCCAATCTTGAGCAATATCGGGGTGAGCAATTTTTCTCTTAAGCAGATGTTCTAAAACTGAGGAAGAAGTTAGTCACATGTCCAATGAAAAGCGGAAAATGTTTTCTGTAGTGAAAGATAGAATTTTTTGACAAATGAAAGCTTTTTGATGAAAGGGTAAAATTGTTTCCTAATTCTAAGAACCTAATAAGAAACAATTTATCATAAAAGGTTAGTAATAAGATAATACAATGTCTATTCTTTGTATATACTTATATACTTTTTACAAATAATATATAAATGAATAACAATTTTTTATGAGAAGCTCGTGTTATTTTTAATTAAAAATTTAAGTCTATAATAATAATAATATATCTTGTTTTTAATTAATGTTTAATTTAATTACTAATATTAAAAAATAATAATAATTAATTTTTTCAAGTTCATTTAATTCTAAGATTTTTTTTTATATATTCCTACATCTCAAATGTTTATCACTTTTAAGTTATAATTGTCCACGAAAAGGTGTTGTAGAAAAAATTATTTTTGTAAATGTCAACATTCATATTCGTTTAATTAAAATGGTTTCAATCTATAATTAATCTTATATTCATATTTACTTAATGAATTTTCGTATACCTAAATATTCTTGATATCAAATTATTATAAAAAATAAAGATAGAATTAGTAGAGAATTTAAATAAAATTGTCATATAAAAATTATTGTTGATTTAAAATTTCTATTAAATATATAATATATAAAATATAATAATAATCAAATAGAGAATGTACAAAAGGAGCCGGTACAAACGATGTGAGAAATGACTACGATTAAAGGATTGTAAAGAATTTCCGGCCATTCACTGAAAGATCAGTGACCATTTGCGAGAAATCTTACGAGTTAAATAAGAATAAAAATTAATTATAAATAGATTTTTTTGTATAATATTAAATTGAGTTCTAAATGATTTAATCAATATTTATAACCTAACATATGAAATAAAATTTTAAATTAACTATTAATTAGGTTTTATAAATTTTAATGATATTTTTGACTTATATTTATTTAATAATAAAAATAATATAAAAAATATCTATTAAATATTTAAATCTAACAAGAGATTAAACTCATCTTTACAGGCGTTTTTTGATTAAATAATGGAGGTGAATTTTACTTATTTGAAAATTTAATATTCACAGCTAAATATTTTTATCATTTTAATTTTCAAGAAATTTAAAATTTAATTTAATAATTTACAATAATAATAATAATAATAATAAATAAATAAATAAATAAAATATAATATGTGTTAATATAATTCCGATATTTGAACAATGCTATTTTCGGACTGATGTCGTCACATGATCAGTAGTAAATCCCCAATTAGTAGTAAATCTAGTATATTTTTATAATTGAAAATCGTAAATAAAAAAATATTAGAACTGAAATATAAAAAAAAAATTTTAATTTTTGGAATGTAAAATTTAATAATCATATTTATAGATAATTGCGATAATATTTAAATATTTCATTCAAATATTTTTAGATAAATAATTATTTAATCTTTGTTTCTAAGAATTTTCTCTAATACTTATTTTTAAGTTGTAATTAAATTTTTGAATTAAGTTCTCGATCGATTTTTTAAAATATCAAAAATTTATTTTTAATTTCATTTGATTTTTGATAAAAAAAAAATTGAATTATTTTAAAAATAAATAAATAAATAAAAATTACTACTCGATGAAAAAAATTATAATCCTTATAATTTATTAATTCTTTCTTATAGTTTGTTTCATAGAAAATGATGCCATTAATAACTTATTTTATAAACTTTGAATAAATCTTCCTGTTGAGTGTAAAACACACACAATCATCAGGTGTTTAAAATAATATTTATAAGAAGATTTATATATACACATGTAAAAATGGAAATTAAAGAATAAGTTAATATATATATTAAAGTGTTTGTTTAAGGAGTAAATTTATGCATTTATTATCAGCAACTGATAACGTTTCAAAAATAATAAAAATAATATAAAATAAAAAAAAAATATGATCCAGGTATATTCAAGAATATTCAATTTTCTCTTAAAACTTGCATTCCTTTTAAATATTGCCTCAATTAAATTTAATTTATTCAATTTTCAAGAAAATCATTAATAAGTGAGAAAAAACGAACAAGATGTCTGGAAGAGAGAGGGGATTAGCCATTTAGTAGAAGCATTAGAAGAAGAAAAAGTAGAGGTTGAAAAAATGCAAGGAATGCAGGGCAATGAATGGTGAATATCAGATGAGCGCCAGTGCGCTGCGCCTCTCCACGCACAGTGACTCAACTGAATATCATCCAAGGATTCTTCTCCGAAACCATTTTCAAATGAGCCTTTCACACGAGTCAGGTGGTTGGTTGGTTGGTTGATTGGTGTTCTTTTTCTGGGACACACTAAAGATTTTATAAACGTATCTGATTGGAGTGATGGTATCATTCTTATTGACCCATTATAAGAGTTACATGAGCAAATAAAGCGAGTTAAACCCAAAGCAGTATTGGATATCTATTTATTGATTAAATTGTATTAAATTATAGGTGAATTTGAAATAAAGTACATTTAAAAGAATTTTAGAAATTCTTTTCCTTATTCCCTTATTCACAACAAAAATAAATTTACTTTCCATGATTAAACAATAAAAATTATATAATATGAATGTATAAGATAAAGAAATTTTATAAAAATATTCTTCATTAAATATGGAATTATTAATGAAATTCTTAAATTATCTACATATTTTCGAAAGCAATTGACAATGATCATTATGTTGTTATTGAATAGCTATATAATCTAACATATTTAACAGTTGTTTTTGGTACTTGAAAACTAAAAATATTTTTTTATGGTAATAAGTTGTAATTAAAATAAGCTGGAGTGTCTCCACTCGACTATCTCGCAATTTGAATTGGATTAAATAACATAATATATTATATTTAAATTAAATTTAATTAATTATAAATTATAAATAATAAATATTAAACCAGCGCATGTTTGGCTTTTTATTGATGGCACCATGGCACGTGTTGGCGCGTGAGATTTGCAGTGCTAAAAAATTAATTCTGGTACTTTCAGCGATTCAATCAAACTGAAATTCTATATATAGCAGTTTTATACAATTATTAATCATGTGAAAAATTATCAAACATATATCTAATTTTTACGGTCACTTAGAGGAAAATAAATCAAATCGTTGTAGGTAATGTCCCTCTTCCGGTTGAGCTATATTTCTCAAAAGTTGATAGAAAACTATGAATTTTGAATAATGTCCATGTACCAAATTTCATCATTCTAGCTCAAACCGTTTTTGCGCAATCTTGTCTACATACATACACACACACATATACACACACACACACACACAGACAGACATTTTTCTCAACCTTAGTGAAAATGATTCAGGAACCTTCAAAACGTATAAAAACATCAAAATCTCAACATCGAAAATTTTCGTGATCGCAATACTCTCTTACGAGATAGTAAAAAAAGGACAAACCTTAAAATGCATTTTTTGTATTTAGTGTTAGTGTTAAGATAATTCTATTAGAAATTTTAATCATTTATTTTTTGCAAATATATTAGAACAAAAAATTGCAATGTATGCCATAATTTTGGTCCGATGGGTATATTTGAATTTTTAAGGAAGACATGTTTTGAGGATGACACGAATAATACAATATATCTTGATAAATAAATGTAAATTAAATCAACTGAATAAGGTAAACATGAATCAGAGAGCATTTTGCTTCCTGTTAAAAATGAAATTGTAAACCAATTTCGAGGGTGTATCGTCAGTTCATCTTCAGTCTATAGTTTCAAATTAATTTGTAATGAGTGAATAAAGAAAAGTAATTAATATATAAAAATTTTCATTTTATTTAATTATTTTCAAAACAATTAATAAATCTATTTTGTTTATTTAATAAATATTTTAAATTGAATATGACATATTTGGAATATTCGGTTCAAGTCATCTTTTTATCATTATTTATTAATAGGAAAAATGTTAGAAATTTTAATGGAACATAATAAAAATGTAGTAAGATTAAAAAACTCATGTGTATATCTATTAAAAAACTTATAATATTAGATATACTTATTTTTACTGACCGACGATAGTAAGGGAGGTATTGTTTTCACACCAAATTTCACATGTGGAGATTTTTACATATCTCCACGAATCATGCATTTTCTTAACAGAAAAAAGTATTTTTAGCATGATGTCTGTCCGTATAGATGTGTACAGCTTGAATGGCTCAACGGATTTTGATGAAATTTGGTATATTTACTTAATGCATCAGTGGGATGAATTGAGCAACTTTTGGTGCAAATCCGGAAACCGGAAGTGGTAGTAATAGCGCTCGACGTTAGGAAGAGAAGGGCTATTTTCACACCAAATTTCACATGAGGAGATTTTTTATATATCTCCACAAATCATGCACTTTGTATTGGTTTTATCCTCGGGAAAATCATCTTCATTAGTTTTTTCTTAATTTAAAATTATATGACGTCACCCAGCCCTTCATGACGTCACAGACAGCTCTTATATATTATAAATAAAATAAAATTAAAAATATTTATGATATATCCATATCTGTTTTTATTGCATTAATAGATATATTAAAATTATTTGAAATTGTTTCTGTAGCTGGAAATTAATTTACTTCAAACCGTCGGTCGGTTCTGCGCCTGGCCACAGGTCAACTTATTTACACAATATATTTATTATTTTATTAATAAATACGAAGTGCATCAAATTAGTATATAATATTATACAAATATATTAATTGAAATATATAATACAAAAATTAAATAAAAATAGAACCTATATTATAGATTTTTATTAAAAGATTTTACTTAGGATAATTTTTGAATATTGCACAATATGAATAAAATATAAATATAACGATAAAATTAATTTGTACCTTAAGAAATTCATTTGTTATAAATCTAAAATGTATTAGTGTGTGGGTGGAGGTGGTAGTGGTAATTGGTTGCCGGATATTAGTAAATTATGGTAATACCTATAGAAAACCCGCTTACCGTATCGATGTTGACAGGGAGACCGGCGTAGCTGCCCGAGTTGTCTCCCGGCATGCGCATTCATACACCAACATCAACTAAATTGACTGACTGAGGTAGAGTTGATAGGAACCCCTGACATTTAGGCAACCCACACTATTTACTTTAAAATTTTAATATTTTAAATATTTTATTTAAATAGTCGTAGTAATATTTTGGTTTTGTAATTTTTATTAGTTTTTAAAAAGTGCAATAATAACAATTTGTTTTTATTAAATGTTTTGGAAAAAGAATTCAACTTTTCTTATCTTAAAATTATAAGGTGAAATAATAAATTCAAATGAATGGACAATAAAAATGAAACTACAGCAGTTATACTCTTAATCATCTAGAAATATATCAATATTGTAAATAGGGAGTGTCAAAAAATTACATTTAAAGAAAAAACTATGAGGGGATTAATTAAAAAAAATGTTGTTTTTAAATATACGAATGTGTGCAATGCTTCATTTATTAAAAAATAATTTTAATATAATAATATCTTTATATCTTATCTTATTATACTAGCAAAAATTGTATATATATTATATATATTTGTATATTTTTAAATTAATTTATTAATTTTTTGAAATTCACAGCATAGATAATATTTATAAAGACAAATCGATTTGTATTGGTTTCAGCCTGGAGAAAAATCATCTACATTAGTTTTTTCTTAATTTAAATTTATATGACGTCACTAACCAAGTCATCCATATTTCTTTTTGTCATTTTTTTAAATTAAAAATGTATTAATATTTTTTTATATTTAAAATATTTTATTTAATAAAATTAAAAATATTTATTTTAATAAAATTTTGAATCAAATTATGAATTATATTTATTAATCTTTCAAAAAAAAAAAATCTAAAAGATATCTATTTCTCTTGCAAACATTGTAAGTTTAAAAAACAATTTTTAAATCTCTTTTGTCGTTTAATTTTTGATTTTTGAACATTTCTGAGATCAACAATGTATTTGACGTCTATGTCTTCCTTGGTATCAGCAACGATAAAATATGTTATTTATCGATTCCGAACTTAGCAATCAAAATATAAATTATTTCTCTAGATTCCTTTCTGACTTCTTACATATTCATTCATTCATTCATTTTAAAGGTAAGCATATTGGAAATTGTTAATTTATTAACCCTTTCACTGCTAAGTTAATTTAAGACTAAGCATACCCTCTGTGCTGAATATTTTTTCATATATATATTTTTCAATTTTACTTTTTTATTATATAATATAATAAATATAATATATAAAAATTATATAATATAATATAATATTTTATATATAATATAATAAAATATAATATAATAAATATAATAAATATAATAATAATAATAATAATAATAAATATAATTATATATATAATTATATAATATTATATATATAATTATTTATATATTATATAATATTATATTATATAATTATTTATATATTATATTAAATAATATTATATATAATCATGCAGAAATTATTAATTTTACATGCTATTGCTTACCTGAACGTAATTAGTGTATCAATCAAACTGCTTCAGTTTGAAAAATTTCACAGGTAAAAAATTTTATAGTTATTTTACTACACGCCCCTGTTCTCTTTGTTCCTATATTCACCCACTTCACTATGTAATATAGGTCTAAGATTTTATTTTCAAAAGTTGTTTTATTAGGCTATTAGGGTATAATATAGCCGAATTCTAGATATAATATTATTTACATTATTTACATTATTTACATTTTATTCACTTAAAAGTGAATATCTGTATGGTACCTCTCAAAGCAAGGTGATACACACAGCCCCACATCACATTGCCTGCACATATATCTGCTTTCTCTTCTCTTCTTCTCACCTGTTGTAGTATGAGCACAAACTACACATATTCTAGCCGGAAATTTCTTCTTGGCTGTAGGTGGAATAGGAAATGGAAAATGTCTTTCAGTTAGGCGAAATGGACTGTGTTCAGTAGGGGCGGCCTTTTTTCGTATCCTGAGGTCTCTTGTATTTCTCTATTATTTCTCTAATAACAGCCAGTTGAATGGAATGTTCTTACCTGTTTTGATATTATATAGGGCATGTGAATTCAAAAGAGATACATCAAGTAGATGGAAAAATAATTTTCTGTACCACTTGAGGGATTTTCGAATTGTTTCTATAGAGGTAATCATCATATCGGACCGATCTACTGCCCCCATATTCCGGTTGTAGTTAATTATTGATTGCGGTTTACTTATGGGATTGTTTTTTTTGTCCTTTTTTCCTGTGGCTGTCATTGTATTCGTGTGCAGTGTAGATAGCATACTCACTTCTCTCCTATCCATCCATCGCACTACAAGCATGTTATTAGTATGCTTACTCTCAGTTTCTCCCTTTTCTAGTTTCCCTTTGAAAGCTGGCATACCTTTCCGATTTTTTCTCACTGTTCCGCATACGTTCGTATTTTCTGAATGCAGAAAATCAAATAATCTGGGACTACTGTACCAATTATCTACCCAAAGAGTGTGACCTTTCTTTAGATAATTAGCCATCAGTGACTGCACACAACAGCACTAGAATTGCCAAAAACACGATCTGAAATGATGTCAGTGTCAATTCCGGTGTACACTATAAAATCTAAAATGTACCCTGTTTCGCAATCGCAAATGACAAAAATTTTTATCCCAAACCTTGAACGTTTGCTTGGTATGAATTGCCTGAAAAGCAATCTACCCTTGAATAGCATCATACTTTCATCAATACAGATGTTTTGAAAGGGATTGAAAGTGTCGTTGAACTTCTGCCTCAGGTAATTTACAATGTGTTTCACTTTATACAATCTATCTCCAACAGGTTGTTGTTCGTTGTCGCAAAAGTGTGAAGCATCCGCAACAGAAGTAAATACCTGTCTCTGGACATGAAATTTCTGAACTGGGGGGTTTCTAAGAGCGGATCGGAAGACCAATATTCATGGATGGATAACTTTTTTGTCCTAACCATCAGCATAGATACTGCAATGAACATATAGAGCTCATTTATATTTGTATCTGTCCATTTATGTAGACGAGATGAAGCAGTGGGTGGGCATTTTCCGATAACAAATCTGTAATATTTATTTGTTTCTATTACAATATGTGATCGATGAATTCATTCGAAATGAAATGTAAAAAATAGTCCAAAATTTCCGATTCATTACTTATATCGGCGGCTGTTATTCCAGAGACACTACCATCAAACTTATGGATACAAGGAGTAAAATTACCGTCTTTCCATTGGAATAATGGCACTTCATTTGATTTTCGGCGTCTTTTACCTGCTCGTGATGTCTTTGGCTCATTTTCTATTTCAATATCAGATTCACCATTTTCACTCGAAACAGTAAAAAAAGAATCGCTATCGCTTATAGAAATCTCCCCTTCCGATTCAAAAGTATTTAAAATACCCTCTATTTCATTACTTGAAAGATTTTTCCGCGACGTATTCGCACAAGTCGAAGCCATCTTACAATAGCGCACTGGCGTGAGGATCACTGCCGCTGCCCCCCGCAAATTATATGACGATAAGACAAGGGCAGATACTACTTTGAAACTAAATTTATTGTGAAGCCAATAGATGGTCCTACATGTCATACAAATTTGAAGACCAATAAACGATATACTTAAACAGGAGAGCATAACAAAATCGAGATCTATCAAAACGTAATATTGCGGGCATAGCATGTCAGTAGCATGTACATTGGAACGTAATATTACGTTCATAGCAGTGAAAGGGTTAAAATATATTTAATCTAAGAATTTAAATTAAGTTTAATCGTAAATATGAACATATCTTATTATTTGTTTTAATCTTTTTGCATTAATCAAAATTAAAAATATCTTTTTGCAAACATTTATTCCCTTTTAACCTTTTAAATTTCTTATTTTATTCTTATTATTCTTATACCATATTTTTTTTGGATTGCTTTATAATTATAATATAATTTGGTAATTATGAACAAATGTTATTATTGCTTTAATCTTTTTAAATTAATCAAAATTAAAATTATCTTATTTCAAACATTTCAATATTCTACTTTTAATTCTGTAAAATTTTTAGTTTTTATCAGATATTCTTTTTACAGTTTATATTCATTATTATTCAATTAATTATTCTATTCTATTTATTTATTTTCTTTAGCTTGAATACTAATTTGGTGAATATATTAAATCAGATTTTTTTTTTTAGGCATTTCTAAATAAGCTACCTCTAATGTTAATCATTAATTTTTTTTTTTGGATTTCTTTATAATTTGCAGTTAATTTGGTAATTATGAACATATGTTATTATTTATTTATTTATTTATTTTCTTTTTCGTGGGCAAGGTTTGTGTATCAAATTATTTTGGTTATTTTTTATTTACCAACTAATAATTATTCTTATATTAATTAATTTTTTTTTTTTTTTTTTTAGAATGTCCTCAATGTATATCCCTATCTTTTTTATTAATTTAGTTTTTCTTATCCTTTTTATCTCTTTCACTGTTATTCTTTGGTTATTAGACGGTGTCATTTCTTACCCTAGAATATGTCAGAAATGTTACCAGATTTACCAAAACAGGAAAAGTTTTTATAAACATAAGTTATTGGGCTGTAATGTACCTGATAGCGGTCTAGGGCAATCTATTACTATATCTATTCCTTCTTCTTCTAATTCTATTCCTTCTACTTCTACTAATTCTATTCCTTCTACATCTATTTCTATTCCTTCTACATCTATTTCTATTCCTTCTACTTCTACTAATTCTATTCCTTCTACTTCTACTAATTCTATTTCTGATTAAAATAATTAAAATAAATGTACATATATTTTTAAAAGTTTTTATATTATTTAATATTTTCGTTTGTGATTTCAGATGTGAAAGATACATGCTTACTATTAATAAGGAATTTTATCCCTGGATTGCTGTTTTCATTCTTTGAAGAAAGAAAATACAAAATAATGAATGGATGCAATTAATAAAACATGTTTAATCGATTTAAAATATAAAAATAAATACTTATTTAATATATTATACTTTTATATTAATTTTTTAATTTAATACATATTTATTATTTATTTTATCCAGAAATTACAATATTTGAAATATTTTGATTATGTAACAATATAATTGTCAATTGATTTGTAAATTTTGAAAATAAATTTTTTAAATTAATATTTATATGTATATTGTGTTACGTATTTAAACTTAAATAGCAAATAAATTACACTTATAACATTTAAAAGCAAAACTTTATTCCTGTTGTTTATTTATCGTGTAATCTATATAAACAGAATGCCATGATCCAACTCTCCTCATTCCATTCACTCACTGCAAACCACATAAAATACATAACAATTCCTCCCTTTATCAGAATTTTAACAAACAGTTCAATAAGCGATTAGTAAACAATTTGCACAAAGAACAATACTTTAAACACGAAAGTTTTTATAACAAACAAACAATTAGTAAACAATTTGAACATAGTCTCTGATTCTCTTTTTCAGTTCTGTAAGAAGTCTTGTTATCTTTGGTTTCAAAGGTTCAGGCCTATTTGGTCTTGACACTAGTTGACAGCCGTGGCAGGTTTTGCACCATTTCTCGATGTCCTTGTACATAGACTTCCACCTATATATATATAAATTATATAAACATAAATACAAATATATATATATACTTATAAATCGTCTTCTCTTTTTTCTTGGATGTACTTTAGCAAAGTCTTGTCTTGCTTTTTCAAGATATTTTTCTTATGCTTCTCCTTCTAATACATTCGAGGATATTTCTTGATCTTTAATTTTTAGTTCTCCATCAGTAAATTTTTCTAAAATCTTCTTGGCTAAATCTTCTCTTAATAATCGAACAGAAGCCTCTGCATCCCCTTGGTTAAATTCTATAAGAGCCACCTCGGCGCTATATTCTGAAGTTAACACTTCTTTGATATCTATTCGAGTGATTTCTTCTCCAGTAAATCCAGTTAAATAAATAATAGCATTCTTTGCTAAGTTTGGAACCGATGTTTGTTGTTTTCCCTTATTCTTTAGAGCATGCTTGTCTAAAGTGCGGCCCAAAACCCTTTGAGATATAATTTTATAAATATTTCTATAATTCAAATAAAAAAATTATAATAAAAAGAAGTTATTTTATTTTAATAAAACTATATATACAGTAATAACTCTCTACAAGGACATTCTCAAAATACTCTTAAAAACTATGTTTATTGTGAATTAAAATGAATGAAGTAACTATTAGACGTGTCCTTATAGAGAGGTTTTACTGTAGTTAATTTTATTTCCATTTCTTGAAAAAATATTTATGTGCGGCCCAGCATAATTTTTTTTGCAACGTGGCCCACGAATGGTCATAGTTTAGACACCCATGCTTTAGAGTATTTTGAATTAACTTATTCTCCATTCGTTCTTTTCTTTTCTTTTTCTTTCTAAGCTTCTTTCCATTTTTTAATTAACTCTTGTTCATTGTATTTGATTGAATCTATTTTTAAAAATTGATTGATTGATTGAATCTATTTTTAAAAATTCTTCGGCTTTTTCTTTTTCTTTAAATATTACAAAAACGGATCCTTTAAAAATAGTTTTATTTGCTGCATTATCAATTTAAGTTCGCATCTGAATATTTTCTATAGCTCCATACCGAGCAAAAAATTCATAAAAGTTATCTAAGGTGAGACCTTCTTGTGGAAAATTATTCTAATCATTATCTCTTTGCGCCTTTCCTCGTTCCATTTTAGATAATATTAAAGATATATCTTATTTATAATACTTATGTAAAATCCTGATCAGTAATTTAGAATTTCTAATAATTTAATTAATATATAATTATTTTCAAAACTTTAATCAAGTAAAAGAAAAACAATTTTTTACTTTCCTCTCATTTTTGTATAGTTAAATTAAAGGGAGATGTATCCAAAAATAGAATAAAGGGCCCTATTGAGAGAAACAATATACATCTACTCATCACTAAGAAAATTATTAATATCAAAAATATATTTATATATATATTCAATATTTGAATTAAATCCTTAACAATTCTAATATTAGGTATTACAATTAGAAAAGAATTAGTTTTTTTGAATTAGAATTTTTTGGTTTAATTTATCTACCTAGTTGGTTGAAAGATTTTGATCATTTCTACTATATATAATTTTATTTTGTATTTAATTAAATAGTTAAAACTAAATATTTAGTAGCAAGGAGGAATAGTATTAACATAAGAAACTGTAAGAATTGTAAAATGAATAGAATAAATACTTAGGTTCAGTAATTACGAAGGGTAATAATATACGAGAAAAATTTATTTAAATTGAGGTTGCTATCGCGGGTAGCGCCTGATATCATGCAAAAAAGGGGCTTCTCTCGTCAAAATTGTTATCAAAGGGAATCAAAATTAATTATATAAAACAATTATTTTGCTGGTTATATTCTATGGGTGTGAGGTGTGGTCTATGACCTTAGGAGATGAGAGTAGATTTAGAGTATTTGAGAAGAGGATTCTTCGAGGCGTTTATGGGCCAAAGAAAGATGAGGTCACCAGGAAATGGCGTAGACTGCATAACGAGGAATAATTGCATGACCTCTATGCATCTCCAGTTAGGGTCATAAAATTGAGAAGGTTGTGTTGGCCAGAAGAAAAATATATTTGTTGGGAAATGTTCGTTTAGAAGACCAAGGACGAGATGTGCGGTAACGGATGGTCTGTGGTGCGGACAATGTCGAAAAGAGCGTGAGAGAGATGGGAGAAAATACTAGTTAGATGTGTGCAGCTCAGAATAGGGACACTTGGAGAAATGATGTTACTGCGGCCAAACAATTTCGAGTTCCGTGGACCCACAAAGATAGATCTTTCAATTTTTAAAGATATCACTATTAAATATAACTTAACAGTTTCTATAGAATTATCAATTAATTAATTAATAATTTTAATTAATAATTATTCTATACAAATTCAGATCTATGAAATAAAAGAACAAATAAAATTATTATATTTATTATAAAAACAAATATAATTTGAATTTAAATAATGGCACACATAATTTTTTTAAATTCGCACCTCTTGTGGATGCAAAGAGTACTAACACTAACACACACACATAGGGATAGTCGGTGAGACGAATATCGTTGCTGATATCAAGGAAGACATAGACGTCAAATACATTGTTAATCTCAGAAAAGTTGACTATTCTTAATTTTTTGTTAATTCTTATAAATTTTTATTAGTTAATTTTATACTTTTTTTAAAATCAATTTTCGTGTTTATTTTTTATTAAATTACTAATCTATATTTATTTATTCATTGTTCATTTATTAATTAATGTTTAGATAGTTTTATAATTTTTAATATTTTTTTCACTAAAATATTATTTAATATTTACTAATATTATTATTTATTATTATTGAAGACCCCAAGTTCCATTCATTTTAATCAGATTGATGCAATGATGTAACATTGTAATAAATAATTAAAGAATTGTATGATATATCAATATTTTTTAAAGGGTCGAGCGAAAGCTCAGTGTTCCAGGTACTATAAAATATATTATAATATAGAAAGAAAACCTTAGGCTTTTGAACACTCAAAAAGAATAGCAAGTCAGTTGCTTCCTTAGCGGGTTAAGGGTCTTCTATTAAGGATCATTTCCACTTATATTTTGATAGTTTAAATCGGAGACTTTTTAAGTGTCCTCCCAATTTTGAGCACTTAAGCAGGGAAGGCTTCTTTACCAGCTAGAAACAAATTCCCTTGTTAGACTCAGGACTTGAACTCAGGGCGAAGAAGTTGTAGGCCGAGAATGCGTTATTCTAATTTAGAAATATGTTTAAATTAATTTTAGATTTCAAAACTTTATGATAAATATGTGATGTTTAAAGTTTAAAGTATTCCATTCTTCTTGTGAAGGATATTGATATCGAGTTTTGAGTTGAGATAGAGAGGATATAGACTAGGGAAGAGAGATACATCCTAGTAGGAAAACAATTCAGCCCTTACAATAATTTTCATAAAAAATCATATTTATTTAAAAGGTATATATCTAATGCATGAATTGATTATTGAGTAGAGATGAAATACTATTCCTAAAATAAATAGAGTTAATAAAGTTTCGAGTAGTTTCATTTTTTTTTAAATTATATAATATCTAATTAAATATAATTTAGATAAGAATTCCAACAGGTGACACTGCTCTGTTTCATTTAATATGTTCATTTTTCTCTCTAGCCGACTTCTTCCCCTTTAAAACAATCTCATGTCCTTTTGGCCATTTTATGAAATAATAATTATACGCTTGCGTTTAATGAAAAACTAATTCAAATATTTGATTAAGATCAACTAATTGGATTGGTATATTTAAACATTATCTATCATTCGTTTATATCTAATCAAATTATTTAATTCTTGGTCTGGCGAGGTATATAAAAAAATCAATTTGAAGAAAGATGTGTGTGCCTTTAATAGGAAGGCTGAAGTTTCCAGCGAAAATAAATCAATTTTAGTCATCGAAATGAACACCAAAAGTGAGTAAATCGAATTAGAGGCGAGAGAAACCAATGGCTAGCCAGTTAATTGAAAGGAGCATTTGGGGATGATAATATGTTTTATTGACAAGATTCAACAAGGATTTCGTTGTCAGGGTTTCTCTCTCTCTCACACACACACACTCTTTCATTTACTTTTCTGTATAACTCAATAATCAATTCACCTTTGTTCAATTATCAAACAAGAAATATATAAAACATACTTATTATATTTAATCAATTAGCTGAAATTAAAGATTAATATAATTAGCATATCACTAAGTACTCTAATACAAAATTAACACTAGGTTAGAAAAAAAAAATTAATATGTTTATATAGGATTAGAAGCTGTTAAATAAATATAAAAATCACATAAGTATAAAAAAATATTTTTGTAATAAAATGGTAATGATAAAAATATATTGAAATATTAAAATATAAAATTTTATTAAATTTTTAATTTATATATTGTATGTGTGATAATATTACTCGCATATTTAAATTAAAAAAGGACTGTTTTTATGCGGTTAGAAGGCTTCTTTCTTACAAATATCATAGAAAACTATCAAAAAAAAATAAAATATTTTATAGAGTTAATTTGAAAAAATCACATAAATTCATAAAACCAAAAAAGTTTTATGGTTCCAATAGATGAAGTACAAAGTATTTGTAAGGAAACCTATTTGGAAACAAACATGAAGACTGAGAAATAGATAGACATAGAAAGAAAAATTTATAAAATATAGAATGAAATAGCTCTGTATAGACAAGTTTAAAGAGGTTTGATTGCTAAAAATATTATTTTATACACCTACAATAATATATTTAAACAACCATAGGAATTTTGCTTTATAAAGTGATAAATGTTTCACTAAAATAATAATTTTTAAAAATAAAATGAATTGGTTGGTAATTAATTAGGTGATTTGTATTGTTAACGTCAATAGTTAATGTTCTATTAATAATTTATAATAATTTTTATTAACTATAAGGGAAATAAGTTTAAAATAACTCCTATAAATATTGCAAAATGAAGAAGACAAAATCGATAGAGACTAAAGTAATATTAAATTATTGTTAGATACAAAGTAAAATATAATATTAAATCAAATTAAAAATAATAATTCAATTTAATTAATAAATAAATATAAACTTGGATAAGAAAAAATAAAAAAAAAAAAACAATATAAGCTCATATAGGTAATTCAAACAAAAACAAATTTTAATTATTAAAAAAAAAATATATAATTAATCATATTAAAATAAATCTTAATTTCATGCATTAAAAGGGCTTATCTCGTCAAAATTATTATCAAAGAGGAGATCAAAATTAAAATAAATAAAACAATCATTTTTCCGGTTGTATTATATGGGTGTTAGGCATGGTCCATGACCCTGGGAGATTAGAGTAGATTTAAAGTATTTGAGAATAGGATTCTTCGCAGCATTTATGGGCCAACGAAAGATGAGGTCACCGAAGAATGGCGGAGATTGCATAAAGAAGAATTGCATGATCTCTATGCATCTCCAGATATAGTTAAGGTTATAAAATCGAGAAGGCTGCCGTGGGCAGGACACGTGACTAGAATGGGAGAGGAAAGAATGGCGAAAAATATATTGGTGGGGGACCAATTTGGAAACCTCCGATTGGAAGAACAAGGACAGGGTGGGTGGGCAATGTAGGAAGGGACGCGAGAGAGAGATGGGAGAAGGTAGGAATTGGATGGTTGTAGCTCCGGATAGGGACACTTGGAGAAATGTGGTTGCTGCGGCCAAGAACTTTCAAGTTCCGTAGAGCCACAGAGATAGATAAATAGATAATTATTATCTTTCAAATTATTTCGTTTTTATCATCGATTGAATTTTATACATTCAATATAAAGTATTTGTATTGCTTGAATCTCGTAATGAATGATAACTAGTCCTTTTATTAGTTCGTGGATAGGAGGAGAGAGAGAGAGAAAGTCCTTCTTTTTGATCTAACACTTATAGCAAGGTTTTCAGAATAGCGTAATGCCAATTATTATGATTTTCTTTGCACCGCCTGTCGAACATCTTTGATGTTTTCAAAGGATTTGCACTTCGATCTCATCGATTGTGTTGTTTATTCCGATTCAATTCACAATATCCGACTAAGCTCGTATTATTCTTGAACATCATCACAAATAATCTTGTTCAATTTTTCGAATTCGTATATGAAAATTATATGATAATATGAATTCTACTTCTAAGCGAGGTTTTATGAAAAAATGAATAAAATCAAATATTGGAAAAAAATAAAATTAAACTTTAAGTTATAAATTTGTAAATAAATTTAAATATGAAAGGAACTAATCATAGTTATGTTATATATAATAAAGACTTTCCATTTTGTTATTACTGTTAATATAATAAAGGAAAACGAAAAAGAATTATTTAATCAAGAGGAATAATTTAAAAGTTGAATTAATTTCCTCAGGGGTATTACTGTTGAAAAAATAATAAAAAATTTCCAATAAATTATACTAAATTAATTTTGTAAAAACATAATAGATTGTAAATATAGGATTTTTTTTAATAATATCTAAAAGTATTTTTTTGTAAACGTAATGAATATGTCAAATACATTCAACCAAAAGTTAACATTTGAGACCTGTATAAACATTTAATTAGGATTTTTAATTTTATAGCTTCCATAGAATGTAAAAAAAGAGAATAGTATTTATTTTTTATATTTTAAAGAAAAGTCCCCTGTCTAAATAAATTATTGTAGATAAACGTTGACATTGATAGGGATAGTCGATCATGTTCAAAAGAGGATTTCAAACCCATATATAACTTATATTTTGATAAGAATTCACTTTTAAAAAACTGTTTGGTTATCTGCTAAATTTGATTTCAAATAACTTAGTTTTATGATGTGTTATTTATGTTTTTCAAAGTTAAAGATTAATCAGCGTCGGTTTCTCTGTGATCTGTGACTTAATTTAGTCTGAAGATAGTAAAGATTAAATATTGAAATTAAAATGTTATATGTAATTAAATTGTATAAATTAGGAATATATTTTATTTATAATATTTTAATTTAATTAAAAAAATGTATTTAATCAATTTTAAATTTTTAAATAAATTATAATCATATATTTAGGTTAAATATTTATTGAATTTTTGTGTGCCGCGAGATTTTCAACGGTGTGGCGCGAGATTATCAAAATGTATAATACCGCCAAATTATTACAAATGTAAAGAGTCTCTTAAACATTTCCGGCTTTTTTACTAATTGTTTTTTTAATTTGGTTCTAAAAAAAAGTAAACTGTTTTTGGGACCACTTTTTTCAATATGGTAAACTTTTACACTTATTTTTTTCTTTGTGTGCCGCCAAATTTTTAAACCGTTAAAAGTCTGCCGCGGTAAAAAAAAAAAAGTTGAGAATCACTGTCCTAAACAGAATACCATTATTTCGGAAAAAAGGTTCCTCGCTCAGTTTGTTACAGAATTACAAATGAGCTTGAGCTCAAGCAAACCCAACAATAATGATATATTAGTTCTTAAGATCTTAAGATTAACGTATATGTCATTAATAAATACTATTAAATTAATTATAGAAGCTTTTTATTCCGAGAGAGTAGCTTTCAGGTTCAATAAATGGATTTTTTTATCTAAAATTTAAAAGATTGGCTTTATTTATTTAATTAAGTGTATTGGCATTCAAAAATAATTTTAAATAAACTTTTGATAAAAGATTCTACATTATCTAGAATGACTATTATTATTGTATCAAATATATTCATTACATTTTAAGAAAAATCTTCATTCATTGGTATAAATTATTACAGATCATTTCAATATAAATACAATTAAGGAAAAATATATAAAATATTGTTAATTATTAATTTACAATAATCAGAAATACGGTTTATTTTCTTATAATCAATTTTTTTAAATTAAATTCTAATTAAAAAAATTATTTTAGAAACTCAATTATTTTCTTTATTATCGATGGACATAAATGAAAGTAGTATGAAGCTCTCTTATCTGTTTATCTATAATATTACCGGTTCAAACTCACACGCTCAACCCTCTGCCTCTCCCCTCAAACCCCAGAAAGTTATCTCTTAACTCGTACAATTTACTGGTCTATTTTTCATTATCAGATTGTTTTGGAAGAGTAATATTTGAATTATTTATTTATAAATATTAAATAAATAAAATATAGCACGTTTTATTTAAAAAATAATAATAATAAACTTTAAAGATTATTTAGTCGGAAACCGGGTTTCGTATAATTATTTTAATCTAGTATAAATATATTTATACCATATTTTAATATTATATTTTATGAAGAAATGTCTCTCATATATATATATATGTATATATAAAGTAGTCAAATTACTTCAGAAGAACAACCGATAAGCCAATAGGTCGCGTCACTTTGATTTTCACAATTTAAATAATAGGTAAATTAAGTATAATATAATAATATTTAAAGTCTTTCAATTTAAATAAATTTGTATGAAATTGTTTTCGACATGTGTTAGGTAATAGGACGTTATAGATAGCCTATACAGCCATGAGTCAACACGCTTGTCTTTAAACCTGGTGGTCCTGTGTTCAAGCCCAAGATCTGGAAAGGGAATTTCTCTCTATGATCTATGGGAATAAATTTCACACTATCAAAATTTGGAATTTACTTGATAAAAAAAAGTAGATGCCGCCGATCAAGATAATCAGGATATAGGTTGAGAAGTTTCATTTCACTGATCATACATAATACCTCTACCTCCTTCATACGCAAGTCAAAGTTTTCTTTTGTGTTTTATAATATTCAAATTATTTTTAGTTTTTTTTTTACTTGATAAATAGATAAATACTAAATAATTTTAACAATATTTTTTTCTTAACTGTTTAATAATGTAATAATTATAACATTCATCATGTTAAATTAAGGAATTTTTAGATAAATTTATAATTAAAATAGTTTTAGTCTAGGATTTTATAATAAAGTGAAATTTAAATTAATTTAAAATAAAAAATGTAATATATACAACATAACGATTGAAATGAATTTGTCGTCGATTAAAATTATCATTAAATAATTATCCAATTATGATTCTACACATAACCCCATATAAATATTATAATAATTAAAATTTGTGCTTCATTATTAATATATTAATCTTTCACTACATATACATCTATTAATTGAAAACTTGCTTAGCAATATTGAAGTTAAATGGCGAATTGCTTGTTTGTGTTTACTATTTATTATCATAGTGAATTATAAAATACATATACATATATATAGGAGAGTAATAATATTTACAGGTGAAATTGATTGGTCAACAATATGTTAAGTAATAAATATTGGAAATGGATAAACTGATGATAAATAAATACAAGCTTAGATGAAAACGTTTGGATAAATGAAGTACATATGTAAATATACCCGTAACGTTTTTAAATAATTGAATTGAATTATAGTCCAAAAATGGAGACAGAATCGTATGTTAAGGCAAATCTTCCGAGTCGAGCCAATTTCCGAAGAGCTGCCCGCATTCCAGACGGGTACATCAACCGCGTTCGGGTCAGTTGCTCGGGTTGCAAACGACCGCTCCATAATCCACTCTCTAATTGTACCAGGGCAATTTTCAACCAAGCGCCCATTTTATTACAAGAACAAATTTGTTTTATGGCACCGAAAAAAGCTTAACACCTTTATTAGTTGAAGAATGGGGCCAATAAGCAAAGGGTGGATTATTTGCTAATATTTATTAAATTGTTCAATTAATACTTATCGAAGAGGCAAAGATCACGTTTGGTAATTGAAACATTCAATATTTTCTAATAAAATCTAAATAGCACATTCGATAGTTAATATTCGATAGTTTACATGTAAATTAAATATTTACTCAAGAAATATTATAAAAACTTTATTGAATAAAATTTTATAAAGGGATAAAATAAGCAATAGATCGATTCTTTTATTAACTAATAACTCAATTAAATAAAAATTAAATCATTTAATAGTGATTATCAATTTAAAAAAAAAATTATAATTTTAATAAATTAAAATTTAATAAAATCGAGTGAAATTCTAATATATTTGTTTGTTAAGAGATATCCCTTCCTTCCTCTTTATGAAGTTAAGGCTACAATTTAATATTACAATAAATAATATAACCATAATCTTATAATAAACTTTATATAATTAAATTCAAATGAAAAAGAATAAAGAAAAAAGCAAAACAAAAAGCATTAACAAAAATTGATTCCAAATCACACACATTATTCTAAGATTAAATATTATTTATAATAGTAAATTGATCAAAATTTAAATTAAACGAAAATAAAACTTTACTATTAAGTTTCTCCTTTTGATTATAAAAGGAATAATTACAACAATTAAGGGGTTGTCCTCGGACTTAGTGGACATTTCCCTTAATTGGGCAAATTCTAATTTTCCTGCAAATTTATCACACATCTCTAATTAGCTTATCACACTTTTCCTAAAAGTGAGCATTTTCCTATAAATTTATTGTAGGAGGGGGTTTAAGATATCTTATTCTCTAAATGTTTCCAAATTAAAATTTTCAATTGTTTTTATTTTATTTTTGTTGCTTGTCTAATAAATAATAAATAAGATGGTAGATCAATAAGTCCGTGACTTTTTGAATTTCCTGTCTCTTAAATGAAATGGCAACACTATCAGTTAACTCCTGCCGAAATTTTAACCAGTTGGGTCTTTTAGTTTTTGCTTGAAATCCATTTATAGCATCCTTTAACTACCTCGTGTTTTGAGAAGAAAATTGAAAAAAGTTAATTTCCACAAAAATCCATGAATTGGGATACCAATTGTCATCCGCCCTATTCTCCGGATTTAGCCCCGAGTGACTATTTCATGTTTCCAAACTCGGTGGACAGAGATATGACTCCTTCTCACAAACAAATACCTATTTTGATGTCCTCGACAAATCTTATTTTTTGGAAGGAATAAAAAAATTGGAGAAACGTTGGACGAAGTGTATAGAGCTCAAAAGAAACTACGTTGAAAAATAAAATAATTTTTTATCCAAAAACGTGTGTTTCATTCAAAATCACAGACTTATTGGCCTGCCCTCGTATTAAATATAATTATTTATTTCATTTTTTTTTTAATTAATAGTTTTCTTTCAAATAATATCCGATTCTCTGAAAAACCTTTACAAATCAATGAAATATTTATTCCAGGCATTTAAATTATATTAAATGAATATTAATAATAAAAAAAATAACATAAAATTTTCTTCAAAACTTTTATTTTTATTTTTTTCATTTCATGCAAATAAATAATAAAAAAATTCTTTGAAGAATGTTTATTATTCACACGAATTTCTTAATACTTTCTTATGGAAAAATTTAATGGATTACTTGCTTAAGGGTGAATAGGAATTGAAAAATTAATTGCCCTTTCTGTGAAGGACCAACCAAAAGTAAATGTTTTTTTTTTGTTTTTTTTTTCAATGAAAAAAAAATATTGTAAATAATTCATTCAAGATGTTTCAGATTATAATCATGTAAAATAAAATCATATTATAACAACTATATAATAAGATGGATATCCGTAGATATAATTAATGATGGAATCCTTAATGTGTTGAACGGTGCGCTGAGTTGGACCATAAAACGGACTCCAAGGCTCGGGGGCCCCGCGAGGGGGGGCACAACACCGGCTCGGTTGCACACCCATGCGTGGCTTTGAAGGCGCCGGCGCCGCAGCCCAAATGAACCATCCATCAAAGCATACGGCCTAAGAGCCCCCGCTTTCTACGCACTCACCAAGTCACAAGCAAACACCCGCCAAATTCTTATTTAATTACACCTTTATGCTTGATCAAGGTGTTTCATTGAAACACCATTTTTAAAATGGCCAATCATGTTCGATTAAATCTCATTAATTTATTTTAAAAATTTTAAAATAATTCATATTCATTGGACAACAAAGAAATAAAAGTAAAGGTCAAAAAACAAAAAGAAAAAAAACAAAAATACAATTTTACAACTTTTTTAATAAATTAACAAGTTAAAAGACTAATCGAATATGAATGAAAACGTAAAAGGGAGTGTATTCACTTGATTAAAATTCAATTTGATGAATATTTATTTTGAGAATAGACAAGAATCAAATAGAATAGACACTTACAGTTTGCCGTTGTAAAAAAAAAATTATAAACAAATAAATAGCGTAGGCATCAAAAAATAAATTAAAATATTAAAATCAAAAAACATTTCTAAATTATTTTTTACTTAAAATTGAAATAGAAATTATTATATAGAAATTTAAATGGTATATATAGTTACAGGTTAATTACAAACATTCTCATATATATTCATTCAAATAAGGAACTAGAATTCTATAATTTTCTATTATAAAGAAACTAGCTGCTCAGAGCGCCTTCGGCGCTCTTCACACCTAGACGGGGGCTCCGCCCCCTGTACCCCCGAGTGGTACATAGTATTTGGTTGAAAGTAGTAAAAGGTTTTCATCCATTTTGTTTCAATCAATATATTTCATAAAACATTCATTTCTTTTTGTGTTCTTATTTAAAATATATTTTTATTTAATCAGTAAATTAATTATATATTTTATTATTGTATATGTTATATATATGTATGTGGCTCAAAGATACTCGAAAGTTCTTGGCCGCAACAACCACATTTCTCCAAGTGTCCCTATCCTGAGCCCTTGTCCCATCTCTCTTACGTCCCTTCCTACGCGTCATTGATTTTCCAAGCGGACGTTTTCCAATCGGTCTCCCCACCAATATCTTTTTCATCTCCCATTCTAGCCACATGCCCTGCCTATCGCAGCTTTTTCCCTTTTATAACCCTAACTATTTCTGAAGATGCAGAGAGGCCATGCAATTTCTTGTTATGCAGTCTCCCCCATTCCCCGGTGACCTCATCTTTCTTTGGCCAATAAATGTAGGGAATAATCCTATCCTACAGGCAAAATAATTTTTTTATATTTTCCCTTTGATATAATTTTGATGAGATAAACCTCTTTATTGCAAGATAACAGGCGTTTCCCGATTGCAACCGCGATTTAAATTCTTCTCAAATATTATTATCCTTTGTGATTATATTCAATTTTTCAACATATTCAAATTCTACATTTTGTATCTTAAGATTTTGTATGTTAATACTCTTCCTCTTTGTTACTAAATATTTTTTCTTATCACTATTAATTTCAAACCTCCATTAATATTTCCTCGCTATCTGTAATTGCAATTGCCGAATCTCCTATTATATTTAAGTCGTCTGGGTAACCTAATATTTTACAATTGATTTCCGCATCTTATTCTTTCTTTACTACCTTCAAGACAAATTTGAAGATCAAAATTTGAAAAAGTTTATGCTGATCTATATTGAGTCATGCGTATGTTTTACTAAAGTCTACAAATAATTAGTGAACAGAAATATTGAATTCGCGATTTTTTTCCTAATATCTGTCATAATGATAATATCTTAATTAATGTTGATCGATTTGGCCTGAACCGCAATGATATCTCCTAATATTTCCTCCGCCTATGGTTCTTAAGTATTTTCTATGTTATAATAGTATAATATATCTTGATCATTACATTTTGATATTTTATTTTCATTGTTAGATTATTATTGAATATTTTTAATTTTAATGAAACTTGAGAAAATGCAAAAATAGAGACTTGAGACAATTTATAAAAATTAACGGTATAAAACTATAGATAAAACTATAGATAAATTATCAATATATAAATTCATTAATAGTATTAATTTAAATTAATTGATTTATTTGTTTTTTTTTATTATTAAGTTCATTTATTAATTTTTTTAGATCATAGTTATTTTCCTCCCTTAAAAGAAACTTATCTAATTCTGTGGTGCTAGGGGATTTGAAAATTATTAGTCGCAATATGAAGATTTCGCTTACAGTTTCTGTCATGTCCGACCTCCGTCCAACAGTTATTTCCCTCAAGTTTCTTGCTTCGCTTAATCATGTGATCTATATATTTAATTTTTTTGATTCATTGTAATAAAATTTAAACAAATAAAAATTTTCACTTTGTTAATTTATATAAATTTCAAATTAAACTGATTGTGAGTGATACGCTTTGCCAATACTTTGAATAATTTGTGTATAGAAATATTGAATGTTCTTAGCGAGATTTTTTAACCTTTCACTTTCAAATAGAAAAGAATAAATATTCAAATATATTAGAAAGAATAAATAAAAATTAAGTTAATATAAATATGATCTAAATATTTTATTCAATTAATTAAAATGGGAACTTTTAGAATAAATTATCTAATTGAATTGATATTTGAATATTAGAATTTAAAATAAAAAGGGAAATATTTTTTATAATAATTCTTTGATTGGGAATCGCTATGATAATTCATTGTTTGAAATGATTCCGCTAGGCCGACAGTGAGCCGCGAGCTGCTCTTGAATGAACAACACGGAGAATTATATAAACTTTAAAAAATTAATTTCTGCGGTTATTGTTGACATATAAATAAAATTTATAGCCTATGTTACTCTAGAGGTATATAAGAATATTGTGATGTAATTTCATAGAAATCGGTTCAGCCAATTCAGAGTCTATAAAATAGTAATTTTCCGGACAGACAGACAGACAGACAGACAGACGTGAAAAATTCTAAAGTCACTTTTGGATTCTAGAGGTCATGAAACGCGAAGATATGCAAAAAATTTTAAATTCTGAGCAATGTGCAGACAAAAACCTTTTTTTATATATATAGATATGAAATAATTAAAAAAGCAAAATAGATATTTCTACTTATAAATAATATAGAATAAATAGAAAATCTAATATTTTCTGTAAAAAAATATTGTCTAATGGCGCAGTAAATTAAATTTCACTTGTTTAAAACAGATTTTTTAAAGAAAAATTAAATATCCATAATTTTAAATAATTTATCGCGTATCATGTAAAACTAATATAAGTATTTATTTTAACAATTAAAGTAGCCCTTCAATTAATTTACAGATAATATTTGAGTAGGTACACATAAAAGACCTCTTTTTATTGTGTACTTTTCTTGAAAACCACATTTACATATGCTACTTTTAAATCATGCATATTTAAGTACAGAAATTGGTAAAGAATAAATAGGACGCTTTCTAATATTTTCGGTACAGAATATTGTTTTCTGTACATATGCATGATGACAGTGTTAGAGATACGATCTGGAGACGAATTCAGTCTCTTGTCATTTATGTTGTTTATAATTTAACGTACTGGTTTTTTGCTGGCCTTTCATGGAAGAACAGGGCTCAACGAATCCTGTGAAAGTTTTTATGTAAAATTTTGAAAGATATTTCTTAATTTTACCAAAAAATTCGATAAGTATTTGATATATCTCGTATAAATTTCTATGATCAAAAAGTTCATCGATTTATTTTAAAAATCATATTATTTATTTACATATAAATACAATAACTTGTTTTTAAGTTGGTATGACTGTCTTTTTAAATCTAAAAAAAATTTCACATGATTTGTTAGGTAGGAAATTGTAGCGTCTTTTGTAACTTAAAAAGTGTTGTGTGCGATTTTTAAAAATAGAAAAATTAATAAAATAATATATATTTTTAATTTTTTCCGGTTTTATTGTTATATAATAAGTTTATTTTTAACAATCGTCAGGATCTTTGGTTGAATCGCTCTACAATCAAGAACCACTCATTTTAATAGATTAGTTGTGAATTATTAAAAGGTTTCACAATCTTATGAATATGAATTAGAATTTCTATGTGAAAAAAAGAAATTAAAATTAAATATCAATCCAAGTTATAAACTAATTATCTAATTATTAACTATTTATACTAATAAAGTAATAAATATCTCAATAGAAAAAACTTTTTGTGGCTTTCTACTCGAAACTTTGAAAAGCTTAGAGGATATACATATGTATGTCAATTTAAATACTGAGACATTAAAAATATATAAAGATATACAATATATTATTAAATACTTAATATAATATTCAGATATCCCCTCAAATTATTTAGAACAAAATTATTTTTCAGAAGAGATAATATAAATAAAGCAGAACTGACCACCTTTATCTTACATAAAAAATATTACTCTTCCATGAATTTGAGTTTTAAAGGGTCATAATTTTTAAAAAAGTAAATAAAGCAAACCCTATCGATATTCCTCAACTTCATTCTATGATAGCATTTATTTGATAAATTCTTGGTAATTTTTAACAAGAATGAAACACTTAATAAAAAAAATGCGATAGGTCTCCGCTATAGAAAAAAATATTTATTTTTTTTTTTTTGCCTCTCGTTTTTCATTCATTTACGTATTATTTGCAAAAGTTAATTTGTTGGCATCTAATGAAAGTTCAACAAGTACAATGAACGAAGAGTTTATTTATACTATAAATAACGTGGCAGTTTAGTTTGACAATATTTAATTAATATTTAATTTATAATTAATATAAATATAAATATAAATACAATACTTTGTATTGTAAATACAATGGAGATTTTTAAATGGAAATTCACCTTCATATATTTCTAATTTTGAACTCTATTGATTTAAATTTCGCTATACCTATTTATATAATATTTTTAAAGAACAAATAATAATAAGATTCTTTGACACTTCAAAAGATAAAGAATTCATTTCAATTGAATAGCAATTTATGTATAATTAATATGCATTATGTTAGGAGTAAAAAATTGATAAATAATACAAAACAAAATTAAATTTAGCAAATTTATATATACAGTGGTACCTCGACATAGGAGTGCCCCAACATACGAGTTTTTCGTGATACGAGCCGACGAGCAAGTGATTTTTTGCTTTTGTTACGAGCGAAATTCGAGATACGAGTTCATTTCGAGTTTATTTCTTTACATTCTCTTTTTTGTTTTTGTGGAATAAATATTTGATATTTATAAATATATATATACGTGTTTATTATTCAAAACCACATAACAAAAATAACTGGGGTGACATTTTGGAGGTTGGAACGGATTAATGGTAGTTCAATTGTTTTGTATGGGGAAATTTGCTTCGAGATACGAGTAATTCAAGATACGAGCAAGGTTGTGGAACGAATTAAACTCGTATGTCGAGGTACCACTGTATATATATTTATAATCTTATTTAAAATACAAAAATAATAATTATAATAATTAAGGATGATGTTATCATATTCAAAATCCCCCCCCCCCCAAAAAAAATACTAAAAATTCAATAATTTCAAAAAAAAAAAACATTTGATAGTTATTAAAAACCGAAAAAATAAAAAAAAACAGTTATTAAAAACTTATTAAAAATAGAATAAGATAATATCTCATTTTTTGGATTAAAAATATATATTTTGAACACATTTTATCTAATAATTTACATTACTATTCTTGTATTATCTGAAATTTTTGTTATCCTTGGTTCTAACTGTAGTTTGTTGTATTGATTGTCAATACCACACTACAACATCAAAATCAAAGCCTTTGATCGCTCTGGAATGATTTTGATTTCATGTTTAATCTAATTTATAGTTATCGTACAAAAGATTAAAATTCAAAAATTTAGTTTTAGTTTAATTGTAAAAAAACAAATAAATTAGTAAATAAATTGTAAAAATGTTTTAAAAATGGTTTCCTAGGAGCTATGAACGTAAAGAAATATTAAATATAGGGTCGCACATCATGATCACAAAACATTTCATTTTTACTCGAGTTCGTTACCACTTTTCATATTGATTTTGCTTTGTTCATAAATGAACGATGTATGTTTTTATCCACTTACTCCTTAATATCGCTAGCTATAAGTAATAAACTATAATGTTCTTTCTTCCCTAAATATTCAAATTAGCAAAGTAATGAAAATGTGAATATGAGTTTTACAATGTTATTATAAGAATATGTACACAAATGTTATAGAAATAATTACTATATGTTTATTTATCATGAAACATTGTGATCTCTTTTCCTTAAAATTAACTATTTAAATCATAGGTTCCCAAACTTTTTTGGGTCGTAGACCCCTTGACATGTTTTTCGGTTTTGGGTAGACCCCCTACTTAACTGAAATTGAACCTGAAAAATTTTCTTTTTTTAGAGCAATATTGAATTGAATTATAAGATAGTGTAAGTAAATACGCTTGAGATCCACTATCGTAGTCCCCTTGCAGGTTACCATAGACCCCTGGGGTCGATATACACCACTTTGGGAACCACTAATTTATATAAAAAAAAACTGAGCAGTCATATCATATTTCTCAATTCATTTTGACTTAATGAATGGTATAAATAAATACAATAATTAATTTTGGAAATGTTTATATTCCTAATTATCTATTTAGTAATAAGTTGCCAAAATTTAAGCAAATTAGAAAATGATTAGTCAATCACTAAGGTTGAACCAGCTCTACAATTCTGGAAGTGAATTCTGAACAGGATTATATTTAGGGTGACCATATTTCGAAAACACCAAACCGGGACATTTGTAAAAAAAAAATTTACCTTTTGAAAAATCGAAAATGTTTAAGAGCCAAATCAGAAAAAAATTTTACTTTTTTTCGAAAATAAGAGCCAAATTGATTGTAAAAAATGTTCGTCTGACCTAAATATTTAAAAACCGTGAGAATAGACTGTCCCGATGACATTTTTCGAGACGCCGGGACAGAGCACCTACAATCGGGACAATCCCGGAAAACCGGGACGTTTGGTAACTCTATGTATATTCTCCTCCAACCTTGTCCGATCAAGAGCCACCACGATGCTCTGTCATGAAATTGTAAATATTTTAAGTATGGATTATATACACCCTCCATTATCCTTATCAATATTTCTTGGTCCACTCAGTTTATTCTAATCTATTTGTGTTTGACTACCCTAATTATTATGTTATCCCCTAATGTTATCTCAAATCTAAACTATTCGTCCCCTGTTCTTTTATCCCATGTAAATGTATTTTTTCTAAAACATAACACAATTTAATTGATTGAAATATAAAATTAAAAATTATAATAACTATTACAGAAATGCATATTTTTTTAATTAGAAGAATAAAATATTGAAATACACCGGGATTCTCTCTTTAAAGTCAAGAGAAAATATAAATAAATTCATATATAATATGCTTTGGCACATTTAGTAAATATAATGAAATTTAATATAACATTTCTTAGAAAGTAAGAGTCAAGGACCACATGTTGGTCAAAGACGTAGCCCTATTAAAAATCAATTTTTAGTTGCTTCTTTAGCAAGCCCATCCCCATGCCTACCGATGACATTATAATTTCTCTAAATTAATATATATAGTTACTTGAATACTAGACATACATATATACCAGTAAATAAAAAAAATAAATAAAAAATTTATATTAAATTAAAAATGAAATTTTTTTTATGATTTAATTAATTTATTTTAGATAAGCAACCATCTATTCTTTTAATGTTTGTAGTAATTAGAATTTGGCAGAGATTGATTTCCAAAGTTGCATTGATGTTAATTTTCATATTAATTGTGGTGCCTTACATTGTCAATGCAAACTGCACTGGAAAAATTTAATTAGTAATATATCAGTTCAAAATTTCTAATACCGAGATTTTTAAGAAAAGTAATAATATCACAAATAAGCGTTAAGAATAAAACAAATAAGGAAGGTTCCAATAACGAAAACAGGAATGTGAAGGCTACCTTGAGATTGACAATGAAGTTTAAGAAAAAATTAGAATAATGTTCGGGTTTAGATTTAGTGAAATCAATATGTAACATATGAAGAATCCTGGTTGGCAAAAAAACTTCAGCCAAATGTGAAATTAAAGATTTTTTACCTCTATGTTATAATAAAATTTAACATTGTAATTTAAAATATTTTATATGCATCTCCTTTGGGAGGATTGTATTTGATCAAATATCAGATATTTTCGTTATTTCTAAATGAATAAAATATGATTAATTTGCTTTGGTCCCCTTTCGTTTCCCAAAATGTGAAGAGTAGGATAAGTCCAGAAAGTGATTCAATTCTTTGGTGAAGGTCATTCATTCCTGGTCGAGCTTTCAGGAAGCGCAATAAACGACGAGGTAAGATGACCAAAAGAAAAGAAATCCGGGACAGACCAATTCTGGGTGGAGCCTTGAGGAGAGACGCACTTTGCCATCGATATTACGCAATGATCCAACCTTGGCAATGGCCCGGCTGATGACGCCATGAGTCAGACTCCCATGTGCTCTCAGGCTCTCTCCAAGCTGATTCATTAACTCTTATGGCTAACAAACCGAAGCCGTTAGTTAAATAAAGTGCCTTCAACCTCGCTGGTTAAGTCAACAGTCCATTGGATTGCGCAAAAGATATTATTGCTCGGGGTTTTTTGGTTAACAACATCAACCATCTCACCGACAAACATGAATAAATTCATTTTTTTTTATTATTTTTTATCATGGATGATTTATTTCCAAGCGTACAAGTACGAATGCCATCGATTAACAACGATAAACCAATTGGAATGAACACATGAGTCATCTCCACAACAGTAAGCAACCAATTTTTGAATGACGTTTTTATAAAAATAGAACAATCAACGAGCGATATACGCTCATCTAGTGTATTTAATGATAATCAATAAATAAATTATATGAATTCCTATTCTGATGTGAAGATAATGTTCAATGAAATTGATTAAAAGAAATATTTTCAATTAATTGAAAATTCGTTAGATAAGAAAATGAGTATTTGACTTGATCAACTATGCATGTTGAAACTAGTTGAAAAGAATAATGTAAAAAGTTTCACAGAATTAGAATAGGATGTTGTAGTAGGATTATTGAATTAATCATAAAATTAATAATAAATAATTCACTCAGTAAGGAGGCAGCTTAGCTGTGCGTGTATAGTGGCAATTTTCTACACATGAAGTCGGCGTTCGATTCTAACTAAGAACAAAAATTTTCTAATAAATTCAATTTAACATCAGCCGCCTCCCGCTCCAGGAACTGACAAGCCTAGTTCTAAATAACCCTGCATCAGCAGGATTACTTCAAAAATTAGCAACCACAAAGTGGGAGCTTTGCGTAATCCCAGATGGTCCAAACGCAAATAATAATAATAATAATAATAATTCACTCAGAATTAAACGAAAGATGTTAAGGAATATTTCCATTATAAGTATGTACTATATTTTTACCTTATTTTCAGAATATTAGAGTTATCATAGATTAAATAAACTAATGCAAGTGCACATAATATTTAACAGTTATCATTCTAATCCACTCAACCATTTCGCAAATATGAATTGGATTAATTAACATATATTGTATTTAAATTAAATTTAATTAATTAAATTATAAATTAAAATTAATAAATAATATTTATTAAACCAGCGCGTGGTTGGCTCTTTGTTGATGGCACCACGTCACATGCTGGCGCGTGATTGTCAGTCAACGTGTTAAAAAATTATTTCCGGTACTTTCAGCGATTCAATCAAGCTGAAATTCTATATATTGCAGTTTTATACAATTTTTAATCATGTGAAAACTAACAAATATATATCTTTAATTTTACTGTCAGTTTAGAAGTAAAAAAAAAAAATGAAAACGTGGTAGGTAATGACCCATTCCGGATGAGCTACATTTCTCAAAAGTTGATAGAAAAATACGAATTTTGAATAGTACCCATATACCAAATTTCATTATTCTAGCTCAAACCGTTTTTGCGTAATCTTATCTAGATACACACACACAGAGAGAGACATTTTTCTTAACCTTAGTGAAAATGACTCAGGGACCTTCAAAACGTATAAAAACATCAAAATCTCGACATAGTAAAAAAATCTGACGAGATAGTAAAAAAGAAAGTTAATTACTTTAAGTTAAAAAAAAAATTAAATTTAAATTTAATTCTATTATAATTTTCTAGAATTTTTTTTTTAAATATAGTTATTAATTATATTTTAAAATTAGTTAATAATATTAAATATTTATATATAGTCGAATAATATAATTAATCCCGGGAGAAAATATAGTCAACATTCCTAGATTAGAATAACAGTAACACAGATGGATCAACTAAAAATAAATTTGACCATTACAATAAAAAAAAAATTAAAATTCCAATTACCCAAAAATTAGGTCAAATTGTTAGGTAGCTTTCTCACAAAAATTATAAAATTAGTATAGTATTTAAATATAAATCGCGCTGTTATTATGCCTATAATATTTGTAGTAATATTTTTTTTAAGATATTGCTCCAAGCATTGTTAAATTTAAGTGATATAGCAAAAGTACCTATAAATTAAAGAAAAAAATATATTATTTTAATGACTTATTTTTTTTTTGTTCTTTGATAATATAAAGAATTAAATTAATTGAGTCAATACAATTTAAGTTAAAAGCTACCTTCCGGGGACATTAATGGGGTTGTGCGAATGAGTGGATTGCTGCACTTCGGATCAATTATTCCCAACTTGCTGGTTGAGTGAATCAGCAATCATAAGCAAAGGCAAGCACGTCCATCACCTATAATCTTGCGTCCGGTATCTCTTCACATTGAACAAACAAATAGATAACTCTAAATAAAACCAGATTTCAATTATAATTTTGAATAGAGTGATGAGGTAAAGGGCGGTTAGTAGGAGTAGGTGGGGGGGGGGGGGGTAAATCTAATATTTGTCTCAGCATCTTCATTTACCAAATGTTTCAATAGTTGGTCATTTTGGAAGTTTGGCAAACACTAATATAAAAGGGATCTACTAAATGTCAAAAACAATTTCGATTAAAACTGAATGGATAAATGAAAATAATAGATTGGATAATTCTAAATTTAAACATATTTATATTTACTAATTAACTGAGTATGTAAATAAATTATTTATGTTATTTTTATTTAAAATCAGTATGCATTATTGTATATATACAAAATGTAAATAACTCGTAAACTAAACTAAATGCATCAAGATAAAATTTGGCATTGATAGAAATTAATTCTATAGAAAAAATTTAGTAAAAATTGTATTTAGATTTAAAAACAAGTCAAATAAATAAATGTTTAATGATTTAATATAGTGTTTCTCAACCTTTTTGGACCAAACGCCCACTTCGTAAGGCCGGCTTCATAATTCGCCCCCTATAAATTTTAACATATAAAAATTGCATGATAATCCCTAATATAAGGTAGGTACACTTGGTGATACTTAGAGCCATATTGTAATATCGAATTTCAAAACCTGATCGCAAAATCATCTTAACTTTTTTTTTAGAGTTGAAAATGTTTTCTCCTCCCAAAAGCGTATAGTTAAATAATCGCCCCTTTAAGATGTCGATCGCCCCCCCCCCCCCCCAGGTTGAGAATCACTAATTTAATATAATAGTTTTATCTTTTTTGTTTTATTTGATTATATACATATATAAGGAAAAAGAATTTAGAAAAATATTCGATTTTTATGTTTTAAAGTTCTTTAAGTTCATGTATACTATTTACAAAAATTCGTATTTGTATGCGACTGAGTATATATTGAATAAAGAGAATAAAGCGATGAAATTTTATATGGAAATTCCATATGATTAAAACTTTTGCATTGGTATTTTTAAGAATTTAAAAAAAAAATTCTCAAATTAAAATCCTGGGGATACTATTTCATTTCAACTTTAATTTGAACCAAATAGAGGGGGACAACATTAAAAAAATACTATAAAAATTAAATTTTTATTACATCGTAGAATGTCTGATTCAAATGAAAGGGGGAGTTTAAAAAAATATAAAACATTTGAAAAAATCGCTAATTAATCATTTATATAATATAATTAAATTATATATATATAAAAACCTCTGGGTTCGTACATCCTACGCAATGACAGCGCCCATCAAGTCGGTTATATTAATTAGGTAACCTTTGATCAGTAGAACCTTTACATTGATTTTCGGAGGCGCTACTTTTTATCAAGTAGCTTCCAAATTTTGTTCCCAGAGACAGGATTGACCCTACCTAGAGAAAATCCCTTGCCTGGGACCACACATTGAACACATTAACCAACACCTTACCAGGTGTCGTTATATTATATATACATACATGTATTTATATAATAATAAAATAATTTAATTAATGTAAAATATATAAGAATTAAAAATATATTTAAATATTCTATATTTATGTTGTGTTGTTTCTACTTATTATCATTATTATTATTTATGTTATATTGATCGTTAACACAAACATAAAGATATAAAAATAAATAAATACATTGTAAATAGTTATTGTATTTGAATATTATTTCAATAAATAAATATCATATTATTATTAATATTATTATGTAAATTAGGTGATATATTCGAGTTGATAAAAAAGATTTGGTGCTACTGTAGCGTGAGATCTACCAAAACAAAGTACTCTACCAATTCCATACCAATACTGCAACGTGCGCTCTACCTGCTTTCTGTATGCTTAAGTAAGGATATATATACCAAGTATGGAATGTACTTTCCTAATGGAAAACCACCCCCACCTTGATACGACTGAAAAAGTGTTGTCCGGATTAAATGTCGGGACAGAGTTTAAGTAGTTCTACGTTTCAAGTATGGAATATACTTTCCTAAATGGAAATAGCCCCCCGCCTTGAAAAACAAAAATTATGTAATAATCAGTTTATATTATTTTCTATCTTTGATCTAATTATTACACATATTTATAGTATGTGCTATACGCTACCTACAGTATTGGTAAAGCGCTTAGTGTAGGTAGAACACACGCTACAGTAGCACCAAATATTTTATTAATTATTTTTATATAAAGTTTAAAATAATTATAATTATTCTCTAAATGTCTTGAAAATAGAATTGTTTCAATTCTTAAATTATTAGAATGAAAACAGTTAAGTAATTTTCAATGACCACACACCTTTGTTTATTTTTGTTAATATGCCATATTTATTCGTTTTGATTCATCACTGTTCTTATCTATTGTTATATATTGAAGTTATACAAAATTATTTTCTATCTACTATAAATAAAAATAAAATCTATTTATTAAAAAAAATTATTATTTTTTTTTTTAAATTTTATTGATTATATCGATTATTTATGAATATTAATCTTAATATAAAGATTGGCATTGTTCAGCGAAATTTGATATAGATTTATTTCTTTTTATTAAATCTATCAAATTTTTATTTGATAAGTAATAATTTACTAGGTAAAATCAAAATAAATATTTATTGCCTTTGAATATAATATACTTTGCTTAAAAAAATGAGAGGTATAATATTTATTTTTTATATTTCTTAAATTTTTAAGGTCCCATATCATTTTTACCGACCGACGATAGTAAGGTATTGTTTTCACACCAAATTTCACATGTGGAGATTTTTACATATCTCCACGAATCATGCATTTTCTTAACAGAAAAAAGTATTTTTAGCATGATGTACAGCATGAACGGCTCAACGGATTTTGATGAAATTTAGTATATTTACTTAATGCATCAGTATGATGAATTGATCAACTTTTGGTGCAAATCCGGAAACCGGAAGTGGTAGTATTAGCGATCGATGATAGGAAGGGAAGGGTTATTTTAACACCAAATTTCACATAAGGAGATTTTTTACATATCACCACGAATCATGCACTTTGTATTGGTTTTATTCTCGAGAAAAATCATCTTTATTAGTTTTTTCTTAATTAAAATTATATGACGTCATCCAGCCATTCATGACGTCACAGCCTGGTCTTACATATAAATTATAAATAAAATAAAATTAACAATATTTATGTTATATGCCTATCTGTTTTTTATTACATTAATAGATCTATTAAAATTATTTGAAATTGTTTCTGTAGCTGGAAATTAATTTATTTCAAACCGTCGGTCGGTTCGGACCTGGCCACAGGTCAACTTATTACTTATATTTAAATTTTCGATAAGATAATTATAATATAAATCTGCGATTAAATTATTTATTAATGTATTCAAATATAATGAATTATTTTAATTTACAATAAAACTATAATATATTATATTTATATATTATCTAAATATTAAATCATTGAACCATTATTATTAAACGACCAAATCTATTTCTTTAGTTTAATCGATTTTATGTGAGTCAATTCTAAAACCAGATATCTTCAACTTGAACCATTCAATTAACATTCTATCCGCTCTATTTCCTATTTCCAAACAAAATTGATTTTAACGATTAGTATGTATTCCAGTTTGTGTTTAATCTTTACTTTATCATTAAGGGAAAAAATATGTGCTCAGGTGACTGTATGGCATATTATATATATGCTATTAATTCTTCCTATTTACACTTTGTTAACATGAACAAATATATAAGCCACGTATAAAGTAACCCTATATATTCAAACAAATAAATAATATGGTATAGAACAACGGTGGCCAAACCGTGGCTATTTTTGAGTTTATTGTGGCTCAATCAAAAAATTTAAAGTCATGGCATAAAAAATAAAGGTAAAATTTTTTCCGATTCGGCTCTCAAACATTTTCGATTTTCCATTATGGCTCTAACAAAAGTATCACCAAGTGTGGTATAAAATAATGACCCAATTGAAGTATAATTTTAATATAATTAAATAAAAAGTTTTATTGTATATTTAGTATATATATTATATTATCTAGGTATTGTACGTAAATAAATTATAAATATTCAAAAGTGTTATATTTAATTATAAATAGAGAGTTATGTTAAATATCTAAAATAAATACCAAAGTATAAATTAGCAAAAGAAATCACTAATAGAAATTATAATAAACTTCACATGTCGAGGAAATTTGCTTTGACTGTTTTTTTTTATTTATTTTTCCATAAGACACGTTCCTTGAGAGATATTTGATTACATTTCCACCATCATATGTCATCATTTTTTATTCTTTCATGTCTAAGGTGCAAAAGGATGGAAAGCATTATTATATTACTTTTTAGAAGAAGAACTCATCTAGATATCTAGACTAATAAAGATAAAATTGTATCAAAAGTAGTAGTCAGTAGTAAAGAAGAAAGAAAGATTAAAATAAAGTCTAGATAATTTTAAATTTTATTTTCAACATAATTTCTCCAGGGTGATGTAGGATTTAAGTACATAAGAAAGATATTTTAAGTTGACCTGTGGCCAGGTCCGAACCGACCGACGGTTTGAAGTAAATTAATTTCCAGCTACAGAAACAATTTCAAATAATTTTAATATATCTATTAATATAATAAAAAACAGATATGAATATAACACACAAATATTTTATTTTATTTAATATATATGTGACGTCATGAATGGCTGGATGACGTCATATAATTTTAAATTAAGAAAAAACTAATAAAGATGATTTTTCTCGAGGATAAAACCAATACAAAGTGCATGATTCGTGGTGATATATAAAAAAAATCTCCTCATGTGAAATTTGGTGTGAAAATAACCCTTTCCTTACTATCGTCGATCGCTAATACTACCACTTTCCGGATTTGCACCAAAAGTTGCTTAATTCATCCCACTGATGCATTAAGTAAATATACCAAATTTCATCAAAATCCGTTGAGCCGTTCAAGCTCTACACATCTATACGGACGGACGGACAGACATCATGCTAAAAATACTTTTTTCTGTTAAGAAAATGCTTGATTCGTGGAGATATGTAAAAATCTCTTCATGTGAAATTTGGTGTGAAAACAATACCTCCCTTACTATCGTCGGTCGTTAAAAATAAGTCCCAATTTAATTCAAAAATTTGTTAGGCTTTAAATTGAATTTGAAAATTTAATAGTTTTTATAAAAAAATATTTTAATAACAACCATAAATTTTATTATTGATCGATGATATCATTTTTATCTAACAATAATTAATAAAAACTTAGACAAATATTTTTAGGTGTAATATAAATTGATTTAATTAATCAAGAAAGTGCAATTGAAGGTATAAAGACTTAAATAATTATATATACATTTTTATTTGGGAAGAAGAGGGATTTTACAAAATTTATTATTTTTTAAAGGTTATTTTAAATTATAATTATTAATAATTCATACAAATAGAAATTGATATAGTCCGCAATATAAAATTTAAATTTATTCCCAGGACTAATATAATTAAAATATATTATTTCTATAGTTGATTTTTTTTTCTGTTCGATTCTATTATATTAAATTAACATATGTGTATTGTTATTACCATATTTTAATATATCTGTGGAATTTTTATTAAAAAATTCCAATTAACCGATTTACTCTAAATTTTACATGCCCCTAGTAACAATATAATAATTAAGTAAACTATTATTACAATATATGATATATACTTATTATTTATTTTGAGAATTCAGATTTCAGATAATTATCACCTATGATTAATTATAAATTTATTACTTAAATATTATTGATATTATTATAAAGAGATGTGTTCCTTTATAACAAATTTTTGAAGATACAATCTTTTTTTAATTTGTACAGTACACAATTATTTTTAAAATATTTTTATTTTCATTTTTAAGATGTTACTATTATTAATCAAAAAACTTATAAGTATAGAATATACGTAATATTAAAAACTCAAAAGAATCAGACTTGAGTAGGTAGCGGTTTTCAACATCATATGTAATATAGGTACTAGATTTGAATAATAAAAGAATCTATTTTATTAAATACATTAAAAATAATATTAATTGAAAATTTGATATACTATATATTAGAAATCACTTATATATCATATTTTTTAGTACATATTTAATTTTATTTATTTTTTGTAATGATGTTTGTTTAATTATAAGATAATTGTAATTGAAAGAATAGCGGTATAAAGATATTTATTTTATAAATTCCTTCATAAAATAATTATTATAAAAACTATTTATGCAGAAAGTGAATAAATAATAGTGGAATGTGAGTGAAGCCGCTATTTGGTAAATAAATCAAGGTGGGAATGTGGAAGTGAGGGTAGGTGGGCAGGGGGGAGTCCGCCTGTAAAGGGGCCCAAGCCACGTTCCGTGATACAGTTATTGACCTTTCTAGGACGAAGCATCACGGAAGATACCATTACAATCTGTTAATAAGAAGATACAAGAATAGGAAAAAAATTCTGCTAATTTAGCTCATTAGCTGGATAATTAACTTTCACTTTAAGGATACAGAAGTATACATATATATAAAATCTATAGTGTTTTTAAATAAATGAAAAGATCCATTTTTATCTGCATTCAAATAACCTGAAGTGGATAAAATAATGTAGACTTTAATAAAAAAAGGGCCTTTTCACTTTATCAATAGAACAGATTTTATTCCACTTCAAGCTTTTGATGAAATGAATTAACTTGAAATCGTTTAAAATTTTGATTTTGGAGGATAATAGACGACGTCTTATCGTAAAATAAACTTACAGGTAAGAGAAAAAATAGAATTGAGAGGAGAAATGGTAAAAACAAACAAATTGAAATTGATTTTCATGGATTGATTGCAATAAACAGGAAAAAAATACTTTAAGGAATTTTATAGATTTTCTTTCGATTTAATGATTCATAAAAAAAATGAGTAACAAGTTTTTCACTTTAAACTTTAATTTCAACTTCAGCCTTTTCAAATAATTTTAAATAGTTAAAGTAACAGTATTTGTTCTATGAAAAATTCACGATTTTCATTATCATAGATAATCTGTTTCAAAATATGGTCGGTAATTTTTATATTTATTTAAAAAAAAAAAAAATGAAAAAACACGAAAGAGTTAAAAGTGGGTTGAAATTGGATGGAGGTATTTCTGTGATCAATTTTTTTTTTTTTTTTTTTTTTTTACTTGATATATGCTTTATAACTTGTATTTTAATAAATCGTGTAAATGTAATATAAAATTTCAATTGAATAATTTATTTTATCATTCTCACATTCAAAAACATATTTAAATGCAAATTTCTGAAATATCAAAGACGATTTTTCTATTTGTTTAATATGATTTTATTTATTCATTTCATTTATTTGATAATTTAAAATTATTCAAAGCTCTAAATTTATTGTGAAATTATTTGATGAATAATTGAATTTAATTTTTTATAATCATTAAAACCAAATAAAATTATTTGTATTATTAATAATTTAGCTTTGAACGTTACAACTATCATTGAAATTATTTTTTAATCATTATATTAAAAATTAAAAAAAAAATTAGTTATTTGTATTATTAAATATATATAGGATAACAATTTGAATAGCGAACAGAAAATTGTTTAATATATCATAATATAATTAAACTTGTGGTTTTGCATTTTTTTAAGTTTGTTAAAGTCTTTTGTGATATTTGTATATAATTTATAAATGTATTGACTGAATATTTTGTAAAACTATTTATAAATTTTTGTGACAGTATATTTATTTTAATTGTAAATATTTGTACAAATTAATTAAATTGTAAATATATAATGACATCTAGGCTATGTACATTGATATTGATAAACAAATAAAGGGTATATATGTACCTTTAAATAAATTTGAAATATAATAATCATATATTAATAATTCCGTCCATATGTATAATATTTGTAAAGGTTTCCAAAAGAAGCAAAAGAGTAGTGAATTAGTAATAAATATATTTAATGCTGATAAATAAATAAATTTGCATCTAGCTTCAAATTAAATTATGATACTTAAACATAAATAAATAAATAATAAGATCGTCAAATTTTCTTAAAGTACTTCAATTTTAGAATCTTATCTAATTTATTTTTATAAATTCTAGAATTGAAGTTAGAAAAGAATGACAATATCAATAATTTATCAAAAGAAATATAAAAAATAAAAAGATATTTGAAATTATGTAATTTTAAAAAATAATATAAAATTGTGAAAGGCAAGGTTTCCGAAAATATATGTTAATGAGCTATGATTGAATATTTATTTTCAAATTTAATTGTTTTTTTTTATAAATTATATTATTATTTTTATTAATAGTTTCACTAGGGTTCCCAAGCACCCACCTGTACATAATTTCTAAAAGTTAATAATATTATAGAGAATTAATAGATGACACATATATTAATATACATTTAAAAACCCATTAAAAATTTGTTAAGCTCTAAGAAATGTTTTTAAATAAATATAAGAATATATCATTAAAATTTATTTTAAAATTAGCTGGAGTGTCTCAACTCGACTATCTCGCAATTTGAATTGGATTAAATAACATAATATATTATATTTAAATTAAATTTAATTAATTATAAATTATAAATAATAAATATTAAACCAGCGCATGTTTGGCTTTTTGTTGATGGCACCATGGCACGAGTTGGCGCGTGAGATTTGCAGTGTTAAAAAATTAATTCTGGTACTTTCAGCGATTCAATCAAGCTGAAATTCTATATATAGCAGTTTTATACAATTATTAATCATGTGAAAAATTATCAAACATATATCTTTATTTTTACGGTCACTTTAGAGGAAAAAAAATCAAAACGTTGTAGGTAATGACCCTCTTCCGGTTGAGCTACATTTCTCAAAAGTTGATAGAAAACTATGAATTTTGAATAATGTCCATGTACCAAATTTCATCATTCTAGCTCAAACCGTTTTTGCGTAATCTTGCCTACATACACACACACACACACACACACACACACACACACACACACACAGACACACACACACACACACACACACACACACAGACATTTTTCTCAACCTTAGTGAAAATGATTCAGGAACCTTCAAAACGTATAAAAACATCAAAATCTCAACATCGAAAATTTTCGTGATCGCAATACTATCTCTGGCGAGATAGTAAAAATATCCATAATGATTTTTAGAATGAACTATACAATTAAATTATAAGATATCGAAATGTATTAAAAATTATAAAATGATCTATAAATAGAAAAAATATCTAATAAGAGTTAAAATTTAAAATACCTTTGTGTACAGGATATTTAAAAATTTGTATATTCTCACCTGAAACAAAAGAAAAAAAAATTAAATAAATAAACAAAAATTAATCAAAATATTAATTTCTAATGTTCACTTGAATGAATTTTAGATAAGTATAAAGAAGATATGTTAAAGTACTAATTAGTGAATAAAGAGATTTAATTTAATTTAAAGAGGAGGTTCAGGAATATGAATAAAAATATCATTAAAAATACATATAGAAATGTTTCTTGATTTATTATGAAATTGTAGTTTTAATTTTCACACTTTTGGACATTGGTTAACATTTTAATTGGATTTTTTTTTTAATGAAATATGCCAAGTGGTTTTATTTTTATTTAATTTTTTTGACTTGTATGTTTTTCTGAGGTAGTAGTAGATGAATTCATTTTCCTTTGTTATCAGAATAGAGGGCACTTTAAGAGGAATATCAATGGATGTTTGAAGAAAAGACCGAGGCGTTTTTCAATTATTCTCTGAATAGAATGGTCAGAGCGGCAGGTTTACTCGCTCCCAAATTAAATTCTCTATATTATTTGAAATAAAATCTCACGTTCTATCCTTTTCCTTTTTTCCATTTTTATACTAATTGATTAAAATAAAATAAATTTCAAAAACCTTCAAATAGGACTGTCTAGTAATTAAAAAATAATAATTAATCCAGTACCAACTATCTACTGATAGTTGGGTATTTCTTTTCAAATTCCATAATCGAATTTTTAAATGGATAAAATTTATTTGCTTTTTTTCAATATAAAAATACATACAGTTACACTTAAATGAAAGTAAAAATTGGTTTGTTTCTTTATTTATAAATCTAATCTAATAAATTCTTATTAAAGGTTTTACAAGTTTTGTAAAAATATCTATATATCTCCAATAATCTCTATGACTCTATGGAAACTCGTAAGTTGTTCACAGCAATGACACTGGTCCATATATCGTTATGCTGAGCTACTCTCATCCAACACCCAAACTCAGGGCCCTCACCTCTCTCCTAACATTGTCTACCCACCTCATTCTTGGTCTAACAACCTGTCATTTGCCAATCAGTCTTCGGATAAATAGGTTTCTTGTGAGTCTTTCCTGCCACGTGACCCGCCCATCGTAACTTTCTCGACTTTATGAACTTAAATTTGGAGATGCATAGAGTTCCTCGTATTGCTATTCCCCAGTGGTGTGATCCTTCTTAGGCCCCTACGAAGAACCATTTCTCCAAATATTCCAAATCTATTTTCATCAACAAAGTAATAGAATATGCCGTACACCCATACTCATACCAGGTAAAATAATTGTTTTATGTATATTTTAATTTTGATACATTTTGATAATAATTTTGACGAAAAAACACCTTTTAAAGCATGTTAACAAACGTTACCCAATTTCAACCTCGACTTAAATTCTTCTCGAACATTATTATAAAAAACCTCTAACTTTTGTACGTCCTACGCAAGGACAAAGCCTATCAAGTCGGTTATTTCAATTAGGTGTCCTATGATCAGTAAGACGGATCCTATCAACTTTTACTTTTTATCAAGTAGCTTCCCAATGTTGATCCTCGAGGCTGGGTTGACTCCGTCCCATAGGTCCCAGCTAGAGAAATTCCCTTGCCAGGCCCGGGACTTGAACCCGGGACCACGAGAATGCGAGCCAGCAATGCTACCTCCCACCCTGTGGCGCCTTCTTCGAACATTATTATACTTAATGATTATAGAACTTAAGTATTTAAATTTTTCTTCATTTTCAAAATCTATATTTTGTATACTATGATATTAATTCTATTTTTCTCTGATACTGATATTGTGTCTTAGTACTATTAATTTCAAGCCGAACCTCTTTTCATGAGTCTATTAATTATTTCCTTTCTATCTTTAATTAAATTTTCTGAATCTCCTCTTATATTTAAAATCGTCTACATAACCTAATACTTAATTTTTTTTTGTTTAATTGGATTTCGTTCGATTTATCTCAATTTGTCTTTTCACGTATTCCAAATTTCAACGCTAAATTAAATACAATTGGTGATAAAATCTCCTTGATTTAATCCATTTCGAATTTAAAATGTTACTGATAATGTTACTTGCTAAAGTGTACTAATAGTTGATGAACAGAAATATTGAATATAAAATAAAATTGATAGTAGATCTATATACAGTCATATGAAGGAATTCAAAGTAGTAATATTTTTAAAACAATATTCTAAGTTCGTAAAGTATACATTTTTCTGGAAGTTCCAGCCTCGTTAATCCTGGGACGATAAGTATAATATATAATAATATACATAAATAAGTAGTTTCAAAATTAAAAGACTCAGTAAAATATGTAATTTTGTAGCAAAAAGAGGGACGAGATTGAAGGTGGTTGTTTTTTATGCAACACCCTATTTCATTCATATATATAAATACGATATACTTCTTTGTTGAGTAGGATATCCTGAATATAAAATAACCCAGCCTCTCGGGAAGATGAATGTAAATTTGCTTGTTGCTTAGAGTATTTGTTTGAATTCTATTTAACAACATTAAACAACTAATTTAATAAAGTGGCTCTCGCCTGAATAAAAGTTTTTTTGTTTGTTTGTTTTATATTTTTATATCAAATAAATACTAGAAATATTATTAATGATAATTTAATGGATAGTTTAAAAAAAGAATAAATGAAGAAGGAATTTGAAAATTAATTCTAAGGGAGAAGAATGTTATCATTAACGAAATTGATCTAATACATATAATCTGAAAAAGAAAAAAGAAGAGGGAGAACATTAAAATATCATTGTCTTAAAAAATGAATATTATATTTAAATTTAAATTTATATTTAAATTTCAACTCAATTAAATTTGACTTTAGCACTCGAATAATAATTATTATAGAATTAGAATATAAAAATTTCTAGTAGGTCTGGGACTATAATCTTATCATTTGTTCTTGGCCGAACAGAAGGAGTCAAATCGGGTTATAAACTAGTAATTATATTATTAGTAATATTGTTTCAAAGATTTTAAAAATCTTGATGAGCTTTCCCAATGGGAATGAGATTCACTTGTTGACAAGAAGATTTGAGATTTGTAAAATAAAATTCTTAGAAACATTTAATGGGCCAAAAATGGATGAGAGCACTGAAGAATGGTAGAGATTGCATAATGAGAAATTACAGATTCTTTATGCATCTTCAGACACCATTGGAATTTTTAAATCGCGATGAAGGATGATTAGAAATAGGTATTCAAAGTTAAGTTTAATCGAAAAGAAATATACTCACTAAAGTCTAAAGGATATGTTTACAATAGTCTATGTCTAAGAAACATCATCCTGATGACATAATAAAATTCTTAATTAGTTGTAAACCAAATAACTTTTATGGTTGCTCAAAATTATTTAACCAAAAATGTTCCTTTTTACAATCACGCCAGAGATAGTAAAATTTTCGATTTCGAGATTTTGATGTTTTTATACGTTTTGAAGGTACTTGAGTCATTTACACTAATGTAATGTTGAGAAATATGTCTATATATATATATATATTGGGGGGAGTAGACAAGATTACGCAAAAACGGTCTAGAACAATTAAATTTGGTACTCAGGCATTATACAAAATTCGTACTGTTCTATCAACTTTTGAGAAATGTAGTTCTTTTGGAAGAGGGTCATTACCTACCACATTTTCATTTTTTTTTCCTCTTAAAGTTGACCGTAAAAATAAAGATAGGTTTTTACATGATTAAAAATTATATATAACTCCTATTTATAGAATTTCAGCTTGAATGAATCTCTAAAAGTACCGGAATTAATTTTTTAACACGTTTTTATCACGCGCCAGCATGTGACGTGGTGCGATCAACAAAGAGCCAAACACGCGCTGGTTTAATAAATATTATTTATTAATTTTAATTTATAATATATAATTAATTAAATCTAATTTAAATATAATACTTATATGTTAATTAATCCAATTCATATTTGCGAGATGGTTGAGTGGAGACACTCCAGATTTTTTAATTTTATGCTATAAAGTGTACAAAGTATAAAATATTTAATGTTTTTATAGTTTTAGAATTAAAAATTTTGATGTTGAATCAATTAAGACTTTTGGTATTTTAGAACGGCTTAGATCACAAGAATATTTATCGTACATTTTTCCTATTGTGTGTGTGAATGAAGAAGTTAGAAGTAACTCTCATTATTTGATCAAAATCAAAAATTGTTCCTCTACAAAAAATACTAATTATCCTTCTTAAAAATTAACTTAATGATTATTTTCTGTCACGAATTTATTTATAAAATGTTGTATGGTGTAACAAGATAAAGATTAATAAAAAAATATTTAAATGAACAAATCATTTTTAATTCTGAAAAATTGAGTTCAAAAAATTAAATATAAAGTAAATTATATCTTGAGAAATGATATATTTAAGTTGTTACGTCATAACTGTTGGTTCAATTAGAACAAATGTTTACGACTAAAAATGAATAAAGTAAAATGTTTACTTCAATTCCATTTACTAATAAGATTAAATTATGAATGAAGTTAAAAAAAAAATGTGAAGAAAAAAAAAAATCAAAAGGAATTACACAGTAAAGTGCCTTTTTAATTTTTTATGCATTTAAATTTTCAATAGATACAAAAAAGAGAAAAAAGAATTCAATAAATATTTCAAGAGATTAAATAGTTTGTAGGGGTAAATAATCAATTATTAACTGATTTAAGAGACATATTTTATGAAAAAAAGGAATTTCAAGTAAATATTAATGAGAATGAGAATAAAATAAATCTTTAAATAATTTTATATTGATTTAATTATTTAATATTTAAAAATAAATTTTAAATTTTTAGCCCCTTCTGATACTAGCCCTCCACTAAATAACAAAAACTACATGATTAAATAAAAAATAAGTTGACCTGTGGCCAGGTCCGAACCAACCGACGGTTTGAAGTAAATTAATTTCCAGCTACAGAAACAATTTCAAATAATTTTAATATATCTATTAATGTAATAAAAAACAGATATGGATATAACATAAATATTGTTAATTTTATTTTATTTATAATATATATGTAAGACCAGGCTGTGACGTCATGAATGGCTGGATGACGTCATATAATTTTAATTAAGAAAAAACTAATAAAGATGATTTTTCTCGAGAATAAAACCAATACAAAGTGCACGATTCGTGGTGATATGTAAAAAAATCTCCTTATGTGATATTTGGTGTGAAAATAACCCTTCCATTCCTATCATCGATCGCTAATACTACCACTTCCGGTTTCCGGAGTTGATCAATTCATCCCACTGATGCATTAAGTAAATATACCAAATTTAATCAAAATCCGTTGAGTCGTTCAGGCTGTACACACCTATACGGACGGACGGACGGACGGACAGACATCATGCTAAAAATACTTTTTTCTGTTAAGAAAATGCATGATTCGTGGAGATATGTAAAAATCCACATGTGAAATTTGGTGTGAAAATAATACCTCCCTTACTATCGTCGGTCGGTAAAAAAGGTTACAATCTTTCAAATAATTCAATTCTAACATATTAAATTCGCAGTTGTATTAATTATTTAAAAAAAATAATAAAATAATTTAAATTATACTTTAAAAAAATGGTGGTACCTCTGTAATCCCTTTGTCATTGCTTCAAAACGCCTCGCCCTTTGTCTTATTCCTTTTATCTTACTAGAAAATTATGAAAGTAAATTCAACTAACAGTCTTTCCAAACCTGATTCTTGATCATTAAAAACATCCTTTAGTAAGGTAACATATAATATATATCTTTTCAAAGTATGTCAAATTTCAGATTCTTTAAAAACGATGACAATCCAAGATAATTAGAAAATTTTAAAATATTTCAAAAAGTGTATTTATTATACTACTAAATGCTATCATGCTATCCAAGATGCTAAATACAATTTATTTTCATTTTTTTTAGAAGAGTAATTATTATAATATTTATTTATTTATTGAGACTTTTTGTACTCCTCTTTCCTTTCAAGGGTATTAGGACTATACTATACTACTACTACTACTTTTTTTATACTATGTATTAAAAAAAAATTCTACAACGGTAATCATTATAATAAATAATACATTTATGAAAAAAGTTTATCTAGAAATTGTTATTACAGAATAAATTGGAGATTTTCTATTAAAAACAAAGTAATTTTCATTTTAGACAACATCTGGCCTCTAGGTGTTGATGGCTTCTTTTCAGGGTGTAGCCCCTAACTTGATCCCAAACCCGCAAAACGAGGGGTCTTGAGCAAACAGCTGCTTTTCGTCCCGTTGCTTGTTGGAATTTTTAACCACCCTCGCATCCATTCATCTTCTAGCGATAGAATTTGAACGTTTCCTTTATGTAGGTTTCGGTAAAATCAGAAATAATATTCTATTTTTCATCTACCAATTTTTAGTTGTGAATAAAGAGAAAATAAATAAAAAATATTATTATATCAAAATATAGACTATCAATTCCATATTTATAAAATACATGTAAAATCTAAATAGATTTACACCTAAAATATTTAATTAAAAATAAAATAAAAAATCATTAGCTCCTCTCCCACTTAAAAGTATAAATGAATAATTAATTAAATAAACCTTGAAACGAAAAACTCTTTAGTTCTTTAAAGATAATATTGTATATCTAGTATATAATTTTTTAGAATTAAAATAAATCTATATATTTAATACGATAGTGTCCGTCTGTACGCAAAAAACTCCAGAGCCTAAACTACAAGGAGTAAGGTAACCAAATTTTTCTGAGGTGAAGGGTACCTCAAATGATGAAAAATAAAAAAGAAATTAGAATCTTAGGTAACTCCTGAGCTGAGCTGCGGGTATTCCATTTTCCAGAAATATATATAAAGGAGAGTCTATGTATGTATGTTATTTGTTTACTTTTTTGTTGTCATAGAAACAGATATATATATATATAATTAGAACCTCTCTCTCTCCCTCTATTTAAAATTTTAAAAAATGGAGTGTTCTAGCCAAATTAAGAAATTTAAATTCCTTATGCAACATTGATAGGTAAATGAATTGGACTGGAAGAGGAGACATATGATTAGAGAAATTGGGGAAAAATCAACCGAAATGTAATTAAACAAAAAAATTCAAGAATTATGATACGGATACGACTTACATACAATTAACATACAAAATGTAGAATTTGAAAAAGTATAAATATTTAAATACTTAAGATAATGATATTCGAGAAGAATTTAAATCGATGTTGTAATTGAGTAACGCCTGTTATTATGCAGTAAAGGGGCTTATGTCATCAAAGAGGATTAAAATTAAAATATATAAAACAATTATTTTTCATGTTGATCGATGACTAGGGTGACCATATTTCGAAAAAACCAAACCGGGACAAACGGTATACCTTTTTTTTTAGAACTAAATTGAAAAAATTTTGAAAAAAAAATTACGAAATGTCCTAAATATTGAAAAAACAGTAGGGTGTCCCGAAGACATTTTTGGGACAGAGAACCTAAAGACGGGACGTTTGGTCACCCTATCGATGACTCTGGGAGACGAGAGTAGATTTAGAGTATTTGTGAGATTAATATTGTTCGCAGCATTTATAGGCCAAAAGAAGATGAGGTCACAGGGGGATGGCGGAGATGGCATAACGAGAAATAATGTCCAGATATAGTTAAGGTTATAAAATCGAGAAGGCTGGGATGGGAAGGGGACGTGGTTGGAATTGGAGAAACTAGAAATTGGGAGAAACCGATTGGGAAACATCCGGTGGAAGACCAAGGACCAAGGTGGGTGGACAATGAAGGAAGGGACATGGGAGAGATGGGACAGGGTAGGATTTGGTTGTAGCTCAGGATAGGGACGATTAGAGAAATGTGGATGTTGCGGCTAAGAACTTTCGAAAACTGTAGAGACACAGAGTTAGATAAATATAACATATACAATAATAATATATAATTAATTTACTGATTAAATTAAAATATATTTTATAAGAAAACAAATACTATACTGATTGAAACAAAATGCATGAAAACCTTTTACATACAGACTTTCAACCAAATACTATGTATCACTCGGGGGTACAGGGGGCGGAGCCCCCGTCTAGGTGTGAGGAGCGCCGAAGGCGCTCGGAACAGCTAGTTTATATTAATATACTTTAACATTTTATCTCATTTTTTTTTTAAATTTTCCTTATGTTCAAATTTTTATTTAGAAATCTTATAATAAATTCAGTACAATTTATACCTAATTAACATGTTTAACAATTTAATGAGCGATAATGAAATTTATAAATATATAATATATATATACAAACATTAGAATGTAATAGAAATGAAAGTAATTTTAATCTAGGAAATACGCAACACATTTCTGACCTTAGATGTTTATTGTTTTATAAGAACTTAGCAATTTGAACTAAACATTATGTTCCTTAGTTTATAGTAGATAGATGTACTGTATCTTTACTAATGTTCACTAATAAAAGAAAAAATTTAAATGTTGTCAAAAATTTACTTACATTATAAAATATACATGTGAATTAATTATATTTTTAAATTTAAAATAATAATAAATAGGGATGAAATAATGAATCACTTTGATGTCGTAAATATTATTAATGGCATTTGAGCGAAAGGAAAAAAAAATTATTAACTTTTTGCACAAGATACCTTCGAACTTGTAACATTTCTAACAATCCTTTTTATCCACAGTTTACAAACCAATTGTACTTATACCTTTTTGTCCTGATTTATATAAATATTATATATAAATAGACTTGTTGATGTTAAAAAAGAGCAAAAATTGAAAAAAAAATTCGGGAGTGTCCTCCCCTAGACTTTCCCGCATATAAATAGGTAATTAGGTTATTATTATTATGTTTTAACAACAATAAAAATAAACAAACTAATTAATTTAAATTATAAAGTAAAATGGTTTAACACTCTATTATATATATTTTTAATTTACACCTAACGCTACTTGTATAGGTAAAATGTCACTTCCGGTAGTCAGATCATGATGAAATTTGGTATCTGAATTTTTTTCATATTTTTAAATCTATATACAAAATAGGAAGCAAATATCTCGAAGCAAACTGGTACTTTACTTGAAAGGTAAACGCAACCAGTGTAGGTAAAGTACCACTTCCGGTTAACCGATTTTGACGAAATTTTGATAGAAATCTACAAACTGTGAATAATATCGGTGTACCAAATTTCGAAGTCCTAGCTTTTGATTAGTTTTTGAGTAAATTTGCTCACAGACATTACATACATACATACATACTTACATACATACATACATACTTACATACTTACATACATACATACATACTTACATACATACACAGACATAATTCGAAAAATGGTATTTTCCGACTCAGGGAGGTCTAAAACGTCAAGATCTATCGAAATCTCGAAGTCGAAATTTTTGACGATTCCAATACTTCCCGAAGTATGCAGGAAAGTAAAAAATGACTTGTTCCTTTTTTTTCATATTGCCGTCAATTTGTAATTAAATTTTTTCTCTTTATTTAATATTAAAAAAAAATTGGGTATTATTTGTGGACAAATATAATATTTTTATTTTTGAATTATAAATGAAGTAAATAAGAAAGTAATATAAAATAAGTAAGTAATAAAATTTAATATTTGTTTTTGTGTTTTGTTTTTCTTATTTCCTTTGTCAACGTCTTATATTGATTACGACGTACCAAATCGATCTTTGAATTGTAAAAGTATAAGTATATATATATAATTTATAAGATGGGCAACAACGCAATAGACGACAAATTCACAATACGTGCTTTGACATTTGTGAAGCAATGTGATTGAGTGCAAACGTACATTTGCCTTTCTCAATGGGCGGAGTACTATAAAAATACAATACTTATCAAAGACAAAGCTTATGCTTTGGTTAAGTTATGAATGACAAAAATAATGAATGAATAGGAACGTAAAGTTTTTCAATCAATCATTGATAAAATGGTAGAGTACATTTTAACAATTCATGTGAAACAAGTTTTCGATAAGTGGATGGATTGTAAATTGGGGTGATATATATACTAACTTGTATATAAATATATACCAATATTTCGCTTTGCGTCATTTCGTTTTGATTTTTTTGAAGTGTCGCTGCTTTATAAGTACTAATTTTCAATGAGCGTCGGTCGTTTGGGGTGAGATTCCGTTGTTTTGGGTTTGAGTCTAATTTTTTTTTTAAAGATGGCACCACTTATGTTTCTAATTGCGCCATGCCATCAAAACTCGGGGATTCCCTTTCTAACTGAAAATCAACGCAATTTTAATACAGTTTTATTTTCACTTTGTTTTGCTAATTTTAGAGTTCAGATTAAATTATGTAGTGTGTTGTGTTTTTACCGACCGACGATAGTAATGGAGGTATTGTTTTCACACCAAATTTCACATGTGGAGATTTTTACATCTCTCCACGAATCATCATGCATTTTCTTAACAGAAAAAAGTATTTTTTGCATTAAGTCTGTCCGTTCGTCCGTATAGATGTGTGCAGCTTGAACGGATTAACAGATTTTGATGAAATTTGGTGTATTTACTTAATGCATCAGTAACATGAATTGATCAACTTTTGGTGCAAACCGGAAGTATTAGCTATCGACGATAGGAAGGGAAGGGTTATTTTCACACCAAATTTCACACAAGATTTTTTATATATCTCCAAAAATCATGCACTTTGTATTGGTTTTATCCTCTGGAAAATCATCTTCATTAGTATTTTCTTAATTTAAAATTATATGACGTCACCCAGTCTTTCATGATGTCACAGCCAGCTCTTATTTATTATAAATAAAATAAAATTAAAAATATTTATGTTATATCTTTATCTGTTTTTTATTGCATTAATAGATACATTTAAATTATTTGAAATTGTTTCTGTAGCTGGAAATTAATTTACTTCAAACCGTCGGTCGGTTCTGCGCCTGGCCACAGGTCAACTTAGTTTTTAAAAAGAGAATAATAAATTTTTATAAATTTTTACAGGTTGTTTCTGGTTACAAAAAAAGGTAAATATTTTAATAAATAAATAATAAATAATTTATTTATTGTGTGATAGAGTTATATTATTTTTTTATATACACTTATAATTTTTTTAGCCAAATGAGTGGAAAGGGCGTTCGATGATAGTCGACTTGTTTTTGGAACCTAACTCCGACCCAAAGTGAGGTATTGATGAGGTGACCAATCGTCCTCCTATAGGGACCTACAGTCCTCCATTTGTAATCTTCTTTTTGGTATGTGTCCCGTTTTTTGAAATATTTAGGGCATTTCGTACTTTTTTCAAAATTTTTTCAAATATATATATATATTGTTGCTATATGAATTTAATTTGTAAAAAAAATAATAAAATTTTCTATTTTTTACGAATTCAAATATGATAATAATACAAGGATTAGAAAAATAATTAATTTAATCTCTATAATTATAAATAAATAAAAAATTGAACGGATCCCCTTGCTAGAAAATGAGTTTGAGTGCTTGTTTAATCATTCTATTTCAACAGAGGGTTCTCTTCTATCTTTTATTTAATTGATATAGATTGAAAAGCAATTTGGAATTGGTTTCTCGTGTATAGGAAAAGTTTGAAAAGGAAAGAAATAAATTCACATCACATACATTTTCATTGACCGTTTTTACTTAAAAAAAAAACATTTTAACTATATATTAACAATTAAAATTAAATGAATTAAGAGTTTCGAAATTATTTATTCATAGAATTTACTGTGTTAAAAAAACATCAATCAATATTTTGGAAAAGGTGGTGGATATTGAAATGGAGAACACATCTAATTTATTAAATGAAAGATCGGTTGAAATTTAAATGAAAAATATTCAAATAATGTAGTATTTTTTAATTAAACAAAATTCGAAATGTTGATTAGTTTATTTTATTTTAAAATATTAAAAATAACATAAATATTTTGGGTTTAATCTCTTACTTTTTTTTTTCAAAAAATTATATTTTATTTTAATTACGACGGTTTCCAAAGTAATAATGAAAAATAATTCAACAAGAAACGACAATCATACAAGGGTTTTAGAATTTTAAATAAATTTAATTTAATTTAATTAATATTGAATAGAATCTACATTTGCAAATTTGGAAATTATATTCTAATATACACACTCCATTAATATAAACATTTTCTGAATAATTCTTTCTATTATTAATTCAATCAATTTCGTATTACAATAGAATATGAAAGACGAATTTACTCGTCTGGATTTGAAAGGAGAGGTGAGTAGAAGATGGAATTTAATCAGGATTTGATTAAATGAATTCTTACCTCTTAAAATTATAAAATTAATATTTTTTATAATTGATAATAAAAATAATAATTCATAAATCAAAAACATAAATAATTAATAAAGTTAATACATTGGTTTAAAGGTTTGCAGATATTTATTCTTAAGAAGTGGTGCGTGATTATTAGCATTTATTATTATTATAGGCTAAATAAAATACAGCTTTTTACTTAATTTTTTTTATAGGATATTTTTTTTTTGACCTTCGGGATTTATGTCAATTGAGCTTGCTAGCCTACGCATTAATTATTATTAATTCTTAATAATAAATTTATTGGTCAACTTACTACATGGGCTGAAAAGTCCAGGGATTTTTCAATAGGTGACGCAACTAGAAAATGAAAATGACTCATTTCGAGAGGCTCATCTGTCATTAGTTTATGTATGAAGTATCATGACAAATCGTCCAATCGTTTACAAGCTACAGTCGTTTTAGTTTGAGTGACGCTAATTTCGCCTTCATAAGAAAAACAGGAATATCGCGACTTGGTTAAACATTAATGGGAAAAACTTGTGAACAATTATTGCAGAGGTTGCAGGAATGTTATCCCACATCTGCTCCTTCGAGAACAATGTTTAATTGAAATGCGCTATTCCTGTTTTTCCATTTTTCTTATGAAGGCGAAAGTAGCGTCACTCAAACGACTGTAGCTTGTAACGAATGTATGAAATGTCATGATACTTCATACATAAACTAGTGACAGGTGAGCCACTCGAAATGAGCCATGTTCATTTTCTAGTGGCGTCACCTATTGAAAAATCCCGGGACTTTTATGCCCATGTAAAAGCTGGGTTTGAACCGTCGATTCCAAGATCTGTAGCTCTGCACAATTGTACAATTGTAATTGAGATGAAATTTTAATGATCGAAAAAAAGTAAAATATTTAAATAACTGTACCCTCTCCTTCTCTTTGTTAACAAAACTTTTAGATGAGTGTAGTGAATAGATAAATTGGTGTTATTTAAATTTTATTAAAATAAAAAAAAATTATTTAAATTACTAAAAACACATTTCACAACAAATTTGACACTATTATATCATAATTATAAAATTATATAAAAGAATATGAATATATTAATTAATTTGAATTTAGAGTAGACTTATCTCGAAGTTATTGCCAGTAAACTTATAAGAATATATATATATGCTTATTTTGTGAATTTTATAACATATTAATAATAGCAAACAAGTTTCAATCCATTCTAATGTATTTTCAGGTGACAACCAATTCAATATTAAATTTTTTAATTAATTTTTTTTTTATCATATAAATAAAAATTTATCATGCGCACGTAAATGATTTATTTGCCAAATGTATTTCTAGTATTTTAATATGCTTTTATAAAGTCAACATAAATGTAAAATGAACGGTAAATTCATGAATAGATTAAAATAAAGAGTTAAATAACTATATAAATAGGTGTAAATAAAGTAAAATAAGATAAGAAATATAGAATAATAATTAATTTAATAAAATAGCACACGCAATTTTAATGAAATTAATTTAATAAGTGTGAAAGATATTGACAATATTGTTATAAATCTATACCTTTACTTGTATTTATGAAAGTTATTAATTAAATGTGATAATTACAAAATTAATAAAATCTCCATTCCAATTATTTAAATATTTCTCTTAATAGGTATCTTTATTCAATTTACAACGTTTTCCCAAAAAAAATTGATATTTTCAAATATTTATTTTTATAATGGTAGATTAAGTGCTTTTTCAGGGCTTTTTTAAAATTGCAAAGATATCATCGAATATCTCGATATGTAAAATCAAACATTTTCCATGTTATCAAAACAATAAAATTTTTATAATTTTTTTTTAAATATATATATACTTCCTTTGTCCCATAATACTTGCTAGCTTTCATTTGGTAGTCGCTATAATATATTTTTTACATTTTAATAAAAAAGCATCATTTTCCATAAATGTACCCACATCATCTTGCTATATTTTGTCATTTTTACCGACCGACGATAGTAAGGGAGGTATTGTTTTCACACCAAATTTCACATGTGGAGATTTTTACATATCTCCACGAATCATGCATTTTCTTAACAGAAAAAAGTATTTTTAGCATGATGTCTGTCCGTCCGTCCGTCCGTATAGATGTGTACAGCCTGAACGGCTCAACCGATTTTGATGAAATTTGGTATATTTACTTAATGCATCAGTGGGATGAATTCATCAACTTTTGGTGCAAATCCGGAAACCGGAAGTGGTAGTATTAGCAATCGACGATAGGAAGGGAAGGGTTATTTTCACACCAAAGGAGATTTTTTTATATATCACCAGAAATCATGCACTTTGTATTGGTTTTATCCTCGGGAAAATCATATTTATTAGTTTTTTCTTGATTTAAAATTATATGACGTCATCCAGCCATTCATGACGTCACAGCCTGGACTTGCATATATATTATAAATAAAATAAAATTAAAAATATTTATGTTATATCCATATCTGTTTTTTATTGCATTAATAGATACATTTAAATTATTTGAAATTGTTTCTGTAGTTGGAAATGAATTTACTTCAAACCGTCGGTCGGTTCGGACCTGGCCACAGGTCAACTTATTATATAAAAAGTTAAAAATTCCGAAAATTTTTGTCCCACATTACTTAGGTGATTGAAAAAGTAGTTCCAGTTAATAAGTCTAATTGGCCTGGCAGCAGAATGAATTAATACGATTTTCATTCAACAATACAACGCTACACCTTATATTTTATGAAATGATTTAGAATTTGTCCTACAAGTCACAAAGGATGAATTTGATATTTGATTGATCTATCGGCCGTCTAATAGCCCCGATATGAATATATTGGATTTGGCATATATTTTCGAGATATTATTCACCTAATCCGTCTATTATTAATGACAATTTTATCACACAATCTTTTAATAATATGCATCGGGATACATTAATTTAACTTGTTTTTATCTCTTCAGGATTGTATGATTGAAATCATCAAAGTCATAGGAAAAAATCATTACAATCAACCATATATGGTTAAAAATACTCAAATTAATTTGAAATAATCATATCAAATAATAGGAGACAGGAAAAAAGAAGTAAAACCTTTAAAAACTATAGGACAGAGGCAGTATTGGTAATTATTTACATGAGCTCCACAAGCTTTATTAATTAAACTAAAAGAGATCATGCAAAAAGAAACAGATATATATATATAATTAGAACCTCTCTCTCTCTCCCTCTATTTAAAATTTTACAAAATTTCTTAAGCCAGGTAAATGAATTGGACTGGAAGAGGAGACATGTGATTAGAGAAATTTGGGAAAAATCAACCGAAATGTAATTAAACAAAAAAATTCAAGAATTATGCTACGGATACGACTTACATACAATTAAATCTAGAATTTGAAAAAGTATAAATATTTAAATACTTAAGATCTCTAATCACGAAGGATAATAATATTCGAGAAGAATTTAAATCGACGTTGTAATTGAGTAACGCCTGTTATTATGCAGTAAAGGGGCTTATCTCATCAAAGAGGATCAAAATTAAAATATATAAAACAATTATTTTTCAGTTGATCGATGACTAGGGTGACCATATTTCAAAAACACCAAACCAGGACAAACGGTATACCTTTTTTTTAGAACTAAATTGAAAAAATTTTGAAAAAAAAAAATTACGAAATGTCCTAAATATTGAAAAAACAGTAGGGTGTCCCGAAGACATTTTTGGGACAGAGCACCTAAAGACGGGACGTTTAGTCACCCTATCGATGACTCTGGGAGACGAGAGTAGATTTAGAGTATTTGTGAGATTAATATTGTTCGCAGCATTTAGAGGCTAAAGGAAGATGAGATCACAGGGGGATGGCGGAGATGGCATAACGAGAAATAATGTCCAGATATAGTTAAGGTTATAAAATCGAGAAGGCTGGGATGGGAAGGGGACGTGGTTGGAATTGGAGAAACTAGAAATTGGGAGAAACCGATTGGGAAACATCCGGTGGAAGACCAAGGACCAAGGTGGGTGAACAATGAAGGAAGAGACATGGGAGAGATGGGACAGGGTAGAATTTGGTTGTAGCTCATGATAGGGACGCTTAGAGAAATGTGGATGCTGCGGCTAAGAACTTTCGAAAACTAAAGAGACACAGAGTTAGATAAATATAACATATACAATAATAATATATAATTAATTTACTGATTAAATTAAAATATATTTTACAAGAAAACGAATACATGTATTATCTACTTATACTGATTGAAACAAAATGGATGAAAACCTTTTACATACAGACTTTCAACCAAATACTATGTATTACTCGGGGGTACAGGGGGCGGAGCCCCCGTCTAGGTGTGAGGAGCGCCGTAGGCGCTCGGAGCAGCTAGTTATTATTAATATATTTAATAACTATTATTATAATATATAATTAAAGTTTTAAATAGTTGCTTTGACATATTAAAACATAGATAAATAGCAAAACGATGTTATATTTATTTGTGTGTGTGTGAATATTATAGTATTTTTTTTTAACTGGTAAAACTTTATATGATTATTATTGTTATTGTTTAGTCAGTCCGATTAAAAATAAACACTCGATTAGGGCTGATGTGTTTTCCAAAACTTGTCTTACCAGTGCACTAGGCGTAATACTTTTCCACACCAACACCCCCTAACGGCGGCTGATTTATTTCTTTTGTACCATATAATAAAAGAGATTAGGTTTACTTTGAAAATAAAATATAGGAGTAACAACGCAATCGAATGCATGATAATCGACAAATGCACAAATACAATTGCATCAGACAAGTAGAACTCTGTTCGAAATAAAAAAAAAACAAATCTTGTGCACCAATGGGAACAATAGATGAAAGAAATGGGTTGGACAATCGCGCTAAGATGTCCAAATGGGATTGGACTTGTGCGTATTTTGTTTATCAACTAGAGGAATATAAGAAATATATTATTGAAAAGATAAAAAAAAAAAGAATTTTTAAAGAGAAAAAGGAGGAAAGCTTTCAGATAAATATATTATAAATAGAAAAAAGAGACAGAGATATGTTAAAATATGCAAAAACGTGAAACTTTTTTAAATAATAATAGATATTTATTTAAGTATAAGATAAAAATTGCTTTGAATGATATTTTATTTAAAAAACAAAAATATTTATTTTTTACAATTAAAAAAAAATGATTAGAAAATTGTTTATTTTTTAAATTCATAAATAGTGAAAATAATAATAGAAAATCATGGATTCACAATATTTGATTAATATAAATAAATTTTTTTTAGTCTATTTAATAATAAACTTTTTTTCTGGTTTTATACTTTTTTGATTCTTTATTCCAATTAACATTAGAACTACCACGATCCAACTTATCAACCCCCTCCACCGGGATCTTTCAAAACGACTGTTCATTTAGTTATCTTGTGTTTATAGGAGATTTAAACAAACTGTTTAAAAGATTTATAAGAATGTTAGATATGATTTATTAATTTATTGGGTAAAAATTTTAATTTTTATATTATTGAATAAAAAAATATCTCGATAAAAAAAGCTAAGACCCCATTGCTTGTTTGAAAGTCTTTGAAAAATATTTATTTATTAAATATTTATTTGTATATATAAATTGTTATGTTCTTGTTATAACTATTTATTGTATAATTTAATCTAGTTATTATTTATTAAATTCTAGTCATGTTCAATGGGAGACCCCTTTACATTCTCTTATTTGAGCGGTGATATTTTTTATTTATTTATTCAATTATTTATATTTTTATAATTATTTACATATAATTATATAATATATACATATAATTATATAATATAAGTCTGACACAATTGAATCCGTAGTTGTCTAATGTTTGCCAGGCTGTGCCCCGCCAAAGAAGACGAAATTCTCTCTGAATGGGTTGTTTGGAAAGGAATGAGATTAATCATATATGTTGGATGAGTTCCTTGAGACACAAAGGGCCGTAGTTGCTAAGGGGCCTCGATATTCAAATAATAATAATAATAATAAAATATAAGAAGGAAATAAATATCTTCAATTTTGCGCGAGTGTCCAATTTTGTTTCAAAATTCGACTAATTTCTAATTCGAAGTCGATTCTTATATATTCTAAAATTACATCATCGATAATGTAAATGTACTGTTCATTAATCATGTCATAATATTTCTCTTTAGTCCAGCTATATTTATAAAAATAGTATAAAGTCCAGCAGTTGCCGATATGAATTATTTTCAAATATTTTGATCAACCAAAATTTCATTTTTATTTTCCAAAAATATGCCTCTTTTTTTCTCATGAAAATTTTAAAAAGGGACTGGTGCTTGCAAGTAAGATAGTAATATCTAGAATAGAGTCTTATCACTATTTGACTTAAAAAAATAACTTGTATTGTATTGTTATTTGAAGATTGATAATTTAGTAATTTCATTTTGTTTACTGATTTTAGGGTTTTCTGCTATAGAGTAAAAAAATAAATAAAATATATATATTAATGAGGTATTCATTCAGATAAAGAAAATTTAATATTTATTTGAACTTTTTAGAATATGATTCTGAATATAAAGTTTTCAAAAATGCAAGAGCAAGTTAGTTATGATTAACGGGACCATTTATTTTTTTCCTAAAAATGGGACATTTTTTAATTTTCGGTAATAGTTTGGGGAGGCTATGAAGAAAACATATATTTTTCATTATATCTGTTTATTATAATGAAAATAACTGTAAAATATAGTAAATAATATAACAATAACCTAGTATAATAATATAATAAATTTAAAATAAGGGGCAAATTACCTGAAAACGGGACTGTCCCGTTCAAATCGGGACGTATGGTCACTTTAGTTTTGATTGATATTCCGATATTTAGTTCAAATATCATTTATTATTATATCTTTATTTAATATTGAAATATAAGTAAAAAAAATTAGTTTTACCGTCAAAATGACTGGGGTCAGTAGAATCCATTAAGTTTATTTTTCGTAAATATTTGAAAATAAAAAAAATTAATAAGGAAAATATTAAAATCAGTTAATTTGACCGGTTCGGTAATTCTAGGGTTCTATATTAAAGTTATAAAATAATAAGAACAACAGTGTTTTTTTAACTTTTAAATATAAATACCTAAAAATATTGATACATTTGATACTATAATTTATTGATAAAAGTTTTGTGGTCTTCTTTTCTAAAACTGTGTGAAGTGTTAAGCCCATTATCCGAATAATGATAATATAATTAGAAAAATTACAATCTAAAATGTGGTTAGGGAGAAAATTAACCTAAATTTCCAATTGGACAGGTGCGATTCTAAAGATTTAGATGACATAATTTGAAAATAAGACATTTATTTCTTTGAAATAAATTTTATAATATTAACATTACATATAATTCAAAATCTACAGAGACAGAAAGAAACTACTCTGAAATTAAAACCATTGAAATGGCTTCAATTCGGTCCAATTAGGGGAAAGGAAAATTATCAAATTCAGTCACCTGTTCTCGAGTTATGCCCAAAATACCAAATTTATATCCATTTCACCCATACTATTTATACTAAAATGACATAAAATTCAAATATATAATAAATACTATATTTAATTTAGGCTATTTTGGAGATGTGAATGAGAGCAAATTTTGCTTAAAAATATAAAAATTTATGGACAACATAAATGAATTTACAATAGAAAATAGAATAATGTATTTATACTAAAATAGAGTACTATGTCATCACAAGTTTAGACTAATATATATCCAAAAAATTTATCAATATCTATTAAAATGTTTTTAAAAATTGATTAATTTTTTTTTTATAATGTGAAATGTTTATATAGGTCATTTAGTTATTTATTTAATTTCAATTACAAAAATTCTAGTTATTAAATTTCATAAGTGGTTGTGAAGCAAAATTCATTATATTAGATGAAGATGTGATTTCAAGAAAAGAACAATTATTTTGCAAATTTTTTGTTTCAAAAATGAATTAAAGCCCTAATATATCTTCGAACATTAGAAAGATAAAATCATGAAGATTGGTGGAACAGAATGAGAAAGAAAGATCTGCAAAAGCCCTTATTTAGAGGGAAACTAATTGACTGACAACCGATGGTAGGTATCTTGTGTGGGGAAATATAAAAGTAATTAGAGAGGGTCGATTTAATTTGGAGGTTGAAGAGAATAGAAATTGCTGGAGAAGAGAAGTTGCTGTGGCTAGGAATTTTAAGTCAAGCTAAAAGGAGTGATGTTTGAAAATGTATAGATAAATTGATAAAAATTATAAAAAAATTGCTTGGTAGGATATTTAAAAATATTTTATTTAATAAGTGAATTGAAAGTAAAAAGATGTTTTCCTTTCCTAGGAAGGGGTGATTATAACAACGATGATGAATGAAGTGCTGAAATTCAAGTGTATTAGAGCATACAGCTTTTACGAAATTTGCTATTCAAAAATTATGAATATCCCTTTCGTTAAGCACTTCAATCCAACTTTTGGACAAGGAACAGGAATCGTACCGACCAACCAATAACCGCATTACTTCGTGCTTTTGAAATGAGCTTAATAAAAGTCCAACCGGCGAAAGAGAGCAGAGGGAGGTTTTTTTTCGCAATACAAAGTCTGAAAGGTGGTTTTCGAATGACATACATCGGGCCATTCATTCTAAAGAGGGACCAAAACGAGATTGAAGAAAGCGAATAAAGCTTTAGTGTGGGCCCGAAATGCGGATGGATGGGCGGTGCTCGTTTGTGCCAATTGGTTCCGTTGCAACCACCTGCCTCATTTTCCCTCCATTTGCCAAAACACATTTTCGATTTCTTTTGCATTCATCAAGTGAATTTTTATTTTATTTTATTTTTTATTCCTCTTATAGAGAAAGTATTCTAGTAATTTTACATATCACAAATAATAAAAAATAATTTTTTTTCAAAATTGATAATAATTATAAAAAATAGTCGAAAAATAATTATTTATTTTAAATTTATACTCTTCATAATTAAATTATTTATTCTATATTGAGATAAAAAAAAATAAATATTCATTAGAATATAGATTTACGAGTATCATTCTTTTTCATCAGAATTATTTATTTAATATTTATAAATAACAAATACTAATTAGATAATATGATAAAGGAATAGATTTATGGAAAAGGTGGAGATAAATAAAAATAAATTTTTTAAAAAAATTAAAATTATTATGATTGATAGATTTACATTTTGGATTATTTCAGTTTATTATGAAATAAAATAACTATTTATTGTAAATTATAATAGATTAAGGAAAGAGGGATAATATGTCTAACTCGGGCCATGATTAATTATAAAAAGAAAAAATATTTCTAAAAATACTTTCATTTGATAATACAAAAAATTCTTTATTCGGATTTTTGCATGATATATTGATATTTTTTTTTTTTAATTTAACTCGACTAAACTTATTGAATATTAGAGTATTATTTGATGATTTTAAAAAATTTGTCATAATCATATATTCAGTTTTTTTTTTCATTTAGGCATACTTCCTTATCTTTTTCATTTAATTTTTGACATTTATTGAATTCAACTCAAGATTGATTAGCTCCAACTTTTAAAAGTAATATGAACAAAGAGACGAAAGTTTTCGAAGTTTCAAAATTCATTATTCGAAAACATTTTTTTTATTTTTTATTTTTTTTAAAGTAATTACTTTCCAACTTTGTTTAATAAAAAAAGTATTGTTTAATCTACTATCATTATCGTAATCGACGCGTTCTTCTATTGTTAAAAGTAAATTTTATTAAATCAGCCAATTTTATTAAATTAAATCATGTTCGTAATTAAAAAAAAATATTATTCAAATTAATTATTTGAAAAAGTTAAAATTGAGGAATGAATGATTAAATGATTCTATCAATTCAGATCTAAAGGAAATGAATATATGAATGAAAAGATTCAAAATAGCTAGGAAAAAAGTGATTGTTCACATCGGAAATTTCGCAAATTATTTATTAATTTTTATTAAAAATATTTATAAATAAATGATTGATAATATAATATAATTTTAATTTATTTAATTTATTAAATAAAGAAAAGACAAAAATGAATTTATAAAGTAGAATAAGAGTAGTTTTAGACAATGTCACAATTTCAATTTAATATTTTAATTTTAAATTATTTATTCATAAAAATATTTCTTAATAACATGAAGAAAAAATTCGGGAGTGTCCTCCCCTAGACTTTAGGTAATTAGGTTATTATTATTATGTTTTAACAACAATAAAAATAAACAAACTAATTAATTTAAATTATAATGTAAAATGGTTTAACACTATTATATATATTTATAATTTACACCTAACGCTACTTGTATAGGTAAAATGTCACTTCCGGTAGTCAGATCATGATGAAATTTGGTATCTGAATTTTTTTCATATTTTTAAATCTATATACAAAATAGGAAGCAAATATCTCGAAGCAAACTGGTACTTTACTTGAAAGGTAAACGCAACCAGTGTAGGTAAAGTACCACTTCCGGTTAACCGATTTTGACGAAATTTTAAAGGAAATCTACAAACTGTGAATAATATCGGTGTACCAAATTTCGAAGTCCTAGCTTGATTAGTTTTTGAGTAAATTTGCTTACAGACATTACATACATACATACATACACACAAACAGACATAATTCGAAAAATGGTATTTTCCGACTCAGGGAGGTCTAAAACGTCAAGCTCTATCGAAATCTCGAAGTCGAAATTTTTGACGATTCCAATACTTCCCTTATACGAAGTATGCGGGAAAGTAAAAAAAATTATAAGATAATTCATAACACACATAGTAGGAAATAATCAAATTTAAATAAAAAAAATAATGTTTATTACGTTATAGTATTTTAAAATAATAATATTTAAGTAAATGAAACGGCAAGTAAATGTTTGGTGCAATAATTGATAAAAATGATTTGTTAAATGTTAACTTAATTTACAAAGAAGATAAATATTTTTTTGAAGAACATATAAGAATAATAAGCTGGAGTGTCTCCACTCAACTATCTCGCAAATTTGAGTTGGATTAATTAACATATAAGTATTATATTTAAATTAGTTTGAATTAATTATATATTATAAATTAAAATTAATAAATAATATTCATGAAACCAGCTCGTGTTTAATTCATTGTTGATGGCACCACGACACGTGTTGGCGCGTGATTTGCAGTGTTAAAAAATTAATTCCGGTACTTTCAGCACTTTCGCTCACTCACTCACACACACACCCATATACACACACACAGACATTTTTCTCAACCTTAGTGAAAATGATTCAGGAACCTTCAAAACGTATAAAAACATCAAAAGCTCGACATCGAAAATTTTCGTGATCGCAATACTATCTCTGGCGAGATAGTAAAAAAAAAACTATAAGTTAATAATATTTTAAATAAGTTTTATAATAATTATTATGCGTCTATCTTAAATATGAATAAATTTAAATCTCAGATATTATGATCTAATACACATTCTATACTTCTCAATAAAACAATATTTAAGCATCTATCTATCTCTATGGCTCTACGGAACTCGAAAGTTCTTGGCCGCAGCAACCACACTTCTCCAAGTTTCCCTATTCTGAGCCACAACCCTCAAATCCCTATCCTCTCCCATTTCTCTCGCGTCCCTTCCTACATTAACCACCCACCACGTCCTTGGTCTTCAAAACGGGTGTTTCCCACTCGGTTTCCCCTCCCCAATATATTTTTCGCCATTCTTTCCTCCCCATTCTAGCCACATTCCTTTACTACCTTCAAAACAAATTTGAATCATACGTACTAGTTTTTTTGGAATTCCCATTAGGATCATGATTGAGTCATATGCTTTTGTAAAAATTTGGTGAACAGAGATATTGAATTCTCCTTTTTTTTCCTAATATCAGCCTTAATGAGAATATCTGATCTACAGTTGATCGGTTTGGCCTGAACTCACACTGATATTCTCCTAATATTGCCTCTGCATATGGTCGTAATTTCATTGAGATATTATTCGAAAGATTCTTATACAATGTCGTCAAAAGAGAAATTCCCCTGTAGTTATTGCAGTTGGTTCTATTACCCTTCTTAAAGAGTGGGATAATAACTGCCTCCTGTCATTCTAAAGGAATCTTTTCCTTATGAATATTTAAGCATTTGTTGATAAAATAAGTTTGTATAAAATAAAAAAGAAATTAATTTTTAAGAATTTGATAACCATGATAATCATGAATTTTGATATCATTTCTATTTATTCAATCAAAATGTTTTGAAGAATATTTTTAAACTATTTGACGTCTATTTGTAAATAGACAAGAAATTATATTTTATTATTTATTTTTGTTATTAATGTATTATTATATGTTATTATAATCTTTAATATTGCATATAAATATTCATTGTGCATAACGATCTGACAAGCATTACCCACATGAAATATTGAAGGAAGATAAAAGTGAAAAAATTTGAAATTTATTTTAGTTTTCCAGAATAAAAAATTGAAAGAGAATCCTAATCAGTACATAATCTAAAATTATCTCTAATGTTTTACTGTTTGCTTTATTTCTGAATGACCCTGTTTCTAATATTAATGGAAACTTTATCAATCAAGTTTATATTCAAATGAAATGTCTGAATTATATACAGCATTTCGCTTTCAATATTCCAGTTCAATGATATATGAAAATACTCAATTAGAAATTATTACTCTTTCTAAAAGATAAAATCGTTTAAATAAATATCAATATATTTATATACATATATATATATATATATGGTATTCGTGATGGAGCCTTTCACATTATCTATTTCAAATTAAATAAAATGGACAAAATGATATCAGAATTTGAAGTAAATGAATCGAACTGGAAATTGATATAAATTTTTACGTTTCAACCGCAAAGCGTAAGTATATAATTACCTTAGGTGTTGGTTTTCCTAGATTTAAGAGATAATGAAAATAATGTTTTCTTAATATTTGTGTGTAGTAAGAAATTTAAATATTTTTATTTAGCCAATAAAATTTTATTTTTATTTTATATTTTAAAGCAAGAATAATTTATATAACTTTATTATTTTTTAAGTTAAAATAATATAAATATAAAAAATCGATTTCAATTTGTCTTAAGTGCGAACAGACAGAGAGACAGACGCAAACGTTATAAAAAGATGATATAAATATAAAATAATAACAGTATATAAAATTTTTGCACGAATCCCTCCCCTCCAATAAAAAAATATAATTTAGTTTAGTCTGAAATAATGCTTTGCGTCGGTACTAAAGGGCATATTCTACCCAAACCCATGGTTCGTTCAAGTCTGGACCTGCTAGAAACCAACTTATGTTTGGATGTCCATAAGGATTCCCCCCTCTTCCCCTACTCAAAAAAGTTGAATTTACAGGCTATTCCCGTCCTCAGATTTATTTGAAATTTTATTTACATGAAGAAATTATCAATCATTTGAAAATGGTGAATTATTAGTTGACATTTTGAATTTGTTCAATTTCTCTACTTCAGAAGAAAAATATAAATGATTTCAGTCATGTCGAGATCAGCCATCAAATAGATTAGAAACTGCATGTAATGGTAATAAAGAAATTGCATTTTATAGAAAGTGATAGGTATAAGCGGAGAGTAAATCTGAAATGACAAACAAATCGAGAAGTTGATTTGAAACTCTCTGAACGTAGGTCAGGACTCGCCTACACATTATGTCATGTTATCGCTTTTCTTTTCATTTCTGTTGGTTTTTAATTGCAATTCAGGTCACTTCTTACATGTCTTTGACATAACAAATTCTCTCTCTCTCTTTCTATGCCTAGAGAAAGAAAAATGAGTGGGACAGAACAGTTTAGAGATTACTTGTCAAGAGAACAACTTGGCCCTTGACGTTTCGGGCTACCCCTAGAATTGCTTTGACAAAACCAAACCAAACATTGGTATTTAAAATGGATCACAAAATAAACAAATAATTAGTTTAATAAATATAAAAAAAATTAATAAAATAACGTTTTTCCAATGGACTAAAAAGAATAAAATAATTTTTCTATAAGCCTGACAAAGTTTATGGATGAATTGCTTCATATTCAACGAAAAACGTTGGCCGCATTTAGTTTTATTTATTTATATATTCAAAAAAGATCAATGCTTTGTTTAATTTTCTCTCCGGGACTTATATAAAAAAAGGTTACTTCCTCTTTGCCATTTGAGGGGAAGAAACCCCCCTTCATTGACGATACAACTGATTAATAAGAATTCATCATTAATTTTAATGCTATAAAAAATTTTAAAATACGTTCAAAATGAAAATCTATCCTGAAATCATTATTTATGCTTAAGAATCTGTTGAAAAAAAATTAATCGAAGCAATACAAAAGGAGTTAGTCACTAAAAGTAATTAATCGCTAATTAATTACAATTAATTAATTATAATTCAATTATATTTATTCTAAACCTTCTAGGGATCGATTAAAATATGTATAAAAATTTTCAAAAGTCTATCTCAATCTAAAGATGATGAAAAATCGATTTAAATTTGTCAAAAGAGCGAACAGACAGACAGAGAGACAGACGCCAAGTGAAGTTGAGAAAAACGTTATAATAAAAATGAATTTAATTAAGAGTTTAAACAAAAATACATAGAAATTAAAAAAAAGTAATAACCCTTTGATTCATTTCCTGTTATTTATACGTTTATTTATTTTTACCTCTATAAATAATATATGAAAATGTAAACACCTAATTATAACAATTTGCATTTGGATTGATTTTAAATTTTTTTTTTCTTTAAATAAAATTGTACTTAATATGAAATAAATATTATATGGAATTTTCTTAGTAAAAGCCATTAAATATGCATACTATATCTATTTTTACTAACATTAAATAACTCATATAAGAGTATGATTAATAGAAATAAGAATGAATAATCCAAGCTAATTTCATTTGTTAATAGGTATATAATAGATACATACTCGAATATAAATTATTTATTATCATTAAATACTAACTTTATTTCGAAACAATACAATTCATACTTGTATTATTTGTTAAAAAGTACTTTTATTAATATAAATATTTTCTTTATTAGCATATTTTTCAAATTGGATTAGTTGTATTATAGAAGTTCTATGTAATATGTCTAAAAATTTTAAAAATAATTGATGATTGAAAATTAGTAGAAATAAGAGTAAATTAATAAATATTGTTCTTAGATAAATTAATATAAAACATGAACTAATCTAAGGTAAAATAATGATTGTATAATAAGATAAATACAATATATAACAATTAATATTTGTATTAAGTATTCTTAAATTAAAGTTAGAAATTTATATAAAAAATTCAAGAAATTTAGTGTCGGAAATGATATTAATAATAATACTTGATCATTTTTTTATAATAATAAAATTAATTTTTTAGGACTCCTTTTGCTCATTTATTAATTAAAAAAATATAATTCAGTTAAATTTAAATTTTAATTAAAAATATATATATTCCACATAAATACACGAATTTATTATTAAGACAAAACTCTCTCATTAATAATATAATGAAAAAAAATACATTTTTTATAAAAATATATTATCTGAACTTTTTTTAAAACTAATCAAAAATATAAGTAAACAATTCACCATAAAGAAGTACAAGATTAAGGTCATCAATAGTCATAATCGCTCGGACAAAAAGACCAATTCTATAAAAATATTTAAGTGTTAATGAATGTCAAAAGTTTATCAGAATTATATTATAGCAATCTAATTAAATAAAACAAATGATCATTTGATGTATAAACGTTTAATTATACTTTATTTTTATATAGAATTTGTTGATTATTATTAAATAATAATTTTTTCATTCAATAAAATAAAGATAAATAAATAATATTAAACTTATTTTTTTAATTGATGAAGATTTTAATAAATTTACTTGTGAAAAGCCAATATGAAAATAAATAAATAAAACTCTTTTTTTGGATTTCAAATCAAAGGTTGACAATTTCAAGTAAAAATATATTTTAAAATACTTTATCTAATTGAAATATCAGAATTAGGCCTAAGTATTTATTTTAATACATCCAAATAATAATGAATAATAAACATAAATCTAAGAAAACGAAAAATAATTTATAAGATTTTGCACACAGAATAGTTTCATGAAAAATAATTTATTATAATATTTACATATTAAATAATTAAATGATATATTCAAATGAATGTAAATCTTGAATCTTTGTTTAATATTTATTTATTATTTCGCATTAAAAAATAAATAAATAAATAAATAAAAACAAGCTTTATTCAAATGGTAATATTATATTTCTTGAATAAAATTTATCACTAATCTGATACGTTTATTTTTCTATTAATTATTTCTAAATTTTGATATTTATTTTCATTATGAAAAATTATGTTCGTAAGAAATAAAAAAAAAATGAAATACTATACTATATTGTAATATATGAATGTAAAATTGAATATAAACTTTCTGGAGAGCTATAAAAATAAGTATAATAGTAATAAATAGAAATGATTTTTCTAAATATCTTTGATATGAAATAACACTTTCTGAATGCAATGCTTTAGCTCATTCTCATGGGATAAGTTGACGATGCTCTATCTCCCTCTCGTTCTTTCGCGTCTACCGTAGAGTTGGTTGATTTGTAGAATTAATGGCAAAGAATCCAGTCTGGTAGGATAGTCAGGTCAAAAGGAAAAGGAGCGAGGAAGTCCGACCCTTAGGCTGTGACTAACTGGTTCAAACATTTATCAAGCTTGCAAGGAAGATGATTGTTTTTAGTCATTGACTTTTTCACTCACGTTATAAGAGACTTAATGAGCAAATTTTTTGATAAGAGTGAGAGTTCTCAAAAAATAGATGAAAAAGTTAAAGGCTCGAGCACCCACACACACCTTCGCCTGGAGCATTCCTGGAAAGAACCCACACCATGGGACAAAAACTGGGATACACCTGGCATCCACCAACGAAGCTAATAGCGCGCTACCTTTCACTGGCCATTTGCTGCAAAGAATCTCAGATAAAAACCCTCTAAATTTGAATTTTCATTACATCAAAATAATAGTACGTAAACAAATAATAAACAAATAAAATATTATCATTGGATTCATAATTAGAAATGAAAGAGTAAATTAAAAAAAATATCTGGTACACAATGTAAACTATCCTTATTATTAACCTTATATATATATATATATCTTATCTTATCTTATTATACAAGCAGAAATTATATATTTATATATTTGCATTAATTTATTAATTAACCGCTTGAGTGATTTTTTTTTTAAATTCACATCATAGATAATATTTATAAAGACAAATCGATCTGTATTGGTTTCAGGCTGGAGAAAAATCTCTTCAATTTAAATTTAAATACGTTATCCATATTTGTCTCTTGCCATTCTTTTTTAATTGAAAATATATCTAAAATATTTTATTTAATTTCGAAATAAAATTAAAAATATTTATTTTATTAATATTTTAGAGAATAAAATTACGAAATATATTTATTAATCTTTCACAAAAAAAAAATCTAAAGGATATCTTATTTCTCTTGCAAACATTGGAAGGTGTGATTTTAAAAACAATTTTTAAATTTCTTTTGTCGTTTAATTTTTTTGTTAATTCTTATAAATTTTTATTAGTTAATTTTATACGTTTTGTTTTATTTATTTTCGTGTTTATTTTTTATTAAATTACTAATCTACGTATATTTATTTATTCATTGTCCTTTTATTAATTAATGTTTAGATAGTTTTATAATTTTTAATATTTTTTCACTAAAATATTATTTAATATTTATTAATATTATTATTTATTATTATTGAGGTCCCCAAGTTCCATTCATTTTAATCAGATTGATGCAATGATGTAACATTTAATAATTGTAATAAATAATTAAAGAATTGTATATCAATATTTTTTAAAAGCTCGGTGTTCCAGGTATATATATATTTATAAAATATTATTTTACTTAAAATGTTTAACTAATTTAAATATGTATCAAATGGTATTTGCACAAGTAATTGCCAAATTGAAAGTCAAGATTAATAAATTTTTAATACTTGAATTTTTATTCATGTTAAATATTCCAATACAATTGAAATAAATCAATTAAAAATATTAGACTATGTAAATTCAGAGAATGATTGAATTTGGTGATAATAATCTGTATAAATTTATAAATAACTGAAACAATTGAACCAAGGGAAAATTTTAATTAGAACTTATACTCTTTAAATTTGCTTAAATGTGTAAATAAGAATTATCGTCACATTATCGATGATATAGATTATAGATGTGTATATAAAATACAATACTTGCTATTACACACAAATGATTTATTTATTAGTTATATTTTTTACTTTTACTAGTTTAAAATTTATTTATTTTATTTTAAGCAAAATATAATTTCTTTTGAATGTTTTTTAAGACACTAGTATTGTCGCCGGAAGGTAAATGAATTGAAATATTGATTGATCATTGAAAATGACTTATTTAGAAAAAAAAACAATATTTTAAACCACACAAATTGCTAGAGCGAGTGACTTTAAATATATATATTTATATTTATAATCATATACGCCTTGTATATAAGTAAATAAGTCAAGACTAGCTCACCCTCACCCCATAAAAAAGAAAAAACAAGCAATATATCTACGTATTTATTTAATATATATATATATATGCTAATGCTCGTCAGTTTGACTGTTCGTGCCTTTGAGTTCTTTTCGCTTAAGTTGGAATTTTTTTTTTACATTATAGTTTCAACCAAATATTTATGTTTTGGGTTGAGAAAAAAAATAATATGTATAAAATTATATGTATAGTCTATCAATCTAATTAAATGTAATCAATTTTTATAGAACAAAAATATATAAAATTAAAAATGTCAAAATGAATATATTTAATAATCTAGCTTTTGTTATTAGAATATCAAATTTAAATTTAAGAAGAAATAATAGATAAGAAGAAAATAAACACAATATAAAATTCATAACTTCATGACAGTGTGAGTTAGGTATATATTTTATAATTATTATTATATATATATTCTTATTTTATTTAATTAGATCCAACCGGTCAAAAATTTGGAAAAGGAAATGTTCCTCATATAAATTTTATTAATGCGAGTAAGGCCAAAAAATTTATCATCATCATCATTGTCGTCATCATCATCTTTCTCTCTTTATATATATATATGAATGCCCTTAATGAGGGATATAAAAGGAGGAAAGAGCGATCAATTAGTTCAGGTATCTAGCTAAGTAAATTATATAAGTTATTCTAAAGAAATTCAAGAACAGGAAGTATGTGATGATTCAACTATTTAGAGGTAGATTTGATTATAAAATAATCGTATAATAGTATTTAGGAGTCGAAAATATAATAATGAATAGGATAAAATTAAAATTTTATGCTAAGCAATAAGAATTTTTTTCTTTTTGAATTGTTATTGATAGTAAAAGATAGAAGTTAGAGCAATCCAGTCATGGTCGAGATACCTTATTAATAGTTATAGTAGAGGAATAAAAACGTGGTTAATATGATAGAGGATAGACCCTTTATGTCTTTTCTATTTATTTATATTATAATAGATTATAAATATAAACTTATATTTAATTAATTTTTACATTACATTTTAATTTATATTAAATTATAATTAACTAAAACATAAATAACAATTAATTAAAGGAAAATGAATTAAAGTAGGAATTTGAAATATTTGTTCATGGTTAAATTATAAAAAAGCATTCTATATTCTATTTTTAAATGTTCATAATTTTACAAATCTGAAGCTTAATATTTGAAATGTAACGCTTGAATAGAAAGGAAGCATATTTTTTTTAAATCACTTTTAAACACCCTTAACTCAATGGTAGATTTAGGGATAAGCAGTGAAAACCGTTTCTGTTTGAAGCTTGCTATTGGAAATTCCAATAAAGGATGAAAAAACTTATTCTGCCCAGTTGGTCCATTCAAGGTATCATGTTGTATAATTTGAATAAAATTAATAAAAAGAAAAATAATTGATATATATTATTTTCATATATATATATATATATATATATATATATATATAGTAGTTATAATTCTATACAGTCTTATTAAACTAGCAAAAATTAAATAAATAAATATATCTATATTTATTTATTTATTAATATATATATACTAGGTTGTTCAATAAGTTCGCGGAACAGAAATGAAGAAACCAATTTTTATTTATAAAAATGACTATTTTTCAGCGTAGTTTCCCTCAACTTCAATAAACTTATTCTAACGGTCTTCTAATTTATGGATCCCTTGAATGTAGTGGTTTCCCGGCAGCTTTGCAAAATATCCCTCCAAGGCAACTATTACCTCTTCGTTTGAAGAAAATCGTTTCCACGGAGATATTGTTTGAGGTGTGGGAAGAGCCAGAAGTCTAAGGGAGCTAAATCTCGCAAATAGGCTGGATGTTGCAATAATTCGTACTTCAATTCAGTTATTTTAGTAATGGTTTCTTGAGCGGTGTGCGCAGGTGCGTTATCTTGGTGGAAAATGATTTTCTTCTTCTGTAATCCGGGTCTTCTATGACGAATTTTTTGATTCAATTGGTTACAATTATGATCCGAATAGATTGTTTTGCCAGTTTGGAGGTAATCTATAAACAAAATTACTTTTGCATTCTATAAAACTGATGCTAACATCTTCTTGGGTGATTTTTGCATAAGGCGCCGAAGAGCCGGGTTTACACCACTCCTTGGCCTCTTGGTTTGATTCTGGATCATGATGGTAGACCTAAGTCTTGTCCATTGAGATAAATCGACGGATAAAGTTGCTTTTATTCTTCTTAAAATGCTTCAAATGTTGCTGGCAAAGTCGCATCCATATGTGTTTTTGCATCGTTAGAGAATGCGACATCCATTTTGGACAAGGTTTTTTGAAATCCAAATTAACACTCAAAATATTGCTCACTGCGCGAACTTATTGAACAATCTTGAAAATTGTGCAAGGTATTATTATTATTATTATTATTAATTAATAAACAACATATACATTAATTAATAAGAGGTGTCATTAAATATCGAATTAAAAACATTACTATGATCCAAGCTAGCTTTTTTGATGATCTATTTGTTATGTATAAATTTGTACATGTATTTGTAAGAATAAAGATTAATAGAGGATATTCATTATAGTTGGACCAAATATTATTCCCGGAAAGACCCACAATATTTTTTTTACAAATTTCTTAAATGATTTATGGTAAATTTTTAAAGTATTGCTTTGAAGTAAGTTCAATATACCAGTAATTCACGATATATATTCATATATATTTTCAATATACAATTAATACACTGCGTTGAAATCTTGAATTCAAATATTTATGTTTAGTATAATTTATTTTAGTTCATTATAATTATAATTTCATTTCCAAAAATGAAAGGTAAATTATTCATTCGTTAAGGATTAGTTGAAAAAGAAAGAAATTGTTTCTCAAAAAGAAAAAAAAAAGAAAATTAATTATGAATTATTTTTAAATCTTAAGGGAATCAATTAAAAATAAAAATATTCAATGAAAATAAGAGACAGCTTAATGTTCAGGAATCACATTCTAATGTTATATGTTTAATAGAAACATCCCATTGGGAATATCTATCGTGCAATCCACAGATTAGAGACTGCTTTTCGTAAATGTAATTTCTTATTTAGTTGTATTATAAAATTTACAATCTCTAAAGAATACATCGCTTCAAAAATTTACTTCAAAAATAATAAAAAAAAAATTAGACATGAAAGCAATAGTGAAATATAAAATTAATATTGAATAATTTCGATAATTATATGAATTTGCTTATTATTATTAATGTTTAAATACTTTCTTCATATGAATATATACATCAATTTATTTGAAATCATGTCTATATAATGAGGTTGAATATATACAAAATAAAAATAAAAGATTATAGTGAAGTATAAAATTATTATTCGATAATTATAAGTAAGTTCCATGCTAATTTAATTTTATAAAATATATAAAATAAAAATTTTGTTAATATCCCATATAGATTCCTTTCTCGGTATTATCTAAGCCAGTGATTCTCAACCACTGTCACCGCCAAATTTTAAAACCGTTAAAAGTGTGCCGCGGTAAAAAAAAAGGTTGATAATCACTGATCTAAGCATACCTATATTAATACCTAAATATACTAAATAAAATATAATAAAATAAATTAATGACATTTCCCATCATAACATATCAATATAATAAGAGTGAACAAATAATTATTTTATTTTTTTAAATGATATAAATAATTAAATTCTTCCATATATATATATATATATATATTAAAATTAAAAATAAATATTTTAATTAATTACAGAAAAAAATAATGTTTAAATTCCTTTTTTATATAAGTATATTATTTATAATGAGGATATATATATATAGTACATACAAACTACAAAATAAATATATCACTATTGTTTTGCTGTCGAACTATAAATTAACTCAATTTTCATCATTACTATCAATTTTAGGATTGATTCAAAAAATGATTTTTTATTTTTTTTTATTTTATAAATAAGTTGAATAATTAATTTTTAATAAATAAAAATATATAAATTTTATACATTATGTATCCGCTTGAAACATCTAACAACGGCTTGTAAGAACTAAATAATTAAGTTTCTAAAAAATCGAAAGTGGGATGAAATGGAATGGGATGAATCCTTAATATCTATTAATTTTGCTCGAAGGGCTAAAAAGAGGGATTAATAAAAATACGATAGATATCTCTTCACTTCTATCGTTCCTTGAAAATTGGGTGGACTGTAAAAAAAAAGGTCTTTTTAAGATATTAAAGATTCGGGATGGATAAAAGATCGCTAAATAAAAACTGTAATCAAATTTTACAATATTTTAATTAAAATCAATTTAGCATAATAATAAAAGATTAATTATATTTAGGATCACCTAAATATATATAACAACTTAAATCTAAAATTTAATATAATTCAAAGGGGAGGATATAAGTTGACTTATCTGTTTTTTTGACCACGGGAATTGGAAAAGGGAATTCACCGTCTCGCGTGTCTTGGATGATCGTCCTGCTGCAGATTGATTGCCAATTGATCCAGATATCAATTGGTTTTGGAAACCCTTCGAGTTTCCAACGGATTAATTGGACCCCAACGGATCGAACGTGGCAGAAATGGTCCCCCTCAGGATAAATGGGTTTGCCCTCTCAGAACAAACCTGGGAGCACAGGGCCGGCAGCTGAAGTCTCTATAGCAGCGACGATCCCAAATTGCACCGCGTTCAAGTTGTAAATTTGAACGGGCCAATGCGAGCGAAACTGGCCGAGCAAGGCGTCGGCGGGCAGGCAAAGACAACAAGGCAGGCAGAACAACAAGAAGAGCTTCAGAGGGTGCCGTCCCCATATAATGATATGTAAGAGGGGGAATGTCACTCATTAGGGGTGGTCAAACTTATTAGTTTATTTAAATTAAAATAAAAGGCTTAAAATAATAATTGAAAATAACTTAAAAATATTAATATAAATTATATAATTACCTAACATTAACATTTAATATACTTAATTTAATTAATATATAAACATAGTCAGAGGGCGGTAATTCAATGATCACGAAAATTTTCGATTTAGAGATTTTGATGTTTTTATACGTTTTGAGGGGTTCCTGAATCATTTTCACTAAGGTTGAGAAAAATATATGTATGTGTGTGTGTGTGGACAAGATTTCGCAAAAACGGTTAAAGATATAATAATGAAATTTGGTAGACGGGCATCATTCAATATTCGTAGTTTTCTATCAATGTTTGACAAATGTAGCTCTTTCGGAAGAGAGCCATTACCTACCACGTTTTCTTTTTTTATAACGTTTTTCTCAACTTCACTTGGCGTCCGTCTGTCTGTCAGTCTCGCTGTCTGTCTGTCTGTTCGCTCTTTTGACAAATTGAAATCGATTTTTCATCATCTTAATTTTGAAAATTTTTATAGATATTTCAATCCATCTCTAGAAGGTATAGAAGAAATATAATTGAATTGTAATTAATTAGCGATTAAAATACATTTATAAATTTATAATTTATTTATAATACATTAATAAAATCTCATAATAATAAAAATTATTTATTTATAAATATAATATAATAATTATTATTCAATAATAACATTTACTTAACATAAATGCATAAAATCAATTTTGGAAGATTAATATATATTTTTGTTTTATTCAATTTGTAAATTTTCGTATAACTTCATCTTTTCTATTTCTCTTGTAATATTAAATAAATTTATCAATTTAATATTGCACTAAAAAGAATAAAATAATTTTTCTATAAGCCTGACAAAGTTTATCGATGAATTGCTTCATATTCATCTAAAAACGTTGGGCGCTTTTAGTTTTCATTTGATTTCTATGCAATATTCCTTTATAGAGCTATTATTCATATATATACATACATACCACACTAAAACACTTAATTAACAAGTAACACTATTTCTTCTAATATAATCAACTATTTTGGATTTGATTGATAATATGTAAATTTAATAAAAATTATTTTAAATTTTGATACATACTTTGATATAAGTATATTACAGTGAAAAATAATAAAAGATTTATTTCTTAGCTCTTAAACTATCAATTTTATTGCATGATAAAAAAAATTTGACAGTTTATGTGTTTAATAAAATTTTTATTATTACAAAAATTTTACTTGATTGTTCATATAAATAAATAAAACTAAATGCGCCCAACGTTTGTCGTTGAATATGAAGTAATTCATCCATAAACTTTGTCAGGCTTATAGAAAAATTATTTTATTCTTTTTAGTCCATTGCAAAAACATTATTTTATAAAATTTTTTTATATTTATATTATTTCCTCTAAACTGTCCGTAAAAATAAAGATATATGTTTTATAGTTTTTCACACGATTAAAAATTGTATAAAACTACAATATTTAGAATTTCAGCTTGATTGAATCACTGAAAGTACCGAAATTACTTTTATTAACACGTAGACTGGCATTCACACGTGATGTGGTGCCATCAATAAAGAGCAAAACACGCGCTGCTTTAATAAATATTATTTATTAATTTTAATTATAGTTTAAATAATTAAATTTAATTTAAATATAATAAATGTTAATTATTCCAATTCAAATTTGCGAGATAGTCGAGTGAAGACACAGATCATTGTGACAAAAAAAATTTTTTTCATCTTTTTATATCTCTCCAATACATTATTAGCTTATTGCTGAAATTATTATACAAATTGGCGAGCTTGATGGAATATCAATTCCAACATGCCTTTATCGAATACAAAGCCATATAATATGATAATTTATATTGAGTCAATTATTAATTTAACAGAATTAAAAATATTATAATATAATTATACAAAGTTATAAAAAAAATTATGGGCCCCGTATTCATTTATTATGAATTTTATAAGGAATAATTTAATTGAATTTAATATTTTGCTTAGCCTGAATAATATTAAAAGAAAATTTCAAAAATAGAATAAATATAAAAACTTGTCGCTAAGGAGAGAATTGTCTTAATGAGTGAAAAAAAAAATCAAGGAAAAAAGCGATTGAGTTTGGCATCAAGCAAAGCAGCCACTTGGATGGAATACATTTCCTGGAGAGAAAGGTGCTGAGGTTGGGGTGTCGGTTTGTGTTTTTAAGCATCCGTGTGGAAAACGAAGCCACCCTCGGCAAGGACCGACCATTCGTTGAAAAATCGACTAAAATTTCAACATTAGTTTTTATATAAGTTTGAATATTGTAATAAATTAAAATCAATTATTTCTACAATCTTTATTCAATCAAAATTAATTATATATGTATATATGAATAAAAGAATGAATAAAAAAATATACAATTAATACAAAATTTAGATTTTATTTATATTTAAAAATAAATGAATAGGGAAACCAATTTTAAAGAAAATTTAATATATTTTCAGGTTTATTTAAAAAATAGCAATAGAATATCAATTGGTTTTACTTTGCATGAATGGGATCGGAGATATATATATTAATAGCAGATGTTTCAACACATTTTTTTCTAATACTGAAGATGATAAGTGCCTATTCCAAATCTTTTCATATTTTCTATTTGATTCTGAATCGATCTATCTATCGTTCAATGTACATAGCTTGAGGCATAAGCACGAAAATACAAAAGCCAGGCTATACTTATGAATGATTGACATTTTTTTTTATATACCAAATTAAAATACTTAATAAAAAAAAATTCAAAATTTATAAATATAAAGATTAAGAGAAAAAAAAACAATCGTTCGAGATAATAAAATATTTTCTTCGATTAGTACTCTAAACTCTGTTTTAGAAATTAATCCGAATTTTAATTCTTCTTCATAAATTTCTAGAAAGAAATCGTATTCCCGAATATTTATATTTCTTACATTATTTTTAATCAATAAATAAATATAAATCAAAATGTATTCCTAATAATAAAATTTAATTTTATTAGCAGAAAATAATTAATTTAATTTTTTTTTTATTATTAAAAATATTTTTATTTTTATGTTAACTTTAGTATAAGTAGCTGAAAACTTCATTTGTTTATTTAGCCTTTGGGACAAGATGCATTTGAATGTTTTGTGAATTGTTTATGGCTGATTGTGGTTGTGAACCATCAAAGCCCTTCGTCCTCAAAAAAAGACCCTAGGGCGTTAACCAAATACAATGGATTGTTTGAAAAAGATCCATGTTAAAAGATGCTCTTTTAGTGTTTTGACTGGCAATTTTATACATAATATAATTTTCAAATACCCTGTGGTTTTATGAATTAAAAGTGAACCGAACATACTAATTTTATTTATTTATATAGATAAAACCTTCTTTCTTTTGTCTTTATATCAATCTCAAAAAAAAAAAATACGATCTTTTGGATAAGTAGGAATATTTTAAAATATCAACTTTTTTAATATTTTATAGAATATTATAATTTAAAAATACAAAAAATGATTAAAGAAATTAAATATTTTGACAATCATCAGATTTTCTATTTTTCTAAACGAATATGATGACTAAATAAATCGGGGTCAGACCTGGAAACTTCAAATGACAGTCCTACCTGATGAGGGCTGGCTTTGTATCTTTAGAAACATTTTTTTTTTTTTTTTTGAAGAAAGGAAATTTCGAAGAAAAATAATGGACCATAATTTCCCTTTTTTTTAATATTTAAAGAAATTGGATAAAAATACATGTTCTTCTTTTTATTAGAAAATTATTATAAAAAAATTAATATTCAAAATATATATTTATTTTATAAAATTAAACAAACCAAAAGAGAGACTGGGATATGTATATAAAATATATATAAATATATGTATTAACAGATGCTTTTCTCCACGCAAGCCACGTCTCATAATCAAGCCTAGGTTAGGAGTAATGAATGCCCTGTCATAACATAATTTAATTAAAAAATTATTATTTTAATTTTTTTTTTATTTTATAATAATACATTTTTGCGAGAAATAAAATATATATAAACCTATATATATATATATACATTCCTAAAGATATATTTTTGAAAATAAACATCAAATACAAACAACCTCGATGGATGAAATTAATTTATTTTCGTTATTTACCTTTCTTTGGACGAAACACAAAGTAAAAAAAATGGTAGCTATTAATTTTAGCGATATCTTTGATTTAAATTTAAATTTTTTTTTTTTTTTTATTTACATTAATTCGGAATAAAAATTGTGAATTATAATTTCAAAAATATAGGTTTACAAGTTTTCATAAAACATTTTTAATTACTTTTGTGAATGAATAATTAATTAAATGGGTATTAAAGTTATAGTTAAGTTAAATGTAATTTAATTTTTAATAAATAAAAATTTTTTATAATATGCATATTTGTTGTTTTCTCTTACAAGTCAATGATCCATTTTCAAAAAAAATAAAAAAAAAGAAAAATTCCGAAAAGAGAACAAAATTAGAAAAAGTCTTTTAAAAAATTGTGAATTTTTCTTTTATTTTTAAACAATGGAAATAATCATATTTGATTGTTTACAAATATACTAGTAACAAAAGGTATTTTAAGAGTTATAAATGAACACGTTAGGTAATTATATAGAAGGTAGAAGCTGTAATTAAATATTTAATCGATTTATAGTTTATACTTCTGCCAATTGAAATTAAATTTGCAAATACGTTTTAAATCCCTAAGAACGGTAATTAATGTTTTTGAACGATAATCGAATTTTTGGTTCTTTTTAAAATGGTATCATTTTTGTCCATAAAACCGATTATAAAATAAAAATTAATTACTTAATTAATTAATTCAGCGGTCGGGGACCGGGGTAAATTACCCAAAATTTGGTAAAAATGGGATAATATCAACTTAGACAAAAATATTTTGGGGTAATGATTAAAAAATTTCCTTGAACGCTGAATTAATTTATTTATAAGATTACTAATATAATAATACAACTTCCAAACAAATAATAAAAAAATATAATTTATTTTCTAAAATAAGTGAATAGAAATAAGATCTTGCATTAGTTGAATTAGGGAACTATTTAACCTTCTTGAAGGCCATCTGTTAATTTCTAAATTTTAATTATAATTTCACTTTAAATTACAATTTTAAAAACAACAATCTCGCGCATATATTTAGATATAACAAATCATATTTAGTAGTATATATATATATATATATTATACTATATATATAAATTTATTCGATATTTTCTCTAAATAGATTATAAGAATTAATTTTTAAAATATGAAAATAAAATATTTTGTTTCGTTAAAAATATTTTCCTTTTGTTTTATTTATTAATTGATTAATATTTTGTAAATAGCAATCATAGAAAAAATTTTTGGATTTTTCATCATGGCATAATTCTTAACTAAATGATTCATTGTTAACGTTTTGTTTTTTTTATTAAAAAAAAAAAATTAAAATAAGTATAGGAAAATTATATTAAAAACAATGAGAATAAATATATATAAGTTGACTTTAAACAAATTATGTGATGAGAATTTGATGTTTAAAGATGTGTTAAAATTATATTTTTCAATAATAAAATACAAATAATTATTTGCGTACAAGTTATTAAAAGATTCAATATATTAAAGAATATTTTATTGATATAATTAAGTAATTGGTTATGAGAATTTCCTCTCAAAATAAATTAATATTCTTTGTCAGAAAAGGGTGGATGAAATTGTTGTATAGGCATTTTTCATCTAAACAAAAACAGTAAATCAAAACACTAAAATATAATAATAAAGAAAGACAGAAATAATCAATCAATTCTAAAGAAATATTATTAATTAGTAAAATAAGAAATTAATTTTTTTTTTTATAAATAATTTGATATTTGGTATTTAATCCAAATTAGGTATTTTATAACATTATTTATTTAAAATTAAAAAAAAAATTATAAAATAATAATTTTTATTAATTATAGAAGACTATTGGCACCATATAATTACATGGTACATTTGTCATTTGTCATATTAAACAGAATAGATAATATGTGATTTTTTTTATTTACAAAATATTATAATATAGATATTTTATTTATTTTGATAATCATTGTTTAGAAATATAAGTACATCTCTATGTTAAACTAAAATATTTCATTTTAAATGTTAGACACCGATTTTTTGTTAAACATATAAAAATTTGTTTTAAAATTTTAAGTTATTAGTCAGAAATGTCAATTACTATTTAATTCATTCTATTTTATGCTAAAATAAAAACTTACATCCATTTATAATTCTAAGATTTTAAACAAATGATATATAATTTAAATTACTAATCACTTTAAAATTGCTTTTTTATTTATTTATTTGTTCTTTTTTAGTGGAAATTCAAAAATTAATTATTTTAATGGACTATTCAGATTGTTAATGATAAAAGCAATTTTCTATAGAGAAATGAAATTTTTCTGAAATATAATTACAAATTCAATAAGGATAAATATTGTTTAGGTATGCATTTTTAATAAATAATTTGTCATAAGATCGCTTAACCAATAATCACTCGGCTGCAATGTTTATATATTGATTAGGCGCATGACTATCATAGACCACGTGTTTGAATTATATGACAGAAATTTGAAACAAGTAAAGATAAACAAAAGTAAATTGTGATCATGTTTTGATTTTGACAGCCGATTCTAGAATAAGTTTGAGATTAATCAAGAACTCATATTCAAGACGAAAGTCTTGCACATATAAATCAACGTATATTGACACTAATCCTTTTTATTTTAAAGCATTTTGAATTAAAATATGCTTAAAGCTATTCGTGTTATTGTACCATGCGGCCATCTTGGATTTGTTAGTAGAAAACAACATTGACTTTATTATTATGAATTGCAATATAAAGAAAAGATTGAAAAAAATTCAGAGACAAGCTTACCTAAAACAGCCACCGACGTCAATCCTACTGTAAAGTAAATGCAGAGCAGTAATACTCTTGACGCCATAAATTCACAGTCATCGGGACAATTTCGAACGTAAATTTGGTCAGAATACACAAGATTAACTGTGTGTGGCGCGCGGATTGATACTGTTCTGTCGGCCCGTGTGGTTTCGAGCGGCTCCCTCCTCTCCGCGGCGAAGATCCCCGAAGTGCATTCGAACACTTTCGGTTTAGGAGGGGGCGAGGATGCGAATTTCAGTCACAAAACAACGCGCCAAAATTTCGACACTACGCGCTTCAAGGCGCGGCGCAATATTCACTCTTTATTGTTCAATTTCTAATTTTCCTTATCAGAAAATAATAAAAGAAAATAATACATAATATAAGTATCAAATTTTTAATAACAAAATTGTTATCGATTTTGAATTACAAAAATTGTTATTAACGATATGAAATAAACATCATTTGAGAAAAGATTAAGATCCAATGATTTTATTTGATATGCCAAATAATTAATAACCTAAATTAACAATGATAATTAATCATTTTTAAAATATTTTTTAAATAATCCAAAATTTAGTGCTGCAAAGAACAAAAAAAAGACAACACGTTTTGGAAAAAAACATTCTTTGTTTATATTTTTTTTAGATACAAAACTTGAGATAGTATTGCAATTACCAAAATTTTCGATGTTGAGATTTTGATGTTTTTATACGTTTTAAAGGTTCCTGAATCATTTTCACTAAGGTTGAGAAAAATGTCTGTGTGTGTGTGTGTGTGTGTGTGTGTATGTATGTAGGCAAGATTACGCAAAAACAGTTTGAGCTAGAATAATGAAATTTGGTACACGGAGATTATTCAAAATTCGTTGTTTTCTATCAAATTTTGAGAAATGTAGCTCTTTCGGAAGTGTGTCATTACCTACCACGTTTATATTTTATTCCTCTAAATTGATCGTAAAAATAAAGATATATCTTTGATAGTTTTTCACATGATGAATTGTATAAAACTGCTATATATAGAATTTCAGCTTTATTGAATCGCTGAAAGTACCGGAGTTAATTTTTTAAATTTCTACTTAAAAATGATGGTAAAGGTTTTAAATTTAAATTTGATATATGTATGTTAATTAATTAATTTAATTAAATAACAATGCCATAATGCAAATTTAATTTTAATTAATTAATTAACTTAATTCAATTATACTTGATTTATAATTTATTTAATTAATTTAATTTAATTTAAATATAATATATATGTTAATTAATTAAATTCAAATTTACGAGTTAGTTGAGTGGAGACACTCCAGATTTTTATACTTCTTAACACCACAAATTTAGTGGACTAGTTTGTGATTTTCTTTTCTTTTATTATACGAGTCAATAAATTATATATTTGTATGATTAAATACTACTTTTAAAATTAGGCGAACAGTGTAAAGTTTTAATTTATTTCGTTCTTTAATCCACTTTCATAGATAATATTTTCTGAACATTTTCATTTTGGCCAGATATTATAAAAAAAATCACCCATTCCTCTAGGAAACTTAATAGAATTTGTTGTAAAAAATTTTACCCATTTAAGACAAAACATAAGTGTTTTATATTGTTTTGTATTTAGTTTTGTCTCTTAAAATAACTAAATTTCAAAATTGATCAAAACTTAATAGTTATTCTTAAAAATAGTCCACAGATTTTTAAGGGGGTTTTAGAACTGAAGATTTTATATGAAGAAACCTCATTTTAGGCAAAATAATTTTAATTGACTTTTGTTTTTTGTTAATTAAATTACTTATTCAAATATCATTATCATAAGAAGGTGACTTATTAATCTTATTAAAATAGATTTAAGGGCATTTAATACGACATTGTATAGATCTAGAGATTGTGAGAGACCGGACACAAGATAACCAAGAAGTTCTATAACTACTGAATGTTGACAACAAACTCTCTTCTCACCATTTTGACTACCAAATCCAGGCTAGTGCGGCTGTTCCCTATCTGATGTATAAGTGCCCCAATTGTATATAATATACCTATATATAGATATAGATATAGACAGATAGATAAGTATTATATAAAAATAGATATTAGAATTATTGATTAATATTTATAATCAATTAAAAACTATTTTTCTTTAATCGATATTAATTATATATGATAATATTAAAGGGACATTAAATCTTATTTCTACAAAAATATTAAAGATTAATAATATAAAAATCTCATTAAATTAATTAAAAAAATAACATTTCCAATATTTTTTTTTAAATTTAAATAGTATTTGATTATTATCTAGAAATTAAATTTAAATTTATTTATGAGTAAATAATTATTTGCATTGCTAAAATTATTATTGGTCGGGTTCGGACGAGTTCTTTGAATCAAAGGCACTACTTGGGCAGCGTGGATCAATATATAAAAAATCCTTATTGGTTTGAAAGATTAAGTGGTTTCTAGATTTTTCAAATTTATATTGTCTCCCTCTCCTCCAAGAAGCAAAAGCAGAAATAATAATAATTAAATGATTACAAGATGATGAAAATGAAACAAAATTAGATTAAAATGGCTTAATTATTCATATAAATATAAACATCCACTTGATTTGATACAGGAAAATGTTATGCCAAGTATTCGTGAATAGATTGAGGATGTAGAGGACTATTTATTTAAGCAAGATAGAACATCTCTTATTAACATCGTAACTTGAAAGCATATCTCCATAAAACTTTACCGGGAATTGAGCCAAATTGAATGACCATTGTGACTCTCCAAACCTCATGACATTGAATTTTTTTGAAGAGATATCAACTATAAGGTAACAGGAGTTCAGTTGAATTCGAAAAATAGACCCATGAATCAAAATAAAACATACATATGTCTTCTTTGAATTGAACTTTTATTAATCCATCCAATTTCCAAAAAAATAATAAAATGATAAATTTTTTTAAAAAAAGCGTTTTATACAAAAATCAAAATCATAATTTTTCTATTTTCATCGCGCTCAAGAAGTCTAAACATCTGACCATCATCTTATAGATCCAGAACCCCCATCCTATTATCTCAAAACTATTCGAGAGGGCTCTCCTGAGAAAAAAACCTTACTATCAATTCGGTTTTAGAGGGGGATAACAGGGTCATGCAGGTCCCCCAAATTATAAGCGTAATGCACCAAAACATTGAAGCAAGGAAATACGGAGGCATTGATTGTGGACATTACTTAGGCCTTTGATATGGTTTGGTATACTGGTTTTCTCTACAAGATCCATAAAATATTCCTCCATCTTGCTTTCATTCTCTTGGGGAGGTTTTTTCGGGTTAAAATAAGAGATGTAATCAGCGATCACAATCCAATCTAAGCAGGGGTTCCACAAGAGAGTGTATTGGGTCCAATCTTCTTATGCAAACCACTTCATTTACAACAACTACAAGTTTTACTGGCTTTACACAAAGGTCCTGAGATGGCATTCAATGAAATCTCGACCGTTTGTGGAAGAGTGGTTAAGAGAATGGAGAATCATGTTAAATGAATCAAAGTCAGCACACATAACCTTTACTATAAACAAACGGACCTGTCCAATAGTGAAGTTAGACAAACCGATTCCAATTAAGTAATTTGCCATGCACCCATATGGATCTATAGAGTGCAGCTTTGGGGAGTCCAAAATCTCTATCATTTAGCGGTTCCAAAAACAAAACCTCAGACTTATAGTTGATGAACTAAGATAAGTTCCCGTCAGTGTTCTTAATAGGGACCTTAATATCCCGACAGTGGCTGAAGAAATATTCAATTACTGTCTAAAGTATAAAAGTAGACTATCGACCCTTATTAATATAATGGCAAGACAATTACTTAACCGACATATGAATAACAAAAGACTCAAAAGACATTTCTGGGAGGATGTAAATAAACATATCTGTATATAGCCAATGAACTATATTCTAAAAAAATGTTCTAAATGTAAATATTGTATATGCCTATATATCCGTGTATATTAAATGAATCCATTTACTTATTGTCAAAAACTGACAGATTGTATGTGTAAATTGGAAAATAAATTAGCTGGAGTGTCTCCACTCGACTATCTCGCAATTTGAATTGGATTAAATAACATAATATATTATATTTAAATTAAATTTAATTAATTATAAATTATAAATAATAAATATTAAACCAGCGCATGTTTGGTTTTTTATTGATGGCACCATGGCACGTGTTGGCGCGTGAGATTTGCAGTGTTAAAAAATTAATTCTGGTACTTTCAGCGATTCAATCAAGCTGAAATTCTATATATAGCAGTTTTATACAATTATTAATCATGTGAAAAATTATCAAACATATATCTTTATTTTTACGGTCACTTTAGAGGAAAAAAAATCAAAGGTAGGTAATGACCCTCTTCCGGTTGAGCTACATTTCTAAAAAGTTGATAGAAAACTATGAATTTTGAATAATGCTTATGTACCAAATTGCATCATTATAGCTCAAACCGTTTTTGCGTAATCTTGTCTACATACATACACACACACACACACACAGATTTTTCCCAACCTTAGTGAAAATGATTCAGGAACCTTCAAAACATATAAAAACATCAAAATCTCAACATCGAAAATTTTCGTGATCGCAATACTATCTCTGGCGAGATAGTAAAAAGTGTAGTCTAAACATTTAATAAAAATGAGATTTGGAAAGTGCGTTTTATAACAAATTTAATCTACTTTATTTTTTAAAATACTATATATGTAGAAAGTAGCAAAATTAAACACATCAAAAAATATAAAATCATATTTTCCTGATGCAAATTTCAACGCACTCTAACGATCACATCCCTTTGCGAAAATAAGTGATTAATGGTGCAAATTGTAGGTAATGACATCTTTTTACCGACCGACGATAGTAAGGGAGGTATTGTTTTCACACCAAATTTCACATGTGGAGATTTTTACATATCTCCACGAATCATGCATTTTCTAAACAGAAAAAAGTATTTTTAGCATGATGTCTGTCCGTCCGTCTGTCCGTCCGTATAGATGTGTACAGCCTGAACGGCTCAACCGATTTTGATGAAATTTGGTATATTTACTTAATGCATCAGTGGGATGAATTGATCAACTTTTGGTGCAATTCCGGAAACCGGAAGTGGTAGTATAGCGATCGACGATAGGAAGGAAAGGGTTATTTTCACACCAAAGGAGATTTTTTTATATATCACCACGAATCATGCACTTTGTATTGGTTTTATCCTCGAGAAAAATCATATTTATTAGTTTTTTCTTGATTTAAAATTATATGACGTCATCCAGCCATTCATGACGTCACAGCCTGGTCTTGCATATATATTATAAATAAAATAAAATTAAAAATGTTTATATTTATTATTTATGTATCCATATCTGTTTTTTATTACATTAATAGATATATGAAAATTATTTGAAATTGTTTCTGTAGCTGGAAATTAATTTATTTCAAACCGTCGGTCGGTTCGGACCTGGCCACAGGTCAACTTATTTTAAAGTTTTTTTATAATTACAAGCATTGTTTTTAACTTTTAAGTGAAAATCTATTAGAATAATGAGATTTCCACAAAGATGGAAAATATGGGCTTATCTGCGAACTCTAGTGTATGCCACTATAGTCCGGGAGATGAATGTTGGTGCACGAGCCCACCCCCACCCTCGGCCAACCAGTTCCCGCGCTTGCCCCCACCAGCAAATTTTTTATAGTTTAGTTTGAGAGAGTAGAAGACTGTGGTGGAGGGGAAATCACTCTAAGTGGAACATAGTGTTGGATGAGTAAAATTTGTCATATATTGAATGAAATATAATTAATCTAATGTGTATTTATGTATATATCTTGATTATAGAAATAATTTACTATCTTTTTTATAGAGACATAATGCACTATCATACTTCTTGATTGTAAACGCTTGCTTTGACAATTGCTGCTGACTTCATGTTGAGATTAAGAATTGGCGGTAAAAATTGGAGCCAAAAATTGGCGCCAATATCACTGCCTATATAAGAGGTGACGTGTCCCAACATGCATCAGTCCGCTTGAATCGGAGCAAGCGTACGGTTACTTGAAAACGACTGCAGAATAAGCAGTTGAAACGTTGTACAATTATTTTAATTTAATAAATAATTTTATACAAATAATGTGGTCTTTTAATAAAAATTCTCTTAATAATTATATTTATAATATATGTCGAGTTCATTCATATAGATATATATATATATATATATATATATATATAGAGAGAGAGAGATAGAGATAGATAGATACTAGGTTGTTTAAAAAGTTCGAGTTCGTGTGTAAAAATCAGCCCAAGAAGGTGTTATTATCAGATTTTTGGGATGCAAAAATATTTTGGAATATACGGAAACTACGCTGAAAAATAGTCATTTTTACAAATAAAAATTAGTTTATTCATTACCATTCCGCGAACTATATATATATATATATAGTGTAAATTTCAGATGAGCATTTAAATATGATTTAAATCTTCTGTTACGTTGTCGAAGGTCTTTTTCATTAATAGAATTCGTCTTCGTTTTGTATAAAATTTATTTATGAGAATATTTTTAGAAGTTTCATTAGTATATAATATAGTAGATTATTAGTTATTATTAACGTTACATAAGTTTTTATCTTTTTTTCATTCCTTCCCATTTTTCTAATCTATATACTATATCAATATTATATAATGCATTTTTCAAATTTAAATTCCTACATATGTATATTTATATGGATCTTCCTAAAATATGACCGGTGACTTAATAACATACTAACTAGTCTGTTTTTTTTTTGTATCATGATAAAATATGTAATTTCTTTTATAAAGAACAAAAATAATTATTTGAATTTTCAAAATTTATTTCCATTAAAAACGAAATGGAATATTTCATCTACATTTTATTAAATGAAAACTGTTTATCGAATTTGCTACAATTAACTGCTTTACTAAGTTTTACTCTTTATTCTAGTTGTTCTAAATTAATATTTTATTAAACTTCGCTCTCAGGAAGATATTATAATATACAATAGAGCTAATCATAAATAAAGATGTTTCTCTTTGTCGATATAAACTAACATTTTAGAGCTGTTTACTCTTGTGCTTTTGGTAAACTTGATGAACTAATAAAAGCATATTTGATTCAAGTCAATTAAACTATTATAAGGAAGTGATAAAACACATAATGAATCAAATAAATAAAATGCATTTAATAAGTAGATTCGATAGAATATACAATAGTACCTATACAATCGTAAATACTCTCCTTTCACCATCATTTTTATTAATTTACATTCAATACCCGTAATGTTTGTTTTAATTTATTTATGTTGAACGCTACCACCATTGATGCTGTTATCGCCTTTTATGAATATAGTACAAATGTGAAAACGAGATAATAATAATAATTCATAGATCTTTAGCCTCCATTTAGAGTAAATGAGTTACCATTTAGTAAAGAAAAGGTACAAGTGAGAATGACATGGACACACAATTTGTTGATATTATTTACAAAACAATAGAAGAATACCTTTTTTTCATGAGTGAAGTGGACAATTATTATTATTCAATATATTATTCAAAAGAAATAAAATAAATAATAAACTAGTAGAAAAAAATTATTTATAAAAATTAAAAATGAAAATATTTTCAAAATAATGATTAATTTAAATTAAAATTTTAGTATTTAGACTAATTGTTTGGATAACATGTTTATATTAGAAGTTTTTTAGTTTATAAGAACGTAAAATTATCTATAAAGATATCTACATTAGTATTACTTATAAAGCTATAGGTATATAAGGTAATTTATCTTTGAATTTTTTTCAAACTTAAAGCTAAAATGAGAATTATTTAAACCTAATGAAAACTATCGAGGCGAGTAAATGCTGGACCAATGAACCTAAAATCAAAAATTCAAATTTCGAGAACGATAAAAATTTAATATTTAAATAAATAAGATACCTGTCAAAAATGAGCATAGATTCCAATTTTCAATAAATTAAAATAAGAAAGAGTTTACAAGAAAAATAGTTTCATCCAAACCTATTGACATTAACAGTGATTTAAAAAAACAATTAAATAAAATTTGTGAATTTAACAATGATATTTATTTATTATTAAAACTAACCTTTTTGTCAATTTTTACCGACCGACGATAGTAAGGGAGGTATTGTTTTCACATCAAATTTCACATATGGAGATTTTTCCTCGGTAAGTTAAAAAGAAATAATAATGAAAAAGAGTTATATTTTTAAAATATATATGATTTTATTTTGTGATGTTTGCATTTTAATTTTAAATTGAGAAATTATAATAATAATTAATTCTACCTATATAGTAATATATTTAAAATATATCAAAGTTTGAATTATGAAATTGTATATTTCAAAATGAAAATAAAAAGTTAAAGAAAATAATCGCGATATTCAATTATATTTTTATTATTAATTAAATTTAAAAAAAAACAATTGAATATTTAATAGAGCCTCCTCCTTTCCCCATAAATTAGCCCTTCCAAGCCTCGCCTTCCGAAATTTAGAAAAAGTAATAATAAAGAAAGTTTGCCTTTAAAAAAAAGATTAAAAAAAATAAGGCGTTTGGTCTGTAGCCTCTTTGAATCAACTGAGAGTGCCTTTGATTTTTTGGATTTCGAAATGAAATCACGACATTCGGGGCAACCTGAAATAAAACCTACCTAGTAAGGGAGTGCATAGCCTCCATCAATATGGATGGAAGGCCCATGCTAATCGAAAAAGCCCTGCGCTCAAAAGGTAACCAACAATTTGTTCCTGTGTTCAGGCTAATCCCATTTCGGAACTGTGCTGAATTATCTTCCCGAATTCCTGTTCATCCAATCCACCTCAAATACACTCTCAGTAATACAAAATGGCACAATTCAGACCTGGAGTGCAATTCATGCAATCCATCCCTTAAATAATAGCATGGCATTTGTTTTATCTACCCACATTTTATTTATTTATTAATTCTAATCTAATCTATGAATTAGTATGATGAGAACATGCATGGATGTAGGAGGCAACCACCTGAAAATTCCTAATAACTATATATATATCAAAAAATAGCCACCCTCTATAACGCAGTATAACGCATCGAAACCTACTAATTCTAAAAATACCTTTATCTCTTCTGCCTCCATTATCAATGCTTCTTCTTGAAAGATGTACTCTGAAATTCCCTAATCTCACTAAATTCTGTCATCTAATTTAATATATTTCTCTATAATCTCCTAATGAATATTATCAAAAACAAAATATCATTGTAATTTAATTATACTTTCGCAATTATATTAAACTTTACTTTAAATATTATATTTACATTTTCGATTTTAAAGTCCGCTAAATAAATAACGATTATTACTTACATTTGGAGAGCTGTATTTCAATCATTTCATCGTCATGAAGGATGGAGAAGATAATCAAGAATTCAAATCAACATTCAGTAGCAGGAACGAAGATTGAAACATGAAATATAAGAAGAAAAATAACTTATTAGTTTATAATCAATAAATTTAAATTGAATTAAAAATAAAATTAATAATAAATACTGACCTCGGAGTTAATAAAGGGTTGATATTTCTCGCAGATTAAACTCGAAGAACAGCTCGTAGACTTGAATTTTTGTCTATCACTCTCGCCTCGATAAAGAAAAAAATAATTAAGATTAGATATTTATATTATATACAGGAAATAAAAAAATAAGATATAATATTAATTAATATTAATTAGTTAAATTAAAAAGTGTATAGATTTTTAAAAATATTATCTTATTTGTGTAATATTAAAATACTAAAATTATTTTACATCCTATATAGAACCATGATTATAATAAGTTATAATCCGCATTTAATAGACATATAATAAAAATATCTTAGAAAACATCAGAAAACTAAATATTATTATATTATTAATTTCACGAAGATTTTATTCTGTTTAATTGATATATAGGTAATAGAAATATTATTCATTTTTCAAAATGTTATAATAATATGAAATTGACAAAACAATATTCTTATGAGATTTGAAAGGAACGGTGAGCGATATTAAGATTAGAAAGAATATATAGAATATTTAAAATTATATATTCCTATATGAATATAAGCAATTTATATTTTTTTGATTTATAATTATATTATATGAATTTTGAATATAATCAGCACATCTTCATATTTTTTAAATAAATAAGTTTTAATAGGATTAATATATATATATATATATATATATATATATTGAAATTTAAAAAATATTTCAATAAATATATTTAAAGAAAAATAAAATTTTGTATATGATTTTTTAATTTTTAAATAATTTTAATTTAACTTTTAATAAAATTTAATTAATGAGATCTGATAGAATATTTAAGATTAATTCTTTTCAAAGATTTGAATGAAAAATTTATAAATTTATTTGGGTATATGAATAAAAAATTATAAAAATGCACTTTATAAAATTTAATTTTTATTGAAATATTTTTTTTTAAAGTTCACTAATCTTCCTTTTAATTAATAAAAATAAATAATAAAATTACAATTAATTCTTGATTAGCGACTGATTAAGGGATGATTTCAGTGGAGAGGCCGCTTAGCGTCTTACACACAGCAAGGAAGGGGAAGGGGAACTGAGGGGAACTGAATCGTTCGAGTCAGCCGGCCGGCATGAGGAGGTGTGGCCAGGCCTCGGAGGGGCATGGAGAGGGGCGAGCGGGGAGTGCAGAGGTGAGCGCTCTACTGCAAATTATTTCAAATAAAATACATATTAAAATAAAATAAACAAATATTAATTTTTAAAATTAGTGGTGTTTTAGAATACATCTTAAATCGAATCAATAAGTTTAATTCTATTAATTCTATTAAATCAATAACTTAATTTTATTCAAAGATCTTACTGAAAATTAAAAAAAAAAATTATAAATATATCAGTAAGAAGTTCATTAATGAAATTATCATATTTTGAAAAAAAAGGAGGTGGCGTATTAATGTAAATGGTTCAATTTAAATTTAAAATTGTTTGCCGAATGTGATATAAATTTAATTTAATGTAAATATATTTCATAAATAAATTGACCTGTGGCCAGGTCCGAACCGATCGACGGTTTGAAGGAAATTAATTTCCAGCTACAGAAACAATTTCAAATAATTTTAATATATCTATTAATGTAATAAACAACAGATATGGATATAACATAAATATTTTTAATTTAATTTTATTTATAATATATATATGTAAGACCAGGCTGTGACGTCATGAATGGCTGGATGACGCCATATAATTTTAAATTAAGAAAAAACTAATAAAGATGATTTTTCTCGAGGATAAAACCAATACAAAGTGCATGATTCGTGGTGATATGTAAAAAATCTCCTCATGTGAAACTTGGTGTGAAAATAACCCTTCCCTTCCACTTCCGGTTTCCGGATTTGCACCAAACGGATTTTGATGAAATTTGGTATATTTACTTAATGCATCAATATGATGAATTGATCAACTTTAGGTGCAAATGTACTTTGTATTGGTTTTATCCTCGAGAAAAATCATCTTTATTAGTTTTTTCTTAATTTTAAATTATATGACGTCATCCAATAAAATAAAATAAAATTAAAAATATTTATGTTATGTCCATATCTGTTTTTTATTACATTAATAGATATATTAAAATTATTTGAAATTGTTTCTGTAGCTGGAAATTAATTTCCTTCAAACCGTCGGTCGGTTCGGACCTGGCCACAGGTCAACTTATTTTAATTAAGAAGAAATATCATTATTTAGAAATCTCAGAATTTTTTTTAATTTAATCGTCACTAAATTAAAAAATCCTTAATCAATTATTTTCAATGTTTAATGTTTTTAATTAAAATTAAATAAACAATACAAATATAGCCAGAAAATAAGAAAACGGGAGCCGGGGCAGGTAGAAAAATAAAGATCTTTGTTATTTAATTACCGACGAGTGCCCGTCGCACTCATCTTCAAAGCAACAAATTTACAAAAATTACCTATGTATATAATATAATATTTATTCACTTTCTCAGAATTTTTATTAATTTTTCACTCTCATGATTCGTGTCATAGACAATTTAACTCAATCGATCTACAATAAAATTCAAAAGAATAATTACAATTTATTTTATTATATTACATTATTATTTGATTATATTGTTCATTTATAGTATATAAGTATTATAAGGGGGTAATTTGTTTAATTTTAATATTGATTTGTTATTGTTAAATTTGGGGAATTCTGCCACTGGCTTTATCTCCTATGAGGGGCTGCCCTGATGGAACAACCCAAAACCATGGAGGGATTCCCAATATGTGTGTGACCAGTCCCCGCTCTCGGCTATGGGAGTGTAGTCGAAATCGAATATATATTTATATATATTATTTATATTATAATTAGAAATGAATTTTAACTTAATAAATCTCCAAGTGATAAATTAATTTGCAATTTCCCCTATCATCATCGATATTATTTTCATCATCCCAATAATTATCAACTATTATAGTACATATTTATTTTAAAAATAAGATATTAAGTAATATCAAAAAAAAGCTTTTTGAAATTGCAACAATGCCTGATAATTTTTTTAAATTATTAAAATTATTAAATATTTTATATTATATTATAAATATTTTTAAAATTTATGTATTTAATTCTGAGCTTTTGAATATGCTCATATATATATATAAGTATAATTATTAAAAAATTTAAATAAAAGGACATTAACTTCTTCAAACACACTTTAAGATGACTCAGCCAAAAGAAATCTTAATTAAGTCATAAAATATTTTCATTTTATGAAGCCCCCTGGGAAATAATTATAAACAATCTTTAGTGAGTTGGCCATCCCTCTAATAATGAAAGGGTACTTCTATTTCCATTGATTCAATATTATTCTCTTGATCGATTTTTTTATTGTTGTTTATCTTTCTTTTTTTTTAAAAAAAAACAACAAAATAATCATAATATATAAACATGAAATAAAATTAATTTTGAAAAAATAATTTGTAATCGTTAAAAAATGATTGTTGAAATATAAATGAATTCCAAAGGATCGCCTCCGGCTCGTATGTAATTGGAATCTTCCCGAAATATTTCAATTTCAGGCAAATTGACCATAGATAAATGGCAATTAAAAAAATAAGTGTGTGTGTTTGTGTGCCTATCAAATTTGATTCTAGATACAAATAAAAAATCTTCAAAGAAACATGAAGGAAGAGTTTAGTTTTGAATATTTTAATTCTAAACCCATACTTAGGGACACTAACGATACTTCAATACTATCGGAGTATCGATACTTTACTTCCGATACCATCGATTCTTGTATTCGATACTTTAACTTCCGATACTAGTAGAGCATTGAAACCAGTGGCGTACCTAGAACTTTTGCCGCCCTTTCTATTATAAGTCAATCAAATAGTTGTTTTTATAAATTAATACACATAAATAAATTATTAAGTTATTTAATCAATATTAATTAATACACAGAGTAAATTGTTTTACACATATTTGTATGCACTCGTAAACATATTTATGTAATATTTACTCTTCTAGCTTTCATACTAGAAAAATCGTCTATAATGCTCTCAAAATTTATATTATTTGTAATTTCTTGATCTATTGACAATATTGCAAGATTTTGTAGTCTTAATTGACTCATTGTAGAACGAAGATAATTTTGCCGAACAAAATCGTAAAGATTCGTTTACGAATTCAACCAATTTTAATGAATACAATCAAATAAAATTATTATCCTGTTCTTGGAATTAGAATTCAAAATTTACACTAAAATGCATTTATATACACCGAGGAATAATATTCGAAATCATATAGTTAATCATAATTTATATAAATCAAATAGTAAACTTATAATAATCATAATAATCATTTATTATTCAAGAAAGAAAAAAAATAAATATGAAATGAATAAGTGTGTGTGTGTGTGTGTTGCTTATTACACAACTATAACTAAATATAAAAATGCCGCCCCAAGATAAGTGCCGCCCGGTGCGGACCGCACCCACCGCCCCCCCCCCCCTTAGGTACGCCACTGATTGAAACCCATACCTGTGGTATCGAAAAAAGTATCGAATGGTACTCAGAGCACCTAGCATCGTACTTTTTTTCAAAATTTTTTCAATTTGGTTCTAAAAAAAAAGGTCAAGCGTTTTCTGGAATAAGCTTTTTTTTCCGATACCGATACTTCGATACTTTGGAGTCCGATACTATCGAAGAATCGATACTTAGCCTTTCGATACCTATCAATACTTTGCTTTCGATATAGTGTCCCTACAAATACTGAGACATTTCCGCGCCCTCCACCCCTCGGGGAGGCGCGCCACACAGATTGAGAATCGTTGTCCTAGAATAATTGTGAAATTTCAAAACTCTTTCATAATATTTTTGAAACTTTAGAGATTAGAAATTCAGAATAAAATAAGAATCAATCAGTATAGTCCGTGCGCCAAAACTATTGATTTTACAAATAAAAAGAATATTTCATAAATTGTAGTAATTTTTCTCTATTTTAATTTTCTTTTCTTATCTCGAGTGAATCGGAAAAGAGATATTGTCAGAAAACTGCATTTTGGCATCATTTTTCCAATATCCGGCGCAAGCGGCAAAAATACGGAGTGGCAAAGTTGAAATTCAAAAAGAGAACGTCGAAATCTATAAAATTACCAATTTTCAAAACACCTGGAAAACTTTTCAGGTAAAACTACCAAATAAATGGACTATTATTCAAATTATTAAATTTTTTTGGGGGTTTTATTCTTTTGCTTTAACTATATGAATTCTATCTTTAAACTTTCATAAAAATATTTTACCAGTTTTTGGATTATTTATTTTTTTTTAACGTTTTTCTTTTATTCGTTATTACATTTTTTGTCATACAAAATCAAATAATTTTTTTTCTTTATTATAAAATTAAATTTATTCCAATTTCCTTTCTAAAGGAAATTAAATTAGATACATTATTATTATACTAGTCGAATCCGTTGCAAAAGGTGTTTGCAATTTCAGTTTAAATAGAATTTATTGAGGTTTGCAGCAATTAATTAAATAGTTCTTTGAAAACAATATTTTTCGTATACCTAATGATTTTTTAGTAATCTGCCTTGAGCAGAGTTTTCTTTAATTTTTGTTTTCATGTTGTTGGGAGTTCTCGTCGTGGATATTAAAAAATTATGTTTAAGTTCATGTTTAATATTGACATTTGTTGGTTGCGCTAATCTTTGGGCTGTTGCCTGTGTATAAATATAAATATATAATTTAAATAAAAATCAAATAATTTAATATTTAATTATTATATTTTAATATTTAATTATTATATTTTAATATTTAATTATTATATTTTAATAATTATAGTTATATATTATTTATTTTATAACAAATATATATTATATAATATAATAGTTTATAAAGGGTGTTTCTTTTAGAGGTATAGAACTTTAAATTGCAATAAAACAACGATGGATTATTCGATTGACATGAATTTTATTTATACGAAAGATAATCTTGTGGCATTACATTTTATATATGATTTCTGGCATATGACCGCCACGGCTGGCTCGGATGTAGTCCAATCTGGACGTCCAATTTTCGATAACTTTTTCCAACATTTGTGGCCGTATATCGTCAATAACACGGCGAATGTTGTCTTCCAAATGGTCAAGTGTTTGTGGTTTATCCGCATAGACCAATGACTTTACATAGCCCCACAGAAAGTAGTCTAGCGGTGTTAAATCACAAGATCTTGGAGGCCAATTCACAGGCTCAAAACGTGAAATTAGGGGGTCACCAAACGTGTCTTTCAATAAATCGATTGTGGCACGAGCTGTGTGACTTGTTGCGCTGTCTTGTTGGAACCACAGCTCCTGGACATCATGGTTATTCAATTCAGGAATGAAAAAGTCTATATCGATCACCATTGATTATTCGGGTCTTCCTCAATGCTACGCTCTACAGTAGCAATAGCTTCTTCTGTACGCAGCGCACGGCGTCTCTGGGGATGCGAGTTATCAATAAGAGTAAACGTGGTGCGAAAACGTTCCATGGATAACTGCTCTGATGGACGATTTTGTCCATGATAAAATGGACGTAGTGCACGATACGTATCCGCACAGAACCATTATTTTCGAAATAAAATTGCACTATTTGCAAGCGTTGTTCAGGCGTGAGTCTATTCATGATGAATTGACAAACCAAACTGAGAATAAATCACTTGACAGCTGTTAAATGGGTCGTCAACTTGAACAGTATTGCCAACTTAAAGTTATATACCTGAAAAAAAACACCCTTTATTAACCCCTCAAGCCGGGACCCCGAATCCGTACTCGCCGGCTTCCAATGTTTATATAAATATACATTTCTCTGGCATCTCTCGATCAATTTTGAAAATTTTTGCACTTTTTAAAACTACAATAATTACTCTTTCTCTTTTTCCACTTTTTTTATTGTTTTCTTCGAACACGTTTTTTCAAAGAAGAAAAAACTTTGTTTTTTTCGGGAGTCTTCAAAACTCAAATTCTAGCTAAGCTGATCACATTTTTTGTATACAAAGAAACAACTTCCCTTGATATCTCTTGAAAATTTCACAAATTTATGTTGAATAGTTTAAAGATATTAATTATTTTAGGTACGAGTGCAAGAAAGTGCACCGGAGCGCTGGCATAGGAAAATTTATACATAATATAAATAGTAATAGTATTAACACACAAAGTCTTAACATACAAAATATAGAATTTGAAAATGTAGAAAAATTTAAATACTTAGGTTCTGTGATAACGAAAGATAATAATATACGAGATGAGTTTAAATGGAGGTTTGGCGAGGTTACAATCGGGAAACGCCTGTTATCATGCAGTAAAGGGGCTTATCTAGTCAAAATTATTACCAGAGTATCATAAAATATATAAAACAATTATTTTGCCGGTTGTATTATATGGGTGAGAGGCATGGTCAATGACCCTGGGAGACGAGAGTAGATTTAGAGCGGTGTTGCCCAACGTGGGGACCACGCCCCATAGAGGGGCAATTCGAAAATGGACTCGACAGGAGTTTAACCCTTTTAATATTAAAAATTATATATATGCTACATAGGGAGGCATAAGAATTTTAGCTTAGGTGGGGCATGGCACAAAAAAGGTTAGGAAACACTGATTTAGAGAATAGGGTTCTTCGCAACATTTATGGGCCAAAAAAAGATAATGTCACTGGGGAATGGCGGATAACGAGGAATTACATGACCTCTATGCATCACTAGTCAAAAAAGCTGCGAGGGGCAGGGCACGTGGCTAGAATGAGGGAGGAAAGAATGGCGAAAAATATGAAAGGCTGATTGGGAAACGTCCGCTAGGAAGACCAAGGACGCGGTGGGCGGACAATGTAGGAAGGGACGTGGGAGAGATGGGAAAGGGTAGGGATTCGGTGGTTGTGACTCAGAATAGGGACACTTAGAAAAATGTGGTTACTGCGACCAAGAACTTTTGAATCCCGAAGAGCCACAGTGACATAGATAGATTATAATAACTTATACAGTTTTTTTTTACTTCAAATAAACAATAGTTTATTTATTTGATCATCCTTTATATATATATTTAGGAGGGAAAATTTATTATCTTGGTAATTAAAGTACAAGTTCACAAGATCACAGACAGATGTATTTTTGTATTGAATTGATAGAAAAGTGTTTAAATTTTAATGGAATTTCTAAGGTAAAGGTATATAAGTATGATTAAGATTATAGTAGAGGGAAGGTAATCAACTTTCCGAAAGTTTGAAATTAAACCGGTTTAAAACAAAGGGTCGCATTTTCAACAATTTTATTCAATCTAATATTGGAATACGTGATTAGCCAAATTAGGGGAGAAATCAAATTAAATTCAATTATACGGGCGACTTAATAGATTAGCAGACTCAACAAATTCAAACGTAATTAGAATAAAAAAAAATAATCAATTAAGGAAAGAGAAAGAAAGTTCGATTGAGATAAAATAGAGTATTGAAAATATTATTTTTGAAATATATGAAAATTAAAAGTAAATAAGTTGAGCTGTGGCCAGGCACAGAACCGACCGACGATTTGAAATAAATTAATTTCCAAACAACATTATATATATATAAAGTATAAAAAAAAATTTTAAAACTTGAATTAAAATGACTAAATTATATTATCTTAGATTTTATTTTTAGTTTAATTAATCAATTATTAATTACTACTATATTTTAAGTAAAATATTTTGGGACAATGAATATAAAATTAATACTTTGTAAACTACCACTTCCGGTTTCCGGATATACACCAAAAGTTGATCAATTCATTATACTAATGCATTAAGTAAATATACCAAATTTTATCAAAATCCGTTGAGCCGTTCAAGCTGTACACATCTATAAGGACACACAGAAGGACAGATATTATACTAAAACTACTTTTTTCTGTTAAGAAAATGCATGATTTGTGGAGATATGTAAAAATCTCCACATATGAAAAATTTGGTGTGAAAACAATATCTCCCTTACTATCGCCGGTCGGTAAAAAAAATCATGTAAATATTTGAATAACCAGGAGGGTAACCTCGTTTTAGTCTTGGTCTGTTGAACTTAAGATCGAGGGATGGAACCTTGCAAAGTTCCTGGAATTTATAATTTAATAAAAATAAAAATATTATATAAAATATAAAAATAAAAAGATATGTAACTGGCAAATGGTTAGGATCGAAAGAAAAAAAATGTATATTCTTATTTATATGGAAACAGAATATATTTTATATTTGCAGATGTATTGTGAGAATGTTTTATGAAAAATAAAATTTTAAAAACTAAAAAATTAGTGGAAAAGAAAGTAATGATTTCTCGGACTCTATACAAAATTATAAAAGTTCCGTGAAAAAAATGATCCGCTAGCAAGAAAGTTTTAGAAAAGGTCGATTTATGATATCTGATAATTTATAGATAAAAGTAGGTATCTAATTTATAATTGATAAATAAGCTAGAGTGTCTCCACTCGACTATCTCGCAATTTGAATTGGATTAAATAACATTATATAATATATTTAAATTAAATTTAATTAATTATAAATTAAAATTAATAAATAATATTTATTAAACCAGCGCATGTTTTGCTCTTTGTTGATGGCACCACGTCACGTGTTGGCGCGTTATTTGTAATCGTGTTAATTCCGGTACTTTCAGCGATTCAATCAAGCTGAAATTCTATATATAGCAGTTTTATACAATTTTTAATCATGTGAAAAACAATCAAACATATATCTTTATTTTTATGGTCAGTTTGAAGGGAAAAAAATGAAACGTTGTAGGTAATGACTCTTCCGGTTGAGCTACATTTTTTAAAAGTTGATAGAAAACTACGAATTTTAAATAATGCCCATGTACCAAATTCCATGATTCTAGCTCAAACCGTTTTTGCGTAATCTTGTCTACATACACACATACACACTCACAGACATTTTTCTCAACCTTAGTGAAAATGATTCAGAAACCTTCAAAACGTATAAAAACATCAAAATCTCAACATCGAAAATTTTCGTAATCTCAATACTATCTCTGGCGAGATAATAAAAAACATCCTCCAATATGTATTTAAAAAAAATTGTTCAGTAGCAATGAAATATAATGAGTGAGATAATTTTTAGAACCTTGTTAATAAATATATATAGTCATTCATATATTATACAATTATACAAATTAGAAAAAAATGAAAATTTTTGGTAAATAAAATATTTTATTTGTCTCTTACAATTACTATATAGATAAAATTTGTTTTTTGATTCCGATTTTGGGATAAATTGGATTCGATTTTTAGATCGACTTTTTTTATACTAAATTACATGTCATTTTATATAAATGTGTAATTAAAAATTATCATAAATTTTTAGAGTTAAAAAAATTGAAATCAATATTTATAAATACATTCATTAATTCTATATTTATTGGGTAATTTGTTTTAATTGAGGAAAATACAAAAATATATACTACTTTTATTTCAAATAAAATTAAACAGTTATGTTTTACATAATAAAAATATTTTTAATAAATCATAAACTAAATGTAATTGAGAGATTTTCTTATAATTTCATGATTATACATTAGAAATATAATTACTAATTAGATCAATTATTTAAACCACTTTTATTAAAATAATCCAATGATAAATTATAATTTATTTAGTTTTTAAATTTATGTACAATATGTATAATTATATAAATATACAAATAAACCAAATAAAAAGAAGGTTAAAAAAAAAATTATCTTTCGCTTGAATCTGGAGGTGCTCTCAAAATCATAAAATATATTAAAATTGTATCTAATGTACATAAGTTTATATAAAAGATAAAAATAATTACTAATTCAAAGGGAATATTATATTTAATTATTATCTATTAAAAAAAATTCCGTTATTCAATACTAATAATATTTCTGCAGAATGATATATCCTCTCTAAGACAATAATATAGAAAAAATAATAATAAGAGATTTAGTTGAAATTTAGAAGGGGATCTCAATTATGATCTCCAACTTGAAACCATTTCCAGAATCCTGCATCAGTATATAATTGCAGATATGATCCTATGACATGTGAATTTATTCAGAATATATACCACCATTAGCGAAATACTAATTTTAAACTAGCTTTTAAGATTTGAAAAATGTATTATAAACAAATGCATTTGCAGATAATAAAATTATGGTTATTTTATTATTAAAACCGTAGAAAAAGAAGAAATATTACAATATATATACTGTAAAACATATCTCTTTAAAAAAGTAATTAATCGTTTCTATGGATTTTTAAAAATCTAAAGCTGTAATAACATGAGTTTCATGACGCAAAATTACTTGTTAAATAAAACACAAATTAAAGTTAAAATCGCATAGGTAAATAGAAGATTAAATTCCATTTATAAAAAATGAAATGCTAAATGAACGAAAAATATAAAGGCCAATAAAATATCCTAACCATTTAACAGATAATAATTTCTGTTGTTTAAACTAGAGGTTGTGGATATGTCTAGATTAAATCTTTATTTGATAATGAATACTTATCGAAGTGAAGGTATGGTGAATTTTGAAAGTTAAATTTCTGAAAATATAAGATTGTATATACAAAAATTTGTTTAATAGCTTTTCAAGTTTTTGTAACATTGAGTGTCACTTATTCTAATCTAAAATTAAATATATGAGAAATTGACATGTTGATTCTCATACTATTATTATAAGAATTATTATTATAAATTTGATTTTCTAAAAATTATAAAGAAAAAAATGAATTATTTAAATAAATGTAAAATTTTATAACATATTCAACCGTTTAAAGATATTTTTATTTAAACAGAAAAGATGTATTTTTAGATTCCAATCAGTAATCAGTTATGAAGAAAGGAGCTACGAGTAAAGAAAATAAATTTCTGGCTTCTAATCAAATTAAATTTGAACTTTTCATCTATGCCTAAATAAATAATAAATTTATTCTTATATAGATTTATTAATTCCAATAAGGATAAGAAAATAACATTTAATTACAGCTACTTCAAATAGGAAATAAACTGATTGACATAAAACTAAACATAAATAATACAATGATAGAGAAGCTTAATCATGAAAAATTAGTAAACAAATCAGTCAAAATTAAAATGAATTTATTAAAAATATATTCCTATTTCATGATTTGGAATGAATTTATTTTTTACGACGTTCAGGAGATGAACTTGAACTGGAAGAGGAAGATGATGATGAGCTAGAAGAGGAAGAAGATGAACGCTTTTTACGTTTTTTCTTTTCCACTGCAGCAGCTGCTGCAGCAGCGGCTTCCCTTGCAGCTAATTGTTTACGTTTTTCCAGTAAGGCTTCTTTCATTTCATTTCTCAATTTTTCTAATGCTTTTATTTCTTCTAATCTTTTTTGTTGACGATCTCGTTCTTGTATTTCTTGCTCTTTAATAGTGGGAGGAACTGAATCTTCTTTTGGTTTTGTTTTCGATTCTTTGCTATCTTTTTCTTTACGTTTTTCTTGACTATTTGGTCTTCGTCGGTGTTCTTGTGACCTTCCGCGATGTCTTCTTTCGCGATCTGATCTATCACGACCTTCTCTATGACTACGGTGCATGGAATGATGAGAATGTCGATCACTTCGTCGATAATCAGGATTTCCTCTACGTGATGAATGCCAATTGCTGCTAGATGGTTTATAACGATGTGATCGATGAGAACGGTCTGACGGACGTGAGGAAATTACTCGCTGTCCAGCCGGATGAAATCGTTTACGTAATTCAGGTGGAGGATCCTTTATAGGAGCTGGTTGCCATGTAATGGGTCGAATAACAGATTGAGGTACTGAATCAATTGGGGTGGGTTGTTTACTAGTTGGTTCTCCTTCTTGTTCTCTTTGATCTTTAAAAGCTCCTCCTTCTACTTGCAAAGCATTTTTCATTCGATCCACTTTAGTATTTGTTTCCAATTCTGTTCCAGGTACAGGCGGTTCACGACTTTCCTCTCTCTCCTCTTTATCATCCATTGTTTCATAATCAAGAGCATTATAATCAATTTCTTCAGATTTCATTCCATTTTGAGGAGGTTCATCATCCCTTGTTTCGCCTTCTTCCATTTCTGATAAATTATCTACTGATTTATTTTTATTTGATGTATTATCATTTAAATGCTCTTTTTCTTGGTGTCTTTTTTTTCTTTCTTCCTCTCTTTTTTTTATTTCAGCTTCCCGTTGCTGGCGTTCATTTTCAATTTTCTGTAATTTAAATGAAAGATGATTATTAGCTTTACATCAATTCCTTAAATATCTATCTATCTATCTCTATGGCTCTACGGAACTCGAAAGTTCTTGGCCGCAGCAACCACACTTCTCCAAGTTTCCCTATTCTGAGCCACAACCCTCCAATCCCTATCCTCTCCCATTTCTCTCACGTCCCTTCCTACATTATCCACCCTCCGCGTCCTTGGTCTTCCAAGCGGGCGTTTCTCACTCAGTATCCCCCCCCCCCCCAATATATTTGTCTCCATTATTTCCTCCCCCATTCTAGTCACATATAATTCTAACTATATCTGAAGATGCGTAGAGGTCATGCAGTCTCCGCCATTCCCCGGTAACCTCATCTTTCTTTGGCCCATAAATGCTTCACAGAATCCTATTCTCAAATACTCTAAATCTATTCTCGTCTCATAAGGTCATAGATCATGCCTCTCACCCATATAATATAACCGGTAAAATAATTGTTTTATATATTTTAATTTTTATTCCCTTTGATAATAATTATGATGCGATAAGCCCCTTTACGCCATGATAACAGGCGCTTCCCGATTGTAACCTCGCTTTAAACTCATCTCGTATATTATTATCTTTCGTTATTACAGAACCTAAGTATTTAAATTTTTCTATATTTTCAAATTCTATATGTATGTTAAGACTTTGTGTGTTAATACTATTCCCCTCTGTTACTAAATACTTTGTCTTAGCATTATTTATTTCCAGCCCCACCTCTTTTCCTGCTTCGATTAATTTTTCTTCGCTATCTTTAATTACAATTGCCGACTCTCCTATTATATTTAAGTCATCTAATAGTTGAATTTTTTTGTTTAATTCTATTCTGTTTGATTTTTCCCCAATTTGTCTAATTACATATTCCAGAATTAAATTAAATAGAAATGGTGATAATGAGTCTCCTTGTTTTAACCCATTCCGAATTTCGAAAGTTTCTGATAGTTGATTCCCGCATCTTACTCTTCCTTTACTACCTTCAAAACAAATTTGAATCATACGTACTAGTTTTTTTGGAATTCCCATTAAGATCATGATTGAGTCATATGCTTTTGTAAAGTCTACAAAAATTTGGTGAACAGAGATATTGAATTCTCGTTTTTTTTCCTAATATCTGCCTTAATGAGAATATCTGATCTACAGTTGATCGGATTGGCCTGAACTCGCACTGATATTCTCCTAATATTGCGTCTGCATATGGTCGTAATTTCATTGAGATAATATTCGAAAGATTCTTATACAATGTCGTCAAAAGAGAAATTGTTTTGGTTCTATTACCCTTCTTAAAGAGTGGGATAATAACTGCCTCCTGCCATTCTAAAGGAATCTTTTCCTTATGCCATATCGAAAGAACTTATTTAAGCATACACTCTACTAAAGGTTTTCTTCCATATTTTAATATTTCTGCTGAAATCCCATCTATTCCCGCTGCTTTATTATTTTTGAAATTTCCCATTATCATTTCTACCTCCTGTAACGTTGGTTCTTCGAGATTAATTTCTGCTGAGCCTACCGTTAAGGTTTCTCATTCGAATTTAAATTCCTTAAATAAAAAACTATAATAAAATATTACTATAAATTATTTTAAATTAAAACAATTTTTATAAAATTATTTTTTTTATAAAAATATCTATTTTACAAAAATGTATATGTAATAGCATATAAAAAAAGAAACAAATTGTCTGAAGAAATTTGTTAATTATTTTAAAAAGTCACTAATGAATAGATATTGATTATAATCTCGTTTAAAATAAACTAACTAAATACCTATGTGATTCATTAACATAATCAAATTTACATACATTAAATTGGATAATGAGATCCTGAGTAATGAGTCGGGTCAATTAGACATGTATAAAATTATATATATCTAATGCAATTTGAAAACAGTAGATAAAATAATTTATTTTATTTATTTTTGTGTAAAAAAGGATTAAAGTGGTTTATTAAAATAGGATAGATTCATTTTACTACCAAAAAAGTTAAAATTTAATGTCTTCGGCATTAAATATAAATATTATATAAATTTATAAATAATAAATAAGTCCACTCTAGAAATCACAATAGGTGATACTAGAAACTAAAAATTTAGGGGAATTTTTAATTTATATCTAGTTTTATTTTATAAAATAATAAATATGTTTTTTTTCCTATCATACTAATTAATTCAAATTAAATTTGTTGAAAATTTAAAAATTCGTTTAGTTCATATTTTAAATTTAAAAGTGTTTGTTCTCTAAAGGTGTCATAATTATAGATGCATTTATCTAATAAATATGAATATAATATACAGGCCTGAAAATATAGACTCAGACAGTTATGTTGACAAAAATTCAAAAATTTTAAATAGGCAATTTTTATAAATTTAATCACATCTGAATATTTTTACAACTTACTGTATATTGTGAATAGGTAATAGTACGATTTTGAGCTTGTTTCCAATGTGGAGGAGTAAAGCTTCTTGATCGACTACGTGAGGGAGTACGATAACGAAATACTCCACGTCCTTTAATAACTCTTCCGGATTTGGTTCGACCACGAATTCGATGTTTACGACGTCGGTTTGTATCCCATTGATCTCGATCTCTCTCTCGTCCTGTTGTTCGATCATTTCTTGGAAAAGACTGTTCTCTTTCTTTGGGTCCTTTCCCGTCTTTATTTGATGTTCCTCTAAATAGAAACTTATTTTGAGGAATATCTGGTATTTCGTCAGGATTTATTTTTGTAAGTGTTACTAATGGATGAGCATCACCTTTGTCAGTTTCCTGCTGAATATAAATAATAATAATATATTATAATAATAATTAAAAATTAAATTATAGAACATTTTGTATACAATTTGTTTGTCTATAATATTTACCGTATTTGCATCGGTATTTGATATTTTAGTTTCTTTTTTCGATTTTTTATTTTTTTTACGTTCTTTACGTTTTTTCTTTTTCTTTTCAGCATCACTTTCGCTCGAATCTTCGGAAGAATCGCTAGAACTTTCCGTACTACTTGATTTTTCCTTTTTCGCTAAATTAAATTCAGAGTATTAAATTAGGATTGGAATTTATACTAATTAAATTTTTTTTTAAGAAATAAAAATAAATATAATACCTTTTGTAGGTAATTTAGGAACAAGTTCACCACAATTGATGACTTTGGCATCTTGCAGCGGGCGGCACATTCTGTCGACAGGTAACCCTTCGATGTGAGAGACGATACTTTGGCCTGAGATGACATGACCGAAAACCACGTGCACTCTAGATTCAGAAAATTTAAACCAAATAAATACCTTTTGATTTAAAATAATTTAAACAAATTCGATCTAAATAATGAATACATACCCATCCAAGTGAGGGGCTGGTTGCGTTGTTCTACAACAATAAAACAAGATTAAGCTGGTAAAACCCTAGGTGGATGAGACCAGGGCTGACGTGGCTCTACAACCAACAAAACAGTCCATTGTGATTTTTGTTCAAGCTAAAAGGATAACCCTAAGAAATATCTAAAAATGCTTTTAATCCTAATTTAAGATGTATGCTGAAATAAACTTTTAACGATAATTTATAATTTACTAAGATAAATCATTAATATCCAAAAATATGTTAATTATTAGATATAATTTCAAACTTACACAAAAAATTGTGATCCATTAGTATCTTTTCCTCGATTAGCCATTGATAAAAGAAATGGTTTATCATGTTTTTGGTCAAAATTTTCATCTAGAAATAAAATATTAAAGTTTTTAATTATTCCATTGTAAATAAATATAGACTTGTAATACTTACCCGCAAATGTTCCTCCGTAAATTGATTCACCTCCGGTTCCATTTCCAACTGTGAAATCTCCACCCTGGATCATAAAATCCTTAACAACACGATGAAAAATAATTCCTTTATACCATAATTTTTTTTCTGTGGTTTTTCCTAATCCTTTTTCCCCTGTGCATAAAGCACGGAAATTTTCACAAGTTATTGGTGAAATATCGTTAAAAAGTTCAAAAACGATTCTTCCTAAAGGTAAACCTCCAACTTCAATATCAAAATAACACCGGGGTCTATAAGATTTCGGTGTTGTACCCATTTTTCTAAAATTAAAATGAAAGATATATTTAAAAGAAAAATTCAAAATGACTACAAATATCTGAAAAATGAGTGATAAACTTAACCTACAAAATTAATAAAAGTAATATTAAGTCAGATATATATTTGTATATTTTACATATAAAATTTAATATTTAATCAGCAAATACACAAACTTTATCTGAGCATTGGGCAAAAAGATAAAATATTTAAACACTTGTAACATAAATATATGTTAGAATTAACTTTTTCTTTTGATCTGTGCTTTTAACATTAATTACATTACAAGTTGGAGTACGTTCAGAAATATTTAAATATTTTTCAAATATACAATTTTTTTAAAAATCACTATTAATAAAATTTTAAAAATTAAGAAAAATTTCAACGAATTTAAACTTATATAAAATTAAATTTGTCTATTTTTAAAAAATAACTTAATATTGGTATTGTATTTGTCATGAATTTTGAATTTTAGAACGCACACCTATATCATAGAGATTCATAAATTAGTCATCTTTCAATTAATAAATGACTTCATTTTAGAAAATATTTTGAGAGATAAAGTTTTATTTTTAATAAAGTTCATTAATATGTCAGATCTTTTAGCGATTCCCTTAAAAAAACCCTCAGACGTTGATATAGCGAAACCTTTAAAAAATGTCATTTCCTCATCTTATAGTCAATCCGACAAAAGTCAAGTTTATATTGAAGCAATAAATGAATTAAGTAAACTTCGAAGTACTGCAATATGGAAAGTTTTTGAAAAATATGAAAGTTCTCTTGATTTAATATACAGGTATTTTCATTTTATTATAATTTCTTCTTTGAGGAAAACAAAGAAAATGTCAAGGTCATTTCAACTGTCATTTCCTGAAGTTTTTTAGTTTTGTTAAAAAATAATTATTTCATTTCTATAAATACCTATTAATATTTATTTATATTAAATTTGATTAATAAAATATTATATTGAATTCTAGAAAAATTCTAGAAAGAATTATAATTATAAACAAAATAAAACTATTTTTTAAATTGTCTATTATTTTCACATTCACTTTAAGTTAAATATTCTAATCTACTTTTATTATAATAATTTACAACAGTATAATATAAAGAATCTAACTTTTCTTGGAAATTACTATCTCTATTTTCTACTATTAACTCGAAGATAGCTAATTGTCTAAAATCTCTAAAATTTTATTTTTTACCGACCGACGATAGTAAGGGAGGTATTGTTTTCACACCAAATTTCACATGTGGAGATTTTTACATATCTCCACGAATCATGCATTTTCTTAACAGAAAAAAGTATTTTTAGCATGATGTCTGTCCGTCTGTCCGTCTGTCCGTCCGTATAGATGTGTACAGCCTGAACGGCTCAACGGATTTTGATGAAATTTGGTATATTTACTTAATGCATCAGTATAATGAATTGATCAACTTTTGGTGCAAATCCGGAAACCGGAAGTGGTAGTATTAGCGATCGACGATAGGAAGGGAAGGGTTATTTTCATACCAAATTTCACATGAGGAGATTTTTTACATATCATCACGAATCATTCACTTTGCATTGGTTTTATACTCGAGAAAAATCATCTTTATTAGTTTTTTCTTAATTAAAATTATATGACGTCATCCAGCCATTCATGACGTCACAGCCTGGTCTTACATTTATATTATAAATAAAATAAAATTAAAAATATTTATGTTCTATCCTTATCTGTTTTTATTACATTAATAGATATATTAAAATTATTTGAAATTGTTTCTGTAGCTGGAAATTAATTTATTTCAAACCGTCGGTCGGTTCGGACCTGGCCACAGGTCAACTTATTTATGTTAGTAATTCAATCTCTTAATATAATTTGCGATCTTTCCTAATTGGAGGATAATATTAATAATGAAAAAACTTCACTATTATTTAATTTAAATTAATTAATAATTAAAATTAAGAAAAAGAAAAATAATTTCTTTATTATTTTTTAATGGAAATCTCAAAGAAAAATCTGTTAGAATGATATATAATGAAATAAAACAAATGTTACATTCTGCCTGAAATACATTAATATATTTTACTATAAAATTTATTAAATATAATTTTATAAAAACATCATTTTTTTCAGTTATTATGATCAATTAAGTTCTCTAGAATCTAAAGTACCATCAAATGAAATTCAAATCCCATTTAAATGGAAGGATGCATTTGATAAAGGATCAATTTTTGGAGGAAGGATAAGTTTAAGTAATTTGATTTAAAATTCGCTATATTTAGATTCAAATCTATATATAGATATATATGAAACTACTGAATTTTTTGATTCATAAGATTAGCAAATTTACTTTTTTATTGTATTATTTTAGCTGTTTCATCACTTGCCTATGAAAAAGTCTGTATTTTATTTAATATTGCATCTCTACAAAGTTGTATTGCTTCTACTCAAAATCTTGATAGCGATGAAGGTCTCAAACTTTCAGCAAAGTTTTTCCAGGTATTTTTAAATTTTAGTGTATTATAAATATATATAGACAAAACTAGTAATTAATCTTAATAATATTTTATGACAGCAAGCTGCAGGTATCTTTAATTATTTAAAAGGGAATGTGATGGCAGCAATTCAACAGGAACCCACGCCTGATCTGAACCCAGATACTCTTGGAGCTTTAACCTCCCTAATGATTGCTCAAGCTCAAGAAATTTTTGTTTTGAAAGCAATTCATGGTACATATTTTAATTTAAAAACTTATTTTATTTAATGCATAAACTTTTCAAATCTTTCTTCTAAAAAAAATTATAATCATTTTTTTTTGTTTGAGTTCATATCTATTTATATTTTAAAAGAAGATACAATTAGAATATCATCTTGACCTTGTATTAAGATTAAACCATTTTTAATTTTAATTATTGTTACTTTTTTAAAAAAAACCAAAAATTATTGAAAATCTCTCTAAGAAATATTCTTAACATAATAACGTATAATATTGAATTGAATTTTAAAAACTTTAATAGTCAAAGAAAAGTTAAATTTTGAATTATCTATTTTCAGACCGAATGAAGGATGGCATTATAGCTAAATTATGTTCACAATGTGAAGAGTTATATGCAGATGCTTTAAAACTTTTTCAAAAAGAGTTTCTTAGAAATCTTTGGGAAAAAGAATGGATTCCAACAGTAAATATTTTGATTATTTAAGATTAACTTTTAGTAAAATAAAATAAATTAATATTTGTTTGAAAGGTTGCCGGAAAACAAGCTGCATACCATGGACTCACTGAATATTTCCAGAGTTTAGTATGTAAAAATAATAAAAATATTGGAGAAGAAATTTCAAGACTTGAGGTATATAAATATTTCCATATTCAACTATTAATACATATATATATATATATAAATACAGGGACGATCCAAAGTAAAATGTGCTCGATTGCAAAATTGAAATATCGCCCTTTGGATAAAATAATTAGTAGTATATTATATATGACCTATTAAATTAATCAGTTACACATATTAGAAATCAATATATTAATTGCATTAATATGATGTGAACATAAATATTGTATATGTGTTAAACATTTTAATAAAATAATCTGACCTGAATGTTGACTGATTCTAGAAAAATTTTTATTTATGGGTTAAAATTTTTTAAATGAGCTAGCAAATATTCTTCATAAAATGAATTGCCCAGAAGAAATGCTTTACTTTACTTACTTTGGGCTGGTTCTTGTACATATATATATATGGTAATTGTTCAGATTAGTTGTCATGTTTGTATAAAACTTTGCTAGTGGATTTCTATTTTAATTCCAAAGAATCTTTCCTTATGCAATATTTCTCGGTCTCTTCTAGTTTACGAGTTAAAGGTTTCTTTAAGTTTGACAGATTGGCTGGTTATGAACGTCAAAATTAAGTAATGTTTTTTTGACTAATTCACTAATTATTCACTTATTAATTTCGATTCGGTTTGGATATAGGGAAATTATTTAATTAATTCATTTTTCTATATCGGATGAACTGAACCCCCCCCCTCCAGAAAATTAGTGGTGTCCTCTGCTGGTCAATTGGATAAAACATGGTAGCTAAATAGAATATCAATGGATTTATATGCAAATTTTAATAATATACCCGGAAAAATTGCATAAAGAAAGTTACTTTGGAATTAACAAAGTTTTATACAAATCCATGACATGACAGCGGTATAGATTATGGTAAAACAGTTGAATAGTATTTTAATTTTAAAAAAAATTTTAAGCGAGCCATTGAACTTCTAAAAGCATCCCAAAATCGAAGCAATCGACCTACAAATTTTCAAGATTGGCTTAATAAAGCAGAGCGAAATTTAACAGAAGCTAAGAAAGACAATGATTTCATTTACCATGAGAGAATTCCTGATTGGAAAAATTTAACTCCTGTAGGTAGAGCACTTTTAGCTAAGCAGTTGCCTATTCCTGAACGTTTCTCCACAAATTTCAAAGGTATTCTATTTATTATTACTACTATTCATAAAGATTGATATAATTATAAATTTTATAAAGAAAAAAATATATTTCCATATATAAATTCCATTTAAAAACTATTCTTGATGAATTGGTAACACTGAATAATATTGAATACAACATTTGAGGTATCTTAAAATTTAATACAAAGTAATATTATAACAGAAATATTTTACTTATTTTATGGCAATTATAAATTAAAGAAATAATAGAAAAATACCAAACTGATAAATAAGAAAATTTAAGTAATAATTTTCTCCGTTTTTCTCTTATCTGATTTTATCTATCTATTTGATAAAGATTAAATATTTTTTTTATTCAAGCTTGATGCATTTTAACCATTTATTATATTTTTTTTATTTTAAAATATGTTTACCTTGTTTATTCTTTAAAATTATTAATTACTCTCTTATCGAATTGTAAAAAAATAAATGAACGCTTTTTTTTAGATTTATTCGAATCATTAGTACCTGTAGCAATTCATCAAGCTATGGCTTCATATGATGTCCGTAAAAATGAAATTGTTAATACCGAAATAGCTCGTTTGCGAGAAAGTACTCAACTTCTTAATAGTCTTCTTGCTTCACTGAATCTTCCAGCTGCTCTAGAAGAAACATCAGGTTCTGCCCTTCCACAAAGTCTTGTAGAAAAAAGTGAAGCAATACAGGTAAATAAATATATTTGTTTAGAAACGAGTTTTTAATAAAAAAAAATAAAGTTCTTAAGATTATCAAAATATTTTAGGCAGCAGGAGGACTTTCAGCATTAGAAGCAACGGCTAAAGAACTCCCTGAATTATTACAACGTAATAAAGATATTTTAGATGAATCGGATAGAATTCTTAATGATGAGCAATCTAGCGATCAACAATTGCGACAACAATTTGGAGAAAAATGGAATAGGACTCCTAGTGAAGAATTGACTAAAACATTTCGATCAAATGCTGCAAAATATAGAGAAATTATTAATAATGCTATGCAAGCTGACAATGTAAGTTAATTATAAAAATAAAATTATTAATTGGCCACCGTCGTGTTTAATTATTTTTTATTTGAAATGAGAAATACTATAACTTTTTTTTATAAATATTTGAATTCATAGGATTTTTAATATTATTTTTAGGTTGTTCGAGAGAAATTTGCAACTCATCGTCGAGGAATGGAATTATTAAGTCAAGGAAAGGATGCCATGGAATCTGCTGTACCTGCATGTGGAAATGCTGGAAACTCTTCACTCCGTCAAGGAATGGCGTTTAAACAACTTACAAAATTAATGGAAGAGGTAAATATAAATATTTTTATTTATTTTTTATTTAATTCGAAAAACATTTTATTTTGTTTTCTGCTTACTTATCATTATATAATTTATAAATTAATAAATTTGTAAAATTTTAATTTTATTTTATATCCGGGTAATTTATTATTTTTAAAGGTTGAGACAATTAAAGCAGAAAGAGATGTTATCGAAAGTGAATTGAAATCAGCAACAACAGATATCCACTCGACTTTTTTGAATGCATTAAATCAAGATGGAGGAGTTAATGAGCCTGCGTTATCTTTAGAGATGTTACATAGAGTTTATAGTCCATTACAAAAACAAGTTGCAGACTCTCTAACAAAACAAGAGAAGATAATTTCTCAAATTCAGGTAAGTGTTTTTTTTTAATTTGTTTGTTAATTCTAAATTAATATAAATTATTAAAAATATTTTCTAGGAACAAAATTCTGAATTTTGTAAAGAAAAGTCTGGTGCTGGTTCGGAAAACGAGAGAGAAGCTGAACTCAAATTATTAGCATCTGCTCATGATGCATTCACCGAATTACAAAATAATCTTAGAGAAGGAGCTAAATTTTATAACGATTTGACTCAAGTAATTAAAAATTAATTAAAACATTGATAGAAATGTATGCATATATATTTATTTATATTTTTTTTAGTTATTAGTTACCTTTCAAAATAAAATTTCCGACTTCTGTTTTGCACGTAAAACTGAGAAGGAAGAATTAATGAAAGATTTAACGCAACAACCAACTCGACAAAACTTTGAAATACCTTCCCCTACGTCCCCAACAACTCAAGGTACATAAATCTCTAAAGTAACTAAAATATTTTAGGTAAAAATATTTAATTTTTATTTATATTTTTAAGACTCGAAAAAACAAGCTCCTCCTCGTCCTCCACCTCCTCAAAATCAACAAATTCCAGCAGCGGCAGCTCAGAGTGCACCTACTGCACCTGGAATTCCTGGGGGGTTACCTTATCCAATGTATCCAAGTGGAATGCCGATGCCATATGGTGCACCTCCAGCTGCACCTTACCCTACTTATGTAACACCAATGCCAGGAGGATTCAATCCATATTCAGGTCCACAAGGAGCACCATATCCTCATCAACCAGGTAAGCAAAATACGTTCGAAGACCCTTTCAAAACTTGTACTATTTCCTGACTCAACTATATCTGAATTTTTCTCTATATAAAACAACACTATTTCTTTTTAAAGTAAAGATGTTTGTCTAAAAATATAAGGATTGTTTATTTATATAAATATTTTAATAAATACAAATTTTATAAAATGAATATGATTAAGTGAGGATAATTTAAAAAGAAATATTTAATTTAAAGATATGAAATATCAAAATGACAGTTATAATAGTTTTTTAACTGTTCAACCCAAATGTTATTACCCAACACTTTTCTAAACAATATATATATATATATATTTATTTATTTAATTGATATGAAAAATCCTATTACTACAATTAATAAAAAATATATTTTTTACTCAAAAGTAATTAAATGTAATTGTTATTAACGTTTTGAATTTGAGGTTATACACAAAATCTATGTAAAATTTATCCATTATTTCCTAATATATCTTTTTAAATTTTAACTAATTTCTTTTTTCCTTTAATTTATCAAATACATTAAAAATTATTTTTACCCTTTTTTATATTAGGCTGGAAGGAAAGTTTTACCGGTTTTAGGGTGAAAACTTTAAAACAAAATAACTATCTATCTTTCTCTGAGGCCTTAATGAACTTTACCTCCTTGGTTGCAGCAGCCACATATCTCCAAATGTCCCTATCTCACTCCCATCCAACTCGTAATAACTTTAATAGACATTAATTTAGTTGGAATAAGCTCCAACTGATTCAACAGATTTTTCATTTTTACCTACGTGAGACAAACCGATTGATTCCTTTAGAGCAGGGATGGCGAACCTAGGCACGTTTGAAAAATTTCATGGCACGCATAAAGACAAAATTATTTTTTTAATAATTATAACTTTTTTAAATAGAAATGAATTAAAATTGGACAATTCACATTAAAATAACAATTTATGAAATTTGAAGTACGGAATTTTTATTTATCCATCTTATTAGATTAAACTGGCAAATTGTATACTGAAACATCGCTTGAATTCCCTCGCAATATAAAAACATTCATGATAGATACAGTGTATGCCGTTTGGACTTCTATTAATTAATATTTTTGCCGTACAAATCGCATTGTTCAGGATTTAAAAATTTTTGCAAATCTTCATCTTCTTGACCTGGAGAACCCAAATATAACTTTTTTAATTTTCATGTTTGTCATTTTATGTCTGTTGTTTGGGAAATTGATTGAGGCGATTACAATGAAATGGAAAGATATTTTTTATTACTAATTAATTCCAAATTTTTTAATAATCATTTTATTTTTTTAGTATAAAGTTTAATATTTAAAATTATAACACTTATACAGAATAGTTAGAAGTAATACAAAAATATTCGATTATATATTCAAGCTATAAGGTCGAGGAGAAAAAAAAATCATGACAATTTTGTGGCACGTTAGTTACTTCAAAAAGATTTTTTTATAATATTGTGGCACGGACTTTGAAAAAGGTTTGCCATCCCTGCTTTAGAATAATAATCAGGTGCTAAGGGATTCGATAAAATCTACGAATGCAGTTTGTGACTGTTTCTGACTTGTGAAGATTATGTTGATGAGAAAGTTTTCCGGGTGCTTGAAAATCTGATAAATAGTAGAGAGAGAGAGATCAGGAGAAAATGTTGGGTGCGGCAGAACTTCGTTTAATTTTTGGATGGTGACCTATGAAACTTGTGGTCCGGCGGTGTCGTGCTAGAGGATCCCTCTGCTGAACCTTTGGTCAATATCTTGACAGTAGGACTGTGCTGTCCTGCCTTGCCAGTTTTCAACAAGTTGTAGACGATGACTCCAGCTGCCGACCACCATACTGTAACCATGTTTTTTTATGGATTTTAACCTTTTGGAATTGCTTAGAGGCTTCGCATTGTCCAACCACTGTCCAAAATTCTCTCGATTTTTTCTTATTCCCAAAACAAGTTCATAACAAGATTCGAGCCCAAAAAAGGGTCGTTTTTGTTGCGTATGAGCAGAGAAGAACAAACTTCCAAACTTAAAGCTTTTTATCGGTCATTCAAATAATAAGGGATTCATTTATCGAACTTTTTCAGAAAAATTATTTAGATTATTTTTTTATAAATTATTCAGAAAAGTGTGTCGAAATGTGCACATATTAAAACCTGCAGAACTTTCCTTCCACACACCTAATATATATAAATTGATATAATTATTCATTCAATTATTTTGTTAAATTTTAAATGTTTAATTTTCTAGATTTATTGAAATGATATAATCATATTAAAGAAACCATTATCTCCTCTATTTTTAAAAACAAGTTATTAATATTTTTTTGAATTATTCCATAAAACATCTTATTATTTAAATCACATTATCGTTACCTGGCATTACTATTGATATCGATTGATATTTTTTATTTTTATTTTTAATATTGTACATATTATTTTTTTATACATTCTCATAATATGCTTTATCCATATTTGCCAATTTGCTTTTTGACTATGTTTTTGAATTTTTATATATATTTAATAAAAAATTTTCTCTTTTGCTTATTAGTTCTGTCTCGTTTTGTTTTTACTTATTGTTGATTTTGTTTTATAATAAAGATTATATATCTTACACTTTTAGTTTTCCTGATTTTTATTCCACAACCTATTTTACATCCTATTTATTTATCAATTCGCAATGTTTAATTTTAATTTCTTTTATACATACACTGTATTTATATAAAATTTTATTAAAATAATAAATTTTCCCTAAAAACTTTTATAAAGGTGAAATAAAATAAATATCAATACTATTTAAAATATTTATTTGAAATTAAATAAATTGTAGTATTCTATATATATATAATTATATATATATATATGTTCTAAATTTAATTTTTTTATTTTGTTTTTGTAATTTATATTAAATATGAGTTTTTCACCACTAGTAATGATTATTATTTCTCCGGATTAATTTGACCATCACCCACTGATATGATTACAATCATAGTTTGTTCTATAAATAAATCCATGAAATTAGAATATATCTATATTAATTTATATTTAAGGACTCCCCTAATCTAATGTTTTTCTAAAATAAATTAAATATAATAAATTAAAAGTAAACTTAAAATATTAAAATTAATAAGAATAACTTTTAATTAAACGCTTACTAAAGTTTCAAGTTTATTGATTTATTTGCTTTAAAATCATTTCGGTTGTTATACCATCAGAAGCTTTCTTCTTCTCAACTGACATCTATCCTATTTTTGGCTACCCCAGTAATATATCGTTGAAGTTATTTTCCAATTAAATGTATTTATTATACGTGTGGTTTGTCGACTTGGTGATGGTTAAAATATATTAAGGATAAATGGTAATACTAAAAATCTTTTTTCTATTCATAATAAATTATAATTATTTTCCTGATTCTCTATTTAAATGAAAAGCTTCGTTTTTTAATAAAAAAAAATAAATGTGATAATTAATTACTTTGACTAATCAAGTGTTAATTTATTTGCAGGTTACCAATATCCATTTCCACAAGTGCCCTATAGCACTTACCCGGGGACGTATCCCGGTGCTCATGGACATCAAAGACCTTGGTAGAAAAAACTGATTAAAGAAATTATATCACATTTGATTTATTCAATTTTATATTCTTTTAAATCTAACTTAATCGCGTTAATGCTTGAAATGATTTAAAAAATGTTAACTAGAATAAAAGTTGAGCTTCTATATATATATAAATATATATATACACCTCTCATTTGTTTTAAATAAATTCCATTCATATTTTTATTATTTAAAATTTTTTGATTAATAAATGAATCTTATATCGATTATATAAAATTTATAGGGAATGTAATTATTTTCAAAATAAAGTATTTTGTAGTAATGGTCTATTTTAATTGAACCTTTCATATTCTATAAATAAATTATAAGTAAACACAACAAAAATATCCCCTCAATGAGAATAGATTTGAAGCTTAAAATAATGTGGACTTTTTACACTCAAATTCATTCTTGGTATATCCACAAAAAATTTCCTGTTAAACCTAAGTTACTAAAGGGATTCTAATCGGTTTATGCTTACGGATGGTCTGTGGTGGTCAGGCTACAGGCTAGAAGTTGACAAAATGGCGGTAAGTACTGTCAAGAGATATTTAGATCTAATACAGGGTGGGGCAGAATGGGCTTACTGATTTGAAGGATGAACTGTGAAAGAACAAATATAAATAATCTCAAAACGTTTTTATTACCCAAAACTACATTCAATGCCATTTTATTCTCATTTAGTTTTGAAAATTAGTTCATCCACGTGACGACCTTGGCGAGCGATGCACATGTTGAGTCGTTCAAAAAAGTTTCCGAAAACTCTTCTCAGCATATCTTCTGATATTCCAGCTGTAATTGCCACCTTAAGGGCTTCCAAGGTCCTTGGTCGAACTTTGTAAACCTCAGCTTTGAGATAACCCCAAAGAAAATCGCATGGGCTCAAATTCGGGGAGCGAGGGGGCCATGGATCATCGCCACGTAAGGAGAACAGGCGGCCGGGAAAGTCTTTGCAGGATTTGCCGTGAACGAAGGGCGGTCTGAGCCGTAGCACCGTCCTGTTGAAATCAAAAGGCTTGTGTGTCATATTGCTGACCATACTCTTCCAAATTAGGTTGAAAAAAGTTCTCTAGCATATCGCAATAACTCTCAGAGGTAACAGTAACAGTTAGACCTTGAGATTCAAAAAAGTAAGGCCCAATTATGCCTATGGAGGTCACGGCGCACCAAACTGTCACTTTGGAGCTATGAAGAGGTTTGGTGGAGTTCACGAGGATTTTTGTCGCCCAGTAACGAAAATTTTGCTTATTTACTGTGCCGGAGAGGTGAAAATGCGCTTCATCGCTGGACCACAGAATAGCGTCAGATTGCACAGAGGTTAAAATTGCATTACAAGCATCTGTACGTTTCACCCAGTCTTGTGGACTCAATTCTACAATGAGTGTTTGAAACTAGGGAGTCCATTCTGCCCCACCCTGTATAACTCTAATAAGTCTAATATAACTGCGATTCTTAACAAAATTTCACATTACTCAAACATTAAAATAAAAATAAATTAGTATATGATGTAACATAGGTATTTTTTTCTTGAAATTTCTGAAAGCATTCGGGATTATATTTTGGAATAGTTATGATTAGGTTTATACATAATTTAAGAAAAATAAAATAATATAAGTATTAAATCACAGATTAAAATAAACATAATTATTCAAATCGCCCGAAAAGATTGGCAGAAGCATAACAATATTAAAGTACATATTTAAGAATCACTGGTCTATAGGGTATTTTTTTTTCAAAATAAAACTGTTGAATCTATAGTGATATTTTCTTAAAAAACCATGTTATAGTTTCTAATCAAAATTTATTAGAATTATATTTTACACATCTTATAAAATATTCTATGTATCTATTTTTTTATTTTGTATATAAACCATAAATTAATAACAAAAATGGTTTATATATTTATTAAATAGATCATGAAATTAATTAACGAACATCCATTTAATTGATTATAACAATTAAAAAATCTGTACAAAGTGATTAAATTGATAACTGTACAACAAATGACCTACAAAATATTCAATTAAAAGTAAAATTTGACCCAGAGTTCAGCAAGTTAATTTTGAACGTGAAATTATTTGTTTAACCTATGGAAGGATGTTTTAATTTACAAGTAGAATATATGCATATATTACTATAAATATATATATATTATAAAATGATTTCAATTCATTAAATAAATTAATAATAATATTAATAATTTGTTTTTCGAAAATTTAAAATTGAATAAAATTCATATATTTAATTGAGTATATTTTTCTACATCTATAGAAAAACAAATTAAAAAGAATAAAGAAAGAAGAGACTCTTAAACATTTATAAATATATGATGACCATATACAAAGGATCTAATAACCGATTGGCCCACATCAGTATTACTATATTTTATACAGATTAAAAAAAACAAAAACAGTAAATGTAAAATTATGGGATAAATATAAACTTTAAAAAAATAGATTAACAAAATTTAAAAAGATTTATATTAATAAAAGTCTGATATATACTTAATAAAAACATTTGTTTATTATTTTTAAGAGTTTATATAAATATATATATCGTTTATATATATATAAAAATATATATATAAACGCAAATGAAAATTGAAAGTAAAATAAAATATAGATATTAATTAAATAAATCATTCTAAAATCATTCTCTTATTTAATTATAAAATTCGAGAGAAGTGAGGTATTTAAAATGTATAGAAAAAGTTGAAATTTATTTCTTGATAAGTTTAGTATTGGAAACCTCAAAAGGGTGTATAAAGTGTATGAGTAGGCCGATTAATGATCCCAAAAAAATTATTCAGAATAAAGATTATTCATTTAAAATAATATAAAAAAGTAAATCCATCCCTGATGGATTCCAGCATATTTTAATATTATTCATTTTCAAATAATTACTTAAAGATATTTTTAAATGTAAGTCTTTTATGTTTCTGCCTTTAACAAAAGACAAAGCTTATTCAAGAGCAAAAGCCCTAAAACACTTAATCATCTGATGTATTTGAAATTTCTTGCTCTTCATCGTTCAAGAGGTATAAGTACTTATTAGAGCCCGCGAAATTCTAGAAAATAAATACAAAAAAAAAATTAAATTTCGATATTTGATAAAATTTAATATATTTTTAACTTTAATATATATATATATATATATTCAAGTGATATAGGGTAAACGTACCAGTAATTGACCATTTGATAGATTTTTTATCAAAACAAACTTTTTAATTTCAATTAAGCACGGGATATCAATAAATATCAAAAAGAGCCTCTTCCGGATTGCTTAACATTGAAACAGAAAAATTAAAAAGATTGTTTTGAAAAAAAATTTATCAAATGGTCAATTACTGGTACGGTTACCCTATATAATATATATATTGTCAAATGATTATATTCATAGAATTCACTTATATTTATTTATCCTTAACATTTTGCTATTCTGTAATAAATAATTGAATATCCACATGTTTGTTAACATAGACAAAAGAGTAAAATTATTATTTTTATTTTAATAAATTTTAAAATAAATATTTGTTTATATTATAAAATTTTTGAATGTTTTATAATTTTTAATATAGGTTATATATTAAAAATTATTTATTACAAAAATAAATAATCAAAACCGTAATTTTACATTTAAATAAAAAATAAGGGTATGATGAAACTATTTTAAGAAAAAGCTGATAATGATAATGTTATAATGTTTAAATGAAAATAAAAACAAAAATGAAAATACATGAAAAGATTTAAAAAATAAGCAAATAAAAAAATTAACTTAAAAAAAAAATCAAAAGGAAAGTTTCACTTACAGGAGCATCTTGTTCTTTATACTTAGGCATCCTAGCTAATTCATCCTGAGCATTATTATTTCGCTTGTTGTCCCTATAAAAGGGTAAATGAAAGTAATTTTTTAATAAAAAATAAATTTAAAAAAATCATAAAAAAAGAAAAAGGAAAATAAAAAAAAGAAAAAAAATTAAATAATAATAATAATAATAATAATAATTAAAAAAGAGAGATTAAGAGTTAATAAACATTTTATTTTACAAACCTTTCTGGTTCTCGTGTCTTGGTTTGTGGAGCAGCACCTCGCTCATTACCTCCACGATTTCCACGATCTTCTTTATCATCTGAAATATAACAGAATATTAATAGATTTTCATAATTCTATAATAAATTAGTTATTAGAATAATAATTACTCGGTCGCCAGGAAGTATTTTCATTTTTGTTATTAGCTCTTGAAGGAGAAGACCCTCTGGAATTATTTTGACGATCTTCATCAGTGTTGGTGGGAGACACTTGACCATTTCCCTAAAATATTTTTTTTATAAATAAAAAGAGCGATACTTTTAACATAATATCAAAAAGTTTCAATACAGATGTAGAAATTTTAATCTTAAAATATCTAGAAGATGAGTCTACCTAGTCAATACAAATATTAACATTGAAATAGTTAAACTATTTTCTTACCATAGTTTTTCTAGACCATGCTTGTTGTTCTTCACGTGGCTCTCGAACTTCTTTTGAATCTTTATAAGATGATGGTGGTGCATCAGTTTTTTCTCGGGCTAATCTTTCTTCTATTTGTCTTTCCCGAGCTGCTGTATCGACAGGTTTAGCACCTCCAAATATACTGCTAGAAGACGACGATGGTGTTTCGTTTGATACTGGATTTGGAGCAACAGTTACCTCTACAGGAAGAGTTCGCCTTTGTAAATTTAATCTCGGCCGTGTTCTACCTTCAGCTAAAAATGAGTCCAATTGTTAGTTGGAATACACTATTGTTATAATAGAATGAAAATAAATCAACATAAAATAAAATAACTATATTTCCAATCTCGAACTTATTTGACTTTACATATATCAGATAAGTTGTCTGTTGGAAATTTTACTTTAGCACATTTTTTTAAAATCTTTTTATGATTATAAAACACATAAGAGATTAAATTAACGTGCATTTTTTCATCGTTATATTCATAAATAATAATTACCTGGCGGATCTTCTCTCTTAGGTAAATCATCATAATTCCTACGAGAACTAAATCCTCCACCTCCACCTCCACTTCCTCCACTACGTCCATAATCACGGCTCATAAAACGATCACGGTCTCGATCACGATCACCAAATCCTCCACCGCCACTGCGGAATCCGCGATCGCGATCACGATCACGGTCTCTTTCATTAAAATCAGTTGGAGGCCCGCAAGAACTTCTTTCCATAAATCCACCACCTGGTCCTCCATATTCTCTGGGGGTGGGTCGAGAATTTCGACTACCATACCCACCTTTAATAAAAATAATTATTTGTAATAAGGACTATTCTTTTATTTATAATATAAAAATTTAAAAAAGAGTATTTATATTAATATTTACTATCACGATAATCATCAGAAGAAGTAGGCTCATTGCGAGGTCCGGTACGCCAGTCTCCCAGTGTACGATCAGGTCCATCAGAACGATCTCTTCCCATATCACGAAAATCTCGACCACCTCGGCGTCTATCATTTTCAGTATTATCTGCGACTTCTATTCTAATTCTTCGGGACTTAATTGTCTAGAAAGTAGACAAAAAAACAAATCGAAATTATTATTTTGAAACAATTTTCCAACAACAAAAGATTTGTAATTAGCAATTAAATCATTTGTTTTTATTAATTATATTATATAATTAAAAACCTTTGAAATAGTATATCATCGTTTAGACTGCTTTTTATGTAGGACTTTCTCTGTAAGACTTTTTAAGTAACTAACATTTCTATATTCTCAAAAATAAAGGAAAGCTTAAACTTATTATATAGATGAAATAAGAACAGATTGCAAAAAATCAAAAGATATATCAAATTTGGTTGCAGCAGTGTTTCGGGGATCGGAAGAGCAGTGTTTATAAATATATAATATAGATGTAATATCAATGTAAACGTATATATATAATTCGGTTAGCTGCTGCCAACAACTTTAAATTTCCGTAGAGTAAATGAGATAGATTTATTTAAAAAACAAAACAAAAACGAGATTCTCTTTATAGGTATTAAATAATAAATGGTGTATTTTTAAATTTTATCAACTAAATTATTTCAAAGAAAAATATTTTCATTTAATAGAGAAAGATTCATAGTTATTAGTTTAATACTAATTCAATTACCAAGTGCATAGAATAAACTAGACTTATTTAAAGTGAGCTTTGATATATTAAATATGAAAAAATGATATCTAAACAAATGACGTGATCATAAATTTGATGATTGCTCCAAGAAATTTCTGCAAGTTTTGGTTTACGTTGAATTTTTTTAATTTTTCATTAATTTTAGTTATCTTATTCATTTTTTTTTATTTGAATTGTGAGCAGAAATAGTTGTTTAAAATTTAGAAATATTTATTAATTAAAAAAATAAAAGATATTGAAACACTTACACTATCTCCCATTTTTAATGCATTGATGAGATTCGCTCGACTTTCAAATTCTACATAACCGAAACCTTTCAATTTTCCAAATTTGTCATCCTTTGGAAGGCGTATATTTACGATCTATAAAAAAGTAAAATAAATTAAATTGTAGCGTTTTGGTGTAAATCAAATCCAGAAGTAATATTGTAAATTACTATCACTAAATTATTTTCACCTCACAATGTTTGTTTTTTATTTTTTATTTATTATTTATAAATGTTTTCAATTATATTATGTAAAATTTAATTTTAAAACTAACATTATTATAACATTTTTATAATTTTGATGATTTAATGATAAACTATGGCATATACAAATGCAAAAACAAACAAATAGTTAAAAAGTAATCTCACATTTAAATCTTTGAAAAACATAGCAATTTCGTCCTGGTCGACATCATAAGGAAGGTTGCTGATGTAGGCGCTATAGGGTGGAGTTCGAGGCACCATTTCATCATCAATAGTTGGGCTTCGTGTAGCACGTGGAGCAGTTGGTAAAATGACTTTATTCTCTTTTCTAGGTGGATGATAATCAAATTCTAAAAATAAATTTTTTTTTAAATAAATTAAAATATTTTATCATTTTTTTCATGTTTTTTTTAGATATAAAACAAATTTAATAGAAAATTTTCCTTTATTTTGATTTAAAAAGAATTTAGTTAATAAACAAAAATTATGTAATATACTAAAAGTTAATTTTCTTTAATAATAAAGATGATATTTCTTTGGGTTTGATTATTTTAACATAAGAATACTAATATTATTTAATTATAAAATCATGAAGATTTTAAAATAAAAGTTAATTATTTTAATAATAGAAATAAAACAAATTAAATTTAAATATTATTTTAAGTGAATAATTTATATATATATTTATAAAATCAAGAAGATAATTTACGAAATCAAAAAAGCTTACCATCATCATTTTCGATTTCATCAGCCCATGAATTTCTTGGGACGACCATTGCCGGTGGCCCAGGGCCTTCCAAAAGGAATTCATTGAGAGCCAAAGTTTTCCCTTTGGTCTTTTTACCTTTTTTGCCTACAAATAAGATATGAAATAAAATAAACAATAAGAACTTATTATATCAAGAAAAAGATATATTAATTATTTTAAAGATATTTAGATAAGAAATAACATATTTATTAAATGAAATTGAAAACAAGTTGGGCATGAACAATATGGGACCACGCGGTATCTTGTCCAAAGATACTCATGTGTTCCTTTTTATATGTTTTAAATAGATATTACCAAAATACAAAATATATTACATATAAATAGAATTAAAAAAAAATTAATAAAAATAGTTTCTATAAGAAAAATTTATATTAAGAAAACATGGGAAAATATCTTCACGTGACAAATACAAACCTGAAGCAGCCATGTTGTACTTCCAAAGAAGAATACAAGAGTGATTCAATGAATGAATCAAGCAACAACGTTTTTAAAGCCTAATCAATAAAGAAAGCGCCACTGTCGCTCAATGGAGTCCGCCAAATTCAATGAGAGATTAGCGTGGCATGATGGTCTGTGGCATATATATTAGGTAAAATTAAAATTTTAAATGAAAACAAAATTGAAATTAAATTAATAAAAAAAAAATATTTTTTATTTTTTATCTTAAAATGAACAGCTAAAATAAAATTTATACAAATATAAAATAATACAATTTTATAATAAAATGTTTTAAATTTTATAAATTAAATTTTACTAGGTAGGGATAATTTTCTTGTTTGACTACTTCAAATTCTGCAATATTCCAAGTAAGTTAATATCAATAGAAGATTAATTAAAATGTTTTGTGAAATAATTTTTAATCATAATTTAAATATAAACATAACTTATTTTTCATGTTTAAGGCATTTTATGTACAAAAATAGGCGGGACAATCCAAATAGCGTTACAGATCATATGAAAATGTTTTCTTATAGACTAGTAGAGAGTTTATTGGAAGTGCTTCGGTTTGGGTGGGACCATGGAGGTATGGAGTAACCATAACGTTTGTATTAAGTGGTGGGGGGTGGCTCCAAAAAAGTAGGGAGAAATTCTTGTCCGCCATTTTGTATACATCAAAACATTCAATTTTCCATAAGTCATAATACATTTTTGTTTCAAATTTTCTCGTATGTTTGAAAGTTTTTCTTAGTTATTTCTTCTTTATTTTATAGTTTAGTTAATATATTTAATAATTATAAATAGTTTTTAATAATTTAATTTGTATTTAATATTAAATTATTTTTTATTAGATTCTAAGACCAGGTTAGGTTTATACATGGGTTAGGGTTATAGATAGATGTTATTTTATTTTTGATTTTAAAAATAATTATCATGGCATGTTCTGCATATGGATGCACGAACCGACGTGGAAATAAAATACATCTAGGTGAAGAAGAATCTGGAAAAAAAATTTCTTGCCACAGGTATATATTTTGAATTTCTTTGATTAAATTTCAAAACGGTATAGATAATATTTTAGAAAATTTACTAGGTAGTTATGTTTCTGAATACTTACAGGAGGAATTTGGTAAGTAATAAAAAAAAAATTTTTTTTTTTTTATTATTTAGTTAATTTCATTAGAAAGGATAAAAAAGCTACCTACAAAATTTTCTTAATTATAACAAATTCTGGTAGTACCTCAATATCTCTTGGTTAAATAAAAAATTGAGGAAGAGAAAAGAAATTTTGAATATTTCACATCTGAATTCCAAAAGTTCGATTAAAAGAAATGCCATTCCTACAATATCCAGAGGATTCAAAATTCAAAATCCTAGAGCCTGCTTTTCAGCATAATGTATAACAATTTATTTAATAATTTTGGTAATTAAAAAAATACATTAATAAATATATTTTTTGTTTATATTTTATTTTTAGTAATCATTTTTCCATTAAACTAATGATAATTTCTTTTTTTTAATTGACTAATCATCAGCTTTATGAAGAGAATGATTGCCGCAACATTTAATTTTTTTATACATATATGCATATCAAAACGACCTGCAGTTGAAATAAAATAAAATTTAAAGAATTTTTTCTTCATGAGAAAATTTTTGCTTACATAATTTTCCACAAAAAAGGCCCGAAATTTGATGATATATTAACATTAAGATCAATGGAAAATATAATGTTTTAATGTAGAAAATATGGCGCTGTGACATCAGATAGGCGACAACTTTTGATCGAAATGTTCTTTTCCTACCTCCCTATGGTGGAATTTTTCTAACCCAAAGAACCCGCACTCTTTGAAATCAATTGGAATAATTGCAAAAATGATCCAATAAGTGTGGGCCACAGACCATCAATTATGTGGGCCATTTTAATTCTTCTATTTATTTTGATTCAAATAAATTACTTTTATAATATATATATATATATATTTAAAAAATTAAATAATTAAATTAGTAATACTATATTCACTTATTTTATAATCTCCCAAAATTCAAAATATTAATTTTAAATATTATTTAAAATTTTATATTTTATTATTATCAATTGAATTTTAAATTGTTTTATTTTTAAATTATAATTTTCAAAATGAATATCTTTAAAGATTATGGAAGAAGTAATTTAGAAATAAATAAATATAAATCGATCGTTTTTACTTTTTAATATATATATAAATATTTATTTACTTATTTAAATTATATTTATCCAAAATCTGTCAGCCATATTTGAGTAATCGAGGGAAATTGTCCCCCGTCCCCGCTTCTCTAAGCTTCTGAAGTGAATTAATGACTAAATTATTTTCACAGATCATATTGTTTAGTGATAAAAACACGACATTTAAAGGTCAAAAAGCTGGAGTGTCAATTGGATTAAATAACATAATATATTATATTTAAATTAAATTTAATTAATTATAAATTATAAATCTATATATTTAATAGGATAGTGTCCGTCTGTACGCAAAAAACTCCAGAGCCTAAACTACAAGGAGTAAGGTAACCAAATTTTTCTGAGGTGAAGGGTACCTCAAATGATGAAAAATAAAAAAGAAATTAGAATCTTAGGTAACTCCTGAGCTGAGCTGCGGGTGTTCCATTTTCCAGAAATATATATAAAGGAGAGTGTTTGTATTGGTTTGTATGTATGTAATTTGTTTACTATTTTGCTGTCATAGAAACAGATATATATATATATAATTAGAACCTCTCTCTCCCTCTATTTAAAATGTTGAAAAATGGAGTGTTCTAGCCAAATTAAGAAATTTAAATGCCTTATGCAACATTGATAGGTAAATGAATTGGACTGGAAGAGGAGACATTTGATTAGAGAAAGAGCACCTAAAGACGGGACGTTTGGTCACCCTATCGATGACTCTGGGAGACGAGAGTAGATTTGGAGTATTTGTGAGATTAATATTGTTCGCAGCATTTATAGGCCAAAGGAAGATGAGGTCACAGGGGGATGGCGGAGATGGCATAACGAGAAATAATGTCCAGATATAGTTAAGGTTATAAAATCGAGAAGGGTGGGATGGGAAGGGGACGTGGTTGGAATTGGAGAAACTAGAAATTGGGAGAAACCGATTGGGAAACATCCGGTGGAAGACCAAGGACCAAGGACCAAGGTGGGTGGACAATGAAGGAAGGGACATGGGAGAGATGGGACAGGGTAGGATTTGGTTGTAGCTCAGGATAGGGACGCTTAGAGAAATGTGGATGCTGCGGCTAAGAACTTTCGAAAACTGTAGAGACACAGAGTTAGATAAATACAATAATAATATATAATTAATTTACTGATTAAATTAAAATATATTTTACAAGAAAACAAATACATGTCTTATCTACTTATACTGATTGAAACAAAATGGATGAAAACCTTTTACATACAGACTTTCAACCAAATACTATGTATCACTCTGGGGTACAGGGAGCGGAGCCCCCGTCTAGGTGTGAAGAGCGCCGAAGGCGCTCGGAGCAGCTAGTTAAAATTAATAAATAATATTTATTAAACCAGCGTATGTTTGGCTCTTTGTTGGCACCACGTCACGTGTTGGCGCGTGAGATTTGCAGTGTTAAAAATTAATTCTGGTACTTTCAGCAATTCAATCAAGCTGAAATTCTATATCTAGCAGTTTTATACAATTTTTAATTATGTGAAAAACTATCAAACATATATCTTTATTTTTATGGTAAGTTTGGAGGGAAAATATGAAAACGTTGTAGGTAATGACTCTCTTTCGGTTGAGCTACATTTCTCAAAAGTTGATAGAAAACTACGAATTTTGAATAATGCCAGTGTGCCAAATTTCATTATTCTAGCTCAAACCGTTTTTGCGTAATCTTGTCTACATACACAAGTTAGTTGGGGTTCAAACACGACCCAATAAAGATCTGTATATCAAGAATAACTTGTTTTATTTAAACTCCGATTATCCATAAACTCACAGTTTTTTTAAATTTTTTTTAAGGAAATATTTTTATTTAGTTTTCGGGCTGGGGGGGGGGGGGTGAGCCCCGAGCGGCCGCCCGGCGTTTAATTCTCCATAATTGAATTGATTCTGGTTTCTTAAACGAGTTGGTAAAATTTCTACATCTAAAGTATATTATACAGAAATGCAGATGAAAAAATTTATAATGTATCAGATATCTACAGAGGACCAGAAAGGCGAAAACAAAGACGAATTTTTTGAATTAGGTCTCAAAATATAATAATAAGGTTATTATAGATTGCTGTGGTTAAGAACTTCGTTAGTAACACAGAATAGTAAAATAGATTAATATGCTTTTGCAAATTTATTTATATTATATTTGATTTAATATATGAAATGTTCAATTTCAATTCCTTTATAGCGTAACAATTTGAATCAAAATTGGATTAAAACATTTTTAATTTGTTTATTCTTGCAACATTGGCAGCAATGTTTGAGATGGATTTAGCAACATTTGAAAATTTTAAAAATAACTTAACGTCATATGCATAATCATGGTATAATCCATTTATAAATTTTATAGTAGAAACTTTACAATGTCATTATTTTAAGTTTATTTTTAAATTATTTACATTATTTATTAAATTTGCATTTATTACACACATATACCCTCTTCAATCCCAAGATGAAATTAACCCTTTTATATATTTTTTTTTACATTTATCTTGATACATTTATTAATTGCTCTAGGCCTCGCGGTATAATTCATTTACAAATTTTAATAAATATATATGCATAATTAATTACTTTTATTTTTCAATAGATTTAATATATGTCATGTCTGAATCAAATAAAGAAATAGAAATCACCGATAATTTATTTAAAATTTTCTGCTTCAAAGGATTGGAAAAGCACTTTTCAAGAATATGGAATAAAGTTTTTGTAAGTATAATTTTTTTAAAATATTTTTGAGAATTATTTTTAACAAACACTTTTTGTTTTAGTTAGATGTTAATATTGATTCAAAATCTTTCTCCTTGTATCAAGGCTCGGCACCAGAAGATGTGCAAGAAGCATATGATCAGGACAATATACTTTTGTCTTTATTTGATATACCTATATTAAAAAGAAAAGAAATTAATTTATATCCATTTAATCAAACTTGTATTGGCATTAAGCCTTTGAACAATATACTTAATTATAAAATTAAATTTACGTTGATAAGTGAGTTAATTTTTGTTTATACGTCTTTTTTTTAAAAACGGATTTATTTTCATGATTAGCAAATATATTTGTAAACTTAGACTTACCACACAAAATAATGAGATTTTTTATTTTTTATTTATTAATTTTATACGATTCGATAGACAATATTTTGCGAGTGAAAATGAAAAGAAAAGTCACTTATTTTAAATACTAATTTTTGATAATATAATAAATTGTTTTTTAAAAAAAAATATTCCATTTAAAACTTTATTTAATTCATTTTAGCTGTCGATTATTGGAAAATTTTGTCATTAATAGCTGGATTGTGTATCTTCTATTATGGTGAACGTTTAAGTCAAAATAATTTCTTTTATTACAGTTCAGGAATCTTAATTGGTATTACGGCATCAGTTTTAATTGTAATATTTTTTTTAAGTAAGCTGTTTCCTAGAGTAAGTATATTTTTTTATTTAAATAGATTAGTTTCAAATTCAAATTGAATATTATTTTAATATGAATTTTTTTTAGAAACCATTAATGTATAGTTTTATTTTTGGAGGATGGTCTCTTATTATATATTTTTATGAATATATACAAAATTTGGCATTTCAAAATAAAAAATTTCTATTAATTTATATTGCAATAACAAGTGTTATTAGTTTTATAGTTTGCTATCGCTTTGGACCTGTTACAGATTTACGAACTAAAAAATTAATAAAATGGACTATTCAGGTATATTATTGATATGGTTGAACAAACTTATTTAAAAGCAATAAAAATGATGATAATTAAGGAGGTAGTGAACAAATCAAATTTCAAAATTGATTTTTTTTTTAAGTCGACTCAAAATTTCAAGTTTCATCATCCTTACACCTATCATCACAATTAGTATTGATTAAACATTATTTTTTTCGAGTTTAAATTTTTTGTTTCTTGATGAGTAAAATTATTTCAACGTGAATACCAAAATTTATTTTCATAGTTTTAATTTTTTTTCTAATAATTATCATTTATTTAAGGGACTTGGACTTTTTTTAATTTATGAAAGTAGTCATATTAAAGAAGTAACAATTATTATAATTCTAATTATTTTTTGTGAATACAATATTCCTAATTCATGGAAATTAAATATTAAATATGTTTGGTAAATAAATATCTACATTTATAATTTGAACTTTTATCATAATAATAATAAAACTGAATTAGGAAAAACAGGTTTCCTTCACAAAGAAAGTTTTTATCTCAAGAAGAATATTATCAAGAAGGTCTTTTAGAAACAACAAAGGCTCTAGAAGACCTTCGGTCCTATTGTTCAAGTCCTGAATGTGATACTTGGAAAACTATTTCAAAACTTAAAAATCCAAATAGGTATGGTATTTCCACTAGAATATAAAATTAATTTAAAAATATTTATGGAAACATCCTGGTTCTTCTAGATTCGTTTCCTTTATGAGCGGAAAGTCACATATAGATGATTCAGAAGATTATGAAACTGACCAAACAGATATCAATTTTACTGATGATGAAGATATAGATGACTAAGTATTTATACTCTTAAACAATTTCATAAATATAAAAAGATTAGAAATTTAAAAATCTTTTATATTAATAAATTGATTTTTTTATAAATCGCCAATCTAAGTTGATTAAATTTTCGATTTAACTAATTAAGGTTTTGAAAAAAAATCACTGATATTCATTAACTTACTTCTTTTTATAGAAATAAATTGTTTACATGAATCAATGCAATTATAGTAGTAAATTTAAATAAAATTAATTATTTTTAACTTATATAACTAATTTTTGTAAGTTAATTATTATTGAATATACATTTTTAATTTTCTTGATCAAACGGAATTATCAATTTGTTTCGTATTTCTCAATTTCACAAAAAAAATTACCAATATTATAAAATGTATCACTATAAATGCATTAAGTTTATTTCAATTTTAAATTAATAGTGGACAAAAAACTTAAATTTAATTTTATTTATTATTAGTAATAGTTTTATAGTTAAACAAAATTATTATGAAATTATGCTATAAAATAACGTCAAATTTAACTAAGAGGAAAATATTCAAGCCCTATTATATTATACTGAGAAAAGTCAATATCAAACTTAGTTTAAATTTTCGTTTAGGAAATTTGTTTGTTTTAATTCTTCAAGTATTTATTCATTTTATTAACTCATTTCATTTTATATCTGAAAAGAATATAATATCATGTTATAATGTAATAAGATTTTATTTTTAAAATAACATTAGTCCCAAAATGTGTAAAATAAACTATAAGTTCATTGTTTTTGTTTAGTACGAAAATTATAATAAGAATAATATCGTTGATTATAAATACCACTTTCAAAGTTAGTTACAGAACCACAATCTTGAGGAACAAAGAAAAGCTCGTTTAATAATAAAAGTTCATTAGCTTCATTAAATATTTTCATGTTTTGTGAATTTAGATTTCTACAATCATTTGAAATTTCAAATTTAGATCTACAATTATTAATTAAAAACTTAATTAAATATTTTACTTGATTATTAATAGTTAATAAGGTAATTTTTAATTATTTTCTTCCAGGAAACAAAATTTACTTTAATTTGTATTTATATTAAAAATATTGATAGAATGAATATTATAATAAATGTAAAAAAAGAATAAAATAAATATTTTTATAATTTGATATATAAAAATATAGTATATATTTATAATTTTATTTACCTTATTTCTGTTTGACAATCTTGATCACTCCTTGTTTTGTTAAAAAGATCCAAAGATGTTTGCTATCAAATAAATAAACATTTTAAAATCAATTTGCTTATGAATGTTATTATTATTTCTATCTTACTAATTTTTCTACGGTAGTTAATGCATTTTTTAAATTTTCTGTATTATCTTGAAGTGTTTTTTCTATAATCAATTTTTCTTCAACAATATTTTTAGTATTTTCTATTTCTTTATTTAATCTCTGAGTAATAGTATTTATTTTTTTTTCATAATATTGTTTCATTTCATCTTTGTGCTTTTTCATATGTGATAATTTAGATTTTTCTAAGTTCATCTTAAATAATATGAAAATAATCCAGAGATAAATAATTTTTTAAATAAAAAAATTACATTATTACAAATTTGATTGTATCGCTTTAGATTTGTTGATACTAATTTAAATACATGAATTTAGTTAATATTTATTAATTTGTTTTGGTAAATGTTCAGTTTTGTGAGTGATATGTGCATTCAGATATGAATTTTTTTCATTTTTTTGTATTATTTCATTTAAATATTAAATAAGAATTTGAGTCAGATATATAATTATTATAAAATATTCTTTTCGTCAAAGACAACAATTTGTAGAGTGAAAAATTATTATATTAAATTCCCAATTCTGGACATATTTTTATGTAGCCTAGTTGTCAAATCAAAAATTATCTTCAACCAGTCAAATAATTAAAAAAAAAACAATTTGTCCTTTGCAAATAATAAAAACGTAAATAGGTATAATATCATTTAGAAAGTTATTTATTTGCAGCGAAAAATATATCATCTATGCTAAATGAATAGAACTAATTTCAAGATTGTAAGATTTTATTACTTGGTTGAAATATGATATAGTTTAAATTTAATACCATGATACCTGTTCATTTATTCTCTCAATTTCTTTTGAAAAATTTTCTTTAATATCCTTAATATATTTTTCAAGATAATTGCATTTTTCATTTAAAAATTTATTTTCTTTTTTAAGTTTCATAGTTTGAAAATTTGTACTAAAAGTTTCTAAGGATTCTTAAACAATTTCTATAATAATTTAAGTTTAAAATAGTATTATAATTACTTGTAATCTGATATTACTGAAATTGAATTTTCTGATTTAATATTTTCCGAATATTGTTTTTTTTGACATTGGCATTCAATAAATGATTCATAATTCTTAGATTGAAATGGTGTATCATACTCATATTCTAGTTTATAGTCATCTTCATTATATTTTTCTTCTGTGAATGATTAGTTTTATATTTTAAGTCTATCTTTGAGTAATAATAGGAATATATTTTGGTATTAATTTAAATATATAATTTCTAAAGATAAATTTAAAATATATAATATTTATATATAATACCTTTATCATTGTTCTCACAAAGAGCCGACCATATATAGAAATAATTTGTTTTTTGAGTTTTGCATTTATTTGAAATCATTTCTTAAATTTATTTATAAATATTTATTTATATTAGTTAAACAATATAAATACATTTTAAATTTAATAATATTTATGGTCTTAAAAAATTAAGGAAAGGAACATTCTAATTTTATTTGATTATAAACCATTAATTATTACCCGATTATTGTTTTCTAGTTATATTGTCTTAAAATAAAAATAAAATTTAGAATTAATATTTTCGCTATATTTTTATATATTTTTATTCAAATCATTAAATAGAAATCTTAAATATGTTCCAGTGTATTTAATTATTTAAAAAGAATGTGTTTTCATTTTGTAATTGGTTAATTAATTTATTTTTGATTAATATTAATATAAGGATATTTATATAGTAAATTATCAGAATAAGAACAAAATTTAAAAATATAAATATAAATTTATAAAAATGAAGAAGTAAATATATATAAATAAAATTATCTCCTTCCTTTTCCTTTTTTCTTTGAACCACCCCCACTTGTTTGTGTAGGACCAGAGTCGTTTCCTCCTTGTTTTGTAGCACGTGTCTTTAGTTTAGGAATCATTTCGCCTAAGTAGAGCATTATTGAAGTCCCTTAAAAAACACACACATATATTTATTAAAACAATGACATTTATTATAATTTATTAAAATTAAAAATAACATTTATATTTAGTTTATTTTTCTAATCAAAAAACTTTTTGTATAACATTATTTTTGAATAGTGTAAGATTTAATTAGTTTTTACCCAAAAAAGTCTAAAGACAATATAAAATTACATTCTATTGGACAAGATAGATATTGCTATATCATTAATTTTGACATTTATTACTAAACTCACCAAGCTCTATCGATTTGTTTATTATATATTATCGACCTGAGCTTTATTTTATACACATTATTTCTAAATTCTTCTAAACAAAATAAAATTCCATTAAATATGGTTTTTTTATTCTTACTTGTTTCAAAATTTGTATTTAAAGGTGTTCCATCATCATTTTTTAATTGAACTCGAACCCTTCCACGGTAGAGAATTTCTTTACTTTTTTCCCTACTATAAAGTTTATTCTCAAATCCAACTTTTAATCCGGCTTGTGATAAAACATCCCTTATTTCTTGATACGTTGGATTTTCAACAGCCTAAATATATAAAATGATTAAATTATTATTAAAATTATATTAAATTTTTATATTATCATTATAATTTGATGTTTAAGGCACTTCACCAACAAGGATCATATATCTCACATTGATCATAAAGTCAATCATTTTGCTTTCATCTAATCTATAGTGACTATAATATTTATAAATTTCTCAAATATGGTAAATGCTATAAGTTCTGAAGAATAAATTTATATTTTTTTAAAGAAATCGAATAATATACTTTCAAATTTAGAAATGAAATGAGTAAAAATCACATTTAAACTTTGAATGAGGATTTTAACTTTTTTATCTTTATGAAAATAAAATAAAAGTTAATGTTTTTACCTTGTCTTTAGGGATCTTTCTTCCTTCAGCTAAAGTTTTTTTACTATTAATATAGGCTGGATAAATGCATATCCATCTGTCATAAAAAATAGAAATAAATTAAAACTAAATTTGTTACATAGCATATTTTGATATAATTCAAAATCAAATCAAAGATATACCGTTCCCTGTCGCTATGCTTTTTATCAGGGCTCCAAGACGTGGCCACATTCATTTTATTTCTACAAAAAAGTATTAAGAAAACCAATTAAAACAATAACATATGGTTTGAATTAGTTTTGAATTTTTATATCAAATTAGAAATTAAATAGGTTTGCCAACTATAAATTTGATTTTATATTTTAGAGATTATATTAAACATATTTTACCAGATCTTTAACTTTAATTTGATTTATGTAGAAATTGATTCGAGATTAAGAAAAAGTAATTTATGAAATTATATTATTCTTTAATAAATATATGGATATTATATAAATAACTAACAAAAATTCAAATATTTAAAATAGTAAAGTAAAAAATTATCAATATTAAAAACTCAGTATTAAGTATAAATCACAAACCATCACTATATATCAAAACTAATAATCAAATTAATTATAAAGTAAAATAAATACCTTCTTTATTTTGAACTAAATTAATGTGTGTTATCGCTCAATGTCAGGATGGCCGAGCGGTCTAAGGCGCTGCGTTCAGGTCGCAGTCCACTTCTGTGGGCGTGGGTTCGAATCCCACTTCTGACATAAATTTTATTAATTTATTTTTATATATGTGATAAATCAAAGATGTTTGTATCTTCGAATGTTCACATAAGGATGCTCTGTGGTTCACATTAAGTTTTCTATTATTTGGTATAATATTTTTGTAATAAAATATATATATTTAAATTTAATAAAAAAGAAGGAAAAAAGAAAATTTCAATAAAAATCATTAATTATTTTAAAATAAATAAAAAACTAATTCTGAATGAAATTTTTTATTTTTTAAATATTTTTATATAGATATTTTTAAATAGACTTCTTATAAATCGTTGTGTAAATAGAATATAATCTATTTTAAGAGAAGTTTACTATCGATGGGCGACTTTAACTAGAACTTTTTAACAGGGAAATTTGACAATACTAGAGTTTTAAACACAATCAATATATGTACTTAATATTCTTAAATATTCACGGAGTTCGGGATAAATTTGACAGTTTCTTAAGGTAAAAGAAAATCTTCTTTGTATCTATTAAATTAAATGAATTTATAAAAAAATTACAGGCAGAGTAAATTACAATACTATCAGTTCACTCAAAATAACCATCATTACCATCAATCGTGCTTCGGAACCTCAATCAAGCTGATGATACTGTCTCTCTGGGGAGAGCCTCAAAAACTGTTTTAATTTTACCATTAACAGGAAAATAATCCATGGGGTTAAGGTCTGGGGAGTTTGGATGCCAAACATTTGGACTGGTGAAATCGTAGAAATTTTCAGATAACCATTTTCTGTGAGTAGCTGAACTTTAAGGCGCTTGTATGAGTAGTAGCGAAGGTCTACATTGAGTGCAAGCTTCATAGTAGAGGCTGCAACATTCATTTCAGGTGACAAAGCCCGAATTCCAATACCAGGGTTCTTCAACACCTGTTTCTTCAGATTTGTGAGAAATTGTGCTGTACGAACGCAATTAGATAGTTTGCTAGGGATCTTTCTTCTTGCTACATCCTCCTAGTCACCATTGCAAGTCTCTAGTTCATGCCTGATTGTTTTTACTGTGTTCAGGTAGCATTTGGCAGCAGCCATAATATCCTTATTTTGATGGTCGGCGCGTATCATCGTGATGCAAGTTATTTCTTCAATGATTCAGGTGGCTTCCAGTCATTCAATCTTTCTGCCATCAAGATTATAATAATAAGAATATTATTATCTTTCGTTATCACAGAACCTAAGTATTAAAATTTTTCTACATTTTCAAATTCTATATTTTGTATGTTAAGACTTTGTGTGTTAATACTATTCCTCTCTGTTACTGTTTAAGCCAAATCTAAATTTCACTTAATAATTTTCCATTCATATTATTCTACGTTTTTTGAATTATGACACGAAGGTAAATGTTGAGGGTTCGGGTCGGTTCGTATAGTCTCGCTATGATTCGTATATGCTGAGAGGAAGGCAAGTTGGCTTGGGTGGCTAGGCTGGGTGACATATTGGTTTTGACATGCTTGAGGTTGGCCCGTTGGCCGGCAAGACAACAGATGAAAGACAACACGTTTCTCTACACAATATTGTATTAATATTCTTCATTCTTCATTATTTACATTTCAACATGTATATCAGGATTGTATAATCGTAATGTATTATAATATGTGTTTAATCCAAATCGAAAGGTATTTATTTAATATAGATATACGAATGATTCGCTCAACGCTGGCTCAACTTACTGTGACGCCATTACGAACGATCATTCAATGAATTTATATCAGGCCTATTGGCTATTATCATATATCAAACCTCTTGATCATTACTATACACAATTAACATTTATAACAAACACACTCCTTTTCGTATGCATATAGCTTTCATCAACTGAATAATCTTCAGGGAGTTTTTTCCTTAGTTATACTAAGGTTTTCTCCCTTTTTGGGGCTAATAAATTCTTCAATATACACCCCAAATTGAGTATAATTATTTAATAATACCTATTCATATTTAATCCTTCTCCAAACATTTATTTTACAGTAAACTAAAAAAAAGGGTTTAAAACTGAAGCACGAGAATTAGGCTTAAGGACTAGTTTTCGACGAAACAAATGGTGCCTCCTGTGAGGTTTGAATTGATAATATCTACATACAACGAGATTAAAAATTGAAGAACATTTCAAAATCAGTGCCTGATCTCCATCAACATTGTGAAACGCAATCAAATTAAGATAAGTTACAAATTTAACTTATTAACAACGCTGTATCCTTTAATTCTATTCTTTAATTATTATTATTAAAATTTAATTTTCAATCAATTATCAATTTTAAAATTTTCAATTCCAACAATTAAATCTTATAAGGATTAACAACGCTATAGTCTTTAATTCCATTATTTAATTATTATTATCATTATAAAATTATCAATTTTAAATTTTCAATTCGAACAATTAATTCTTATAAAGATTAATAACGATATATTCTTTAATTCCATTATTTAATTATTACCAAAATTATCAATTTTCAATTCGATCAATCAATTCTTATAAAGATTAATAACGCTATATTCTTTAATTCCATCATTTACTTATTATTATCAAAATTATAAATTTAAAATTTGTCACTTCCATCAACTAATTCTTATAAAGATTAACGACATTAAATATATCAATACATTATTAATTGGTATTTTTGTTATTATAATTAATTAATATTTCTGCTATTGATATTTAATTATTGTTTTTTAAATACTCTTTTCTAATAATAATATTACTATAGTTATTAAAACATTTCAAAATTATACAAGAAATACTATAGTAACTATAGTTATTAAAACATTTCAGAATTATACAAGAAATAGCAATTTTGCAATTTGCAAAGTTAACAAAACCTTCTTTATAGAACTCTTACAAGGGTACAATATGTAAATATATATATATTGTATCAATTTTATTCATACATAAACAGTAGCCTTTTTATAGAGCTATGACCAGGATACAATATTTAAACATGTGTATTGTATCAATTCATTCATATAATTATTAAAACGTATCTTATGGTATTCCCATCATGGGACACTATTAAAACATACGCCTGCTCGCCTGCTTGCGACTTTCATGCCCGTGGCTGAAGTATGTCTGGCCCACGGTCATCATACATTCGATCCGTGATCGTTGTTATAAAACAAACATTCGCCTGCTCGCCTACTTGCGACTTTCATGCCCATGGCTGAAGTATGTCTGACCCATGGTCATCATACATTCGATCTCTCAAACGTTGTTATGAACAATCTGTTTCCACGAAACATACACATCGAACAATTTATTCAATAAACCCATTTGGCTAAAGTATATTTAGCCTCATAGTCTCCATACATATCATACTAATTAATTTTATAATTAGTGAACTTTTCATGAGACACTTTTTACAATACATATCCCTAATTCATTCATATAATTAGTATCTTCCTTTTTCCGATATTTAACCATATACATTACACAAATTCATTCATTGAACCTACTTGACTATTCATTCATTAGGCCCACTTGGCTATAATACACCCATTCTCCTGGCTATCATATACTCTTTAAGTGTCCATCTTTCAACTCTCTCTCTCGATTGATCAACGCATATATGATGTTTATAAAATCCTCAAAACACTACCCATCATTTAACAGTATTTCATAATGATACGTCTAAATGATTGGTCACACACAATCTCACGACTTATCTTAAACATCCCAGATTCCAATTAATGATGAATGCCATTATAATGATGCAGGATTCATCAGGTAATTTCATACCAGCTCAATGAGTGCACGATACCTGTGCGACTGCTAATTTCATTATTGAATCGTTAACACATAAATTTTAAATTCCCAAACAAACACGTTCTCTAAGGGAATTTTGTGGATTGGACCGCGTATTGGTGCTTGCTGTTGTGGGTTTGTTCGGGGGATGCGGGCGTGTGCGCGGCGTTTCGGTTGCTACTTCCGCGGACGTTTGGTGGCGATCAAGGGGGTGACGGTCGGGGCGTTGTGTGTGTGTTTGTGCTCTTTGGATGGATTCGCGGTGGCGGGTGTCGGTGTGTGGTTTGGTTTGCGGGGTTCCATTGTAAATAAAAACAACCACCAAAGCTTTAATAAGTAAACATGTTCTATTCCTATAGGAGTAGTTAATGAAATGCAAACTTTCTCAAAAAATCTAATACAAATAAAGTGCAAATCCATGAATAATAAATTCTAAAGATCATTATCCTTCTTGACAGTTAATCAAATTGCTGATCTGAGTACCAGTCAAGTTTTTCCACGTGACATGTTAACGTTTCCACGAAACATTAAATTAACTGATCCACAATTCCATTTACCACGTTCAATAGATATTCTTATTGGCTCAGGAACTAGTTTCTCTCTTTTATCCATTGGACAGATCAATCTTTCAACACATGATTGTTATTGAATTTTGCAAAAAACACAACTTGTGTCCTGTCAACTGACTGATCTGTCAAATCAATTAACTCAATTTATGGAAATTGAAAACACAAATCAAAGGAGCTCTAGATCTTTTGATGATTTCATATGTGAAACTTATCAAATCCACACTACTCGCAATCCATATGGTCAATATTGTTAAATTGTCATTCCATATAAATAATGTTGAATTTGGAAATTCTAGAAATCAAGCTTATCGACAATTTTTATCTTTACAGAGGAGATTGAATGCTAACTCACAATTAAAAACTGAATATTGCAAGGTAATGCAAGAAAATATTGATATGGGCCATATGATATATGTCCCCGATGTCCCAGAGCCAGGATATTACATGCCTCATCATCTAGTAATCAAAACCTCCAGCACTACTACTAAGGTGCGGGTCGTGTTCGATTGCTTCTGCCAAATCAGAGAAAGGTATCTCATTGAATGAGGTTCTATTGATTGGTCCTACTATCCAAGATGGTCCATTCACTATGCTGCTACGTTTTCGATCTTACATCTATGTTATGACTTCAGACATCGCTCAGGTGTATTGACAAACCATCGTAAGTTTCAAAGGGTTCTATATTATCATAATAATGTTATCAATACCTTTGACCTTCAGAGAATTATCTTTGGAGTCTCTGCTCCATATTTCCTTGCTATTTGGACTATTAATCAGCTTGCTGATAACGAAGCTCATAACTCTCCTAGAACTTTCGAAATTCTAAAAAAGGGATCTTTATGTAGACGATCTTTTAACTGGAACCAATTCTCTGGCTGAAATTCTTCGACTGTGTGTTGATATTAATCAATTGACAAACAAGGTGTTTTAATAGTTGGATGGCGTTTAAAACATGCCGCACTCTCATTCACGAAAAGAAAAAACATCTAACTCTCTTACCTTCTCATCATCACGTGACCGATTTGATTATCCGTGATATTCACAAATACACATTTCATGCCGGAATCCAAACTACTCTATCCAATCTTCGCCAGACTTTGGACTCTGGATGGTGGGGTCAAGTTCGACGAATCATTCGATGATGCATTGATTTGTCTTCGATATCGACCAGTGTTATTGCATGGAAAGATGGCAGATCTGCCTTCTGCTCGGGTCACCGAGTCAGCTGCTTTTTCTCATTTGGCTGTCGATTACTTCGGTCTCCTGTACATCAAGGAATGAAAATTCTGTAATCGAACAGAGAGTTTTTTATATGGATGTCTCTTCATCTGCATGACCACAAAGGCCATACATCTCGAAATAGTGAGTGATCTAACAACTAACGGTTTTTTCGGTGTTTTTAGACGCTTCATTGGTCGACGAGGTGTCCCATCTCACGTATATCCTGACAATGGTACAAATTTCATAGGTGCAAACAATCAATTACGTGAGCTTTATATATTGTTCTCATCTAAATCCCATCAAGGCATTGTCAACGATTTTGCCTTGCAAAAATTATTACTTGGCGATTTAATCCGCCGCTATCTCTACATTGTAGTGGCATCTGGGAAGCTGAAATGAAATCCTTTAAACATCATTTCAAAACGAGTGGTGAAAGATCAATTATTAACTTTTGAAAAACTTAACTAACTTGCTAGACATATAGAATCTATATTTAATACACACCTCTTGTCTTCATTATCTAACGATCCTAATGATCTTATTGTATTAACTCTTGCTCACATTCTAATCTCTCACAATACTTCCCGAAATTAATATCTCTGATGTTCCAGATTATCGTCTCAACATATGGCAATTCATTACTAAGGCCACACAGTAACTCTGGAAACGATGGTATTTAGAATATCTACACGAACTTCAAACTCGTCACAGATGGCAATGATCTCAAGGTAAACTCGAGATCAACCAGATCATCGTCGACGTCCTTCCTGCAGATGATGGAATATCTCGATTCGCAAGGGATTTTCAAACGAAAACATCACTTTACTATGTTTTTTAACAATTAATTAATCAATACTTGTTGTTAACATTCTAAACCATTGTCCATTCTATTGTAATTACTATATATATCTTGCTCATTGATTCGCAACGGGGGGAGTGTGTTTAAGCCAAATCTAAATTTCACTTAATAATTTTCCATTCATATTATTCTACGTTTTTTGAATTATGACACGAAGGTAAATGTTGAGGGTTCGGGTCGGTTCGTATAGTCTCGCTATGATTCGTATATGCTGAGAGGAAGGCAAGTTGGCTTGGGTGGCTAGGCTGGGTGACATATTGGTTTTGACATGCTTGAGGTTGGCCCGTTGGCCGGCAAGACAACAGATGAAAGACAACACGTTTCTCTACACAATATTGTATTAATATTCTTCATTCTTCATTATTTACATTTCAACATGTATATCAGGATTGTATAATCGTAATGTATTATAATATGTGTTTAATCCAAATCGAAAGGTATTTATTTAATATAGATATACGAATGATTCGCTCAACGCTGGCTCAACTTACTGTGACGCCATTACGAACGATCATTCAATGAATTTATATCAGGCCTATTGGCTATTATCATATATCAAACCTCTTGATCATTACTATACACAATTAACATTTATAACAAACACACTCCTTTTCGTATGCATATAGCTTTCATCAACTGAATAATCTTCAGGGAGTTTTTTCCTTAGTTATACTAAGGTTTTCTCCCTTTTTGGGGCTAATAAATTCTTCAATATACACCCCAAATTGAGTATAATTATTTAATAATACCTATTCATATTTAATCCTTCTCCAAACATTTATTTTACAGTAAACTAAAAAAAAGGGTTTAAAACTGAAGCACGAGAATTAGGCTTAAGGACTAGTTTTCGACGAAACAGTTACTAAATACTTTGTTTTTGAAATATTTATTTCTAGCCCCATCTCTCTTTTCCTGACTCGATTAATTTTTCTACGCTATCATTAATTTCAATTGCCCAATCTCTTATTATATTTAAGTCGTCTACGTAACCTAATATGTACTTGAATTTTTTTGTTTAATTCTATTCCGTTTGATTTTTTCCCTATTGTCTAATTACATATTCCAGAACAAAATTAAATAAAATTGGTGATAATCCGTCTCCTTGTTTTAACCCATTCCGAATTTCGAAAGTTTCTGATAGTTGATTCCAGCAACTTACTCTTCCTAGTAAACCTACAAGACAAATTTGAATCATACGTACTAGTTTTTTTTTTGGAATTCCCATTAAGATCAAGATTTGAAAAAGCTTTTCCCGGTCTATTGAGTCATGCTTTTGTAAAGTCTACAAAAAATTGGTCAACAGAAATATTGTTTTTTTTTTCTAATATCTGCCTTAATGAAAATATCTGATCCACAGTTGATCGATTTGGCCTGAACCCGCACTGATATTCTCCTAAAATTTCCTCTGCATATGATCATAATTTGATTGAGATTTGCAGAAATAACGAATCTGTTCTTTTTTATAACGTTTTTATCATTTAAGCTTTATGTCTGTCTGTCTGTTCGCGCTTATGACAAAGTGAAATCGATGCAATGGTAATACAATTAGCAAATAATTGTCTAGAATTTGAATGAAAACTCACGCCCAAAGAGATAGTCAACTATCCTGGTAGGACAATTAAAAATAAAAATTCACGATGGGTATTAATTAAATTGAATTTTTAAATCTAATTTATGTTAATTAATCCAATTCAAATTTGCGAGATAGTCGAATGAAGACACTCCAGATTTTTTGTCTTAATGTGAGTGTCCCAGATTAGGCGTTTACCCCTTATTTTTCTGCCTTTTTAATTGGAATGGGTTTGTCTATATTTACGCCGGGGCAGGTTTGTCTATTCAAAGTAATAGTTATGTATGCAGATTTGTCTTTATTTACTGCTATCCTCCATTTGACAAGCCAAGGACTTATATGGACCAAACTTTCCTGGAGCATAGCAGAAGCCACCATAGAGTCTTTATGTGAGTAAAGGTCGCTGTAATTGTGTTTGGTTTAGTCGGCAAGTCAGCTGTAAAAATAAATATAAAATAGGCCCTAAAACACTGCCTTGGGGAACCTCACTAATGGCGTCATTCATCTTAACTCTTCTGCAATCGAGGCAAGAACGAATCAGTATGTAATGAATCACTGGGGATAAGTCGTAAGGTCGCTAAATAACAACGAAAACTCTATTATGACTCACTGATAAGTTGTTTAGATTAATTATAATGGTGGTGGTCCATCGAAGAATCTAGTGCATTGATAATATCCATATATAATTTAATTTAATTGTTATATCTATTCAATATTTCTTACTAATTGAACAATTTAAAAATAAGAAATTAAAATAAATTTATTTAAAGAAAATCTAGAAAAGCACTAATAAATAAAACAAATTGAATGTTTAAAAGATGAAAATTTATTTTTATCTATTTTTTATATATAATATGAATATATAATATCAAAACAAAAATATTACATTTAAAACATTGTACATTTATTATATCTTTTTTGTTTTATTTTAATTTAATTTACATTAAGTCAGCAATTCTCAACCTGTGAAAAAACCATATCCAAGAGAAAATATTATTTAAAAAAATGATTTAACTGATTGAAAGGAAAGGATAGAACACACACATTGAAATATATATGGTCGGTTTGGAAGAATACCGTCACACAACTCAAAATTAATAGATTTCCAGGAAAGGCATTTCAAAATTTGTAAAATATTAAAACATCTTTACAGGGATAAATAATAGAAACAAACGGCTCTACATATAATTGAGAGGCATTTTAAACTATGATTTCGACTAATAATTTGTAATTTATGTACACTTACGAAACCTTTTACACTTTAAATATGTAATAGTTCGCCTTTTGAATACTGCACAATAATCCAACACAAAATATGACTATTCACCAAAACTATCAAATCAAAATCATGGCACTTTATAAAATGTTATACTATTTCATATAATTCTACAATAACAATCAAGACACAACTAACATGTGACGATCTTATACAGAATGGCCGTATAAAACTGCGGAAATTGCAGACTGTTTTAAATGCCATATAGTGATTTTAACAGTAGTTACAACTTGTGCCTCTCTTCCACATAATATATTGACAATAAGCAATAGTTTTATATAAAGATCTCAATTATGATAATTTTTGAGTTGTGACGGTATTCTTCCCAACCGTCGATATATATATAATGATAGATATTATATTTTTACTATATTAAAATATTAATCTATAATATATATACTTATATTATATTGATTTGGCAGTTAGTTAAAAATAATTTAAATATAGAATCCACAATATCTAAAATACATTATTGTTGTATACATTTTATAATAAAAGGAGCCGCGAATATTGAAAGGTTGAGAAACGCTGCATTAAATGACAAAAGTAAAAAAAGAAAAAGTTTATAAATTAGATTAATTACTTCGAATGATTTTTGAGGATTCTAATCTCAAGGAAGATTAGTTTTACATAATATACATATATCTTCACAACTTTAATTTTCATTTTGAAATTATCCACACATAGAACTCTTTTTTTAACAATCTACGAATAAATAAAGGAAGTTCACAAAACAAATGAATAATACTCTGTTACGTTGGGAAGGTAAATTTAAACAACTAACAATAAGACTAACTTAAATTTGACTTCCCCACCCATCGTTCATTTTTATATATATATTGTAATTATTTAAAATTTATAAATTATTTTATTAAAAACAATATTAATTTTTTGTAACCTGAACTTTTCACTTCACTCCCATGAATTAGACTAATAAAATCTTATTAATTTACAATATATATACATGATATAATATGTACATATATTATTATAATTAATTAAGATATTTAATTATATATAATATTTAAAATAAATATATTTACATATTTTATATACTTATTAATAATGTGCAGAAATTAAACTTCTATCTTTTTATCTATAAATAGCACATAATGTGGATATGTATATTTGGTATCCTTGTACAAATAGGGTAACGAATTGCAAGAAAATTTGGCACATAAATATATCAGTATTAGGAAACGAGAACTATTTTTATATTTCGAAAACTCAATAAAAATATATAAGCCTAATTTATTTTATTTTAAAAAAAATTATATATAAAAAAATGTAAACAAAAATAGATAATTAGAAAATTGAATCTACTTTTTTCTTTTTAAATTATCTATTTTAATATATCAGGTATCAATATTTTTTATAATATATTGCATTTCTGAAAAATTTCCATTATATAAACATATTTTTGACAGCATGAAGTGGTTCTTAACTTATAGCAAAGACTTATAAATGTAAATGTGCCTAGCACAAAATTCATATGAACTAAGGGCATTATAATTGAAAATAAGTACACCCTTAACTGACTCCTATTCAGGTTGTAGTGCATTTAATAAACAGAGTTACAAGCGTTGGTTTTAGTCGGGAAGAATTCATACGTTGATAAGTAGTGAGATTATGACCTTTTAAAGATTTCAACACGCCCACCAAAAACGAACAAAAAATTATATAATAATTTCTATTTCTATTTAAGTATTCTAATATACACAGGATCGGAAGCTTAGGGTTTCAAGATTGAAAAGAGCCTTCTTATTCATAATAAAAAATAAATAATTAAACTTTACGTCTAAAAATATGATTAAGATTAGTACACTTTATTTGATTTTTTCATTGCACATTCTATACTCTTTAAATAAATTAGAAAATTGCCAGCATTATTAATGTTGGTGGTTGGTCTCAGTGAGCAAAGTAGTCACCCATTTTCGAGCAAGTAGAACTATGGGATGAGAAGACCCCCTTAATAAACGTCTAGTTAAATATAAACTAAATAATTGTGACTTACCCCTACACAATAATATTGACAATATTATATATATTTTATGATTTAATCAATTTCAACAATTCTCAGATATCTTTAAAAATATTATGTAAAGTAATATACATCTTCAGTTGATCAAACAATGTGAAATATTTTATTAATATTATTATATCATAAAAGTGACTCTTAAAAGAGTATAAGAAATTAAATTTAGGTTTGGATTACTTGTATATTTCATAACTTAAAAGTAAAGCATATATAAACATATTCATTGCCAGATTAAACAAGATGGGGCTCTTAGTGAACTCTGTTATTTAATAATTTTAAAAATATGATTTTATTACACAACTTTTTTAGAAGTATAAATTTAAAGTTCAAAAAAATAAATAATAAATTGTCAGTAAATAAATTTAAAATATAAATAAATGGTAATTATTAAATATTATACACAATAAAAAATATTAAATATAACTAAATATTTAATTTTCTAAATTTTTTGGTTGTGAATTCTTTTAGGACATATAGTTCTTTATTCATAATTATATATAGTTTAATCTAAAGAGCATGTTGGAGCCTAAATGGTTTCCTACTCCAACTAACGGATAATGAGGCACTGTATTTATATAATATTTATAAGATTAACTGAGAACTATATATTCTTATATGATTATGATTTTACAAATACAATCATAAATACTTAAATAATTAATGATTAATTAAAACAATAATTTAAATATTATTTTAATTTAAGTATGTTTCATAATTTCTTTAAAAGATCAAGACATCATACACTTTCAGTAAATTCTATTTTATTAAATGATTATAAAAACAAATAATAATATATAACTGCAAATAATATATATATATATATTTAAATAGACTTAATAATATTTCAATAAAAACAATTTTTATTTGAAACAAAATCAACATCAGCTTTTATTTAGTATCCTCAGGTATTCTACTATTTATTTATTGTATTACTAACAATAACTATTTTATTTAAAAATAAACAAATTAAAGTTATTGAAAAGATAATAATAATAATCTGATTTTTATTTCTTAAATAAATATAAAATTATAAAAAAAAAATTCATAAGCCTCATCAAAATTAAAATATAGTGCAATATTCTGTCATCATCATAGGAGAATTCCTTGTCACATTTAAGTATTTACAACTTTATTTTAAAAAAAAAAAAACAATTTACCTATATCTATAAATGACAATAGATTTTTTGAAAAAATAAAATGTAATTTAGAGGAGGAGGTTATTTCATTTATATTAATAAATATAATAAGGGGATATTAAGATTTTATTAAAACAATTAATTATGTCAAAAAATGACTAACAATGGTGAAAAACGAATATTTTTATTTATTGATCTCCTAACAACGTTAAAAGAAATATAGAAAATATTATAATCCCATTCTGGTTTATAATTTTTGATTTCAGGGTCACTTAATTTGTTTTTGAGTTTCTTGAATCCAAAAAATTTTTGTTTTATATATATATTAAATTTTTATTCTATTATTAATTTTATTATATTTAGATAATAATAATAATAATAATTATCGAATCATTATCGAATAAAACGATTAACATGACTTTGACCTTGAATTCGAAAACAGCCCCAATTTTTTCTATAAACAAATAATTTTTTATCACCATTTAATTGTGCCTGCCAGTGACGTCACAATGTTTTCTCCTATTTTAATTCATTATAGTATAAAAAATATATTCATGAAACTAAATAGAATTGAAAATATATAATACAAAGTTATATAAAGATTTAATTAAACTTAAGTTCAAAGTATAAAGTGTTTTTTAAATTCTTTTATGACATTCACTGTATTGTAGTTAATCTTATGATATTTAGATATTTTTTTAAAATATTTCTGAAAAAGAATTTTATATCCAATTTTTATACTTAATTAATTTTTCTAATAAAAATAAAATTGTATTTAATTTTAAACTGTCTTTCTTGTTTTTATAAATCGGGGTGACTAACCCGTCCCTAAAATTTTATAATACAAAATGGCAAATGGGACGGAGTATTTATAGATAACCGTGTTTTTTCCTGAAAATATTTCAAAGATAAAGCTCATCCATAAATAAGTTTATGAAAAATATCATTCTAAAAGAATACTGTTTATGTTGCTTGGTTTTAAATTTGCTTTGTTTTTTCTTCGATGGGGTTAAGAACATTTAACCATAGAGTTCGTGGAGTCGTTGTTGTTTGTCCCATCTGTCGGCCAAGGAGATATTGCCCCCTGGCCAAAATCGTGTCATTGCCGTCTTCGTGATGAAACGTGTCTTAGAGGGATAATTTCACCATCAGCGACTACAGCTGTGCGGATTCCGCTGTCTAAAAGAAAAAGTTAATTAATAAAGATAAGGATTAAAGTATTTATATGTGTTATAAGAATTTTATATACATAGAACAAATATATATATATATATTTATATTTATATATAAGATTTGTTTGAACATTACATAGAATTTAAATTTTTTTACTATATTTACATTTCATCAACTGGAGAATCCAACTTTTTAAATATATAAATTTTTATTTTAATTTATCATAAATAAATAATAATAAATCAATTATCAATTTTACTATTTTAATAATTTTTTTTTAAGAAAACTAGTATTTTATATTTCAAAAGGAATAAGATATTCTTGTTTCTTTATTTATCTTTTTATAAGAATAATTTAAAGAAAGATAAAAGGGGTTTTGAAAAGATCTTTTTGTTATTATTAATAATAATTATTTATATTTAGTAAATTAATGTTTTTCAAAGCCAATATAATTAATGAATCCAGTTATATTATTAAAATTTTTGATATCTATTCAGGTGATAAATTAAAATAATTTTGCTCTAAAATGAGGTTTCTACGCCTTAAAAATTCGTTAAAACATGAATTTCTTAAAAATTCTATGAGCCTTTTTCAAGATGAAAAAGATATATGTACTATTGCTACTATAATACGATATACATTTATTAATTTATAAAAAATATATGATAAATTACATACTAAAAAAATTAGTCAATTTTTTTTAAAAAATTAATTTTTTGTAATAAACTATATCAGAGGTTCTTAAACTTATGTACTCCGCGGACCCCCACTTGAAAAAATTTTTTTTGTCGGACCCCATCCCAACTTTAGGTACTTTACGTCATTTTATTAGTTAATTTCTGGCTTACGATCTCATAAGAATATGATGAATATTTCTAACAGTGATTGGTAAATAACGATTTTTTTGCATATTGTAGAACACATTTTATTAGAAATTATAATATTGAAGAAAGAAAATTCAGCTAAATATGAAGATGGAAACGGTAGCAATAGTTTTCTTGCACATTTCGTTGAATTTGGGTATTTGATCTCTGTATTTTCTCGTGCACCTGTACGATGGCTTTGCGGACCCCCAGGGGTCCGCGGACCACAGTTTAAGAACCTCTGAACTATATCATGAAATATATACATATATATATATATATATATATTTATAGAAAAAGTATCCTTACTTGAAAGGTGTGTATTGGTAAGAGGGGTGTGCTGGCCTCGACAGCTTGAAGCTCTGCAACGATTGGTGCCTGAAAGCGGCCGCTGGTCTGACCAACTTCTACAATGTAAACTCCTTCGACTAGAATGAGGAAAAAATATATTTATATTTTAATTCATCATTTATCTTTCTAAGATAAAATTAATTTTTTTGAATAGAAAGTAATTTTTGAAGTGAAACTTCTTTAGCGGCGTCCTGACATTTGGTTGAGAATGGAGAGTGAATTGAAAAATTGAAATTTCGTAACGCAAGAGAGAAAAAAGATATAGATATAACGAGTGGGAATGAGATAGCCTCTATCTGCGTCTCCCTTTTGTGCGGTCTTTCGTTCTTGAGAAAGAGGCTATCTGCGTCTCCCTTTTGTGCCGTCTTTCGTTCTTGAGAAAGAGGCTATCTGCGTCTCCCTTTTGTGCGATCTTTCGTTCTAATACCCACTCGCTAGGTCCAAAGTCCATGGCGCGCATGCGCGCGAGTACGTTGACGCGGAATAATATTTCTCAGCCTCTACTGGGTCAAAGAATTAAAAATTAGTATGACTTATGATCAAAAGAGGGCGAGATCTCCACCTTGTCCAGTAGATATCGCAATTAAATACAATTTGAATTTAAATATATATTAATTTCAAAATTTGCCTAAACATTTATAAAAATAAATATACATATGAAATTTGTTATTTTTTTTTAATATTAAAAAATATTTAATTTGAGATTAATTATATGTAAAAAGATCAACTATCAAATAGATTCAAACTTTTATTTTCTTTGATTAGATTATAATTAAATATTATTTATATTATTTAAAAATTATTATTTTTCTATTTATTAAGGATGTCTATTAAAAAATTGTAATTAACCTTATCATATGTCAAATATTATAGCTAAGTTTTTTTGAATTTTTTAAAATTTTTTATATAATTAATCTCAAATTAAATATTTTTTAATATTAAAAAATAACAAATTTCATATGTATATTTATTTATTTTTAATATTAAACGTATTTCATATGTATATTTATTTTTATAAATGTTTAGGCAAATTTTGAAATTAATATATATTTAAATTCAAATTGTATTTAATTGCGATATCTACTTGAGCAAAGCAAACACAATGGTGAAGGCCCCGCCATCTCTTGAGTTGTCTTGACCTAAAGCCAAGCGTGGTCGTTGGTTACGCTCTCTTAGGGACAATCATTTCTATCTCGGAGCCACGGATGTAAACCTTTACCTACGCATCAGTACGTGAGAGAGGCATATTACTTTTGAGCTATCGATAAATATTTCTACCTATCGCTGCTATACATGTAAGTCATATATAAAAATTGATATTTATATATATATATATATATATCGTGAAATAATTAAAATTCTCAAGTCAAATATACAGCGTGCACGCATACCGACGCATGTAATTGTGTGTGTGAACATGGTCGGCGATTCACACGCCAACACATACAGTTATGTGCGTCGATGACCATTCACGTTATTTATCCGAATCTCAACATTACTTTAACATTACTAAATCAATTTAAAATTATTATTGCATTTAAAACTGCTTTTCTCTACTCCACAGATTTCACTATGCCGAAAAAAAATAACGACCAAAATTTAGACGATATTATTTATTTCATACACCGTTCACTACTGGTTTATAGCCACACATGTGCTAATGCACTTGAACGAGGCGAAGATAAAATCCCTCTAATTCTCGGGGGAGATTTTAATGTAAATTTTGGATCTGATGATTCGTTGCCGTTGATCAACTTTATTCGAGAAACATTTGGTCTGCTTCTAAATAACGATCCCAAGGAATCAACAACAAAATCTGGAACTACAATAGATGCTGTTTTTACACGTTATATAGAAAATATAGAATCACGAACATATATATCTTATTTTAGTTATCACAAGCCATTAATATCAGTATTACCAATTGAAGCACCAACCGACAATAGTACAGGCAATGTAGATATGATGATAGAGTAGATAATAATAATAATAAAGCGAATATTTGTTACGAAAATTTTATACTGTTATATGTCTTTCGAAATGATCCCTTTATTTTTCTCTATTTCTCTCTCACTCACACTCTCAACTAAAATTTCTCTTATTCTCTAGATTCTAAGAAGTTTCACTTCCGCCACGTGTACGATGCTGCACATTTTGCTTTTTTCAATACTTGGATTTTAATGTTATAAGGGTGAATCTATGATAATATTTTTATTTATATCTAATTAAATACATTAAAAAAAGTATACATTACCCAGAGGTGAGGGTGTGCGATGTATTTCCAAAGGAATCTGCAGTTGAACAGCTGCCTGCCCCGTTTCGCGATAGAAAAGGGTCGAACGGAAGGTCGCCAACACCACTGCTACTGCCCAGACCACAGTCGAGTTCACAATGACTCGAATTATGCGCCAGGGTGGATCCTGATGAACCAATTCTTAGCTTCAAAGTTCCATGCACTAATTCCTATTTGCCCTGGGATTGAACTCTCCATTCTTTCTTCCTTCATGGATTTCCAAAAATCAAGCTACCCTTGATAAGTTAATTTTTCACTCAAACTATATTTTGTACTAATATAATAAGTAATCTAAATATATCTGTCTATTCCTGAGGTTTTGCTGAACTAGAAAAATAGCAGCAGCAACCACATTCCTCCAGTCGTTCCTATCCTGAGCCATCCTGTACCATCTGGCTCTCAAACTTTTTGTAGTTGGTATCACAGAAACTTTCATCAAAAAGTTCAGGTAATACTAAAATGATTTCGTTGCTAAAAGTAACTACACTATACCATCGTCTGAATATAAGGTACCACTAGTGGTATAGTATATATATATATGTACTTCGGAATAAAATTGGAAATTGTTTTTTTTCCTTACATATAGTTAATATATATTGAAATAAATGCTAATCTCTAACGAATCCTGATGAGAGGATTAGATGGGGGATTCCTAATTTTTTTACATATACATACTTTTACATTAACTAAACTCTTAAGACAAAAAATAAAAATTTTTTATCTATTCTTTAAATTTTTATTATCTTTCTAAGGTTAGTCACAACCCCCCTAGAATCCACCAGGTGCATATATCATTATAATTATTTTAATAATCATTTCTACTCACAGCAAATACAATTGGATTGTTATTTAAACTTGGACAGTTGTTTATCCGAAATGCCATTGTGCCGTTAAATGGGTTAATTTCAATTCAATATAAAAGGCTTGGTAATTTTCACTAATTATATTTAATGAGTGAGTTGAGTTATACGTCGAGGATTGGATAATTGAATAATTATAATATTTTGGCAGTTCCATGATTTCAAGAAAGTTTTAAATTAGTGTATTTTTATGTAAACTTAAATGAAATGAGTATAAACAAAATCCAAATTAACAAAATGACAAACAAATGATTTCAAGCATGTTTATTTTTTTTTGTAAAAGATTCGATTATTTTTTTATAAAAAAATTTAAAAATATTTAGAGAAAAAAAATTCATAACATTAAAAAATAAAAATACATTAAAACTAAATAAAAAAAAAAATCCGAAATACCTATAAAATTTTTAGAGTCAAAGACAAATATTCAAAAATATATTTTTTTTTCAATGAATAACAGTTTACAACAATTTACCTTATTTTTATTTATAAGAATTATATTTATTTATTTTATTTATAAGTATGACTGTCTTCTTACGAGTTTTATTTCTAACTTCGTGGCTCAAAATCTATTGATCACAATAATTTTTTTGGAATTATCAATATTGTTTTAGAATGTATCTTTATAATTTTTATTTGATAAAAGAATATATTCAATTTTAAAAATCTTTAAGGGTATTTTAATTGACAATTGTTAAAAAAAAGAACTGTTAAAACCAAGAAACCAACATTTCCTTCAACTCCATTGATCTATAAAAATTCCCTTTTATAAATATGAGCCATCGAGGACAATGTTTTTTTTTTCAGAAATCGTAGACTTTTTATGTATCTGGTATGTAAAATCGCAGAAATAAGTATGAATTAAATTGTAAAAAGATTAATTAGATATATATTGAAAACAAATATAAAACATCTAAAATATGTAAATCAGGAAATTTCTATTTTATATTTTTTTAATCAACATAAACTAAAAAATATATTTTTGTTTGAGAAATCATTTCTTTTAAAATTTTTTTTAAATTACAATTTATTACTCCATATTATATATTATATTTTATTATTTTATTATATAAATAATAAAAATAGATTCAAAATAAATATTAATTATTTTAAATATTTTCTCTTTTTTTTGATAGAAGTACAAATATATCTGAAGTTATGACTTACCTATAGTAGATGAAAATGTACGTCTACGTGCCAGTTTTCCAGACCTTTGCGAGAAATTATTAATTCCATGACGAGCTGGACCAATAAACCCGGGAGTGCCTAACGTGTAGAGGACCGGATTAACAGCTGCATTTAATGGAAGTATAAAAACTGCCACCCAGGCAAAAACCTAAAATGATCAAAAAATTAAAGAGGGGTATAATTTGTATACAGAAATATTGAATTTAATCTAATGTTGGCCTGAATCTGCATTGATATTCTAAGATTAGAAGATGAGCCTTTCCTCAGTCCAATTCATTTACCCATACAAGTTGCATGGGGCACCTAAAATTTCTAAATTTGGCTAGAACAATTTAGATTTTTTTAAATTTTAAAATAATGACAGAGAAAGAGAGATTCTAATTAAAAATATACGAATAGTGTATTATTATTATTTATGAATAGACCCTGAGGAAAACGCAGAGCTTTAATGAGAAATTATTAATTATTAAATTTCTCTAGGCCAAAACTCAAGACTTTCATTGTGATAGATTGTGATGCTAAACACTTTTTTTAATGCCTTTATTAGCCAGAATAAAAAATATAGACGAAAGTTTACAAAAAAAAAAAAATATAAATCTCTAAACATAGCATGATTAAATAGCACAAGAAAAAACATATTTAACAAAGAGTTATTTTCATATTTATAACTTATGAATATTTATTAATTAATAATTAATTTTACTTATTCCATTTATATTATAAAAGAATAAGATTAAAAAAAAATTAGTAATTTGTTACAATCTTAAATTGTTAAATTATGAGACCGAGTCAATTTTAATTTTCTATCCATCAGTATTTTTTTTCTCTGTATTCTCTCTTACTTCTTTTGGAGATTGACATATTGAATCACCAAAATCTAAACGGGTCTTTACTTTCTAGAAAGAGATCATAAGTTATGCTTCTGTCAGTACTTTTTCTAAATATATGGTAAATTATTGGAATTTTATTTGTGTATTGGATGTAGCCGTTCGCGTCTAAATAGGTAAAAACTTCAGGTGGAATAAAGCCTGAGATTAGAATTCATCTGAAATACATGTCGTTCGGATATATATGATATGTTTGAGATATATTAAACTACTTTCTCGAATATTAATTATTTTACTATAGTAATTTCGAATTAGTTTACATTGGAAAGGTTGTATATTATTTAATTTTTAATATAACTTTTGTATTCTGATTCGGGGTATGAAACCGAAATTTTTTTGTAATTTGAAAATTATAAAAAATATTTTATTCAAAACATTGGAATTTATACATTTTTTCCACCTCTTTGGCAGTTTATAAATGCCACGCCAAAAAAACAATTCTTCCTTTGAATCGAACCAGTTGCCTAGCTATTTTCGTACATTTTCATACGTCTTGTTCGGTGAGTGTATGTCCCAATGATAGATGGTAATCAGGCGGAGCCAAGTCTGGAGAATAAGCGGCATGCGCTACTACTTCCCAATTGAATGCCTCCATCGTATCTCCCCATCGTTTTGCTGTGTGTGAGGAGGCATTATCTTGAAACAAAATGACTTTATGTTGCCTTTTTGAATAGATTTTCATCTATTCACGATTCAAACCGATCATTTGCTGTTGGTACCAATCAGTGTTAACGGTTTTACCAGGTTTTAGTAGCTCAAATATATTATACCCTTTTTTGGTGGTTTCTCACGTCAAAATCACCACTTTTAAATTTTTTAAACCACTCAAAGCATGGAGTTCATGTTCACCGTATGTTTCGACAAGCATTCTCTACGATTCTGAAGTAGTTTTCTTCAAATGATAGCAGAAAATCAATACTGCCCGCAAATCATAGTTCGTAGGCACAAAACTCGACATGTTTGAGATTATAGAAACGTATACCGGTGTATGAAATTTAGGTTATTGTGTTAACAAACTTCGCTAGCTGAGGGAGAAGATGGCGCTATAGAAGCGGTCTTACGGTCTTTAAACTGATAGCAAGAACCATCTATAGGGAAATTTCGGTTTCATACACCTGATACATGCTCTCAAACATCTCCTTTCGAATTTTCTTATTGATTCCATTTTAGAGGCAGTTTGATTGAACCAAATGCGACATCCATATATAATTATAGGCCGAACAAACAAACTGAAACATAATATTTTTTTTTTAATTTCGGATCTAGATAATCCCAGAAAAGCTAATCTGACTTCAGTCAGTTGATTTTTGACGTGTTTGTAAAATAGAATAGGTTCATCTATAAAAACACCTAGATATTTGACTAGATTTTTATGAGGAATGCTTTGATCGTTAATTTTAATTTGAATTTTTATCCAGTTATATTTCTAGTACATTTCGAAATTTCGGACCTAAATAAAATAATTTCGCATTTGTTAATATTAATTTTTTATTTTCCAGGAGTGATGGAAAGAAAATATTTTACTTACTAAAGTTTAAAGATCTTTTTGTAATAAATTAGATTTTTTGCCCGTCAGATAAAGAATTAAGGGATCCGCGAAGTCAATCCCGGTTTTAATTTTTTACTCGTTTAAGTTATAAGCAGTGAGAATATGGAAGACTCAATGCCTTTCCCACATGTAACAAATGGTCTGCCTTCATTCATATTTTCAAAATCAGTCTGATGAAATCATAAGGCATTCATCAAACCCTTTTGTGATCATTTTGAAAAGGAGACCTTCATGCTAAACTGTGCCGAAACCTTTTTAAACCCGAAGAATAGGGCGGATGAGGGAGCAATTCGTATTCCAATTCATGGATTTTCATGGAAATTCACTTTTTCCATTTTATTCTCAAGTTACGAGGTAGTCTGCTATAATGGATGTCAAACAAAAACTAAAAGACCCAGCTGGTTCAAATTTCGAAAGGAGTCAGCTGATAGTTGCCTGCTAACAGGAGCATTGTTGCCATTTAAGAGACAGGAAATTCAAAAAGTCATGGACTTATTGACCTGCCTTCGTATTTGCGATGTCATTCCAAATAAGTATTTGGCTACGAACTTTACATTTCTTCTTTTGGATGATGTATATTTTGAATTCCAACCAGATTCAAAATTGTGAAATCAATTGTTTGTTCAATGAACAAAATTATATTTAACATCAATTTATTAATAATAAAATAAATAAAATAAGATTTCTTTTGTTTTAATTAAAAATAGTGAGTCGATATAATAATAATTATGATACTTGATTACATATAAAAGACATTTTAATTAGAAATAAAAATAAAATACAAGAAATTGTCTTTAGCATTATTACCATGTATTGTATCGGTCATTCCTTATTTAATAATCAAGATAGCCAGATTACCTTAGTATAAATACATTTCACGACAAGTACTCAATACAAAACTAGGATTATCTTAGTATTTTTTAAATTTATGTAGCGCTCATAAGTTAAAAGTTTTGAAACTTGTGTACATTTTTCTAAAATCTTGCTGTCCTTATCAGAATGCCACTGCCATGTATATAGATACCCCATTCGCTAATGATATTTTTAGAAAAAAATTAAAATTACTTATGATTTATTTTTATCTTATTAAAAATTGTATATTTATATGTATGTATGTTTGTATATCTATATATATAAAGGAGAGTGTTTGTATGTATGTATGTATGTAATTTGTTTACTTTTTTGCTGTCATAGAAACAAACAAAAAAGAAATTCCCAATCAAAGAATTATTATAATATTTAACTTTTTATTTTAAATTCTAATATTCAAATATCATTTCAATTAAATAATTTATTCTAAAAAAGTTCTCATTTTAATTAATATAATAAAATATTTAAATCATATTTAACTTAAATTATTTTGTATTTATTCTTTCTATATTTGAATACTTCTTTTATTTTAAGGGAGGGAATTAACTATGATCTAAAAAAATTAATAAATGAACTTAATAATAAAAAATCAAATAAATCCAATAATTTAAATTAATACTATTAATGAATGTATATATTGTTAATTTATCTTTAGTTTTATCAATACTTTTATACCGTTAATTTTTATAAATTGTCTCAAGTCTCTAACTTTGCATTTTCTCAAATTTTATTATAATTAAAAATATTCAATAAAAATCAAGCAATGAAATTAAAATATCAAAATGAAATGATCAAGAAATATTATACTCTATTATAACATATACAATACTTATAAACTATAGGCGGAGGAAATATTAGACGATATCATTGCGGGTTCAGGCCAAATCGATCAACATTAATTAAGATATTTTCATTATGACAGATATTAAAAAAAACCCGCGAATTCAATAATTCTGTTCAGTAATTATTTGTAGACTTTAGTAAAACCTACGCATGACTCAATAGATCCGGGTAAACTTTTTAAAATTTTGATCTTAAAATTTATCTTGAAGGTAGTAAAGAAAGAGTAAGATGTGGAAATCAATTGTAAAATATTAGGTTACCCAGACGACTTAAATATAATAGGAGATTCGGCAATTGCAATTACAGATAGCGAGGAAAAATTAATCGAGGTAGGAAAAGAGATGAGGTTTGAAAAATTAATAATGATAAATAAATATATTTAGAAACAAACAGGAGCAGTATTAACAAACAAAATGTAGAATTTGAATATGTAGAAAAATTGAATGTAATCACGAAGGATAATAATATTTGAGAAGAATTTAAATCGAAGTTGCAATCGGGAAACGCCTGTTATCATGCAGTATAGAGGCTTATCTCATCAAAATTATTATAAAAGGGAATGAAAATTAAAATATATAAAACAATTATTTTGTCTGTTGTATTATATGAGTGTGAGACATGGCCTATGACAGTGGTTCTTAAACTGTGGTCCGCGGACCCCTGGGGGTCCGCGAAGCCTTTACTGGGGGTCCGCGGTCCTCGGAAAAAAATCATCGTAAAAATATATACATATATAAATATTTAAAGTTCATTGTGTAACTATATCCTCCTAGAGAATTACGGCTATAATTTAATACTATTAATAATACTATTTTATTTTATTAAATTGATAATTATGTCAATTAATTTTTTGTGAATAAATAAACATATATAAAAAACTATATATAAAATTTGAATTTTCATCCATTCATTCATTTAAAATCATTTTTCGATTGTTCCTTTAAAATAACCCCTCTTAGGGGCTCGGAAGGGGAGGCATATAAGGGAATTTTCTTTCACTTTGTTATTGGGGAAAACCAGGGGAGGGGACAGTCTTACCCGGAAAAACCCAAATTGTCAGCGTCCACTCTGGGGTTTTAAACAGTTTTAAAGCAAATGTTAATTATAAGTTCATTTCTCAACGAGTTGTATCTTTAAATTATTTTTATTAATGTTAATTATAAGTTCATTTCTCAACGAGTTGTATCTTTAAATTATTTTTATTAATTTAATTAATTATAATTAAATTATAGCTAATAATAGTTTATTATAGCTAATATTTTTTTTTAATTTTTAGTGTAATTTGCATGATCATTATTTTATAAAAACACTAAACACATTTTGCAATTTCCCAGAAAGGCTGTTTTTGAGAGTAAGTATAAGTTAGTTTTATGAATAAAAAATATTTATTTTAATAATATTTTAGAATCAAATTACGAAATATATTTATTATATAAATTAATATTCATTTAAAATGATATTAAATCATTTATTTAAAATGATTTAAAACATTTATTAAAATGATTTAAAACATTCATTTAAAATGATATTAAAACATTCATTTAAAATCATATTAAAACATAGCTAGTAAATAATAATTCGTTATATTTATATTATATTTATATTATATTTATATTATTGTAGTTCAATGTTAATAAATTACTCCATAAAATGGATCGTTGGCTACAAACTGGTTCAACACAGAAACGGAAAGAATCAGATGATGAGGCATCAACAGCAAACTCTACCAAGAAACGCAAAACTAGAAAATATTCGGATGATTATTTATCATTTGGATTTACTTATATTTGCAACAATGATGTGGAAAGACCAGTCTGCGTTCTATGTCAGGAAAGTTTATCCAATGAAAGTATGAAACCTGCTAATCTCAGACGTCATTTACAAACAAAGCACAGCGAGCATGTTAGTAAGTCTATCGAATTTTTTAAAATGAAAAAAGAAGAACTTAATTCAAGTCAGAAATTGATGGTAAAGACGGGATCTGGTGGTATGAGTAAGAAAGCAGTAATGGCATCATATGAAGTAGCTCTACTTATTGCTAAAGCAGGAAAGCCGCATAATATAGCAGAGCAATTAATTCTTCCTGCTACAAAAGTAATTACAAATATAATGTTAGGAACTAAAGCAGCAAACGATATAAATTTGATTTCATTATCAAATGATACGGTTAAGAATAGGATTGAAGACATGTCATGTAATATAAAAGAAGAATTAATATCGAGAGTGCGCAAAAGTCACTATTACTCATTACAATTGGATGAAAGTACTGATGTCACTAATAATGCCAATTTGTTAGCTTTCATTAGATATGAGTTTGAAAATCAAATACAAGAAGATGTATTGTTTTGTGATTCACTACCTTCACGAACGACAGCTAATGACATATTTAACAGTTTGAATAATTTTATAACCGAAAATGAAATAGAGTGGCCAAAATGTGTTGGAATTTGCACTGATGGTGCTCGTGCAATGTCAGGTACAAGAACTGGATTGATTGCTCTTATTAAAAATGTTGCGCCTCAGGTTGTTTGGAATCATTGCTGCATTCACAGAGAATCATTAGCAGCCAAAAATATGTCACCAGATTTGAAAAGAACATTAGACGAAGTAGTTAAAATTGTCAATTTCATTAAGGCTCGTCCACTTAATTCCAGAGTTTTTAAAATTTTGTGTGAGGAAATGGGTAGTCAACATACACATTTATTATTACATACAGATGTACGTTGGTTGTCCCGCGGGAAAGTACTCATTCGCCTTTTTGAGCTTCGAGATGAAATACGATTGTTTTTAATAGATGCGCATTTTGAACTGACCGAATGTTTCAATGATTTTATCTGGTTAGCTAAGGTGGCTTACTTGACTGATATTTTTACAAAATTGAACGAACTTAATTTGAGCCTGCAAGGTACTGTTGTAAATATATTTAAAGTTGAAGATAAAATAGAAGCAATGATTAAAAAAATCGACTTGTGGTCGAAACGCATCCAGAACGGTGTATATGAGTCTTTTCCAACTCTCAATGATTTCATAGAAAGCTCCAGTGAAAAATTGCTTAATCAAACGCGTCAATTATTTGTTGAACATTTAATTACTTTGAAAAGCAACTTCAGGAAGTATTTTTCTACTCCTGATCCTTGCAATAACTGGATCAGAGATCCATTTAATATGGAAATTACAAATACTAAACATTTATCTGCACCTGAACAAGATATTCTCGTGGAATTATCATGTGATACAACTTATAAACTAAAATTTAACAAAACTGAATTGAGCAACTTTTGGTTACTTCTCAGGTCAGATTATCCTGCGCTTGCAAATAAAGCACTTCAACACTTGATTCCATTCTGCACAACATATTTATGCGAACAAGCTTTTTCGGTACTATTTTATATTAAGTCTAAATATAGAAACAAATTAAATGTAGAGCCGGATCTTAGATTAAAAGTTTCCAATATTAAGCCAGATATTGAGATTCTTGTTTCAAGAAAACAACTGCATACATCTCATTAAATATGTAAGTTATATTTAATGAGATAGATGCAGTTATTTTTTAAAATATTTCTTATTTAATATTTTCTGAAAAAAATTATAAAATATTTATATGAATTTAATGTAAGTACCCATTATAATTTGTGAGATTTGTTGCTATGACAATGTTTGTATTTTCTTTCTTCAATATTATAATTTCTAATAAAATGTGTTCTACAATATGCAAAAAAATCGTTATTCACCAATCACTGTTAGAAATATTCATCATATATCCTTGTCCTTATGAGATCGTAAGCCAGAAATTAATTAATAAAATGACGTAAAGTACCTAAAGTTGTGATGGGGGTCCGTCAAAAAAAATTTTTTCAAGTGGGGGTCCGTGGAGTACATAAGTTTAAGAACCTATGGCCTATGATCTTAGGAGATGAGAGTGGATTCAGAGTATTTGAGAATAGGATTCTCCCCAGCATTTATGGGCCAAAGAAAGATGAATACATCAGGGAATGACGTACGAGAGATGGAACAGAGGCTCAGGATAAGGACACTTGGAGAAATGTGGTTGTAGCTGCCAAGAACTTTCGAGTACCGTTGAGCCACGCATGGTCTATGACCCTGGGAGATGAGAGTAGATTCAGATTATTCTTTCCAGCATTTATTGGCCAAAGAAAGATGAGGTCACCGGGGACACTTGGAGAAATGTGGTTGTAGCTGCCAAGAACTTTCGAGTAGATAGATATAACATATTCAATAATAATATATATAATTAATTTACTAAATAAATTAAAATATATTTTAAATAATCACACAATAAGAAATGAATGTTTTATGTTATACACTGATTGAAACAAAATGGATGAAAACCTTTTACTACTTTCAACCAAATACTATGTACCACTCGGGGGTACAGGGGGCGGAGCCCCCGTCTAGATGTGAAGAGCGACGAAGGAGCTCTGAGCAGCTAGTGTATATATATTTGCTTATTTTGGAGATATTTTATCGTCCTAAGGATTTTTTTAAAATTCACACAATAGATAATTTTTATAAAGAACTATTGTTTTTACCTCGAGAAAAATCATCTTTGTTAGTTTTTACTTTCCCGCATACTTCGTATAAGGGAAGTATTGGAATCGTCAAAAATTTCGACTTCGAGATTTCGATAGATCTTGACGTTTTAGACCTCCCTGAGTCGGAAAATACCATTTTTCGAATTATGTCTGTGTGTGTGTATGTATGTATGTATGTATGTAATGTCTGTAAGCAAATTTACTCAAAAACTAATCAAGCTAGGACTTCGAAATTTGGTACACCGATATTATTCACAGTTTGTAGATTTCTATCAAAATTTCGTCAAAATCGGTTAACCGGAAGTGGTACTTTACTTACACTGGTTGCGTTTACCTTTCAAGTAAAGTACCAGTTTGCTTCGAGATATTTGCTTCATATTTTGTATATAGATTTACAAATATGAAAAAAATTGAGATACCAAATTTCATCATGATCTGACTACCGGAAGTGACATTTTACCTATACAAGTAGCGTTTCTTTTTTACCGACTGACGATAGTAAGGGAGATCTTGTTTTCACACCAAATTTCACCTATGGATATTTTTAGGTACATATCTCCACGAATCAGACAGAAAAAAGTATTTTTAGCATGATGTCTGTCCGTCCGTCCGTATAGATGTGTACAGCCTGAACGGCTCAACGGATTTTGATGAAATTTGTTATATTTACTTAATACATCAGTAGGATGAATTGATCAACTTTTGGTGCAAATCCGGAAACCGGAAGTGCTAGTATTGCCGATCGAAGAGAGGAAGTGAAGGGTTATTTTCATATCAAATTTCACGTGAGGACATATCTCCACGTGTTATGCACTTTGTATTGGTTTTATCCTCGAGAAAAATCATCTTCATTAGTTTTTTCTTAATTTAAAATTATATGACGTCACCCAGCACTTCATGACGTCACAGCCAGCCCTTATATATTATAAATAAAATAAAATTAAAAATATTTATATTATATCCATATCTGTTTTTTTTACATTTAAAATATCAGTTAACTGGAAGTAGCACTTTATTCTATATATATATATATATATATAAATGTTACCAAATATCAAATTTGACACCAATAAACTAATACGAACTGGCTCTTTATCAATACCAAGTTTACACATTCTAAATATTCATTCACAACTCTTTATACCTATTTATATGCGGGAAAGTCTAGGGGAGGACACTCCCGCTTATTTTCTTATTTAAAGATAGTAATTTTCAATGATAAAATGAAGTTAGCAGTAATATCAGCGCCTCCATACTACGTCATATTCTTTTAACTATCTCGCCAGATTTTGATGTTTTTATACGTTTTGAAGGTCCCAGAGTCGTTTTCAATAAGGTTGAAAAAATGTCTGTGTGTGTGTGTATGTATACAAGATTACGCAAAAACAGTTTGAGCTAAAATAATGAAATTTGGTACACGGACATTATTCAAAATTCGTTGTTTTCTATCAACTTTTTAGAAATGTAACTCATTCGGAAGAGGGACATTACCTACCACGTTTTCTTTTTTTTCCTCCAAACTGACCATAAAAATAAAGATATATTGATAGTTTTTCAAGTGATTAAAAATTGTATAAAACTGCTATATATAGAATTTCAGCTTGATTGAATCGCTGAAAGTACCGGAATTAATTTTTTAAATTTTTAACTCGTGTACTGCAAAAATTATATATTTATTTCGTATTAATAAAAGTTACCATGGCATATAGTGATAGTTATATTTTGAATTATATAGAGATTATTAAAGAAATTTTTATTAATAAACCACACACAGTTTTGTATAATTTATTTAACTAAATAATTTATTTAATTAAATAAATAAATTATATATATGTATGGTGTTTTAATAAAAATTCTTTTTATAATTATAACCACAAAAATTTTAATAAATATATTTAGATTATTATTTCTATTTATATTATATTCACATACAAAAAAGGGCTTCCACTCACACCAAATAAATTACATTAAAAATAAAAAATCGGGAGTGTCCTCCCCTAGACTTTCCCGCATATAAATAGGTATAAAGAGTTGTGAATGAATATTTAGAATGTGTAAACTTGGTATTGATAATTATTGATAATTTAATTACAAGTTATTTTTAACCATTATCTTGAGAACGATAAAACATAAATATTAACAACAATAAAAATAAACAAACTAATTAATTTAAATTATAAAGTAAAATAGTTTAACACTATTATATATAGTACCTGGTTCACCGAGCCGTCGCTCAAATAATTTAAATTTAAAAGAACATAAATTAAAAAAAAATAGTAATAAAATATACAAACTTTAAACGTACTTATTAATGCACTAAAAGACAAAAGTATGGCCTGTGGATATAATATAATATATATTTCGTAATTTTATTTCAAGCTGTATACGCCTATTTGGACACACAATGGACGGACGGACAGACAGAAGGACAGACATCATGATAAAAATAGAATTTCTATTAACAAAATGGATGATTTGTGGAAATATGTAAAAATCTCCACATGTGAAACTTGGTGTGAAAACAATACATTCCCTTCCTATCGTCGGTCGGTAAAAATGTAATTTGTCGACAGCAGCACCATCTAACAATGATAAGAGTAAAAACACATGAGGTTTCCGGAAGTCAAATTTGCTTGTCACCCACCTGGTTCCTATCAAAAAGACAAATATTTGTTTGTTAGTTTAATCATAATCAAAATTTAAAACGTTTATCTCACAGACCATCTGGTTTATATTACCTATTATCTAGTATATATTTTATAATTGATAATACATCGATCAATTAAAAATGGATCTTGATTCCCAAGAAGACACAAAATATCCAATATATATAGGTTAGTTTTTATTTCTATGTTTTTTCATCTAAAGTAATGTTAATCGTCACTAAAATTATTTTTTTTAATATTATTTGTAATGATATGATTCCTTAAATTGAATTATAAAATAAAAGTTAGATATATAAAAATATAATGATTTAAAATAACTAAACAATTCTTTTTTTAGGTCCTCTCTATCCTTGTGTATATTGTCATACCAATTTTATAAGTGAGGAATTTTTATCGAAACATCTAAAAAAATGTTTTCATAAAAAAATATTTTCCATTTTCAAAAATGATCTAAAACTCAAAAAGGATACTGGAGACGAAAAATTTAAAGAAGAAACTGATTCAAACCATATTGATGATAAACGTTTTCAATGTAATTATTGTGAAAAGAAATTTAATCAGAAATCACATTTAAAAACACATTTACTAATTCATACAGAAGAAAAACCCTTTGAATGTAATTATTGTAAAAAGAAATTTAATATGAAATCAAATTTAAAAGTACATTTATTAATTCATACAGGAGAAAAACCTTTTCAATGTAATTATTGTGAAAAGAAATTTAATCAGAATTCAGCTTTAAATACACATTTATTAATTCATACAGGAGAAAAACCTTTTCAATGTAATTATTGTGAAAAGAAATTTAATCACAAATCACATTTAAAAACACATTTACTAATTCATACAGGAGAAAAACCATTTGAATGTAATTATTGTAAAAAGAAATTTAATATGAAATCAAATTTAAAAGTACATTTATTAATTCATACAGGAGAAAAACCTTTTGAATGTAATTATTGTGAAAAGAAATTTAATCACAAATCACATTTAAAAACACATTTACTAATTCATACAGGAGAAAAACCCTTTGAATGTAATTATTGTAAAAAGAAATTTAATCACAAATCACATTTAAAAACACATTTACTAATTCATACAGAAGAAAAACCCTTTGAATGTAATTATTGTAAAAAGAAATTTAATATGAAATCAAATTTAAAAGTACATTTATTAATTCATACAGGAGAAAAACCTTTTCAATGTAATTATTGTGAAAAGAAATTTAATCAGAATTCAGCTTTAAATACACATTTATTAATTCATACAGGAGAAAAACCTTTTCAATGTAATTATTGTGAAAAGAAATTTAATCTGAAAGCAAATTTAAAAACACATTTATTAATTCATACAAGAGAAAAACCTTTTCAATGTAATTATTGTAAAAAGAAATTTAATCACAAATCACATTTAAAAACACATTTACTAATTCATACAGAAGAAAAACCCTTTGAATGTAAGTATTGTAAAAAGAAATTTAATATGAAATCAAATTTAAAAGTACATTTATTAATTCATACAGGAGAAAAACCTTTTCAATGTAATTATTGTGAAAAGAAATTTAATCACAAATCACATTTAAAAACACATTTATTAATTCATACAGGAGAAAAACCTTTTCAATGTAATTATTGTAAAAAGAAATTTAATCACAAATCACATTTAAAAACACATTTACTAATTCATACAGAAGAAAAACCCTTTGAATGTAAGTATTGTAAAAAGAAATTTAATATGAAATCAAATTTAAAAGTACATTTATTAATTCATACAGGAGAAAAACCTTTTGAATGTAATTATTGTGAAAAGAAATTTAATCACAAATCACATTTAAAAACACATTTACTAATTCATACAGGAGAAAAACCTTTTCAATGTAATTATTGTGAAAAGAAATTTAATCTGAAAGCAAATTTAAAAACACATTTATTAAAACATAATGGTTGAAAAATAGGCTTAATAATGAAAACAACATTTTTTTAAAATAAATTTTATATACTTTATAGCACAAATTGTAGTTTATATCAATAAAAATCTGATTTATTTAATTAGTATTTATATTTACTATCTTATTTCTTCTATTAATAAATACATTATTACTAATTATCTATTACATTTAAGAATCCTATCATTTTATTATCCATATGTTAATTTATTTATTATTTATTTATACAAATCTAAAATATGTCTATGATTCTTCATTTTACTAATCTATAATTGTAAATACTGTAACTTAAGTTAAAAAAAAATGATTCATTATTATTGGGTTTGGCTGGTAATATTAATATCTGGGACACCGAGCTGTCGCTCGACCCTTTAAAAGATATTAATATACAATTCTTTAATTATTTATTACAATTATTAAATGTTGCATCATTGCATCAATCTGATTAAAATGAATTGAACTGGGGTCCTCAATAATACATAAATATGTATTATTAGGTATGTTTCTAAGTGCATGAATATTTTTTTTTATTGGAAGAATGATAAATATATATCGTAATTTATAATTATAAAATATTATTAAAATATATATTTTTAATTTTATTCCGAAATTAAATAAAAAATTAATTAATACAATATACTTTAAAATAAGGCGGGAGTCAAATTTCAATATGAATGTCATTTGTGACGTCATCCATATATAAATTAATAATAAATAATATTAATAAATATTAAATTTAATAAAAGAACAATGAATAAATAAATATAAAATAGTAATTTATTAAAAAACACGAAAATAGATTAAAAAAAAAAAAAAATTTATTATTTTTAAATACAAAACAGTCCTTCTAACCACTGGTCTAAGATATTTAGATAATAAAAATAACATTTTTTTACCATCTTCCGAAGCCAAATACCAAACCGTATTTTATTTTGTTGTTGTTTTTTTTTTGAGAGAGATTAATAAATATATATATATTTTATTAAAAATAAATATTTTTAATTTTATTTCGAAATTAAATAATAAATTTTAAAATATTTTAAATAAAAAAATAATATTAATACAATTTCAGTTAAAAAATAAAAATGGATGTCATTTGTGACGTCATTCATATATAATTTTAAATTAAGAAATAAATAATGAAGATGTACTTTTCCAGAGATGTGATCAATAAAACTTAATTTTTCTTTATAAATACTATATCTAGTGTTAATTTCAAAAAAATCGTTAGAGCGGTTTTTGAGAACCCATGGCTATATATATATAGATAGAAACAATTTTAGCTAGCATAATAAGATAAGATTTATAATTTACACCTAACGCTACTTGTATAGGTAAAATGTCACTTCCGGTAGTCAGATCATGATGAAATTTGGTATCTGAATTTTTTTCATATTTTTAAATCTATATACAAAATATGAAGCAAATATCTCGAAGCAAACTGGTACTTTACTTGAAAGGTAAACGCAACCAGTGTAGGTAAAGTACCACTTCCGTTTAACCGATTTTGACGAAATTTTGATAGAAATCTACAAACTGTGAATAATATCGGTGTACCAAATTTCGAAGTCCTAGCTTGATTAGTTTTTGAGTAAATTTGCTCACAGACATTACATACATACATACATACGCACAGACATAATTCGAAAAATGGTATTTTCCGACTCAGGGAGTTCTAAAACGTCAAAATCTATCGAAATCTCGAAGTCGAAATTTTTGACGATTCCAATACTTCCTTTATACGAAGTATGCGGGAAAGTAAAAACATGTTGATTATGCGTTTAGTATTATATTCTATATTTTGTATACACAACTTTCAAACATATATAGAAATAATATTAACGGATATTTTTTTTTTTTTGGTTTTTTTCCAAATTTGTATTATTCTATATTCATTTTCAACACACCTTAATATTCCTATAAAATTGAAAAATATAAAGTAAGCAAAAAAATATAAAATAAGTTGTGTGTATTTAGAATGGTTTTAAAGAAATTATATAATATATATAATTAAAATAACGTTTAACGTTTAACAAGTTAGTGATATTTTGGTTTTCATAAATGGAATAATGCCTCAGTTAAATTATTCCTATTTATATTATACAGTCCAGTTTTGAATAAGTTTTTATAGTTATTGAAAGCTGATAATTTTCTTCATTTCGATATAAAAAGATAAAATAAATTTTATGTGTTCATCAAGCATTGAGTTATAAATATGATACTCTATCCAAAATATTCTCCAGATATACCACTCTGATTATATCCAAACCTAAGAGATGGGTTAGAGTAAGAGATTTACGTAGTATAAAATTTAAGAGCCCTTTGAAATTTGGAAAAGATGAAAACAAATAAAAAAACATTAAATGTATTGATCTAAAATGAAAACATGATGAAAAATAATAAATAAAATACAATGTTATTTATTGTATTTAAAAAGTCAATGACTTATCACAAACAAGACTCTAAATATTTCATCTTTTTAATTAGAAACTTTATTTTTTTAATTATTCCCAGAAAATATTAATGAAAAAAGATTGGTTGTTGACCTGTGGTGGAACTCGCATGCCTGCCAGCGACAGGGCGCCTAAGAAGATAATTGGCATCCAACACGCAGCGTCGGTAGCAACGATCAGCGTCATTCTCCTCGCCATTGCCGCGTCGCTTGGTTTATGCGCTGCTCGTTGTGTGGTCCTCGCTGCAGCATACATCCATGCGTAGCCGACAGCAATTGCCGTGAACGATGCCAAATTCAACACTGAACAGAACAATTTTTCATATGAAAAGAAGAAAATGAAATTTACATAAAAATGATAACGGAAAAAAAAAACCAATAAATTTAAAATATTCAATATAAAGGGAAAGATACTCGTACAGCAGCTCAACATAATAAATTAATCAATAAATAAATATTATAAAACCGGAAGTTTTCATATAAAATGTAATTTTTTTTATAGCGCGGCTTAATATTATCAGATTTTTATTTTTTTAGTCCTTAAGGAAATAAATTTTATTTTCTTTCTTTCTTATTTTTTATTAATAGGTAATAAGTTTATTTTAGTTTATTCATTGAAAAAAATTATTATTGAAGATTAGTACATTGTTTGTAATAAAGGTATAATTGCATAGAGGGGGTCGACAACCTTTTTCAATTCGGGCACTTTTTTGAAATAATATAACAGGGGTGGGCACACTTAGTGATACTTAGAGCCTGAAAAATCGTGATCGCAAAATAATTTTACCTTTTTTTAGAACCAAATTTAGCAAATTTACTAGCTGATAAAAGTTCACGATTTTTTTAACCGTTTTGAGGGCCTCCTGTATATTTGTGTATTTTTGAGATATTTAACCGCTCGAAGGATTTTTTTTTGAAATTCACACCATAGATAATTTTTATAAAGAAAAATCGATCTGTATTGGTTTCAGTCTCGGGAAAAATCATCTTTGTTAGTTTTTTCTTAATTTAAAATAGATATTTTAATAATAAAACAATGGAGCCGGGCAACACATACAAAACATTATAAATAAAATAAAATTAAAAATATTTGTTTTAATAATCATTTGTAATCAAATTACGAATTATATTTTATGTCAGCGGTTGCCAAAGTGGTGGTCCGGACCACTAGTGGTCCGCGAGAAAATTTCGCTGGTCCGCAGAAAAATGTGGAATATACTTACTCATCATGTTAAATTATGTTTTAACATGCATTAAAACATGATTCAATTCATAACAATACGTGATAAGTTATAAAAACTCAATGTTTATGTGTTCTTTGATCACAATTTTTATTTATATAAATATATTTAACACTTAAAAAATCCTATTAGTGGTCCGGGGGATTTAAATTATGAATTAACTGGTCCGTGAGGTCAAAAAGTTTGGCGACCGCTGTTTTATGTTATATCCACAGGCCATACTTTTCTGTCTTTCAGTTTCAGTGCATTAATACATACGTTTAAGGGCTGTATGTTTTATGATTATTTTTTTTAATTTATGTTCTTTTAAAATATTTGAAATTGTTACATATATTTTGTTGTTTATTTATTTTAAATAATAATCTTAATCTTTCATAGTTCATAAGAAATAATATTTTTAATGACCTAGCGGCGGCTCGGTGAACCAGGTACTTAAATATATTATATTTTATATTGTACCTGTGGTTCAACAAACAGCTTAAAAGTTTAAAAAATTCACTCTAGGTACAAACTGGGTAAGTATATTGTTTTAAGAATATTATTGGTCTGTCTGGGAATATTTATTGGCTAGCCGACTATTATGAATATCCTTCATTCCACTATTCTTATTAATTTATTTGTACATAGTCTTCGATTTATATAAAAACAGCAATATTATATTTATACAAATATAATTTTAATTAACATAATATCAGCTTCTCTTTAGTTTAATAAATATAAGATATCTTTTAATTATCATTTTAAATGAAAATCAATTAAAAAAAATTGTTTTTAAAAAATCCCATAATTAATGTTAATTATAAGAATAATACTCAGATAAATTTAATGTTTTTTAAAGCCACATTGATTTATTATAATATTTTGATTTAGAAATTTATTGATACCCCAAAAGTTTATGATGATAGTGATCATGAAGATGAGAACATAGAGAACTACGAATCAAGTTGTTTTCATTTTTTTTGTGATACATTGAAAAATTTAAAAAAAAATTCTTTATATTTTTATTTTTATATAAAAAATAAACAAATGTAATTTTTGATAGTTCAAATAGGACTAAACAGACTAATGTAATATTCATCAGTTTTAAATCGGTCCATTATTTTTTTTTATAAAAACCAAATTTAGGAAATTTATGCAAAGAATAAGAATTTATAATAATTTGCCAATAATTAATTTATCTTACTAAAAGTTAATTAAAGTCAATAGGAAAAAATGAATGTTATTAAGATTTTGAAAAAAGTTATTTTTTTTCAACAGATAAGTTAGATGCGCATAAGTAAACAACCACTCTTGACAGTTGAACAGCGCATATGCTGACCATGAGAGTCAAAAAATCGCCTGACGTAAAATTCTCTAAAAATATTCTTAAATTAAATAAAATAATGAAATAATATATTTATATAACTTCTTAATTGTTTGATATTATTTAATAAACTAATAGAATATCCAAACTTGGTAAATTCGGATTAATGTCAAATTGTATCTGTCTGTATTTAACATGACTCCTCTCACCCAATACACGTAGTATCATTTAATTAATATCAATTTGTCCGTGTACCTATCAAATAATGTAGCTTTTGTCATTATGCATTTTAAATCATTTCCCTTTCCAAACCTCTAATTATATAACTTTTTGAAAAGTTTGATTTCAAAGGCTCTAATTCTATTTTCATTCCGCTATATAATATTTGATTTTTTTTCATTAATTTATAACTAATATACTTGTTCGTTTTTCGGTTTCCTAAAAATTTCTATTTCTAATTAAGTAAAAAAATGAAAAGAAAAAAAAATTATAAATGAATTTATTTAGAAACTTGAAAAATGATTCAACCTTGTTGGTTTTATTAATAATGGATGGTTTATTTAATAATGGATATATATGTATATATATGTGTATATATGCACATATAATATGGATATAAAGCCTCTCGAATATCAACAATTAAATCAAATGGAGGAACGACTGAAGGATTGAATCAAAATCACGTAGCTGAAACTTTGGAGAAATAGAAGACTATAGGGATTGGTGGATTTTGAATTGAGTGTATCTATAATATTATATTTACTTTTAGAATTTATTTACTTAAATCATTTAGTTTAAGGCTTTGATATATTTTATTAATTAATTTATCAAAATTAATTATATATTACTATAAATAGATGGCTAGAAATTAAGAATTTAAATCGCAAAGCAAGTTAATCCAGAAGTTTCTACATCTTTTGATCTCCGTTAAAATTAAAATTATCTCAAATTTTAGAAAAATTTAACCATTATGTTAATTAAAAATAAAAATTTCATAATTATAAAAATTAAAGTAAAATTTATTTATACATATTTGAACAGCTCAATTTCTTAAAACATTTGTTTTTTCTACACATTTTCTATCTTTAGAAATTTGAAAAAGACATTTTACAATCTTTTGCTTTTTATTCTGCAATTATTTTGCAATAAAAGTTGAATATTGCTAAAATTTAACTTTTTGACATGTTTGAAGGAAAGTATAAAGTGAAAATATAAAGGGATGCTTGAATTAAAATAGTTTTTTTTGTTTCACTTCATATCAAAAATGAGCATTTGAAACTTGAATATCAAAATAATTATTGTATCAGAATGAGATGAGTTTTCATTATTTTGGTAGATCTACATACTATGGTATAATTAAGTATCTATCATAGTTCAAAATTTACTCTAATTTCAAATAAAATATCCAGAAATGTATTTGATTAATTTTCAAAACTATTAAATAAAATAGTATGGATTTGAAGAAGTAAAATGCCTCATTATTATTATTTATTAAAAATCAATTTGAAATTCATCTTATAATCATTACACTAATTAATAAGTTTAAATTCAAATTTTTTTTTTACAATTTATCTTCAATAAGAGGAAAATTAAGAAAAAAATAAATATTTTCATTCACGAGAATTTAAGAGAATTTTAAATAGAATTTTAAATAGAATTGTTTTTACCCTTGTTATTCAATGAAATTCAAAGAGGAATCCAGAAAAGGTATTTTACCACAAATATTCGAGGAATCTGTACCAAATTTGTGTTTGTTGTGAATCTTGTCCTGAATTGTTCGTTTCTCTTATCATGAATGTTTGCTTGGATAACCAGAATCGTCAGAAAGAGGTTTCATTTATAAATGACAAATAAAATTGCAAATTTGAATTTAATATTGGAATAAGTATTGTTTTTTTTTCTAATAATATATTGAATATTATTTTTATTATTTAATAATAAAAATAATCTTAATTAAAAATAAATAGGAATTATATATAAATCATGGTAGAAGTTTTCTATAAAAAAATCAATAAAAAGAAGACAGAATAACAATAAACATTTAATCAATAATTAAACTCAATGATTACCTCTGCATACCGGATTTCCAAGTGGTTTTATAATATTTTATTAAAGACTCAATCTTTTTCCTCCAGGAGCAATCTACACTCTCCCCGAGAGAGTATCCCACTTTTCAGAATTAGGGCTCTGAATTCCCTCAGTATAGGTCTTCTTGCAATAAAATGGAAGGCATCCTCTTTCCCTACATTATTTCATAACAGGCACAGATTTGGGTATATTTTTTATTTAGACACAAAAGCCAAACTCATTTTACATTAAAAGACATTCACTATAACTTTAAACTCATTTATCAATAATATATTTAGTTTTTATTTTACCCATCCATTCATCGCTTATATTCCATTCACATAACACACAGATATAACGAGTATCCAAATCACAGCAATTTTTCTATTTATCACATTCTTCACTTTTTTTTATAATTTCTAAATTGTATTGTATTCTCGATTGAGACGATCGATATGCGGTTTTGATAGATCTCGTTTCAACGCCGATGACTTAAATATAATAAAGGGATTCGGCAATTGCAATTAATCGAGGCAGGAAAAGATTTAGTAACAGAGAGGAACAGTAGAAAGGGACATTGGAAAATTTAAATACTTAGGTATGGTAATCACGAAGGATAATAATATTCGAGAATTTAAATCGAGGTTGCAATCGGGTAACGCCTGTTATCATGCAGTAAAGGGGCTTATCTCGTCAAAACTATTCAACCTATCAAGATATTTATAGCTCATATAATTCAAACAAAAACAAATTTTAATTATTAAATAAAAAACAAAAAATATAATGAATAATATTAAAATAAATTTTAATTTCATGCAGTAAAGGGCTTATCTCGTCAAAACTATCAAAGGGGATCAAAATTAAAATATATAAAACAATTATTTTGCCGGGTGTATTATATGGGTGTGAGGCATGGTCGATGATCCTGGGAGTCGAGAGTAGTTTTAGAGTATTTGAGATTCTTCGCAGCATTTAAGGACCAAAGAAAGATGAGGTCACCGGGGAGTAGCGGAGATTGAATAACAAGGAATGGCATGACCTCTATGCATCTCCAGATATATAATTAGGGCTATAAAATCGAGAAGACTGCGAAGGGCAGGGCACGTGGATAGAATGGGAGAGGAAAGAATGGTGAAAAATTATTAGAGATCTATAGCATTCTAGAGACCAAATAATATAGTATATGACATATACTATGCTCAAATATCCTTAAGTTGAAGCTCAAATATAATTTCTCATTCATCAATACTCTTTTGAATGAATTCAATGAGAAAATTCACTCTCTTCTTTGTTTAAAATGTTCATTAAAGAACAAACCCGAAGGTCTAATAATTAAATATATAATCATAATTCAATATATCATATTTCTATAAGTTCAAATCTCTATATAAAAGAACTTAAATCTAAATATTTATAATATATAAAGAGATGCTTAATAAAAAAACAAAATATTTAATGGAAATAGCATTTAATATAATCATATTAAATTAAATCATTTAGGAAGATCCATTGTCTATTTTAGATATTTTTAATTAATAATATATTTTATAAAAACATAAAACTTGGGAAATATTTTTATTGACTCTCACACATAATTTGAATTTAGTGTTTTTAATATAATAAATAAATAATTGTTTTTTAATTAAAATATTATAATAAACAGCTAAGTAAACAATTTATTTGTAAAATGAAATTATGAATAAATTAAAATTAAATTATATAAAATAAATTATTAAACTACTAGTTGAACCCGTTGCAAACGGTGTTTGCAATTTCAGTTTATAATGAATTTATCGTGGTTTGCAGCAATTAATTAAATAGTTCTTTGAAAACTATATTTTTCGTATACCTAATGATCATTTTTTAGTAATCTGCCTTGAGCGGAGTTTTCTTTAATTTTTGTTTTGATTTTATCAAAATCGGTTGAGCCGATCAAGCTCTACATATTTATAAGGACGGACGGACATCATGCTAAAAATACTTTTTTCTGTTCACAAAATCCATGATTCGTGGAGATATGTGAAAATCTCCACATGTGAAATTTGGTGTGAAAACAATACTTCCCTTACTATCGTCGGTCGGTAAAAAAATTATTGATTTGAGTGGATGATATTTAAATCAATAACCAAAATTTAAAATGTATTTATTACTATAATATGTTCACTATGAGTAAATGCTTCGATAGTTTCTGGTGTTTATGCAGTGATATTGAAAAATGAAACAAGTATAGTTTGAGTTGTTTTTTTCTTGATTTCATTAAAAACTTTTTTAAACTAGTAAGGATAGAGTTCTTCTTCAATAAGTCGTGACGATTTCAAAAAGCGTTCCAGATTTGTATCATTTTCGTTTAATATTTGCATTCAGATTGGATTATAGCAAAAGCTTGGGTAAATCTTTTAGGTGTCAATTTACTTAAAGTTTCTTGCATATCTAATTTTGTTTCAATGATTTCATTCGCTCTTGCAAATTCTTGGTTCATATCAAGAAGATCTTTATTAGAAATTTATACTAATACCTCAATGTCATACAAATTCACAGTTTTAACAAATATGAATTTCGATTTTAGACTATACACTAGGCACTAGGCCATTAAAAAAGAAACAAGATTTTCATCAATTTCATAACAATTTTATCATTTATTATTGCTAGGACAAATATCCTGTCATTTTTTAAATAAAATGAGAATAGAAAAATTCTTATTTAATTTTTAAATAAAAATGGGTAACTGAAAATGTATTTATTTTTATATATATTTCGCATAAACTAACAAAAATATTCAATATTATTATACTATATATATATACATTAAGAAAAGATAAAGAATAACATTTTCATATTAATTTGATTATTTTTGTGATAATGAACATAAATAATTGATTTTTTTTCCCCTTGATTTTGCATATTCGAATGGAGTATTATTTTAACATTTTATATTTAAATTGACTTTCAATCAATAATTTTATAACGTCCAATTGATCCCTTTTAATTTTTGCAAAAAGTGATGTATAGTTATCTGTTTTATGAATATAATTAATATCTGATCATTTGTTCAATAAATAATTAGTAATTTCTAAATCTCCATTATAGCATGCCCACATTATTGGCATTCCTTCAAGAGCATTGATTTGATCAATATCTGCTCCTTATGAATTAAAAATTTTAAAATAGAAGCATAATGTAATGGGGCATAAAAGTAAGTTTTCATTTTTTTATTAATATTTGATGGTGTGCTAAGTTATAAAAACTTTTCACAACTAACAAATTTCCATTTTTATCAGATTATTATAAAATATATTAATTAATATCCTTTTTCTACTGGACCACAGAATTCAATTTTATCAAGTTTTTAAATAATCTGTAAAATAAATAATTAATTGTTGTTGATTGTTTTAAAATGTTTAATATAAATAATTAATTACTGACTTTTTGCAAACCTCTTTTCAAGTGCTAATGTACTTATTCTTCGAAGCTCCTATAACTATTTTCATATAGTAAGCTCATTGTCTCCTTTGTCTGCTCACCAATTGGTTTTCTTAGAAACAAACTTTTCAATAGCATATCCTAATCCAATCGAATTACATGTTCTGCTTTCTCTTGATTTCATTATTCTAATTATGTCTGGGAATGTAAGGATGTCAAGTAATTCTTCATTATTAAATCTTGGGCATTCGCTATGATTTCATCTTTTCTCGGTTCATGAATTCTACTAAGAATTTAATTTTCAAATACTCTTCATGATTCACGCTCACATCCATATAACACAACGTTCAATAAGTTCGAGACTAACCAAGAGATGCTAGTCCTTTTGGTTTCAACAGGACGGTCCTACTGCTCATACCGCCCTTCGTTCACGGCAAATCCTGCAAAGACTATTTCCCGGCCGCCTGATCTCCTTACGTGGCGATGTTCCATGGCCCCTCGCTCCTCGGATTTGAGCCCATGCGATTTCTTTCTTTGGGGTTATCTCAAAGATGAGGTTTACAAAGTTCGACCAAGGACCTTGGAAGCCCTTAAGGAGGCAATTACATATGTCCTCGCTGGAATATCAGAAGATATGCTGAAAAGAGTTTTTCAGAAACTTATTTGAACGACTCAACATGTGCATCGCTCGCCAAGGTCGTCACCTGGGTGAACTAATTTTCAAAACTAAATGAGAATAAAATGGCATTGAATGTAGTTTTCGGAAATAAAAACGTTTTGAGATTATCTTTATTTGTTCTTTCATAATTCATCCTTAAAATCAGAGACCACATTCTGCCCCACCCTGTACTTTCAATCTATGTATAAATTTATATAATTTATAAGAATGGCGAGAAATATATTTATGGGTAGACCGATTGGGAAACGTCCGCTTGGAAGAGCAAGGTCGCAGTGGGCGGACAAAGTAGGAAGGGACATGAAAGAGATGGGAGAGGGTAGGGATTGTAAGTTAATACATATACAACCAGAAAATAATTGTTTTATATATTTTAATTTTGATCTTCCGCTATAATAATTTTAATGAAATAAGTCACACACACATCTTTCGTCTTTCTATTACTATTTTTTGTATTTGTAGATTCTAAGATTTTAAGATTTTGTGTCACTTAAATTTTTACAATTATTGAAAAATTTACATTAGAAGTCTCAAAAATTTTACCTCGTTAAATTTGTAATTATTAATAGAAAACGGGGATAACTTATTTGTACTTTTCTAAATATTATTACATATTTATATTAAAAATATGTGAACAATGAATTTAATGTAAGAATATTAGTGAGTTTACACGCCAACAGTTTGACTCTCAATCTCTGGTCCCAGGTTGAAGTCCCTGACCTGGCAAGGGAATTTCTCTTTAACTGGGATTTATGAGAAGCGTCCTCCGATTAAGAATGTTAAAATGATCCGTTGTGTAAAGATCATACAATACCCCTTACTCTGCTTAGACGGCAACCGTCTTTATTGACGCCTTCGTTTCATAGGATGTCCAAAAGTTTAAGTTTTTTTTTTATATTATTGAAATGCTTAATTGAATAAAAACGAATGTACAGCTAATAATAATTTTTTAAAGGGTTTAAAAGATCACTAGTATATAATATATTGAGTATTACTAATTCTGACAATTTAAGAAAAATGAATACAGGATCAATATTTAATATAATAATTGTATATGAGTATAAATATGCGTAGGAAATATTTGAATAAATATATTATCATTTATGAGAAGAAAAGTAAAATTGCGTCTTTGTATAAAGGAAAAGGGATTAATATATTCAAAATGTCGATTGTAAAGATAAGGTATTTACTTTGTGAAATGTTTGAATTATAGGTGTACGAGATGGGAGACTCAGGAGGTTTGAACATCTCCTTTATTTATTGGAATGAGTACTAATAATAATAATAAAACTAATGACCATTGAAATATTAATTAAAATTTTATGAAAATATTTCTTTTCTTCAAATAGAGAAATTAAATGAAATAAATCACTCTGAAAAACAAGGTGGAACTCTAAAAGGGTCATTGTAAAATTCCATATGTAATGGTATTATAACTTTTGTTTTCAACTCTCGAATGAACTCTTGGAAAATGGATCTTTTCACTATTTTTAATAAAGTAATCAGACCATCTGTGATGTTAAAAAAATTAAAACTTTAAATAAGCTTTAATATTCCATTTATACATTCGTAATTCATTTGTATTAATAATTATATTTTTTTAAAAATTATTACATTTTTTTTATTTTAATCTATTTTATCTATTAATAATTAAAATTTATTGTTTTCTGAAACTCTTTACAACTTTGTTTTATTTTTATTAAACTTTAGATTATAGCCCCACAACCCGATCTATTCACGAATTATATTTAGATATATTTTTAATTTATAAAAAATTTAATAAGATAGTCTAAGATAAAATACTACACTTAAGTCTGGTGTGCACCACTGATGCCTATCAAACTTGTGGACCCGGATACAAATCTCGATATTCTCTCGAGTATACAGGAACGAGGTCCATCAAGCTTACGAGATCAAAATTGGGATACTACTTGAAATAAAAAGTAGCGGCCTCCAATCAAGAAAATCAAGATCAAGGTTGAGAGGACTCTATTAACAGATGCTATTTTAGTGATAGCTTTCCTCCTCCCAATAGAAAAAATAAAAAAAATAAATGATATTCTGACAAACAGCAAAGTGAATAATAAGCTGGAGTGTCTCCACTCGAATATCACGCATATTTGAATTAACATATTATATTTAAATTAAATTTAATTAATTATATATTATAAATTAAATTTAATAAATAATATTGATTAAACCAGCGCGAGTTTGTCTCTATGTTGATGGCACCACATCACGTGCTGGCGCGTGATTGCCAGTCAATGTGTTAAAAATTTAATTCCGGTACTTTCAGCGATTCAATCAAGCTGAAATTCTATATATAGCTGTTTTATACAATTTTTAATCATGTGAAAAATTATCAAATATATATCTTTATTTTTACGGTCAGTTTAGAGGAAAAAAAAATGAAAACGTGGTAGGTAATGGCCTTCTTCCGGATGAGCTACATTTCTCAAAAGTTGATAGTAATCTACGAATTTTGAATAATGCCTGTATACCAAATACATAAATACACACACAGACATTTTTCTCAACCTTAGTGAAAATGACTCAGGAACCTTCAAAACGTATAAAAACATCAAAATCTCGACATCGAAAATTTGGCGAGATAGTAATAAAAAACAAAAAAAAGTCCAAGTATCAAAATCTATTAATCTTATATTCCTTTAAGATAAATAAGAAATAATGCTGACTAACTCACTGACTTATTGATGCCTAATTTGCTTCAGTATCTATAAAGAGATACAAGATAAATTTTATAGATTAATTATAAATATAAAAATATTCAAATATTTTAAATCTTTGAATCTCACAAATATATTTTTATTTTTTTAGATTTTTATTTTTTTTTAATTTTCCTATAATTGATACATTAAAATATTTATTTATGAACAAGCTAAATAAAAATTAACCTTTGAAAATAAATATAAAAATATATATAAACATTTACATATTTGAATATAATATAACAAATTGACATGAAAGGTCAAGTAGAATTTACTGGTATAAAATTTAAATAAATTTTAAAACAAATTGATCTAAAATTATACATTATATAATATATTATATTATACTTCTGATTTATTAAACAAGTAATAAAAGAAGTAATGTATCTTCGTAGAACTGGAGAAAAATAAAATCATTGATCCTCCATTTTCATAATTGTTTATGTTTCAAATTTTAGTATACGTCGTGAAATTATAAAACCTTTTTACTATCTCGCCGGAGATAGTATTGCGATCACGAAAATTTTCGATGTTGAGATTTTGATGTTTTTATACGTTTTGAAGGTCCCTGAGTCATTTTCACTAAGGTTGAGAAAAATGTCTGTGGGTGTGTGTGTATGTAGACAAGATTACGCAAAAACGGTTTGAGCTAGAATGATGCAATTTGGTACATGAGCATTATTCAAAATTCATAGTTTTCTATCAACTTTTGAGAAATGTAGCTCAACCGGAAGAGGGTCATTACCTACGTTTTGATTTTTTTTCCTCTAAAGTGACCGTAAAAATAAAGATATATGTTTGATAATTTTTCAAATGATTAGAAATTTTATAAAACTGCTATATATAGAATTTCAGCTTGATTGAATCGCTGAAAGTACCAGAATTAATTTTTTAACACTGCAAATCTCACGCCCCAACACCCCATTGTTTACTATTTATCTAAAATTGTGTCGAAGGAGTGATATGACGCATTGCGTGTAGGGTTGAAACGATACGAATACAGGGTAATTTTCCCGGATTAAATGTGTTTTTACATTTCCCGGTTAAAAAATAATAAATTTGAGGTGGAAATTGTCAAAGTTTTACGAAAGCTAGTAATATTTTATTTTAGAAACGAGAGGCAAGGGTAATGTCGCCTAAAACTGAGATCCTTCATATTAGAGGAGTAACGATTAGTTATTCCTTATTATTTATTTTTTTCTTTTTTGTGTTTTTTTTGTTTTTTGCATTATATTCGATTTTTTTGGTATATGTATTTCGTTTTCTTATTTTGGTTTTTCTTTACTGTGTATATCTAAAAAGATGGAAAACTGATTCTCTGAGTCTGTGATTATGTGTGTCCTCAATTAAAAACATTTATGATCGTGGATTATAGAGTGTTAGTTATTATGTAAATATGTAAATATGTTTTGCTTTTTTTTTGTTTTTGTTTGCTTTTTGGATGTTTTTGCTAATTTTTTTTTGTCACCATCCAAAAAGGTGGACTGAAATAATAATAACCATTATTACATTAAAAAATATATACTTAAATGAATATTTATAAATTTATACTATTTGATTAGTATCTAAATGTTATAAAAGCATTATTGTATAATTTTATCTATAACATTATAATAATAATAATTAATTAAAGAATTTCTCAGACAAATTAAAGATTGAAAAGAATGTTAAAATTATATTATCTTAAAATGACTTTTACCGTCGAGCAAGTCTGTCTAAAAAGTTAAATGTTCAAGCATAAAATATTTCTTCACTGTTCATTCAGAGAAAATAAACTTTTTCGTCGCAAGTTTAATAATTCTTAAGCGTTAAAATAAAATGACTGTTTTAAAAAGTTTAACAAATATTATATATTAGTATTTAACTTTTTTGTTATCTATTTTTAAATTATTTATACATAATTAATTAAGAGAGAATTTTCAAAACTTGATTTTAACTTTGCTGTAATCACAACCATATTTTATTCTGGTTAAATTATAATTTTTAATGAATTTACGTTAAAATTAATTAAAAAAGTACGTTAACAGCCTATTTCGATTTAAAATGATTAAATAGACATTTTGAATATAAAGTTTTATTATAATTAATGATTTTTGTATCATTAACTGGAATTTGAATTGACAGTTTAATCGATATCACCTTTTCTATTTTATTTTACAGGAGTATAACAATATATTTAAAAAAAAATATTATAAAATTAAAATTCATTTAATGTTAAAAAAAACATCCTTCATAATTTCTAAGAAAGTAGTTTAATTACTGATTGTGAATAATGATCCAATTTATTTTATTAATATAATATATGATAGAATATAAATGGAAAATTAAAAAAGAAAGGATGATGGTTGAATAAGTAGTCAATCATTTCATGGAAAAGACGCGTTCAAAGTATTTTCAACATAATATTATAATATTATACAAATGAGAAAAAATATTATTATAATAATAAAAATATTAATTTAAATATATGTACCTGGTTCAATGAAAATTTGAATACTGAATATTTGATACTTTAAAAATTTGTTCTTTACGATTTGAGATTATCATTTCAAGAATACTGCATGACTAATTGGGAATAATAATTCATTGGCTGGGTCAATTATTATGAATTTGTTTCAATTTACATTTTTATTTTATAAATTTATATATTTGAAAAACCATATACATTATCTTATTACAGTTCTTTTTTTTAAAAGTGCATACCAAAACTTAGTAATGAAATTTTTTTTTTATCGTGGGAAAGGCATTTACGCATTTTTGCGAGAGGGACTAACCCTCTAGGAGGGACTACCCAATAAAACCCCACCCTTTCAACCCTCTCTTCCCCGAAATCCGCCGGTAAGCATTACTTCGGGAAAGGCGGTGTTTAATTGTTGATGTTTTTTACATCCTCTTCTTTGGTCGTCATGATTTTCCTGAGCATATTGGTCACAATTAGACAGTCTTGTCTTGACCTCAGCAAAAGGTCAGCTACATTTTCTTTTATTATTTCGCTCGCACATCTCTTGCTAGCTTCATCTCTTATTTGGGTCCATCTCAGGCAATGGAATATTGAGTGTTCGAGGGAGTCTTCCTCTTCGTAATACCAGCATTGGTTTGTTCCTCTTTTGTTCATTGTGTGTAAGTATGAACCAATACCCCATGTCCGGTAATTGCCTGGGTGACATAAAAGTCCACTTTCCCCATTTCCTGTTGATCCAAGTGTGGATGTTTTTTACGAATACCTTAGCCCACCCGTTATAATTTTGCCATTGTTCTTCCCATGCTATGATTATCAGTTTTTTGCCTCTTCCTTGTGCAGTTTTCCCCTTTTATATAAAGCAACTCTCTCCTCAACCTTTAGTTTAATCGCCGTTTATTGCCATTTAATTTTGTCACCATTTTTAATTTAAATGCAAGCGTTTTATTTGAGAGATCCCTAGAAAATTAATTAACTAATACATTTAAATTAGGCTCTTTATTCAAAATATCTAGACCATTGTTGTTGAAGTGCTAAGTAGGCGGACCATTGTACAACCCCATCATGAAGAAGAATATACTTATTGAGGCTAAGAGAAAAATTATTTACTAGTTTTTAGTGCATTTATAAATAAAACACTTGTTAGCGGCACCACCAGCGCCTCTGGCAGTCGAGCGACGTACCGAGCGCTGGGTGGAGAAATGCACAGTCTTCTTTCTATGTCTTTTCTTTCTTGGCGGAAGCGAGCGAGGCGTGGAGTCGGCCTTGCTTGTTGAACCACCGTCCGAGACACATCTATCCGCTCCGTTAACCTCTGTCTACCGCTTACCGACTCCGTTATCCGATACCTGATCACTCTCCTGACACCGACCTTGCCTTCCTATTGTCTGAATATTCTCCTTACAACGACCCTTGCTTGCTCAATAACTGATTATTCTCCTGAACCCGACCATTGCCTGATTATCCATTACGATTTCCGATATACGATTCAACCTGACGCACCGATACATTGTTCCGTTTATACTTCCGTTCATTCTGTCTGTTTCAATATCCTGTTATCCGATATACTATTTGTAATAATTATTGTATTTACTATATTTCGTTTCCAATTATATTCAATTCTTTATATAAAAGATACTTCGTTTATTCTTTATCCGTGGCTATCCTAGACACTTTCCTGAAGTCCCGACCCGGTTAATTAACTTATACCACTGATAATTTAATTTCCAATACACTGTAACTTAATTTTTTTTTAATTATTTATTTTATTTTTAATTTTTTAGTAAATAAATTTTTAAGGTATTAAGTTATATTTGTAGATACTTTGAGATTATAAATTATATTTAATGATGGGTTAAAATTTATTAATTAAATTATTAATTAATTAATTAAAAAAAATCAAAACTTTATTTCATATTCATTTATTGTCATCCAAATCTGAAAAGTGTGCAAAGTTTTAGATCGATTGGTCAACTGCAACTGTGTTAAAAATGAGTTACTAGATTTAAACAATAGAGAAGGACAACAAATCAAGTTAAATAAAAATAAACAATAAATGTTTTCCAAAGCCACCATGAATCATTGTAATTTTATTATCAGTACCGGGACCCCGAGCCTCGGCTCGGTACTTAAGTTAAAAAAAATGATTCATTATTATTGGATTTGGCTGGTAATATTAATACCTGGGATACCGAGCTGTCGCTCGAAAAAATGTTTAGACATTATTATAGACATTTTCATTCTGTAAATTAAATAATTTTATTTCATTTAAATAAATATCTATTTTTAAATAATTTTTCTCTCTACATTATTTATCTAATTCTGACAATATATTAAGATCACACCGGGACCCCGAGCCTCGGCTAGGTAATTAAGTTAAAAAAAAATAATTCATTATTATATTGGGTTTGGCTGGTAATATTAATACTTGGGACACCGAGCTGATATACAATTCTTTAATTATTTATTACAATTATTAAATGTTGCATCAATCTGATTAAAATGAATGGAACTTGGGGTCCTCAATAATACATAAATATGTATTAGTAGATATGTTTCTAAGTGCATGAATATTTTTTTTTTATTGGAAGAATGATAAATATATATCGTAATTTATAATTATAAAATATTATTAAAATATATATTTTTAATTTTATTTCGAAATTAAATAAAAAATTTTAAAATATTTTAAATATAAAAAAAATATTAATACAATATCTTTTAAAAAAAGGCGGGAGTCAAATTTCAATATGAGTGTCATTTGTCCATATATAAATTAATAATAAATAATATTAATAAATATTAAATTTAATAAAAGAACAATGAGTAAATAAATATAAAATAGTAATTTATTAAAAAATAATAGATAAAAAAAAAAAAAAAATTTTTTTCCGCCGGTTTCGATCCTGCTAAGTTGACTATTCAAAACAGTGCCTTTACCCATTAGACTGATATATTTAGTTAATTAACATGACATTTTTACTCTCTTTGCAAGAATTATATGTTTTTTTGTTTTTGTTTTTTTTGAGAGTGATTAATAAATATATATATATATTTTATTAAAAATAAATATTTTTAATTTTATTTCGAAATTAAATAATGAATTTTAAAATATTTTAAATATAAAAAAATGTTAATACAATTCATTTAAAAAAAAGCGGGAGTCAACCAACCGAATTTTATTTTGTTAATAATTAATTAATTAAGATTAATAAATATATATATATATATATATATTATTAAAAATAAATATTTTTAATTTTATTTCGAAATTTATTTTATTTTAAAATATTTTAAATATAAAAAAAATATTAATTTAAGTAAAATTGATGACGTCACACCCATATATAATTTTCAATTAAGAAATTAATAATGAAGCTGTAAGTTTCAAGAGATGTGATCAATAAAACTCAATTTTTCTTTATAAATACTATATCTAGTGTGAATTTGAAAAAAATCGTTAGAGCGGTTTTTGAGAACCAATGGTTATAGATAGATATATAGATATATACAATTTTAGCTAGCATAATAAGATAAGATTAGTTATAACTGTTACTTTAATTATTAAAAAAACAATTAAAAAGATTTTTCTTGAAAATGGGACATATATAATCGATTCTTCATCTAAAAATCCTCTTCATATGTAAATATTATAAAAATCCTGTTCACAATTTTCAAGATCAATACAAAGATAGATACGAGGGATGATGGTCTTGAGTACGCTCGTCACATTTTGAACCGTCGTTTTGTCATCGTCCTTTGAGTGGTTTTTTGAATTTTGGAAACAGCCAAAAGTCACAAGGGGCTATGTCGGGACTGTAACGGAGGTTGTCGAAGCAATGTGTGTGTTTCCAAAACTCAAAAAACCACTCAAAGGACAGCGATTCGATGACAAAACGACGGTTCAAAATGCGACGAGCGTACTCAAGACCATTCCTAAAAGCGAGTTCCAGGATTGTTTCGAGAAGTGGAAACATCGCTGGAACTATGTTATTTAATCAAGTGGGGATTAATTTGAAGGATGCCACCCGTCCGAGGATCCAGAATAACGCCAGCGCGGATATACAAAGGTAGGCCCATTACTTTCCGGACAGACCTCGTATATACATCGATACAATTTTTAAGATTGATAGATATCATATATATTTATTAATTTAGGATATTTATTATTTGAAATCGTTGAAAATATTTTTCTATCGAATATAAAACTTTTTTTATTTGAATTTTCTATTTTAATAGACACCACAGTACACAATTACATTATAATAACTTTAAAAATTTAAGTATTAGTATGATTGTACTCACCTAAAAAAACAAATACTGAATATTCCCAGCCGCTTGGTTTTTCTGAAGTGATATGTAAAGCGAGACAAACACCAGACCTTCCATAGAAATTGCTAGAAAAACAATAGAAATAAACATTTGATCATAATTAATATTATTTCAAAGACAACGAATATCTAATTATCATTAAAAATAATATTAACACAATTGGTTAGACATATGGAATATCATTTTTAAATTTTATTAGTTTTTATAAATTTAATAATTTATTTGTTTTCAAAAACTCACTTGTGTAGTAAACTAAAAAATTATTGAAAAAATATTTTTAAAAAATGTCATTTAGGTTAATGTTAGGTTTATGAAATGCCAAGTCAGTGAAACATTACAATTAATAAAGTGAAAAAGAATTCATTTGAAAAAAGAAAAATCCATTCACGGCAGTTTTTTATTTACATAAAAAAGGTATATAAGATGAAAAAGATGCTATCTTTTTAAAGAAATATTTTTTAATTTTCTAAGATTATATTCCAAATAAAATTTTAGTCAAAACAATCTTATCAGATTAGCTTTAAAAGTTAAAATATTTAAGCTTAATATACTTATTATATTTTGACTTTTTGATTCAACAATCAAGGAAAAGTATTATTAATGAAAATTAATATCTTTTCATTTTTAAATTATAAAAAATAAATTACGAGGAGCACACATATTGCTTGTTTTTTTTATTTCTAATATTATTAATATATCTAATATTTTGTTTCAGATATTCAAAAAAAATAATATATATATATATACGTGGTCTATTCAAAATAAAAGGTGAATTTTGAATTATTTCGAAAAGTATTTATTTGTTTCGTGACTGTCGACGATACATGGATCCATCACTACACGCCAGAAATGAAAGAACAATAAAAACAGTGGACTTCACCCTGTGAACCTGCTCCAAAGAAGGCAAAAACAAATAATATTTTTTGGATGATTTGAAAAAGTTAGATTATCGCTGGACTAAATGTATCGAACTGCTGAAAGGAGACTATTTTGAGAAAAAAGTAAAAAAAAATATGCGTTTCCTTGCCTAACACAGGTACTTATCATACAGCACTCGTATATCTATAATTTATAATATTTATAAGAATAATAGGTACACCCTCCATTCCAAAAGAAACCGAACTTTTTAAAAAAACAAAAAACCAATGTACATTTTGGAACAAATAATTTTTATTAATCAATGTATTCCCCTTCTGCATCGATACACATATTTGCACGCTCCAACAAGTTGTCAAACGACTTCTCCATGTCCTTTATTGGAATGGTCTTTAGGACGTTTGTCGTCGCCTTCTCAATGGCTTCAATCGATGCGTTCCACTTTCCTTTCAACGCCAAATGTAGTTTAGGGAACAAATAGAAGTCGCACGGAACCAGATCTGGTGAATAGGGCGAATGATGCAAAGAAATAACGTGATTTTTGACCAAAAATTCAGTTACAAGTCGCGAACGATGTGATGGTGCATTATCGTGCAAAAGAGTCCAACTGCCGATTTCTCGATATTCTGGCCGAATACGACGAATTCTTGCCAGCAACCGCTTCATGACGCCCAAGTAAAACTCTCCAGTGACTGTCTGGCCGGGTGGATAATTCCTTTTGAATGTAAAAATCCGGTTCTGGGACGGCCTGATCTTACGTCATCACCCACCGTTTCTCTAACCTATTTGAATCGCCCGAACCACTCGTAAATTTGCGTACGGGATAGATAATCATCACCATATGCATTTTGTAGCATTTGGTGCGTTACAGTAAAAGTTTTACCAAGTTTAACACAAAAATCAATCGCAGCTCTTTGTTTGAAACTCATTTTCCGACCGATGTACAAAACACACTGACATTTGAAACGTAATAACTTTTGTTGTATGCATCCAAATGTCATAAAATTTATACCAGTTGTCAATGAGGGACTAAGCCATCTACGGGTATAATATTACAACAGATGGCATTAATGGTACTATTTTTTTTAAAAGTTCGGTTTCTTTTAGAATGGAGGGTGTATATCCTAGAAAATATAAGAGATTATTAATTATGGAAAGGCAATTCTTTATTCCTATATGTATTGATTCTTTGTTAATATCACAAAAGGTGAGAAATCCATTTCTCGCTATAACCACCGTATTCATCTAATTTAGCCCCGTGTAACAGATGGTTGGTTTTGGACTCTTTCAAATTGAAAAAAACTTGGCATAAGTGCATTGTGTCGGATGGGTAGAATGAAGGCAATACACTTTTTCATTTGATAAATAATTTTATAAATATCACATTATTATAATATATTACAATGTAATATGAAAAATATATATATTTATATTTACAATTCTATCTATAATTTAATATATGAAATTTGCTTATAATATTTATATTCATATTTATAAAAATTTATAAAATTTAATTGCTTTATATTCTTTAATTGGACAAATAGTTTTGTATATTGATATGATAATATACCGGAAGTAGTGAATCTCGAAGAGAGGGAGCCCGGCGAGAAAGGCTGCCCCCAGCCATCCGATTGCCATCAGCAACCTTGTTTTAGGCATCTCCAACCTCTGCATGCGAAAGGGGAAGATGATGACCAGGAAGCGGTCCAGGGTAATCACTGCCAAATGTACAAAGTAGATTGGCACCTTCATTAGAATAACTGAGTTAGAATCAACCTTACTCTATAAACAAGAAAAACAAACACAACTTTACAACCCCTCTTCTTCTTATCTTAAAACAATTCAGATAAAAAAAAAGTTTGGTTTATTTTTTGTTTTTTATTTATTTTTCCAATCAATTTTACCCATCTATAAGTCGTTTCAATTACATAAATATTTGTATTTACATAATATATTATATAAAATTATATTATAAGTAAAAATGAAAATAATGTATAGATTTAATAAAATATATTTAATTATTTTTTTTTAATTATGAATAAAATAATTTTTTTTTTTCATTTTTTAGTAATCATTTTTTTATTAATACTAATTGATTGAGAATATTTCACTTAAATATATTATTTGTATTAAAAATGTCAAAATGATGAGAGGGAATTCTTTGAATAGTAAAAATTTTAAAAAATTGGAATATTAGTATATAATATTATTTTTAACATTCAACTCCTCTCTATTTACAACCATTAATTTATTTATATTTATTGAATTTATAAATAGCTATATATTGTTAAAATTGTTAATAGAATTTTTCGAAATGTATTGATTAAAAACATTATTTAATAAAGTTATTGCTATCTAACACAACACAAATTAAAATCTGAAAAGAATCGTCCTAAGAGTAATAAATAAAAATATGAAAATTAAAATATAGTTGAAATGAAACTTCAAAAGGATTGCCACATTAGTTTTCAAAAGTTTAAAAGATGTTTTTAAATATAGGCTGAAATAGACGAAGCTAAAATGCACTCATATCAATCAATTCATTTTGCGAGAGTATCGATACCACATTTGAATAGTATAAATATGTATATATTGTAATGATATTTTAAAAATATCATTAATCCTTAAAAAATAAAAAATAAAATTTATTTATTTAAAAATAAATGTATTTTTGGAAAGGATTATTTTTGTAATACGTTTCCCCAGAAGAGACTAGTTGTTGAAAAGAGACAAGGGCATTCGTTCGTGGGCTGCCGTCGAGAGTAGACGGACTTTATTGGAAGAAAAAAAGGAACACCATTACACACCATTTAAGCATTAAATATAATAAATCTTATTATAAATTTTATTCTTAATGATAAATTTAATTTTTTTCTCTTTTTTGTAGTCCAGATCTTCGGGGCAGTTCACGCCGATTCAAAGTCCACCCTTTTCCATTACACATATGAGACCAACCCTTCTTTTTCTTAGATTTTTCCCAGCAATATCCAGCCTTATACAAAAAAATAATTACAATATATCATTATATGATAGCGTATTCCACGAACTGTAGATCGGTAGTTTAAAAAAATATTATATTTATAAAGTGAAAATATTCTGTCGGGATATATTAATAAAATGGCTGTGTTAATTATTATGTGTAAACTCCTTTCGACTTCTTATTTAATAATCATCTCTATTTGTGTATCTATCTTTCTATCTATGTATCTATAACTGTGGCTCTACGCAACTCAAAAGTCCTTGGCCGCAACAACCACATTTCTCCAAGTTCCCTATCCTGAGCCACAACCATACAATCCCTACCCTCTCCCATCTCTTTCATGTCCCTTCCTACTTTGTCCACCCACTGCGACCTTGCTCTTCCAAGCGGACGTTTCCCAATCGGTCTATCCATAAATATATTTTTCGCCATTCTTATAAATTATATAAATTTATACATAGATTGAAAGTACAGGGTGGGGCAGAATGTGGTCCCTGATTTGAAGGATGAATTATGAAAGAACAAATAAAGATAATCTCAAAACGTTTTTATTTCCGAAAACTACAATCAATGCCATTTTATTCTCATTTGGTTTTGAAAATTAGTTCACCCAGGTGACGACCTTGGCGAGTGATGCACATGTTGAGTCGTTCAAATAAGTTTCTGAAAAACTCTTTTCAGCATATCTTCTGATATTCCAGTGACGACATATGTTACTGCCTCCTTAAGGGCTTCCAAGGTCCTTTGTAAACCTCATCTTTGAGATAACCCCAAAGAAATCGCATGGGCTCAAATCCAAGGAGCGAGGGGGCCATGGAACATCGCCACGTAAGGAGATCAGGCGGCCGGGAAATAGTCTTTGCAGGATTTGCCGTGAACGAAGGGCGGTATGAGCAGTAGGACCGTCCTGTTGAAACCAAAAGGCTTGTGTCTCATATTGCTGACCATACTCTTCCAATTTAGGTTGAAAAAAATTTTATAAATTAATTTCTGCGGTTAATAATTTTCTAGAGATAAAAATTATAGATTATGTTCAAATTGATAAATATAAGAATATTGTGATGTATTGTATGTAGTTTTGGAAAATAAAAACGCTTTGAGATTATCTTTATTTGTTCTTTCACAATTCATCCTTAAAATTAGGGAGCCCATTCTGCCCTACCATGTACCTACAATATTCGCTAGGATAGAAAACTATATATATATATGTAAATTAGAAATCAAATGTATTGGTTGTAAAACGAGTCTATGTGAATTTTACAACTAATTTTATATAAAACGCTTATATAAGAAAGATTTGTAAATCTTTAATAAGGAATTAAAAGTCTAATAATCTTTAAATTTAGTATAAGCTTGGTTTATAATTATTTTTTGTAATGTAATCGTATTCATTTTATTAAATCTAAATTAATAAACATTTAAAATTCAACTAAATTTATTAATTTACAACTTAATCTATTTAAAGATTACCTATTACGTGTATATTTGATGTGGTTAATTAAATATTTGTTTATAAATTTTTATTTACAATTTGTAGAAAGTAATAATTTTTTATTCCGTTGAGAGCAAGTTAAAGAAAAAATAAACACTATTTAGAGAAACAAATATTTACAAATATATATATATATATAATAATATGATTATAAGCATTAGAAAAATATTTTTAATAAAAATCTGACCATTTAATCAACTAATTACATTTACATCAAAAAAACATGAGCTAATTTATAGAAATGATATAAATTGAAGTTTAATATTAAAATATAATAATATTAATAAAAAGAAATAATAATAATGATATTTAATTAAAATTGAACATCTATACAAATTTTAAAATGGTAAGGGAAAATGGACATTTAAACTTTAATTATAATTCAGATATTTATCTTAAATACATATAATAATGTTTTAAGATCAATGAAGTTTAATCAAGAAATAATAATAAAAAAGTCTTATCATGAATTTATGAATATAATAATAATTTATATTATAATATTTTGTTCTATTTTATTCATAATTTATAGTAATAGGGAATATCTAAACTTAAATATACTAACAATAAATAAAAACCCATTTCTTGACAATTAATTTATTGTAAAATCCTTAAAGCAAAAATTATAGGAAAAAAAGAAAATTTAAATTCATAAAATTCAATTTCTAGTTTAATAGTTATCAATTTTAAGCAAAACCATTCGAGATTATGATGATCCCTCAAAACCTGATAACGTCCTTTAAGATTTCTTTAGTTTTTAGTTTTTTATATAATTTTTAATGTTATTTATAAGTTTTAATAGAAACATAACATAATCAATATTAGCAATCAAAGTTTAAAATAAAAGTTAGTTTAAAAAACATTAGACAATTTCATTGGTTTTTATTGCCTAAGAAATAACAAGGCTCGCACCGAAACTTTTATCTTAAGTTAACTAAATTTTAACCAAATTTTGAGTACTGACATTTGATTATTATTGTACTCTATTTTCTAGTTTACAAAACTCGTATATATTTACTACATTTTCCATTAATAATATATATTCTTAGATAAAATTTAAGTTTGAATTAATTCAAATTCGAAAAATATTTATTTTATTATTATTAATAGATATTGTAACGGGCAAAATTTGTTTAGACTAAGATAAATTATAATTAATAAATTTTGAGAATTCTGCCGATGGTTTTGCCTCCTGGGAGGTGTTGCTCTGATGGGGCGACCCAAAACCATGAAGGGATTCCCAAAAAAAAAACAAACGATAACCTAACCCCATTTTCTTCGATGAAGAGAGACGTAATCAGATCCTTGTATACTAATAGCGTCTCGTAAAAGTTGCGATTCCCGATTTTGTTCAAAACCCAACCCTAACTCAGGCCAGAGTGGCTTATTTTATATTATTTCTCAAATCCAAGTCTTTTTTGTTTTCTATTTGTTATTCATTTACACATATATATTCTTTTCTATTTATATTATAATTAAAAATAAGTTTATGCTTAAAAAATTCTTCAAGTGATAAATTATTTACAATTATACCTATCATCTTCGATATCATATTTATCAAATTTAATATCAACTATTAAATTGGCGCCCATCGTGAGGCATAATATCAACTATTAAAATATTAAATTATTTAATTAGAAAATAAAATATGTATTTCACCACTCTATTGAATTTATGTATATAATCTTTCATTACCGCATTGAATATTTACTAAAGAATTTGAATTGAAGTTTGAAAGTGAGTTTTGAAAATTATGATTGTTATTAGTTATAGCCATTTAATATTATAATATAAATAAATCAAATTTAAAATAAGAATAATATAGGTATAAATGTATTAAAAAATAAAAAAAATTTTTATTATTTTTAACATAAAAAATTGGAAGTAATCGAATCTGAAATTCTATAATTATAATTTCCAATTTATTATAAAATGTAAAATAAACAATAAACGAAAGTTATAAATAATTTTGTCAAGCGAAATATAATTTTATTACTTTTTATTAAATAAAATTAATGATCAACTAAGAGAATTGAAATAGAGGAGATAAGAGATAAGAGATGAGTTATCATTACAAGCATCAAAAGATGAAAGAGAGAATAGAACATAAGCAGAGAATCTGGGAAATTATATCTTAGAAGTTGAAATCATAATTAAAGAAGCTCTAAAAAAACAAGTGAAAGTACTTAAAGCATCGGACCTTATAGGTATATCGATACTAAACTTAGATTATTTTGGAATAACAGGAAATGGAACAGAGAAAAGAAAAAATGAACATTTATATAAGTAATTGGCTTCAGAAAATTTAGCTAACGATTTAATGGTGCTATAAACGATAACAAATAAAAAATGTGCCATCGTTATCTTATAATTTTAATTATCTTTAGAGAAAAACTAGGAGTAAATGGACCTCGTTATTTGATGTCATTATAAATAATATAGATCACACTGAATTCTCTCTCACTGGTCCCTATAAGATTTGAAAAACTATTTACATCATTTAAAAAAAATCTGGAGTGTCTTCACTCGACTATCTCGCAAATTTGAATTGGATTAATTAACATAATTTATATTTATAAATTAAATTGAATTATTTAAATTATAAATTAAAATTAATAAATAATATTTATATATATAAGAGTGACTCTCGTACTATGGGGCGCGAGCATATCCAAGACAAAATGTTATTTAAAAAAATTGGTTAAGTCAGTGAATGTAAAGAGGATCTTAAACAACATTTCCGACTTTTTTTCAAAATAGTTCTAAAAAAAAGGTAAAATGTTTTTGCGATCAGGTTCTTAAACATTTTCGATTTTTTCAATTTTTTACACTAAGCTTTGTGTGCCGCCAAATTTTTAAACCGTTAAAAGTGTGCCGCAGTAAAATAAGTTGACCTGTGGCCAGGTCCGAACCGACCGACGGTTTGAAAAATTAATTTCCAGCTTCAGAAACAATTTCAAATAATTTTAATATATCTATTAATGTAATAAAAAACAAATATGAATATAACATAAATATTTTTAATTTTATTTTATTTATAATATATATGTAAGACCAGGCTGTGACGTCATGAATGGCTTGATGACGTCATATAATTTTAAATCAAGTAAAAACTAATAAATATGATTTTTCTCGAGGATAAAACCAATACAAAGTGCATGATTCGTGGTGATATATAAAAAAATCTCCTCATGTGAAATTTGGTGTGAAAATAACCCTTTCCTTCCTATCGTCGATCGCTAATACTACCACTTCCGGTTTCCGGATATACACCAAAAGTTGATCAATTCATCCCACTGATGCATTAAGTAAATATACCAAATTTCATCAAAATCGGTTGAGCCGTTCAGGCTGTACACATCTATACGGACGGACAGACGGACGGACAGACGGACGGACAGACGGACAGACGGACGGACAGACATCATGCTAAAAATACTTTTTTCTGTTTAGAAAATGCATGATTCGTGGAGATATGTAAAAATCTCCACATGTGAAATTTGGTGTGAAAACAATACCTCCCTTACTATCGTCGGTCGGTAAAAAAGGTTGAGAACCACTGTTGTATACATTTTATAGTATGCGGTGGGGAGGGGGGGGGGGCGATGAAAATTATGATTGAAAATTGGGCCGTGAATACTACAAGGTTGAGAAACACTAATATATAATATAAATTTAAAGTGAAAAATTGTTATTGCTGTTGTGTAAAATTAACAGAAGTCGAGATGAGTGTTAACGCCAGAATGACGATAAATAAATAAATGAAAATAAGAACAATTCACAGTTTACTTTTTTAAATGTGTTTCTTTCTATTAAACATATAAAGTTAAAAAAAGTTATTAATATATCTAATTTGTAATATTTTTAATTAAAATTTAAAAAAAGATGTTATATATTCTTTCTTATTAAAACCCCTACCATTTTCTTAATCCTTGACTTGAATACGAAAAAGCGTGGCGTGAGCTTAAGATAAATAGTACCTATGGGTGGATCAATCTATTTTTCCTAAAATTGTATTTATTATTATATTCAGTTAATAAATATATTCATAAAAATAAGTAATCAATATTTGATTGATCTATATTTCGTATATGATTTTAATAACCAGATTATTAAAAGCTTCAAATGGAATCCATTACATTTCATGTTTATTTAATTTCGTTTTTTAAGAGACATTTTCTTAATCCTTTAAAATATGTTTGCAATATCTGCTTTATGATTTTAATCTAATAGCTTTTTTTCATTTTGTTATTTATTAAGAATTCAATTCTCTCATTCTGTCTAAAATAAAATACTCTTTAAATATCTATTGTACATTCTGTTTTTTGAAAAAAGGTTTAGAAGGATTCAGATATTCGTATTTATTAAATCCCTTTCAAACATTTGCTTTGAAAAATACTAAATTTAATTAATTTATAAAATTATTACAAATGTATTAGCTATATATAGGGTGACCCAGCCAGTAGTTGAACCCCTTCCAGTAGTTGAACAAATTACCAAAAATCCGCCAAAATCTCAAGAGGAAACATGCTTGGAACTTGAAATTTTATTTTATTTTTAAGTTGTTATTTTGTCACAACTGAAACACCTATCGTCTGCTGCACGTGACTTAAGTACTCAGAGATATTATTTTTTTTCTCAAATGAAATGCTTGTTTTTGCATTCACGACTAGTCTACTGAAAATACGGTAAGTAAAAGTAATCCACGTGCATCCTAGTCATTTTTAGAGATATTTTTACCGAATTGGTCTTAAATTAAAGCTAAAGGACTACATTTTGAAGCATGATATTAAGGTATAGATATTTTTTATTTTTTAGAGCTCTAAACTGACTGTTCAACTAATGGCACTGTTAAAATGCACAAATTCCAGTAATTGAACAGTGGTGAACGAATGGCCTTTTGTCTGAGTGTATTGAAAAAGAGCCCGAAATTAATCATAATTTTGATGCCTCACCTTCAGCATTGAATGTTAGTGCAATCCAAGCGACACTTTCAAGACAAACGGACTCGCCTAAAGTAAAGTAAAGTAAAACCAGGAATCTGTATGCAGTAACGGGACTCGACTCCCAAAGCAATTTCGTATCAAAAGTTTAAAAAATTTTAAAAATATTTTTAATTTTGTATCTTATGTGTATATTGCCGATTGGTGTTTGTTTGAAATAAATAAATATATGTATTATTTTGTTATTATTATTATTATAATTTAAACATTGAGCAATGTTTGGAATGTGAATCAGCCTTGTATTGTGTTATGAGTGCTCAAGCTATAGGCCTAGATATTTGTTAAGTCGTTTTGGATGTGTACCTAAACTTAAAATAAAAAAAACGGGTGTTCAATTACTGGAATATCGAGCGTTCAAAAACTGGACATGTCTGTTCAACCACTGGGATAAAATCATAAAAAATGTTGTGAATTTTTTTTTGCTTTTTATTTTTCAGTTAAGCACTGATTAATATTTTTTTTAATAACTACAATAATAAAGCTTTGTTAAAAATCCATTAGCTTAGTTTTACGGCTAATAGTATAGAACTTACAACAGGATCCGTGGTAAACTGGCTTTATTTGTTCAACTACTGGTTGGGTCACCCTATATATATATATATATATAGAATTCATTCGGCAAGTGGTTGATTACAACTTATCAAAATTTAATTAATAAGTAATTCTGATAATTTGTTAATAATTATATATATTTTTAATTCGATATATTGATTTTATAAAATTCTTTTTGTTTGCAATAAAATATCAAAAAAGTTTTTAATTTTTAAATTATGTTTTTCACTAAAGAATTTGCTCTTTATAATTTATTTATTTGTTCTATGAACATCTATTTGTCCATCCATTAGTTGATATGTACTTATATTTCATCAGTTTATTTACATACTTAAAAGTTTATATACCTACAATTAATTATCTATAATATAAAAATGTATAATATACTTATACATAAGATAGAAAGTAACAAGAGATGGCACTCTATTTGATTCACTTTAAGAGTACTTAGAAACATTTATCATTTTTCAAGTTACGAGTTCAATGCATTCTAGAATGTAGCTCGTAACCTGAAACAAATTTTCCTATAAGAATTAATATAAATGCAATTAATTGTTTTCGGATATTACTACAAAAAATTATATTCAATAATAAACAATATCTTATCTTCTTATACTAACAAAAATTGTATATATATATTTGTATTTTTGAAATATTAAACCGTTCGAAGGATTTTTTTGAAATTCACACCATAGATAATATTTAAAAGAAAAATTTATCTCTATAGGTTTCAGCCTCGGTAAAAATAATCTTTGTTAGTTTTTTCTTAATTTAAAATAGAAATTTTAATAATAAAAAATGGCGCTGGGCAACGCCGGACAGCGCTTCCATAAAAAATAAAATTAAAATTATTTATTTTAATAATATTTTGTAATCAAATTACGAAATATAAGTATATTATGTTATATCCACAGGCCATACTTTTAAGTCTTTCAGTTTCAGTTGCATTAATACGTACGTTTAAGGGCTGTATGTTTGATGACTATTTTTTATAACGTTTTTCTCAACTTTACTTGGCGTGTCTCTCTGTCGGTCTGTTCGCTCTTTAGACAAATTGAAATCGATTTTTCATCATCTTTAGATTGAGATAGACTTTTGAAAATTTTTATAGATATTTCAATGGATCCCTAGAAGGTATAGAAGAAATATAATTGAATTATAATTAATTATCGATTAATTACTTTTAGTAACTAACTCCTTTTGTATTGCTCCAATTAATTTTTTTTCAACGGATTCTGAAGGAGAAATATTGATTTCAGGATAGATTTTCATTTTGAACGTATTTAAAAATACGATTTTATAGTATTAAAATTAATGATGAATTCTTATTAATCAGTTGTAGCGCCAATGAAGAGGGTTTTTCCCCTCAAATGGCATAGAGAAAAAGTCCTTTTTTATAGGGAAAAAAACAATAGAATAACCTTTTTTTATGAAGACAATATGAGTACATTATTCTATATACATTTATAAAATCTTATATTAATAAAAATTATTTATTTATAAATATAATATAATAATTATTATTCAATAATAACATTTACTTAACATAAATACATAAAATCAATTTTAGAAGATTAATATATTTTTTTGTTTTATTCAATTTGTGTAAATTTTCGTATAACTTCATCTTTTCTATTTCTCTTGTTATATTAAATAAATTTATCAAATTAAAATTGCACTAAAAAGAATAAAATAATATAAATATAAAAAGTTTTTATAAAATAACGTTTTTCTGATGAACTAAAAAGTATAAAATAATTTTTCTATAAGCCTGACAAAGTTTATGGATGAATTGCTTCATATTCAACTAAAAACCATAGGCGCTTTTAGTTTTCATTTGATTTCTACGCTATTAACTTCCTTTATAGAGCTATATAATTCATATATATATATATATACCACACTAAAACATTTCATTAACAAGTAACACTATATCTTCTAATATAATCAACCATTTTGGATTTGATTAATAATATTGAAATTTAATCAAAATTCTTTTAAATTTTGATACATACTTTGATATAACTATATTACAGTGAAAGAATTTTGATTAAATTTCAATATTCTGAAGGAGAAATTATAGCTCTATAAAGGAAGTTAATAGCGTAGAAATCAAATGAAAACTAAAAGCGCCTATGGTTTTTAGTTGAATATGAAGCAATTCATCCATAAACTTTGTCAGGCTTATAGAAAAATTATTTTATACTTTTTAGTTTTACTTTTAGTTCATCAAAAAACGTTATTTTATAAAAACTTTTTATATTTATATTATTTTTAATTTATGTTCTTTTAAATTATTTGAAATTGTTTAATATATTTTGTCGTTTATTTATTTTAAATAATAATCTTAATCTTAAATATTTATAGTTCATAAGGAATAATTTTTTTAAAGTACCGAACTGCGGCTCGGTGAACAAGGAACTTATATATTAATGCTCATAATAACGTAAAATATTTATACAATATTAAAACAATAGTTTACTCATGGAGCTTTATATAGAACGCGTCGATATGTCATGCATGTAAGAGGAAGGATTAGTCGCTTCTTTGATCTTCTGTATCTCAATTGAACACACACAGAAGATTCACTCTTTTTATCACTAACTTTAACTTTCTTGATGGTGTTGGTTCATATTTATTTATCCCTATCCCTACCATTTCTCTTAAAGAAGTTTTTAACTCGCTTCTGAAATGAGCCATGGCAACATCATCAAATAAATTAATACCCCTAATAGCTGTTGCTTCTTCTTTAATAAGTGTGTTTAGCTATAACCACATTGAACTAAGAACTTGAATCTCTACTGTCGACAGTATATTTTGACCCTTTTAACTTTCCCCTCTCGCAACTAGAAATTTTACTCGTAAACCGAAACAGACGACTAAGCTCATTAAAATTCGGGACACGCTTAACTATAGAATCAACTGTATTAAATCAATTTATAATAAGTAAGTATATATTTTATTAATTATTTGTATTTATATTTATTTTTTATAATGTATATTTAATTCGCGTTATCATTCTTTATAAAATAAAGATATTACTTTTACAAGATTACAAGATATATATTTAACGAAGTGGAATAATAAATAATAATCATAGAAAGAAGTCTCTAGAGAAAGAAAGAGAGAGAGAGAAAATATTAGTATTAATTTTCTGACCTGTGAGCGTGAAGACACTCAACTCAGAGCTGAATGTGCTGAGAAAGCCGGCAAATTGGCAAAGGCGACTCGACCTCCAATCAGCATCGTAAATAAAATAGACGCCCCGATAGTAAGCGTCGGCGGCGGCGATGACCAGCAGGTAGGTGCCCATCACCATGTCCCCCAGGGCCAGATTTGTAATCAAAAACGAATGGACCTGTCAACAAAATCTCCTTTCTCATTTCATTCTATTTTTATGAGTTGGAAAGTTAATATGTTACATCTAGATTATCTAGATGATATGCAAAAGTTGTTGATATATTTAATATATATATTAAATAAGAATAATATATGTATTTAAAAAAAATGTATATAATTTTCAATTATAAATTGTGCTTCTTCTCGAGAAAAACTTGGAATTTTAATTTTCTATTTCGCGAATTTATTTTTTTAATAGTTGTTAAAATTTGTTAATAAATGAAAATTTGATTTTAAAATAATATATAAAGAACATACGGGGCACGTCATTATGTCCGTGACTTTTTGAATTTCCCGTCTCTTAAATGAAATGGCAACTCTGCTCCTGTCAGCAACTAGCAACTGACTCCTGTGGAAATCCAGCGTTCTTCGCACCTAGACAGAGGACTCTGCCCCGTGTGCCCCCGAAACAATTCGTATTATTTGGTTGAAAGTCTGTATATAATATTTTAATTTATTTGATGTATAAAACTAAAACTAACTATTTTAACTTATTTGGTCTCCCTACAACCACACAAAATTTAAAAGAATTGAAAAATTTATATTTTTAATTTAAATTTGATTTAATTTTAACTTGTGAGTCATAATAATTGATTTACAAAATATTGAATATTCTTAGCGAGGTTAGATTGGATCTAATGTTGTCCAATTTGGTCTTAATCCACATTGGTATTTCCCAAGGTTAGAAAAAAAAACTTATAAGTTTAGATTTATTTCATTTACCCCATCCAAGTTGTCTGAGAAATAATCATAATCAAATAATACTTATATTTAAATATTTTATTTAAATATTCAAATTTTAAAGTAATATAATTAAACTACTATTTCTGAATTTAAGAGGATGGAAAATTTTATTTTTTGATATTATATACAAATTGATGTTATTTTTTATTAATTTACATCTAAAAAGAGAATTTAATAAACATAATAAATAAAAAAAGATACCTTTTAATAAATTATAATAGAGTATAATAGAATTTAAAACAACTCCTGTATATCATTTGTCCAAAAAATAATAATTTAATTTTTATATAATCATGTTGCACTTAAAATATAGTAGTAATTAATAATTGAGTAATTAAATTAAAAACAAAAACGGACAAAAACAAATTTGGATATTATAAATTATAATATCATAAACTGTACAAAAAACTATAATACAATAAATAATGACAATCAGAAAAAAAATTTGAAGTGTCTCTACTTGAATATGTATCTCGAAAAATTGAATGGGTTAATTAACATATAATATTTAAATTAAATTTAATTAATTAAATATAAATCAAAATTAATAAATAATATTTATTAAATCAGCGCGTTTTTGTCTCTTTGTTGATGACACCATGTCACGTTCTGGCGCGTGATTAGCAGTCAACATGTTAAAAAATTTAAAAAATTCCGGTACTTTCAGGGATTCAATCAAGCTGAAATTCTATATATAGCAGTTTTATACAATTTTTAATCATGTGAAAAACTATCAAACATATATCTTTAATTTTGCGGTCAGTTTAGAGAAAAAATACTTCCCTTATACGAAGTATGCGGGAAAGTAAAAATGAAAACGTGGTAGTAATGGTCCTCTTCCGAATGAACTATATTTCTCAAAATTGATGGATAACTAAGAATTTTGAATAATGCCCGTGCAGCAAATTTCATTGTATATACTTATTGATTACGTAGAAAGAGGGAAAGTAAAAACAACGTATATCAAAAACACATAAGATAAATATACGAAAATATAATTAGATTAATATTAAAAATTATTTAATAATTTAAAAAAAATAAATTTATATGGAAATAGAGTATATTCATTTCCCCATTAATTCAAAAGGTTTATTCGTAAAAAACTAACAAAGGTCGTTATGGTTTTACGTAAAATCCTACCTTAACGAATGAGGTTTACCATTTGATAAGAATTACATTGATTAAATTAAATCTAAATGGCAGAGATTACAATTTAAAAAAATGAAAAATATTGATTAAAAAAAAATTCATTATTGGATATAATAATTGCTAATTATAAATTATTATATAATAATTCGAGTAAAAACATAAATATACCAAATATAGTAGTAAAATGAAAAATATGAAATAAAACAATCATATTAATTCGTAATATACTGCCTTTGCGGCGCTTTTTGCACCAAAGAAGTGGTGGAAAGTCTGAAAGTAATTGTTTTTCATTTATTTGATTTCAATCAGTATATTATAACATTCATGTCTTTTTGTTTTCTTATTTAAAATATATATATTTAATCAGTAAATTAATTAAACATTTTATTGTATATGTTATAATCAATTATAATATTCCTTAATATTTATTTCGATACTTTTTTTTATTAACATTTAACGTTTATTTGATTATTTTTATTTTAATGAAAATTTAAGGGTATACCCACACCATACAATTAAATTCAAATATTTATTTTTTAATTTAAATTCAATTTAATTTAAACTGAATGTGAGTCATAATAATTGGTATACAGAAATATTGTCTTTATAGGTATTATTTGTCTAAAAACAGAATTTAATTTTTATATAATAAATAAATTGATAATTGAATAATTAAACTAAAAATAAAAACAAAGATTATCATTTTAATTGACGTTTTAAAATATTTTTGAATTCATAAAAAAACTAAAAAACAATAATTTATATTTTTAATTAGACATGAATAAAATTTATACCATTCACTTTTAAATAAAGAAAAGAAGAAATCTATATATATATATCTTATATCTTACTAACAAGTCTATTAGATAATCTATATATTTATTACATTTAACGAAGAGAGCCGAAGGGGTCGAAGCAATTAGTTCTTGATAAAAAGTATAAACTGTTTTAAATTAATTAAATGATTAATTCTGCCGTTATAATTATTTGCAAATTGAATGACCCTATGATGGATGAACATGTTATTGACCACAATTATTTCCCTTACATACTCGTATACATCTGGTGACACCTCCATTATTCTGTTTCATTGTTTAATGCATTAGAACCATTCAGATAGTTCATGATCTTATTGCATTTGCGTATCACCAAGCATGGTTTTAGGAAATAGCAATTATATTTTCATATATCAATATGTAAAAGATATGGTATATTGAAAGTAATTGAATCTTAAACATTTTTGATAATTTAATTTTTTCCATGATAATTAGAAAAATACATTTTTGTTCTTATTTTAGAATCTTTTTTCTCTCTCTCTCTCTCTTAATAATATTAAATAATATAATAATCTTTATAATTATAATTAATATTAAATAAGAAAGGAATAAAATAAAAAAATAAGAAAATATAGTGATTTACAAAACACAAAAGTAATTAATTATCCAAATAACAATTTGAGCAAAAGCCCGATAAAAATATATAAAATTAACTAACTAGTCATATTAACACGCTCATATGTGCTCATACAATTAAGAATAAATTTATTATAAAGATTGACATAATTTACAATATGTCAATCAATCTTTTTTAGATTTAAGATCTATTAAGTCTGTTAGCAATTAACGTGTAAGCTCTGACCCAACTTGTAAGGGTCGTCCAGCTGAACACTATAAAGGGCAACACTTGCCAAGATCATAATAGATATAAAAATAAATAGTTGTAATGTAATACATTTTTAGAGACATATTGAACGAAAAATCAAAATAAGAGCCAACTTTTTCAACGGGCCGGCGAACGTTCAAAAGATCCGCGCTTAAAAGTATTTTGCCCACCCCTGAACTAATGACAAGAACTAAGCCCGTGTAAACTTGCCATTAGTACTAATGTAAAAGGATTAAAGAAATAATTCAATTTTTTTGATAATTTATATTGGAATTTAATGAAAAAATGCTAGAGCCGCATAGAAAATGATAAAGAGCCGCACTTTCGACGTGTCTGGTATATAAGGTAATGGCACCTATAGATAACATGGCACCTATAGATGACACTTTTGAATTTAAACTAAAAAAATAAGCAAATTTTAAAACATACGCGGAATTTTTTTTTTTAAATGATAGTTTTGTTTTTCCACCACCTGAGGAGATATCCTACAACAATACAATAATTCGCCCTATTTTTTTTCTTTTAACTTGAAAAGCAGACCGGATCGTCAACAATTGATTTTTTCAACAAATCTTAAAGATAACCTTAAGCTAACTAATGTTCTTAATTAGTATTTTATATTTTTATTTTCATATTTATCAAGAATTTAATAACTACATTATAAAATAGACTTATTATAGATATAAATCACTTCAATTTAAACACCTAATTTTTAAAAATATCTTTTTTATCAACCGTGTCATCTATAGGTGCCCCTAAAAATTGTTTTTCCTAAAGATGACAGCAATGTCAGCTATAAGCAGGTTTTTAAAAAAATTGTCTATTATATTAATAGCTGTAAAGAGGAGATAATTTTATATAATTCAACCAAATTGCATGTCTGACTAAAGGTGACACTGTGTTTTATCTTTAGGTTTTTCACTGTCAGAAAATTTTTTTCTGTTCCAGAACTTCAAACACTATTTTTTTGAAAATTTTTTTAAATTACTCTGTTCTCAATGTATAAATAAAAATGCATAATTAAAAAAAGATTTGTTTAAAATCAATTTTATATTTTATTATAATAATCAGCTAATGTATCATTATATGAAACCTGATTTTTTTATTATAACTAAAGTTAAAGCAGCAACAAGGTGTTGGAAAGATGTTTTACTTTGTAAATAAATAAGTTGAAGATAAAGAGAGCAAGCGAAGTGAAAAAAAGTAGATGTCATCTTTGGGTTCCATAATTGTCATCATTAGGTTCCACCAAAATTTTTGGTGTCATCTATAGGTTCCATTTGATTACTTTGAAAAAAAATTATATTTCCTCTTAAACTCATATAAAAGTTTAAAATATTTATCCTGGTGATAAAAGGTAAGATAAGCTTTATAATAACCAAAAGATTTTTTTTGTGAGACGTATAATTTCAGTTTTATAAAAGAAAATAGCGACAAGAGCGCTTAAAATGTCATCTATTGGTGCCATTACCTTAATATATAAATATATAATTTAAATAATAATTTAAATATTTAAATAAAAATAAAATAATTTAATATTTATTTATTTAATTAAATATTTTATTTTAATAATTATAGTTATATATTATTTATTTTATAACAAATAAAACTTATATAATATAATAATATAATAGTTTATATTAATACATAATATTGAAAAATAAAAATTATCGATAAATATATTAATAAGAACTAAGTAATCTATCAACAAATTCAAACACCAAGAAGAAATAGGATTAAAAGAGTGAATTATAGGTATATATATATACAATACGAAATCTAGTTTTCAATTAATATTTTTTTCAAACACATAAAATTCAAATTACTATTTATAGAATAATTTTTTTTTTTTGAAAGACCCATGTCGAAAGACGCCATCTAGTGTCTTTGGGGACAACTTAAGTGGTTAGGTGATGATACACACATTAGGGCTTTTATATATATAATATAATATATATGTAATTTTTTGTTAAATTTGACCCTATGATTAATGATTATAATGACTTTGATTCATTGAGAAATAAAGTTTGCAAGTGAATAATATCACATTGTGTTAAATCACCAATTTATAAGTATTTAGAAAATAATTTTACACAAACAATTTATTTTTATAATATTTATTTATTTTTATAATACAAAACCCATAAATAAATAATTAGAATAAATTTAAATTTAACTTAGAGTAAATATTTATTATTTTTCCTTTATTTTTGATATGTGATTAATGTATCAGCACATTTATGTTTTTTTTATTTTTTATTTCCCATATTTCCCATATACCTACATTATTAATTTTTTTTATCATATTTTTCCACAATTTTTAACATTTTGAACAAAAAAAAAAATAAAATAACAATTGACGAATATTTGTTCGTAAATAGCTTTGAAAAGAATTAAACGAAAAACATTTGTTGTGTAAAGAAACAAAATATATATATATATTCGGAATAATAAATTATTTCTTTTCATAATATCAATTGCCTTTATTATAAATTAGCAAATGAAAATTAATAATAAAGAATGATGAGCAACCAGTGAGTTAAAATATTGTTTTATTTCAAATGTACTCGGTGATGTTATGATTTTATTCTATTATATTATTTATTTAATTGTCAAAATGAACCAACATAAAATGTATTGATGTGTGGGTATGCGTAGTAGGTTTTATCAAAGTTTTGTTAATTTAAATTTACAATCCAATTGTATAATTCATTCCGTAGAACTTTATGTATAGCATATAATATGTTTAAAGAGCATAAAAATTATATTTTTAATGATTCAATGATTTTCCATTAATTAAAAATATTTTTTTTAAATTTTGTATATGAAAATAAAAAAAAAAAAATAAATAAAAATAATTTAAAAAGGCAATAAAATGAATTGAATAGTTAATTTTTTTTTTATTTTTCTCTCGTTAAATTAAAATATTGGAAAAAAGTTCATTTTAAAGCAATTTCTGTTCTATTTTATACAATTCAATCATTTTTTATTAAATTTGAAAAGAAGAGCTTCATTTCAATGTAATCAACCTTCTCAGCTTAAAAATAAAATATATGGACGAATTAAACTACCCTTTTTTAAATATAAAAATGTTCAATATGATAAATATAACAATTTGATAAAAATTTGAGAAGTTTTTAATACGACCATAAATTCTTTATCACCCGGGAAGGAGAATAAAATTGTTAGTATATTTTTCCTTTAAATCGAGGTGAAAAGTAGCATTTTTAATTCTTGAAGTTTTGTCATTATTGAAACATACTCCATGATTGTATGTTTATTTATTATTAAGTCCTTTATCCAGTTTAATAATCTTTGTTTGCTTTTTTACTCTTATTTTGATTTAACAAGTTTTGTTTTCTTTAAATTAACTTCTAAGTTTGCGTTATTTGAACATTTTTTAAATTCCTTAATTATTTTTCTTTATTTCATCTAATGAAACTCAACAAAACACAACACCTTATGCTATTCAACACCACATATTTATGTCATGTTACTTTCTCAGCTTTAAAACATATTAAATCCCAATATCGTTTAACGTTAAAAAATGTTGGAAAGGTCTTATATTCAGCCAGCTGTGTCAAACATTCCACCAAGATTTAATTTGTTATGCAATAAAAAACAGACACATCTATCTCATTAAATTCTTTTTTTATTAAATATTAATTTAATAGTTACCACTCATCGACTATATATACTAAATAGACTAGAGAATCGATAAGGACGGTCCGAATTCCCTTTTATTTATGTTTTTGCAAAAAATGCAATTTTGAAAAGGCATAAACTTTTAACTATAATATAAATACAATTTTACAAATTTTCGTGAAATTTTTAATTTTAGATATTTGTATGTTTCTAAATGAATTCTAAAACTATGAGGGCAGGTCAATAACAACGACACTTTTTAAATTAAACACAGGTTTTTGGATAAAAAAATTATTTTAGTTTTCACTAAAGGTGATGGATGACCTTTTTAATCCTCTCTCATTTTAAGAAAGAAAATATTAAACACCAATTAACTAATTATTGTTGGCAACTAAGTAATTGCGGATTTTTTTTTACGAAATCAAAGACAATTTTTTCATGGAACTAAATAACTTTATTCTGTAATGTATTGCCCATTTTGATCAATGACCTTTTGCCATCTTTCAGACAGCATCATAATCCCACGTTCATAAAACTTCTGGTTTTTATTAGCAATCGTATTATCTTATCTCATATTATAAATAAAATAAAATTAAAAATATTTATGTTATATCCATATTTGTTTGTTTTTTTGCATTAATAGATACATTTAAATTATTTGTAATAGTTTCACAACGTTTAGAAGATTTATCTTTATTCGATATAGGAGAATTAAATGACGTCATTAATTTCGTCATACAGCGACTCTGTAAATACAAAATATTATATACTAGCTGTTCCGTCCGCCTTGGGCGTTCTTCACATCTAGACGGGGGGCTCTGCCCTCTGTACCCTATATTTGGTTGGAAGTTTATATGTAAAGGGTTTTATCATCCATTTTATTTCAATCAGTATATTAGATAAAACATTTATTTATTTTGTGTTCTTACTCTTAATATATTTTAATTTAATCAGTAAATTAATTATATATTATTATTGTAAATGTTATATCTATATCTGTGCTCTCCGGCAGTCGAAAGTTCTTGGCCGCAACATCCACATTTCTCGAAGTGTCCCTTCATACATTGTGAATCCACCCATAATAATATCTTACTTGAAAATGAAAATCCAATTATGATTCATCATCGATATCCATATTTATAATACTTTCTGTATTTCCAACTGAAGTAATGTATCTTGGATGGAAACATGTTTTTGAAAAAATATCTAAGTTATTGTATTTTACTTAACATAAAAATATGCCTAAATACTGTATGTATAATTAACCAATTGCGTATACATACTGTATGTATAAATAGTCACATCCATATTTTATATCAACAGGCCTACTTTTCTGTTTGTATGTTATTATTTGAATGACGATTCGGTGAATCAGGTATTAATATTACCAGCCAAAACCAATAATAATGAATCATTTTTTTTTAACTTAATTACCGAGCCGAGGCTCGGGGTCCCGATATATTATATTGTAACCTATATATATATAATTATTTATTATTATTATTCTATTTTTTTATATTTTCTATTCAATATGAGTTGCATTTTTTTAAATATATTGTTAGATATTATTCAATTAAATATAATTTTTCTATTTTCAATTTGAAGTCACATTTATTCTAGAGACGCCCAAACTGCAGGGTTAATTTTTTTTCTTTTATCTTACTTTACGGATTAATTTATCTAAAAAAAATGATAAATTCTGATAATTATATTTATTCTTTCAATATAAAGTTATTTTCTGAGAATTCTATATGATTATCAAAAGCAAAAATCAATTAAAATGAAAAAAAAAAGAAAACATTTAAACGTTCTCTTTTCATTGTAGATGAAAAAGGTCAGTTTTTAATCTTTTCATTTATTAAAAAATTTTATTATGTGTATTTTTATTATGTGTATTTTTAAATACAATCTATAGGTATATTAGTATTTAATTAAAAATAATAAAAAAAAACAATTAAATTATTCAATTCAATTTTAAACTAACAGTCTAAATTATGCACGACGATTTAAATAAGTTGACCTGTGGCGAGGTCCGAACCGACCGACTGTTTGAAGTAAATTAATTAGCAGCTACAGAAATCACCACGAATCATGCACTTTGTATTGGTTTTATCCTCGAGAAAAATCATATTTATTAGTTTTTTCTTGATTTAAAATTATATGACGTCATCCAGCCATTCATGACGTCACAGCCTGGTCTTGCATATATATCTATATATATAAAGGAGAGTGTTTGTATGTATGTATGTATGTATGTATGTATGTAATTTGTTTACTTTTTTGCTGTCATAGAAACAAACAAAAAAGAAATTCCCAATCAAAGAATTATTATAATATTTAACTTTTTATTTTAAATTCTAATATTCAAATATCATTTCAATTAAATAATTTATTCTAAAAGTTCTCATTTTAATTAATATAATAAAATATTTAAATCATATTTAACTTAAATTATTTTGTATTTATTCTTTCTATATTTGAATACTTCTTTTATTTTAAGGGAGGGAATTAACTATGATCTAAAAAAATTAATAAATGAACTTAATAATAAAAAATCAAATAAATCCATTAATTTAAATTAATACTATTAATGAATGTATATATTGTTAATTTATCTATAGTTTTATACCGTTAATTTTTATAAATTAATTTTTATAAATTGTCTCAAGTCTCTAACTTTGCATTTTCTCAAATTTTATTATAATTAAAAAAATTCAATAAAAATCAAGCAATGAAATTAAAATATCAAAATGAAATGATCAAGAAATATTATACTCTATTATAACATATACAATACTTATAAACTATAGGCGGAGGAAATATTAGACGATATCACATAGCGGGTTCAGGCCAAATCGATCAACATTAATTAAGATATTTTCATTATGACAGATATTAAAAAACCGCGAATTCAATAATTCTGTTCACTAATTATTTGTAGACTTTAGTAAAACCTACGCATGACTCAATAGATCCGGATAAACTTTTTCAAATTTTGATCTTCAAATTTATCTTGAAGGTAGTAAAGAAAGAGTAAGATGCGGAAATCAATTGTAAAATATTAGGTGACCCAGACGACTTAAATATAATAGGAGATTCGGCAATTGCAATTACAGATAGCGAGGAAAAATTAATCGAGGTAGGAAAAGAGATGAGGTTTGAAATTAATAATGATAAATAAATATATTTAGAAACAAACAGGAGCAGTATTAACAAACAAAATGTAGAATTTGAATATGTAGAAAAATTGAATGTAATCACGAAGGATAATAATATTTGAGAAGAATTTAAATCGAAGTTGCAATCGGGAAACGCCTGTTATCATGCAGTAAAGAGGCTTATCTCATCAGAATTATTATAAAAGGGAATGAAAATTAAAATATATAAAACAATTATTTTGTCTGTTGTATTATATGAGTGTGAGACATGGTCTATGATCTTAGGAGATGAGAGTGGATTCAGAGTATTTGAGAATAGGATTCTCCCCAGCATTTATGGGCCAAAGAAAGATGAGGGAATGACGTACGAGAGATGGAACAGAGGTTCAGGATAAGGACACTTGGAGAAATGTGGTTGTAGCTGCCAAGAACTTTCGAGTACCGTTGAGCCACGCATGGTCTATGACCCTGGGAGATAAGAGTAGATTCAGATTATTCTTTCCAGCATTTATTGGCCAAAGAAAGATGAGGTCACCGGGGACACTTGGAGAAATGTGGTTGTAGCTGCCAAGAACTTTCGAGTAGATAGATATAACATATTCAATAATAATATATATAATTAATTTACTAAATAAATTAAAATATATTTTAAATAATCACACAATAAGAAATTAATGTTTTATGTTATACATTGTTTGAAACAAAATGGATGAAAACCTTTTACTACTTTCAACCAAATACTATGTACCACTCGGGGGTACAGGGGGCGGAGCCCCCGTCTAGATGTAAAGAGCGACGAAGGAGCTCTGAGCAGCTAGTTATAAATAAAATAAAATTAAAAATGTTTATATTTATTATTTATGTATCCATATCTGTTTTTTATTATATTAATAGATATATGAAAATTATTTGAAATTGTTTCTGTAGCTGGAAATTAATTTATTTCAAACCGTCGGTCGGTTCGGACCTGGCCACAGGTCAACTTATTTATTTTTTAAATCGTCGTACATAATTTAGACTGTTGGATTAAAATTGAATTGAATAATTTAATTGTTTTTTTTATTAGAATATAAAAAATAAGTAGTATTTAATTAATTTATATATTTTCATTTTTATTAGTTTCTCTGCAAGTACACCAATTACGGAACAAGTGTAGTGACCCACTAGATATTAGGCGATAATTTTTCGGTTTTTTTAGATAAGTCATTTTCCATATTTTATTAAATATTTAGTATTTATTATAATAATTGGCTAAGAACGATATATATATATATGATATATATAGTATCTGAAAACCTTTTCTCCTAGCGTTCGACATGAAATGGGTCAAATAATTCAAGAGAGTAAGTAAGATTACTAAAAAAAAATAGTTTGGAGGTAAAAAAAAAACAGTTGGTACTTGAGTTACGAAAGGTGCCATTTCGTTATTCTATTTACCTATTCAAATGCTTTAAAGTCATCATAAACTATTCAACAAAAAGTATTTCCAGGCGTTTTTATTTCAATGGATTCTTAGGATGCACACAGAAGTTGATTTGTTGATCCATTACATCTGAAGTCCATTTATCCTTTAAGTTTTTTTATTTTCTCGAAACAGTTTCTAATCTATTTAAAAGAGTATTTCTAGAAATCTCCGATTCTACAACATTTCATCTGTTGATTATTCCGACTTTTCATTCTTTTATGTATTAAATTATTTAAAAATCTTTTAGATTTGTTATTTTTCTACCGAATTATTTAGTTATTACTACTTATTATTAGTAAATAAGAATAAATTATTAGATATTAATCACTTAAAATAAACAAAATAGCTTTGTTATTTTATAAACTAGCTATCAAGTGAAATTATATAAAAAATAATAGAAAAATAATATAAAAAAGTTAAATAAATTATTTAACTATTAAAACTTTATATATTAATTTGCTTCATACTAAATTGTGTATGAAATAAAATATGTAGTTATTTTGCGAGGGCCGATATAATAGAAAGCTATTTTATATCCACTAATTCTGCTTCTCTCAAAATAATTATTCTAACTCATTCAATCTGGTTTAAATTAACTTAATAATTAAAATAGTTTTTATATTTTTTCTCTATATTTAATTTAATTTTTCTTCTTTCCATACTTTATTAAATGGACACTAGCAAAAGCTTAGAATTGGAGTATCGCCAAGTGCTTTGTGGTCACAGTTATTTCCAGAAAAATAGGAAATGCTGCTAATTTTTGTTTCACCTTCTCTGTTACTTAAATAAGTAAAATTCCCTCTATCATTCCCATTCAATATTGTCTATCTTGCTTTATTATAACAATTAATCAAATTTCCTTTTAATCAATGTCGACCTTCATTCAATAAAACACATTTAATAAAGTTTTTTGAGCAAAGTTGAACTTGCATTGTTATTTCATGATTTGAGTTTATAGAAAATAATGTAATTAGATTTTTGTCCAATTTAATAATGTTTCAAAATTTTAAAAATTTTAAAAATACAATTTTTTAAATAATTATTAATATAAACCTATGATATAAAATTTTATTTTATTTATTTTTTCTAAAAAAGTAAAATTATTATTATATTAATACTCCTAATTAATATAAGGCAACGAAATCTGCCCAATTATAATGAACAAAAGTGAGAGATTTTCTTATTTATTTAGTGAATACGATGAACATATGCTTACCTGGTTATCGTGTTTGCAGGCAAGTCGCCAGATGATGACGACAGCGTTCCCGAGGGTGGCCAGACACCCCAAAACCCAGACGCACACACGAAGAACAAGATTGCTCATTAAGTCCTCACAAGAGGAAAACTCATCAGGTTTAGGTTCACATTTTGTTGATGGATTGACTAAACAGCAAAGTCGAAACTCATCCGTATAACTATAAACAATCAATCATTCTTTATTAATTCAATAAACTAAATAAAATTAAAATTAAAATTAAGGGTATTTACGAAAATATCAAACAAAAAATAAATTTGTTTAATAACAGAAATTAATAAGCTGGAGTGTCTCCACTCGACTACCTCGCAAATTTGAATTGGATTAATTAACATATATTATATTTAAATTAAATTTAATTAATTATAAATTAAAATTAATAAATAATATTTATTAAATCAGCGGATGTTTAGCTCTTTGTTGATGGCACCACGTCACGTGTCGGCGCGTGATTTGCAGTGTTAAGTGTTTTTTTATATTTATATTATTTGGAACTTTATAGAGTTCGCAACCCTATATAAGGATGATAGATTGTTCAAAACTACAATAAAAGTACAAACAAGACCAGGAATCGCATTCCCCTCGTAGGATATTAGTAACATTAAAATGAAAATTTATAATTATTTAATTTTATGGGGTAAGTAATATTCAAATAAACAACATTCCTTTGATATTCTCTTCATATAGAACTTATTATTATAAATTTTTTGAATTGTACAAATAAAATTCGAAGGGATAAATATAATAATAATAATAATAATAATAATAATAATAATATATTAATAAAATCTATATAATTATTGAGAAATAAGTAAGTATTTTAAAAATCATTACGTGACCTCGTATATCGACATGTTTTCTTCGTTAAATCTCATCCTACTCCAAATTGCTATGCATTTATAATTTGATATTTTGAAGTCTATTTTCATAATCTGGTTATATTTGTGTATAAAATTGTGTATAGATTTTTTAATCGACTCTTTAATAAATTGAGAAACTAATGGACTTCTATTTTTACTTTGATGTTTGATAAGTAAAACCATTAAAGATTTTTTCACAATCCATCATAAATTTTAATAACATCTATTCTCATTCACAGGAACGATTCGGGTATTTGTCTTATCCTTCCTCAGAACCTGGTAAATATTATATAATGATAATATTAAAAATTATTATTGTCATTAATTATAAGGTAACAATGTTATTCACTTTCAGTGAGCAATCTACAAAAATTATATATCAGTGACATGGGCTTATCCTAGAGTTTCTTATAATTGTACAAACAGAATATATAATATCTATTTTATTCGTAGTTTTCTATTAACTTTTGAGAAATGTAGCTCCGGAAGAGGGTCATTACCTACCACATTTAATGACCGTAAAAATAAAGATACTTATATGTTTGATAGTTATTCAAATGATTAAAAATTGTATAAAACTGTTATATATAGAATTTCAGCTTGATTGAATCGCTGAAAGTACCGGAATTAATTTTTACACACAGCAAATCACGCACCAACACGTGACGTGGGGCCATCAACAAAGAGCCAAACACGCACTGGTTTAATAAATATTATTTATTAATTTTTTATAATTTATAATTAATTTAATTTAATTTAAATATACTATATGTATAATAATTTAATCTAATTCAAAGTGCGAGATAGTCGAGTGGAGTCACTTATTTTCCTCTAAACTGAACGTAAAAATAAAGATATATGTATGAAACTTTTTCACATGATTAAAAAGTGTATAAAACTGATATATATATATATATATATATATTGAATTTCAGCTTGATTTAATTGCTGAAAGTACCGGAATTAATTTTGTAACACGTTGACTGGCAATCACGCGCCAGCACGTGACTAGGTGGTTTAATAAATATTATTTTTTAATTTATAATTTTTATATAATTAATTTAATTTAATTTAAATATAATATATGTTAATTAATCCAATTCAAATTTGCGAGATAGTCGAGTGAAGACACTCCAGATTTTTTTTATTGAAATGAATTTTCCATTCCAATTGTATTCTTTCATCCTATGTGTAAATCTTGTAAAAATTTCTTATTTTTATTTTCCCTTCCATCATTTTTAATTTGGTTAGAGCGAGTTCATTTACATATTATTTTCCCTTCTTTTCTTTTCAATTCGTCGATTAAATTATGACAATAATAATTCAAATTTGAATGTCTTCTTTTTAATTACAATTGTTACTTTAAAATGTTGTTTTTATTCAAACAATCATCTTTCATCGAAAATGTTTCATACAGTTGGATGCTCTCTCTATCTGAGCGTAATAGATAATTGTTAATTACATACTTTTCTTTTAGTAATAAAGTGTTTTTAATTATTCTCTTATCTTAAATAATTCAACATTCATTTTAAGAGTTATACAAAAGCAAATAATATATTTTTGTATTCTCGTATCTATGAATATACTAGGTACTAGGTTGTTCACTAAGTTCACGGAACGGAAATGAAGAAACCAATTTTTATTTATAAACATTTTAATCGAACTGATTGTTTTGCCAAAGTAATCTATTAACAAAATTCCTTAGGCATCCCGAAAAAACGGATATTAACACCTTCTTGGCTGATTTTTAGCCTTTTGTTTTGATTCAGGATCATGTTGGTAGACCCAAATCTCATTCATTGTGAAAAATCGACGGATAAAGTCGCTTTTATTCTTCTTAAAATGCTCCAAATGTTGCTGACAAAGTCCCATCCTAATGTTTTTTGCTCCATAAGACACCCATTTTGCACATAGTTTTTTGAAACACAAATTAACACTCAAAATATTTCTGAAATGCCCAAAGCCTCTGTTAAATCTCTTTCAGTCAATCGACGGTCTTCCAATACCATATTGTATCGTTACGTAAACTTAACTAAACATCCTAGTACATGTAAAGATGTTCTCACTGAAATGGAGTTAACTTTAAGCACAATTTTCTATCTATAAAATCTATTGTGTTTATGTAGACATCCCTTAATTCTAGATAAAACTTTTATTTTGCTTATAACTATTATAATCTACCGGAGTGTTATGGGCAGAGGCGTTCATTAACACTGCATTGACTTGGGATCGATCCATACTTATGTCAAACACCTGGTACGTGATCAAAATTGTGAATCTAATTGAAGCAGCATCAGATCACGAAACTCAAATTTAAAGATAAAAATGGACTTTGTACTAATCATAAAACGCATCAGTCAGCAACCGACTTTGTAGGATATGTCTTTTTATAGAATTTTCATCAGTCAGAGCTTATTTTTATAAAATTAGATATACTTTAAAGGTCAATGATTTAATTAAACAATTTTTTTCTCAATTTATTAGGATACAGAGTCATTTTACTCTTAACATGTTCATTTGAAATGAGTGAATGGTGAAAATTATTAAAAAAGTAGATAATAGTTCTTTTAACAAAGAAATAGATTAGAAAATTCATTCAGATAAATATTATAACCAAAACTAATTAACTATAATATGCATAATCAAAATAAAACATATAAAGCAATAAAAGTAACTTTATTGTTAGATTAATATTTCAAATTTAATTTTCGAATCATATGCCTTAACAAACTTATTAAATGAATAATAAAGTTTAATCAAATGAAGTTCTCTTTTAATCAGTCGTTTAAGAAAATAATAGAAGGAAATAAAAGTCAATATTATATATCAGCTAAAATTAATTAAAATAAAAAAAAAAATAAAAAAAAAAAAAAAATTGTAAAGAAACAATAATACTTACAGTTGTTTGAGTGAAGCTACACTCCCGAAGACATGACCAGATATATCTTGAATTGTATTGTGTGTTAAATTACTGAAATAATCATATTTGATTTACATTTATAAAATTAAACATTTAAGATTATAATTAATTAATTGATAATATTTATTTGTCTATACCAGAGATGAGCAACCCGCGGCCCTTTAAATATTTTTCTGCGGCCCGCCGAGCATTTCTAAAATAGAATTTTATTATTCGTCTCGATTATTTATAAACAATATTATAATGTTTATTAGTATATATATAAAGCTTTGTAAATTATTAGTAAGTGCGGCCCGAAACAAAATTTTAAAATTTAAATTGGCCCGTGGGTTAAAAAGGTTGCTCACCACAGGTCTATACATATTTTTAAAATTTAATTTTTTTAATAACCTTCATAATTAGAAAATATTTCAATATTAATTACATTCTTGTTGCTAATCAAATAAATATAGATATTGATATTAACCGGATTATTCTTTGAAAATATTTGAATTATATTCGAATTATTTAACATAAATATATGAAAATCCTATTAATTTTTTTTTCTCTTTGGTTCATTGAAATTCATTCTCTTGTTTTTCCAGCTCTCTTATAAATAATTTTCAACTTAATATAAAAATGAATTATAATTTTAAAGAAACTGAACTTTTTAAATATTTATTATTATTTTATATTTATTAATGTAAGAAATAACTAATTTACTTTCATATATATATCTATATATTGTTTAAAGTTTAAGTGATATTTGAAACGTTTGCGGCTTTTAGTCAATTTCAATTGTTTTTTTGTTTTTTTTATTTTTATTGATAGTTTATTGACAAAATGCATGTTTAGTTTTACTATTTGATACCAGAAAGAAAATTTTATGTTTATAAAATTTCATACTTTTGTAGTTAAATTAAATTAAAATTAGACTTCGAACCAGTGACAGAGAATCCCTTATTGTTGATTTTTTTCAAATGTCAAACGATAACAAATGTATTAAACAACATGGGAGAATATAAAAGCAGATTCAGGCCGAATCGGTCAACATTAGATCAATTCTAATTTTGCTAAGAAAATTCAATAATTTTGAAAAGAAAAAGAGTTTTGGCTCAGGTGCGAAGAGCGCCGAAAGCAATCTAAGCAGCTACTATATAATATATTATAAGATGACGAAATAAAATATCCCCTTTATTTCAAATTTAACATAAATTAACATATGAAATAAAATAATAAAACAAATATTCTTTAACTTAATTTCAATTAATTATTTTTCAATATTTTTTTATATTTGAGAAAAAATGGTTACTAACTTATCTTATTCAGTACATTTTTTTAAAATTTGAAGATTTAATTTAATTGGAATTTTTCTAGTACAGAAAACCTCACACATCAAAAGAAAATAAACTTTAATTTTTTTATGTTATTTATTTTTATTGTATAATAAATAGTTGATTTCAAATAATTATCCGGGGCTCGGATTAACAAAAATTATTAATTAATATTATTATTAAATCTTTTGAAAAGAATCATTTCTCAAATATTGAGATTTTGAAGCGAATTATTTATTCTTTCATAATATAATACATCTCTTACTTCAATTTCCTCCGACTTTTACTATAAAAATATAAAAAAAGTGAAATATTGATAAAGAAATATTGATTTCTTGACACATAATTATATTAAAATCTATCTACTTATATATAAAGTTATGTAAACAAATAATAAAAATTTTTTAAATAACATATTCGTATGAAATTCATACTAAAATTGTAATCAAATGTAAATTAAATAATAAAGTTTTAGTTGGGATTAGAAGGGTAAGAAAGACAAGCAAGAACTTTGGTTGGAAGTGGGGAGACCAATTGATAAACCATCAGTTGGTAGACCAAAGATAAAGGAGAACTTGAAAAAGTTGGGAGAGAATAGGAGTTGGATGGACATGGCTCATTGCAGAGACAGTTAGAGGAATCTGTTTGCTGACGTTAATAATTTTCGAATCCGCTAGCGCCCCATAGATAAATAAATTTCTTCTGAGGTAAGAGGAAAACTATTGACTAGATAAATTAATAAAAGCGAAAACCCAATAAACAAATAAATCAATGAATTTAAATTAATTCTATTAATGAATGTATATATTTTAACTTTATATAACTTTAAAAATGTTAATTTTATTTTTATAACTTTAGATTTCCTTAAATTTTCTCTAAAATAAAAATAATTCAATAAAAGTTAAATGATAATAAAAAACGAGTATCAAAATAAATATTAAGGAATATTATAATCGATTATAACATATACAATAAAATATATAATTAATTTTCTGATTAAATTAAACTATAATATAAATAAGAACACAAAAAGAAATGAATGTTTTAATATACTGTTTGAAATAAAATAAATGAAAACCTATTTATTATATACCTATATTATATCCATTTTAAACAAATACTATAAATAATAATAATAAAAATAATAATTAATAATAATAATAATAATTAATAATAATAATAATAATTAATAATAATAATAATAATTAATAATAATAATAATAATTAATAATAATAATAATAATTAATAATAATATATTATACTATTATTACTGTAATACAATGTGTTTAAATGTAGAAGTGTGTCCTGCCGGATGCCTATATGCCAGGGGCTTCTACCAACTCGTTACCCTTCAGTCAGTCGGTGCTGTTGTGTGTGAGCGCACGCACCTCGTATTGGTTAGCAAAACTCAGGCACCATCGAACAAGGTAAGCAAGCTTACTATTGAAAGTATTGTATATTACAAATACCTCATGATTATTCACCACCCTCTTCATCACCCTCACACAAATATTATTGAAAAATTTTCTTTTTAAATCTTCTAAATAAAAATATTATAATGTCTATTGCCCTTTATTAATATTATATATATATATATATATATATATATGTTAAATTTTATTCAATACGATATTCATTATTATATTCAATGAAAATAAGATGAAATGATCAAGAAATATTACACTCCATTATAACATAAAAACTATAATTATTTCATAATTGAGAACATAAAATTACATATTATCCTCTTCGCAATTCCTGGAGTTATTTAATCGGCAATATAATATTTATAGCCAATAAATAATTGTCGCGAGAATTTTATCTCCTAAATACATTCATTTATAAATCTTACATCTCAATTAATAAATATTAATTCCATACTTACAGTTTAATTAATTTCGGTAACCCGTTGAGAACTCCATCGACAAGATGCGTTATCCGATTATGAGATAAGTCTCTACACAAAAGAACCAAAGGATTATATTAAAGATAAAATTAATTTCAATATATATATATGAATTAGATACATTGATACAAAACAAAATGTGTAATTAAATTCATAAATTAAATTTTAAAAGAATCATTAATATATAAGTATTTGAATGAAAATCAAAATATAATTTTATAAATTTTATTATATGTTGTTTTTCAATTCACTAATAAAAATCTTTTTTTTTCTTTAAATATAAATTATTTTATTAATATTATTTTAAAGTATTATCGTATTTTATTAATTATTATAAAATATGTATTTTTTACTATTTAGGAAAATTGATTTGAATTCTTAAAATTCATGTTATATCTAATTAAATTTATAATTTTTGTACCCATAAAAAAAATATATTTCTCTTTAGTAATATTTTTTTTAATTAAACGAATGTTTTATCTATAAATTTTTATTCATTATATATTTATACAATTTATTATTTTATTTTTTTTAAAAACTTTATTTATTACACTTTCATATATAAAATATTTGAAATAAATATATAATTTTTATCATTTATTTATCTAAATAAAAAAAAGAGACAGGCATAGACTAATTCTCAAGTTGGTCATTTTCCGAGAAAAAAAGAGTGGAATAGCCTGATATTTATTATTTAAAGTTAATTTTATTTAGTTTTTTGAGTTATTTAGAAAGAAAATCATTTTGAAAGATCGCGGAGTATATGAATGACAGAAAGAAGGGCCTGTTTTCTTTTTATTTTCTTTCTTTTTTTATTTTAATTAAAACTATAAATAGTATATATGTATTGTATTATATTTATTTCTTTTTATAGAATTCATTTGAATTATTTTAATTTAATTTTTTTAGTGTTTTAAGCGACGAGAAATGTATTTTCAAGAATTTACTTTAATGAATTTCCTGAAAAACTCCGAGGTCAGTATTTTATCTATTCTCTATTATTTTTATTTTAAATAAATTTGATAAATTTATTTTTAAATTTTATAATCTAATTTATTATTTTATTTAATGTTTCATTATTGGATGCTGTTTATCATGGTTTGAAGATTTTATGATATTTTTCAACTGTAATTGAAATAATCTGGATGCAGCTCACCGTAAGTTTTCAACGATTTTTTTATGCAAGATGACATTGAAATAAGTGATAATTTTAATACAGAAACAAAATTAAATATATATTTTATTCTAATTAAATACTTTTAACTCAGGGAAGTTAAATGAATATCAAAGAGTATTCTTTTTTAAAATCGAATAATTAATATATAACTACTAAAAAAAGATTTTGTCTGCCCATTGCCCAGAATATAAAATTTTTGATAATCTTCACGTTTCAATGACCTCGAGAATACAATGATTTTAGAATTTTTCATCTCTGAATGCTGTTCTGTCCAAGAAATTGTGTCGCTATTGGCTGAACTGATTACAATGAAATTTTATTCTAATATTCTTATATATCCCTTTTAAACATAAACTATAAACCAGGGTTGTCCAACACGCGGCCCGCTCAAAGTTTTGATGCGGCCCACTATCGACTCATTTTGGAGTTAAATTTTAAAGAATTCACAGTCCGGCAAGCGACCTATAACTTCGAGGCTATAAAAAAAAGGCTGCAACATTCAAAAACAAAAAACCACCTCTATCCCCAAAAATCTCCAAAAGTTTTGAGACATTCACTAAGGTAATGGCACCAATAGATGACATTTTAAGCGCTCTTGTCGCTATTTTCTTTTATAAAACCGAAACTATACATCTCACAAAAAAAATCTTTTGGTTATTATAAAGCTTATCTTACCTTTTATCACCAGGATAAATATTTTAAACTTTTATATGAGTTTAATAGGAAATATAATTTTTTTTCAAAGTAATCAAATGGAACCTATAGATGACACCAAAAATTTTGGTGGAACCTAATGATGACAATTATGGAACCCAAAGATGACATCTACTTTTTTTCACTTCGCTTGCTCTCTTTATCTTCAACTTATTTATTTACAAAGTAAAACATCTTTCCAACACCTTGTTGCTGCTTTAACTTTAGTTATAATAAAAAAATCAGGTTTCATATAATGATACATTAGATATATTTATTGTGATTGATTTTATTTTTAGCTGATTATTATAATAAAATAAAAAATTGATTTTAAACAAATCTTTTTTTAATTATGCATTTTTAATTATACATTGAGAACAGAGTAATTTAAAAAAAATTTCAAAAATTAGTGTATGAAGTTCTGGAACAGAAAAAAATTTTCTGACAATGAGAAACACAGCGTCACCTTTAGGTTCCTATATCAATTCAGACATGCAACTTGGTGGAATTATATAAAATTATCTCCTCTTTACAGCTATTAATATAATAGACAATTTTTTTAAAAACCTACTTATAGCTGACATTGCTGTCATCTATAGGAAAAACAATTTTTAGGGGCACCTATAGATAACACCGTTGATAAAAAAGATACTTTTAAAAATTAGGTGTTTAAATTGAAATGATTTATATCTATATTAAGTCTATTTTATAATGTAGTTGTTAAATTCTTGATAAATATGAATATAAAAATATAAAATACTAATTAAGAACATTACTTCCCTTAAGGTTATCTTTAAGATTTGTTGAAAAAATCAATTGTTGACGATTCGGTCTGCTTTTCAAATTAAAAGAAAAAAAATAGGGAGACTTATTGTATTGTTGTAGGATATTTCAGGTGGTGGAAAAGCATAACTATCATTTAAAAAAAAAAATTTCCGCGTATGTTTTAAAATTTGCTTATTTTTTTAGTTTAAATTCAAAAGTGTCATCTATAGGTGCCATGTCATCTATAGGTGCCATTACCTTAGCTAGGCTTAACATATTCTGGTAATTTTGCGGCCCAGTTAAATATTTAAGTTTGCGATGTGGCCCATTAAATTAAAAGGTTGGATATCCCTGCTATAAACTTTATCTATATCTAATAAAAAAATAAACCTAGTAATTATTTTTTGTTTATGTTTATATTTATAAAAAAAATTCTATACGAAAATATTAGGTAAATGACAAAATGTATTTCTCCAAAATATGTTTTAAATTTTACTTCAATTAATAAATACATTAAAATGTAAATTAAATTTACATGAATAATATTATTAATATAAAGAGTGAGGAGAAAATTATAAAAAGGTTTTTGTCCTCATATTGATAAATTATAATTATAAATATTATATTAGAAATACAGATAATTTATTATAACTATATAATTAATAAATAAATATAAAGTAGTAGTAATATATAGTAATACATACTCATTGAAAGTATGTATTTTTTAATCATTTTATTTACTAAGCTACGCGAAGAGCCCAGAAGAGTGTCTGAGATATACCATATAAATGCTAATAATACGATATACATATAAATATGTTTAATGTTTTCCAAAAACACTATATTATTCTGCTTAAATTATTGCTTTAATTTGGACATTTATTAATCTTTCTTTTTCTTCTTAATTATTCATTATCTTATTAATTGCTTAAATTAATATGATTTTTTTATCAAAATAAGACATATACAGATCGATTCTTCACCCCAAAAACTACCTAATATATATATATGTGTGTGTGTATTTTATAAAAATATATATATATATATATAGGTTGCAGGAAAAGAAATTAATTCATTATTTTTAAGCAATCAAGATTTTATTTAACATGCTTTGAAATGTCGGATTGGGGTCATATATGCCAGCCAGTGTGAGGTGGATCTTTAACATCAAAAATGTCTGAATGGATTCGACGCAACCAAAATTGCAAGTAATTTGCTCTTAAAATATCGGCACCATAAACACCATTCATAATTTCAGCCGCCTGGCTTGCATTTTATTTATTTATTTTATTTATCAAAGAGAAACTGTAAAATATACCGAATTTTCTCTTTGTTGATTTCCATTTTTAACACCCTGTAACTCACAACTGAATGGACGAAACAAAAAACAACAAAATAATTTTGTTTTAGTGTATAATGTCACCTTGACAATGAGGATAAATTTGAAATTGTTTGATTGATAATTTACGAAATATCGTTCACTACAGCCCTCTACCGAAAAATAATGGATGTCTTTTTCCCCAAAATATTATATATATATATATATATATATATATATATAATTTTTGCTCATATAATAACATTAGATAGGGAAACAGATATAACAAAGATTTAGATTATACTTACATTAGATTCTTGTAATTATTTGTAATTAGTATAAAGTCTTTCTTTATGAGGTATATGTTATCTGTATTTGTAATTTAAGTAATTTATCTAGGATCTTTTTTTGCTTTAATATTCACTATTTGACCTGATAATTATTTTTATGTTTTGTTTTATAAGTATCCCTTTACTTCATAGGTTCTTAAACTTATGTACTCCACGGACCCCCACTTGAAAAAATTTTTTTTGACGGACCCCCATCACAACTTTAGGTACTTTACGTCATTTTATTAATTAATTTCTGGCTTACGATCTCATAAGGACAAGGATATATGATGAATATTTCTAACAGTGATTGGTGAATAACGATTTTTTTGCATATTGTAGAACACATTTTATTAGAAATTATAATATTGAAGAAAGAAAATACAAACATTGTCATAGCAACAAATCTCACAAATTATAATGGGTACTTACATTAAATTCATATAAATATTTTATAATTTTTTTCAGAAAATATTAAATAAGAAATATTTTAAAAAATAACTGCATCTATCTCATTAAATATAACTTACATATTTAATGAGATGTATGCAGTTGTTTTCTTGAAACAAGAATCTCAATATCTGGCTTAATATTGGAAACTTTTAATCTAAGATCCGGCTCTACATTTAATTTGTTTCTATATTTAGACTTAATATAAAATAGTACCGAAAAAGCTTGTTCGCATAAATATGTTGTGCAGAATGGAATCAAGTGTTGAAGTGCTTTATTTGCAAGCGCAGGATAATCTGACCTGAGAAGTAACCAAAAGTTGCTCAATTCAGTTTTGTTAAATTTTAGTTTATAAGTTGTATCACATGATAATTCCACGAGAATATCTTGTTCAGGTGCAGATAAATGTTTAGTATTTGTAATTTCCATATTAAATGGATCTCTGATCCAGTTATTGCAAGGATCAGGAGTAGAAAAATACTTCCTGAAGTTGCTTTTCAAAGTAATTAAATGTTCAACAAATAATTGACGCGTTTGATTAAGCAATTTTTCACTGGAGCTTTCTATGAAATCATTGAGAGTTGGAAAAGACTCATATACACCGTTCTGGATGCGTTTCGACCACAAGTCGATTTTTTTAATCATTGCTTCTATTTTATCTTCAACTTTAAATATATTTACAACAGTACCTTGCAGGCTCAAATTAAGTTCGTTCAATTTTGTAAAAATATCAGTCAAGTAAGCCACCTTAGCTAACCAGATAAAATCATTGAAACATTCGGTCAGTTCAAAATGCGCATCTATTAAAAACAATCGTATTTCATCTCGAAGCTCAAAAAGGCGAATGAGTACTTTCCCGCGGGACAACCAACGTACATCTGTATGTAATAATAAATGTGTATGTTGACTACCCATTTCCTCACACAAAATTTTAAAAACTCTGGAATTAAGTGGACGAGCCTTAATGAAATTGACAATTTTAACTACTTCGTCTAATGTTCTTTTCAAATCTGGTGACATATTTTTGGCTGCTAATGATTCTCTGTGAATGCAGCAATGATTCCAAACAACCTGAGGCGCAACATTTTTAATAAGAGCAATCAATCCAGTTCTTGTACCTGACATTGCACGAGCACCATCAGTGCAAATTCCAACACATTTTGGCCACTCTATTTCATTTTCGGTTATAAAATTATTCAAACTGTTAAATATGTCATTAGCTGTCGTTCGTGAAGGTAGTGAATCACAAAACAATACATCTTCTTGTATTTGATTTTCAAACTCATATCTAATGAAAGCTAACAAATTGGCATTATTAGTGACATCAGTACTTTCATCCAATTGTAATGAGTAATAGTGACTTTTGCGCACTCTCGATATTAATTCTTCTTTTATATTACATGACATGTCTTCAATCCTATTCTTAACCGTATCATTTGATAATGAAATCAAATTTATATCGTTTGCTGCTTTAGTTCCTAACATTATATTTGTAATTACTTTTGTAGCAGGAAGAATTAATTGCTCTGCTATATTATGCGGCTTTCCTGCTTTAGCAATAAGTAGAGCTACTTCATATGATGCCATTACTGCTTTCTTACTCATACCACCAGATCCCGTCTTTACCATCAATTTCTGACTTGAAGTAAGTTCTTCTTTTTTCATTTTAAAAAATTCGATAGACTTACTAACATGCTCGCTGTGCTTTGTTTGTAAATGACGTCTGAGATTAGCAGGTTTCATACTTTCATTGGATAAACTTTCCTGACATAGAACGCAGACTGGTCTTTCCACATCATTGTTGCAAATATAAGTAAATCCAAATGATAAATAATCATCCGAATATTTTCTAGTTTTGCGTTTCTTGGTAGAGTTTGCTGTTGATGCCTCATCATCTGATTCTTTCCGTTTCTGTGTTGAACCAGTTTGTAGCCAACGATCCATTTTATGGAGTAATTTATTAACATTGAACTACAATAATATAAATATAATATAAATATAATATAAATATAACGAATTATTATTTACTAGCTATGTTTTAATATGATTTTAAATGAATGTTTTAATATCATTTTAAATGAATGTTTTAAATCATTTTAATAAATGTTTTAAATCATTTTAAATAAATGATTTAATATCATTTTAAATGAATATTAATTTATATAATAAATATATTTCGTAATTTGATTCTAAAATATTATTAAAATAAATATTTTTTATTCATAAAACTAACTTATACTTACTCTCAAAAACAGCCTTTCTGGGAAATTGCAAAATGTGTTTAGTGTTTTTATAAAATAATGATCATGCAAATTACACTAAAAATTAAAAAAAATTATTAGCTATAATAAACTATTATTAGCTATAATTTAATTATAATTAATTAAATTAATAAAAATAATTTAAAGATACAACTCGTTGAGAAATGAACTTATAATTAACATTAATAAAAATAATTTAAAGATACAACTCGTTGAGAAATGAACTTATAATTAACATTTGCTTTAAAACTGTTTAAAACCCCAGAGTGGACGCTGACAATTTGGGTTTTTCCGGGTAAGACTGTCCCCTCCCCTGGTTTTCCCCAATAACAAAGTGAAAGAAAATTCCCTTATATGCCTCCCCTTCCGAGCCCCTAAGAGGGGTTATTTTAAAGGAACAATCGAAAAATGATTTTAAATGAATGAATGGATGAAAATTCAAATTTTATATATAGTTTTTTATATATGTTTATTTATTCACAAAAAATTAATTGACATAATTATCAATTTAATAAAATAAAATAGTATTATTAATAGTATTAAATTATAGCCGTAATTCTCTAGGAGGATATAGTTACACAATGAACTTTAAATATTTATATATGTATATATTTTTACGATGATTTTTTTCCGAGGACCGCGGACCCCCAGTAAAGGCTTCGCGGACCCCCAGGGGTCCGCGGACCACAGTTTAAGAACCACTGCTTTACTTTGTATTTCGATTGTCAAAAAAATTATTAAAAAAATTATTTAATATTTTGAAAGTTCTGAATGGCGAGGTACTCTATATTATTAGAAAAGAAATTAATTAAAAATTAAAAAAAAATTTATAATGTATTAAAATTATTATTAAAATAATCAAAAATGACACACAATAGGCTATTTATGAAAACGGTCAAATTTATTCATTGGATTTTCGCTTGACAAAGAGGTTTTTCATTTAAGTTAATTATACTCGTATACTCCGTGGTGGATGATGTTGATTTAAAATTGAACAACTAACAAGCACTTTCGTGAATAAAAGACATTAATTATCTTCTGAAGTTTACACAATTTTCCAGAACTTAAATTCATAAATAAATAAAAAACCAACGAGTTAATATAATCTCAAAATTTATTCAAAAATAAAACAATTACATTTTATCGAATTCTACTTATCCACTTCAAGACGCAATTCTATTCTTGTTGGAATTGGAATGTATTATATTTCGCTTTTATTTTTATATACATTAATATTTTAGAATCTCAAGCCTAACAAGGGTATTTTTCTCTAGCGGGAATCTATGGGAATCAGGTCCACCCAGCCTAAGTAATCAAAATTGGAAAACTACTTAACCTTTTGAATTCCATTTAGGCTTCTCCAACTCCCATCCACACTGATATGGGAGAAATTCTACGCATTCTTGGAGTCGGTCCTTAAAGTTCCGCATAGCACGCTCAAGCACATCACCAGGAATTGATGTGATTTCGTTGTGAATTGCTGCCTTCAACTCCTGAATGGTCCGGAGTTTGTTCATGTAGACCCTTGCTTTTAAATAGCCCCATAAGAAAAAGTCACATACCGTGAGGTCCGGTGAGCGAGGGGGCAAATGGAAACCCTGGTCCATTCAGGAGTTGAAGGCAGCAATTAACAACGAAATCACATCAATTCCTGGTGATGTGCTTGAGCGTGCAATGTGGAACGTTAAGGACCGACTCCTAGAATGCGTCGCTCGAGAAGGAGGGCATTTGATGGATATAATTTTTAAAAACTAACTTTACTAATTTTTTGTTAATAAACTTCCATTGTAACTACACGTTTTGCACTTTATTTCAATCCAATATCTTTAAAATTGACAGTTTGACAAGTAGTTTAAAACCCACCCGATCCATCTGCGCCACCCTGTACATATAAAACCAATATAATTTCAACATAATTTTTCTATTTTTTCTTTTAAATTTCTAATGAAATTAATATTAAATATTTAATAACTAATTTAATAACGCTATTTTTAAGGCCCGTTTTAAAAAATAAGTTAAAATAAGTTGACCTGTGGCCAGCTTCGAACCGACCAACGGTTTGAAGTAAATTAATTTCCAGCTACAGAAACAATTTCAAATAATTTTAATATATCTATTAATCCAATAAAAAACAGATATGAATATAACATAAATATTTTTAATTTTATTTTATTTATAATATATATGTAAGACCAGGTTCTGACGTCATGAATGGCTGGATGACGTCATATAATTTTAAATTAAGCAAATATACCAAATTTCATCAAAATCCGTTGAGCCGTTCAAGCTGTACACATCTATACGGACGGACGGACAGACATCATTTTAAAAATACTTTTTTCTGTTAAGAAAATGCATGATTCGTGGAGATAAGTAAAAATCTCCATATGTGAAATTTGGTGTGAAAACAATACCTCCCTTACTATAGTCGGTCGGTAAAAATTGTTATATTAAATCAACCAGGTAGTGAAGCGGATGTTGCCGACCGCTGACAAATAATGATGTCTTTTGGAAAAAATTTCAAAATAAATTTTTTGAATAAAAAATTACTGTAATGTGTTTCTATTATTATAGTATTTATAATAATATTATATATTATATTAATTTATTTAGAAGAAAAGTTAGTTTACTTACAAAATGCTAAGACTGCGTAAACCAACAAACGAGCTATGCGTGATGTTGACAAGTCGTTGGTGACTGAGGTCTCTGGAATCCAATCCAACCACCATAATTATAACTTGCAACTATAATCATGTTGAATAAAAGTTTTTTTTTAAAAAATAAAAAAAAATCGATTTTTATTGTTTAAATAGAATATATAAACATATTTCTGATATATTTATTTAATATATACTACAAGTATATATTTAAAGTAAATTCAATTTTATCTTCTATGTACCACCTGTGTGATTATTTATGACTTCTTTTTGGATGAGTTGGTAAAACTTTTGATCTAAAAACGATACGGTTTGTGTAACCTTTTTATTTAGAAAATAAATTACAGTGGATTGTTCAAGTAAAACCTAATTTATATACATTTTGGAAAGGATCAGATATTAAAAATTAAAAAAAAAAATGTTTTTTGAATAAATAAATCATAATATATAAAAAAAGTTAATATAATCTTTTGAATAATTTATATAATTATTTTTTTACTATTAATAATTTCATAATTTGTAGTTTTATGTTAAGTGAAGAGACAAATTAAAATATATTATGAAATAATAATCTGATAAATAAAATGAATGTATTTAATAAACATTTAACTTACAATGTAGTTAACGATGAAAGTCCAAGAAATGCCATCGGCTCAATTGAATGAATCAAGTTGCTCTCCAGATGGCTATTACATAAGGGTCAAAGAAAAAATACATTTTAACAATAGATAATACATAATATTTTAACAATATATACTTAAATGTATCCAATACGTCGCATTAGTTCACCCCTATATGCCAATTTTTTTAAATTTAATATTTAATATAATATAATTTGGAATTATTATTGAAATTTTTTCCAAATTAGAAATTGTAATATTTCATGAAAATCGATTCTTTTAAAATTTTATATTTTGGTCCGAAATGGAATTTCCTGTTTGAAAATTGTTTCGGAAACAATTTTCAACAAGTAACTGAATATTTATATTTATTTTTCTTTTAATTTTAAAAAATATTATACAACAGATGGAAGATTATTTTATTATATTAATAGAAAATTATATAAAGTAAATTTAATAATATGATCCTCCCCCCTAATATTATTTAGTAGCTCATTTAATCATAATTGAATAAATTTTATTACATTACATTTGACCATACATTTTTATTTTGTCACATATCTCGACCCAAAATAAACTCTCCCCACTTTCTTATAATTTCATGATAATAATTATATTAATCAATAAAACATTAATTTTAATTAAAATATATGACTAACTGTCACTTATTTTAAAGAACTTAAAAATTTAAAAAAATAATATTGATCGATTGTTTTTAGAACCTCAAAAAGCTGAATATTTTAATAACAAAAGTTTAAAAAAAAAAACTTTTATATATGTACGCTTGTTGAAAAGCTGATTAGAACCATCTAATCACCCTTTTCCCTTTATGACTGTTTTACATTCTACCCAGGTCTAATCTTCTGCTAAAATTAATTAATTAATTTGTAAAGGCCACATGTTAAAAGGATCAATCGAACGAAAATTTGAATCGTCAGAAACATACAGGTTCATTAAGCTGGCAAGTCCAAAAAAGGTGCCGTTTTGCAGGTATTCAATCTGATTGCCTTGGAGATCAAGCACGGCAAGACACCACAGGGGCCGAAATGTCCCCGGTTCAATGTGTCGGATGCTGTTGTTGCGCAGACTCCTAAAATACATCAAATCCTTTGGATATGTATTTATATAATTATCTAATATGAAAAGTGTTTTCTTCTTATTTCTGTTATTAAATTCACTTACCATATTTGCGCATTCTTTCTATTTATTCATTTTTCAATCTTTTTTAATAATTGAAAAGATATCGCAAAGGGGAAGTCTAATATAAAAAAAGATATAAATTTAAAAAAGAAAGCAACCTCCTATATTTGTTATCGTTTATTGTTCTGAATGAATGGTAGGGTTACTATTTTACAAAAATGCAAAGGGTGAGAGGACAAAAGCTCTCTTGAAATTTCTTATTTACTTTATTATATGAAACAACGAAATAAGCTTTTATATATGGTGTATAAATAACATTACCAGCGTTAGTCTGCAATGTCATTTCTATCATTAATTAGGAATTAATTTATAAGAATAATCTTATTAGGTTATTACTGTGCTTGTTATTTTGCAAAAACATTGCAATTTTCAAGTCTAAACAGACAGATAGTTAATTATACAAGATAAATTATTTTAATGTCTTCATACATAAATAAAGAAATGAAATAAAAAAAATATTTATATTTATTGATCTCAAGACAATGTCGTAATATGAATATAAAACTCTCTGAAAAAATACATTCATCTCTTCTCATAAAACTCAAAACACATAAATGTTTGTTTTTTTTTAATTTAACTAATTAAAATTATCTTTGTGTCCTTTTAAACAAATTTGAATGGTTTTTTTAGTTATATTCCGAAAAAAATATTGTATGTATTTCAAAGGTCAAATTTGTTGTCTTTTCTTGATAAACATTTAAATTATTATTTTTAATTTGTTGAAGTTTTAATTTAAACTAATAATAATAATTTCTACCACTATAGTTTGCTTTTTTGTAAATATCAAACGAACGATAAAATTGTTTAATACATAAAGAAGATTAATTAAATGAGCTGTGGCCAGGCACAGAACCGACCGACGATTTGAAATAAATTAATTTACAAACATTATATTGTATATATATAAAGTATAAAAAAAAATATTTTTAAAACTTGAATTAAAATTACTGAATTATATTATCTTGGGTTTTATTTTTAGTTTAATTACTCAATTATTAATTACTAATATATTTCAAGTGAAAAATTTCCGACAATGAATATAAAATTAATTAAACACTTTGGAAACTACCACTTCCGGTTTCCGAATATACACCAAAAGATGATGAATTCATGCTACTGAAGCATTAAGTAAATATACCAAATTTTATCAAAACCCGTTGACCCCTTCAAGCTATAATCGTCTATACGGTCATACAATGGACGGACGAACGGACATCATGCTAAAAATACTTTTTTCTGTTAATAAAATGTATGATTCGTAGAGATATGTAAAAATCTCCACTTGTAAAATTTAGTGTGAAAACAATACCTTCCCTTCCTATCGTCGGTCGGTTTTAGAAAAAAACTAAGTAAAATTATTAAATAAATGCAAATTTTACTTACAGAGAAATAAGTCGTCCAAAGTTCTTAAAAGTTGAAATATTCAGACTCTCATTCAAATAATTGTCTCGCATATTACTAGAACGAAAAGATTAAAGTGAGCCTTGTGAATTTATTCACCTCTTGAATATTCAGGAGAAAAAAAATGATCTTATTATCAATATTTCTACTAAACGAGAAGAAAAATAAAATTTACTTCCAATGAAATTAATTAATTGTTTAAATCTAAAATATCAGCAGAAACATTTTAAAAAATTATTTGGTATAATTTTAAGAAATAATTATTTCAAATTAAATAAATGTTAAAATTGAAAAGAAAGTGCTGTAGAAAAGTGTATTTTCTAAGTTTAGAAAAAATATTATTTAACCTTTTTATAAATATCTCTTTAAAAATCAAGATGCATTAATTCTAAAAAAAAAGAATACAATTTTAATCAATTAATTAGAAAGGGAATGGGGAGAAAGAAACATTTAAAAGGTGAACAGAGAAGAAAAACCATTTCTATGGATGCTTTGAATGGTCAAACGAAGAACAAACTGGAAAAATCTTTTCGAGTAGAGTTTAAATGAGCAAAAAATTACTGAGCTGTATTTGATGGGATGGTGAAACCCTTTTAAGCAGACCCCTGATAATGTAAAGAAAGTATTAAACTCTTTGAAAAAACCAATGAAATTGGCTAATTTTATCCTTACATAAAAACATCTATATAAATCAATATAATCATAATAAGAATAAGAATATAAAAGATACTCAAAATGGTGTCTTCAAACAAAGCACGAAATTAATTTTTACATTATAAAAAAAGAAAATATTTTTTGTTAATTGTAATATACAAACACCAAATAATAATAATTAGTCGATACCAAAAAATCAAAAAATATCTCTTTTCCAGAATTAGCTACATATACTTAAATACTAAAATTATAACAATCATAATAATTTAAATAATTGTTAAAATAAGACAAATAACTGAAATAATCAAGAGCGTAGCTCTATATTAAAATGCTGAGGATGAAGGTACAATCCACTCCACAAGCTCACAAAAATTCATAATAAATTAGTTAATGTGATAATGATAAAATTAAAATAAATATATGTCAACTGGTTAAGATGGGCTTCAATTTAAAACATTATTTAATACATTTTAAAATTGTTTAACACCAATTAGTTAAATAATTAATACCTGGAACTTGCAATTTAACTTTTGAGGAACTTAAGAGCTTTGGAATGGGAATGAATAAATTTTAGATTAAGAATTAAACTAGAAAATGATCATTCTACAAACAAAACAAAAACATGTAATTATCTTCAATTTGAATAAGTATATATTTTTTTATTTATAAATCGAATAAGTATGGGCTTAAATTAAAAAAATCTGGAGTGTCTCCACTCGACTATCTCGCAAATTTGAATTGGATTAATTAACATTTATTATATTTAAATTAAATTTAATTAATTATAAATTAAAATTAATTAATAATATTTTTATTAAACCAGCGCGTTTGGTTCTTTTTCTCTCTTTCTCTTCTTCTTTCTCATTAACTTTTTTTCTTTAATCCTTTTCTCTATTTATTTAGAGTTCACTTTTTTACTTACTTAATCTTATTATTTAAATAAAATTACAGCTATTTAATTTAAAGTAATTTTGTTTTAGGAAAATAATTACATTTTTGCATATCAGTATATTTATTTAAATATTACCAATATAAATATTTATTTTTTATTTTATATTGGGCTGCTACTATTAAATTAAAATAAATATAAAAATAAACAATATAAAAAAAATTAATTTTAATTTATTATTAAATTAATTCAATTTTAAAATTATTACTTAATGAAAATAGAGAGTAACTAACTTTGTAAAATATTCAAAATATAATTACTTACAATTTCGTAATCTCTCGCTCAATATCTGGTGGAATATGGGTCAGACCAATACCGGAACAGTTGATATGAACATCTTGGCAAAGACATCTCGGTTCAAGGCGTGAACACTGAAAAGCTAAATGAATAGACACTTAATGAACCACTAAAAAATAATACGAATGATCCTAGAGTGTATTATTTAAATTAGAAATTAATATTATTATCTCAATACATTTAAAATAAAGGAGGAGAAAATCAATTTAGATGGATCTTTTGTCAATCTGTTAATAATTAAAAGAATTAAAAAACATTATGTTTAAATTTTGTATGAAAACAAATAAGCTAATAACATGAACTATAAATATAAATTAAAGAGAAAATAAAAAACTAAACAAGTGATTTCTATAAAAAAAAAAAAAATACATGATAAGAGTATTTCTTTCGTCAGAGGTCGGCAATCTTTCGAGAAAGAAGAGCCAAAATTACAAAATTTACAAATTTTTAAACAGCCAATAACATTTTTGTTTCATTTAATTAGGATTAGATATATATGTAGATTTGATTTTTGATTTAAAATAAATAAATCTCTGTTGAGTGTTTTTATCTTGTTTGCATGATTTATTTTTTCACTGCAATATAATATTTCGAGTTTTAAAAATAAAATAATATAATTATTAATATTTGCACATGGATTTGGAGAGGCACATCTTGAAATCGAAAGAGCCATATTCGGCTCGCGAGCCGCAGGTTGCCGACCCCTGGTATAGGTAAAATGATATTTGTTTTTTTTGATATTGACATTGGACTTGTTTTTAAATTACTTTTATAAATTGACGTTTAATTTATATAAATGTAAGAGACAATAATTATTATGTGTTAGAATATAAAAACATTTTGACGGTTGTTTATAAGATATAACATACAAAAATCAACACCAACTTAATCCCTTAGGACTTATTTTATATACTTATTTATTTAAAATATTCGAAAAAAAAAATTATTTTTTAATCATAGAATTAAAATTGGTTTGGAAAAAAAAGGATTATATGAGTCTATTTAAAATTAATGAAATTTTGAATAATCTTTTTGTAAAATATATATTATATGAATTCAGTATTAAATTTTAATAGAAAATTGAACAAAATATATTTTATATTGAGAGTTATCTAAACCTTCTGGTTTAAATAAAATTATTAAAGAACATTTTTCCAGTACTATTAAAAAGTAAATTCGGAAATATTTTCTTGAATACAGCAGTAAATTCTCTCTTTGTCACCATTATAATTAATATAAGAAATTGTTTATTGAAATATTTTTCTTTATTAACCCATTAGATTAAATAATTATTGAAAAAAAATTCTTTATTTTCTGTTTTCACATTATAGTATTTATTTTATTTACAGTGAAATAAATAGGGAAGAAAAAGAAATTAAAAATTATAATTCATTTAAAAGATAAGACTAATGAATCTTTAGAATTTTGTTGGTAAATTAAAGGTATATATATATATATATATATATTTCATTCTAAAAAAAGACGAGACAAAAATAAAATCTTCATTATTCAATTAATGTTTATAATTTATGAAATCATATACAATTTTTATTTTCAAATTAGATATATAAATATTTTATCTAGAATTTTTTTTTGTGTTTAATACGAAAAATAAGCCCAACCAACTGAAAGTTCGATTTTATTCTCAGGAGCGACTGATCTTTGGGGATTTATAACTTATATAATGAGCCAAGAATATTTTGAATATTATTTGCTTGAGAAAGTTTGAGAAGTATTCAAATAAAAGAAAAGTAAATTATCATTATAAGAAAATCTATTATTTGACTTAATAAAATTAATGCCAATTTTTTGTTTGCACATAAACTAAATTTGTTGTTTTTTGAATGTAGTTTTTCTTTCAAATATTTTTAAATATTATTTTAATTTAATTTAATAACAAGAAAATAATAATTTTCCTTTTGATTTGGTGGAATGAACCTTAAAATCTTAAGCTCTTGTTGAAACACCCTATCTTACCTAATATATAGAAAAGTTTTCTGATTTTTTTATTTTAAATTAGAAGTTTTATTTCAAAATATTTTGATTTTGTTATAAACGATAATTAATAATGATCACATAATTCAATAAATTTTGTAAATAACAAAATCATTTAATGTAAGTAATCATTTGAATAATTTTAAATAAAGGTGAGAGAATTTGGTTGAAAATCCGCTGGACTTGGTAGAGTTTGCTAACTCTCTTATCAAACTCAAGCTTTTAACTTATGTTTCAGTCCTAATAGCTTGGAGTTAGGACCTTTTGTGTTAAAATTAATTAATTTATTATTCAAGAAAATATATAAGTACAAGTATGTATATTATCAACATTTCTATATTAAATTTATAAATAATTAATCAATCTTATAATAATAAAAAACAATAAAAATTTGATTATTACTTACGACATCCGTTCTCATCCATCCAAGTTTGAGGACATTCTGCATATTCATTGCATTTAAGTGAATTGCTCAAACAGGGGCCTTCCCAACATTTAAACTGATCTTCACTGCACGTCCAATTTACTATAAAAGACATTTCATTCGATTATATTAAACATAATTATATTATATGCCTTTTAACTTTCGGACGCTAAACTAGAATTATTAATTAACATATATTCATACTTGTGGAGGCCAACGAATTTATTACGTGATTTAAAGAGAGCACACAGCCAGTTTTAGACAGGAATAGTTAGAAGTTTATATGATGAAGATAGAGAGTAATTTTTCCCGGATTATTTTCGTTTCCGGGAATTCGGAGAAATTAAACATAATACTAAATTTGAAGTGGAAATTGTAAAAGTTTTACGGAAAAGTTAAATAAATGTTGTTTTTGCAAAAAAATAAAACAAATTTAATTGAAAAATATGTTAAGTTGGTAACATTGAAAATTATTAATAATTGTCATTTTTTCTGATATCCAAGATAACCTTTTTCTATGCTTTGCTGTATATGAAAAATAAAATAATAATATAAAATAAAATAATCATCAGTGTCCTTCTTTTTTAAAATAATAAAAACCAATTTCAGTAAAAATTGAAGAACCGGTTATGGACCCAGAGCCATAAAATAAAACACTGTGACCGGTTTTTTTTCTGATGTTAATTTTCTGTAAAAACAAAGAGTAAGTTTTAACAAACAAAAAATTGCCTTTTTTTTGTTCTACATCGATGGAAACTGTAAGTTTGAAATTTCAATTTATAATAAAATAAAAACAAATTATAATTCTTAAAAACTATAGACTCCGATATAGTCCAAATCGAAAAACTGAAAGATGTGAATTCGTATAGCATGTGGAAATTTCAAGTAACAATATTACTTAAGTCAAATGATCTATTTGATATTGTCAATGGTAAAATAAAAACTCCAGCAGGCGATACAAAAGCTGAAATGGATTGGATAAGAAAAGATGCCAAGGCACAAAAGATTATAATTATGTCTATAGACAAAAGTGTGACTATGCACATATTGAGTTGTCAAACTGCTAAAGAAATGTTTGATAAACTGGAGTCCATTTATGATCGTGAATCAGAACAACAAAGATGGAACTTAATGGAGCAATTCTTTACCTATAACTTTAACAAAAATGAAGATATTGCGATACAAATAAGTAAACTCGAGAATATAGTTTACAAATTAAAATCGATAGATAAGGCTATTGATGATAAAATGCTGATGTCGAAGATCTTATCTATACTATCAGAAAACTTAAAATACTTCATAAGTGCATGGGAAAGCACGACAAAAACGGAAAAAACTTTGTCAAATTTAATTTCTCGGTTGACGGCTGAGGAAAATAGAGTCAATACTCCAGAGATGGAGAAACCGGTTGCATTTAAGACAGAAATAATTAAAAAATGTTAAAACTGTAACAAACCAGGGCATTTCGCACGGACATGTAAACATAAAAATAACAATAATAACATGCCAAACAGATTTAACAAAGATAGATCATATAATACAAATGCAAGGTACTGCAAAATTTGCAATAAAAACAACCATACGGAAGTAAATTGATATTTTCGAGGGAACAAAAATTCACGAGACACTGATAGGAAGATTTCTTTTTTGGCAGATACCAATGGGAAAATAGACGATTGGGTAGTGGACTCAGGATCAACGTCTCATATGGTGAATGATGAGAATCTTTTAAAATTCACCTCCAATAGTTGTACGGAAATTGCCGTGGCCAAGCAATCCCAATTTATGAGTGTTAGAACCATACGAATGGTAGAAACAGAAAATTGCATACTTAAGGATGTCTTATACGTACTCGAACTATCGAGAAATCTAATGTCTGTTAACGCGATATGTATAACGGCGGAGAAGTTACATTCACTAAAAATGGAGTTAAAATAACAAAAGAAAATTTAACCATTGTAGGGGAGATAAATGAAAATGGCTTGTATACGGTAAATCTGAATAGTCAAATTGGCAATAACTCATTGCTGGCTGATGGATTAAATAAGCCAGGAGAGTGGAACAAATGGCACCGAATTCTGGGTCACCTCTCAGTCAACAATATGAAAAAATTAACATTAATGGTAGACGGTTTTGACTTAAAACCGGGAACTGCTGTGGAAGACGTGTGCGAGATTTGCTTAAAGGCAAGACAGTGTAGAATGTCCTTCAATACAGTAAGAACAAGGGCACCTCGACCACTCGATATATTACACACCGATGTGTATGGACCGATTGACCCCTGTACATACGATAGAAAACTGTATTTGGTCACATTGATGGACGATTTTACACATTTTACAGTAACATATATAATAAAACATAAAAGTGAAGTAAGCAATATAATAAAACAGTATGTAATGGAGGCAGAAGCCAAATGGAATTTAAAAGTTTATAAGATTCGCTGTGATAACGGTGGTGAATATACAGAGACGAAGTTTAGGAAATGGTGTAAGTCATAGGTTCTTAAACTTATGTACTCCACGGACCCCCACTTGAAAAAAATTTTTTTGACGGACCCCCATCACAACTTTAGGTACTTTACGTCATTTTATTAATTAATTTCTGGCTTACGATCTCATAAGGACAAGGATATATGATGAATATCTCTAACAGTGATTGGTGAATAACGATTTTTTTGCATATTGTAGAACACATTTTATTAGAAATTATAATATTGAAGAAAGAAAATACAAACATTGTCATAGCAACAAATCTCACAAATTATAATGGGTACTTACATTAAATTCATATAAATATTTTATAATTTTTTTCAGAAAATATTAAATAAGAAATATTTTAAAAAATAACTGCATCTATCTCATTAAATATAACTTACATATTTAATGAGATGTATGCAGTTGTTTTCTTGAAACAAGAATCTCAATATCTGGCTTAATATTGGAAACTTTTAATCTAAGATCCGGCTCTACATTTAATTTGTTTCTATATTTAGACTTAATATAAAATAGTACCGAAAAAGCTTGTTCGCATAAATATGTTGTGCAGAATGGAATCAAGTGTTGAAGTGCTTTATTTGCAAGCGCAGGATAATCTGACCTGAGAAGTAACCAAAAGTTGCTCAATTCAGTTTTGTTAAATTTTAGTTTATAAGTTGTATCACATGATAATTCCACGAGAATATCTTGTTCAGGTGCAGATAAATGTTTAGCATTTGTAATTTCCATATTAAATGGATCTCTGATCCAGTTATTGCAAGGATCAGGAGTAGAAAAATACTTCCTGAAGTTGCTTTTCAAAGTAATTAAATGTTCAACAAATAATTGACGCGTTTGATTAAGCAATTTTTCACTGGAGCTTTCTATGAAATCATTGAGAGTTGGAAAAGACTCATATACACCGTTCTGGATGCGTTTCGACCACAAGTCGATTTTTTTAATCATTGCTTCTATTTTATCTTCAACTTTAAATATATTTACAACAGTACCTTGCAGGCTCAAATTAAGTTCGTTCAATTTTGTAAAAATATCAGTCAAGTAAGCCACCTTAGCTAACCAGATAAAATCATTGAAACATTCGGTCAGTTCAAAATGCGCATCTATTAAAAACAATCGTATTTCATCTCGAAGCTCAAAAAGGCGAATGAGTACTTTCCCGCGGGACAACCAACGTACATCTGTATGTGTAATAATAAATGTGTATGTTGACTACCCATTTCCTCACACAAAATTTTAAAAACTCTGGAATTAAGTGGACGAGCCTTAATGAAATTGACAATTTTAACTACTTCGTCTAATGTTCTTTTCAAATCTGGTGACATATTTTTGGCTGCTAATGATTCTCTGTGAATGCAGCAATGATTCCAAACAACCTGAGGCGCAACATTTTTAATAAGAGCAATCAATCCAGTTCTTGTACCTGACATTGCACGAGCACCATCAGTGCAAATTCCAACACATTTTGGCCACTCTATTTCATTTTCGGTTATAAAATTATTCAAACTGTTAAATATGTCATTAGCTGTCGTTCGTGAAGGTAGTGAATCACAAAACAATACATCTTCTTGTATTTGATTTTCAAACTCATATCTAATGAAAGCTAACAAATTGGCATTATTAGTGACATCAGTACTTTCATCCAATTGTAATGAGTAATAGTGACTTTTGCGCACTCTCGATATTAATTCTTCTTTTATATTACATGACATGTCTTCAATCCTATTCTTAACCGTATCATTTGATAATGAAATCAAATTTATATCGTTTGCTGCTTTAGTTCCTAACATTATATTTGTAATTACTTTTGTAGCAGGAAGAATTAATTGCTCTGCTATATTATGCGGCTTTCCTGCTTTAGCAATAAGTAGAGCTACTTCATATGATGCCATTACTGCTTTCTTACTCATACCACCAGATCCCGTCTTTACCATCAATTTCTGACTTGAAGTAAGTTCTTCTTTTTTCATTTTAAAAAATTCGATAGACTTACTAACATGCTCGCTGTGCTTTGTTTGTAAATGACGTCTGAGATTAGCAGGTTTCATACTTTCATTGGATAAACTTTCCTGACATAGAACGCAGACTGGTCTTTCCACATCATTGTTGCAAATATAAGTAAATCCAAATGATAAATAATCATCCGAATATTTTCTAGTTTTGCGTTTCTTGGTAGAGTTTGCTGTTGATGCCTCATCATCTGATTCTTTCCGTTTCTGTGTTGAACCAGTTTGTAGCCAACGATCCATTTTATGGAGTAATTTATTAACATTGAACTACAATAATATAAATATAATATAAATATAACGAATTATTATTTACTAGCTATGTTTTAATATGATTTTAAATGAATGTTTTAATATCATTTTAAATGAATGTTTTAAATCATTTTAATAAATGTTTTAAATCATTTTAAATAAATGATTTAATATCATTTTAAATGAATATTAATTTATATAATAAATATATTTCGTAATTTGATTCTAAAATATTATTAATTTCGTAATTTGATTCTAAAATATTATTAAAATAAATATTTTTTATTCATAAAACTAACTTATACTTACTCTCAAAAACAGCCTTTCAGGGAAATTGCAAAATGTGTTTAGTGTTTTTATAAAATAATGATCATGCAAATTACACTAAAAATTAAAAAAAATTATTAGCTATAATAAACTATTATTAGCTATAATTTAATTATAATTAATTAAATTAATAAAAATAATTTAAAGATACAACTCGTTGAGAAATGAACTTATAATTAACATTAATAAAAATAATTTAAAGATACAACTCGTTGAGAAATGAACTTATAATTAACATTTGCTTTAAAACTGTTTAAAACCCCAGAGTGGACGCTGACAATTTGGGTTTTTCCGGGTAAGACTGTCCCCTCCCCTGGTTTTCCCCAATAACAAAGTGAAAGAAAATTCCCTTATATGCCTCCCCTTCCGAGCCCCTAAGAGGGGTTATTTTAAAGGAACAATCGAAAAATGATTTTAAATGAATGAATGGATGAAAATTCAAATTTTATATATAGTTTTTTATATATGTTTATTTATTCACAAAAAATTAATTGACATAATTATCAATTTAATAAAATAAAATAGTATTATTAATAGTATTAAATTATAGCCGTAATTCTCTAGGAGGATATAGTTAAACAATGAACTTTAAATATTTATATATGTATATATTTTTACGATGATTTTTTTCCGAGGACCGCGGACCCCCAGTAAAGGCTTCGCGGACCCCCAGGGGTCCGCGGACCACAGTTTAAGAACCACTGGTGTAAGTCAAGAGGAACTGTTTTGGACTACACAATTCCGTATTCTCCACAACTGAATGGCAAAGCCGAACGGTTAAACAGGATGCTAATGGAAAAAACAAGGGCTATACTGAGCGACAGTGGCCTAAATAAGGAAATGTGGGGAGAAGCATTGTTAATTAGAAGTCCTACGGAAGGTCTGGAAACTACACCGGCTGAAATATGGTACGGCAAACGACCAATCGTTAAAAATTTACATGTGTTTGGGTGTCCCGCCTATGCGAAAACTCTGGGACCTTTAAGAAAATTAGATCATAGAAGCGAAGAACATGTCTTTCTGGGATACTGCGAAACGGGATACAGACTTTGGAATAATGCCAAGCGAAAAATCATATTTGCTCGAGATGTGGTATTCAATGATTATTTTACTTTTGCGGGAGATCCTAACTGGCGAGTCAGAGTTAAAAGGGCAGAATGCCTCTACTTACAGAGATATGGAAGACGTAAAAAGTACGAGTGCAGAAACGGAAGTACCATTGGCAATACCTACTGAGGAGGAGGAGCAAGTTAGAGAGGATATACAGAAAAAAAAGAACTGTAAGACTTCCGAAGAAATTTGAAGATTATGCACTACTAACATATAATGAGGCCATAACGGGACCCGATGCAAAAAATTGGAAAAACGCAGTAAAAGAAGAAAAGGAATCACTCTTAGAAAACAATACTTGGAGACTAGCAACTGATGAAGAATCCCATGGAAAAAAGATTTTAAGATGCCATTGGATCTTCAAAGTGAAAGACGACGGACGATTCAAGGCAAGGCTGGTCGTAAGGGGATGCGAGCAGGAACATGGTATTAATTACCTGGAAACCTTTAGCCCAGTTATCAGCGATGCAGCAATTAGGGTCTTATTGGCAATATCTTCAAATAAAAAATTTAAAACAAAAAAATTCGAGGTAAAAACTGCATTCCTTTATGGTGAAATTGAAGAGGAAATATACATGTTTGTCCCTGAGGGATTTGAGAATGAAGGCAAAACTTGTAGACTTCTAATGGCATTGTAAGGCCTAAAACAGGCTTCAATGCAGTGGAATATTGAGTTTACTGAGTTCCTTAAAAAAAGGGGACTTAGGCCTTTAAATATTGAGAAATGCATCTTTAAGACGGAAAACTCATCCCTTATTCTGGCGCTTTATGTTGATGACGGTATCATATTTAATGAAGAGGATTATAAAATTGATAATTTAATTGATGATTTAAAATTACGGTATCAAATAAAAGTCTCTGAAAGGGTTAACTCATTTATTGGAATAAATATAGATCGGACGGAATATGGAATTAGGTTAAATCAACCTATGCAATTTACTGTTGGAACGATTTAATCTACAGGATGCAAAGGTATCCCCAGTACCGATTGAAACAACTAAATTGATAGTCACCCGAAAATACATCATTTCCAATCAGAGAGGCAATAGGTAGCCTCCTCTACCTATCAAATAAGACAAGACCGGACGTAGCCTTTTCGGTTGGATTTGGAGGAAGAAGAGTAATCAAGCCAACCAATCAAGATGTAAATAATATAAAACAAATACTCAAATACATAAAAGGAACATGCGACGATGGAATCTCGTTCAAAACAAATGAAAAGCTTGATGTCTTGATGGCTTACTGTGACTCTGATTTTGCGGGAGACGAACAAACTCGACGTAGTACTACAGGGTTTGTGATATTTTATGGTGGTGATCCAATTTCATGGTGCTCAAGACGACAGTCATTAGTGGCAACTTCGACAACAGAGGCTGAGTTTATTGCGGCAGCGGAGTGTTGCAGGGAATTACTGTATTTAAAAAGTTTAATCAGTGAAGTGCTAAATCTTAGTGAAATGCAAATAAATCTGAAGATCGATAACCAAAGTGCGTTGTCTTTAATTAAAAACGGTATTCTGAACAAGAAACGAAAGCATATTGATGTTAAGTATCAGTTCATTTGTGAAAAAGTTAAAGAGAAAATCATAAATGTAGAATATTGTCAGTCAGGGTATAATGTGGCTGATATCTTCACAAAGGCTTTATAGTCAAATTTATTCACGAAATTCAAGGAACAGATCATGTTTCATGATTAACACAGTTAAATTTATTTTCTTTAATTAAAAGTAAAACATATTTTTTTTTGTTAGAGATGTCAGGCGCATTATATCTAAAATTCTGTTTAAAATTGTTTTTTTTAATAAAAATAACAATTAAGGAGGAGTGTTAAGTAAGTAGGTAACATTGAAAATTATTAATAATTGTCATTTTTTCTGATATCCAAGATAACCTTTTTCTATGCTTTGCTGTATATGAAAAATAAAATAATAATATAAAATAAAATAATAATCAGTGTCCTTCTTTTTTAAAATAATAAAACCAATTTCATTAAAAATTGAAGAGCAGTAAGATATAATATATAATCAACAAAATATAACATAAATATAATTATTTTCTTTTACTTGTTTAGAAAATAACATTTTAGAAATGAGAGGCAATCATGGCTGCACTTATAGCACCAGCCAATTTATATCAAGATCTAGATGATAATCTTCTTCAGACGAACCTTCACTTTGAATTGATATTTTATCCTTATCATCGTATTTGTCCAATAATAATAATCCAAAAATATCTCGTTAGCATAACGAATTATTGCTGTCTTTGATGATGACGGCAAATCTTCTTTAGCAGTAGATTGTAAATCAAGTGTTTGCAAGAATTTTAATAGAAATACAAGGTCTTGGTTTCTTCAGTTAACAAACAAAGATTTCGGTATCGGCATCGCAATCTTCCTGAATAATAATTTGTTGTTTTTTTTGGGAAATGTTTCGTTTTTACCCGGGAAACGGGAAATAAAAATTAAAGAATTCCCCGGGAATTCCCGGGAATAACCCTCTAGATGAACCCCACTTTGTTATCAAATATCCCTGACAAATCAGCTGAACTTGTGGCAGATGTTGTAACATCTACAAGTTTTACTTGTTTTCCTGGACCTTTCTATTCATAGTCTTATTGTATGGATTGCGTTTGTGATACCGTTATCGAATTGATTTTTAATTAATTTAACTTAGTTTTGAAAGGACTCGATCCCAGATCTTGAGTGTGTGAAATACAAGCTTTATTCTTTTGAAGTTTTCACATCTGGAATGTTAAAATATTCCTGAACAAGACCCTTCCCGAGTCCAACAGGAATACCATCCAAACTCAGTCGCTTTTATTGCTTCTGCATGATTGGATGGCTATTTCCAGCTTCTTCATTCCAGGACCATATTGTTGCTTAGGAAACTCTTCATATATATAATAAATTCTATAGTACTCACGCCATCTATCCTTATCAAGTGTAACTATCATAGATGCTCTTCCCCATTTTTAATATAAATTGTTGATTTAAAGTTTTTGCAATCTCTATGCTTAAATTTAACACTCTTGTATTCGTCATTAAATGCTTATAGTGTATTTATGTTTATTGCAATTTGTATTTCCTATATTATTTAAAAATTTAGTTTTTAAATTAAAAAAAAAAATTGAAAAAAAGTAAATATAATTTGTTTAGTTATTTAATTAATAAAATAACATAACATTCTTAATTTTACTAACATCTGGTGTAAATAAATATCATTTTATGATTAAATTATTAAAGTATAATAAAAAATATATATAATTCAATAGAGAATAGAATGATTAAATGAGGATATAACGATAGCTTCGAAAGGACAAACCGCATCTAATAAAAAAGAGAAATTAATATTATAAATTCTATAATGTTATTAAATTGCCAAAGTTGAACGGTTTAAATAAAAATTGCATTATAAATATTTTATTATACTATTCAATATTTTATCATTTTTTTCATTGATAATCAATAATAATAAAAATCTATTTATTTTTTCCTTATTGGAACTTATTTCATAATTTTATGTGATAAATTAAATTATAAATGTATTAACTCATGTTAAAAAATCTATATAATTTTATGGTTAAATAGATTAAAATTTGGAAAAGGTTTACAGCCACTGAATATTGAGAGTATAAAAAATAAAACGAAAGATTTTGTGTTTTATTTTTGTTTCAATTTTGATTTCAATTATGTTACTTTCCCATATATTTTAATTATCATAAAATATATATATATATAAAATTTATATAAAAAAATACTTTTCTAGTTTTATATACATATAATAGATTGTTTCTTCTTCGAATATCCGAAACTAGTCGATGTTGGAATGTTGGAAAAACGGAATGTTATAGAGAATTTTCAATTTCAACTATTCAAAAAAATTCTTTTAAAAGATGAGAATTGAGAATTCTTATTATATTTGATTTATTTTCATATTTTTAATTTGATTTTTTTTTTTGATTTTTGATAAATATTTACTTTTGAGTTATTTATTTAAATGTTATCATTTATAATGATATTATTATTTCTCTTAAATTGATAATGTTCATGTTTAATTGATTTGAAAAGTAATGGTCCTAAAAGTGACTAGCTAGCTAACGAAACATTCTGAATCTTATATATAAGCAATAGCCCACACAGGAATTGATAAAAGGTCTATTTAATTTGAAACAAATAGTTCAAATCCATTCCAATGCCTTTTATCAACAATTTAAAGTAAATGGATCCATTTGCGATATAATAGCTCTGTGAGAATTGAAATTGAGACAATAAAACACCACAAGAACATTTTCTAACTTGTTCTTCTTGATTATTTTTTCACTATAATATATATAGAACCTGGTTCACTGAGCCGCCTCTCGGTCATTAAAAAAAATTATTCCTTATTATCGGGTTTGGCTGATAATATTAATACCTGGTTCACCGAGCCGCGGCTCGGTACTTTAAAAAAATTATTCCTTCTTAACTTTGAATATTTATTTAAGATTAAGATTATTTAATTTCAAATAATTTAAAAGAACATAAATTAAAAAAATAGTCATAAAACATACAGCCCTTAAACGTACATATTAATGTACTGAAAGACAGAAAAGTATGGCCAGAGTGCTACCAAATTAAATTAAACAATAAATTTATTAATTTTAAAACCTTTTTTCATAACCCAACCCATGCTTAGCTTTAATATACGACAATATATTCCGACAAGTAGTTTTTCTTAAAATCTTCTTCCATAATTTCCCTTTCAAAGGTCAAATTATCACAAAAATGGACCCATCATATCAAACATAATTTCAGTATTGTAAAATATAATACAATAGAATGAATAAAGAGAGAAATTGGATAAATAAAAAAATTTAAAAGGATAAATAAAAACGAAATTTTGTTTTATAATATAATCCGCCATTCTCGCCAATATTTATTAAACTTATCCAAATAATTTTCCCTTGAGAGAATATTGTTCGATATACTTATTTATAGTATTCCGGAATACTTATCAGAATTTTATTGTATTTTTTTTTTCTACATTTTTCACTTAAAATTCAATTTCTTTATATAAATTCTCAATAAAAATGTTTCTGGTATAGTAAGAGCATTTGTGCAAATTCTGTCAAAATGATTCTTAGAAATCATTCTTCTCCTTTGTAAATTTCTACTTGATTTGGTCCTACTCCTACTTTCCCTCTATATTTATTTGTGTTCAAAATTTTTAGATACATATTTTTTGATTTCACTATCCTCTTCCATATGATTTCTTTTTTTTTCTTTTTTTCCTATCTTAATTCACAGACTTCTTTTAGTGATAACATTTATTTTTTTAGTTTTAAAAATTTAAAATTAGTTTAACTATTTTTTTTAATTTGTTGTATTCTTTGTTTTTTAAATGTATTTCTCTGTCCTATTTTTTTTAAATATATTTGAGTATCTATTCAATGTCATATTTATTTATTTTAGAGAAAAAAATCGTCTGATTTACCTTTTGGAGCGGTTTATTCTTATTATTCTTATTTTTAATTTCTTTTTAAAATTTTCTGATTTTGGCCCTTCGCAAGTGTTTTAATATATTATGAGTAAGCATCAGATTTAATATTAAGTCGAGTTGAGACACTCCAGATTTTTTAATTAATTTTTAGACTTTTTTTTTTTTTGTTTTTATTCATTCAAAAATATTTTTTTTTAAATATCTCATTCTACATTACAAACGTACCTATTGCAAGCAAATTATAAAATTACAAATACCTGCATTATTAAATTGAAAACAAATTATGAAATACCATACATTATTAAATTGATTTATAAATAAATTAAAAAGAAATTCTAAGAGAGAAGGATTAAATTTGAATTGATTTTATTGCTTTTCATCTATGAGTATCTATATATTGAAATAGTAAAGTTAAAAGTTGGCCACCACAACCACATTATTGGGTCAATTCTCAGTTTCTTGTCCTTCCTTATTCTCTCCTATCTGATTTAACAATTTCTTTCTACAATATCATTGGTCTCTCTGGTCGTTTCATTTGGTTTTACCATAAATAAACTTTTCAGTAATCTTTCCATCTCGAGATAAATGTCAAACACATTTTAATCTTCTCCCTTTATTATTCTCATTATATATAGACACGCATAATAATAATTATATTTTATAACATCTATTTCGTCTAAAGGGCCAAGGGAGTCGAACCATCCTTCCTCATAGAAATTTGGTTAATTATATGTAACTACTTATCTTCAAACTTTAATTTGTTAGATATATCTCTGTAAATTATATGGAATAGATAATGGTTTATTACTTATATGAATTTTTAATAATCTTTATATTATTATCAGATTTAAACAAAAACTTAAACAATTAGTTAGTGTGTGAATCAATATAATTCTTTGGAATTACGAACAAACAAATATGATATATATATATATTGTAGATTTGAAGAAATTAGAGAAATTATGTTTTGAGTAACTTTTTTCATTTGTTTATTGGAACATAAATTAACTGTTTTAAAACGAATCTGAATAATAAATATAATTTCGAAATACGTATTAAATATTAATATTTTATTATTATATTTCCATTGAACTCATTGAAAATTGTTAAACTGTTCAATTATTCAATTAATTTTCCATTATCAGTCAATAATATTTAAAGGTAATGAAATAACTATTTTTATTGGCTGGTGTTTATTCGCTCAATTATTAATGAATTGATTTTAAAATACAGAAAATCCCCGGTTAATCCGATCTGTCAATAGCCCGAACTATGCGAAACCGATTCGAGGTACTAAATACATGCAAATCCTGATAATTGGTTTAAAAAATACAAAAATACACAAATTTTACTCAGTATCATGTCAAACGCAGTAATTATTAAACATAAACCTATATAATTTTAAACAATATGTACATGCAAGTTTGAAAATGTACCATTTCTTCTCAAAAAATTGTAAAAATTGTAAAATTGAAACTGTTACTAAATAAACTGAGTCAGAATAAATATAAATAACTATTCTAATTAACAAAAATTAACTTCAATGCTGGCAGCAGATAATACAAACATATTCCAATAACAAAATTTTTACAATTTGAGATTATATTGTTGTTAACAGCTGTCAACTCAAATATTTATCTGAAAAAAATAAGTTGCTTATACAGAATAGTTGAACTAAAAAAGTTGCTTGTATAGAGGTTGCTTATATAGAGCGTTCACTCTATATATTTATATATATGTAAATGGTATAATATGAGAATTAATTTTTATATTTTGATATTTAATAATTAGTTTTATCTTGGGTACATTTCTAAATTTGGAAACCTAATTTACTTATACAATTTTTTTTCTTTTAAATGTTAAAAATTATTAAATTATAATTGAATTCATATGTGATTAAATTTTGTCTTTTATAATTTACACACGTATGATAAAATTGTAATATACAAGAATATATGACTTAAATAATTAAAATTCTAAACAAGTGATGAAGTTAAATAAATATGCGATAATAGAGATGGTGTATATTTCGAAAATAATAATATATATGTATAATTATAAAAATATCTACAATAGAATAATAATTTAAATTTATACCTAAAAAGTTTTTTAAATTATAATACATCTCAGTACTTTTTATGTCATATCTATATAAATAAAAGGCAATGTCTGTGTGTCTGTCTGTCTGTCTGTCTATAGACTCAAAAACTACCCGTCCGATTACGATGAAACTTTCAGGAATTGTTGTGGGCATACCAAGGAAGGTTTTAGTGTAGTTAAATCCAAAATTAATTTATCCAAAATTAATTTAATTAGTAATATATTGCTAAAAATCTGTAGTGTCACAAAACTATCGACAGATGGCGCTACATATAATTTTCCAAATTCAAATATTTTTAATTTTTTTTAAACTTAATATTTCTAACTTTGTATTACAATACAATAATGAGACGGAATTGTTGTGTTTTAAATTAGATTTTATAAATTGAAAACCATTAGTTATACTCTTAAGTTATTTAGTTTTATTGATCACATATCTGGAAAAAATCATCTTCATTAGTTTTTTTATATTTAAATGTATATATGTGACCTCACAGTTACCGCCTTTTAGATATATATCTATTCTTAAAATAAAATTAAAAATATTTATATTATATTCATATATATGTAAAATAATAATTATATTATTTTAATATTCATATATTTAATATAGTTGGTATCACAATTTATTATTATTATGAATTATTTATAAGTAATTAATATTATTAATTGGTATTAATAAATAAATAATATTAATTATATTAACTTAATATTTCTAACTTTGTATTACAATAATGAGACGGAATTGTTGTGTGTTAAATTAGATTTAATTAAAGATTGAATTTAGAATAATTAAAAGGGTTATTGAAACCGCGTATGCTGATTAGGGAATGACAAGATTGAATAGGTTCAATTAAAAAATGCTTATATAAAATTATAACTAAAAATGATTTATTTAATAAAACTATAAGAATTTAAATTACAATTTAATTAATTTTTTGTGAATAAATAAACATATATAAAAAACTATATATAAAATTTGAATTTTCATTTATTCATTCATTTAAAATTATTTTCCGATTGTTCCTTTAAAATAACCCCTCTTAGGGGGTCGGAAGGGGAGGCAACATAAGGGAATTTTCTTTCACTTTGTTATTGGGAAAAACCAGGGGGGGGGGAAGTTCATTTCTCAACGAGTTGTATCTTTAAATTATTTTTATTAATTTAATTAATTATAATTAATTTATAGCCAATAATAGTTTATTATAGCTAATAATTTTTTTAATTTTTAGTGTAATTTGCACGATCATTTTTTATAAAAAAAAAAAAAACACATTTTGCAATTTCCCAGAAAGGCTGTTTTTGAGATGTAAGTATAAGTTAGTTTTATGAATAAAAAATATTTATTTTAATAATATTTTAGAATCAAATTACGAAATTAATAATATGGGACAGGGTAGGATTTGGTTGTAGCTCAGGATAGGGACTCTTAGAGAAAAGTGGATTCTGCGGCTAAGAACTTTCGAAAACTGTATAGACACAGAGTTAGATAAATATAACATATGCAATAATAATATATAATTAATTTACTGATTAAATTAAAATATATATTTTCTAAGAAAACAAATATATGTCTTATCTACTTATACTGATTGAAACAAAATGGATGAAAACCTTTTACATACAGACTTTCAACCAAATACTACACTCGGGGGTACAGGGGGCGGAGCCCCCGTCTAGATGTGAAGAGCGCCTGGAAGGCGCTCTGATCAGCTAGTCTATAAATAAAATTTTAAAATATATTATACTATATGCATACATATTTATTACAAAAGAATTCTCACAGATAATCACAGATTATTTAAAAAAAAAAAAATAAAAATAAATCATTTAGATATATATATCCAATCAACATTTTAAATCTTATCAAATGATATTACAAATTCAATTTATTTTAATTAACAAAAAAATCATGAAAAAAATATATTTTATTATAAGATCGTATTAAATAACTTTTTCATATCTATCTATTTAAATTTTGGTGACATGAACTTCGTTTAAATGGCGCAATGCTCTACGGTGTTAGAGGAAAGAATTATCAAAATCAATCAACACACGTCTTTTTGCGTTAAGTTGGAAAATTGCAATTTTTTTGTTTACACTTTTTATCAGATCAGCTTGCTCCAAAGCCAGCTTTAATCTTTATAAGATTTTGATTTTTATATTTATTAACACTTATTGATTCATTAATTAAAAAAATGAACAAATTCAATGATTTTTATCGATTAAAATAAAATTAAAATTAATTTTTAAATTGTTAGTGTGAGAAATTTTTAGACTTGGTTTACTAGTAATTTTATATTCTAATAATTTTATATTTTTAAAAATATATTTTAATATTTTTTATTTCTATTTATTTTATAAATTAGAGGTGTTTGCCCAAAGAGTAGTTATTACTTAGGGCTTTGACTTCAGTGGAGAAAGGGAGAATTGAAGGTCAAGGACGTTCAGATGGTTTATTTGTTATTTGACTCTTGCAAACTCATGGATTTGAATCAACCCCTCTTCCTTATAATTAGAAATCACATCTCAAATTTTTTGTATTTAAAATACAATGACACCCCTTTAAACACCGTAATTTATATTTCAAATTTCTAAAATAAATATTCACTCTTAATTTTTATATTTTAAAATGTTATTTTTATGAAAAAAAGTATCTTTCTTCTTTTTCGATTTAAATAATCTTATTATAAAATTTTAATAACATTTATTATATTTAATATAGTAAACCAAGTATAAATATTTAACACGAGGTGCGGCTATAATATTACGAGTCTGATGCTTCCACAGAAGTATGCATGCGACAAACGAGAACGACTGACAGCTGTTATCTAGTTCACTCGTTCTTTCTAATAACATTGACTTTAATTATAAAATTATGATTAATACTAGACGAACCAGTTGCAAACGGTATTTGCAATTTATGTTTAAACTGAATTTGTAACTAACTTCATAATGTTACAGACATCACATACATATATACATAGGACGGAAATTATATATATTAGATCTATATTTATACAAATGTATGTTATATGTATAAACAGTGGTGTATTGGGAGGGGAACGACGTTCCCTTACCTTTTTTCAGAACCGGAACGTGTTCCAGTACTTTTTCATGTTCCGACTACTTCCACTTAAATCTACTTTTAGAATTTCTTTTTTTGTGTTCGTTAATATTTTGTTTAGTAAGAATAAGAAAAAATAAAAACTTAGTTTGCTGAAAATAGGACTTTTTTGCTCCCACTATGCGTTCCCTTACTTCTTATTTTACCAATACATCTTTGTGTATAAATGAATTGTAATTGATATTATGTATAATTTTTAAAAACCCATTGTTTTGTTAAAATGACTGATCGAAACCTAAAATGACTTTAACCCTCATTTAATCAAATAAAAAGAAAAAAAATGTTAAAATATAATCGTTCTTTTAATATTCCTTTATAAAAACGTAATTTTTTAATTAATCCTTTTAAAGCCTTTATACCAGTGGTTCTTAAACTGTGGTCCGCGGACCCCTGGGGGTCCGCGAAGCCTTTACTGGGGGTCCGCGGTCCTCGGAAAAAAATCATCGTAAAAATATATACATATATAAATATTTAAAGTTCATTGTGTAACTATATCCTCCTAGAGAATTACGGCTATAATTTAATACTATTAATAATACTATTTTATTTTATTAAATTGATAATTATGTCAATTAATTTTTTGTGAATAAATAAACATATATAAAAAACTATATATAAAATTTGAATTTTCATCCATTCATTCATTTAAAATCATTTTTCGATTGTTCCTTTAAAATAACCCCTCTTAGGGGCTCGGAAGGGGAGGCATATAAGGGAATTTTCTTTCACTTTGTTATTGGGGAAAACCAGGGGAGGGGACAGTCTTACCCGGAAAAACCCAAATTGTCAGCGTCCACTCTGGGGTTTTAAACAGTTTTAAAGCAAATGTTAATTATAAGTTCATTTCTCAACGAGTTGTATCTTTAAATTATTTTTATTAATGTTAATTATAAGTTCATTTCTCAACGAGTTGTATCTTTAAATTATTTTTATTAATTTAATTAATTATAATTAAATTATAGCTAATAATAGTTTATTATAGCTAATAATTTTTTTTAATTTTTAGTGTAATTTGCATGATCATTATTTTATAAAAACACTAAACACATTTTGCAATTTCCCAGAAAGGCTGTTTTTGAGAGTAAGTATAAGTTAGTTTTATGAATAAAAAATATTTATTTTAATAATATTTTAGAATCAAATTACGAAATTAATAATATTTTAGAATCAAATTACGAAATATATTTATTATATAAATTAATATTCATTTAAAATGATATTAAATCATTTATTTAAAATGATTTAAAACATTTATTAAAATGATTTAAAACATTCATTTAAAATGATATTAAAACATTCATTTAAAATCATATTAAAACATAGCTAGTAAATAATAATTCGTTATATTTATATTATATTTATATTATTGTAGTTCAATGTTAATAAATTACTCCATAAAATGGATCGTTGGCTACAAACTGGTTCAACACAGAAACGGAAAGAATCAGATGATGAGGCATCAACAGCAAACTCTACCAAGAAACGCAAAACTAGAAAATATTCGGATGATTATTTATCATTTGGATTTACTTATATTTGCAACAATGATGTGGAAAGACCAGTCTGCGTTCTATGTCAGGAAAGTTTATCCAATGAAAGTATGAAACCTGCTAATCTCAGACGTCATTTACAAACAAAGCACAGCGAGCATGTTAGTAAGTCTATCGAATTTTTTAAAATGAAAAAAGAAGAACTTACTTCAAGTCAGAAATTGATGGTAAAGACGGGATCTGGTGGTATGAGTAAGAAAGCAGTAATGGCATCATATGAAGTAGCTCTACTTATTGCTAAAGCAGGAAAGCCGCATAATATAGCAGAGCAATTAATTCTTCCTGCTACAAAAGTAATTACAAATATAATGTTAGGAACTAAAGCAGCAAACGATATAAATTTGATTTCATTATCAAATGATACGGTTAAGAATAGGATTGAAGACATGTCATGTAATATAAAAGAAGAATTAATATCGAGAGTGCGCAAAAGTCACTATTACTCATTACAATTGGATGAAAGTACTGATGTCACTAATAATGCCAATTTGTTAGCTTTCATTAGATATGAGTTTGAAAATCAAATACAAGAAGATGTATTGTTTTGTGATTCACTACCTTCACGAACGACAGCTAATGACATATTTAACAGTTTGAATAATTTTATAACCGAAAATGAAATAGAGTGGCCAAAATGTGTTGGAATTTGCACTGATGGTGCTCGTGCAATGTCAGGTACAAGAACTGGATTGATTGCTCTTATTAAAAATGTTGCGCCTCAGGTTGTTTGGAATCATTGCTGCATTCACAGAGAATCATTAGCAGCCAAAAATATGTCACCAGATTTGAAAAGAACATTAGACGAAGTAGTTAAAATTGTCAATTTCATTAAGGCTCGTCCACTTAATTCCAGAGTTTTTAAAATTTTGTGTGAGGAAATGGGTAGTCAACATACACATTTATTATTACATACAGATGTACGTTGGTTGTCCCGCGGGAAAGTACTCATTCGCCTTTTTGAGCTTCGAGATGAAATACGATTGTTTTTAATAGATGCGCATTTTGAACTGACCGAATGTTTCAATGATTTTATCTGGTTAGCTAAGGTGGCTTACTTGACTGATATTTTTACAAAATTGAACGAACTTAATTTGAGCCTGCAAGGTACTGTTGTAAATATATTTAAAGTTGAAGATAAAATAGAAGCAATGATTAAAAAAATCGACTTGTGGTCGAAACGCATCCAGAACGGTGTATATGAGTCTTTTCCAACTCTCAATGATTTCATAGAAAGCTCCAGTGAAAAATTGCTTAATCAAACGCGTCAATTATTTGTTGAACATTTAATTACTTTGAAAAGCAACTTCAGGAAGTATTTTTCTACTCCTGATCCTTGCAATAACTGGATCAGAGATCCATTTAATATGGAAATTACAAATACTAAACATTTATCTGCACCTGAACAAGATATTCTCGTGGAATTATCATGTGATACAACTTATAAACTAAAATTTAACAAAACTGAATTGAGCAACTTTTGGTTACTTCTCAGGTCAGATTATCCTGCGCTTGCAAATAAAGCACTTCAACACTTGATTCCATTCTGCACAACATATTTATGCGAACAAGCTTTTTCGGTACTATTTTATATTAAGTCTAAATATAGAAACAAATTAAATGTAGAGCCGGATCTTAGATTAAAAGTTTCCAATATTAAGCCAGATATTGAGATTCTTGTTTCAAGAAAACAACTGCATACATCTCATTAAATATGTAAGTTATATTTAATGAGATAGATGCAGTTATTTTTTAAAATATTTCTTATTTAATATTTTCTGAAAAAAATTATAAAATATTTATATGAATTTAATGTAAGTACCCATTATAATTTGTGAGATTTGTTGCTATGACAATGTTTGTATTTTCTTTCTTCAATATTATAATTTCTAATAAAATGTGTTCTACAATATGCAAAAAAATCGTTATTCACCAATCACTGTTAGAAATATTCATCATATATCCTTGTCCTTATGAGATCGTAAGCCAGAAATTAATTAATAAAATGACGTAAAGTACCTAAAGTTGTGATGGGGGTCCGTCAAAAAAAATTTTTTCAAGTGGGGGTCCGTGGAGTACATAAGTTTAAGAACCTATGCTTTATACAATTATCAAAATAAATCTACCACTAATAAAATTAAACTTAATATCTTATTAGTTAATTATAACAAAGGCCAGAGTGCAGGTAGAATGTCATATGACTGTAAGGGTCTCTTTCAAGAGGGGTCATAAAAAATAAACAATGTGCTTGTGGAAAAATTATTTCGGTACATAGATGTTTTCACAAAACGAGAAGTCAACGTGAAAGCACGTACGAAATAAAATTTCCACTAGCGCATTGTTTAATTTTTATGGCCCCTCTTGAAAGAGACCCTTACAGGCATATGACATTCTACCTGCACTCCGTCCTTTGTTACATAATTTATTATAATTAAATACTTTCTTATTTACAATATCAATCAATAAATTAAATTTGTATACTTGGTATACAAATTCGTGTAATATTGAAATCAAAATATGTAAAACCAGCAAGGAATGCTCCTTAATTTTTGTTTTCAAGACAAATGTTTTATTATTAAAATAAGGGGGTTACTTGTAATTTAAAAAGGATTCTCATAAGGATGAGATTCAAGAGTCTCTATTGAAATCGAGTAAATAAACATAAGTTAGAAGTTGATTTGTGAGAATAGATGTTTATTCCACTGGCCGAGCTCTAATTCAAGAGAATTACTAAATTGACCATAATTCAAAAAAATGTAAATTGATTTAAAGGGTAAAACTCAAGACTGGATCAAACGATTCCGAAGCCTTCACTTTCAAATGATTCACGCTCGAATTTTATTTTTCAATAAAATCTCCTTAGCTCTATACACTCCGTTCGACTTTTCTCCAATTTTTGTATTCCTTCCGAAAAATAAGATTTGTTGAGGACATCAAATAAGATTTGTTTGTGAGATGATTTAATCGTTTTAGTCAAATCTCTTTCGACCGAGGCATTTCTTCAGGTTTGTAAACAAGAAATAGTCACTCGGGGCTAAATCCGGAGAATAGAGCGGATGAGAGAGCAATTCGTATCCCCTAATTCATGGATTTTCATGGAAATTCATTTTTTAAATTTTCTTCTCAAATCACGAGATAGTTTCCTATTAATGAATGTCAAACAAAAAAAGACTTACCTAGTTCAAATTTCGACAGGAGTTAGTTGTTATTTGTCTGCTGACAAGAGAAGTGTTAGCATTTCATTTAAGAGACGGAAAATTCAAAAAATTACGGACTTATTGATCTGCCCTCATATATATAAAATTTTAGTTCAATTTTCTGTAGAAAACTAAACGAAATGTTTTAACCTCTACCTAGGGTTATATTTTTGAAAATTTATACTATTATTATGTATTCTAATATCATGAAGACCAATAATGTCATTTCCCATAGTTCATTGACTTATTTAATTATGTTTAATAATTAAAAAAATTGTAATATTTTTGTAAGTTTTTAGCCTAAAAAATAACAAATAAATTGTAGTAATCCGCCTAATGTCAAAAAAATATTATTTTTTTAAAAGTATTTTCCGGTGTATTAACTGCTCTATTAAAATTCGAAAAGGTTTTAAAGAGCAGAGCCCTCTTTCCATTCCATTTAATGTCGCGTCTGACGTGAAAATTGACAAGATTTAAAAGTGCGCTTTGCTGGAAAAAACGCGAAGAAAATAAGAAAGATGTGTAAGGATTAATAAATAAACTTTTAAATACTATCAACGACTAGAAAGGAAGTCAACAATTTGTGCAATAGAGAGCATACGAGGTCTGTTCAAAAGAAAAGGTGAATTTTGAATTTTTTTTCAAAAAAAATATTTATTTATTCATCAATATCCATTTTGTCCCCTTCAAAGTAATTCCCCCTCAGATATAATGATAGTTTTAAGTCTAATTTTACAACTATCTTAACACATGTATTTTTTATATCTATTGTAATCTTGGCAAGTGTCGCTCTTTATTAGAGTTCAGCTGGACGACCCTTACCAGATGTTGGGTCAGAGCTTACACGTTAATTTCTAACAGGCTTAATAGATCTTAAATCGAAAAAAGATTGATTGACATATTGTAAATTATGTCAATCTTTATAATAAACTTATTTTTAATTGTATGAGCACATATGAGCCTGACATGACTTATAGGTATATATTATATTTATTAATTATTTCGATTAATTTAAATATATATTTAAAAATTAATATATAACTGTGTTAATCTATATAAATGTGATTATCTAATTTAATTAATACTGGATTATTAATTAAATAATTAATTTCAAATGTATATTTATATATTTACTTATCTATCTATCTATTGAAAAACAAAATACTATAAATCAATTATTCATGTTTCAATATATTTAGAAGATAATTAAATTAAATTAATCAAGATTTCAGGCAAAGTCGTTTGTAAAGTCGCTTTTCTTATAGATTCTTATATTCTTGAATACTATTATTTTCATATATTTGATTTTAATAATTAATGTTTTGAAAAGTTTTGTAGTTGCTTTTAGTTATATAAATTAAATAAAGTGAATACTTGTTCAGAAGTTTGAAATTGGATAGACTATTTTATGTTAAATAATAAGTATTTTGAAATGGTTATAAAATAATATAACAAAAGAAAATTATGTTTTAATCACGAATATCGCCCTCCTTTAATAACGAATTGTTTTTCTTAGAATTTTAATTTTATTCCACTTTTTCGTTCTGATATATTTCATCCGGTATATGACCACCACTTGCCGCTTATATTTTGAATTCAACTAATGGTATTGATATTACTTTTTCTATATTGGATTCTCCGAAAACTCTTTTCGGTTTTTAATATGAAAATAAAAGACAATTTTTATAGAATGCATTCACCATTAATTAATAATATTAAGCATTTCGTTTAATAACAAGTGGTCATTTTCCAGGAAATAATAATAAAGTCATAATTCCTGATTCATAAAGCTTCTGGTCTCCCTGACGTTGGCGATCACTCTGGCGAAGATATCCCTGTTTTCCGCCGCGCGGAACAGTTCTCCCACACTCGTCATGCCAGTCCATTCCCTGATATTTCTTAACCAGGATTGTTGTTTTCTCCTGATTCCACGACGACTCTTAATTTTCCCTTTGAGGATCAATTGAAGAAGGTGATATTTATTACCTCTTCAGGATCACAATCATTAATTTCAACTTCCTCTCTGGTATCTTCAAAAAGTTTTGTTGCGTACGATTGCCAGGTTCTCATGAGTTCATCTTCGTCCGTTACTAGTTTGTTGGATTCATTTAATATTGTCATCGGTGGTCGACCCTTGAACTGGCCAGTGATTTCCTACACCTTTACATGTATATTAAACATATCATTTTTTCTTTCATCTCTTCACACCTTTCTGTCATCCAGATTTGTTTTGCTAATTTAATCTTTCTTCTTATTTTGAATTGCATTTTCTTATATTCTACAATGTTATTTTTGAGAAGTCTTCTTTCTTCCATCAAATCCAAAATCTGGTCCGTCATCCACGACTTCTTCCTCAATCCACGTGTTCTGCTTAAGTGAAGTGAACTAGTCTCCACAAAAGCGTTCTTCAGCTGTGCCCACTGAGTATTTATATCGGTAGGATCGACAATAGATATCTTATTACAGACTTCAACACCAACTTTATGTCCGCAACCAAAGGGTTGTGATCTGAGCCTATGCCTGCCCCAGAGTATGCTGTGACTCTTTTTACCCAATTTCTGAAAAGGACGTAATCAATTTGGTTCCTATTTGGTTCCTGGTTGTCAATAGAGACTCGGGGTGATTTCAATGTGTAAAGACGACACTTTAGAAGTTTAAACATCGCATTAGTTAACAAAAATGGTAGTTAAATTATTAAAGCTTTGGTGGTTGTTTTTATTTATAAGGGAATTTTGTAAATAAAAACACATATTTATATTTTATTACACAACGTTGTGTATTTTTTATGTTTTTTGAATATATTTACAATAAAATATCAATATGTGGTTTTATTTACAAAATTCCCTTATAAATGGTAGTTAATTATAAATAAACAGAATCTTTAATAACATCCAAGTCATCAACAAAATCATTTATAAATTACTAGCTGCTCCGAGCGCCTTCCAGGCGCTCTTCACACCTAGACGGGGGCTCCGCCCCCTGTACCCCCGAGTGATACATAGTATTTGGTTGAAAGTCTGTATGTAAAAGGTTTTCATCCATTTTGTTTCAATCAGTATAAGTAGATAAGACATATATTTGTTTTCTTGGAAAATATATTTTAATTTAATCAGTAAATTAATTATATATTATTATTGTATATGTTATATTTATCTAACTCTGTGTCTATACAGTTTTCGAAAGTTCTTAGCCGCAGCATCCACTTTTCTCTAAGAGTCCCTATCCTGAGCTACAACCAAACCTACCCTGTCCCATCTCTCCCATGTCCCTTCCTTCATTGTCCACCCACCTTGATCTTTGGTCTTCCACCGGATGTTTCCCAATATTTGTGGCTCTTTATTTTGAATATATATGTATAAAACATGATAACGATTAAAACGAATGTTTAATAATAATGACGAAGTAAACGCCTATTATAATAATAGCAGACCCGGAAAAGCTTCGCTTTTGCATGTGTGTCTGTATACATATCTACGTATATGATAACTGAACACTTAATAATAATAATAATGTATTAAATGAATATAATTGAAATTTTATTTTTTATTATTACATTTTTATTTTTATTTTTTACCGACCGACGATAGTAAGGGAGGTATTGTTTTCACACCAAATTTCACATGTGGAGATTTTTACATATCTCCACGAATATTTCTTAATTTAAAATTATATGACGTCACCCAGCCATTCATGACGTCACAGCCTGGTCTTACATATATATTACAAATAAAATAAAATTAAAAATATTTATGTTATGTCCATATCTGTTTTGTTATTACATTAATAGATATATTAAAATTATTTGAAATTGTTTCTGTAGCTGGAAATTAATTTACTTCAAACCGTCGGTCGGTTCGGACCTGGCCACAGGTCAACTTATTTTGTTAATAATTTATTTTTATTTTTTATTTTTTTTGTTAATAATTATTACATTTTTATTTGTTCGAAAATTATTTCTACTTTATTAATTGTTAATAGTTATTACATTTTAATTAACAGTTTTCGGAATAAGTATATTCTCTTATTTTATAGAGATTTTTATTGTTTGTCTCAAAAGTCTACCTACAATATTTCATTACCATTGTATGATTCAAAATAAAATTCAAAATATTTAATAGGACATGACATGATCTTAGTATTAATTTATTTTCATTATATTAGATTGATTAATAAAATTCAAAATATTTAATAGGACATGACATGATCTTAGTATTTTTCCCATCCCAGAATATTTGCTAATATTACATGTTGGAGTTCCAATTATCTGCATATTTAATGGCAATTTCAATGCTGAATATACTTTTAAATAAAAAATTAAAAAAATTTGAAGAAAGTAAATGGAATTATTATAATTAATAAATCTATATATAAATTTAAAATATATTCAAACAATAATTGAAACAATATAAATAAAACGATTCAATATTTTACTTACATTGTGATTTATATTTCTATTTTTATTACAACTGTTATTATGGGTATGTTATTTTTGACAGTTTAAAAAAAATTAAAAATATTTGAATGTTTAAGTTTATATGTAGCGCCATCTGTCGATAGTTTTGTGACACTACAGACTTTTACCAAAATATTACTAATTAAATTAATTTTGGATAAATTAATTTTGGATTTAACTACTCTAAAACCTTCCCTGGGATGCCCACAACAATCCCCGAAAGTTTCACCGTAATCGGACGGGTAGTTTTTGAGTATTTGACAGACACACAGACAGACATTGCCTTTTATATATATAGATTAATTAATTAATAGTCTAATATATAACAATTTTATTGCTAAGGCCGCAAATTGAGTAGTTCTTTAAAGTCAGAGAAAATAGTAGATTTACTCACCACAGTTGCGTAAATGCGAATTATCCGAACAACTGTCTCTTTCAAAGCCGCTATTGTAGCATTGGTGAAATTTTGGAATACATTGACCATTGGAGCAGGTGAATTCATCAGCGCCACACTTTCGATATGCTGTAATGACAAAATTATTTTCTATTATGAATTGAGATTATATAACAATATATATAGGATATACAATTTCAATGGTATTACTGATCTCGAAAGTTATCGATACATTCCCTCATCTGTTTACCTCCAAACAATATATATTCTCCACTTATTATTTCATATGAGATTAGTATATTTACTATAGTATATATAGTTACTAAATTAAAAATATTTTTTTTAATATAGTTAAAATTCACAATTATCAATTTTTTATTTATTTTTACAATAACCCAAGCCCAATTCCCCATCATTCCCAAGCACACAAAACCATCCACCTCAAGACAGTAAAGTATAACTTTACTGTGTTAAATTTGTTTATGATCGATAAATTAAGATAACATTGTTCTTAATATTTGATTAAATTGCTAAGAAGAGATACATCAAATATTGAAATAACATTCAAAATTTAAATCTCAAATATATTAATATATAGAATTAATATTAATGATTGAATTGGTTAAAGAAGAAGAAATAATTTGATAAGTAATTTGTCAGCTGATTTGTAATATGAAAACTACAAAAATGAATTGATATTAATTTGCTCTAAGGAGTAGAATAAAATTTATCTCAAAATTCGAATTAAAATTTTTTTTTCTAAAAAATTTTTTACCAAGAGAAAATTAAATTATGTGTTTGGAAAAATTCTAGCTATAAATAAGAAGTAAATTTACAAAATTATATTAAACATTTGAATATTCATTAATTTAACCTTATAAAAAATAATACGATTTATATTGAATACTTTGTTAATAACTGATAAATTTTATATTCAAATTAAATTATATTATCTTATATCTGTTGGTCATTAACAGTGTATTCAGTAAAAATATTTGTATTTTTATTTATTAAAAAAGTGGATTTTATATAATTCTTATTATAAAATTTATCATAATTATTCACATAAAAATAATTTTTATTTTGTAATACTCTTTTTGATGTATTTAAATAAAATTTGAATAATTTATATAATACTTACTACAATTTCTCTCATCTGACTGGTCTGGACAGTCGATAAAGTGATCGCACCAAAATTCTTTTGGAATACATTGATGGGTGAAGATACATCGCTTTTCATTAGCTCGGCAAGTAAAATTCGCTATGACCACAAAGATATTTTTAAAAAATTAGAAAATTATATATTTATTTGAAAGATCAATTTTTAATATTAAATTAATGAAAGATTTAAGTATTATTTTAATCTAATGAATTAAGCATAGCTTAACAAAATCTTACAAAATTCATTAATTTATTAAAGTAAGTTAAAACCTATCAATTAAAAATAATTAAAATTATCAAGCTACAATTTGATATAATTATTAAAGATAAATGAATAAATAGATGAAATAGTTAAGAACTATCAGGTTTCGTAGTAATAAAAAATAAGAAAAGTAAAAAACGGATTTAAATCACTATATATATTCACCAATACCCTGTTTTGTGTCGTTTTATTTTCCATTTTTTCGAAGTTCCTTCGCTGCTTAGATTTTCGAGGTTGGGTTGTTTTGGGTTCGAATCTCTTTAATTTTTTTTTTTTTTTTTTTAATTTTTTAAAAATTTTTTTTTTCTCTGGAAGGATATTCCAGAATGTACATCAAGCTGATATGTTTTGTGAAAAATTAAGTGGAATTTTAAGTTAAAAATTAAATACAATATGTAACAAAACAATATTTAAAAAAAATTATGTTTACTAGTGTTACTGTAAATAGAATTTTATAATTTTAATTAATTAATTTATTTATTATTATTTATCTTATTTAATAATTTTAATTTAACCACCAAACAAATTTCCAAAGCGATGTGTTTGATTTACGAAGCTATGGAGATTTTTTTTAAAAAACGATCCTGAAAGCGGTAGCTACGAATATCAATTGCAACAAGGAAATTTATTTTACGTTGAAAAAAAGCTGTTCAGCAAACATTGGATTAATTTTTTGTGAAAGAAAGGCGACTTACGATAACAGTCACTATGAACTCATCAGACAGTGATTAATTTTAATTTTGTTTTTCATAAATTAATTTAATAGTTTATTTTGTTTTAATTGAATATGTTTTTTTTTTTTTGGTTTTTGTATGTATGTAATATAATTTTATATTATTTTTGTTTTTTAAATGTTTACTTTGTTCAATCTTCTTTTTAAAAAGTAGGATTTTCGTAACCCTGAAACCTATCTTCGATCTTTACATGGTTTGCTAAAGAAAATCTTAATTCACTTTGCTTCGTTTCAATTTGCTACATATTTTTTTGGCGGGGCCCCGACGCAAATTGAGGTATTGGTGTGAAAATAATTCGGTGAGGGAGGGAGGATGTCAGGAAGGTGGGAGCAAATAGGAGTAGGAGTCAGAATATAGATGTTTGGGGGAATGAGGTTGCTGCAGTTAAGAACTATCAAGTTTCGTAGTGCCACAGAGGTAGAAAGTAACTGGTATATATTAACTTCCTGATCCCTGGTCTTGGTTAAGGTGCACATTCTTTCTAAAGAGTGTGTATACGGATTATAAATAAATGGACATTATTAGAATATTTTTCTCATGATCACATACTTTTGTGACAATAAATTAATTTCTCGTTGATTTTTTCAAATATGCTCCGAATATATTGTATCGGCAAATAAAATCGTAATAAAACCAGTCATAACATGGTTCGAAATGAATGCTTTTACGTATTTAATTTATTCCTATTCATATATAAAAACAAATATTATCTTAAATTTCCTATTGCTACTAAATTAATATTTGACTCAAACCCAGTAAAGATTTATAATTTATAATCAGTATGACAGACAGGATTTAATGTAACGAGTTACTGGAAAATATTGGAAATTAAAATATCTCAATATATTTGTTTTATATATAGAGATGATTTTTTTTTATTTTATACTTAATATTAAATATATAAAATTGTTACTTATTTAAATAAAAAAACCTAAAGGGGTTATATTACAGATTTAATATAAAAAAAACCTTTGAAATTTATGGTCTTAAATGTTAAAAACATTATATATTATATATTTTTTAATTTAAACTTCCCCTTAAATAACCTAAACTATAGTCCGGGGGATGAATGTTTGTGCACAAGCCAACCCCCACCCTCGGCCAACCAGTTTCCGAGCTTGCCCCCACACATTTTTTATAGTTTAGTTTGAGAGAGTAGAAGATAGTGGTGGAGGGGAAATCACTCTAGGAGGGGGTACTCCCGCCTCTCCTTGCCGCCACCCCTCACGCACAAACTTTCGTCTCTCCGACTATAGACATTACCTTTAATCAGTGGCGTACCTAGAACTTTTGCCGCCCGGGGCGATCTCCAGTTTGCCGCCCTTTTTATTATAAGTCAATCAAATAGTGATTTTTATAAATTAATAGAAATAAATAAATTATTAAGTTATTTAATCAATATTAATTAATACACAGAGTAAATTTTTTACACATATTTGTATGTACTCGTAAACATATTTATATAATATTTACTCTTCTAGCTTTCATACTAGAAAAATCGTGTATAATGCTCTCTCAAAATTTATATTTATATTTTTTCCGCCGGCCCTACTTTTCAAAAGAAAAATCGATGATTTAAGAAAATATTGGTATATCACTTCAAAGTAATCATATAAACTTTTCAAAAGAAATGACATTTATAAACTGATATCAAAAAATTTTAGTTAGGAAAAATTGCCGAACAAAATCGTAAAGATGCGCTTACGAATTCAACGAATTTTAATGTATACAATAAAATAAAATTATTATACTGTTCTTGGAATTAGAATTCAAAATTTACACTAAAATGCATTTATATACACCGAGGAATAATATTCGAAATCATATAGTTAATCATAATTTATATAAATCAAATAGTAAACTTATAATAATCATAATAATCATTTATTATTCAAGAAAGAAAAAAAATAAATATGAAATGAATAAGTTGCCTTTTACAACTATCACTAAATATAAAAAATGCCGCCCCAAGATAAGTGCCGCCCGGTGCGGACCGCACCCCCCCCCCCTAGGTACACCACTGCCTTTAATCCAAAAGAAATTTCTTTTTTTATAATATTTATATAATATTTCAAGTGAATATTCTATATTTCTTTGAAATTTAAAAATTCACTGCAATGTGTAACACTCACCACATCCAATTTCGTCACTGGCATCTTCACATAAAGGTTTTGCGTTACACCGCTCTGACATCGGAATACATTCACCACTCAAACATCGGAATTTATCTTCTGAACACGGAGGAAAATCTAAACATAGAATTATTGAAATAAACAATTTTTAAATTATATTCTAAATTAAAGAATGAATTAAATAAGAGAGTGAGAATCTTCTAAAAAAAATTATTTATAAATAATTGTAATTATCAATTAATTAAATTTTTAACTTATAGGGATCTGTTACTGTTAGATCAGAGCAACATTTAGGGTTCAAATTTTAAAGATTCTTTTTCATTTGAACACCATTTCTTTTTGATTTAATCTTTTATTATGAAAATATATAAATAAATATATATTGGTAGTTGTTTCTCTTAATTAATACTTAATTAAATTTTAAACTTATAGGGCACTCTAATAACTAATTTCGCCCCCTTTAAGATGTCGATCGCCCAGGTTAAGAATCACTAAGTTAAACAATTTAATAATAATCACTTCCCAAGTAGTTTACATATTTTTAGAGAATCTTCAGTGAATTACTTTACATTAATTTACTAGCTTGTTGGCTTTTTTACCTTTTGCATATTTTAAAATAAAACTCTTTGTTAAAAGTTTATCAAAGTATAATAAATATAAAATTTTAAATTAAATTTTTAAAAATGAACTTATACTCATTCAATTTTGATTTAATTGTTTCGTTTTGTTTATTTATTTTTTTGTTTAATGCTCGCAATGAAAGCAGGAAAGCCTCTTATTAAATTAAGGCATAAACAAATCAGCTTTGTATAATTGGTAAATTTTCTTCCAAATTCTTAACCTAATTAAAAGACTTAAAGATCAATTTTCAAGTTAATTTATTACATTTATAACAATAATTAATAATAAAAATACAATAGATTTAAAAAATTGCCTTATATTATTTAAACCTTAAAAGCTGAATATTTGACAACAAAATATCAAAAGGAAATTGCGTATGAGTTAAGAAAATCAAACATCAAAACAAGTAGAAAAGAATAGAAGTTGTGGAAAGTAGTAATCAATATATATATCAAAGTTCAATAAGTTAGAAAAAAGTTGTTTATTATACATATATCAGTCAAGAAGTAAAGTGGAGCAAATTAGATATGACACTCATAAATTTGACAAAATTTAATCAATTGATTAATGACAAAAAGCGGTAATTTTATAAATTTTATAATATCCCATAAAACTATTGGGAAAAATAAAATAAAAGATTTTAAATTTATTTAAAATAATTTAATTATCATGCAATTTAGAAATTTGTAACTGATTTTTACCGACCGACGATAGTAAGGGAGGTATTGTTTTCACACCAAATTTCACATGTGGAGATTTTTACATATCTCCACGAATCATGCATTTTCTTAACAGAAAAAAGTATTTTTAGCATAATGTCTGTCCGTCCGTCCTTCCGTATAGATGTGTACAGCTTGAACGGCTCAACGGATTTTGATGAAATTTGGTATATTTGCTTAATGTATCAGTATGATGAATTGATTAACTTTTGGTGCAAATCCGGAAACCGGAAGTGGTAGTATTAGCGATCGACGATAGGAAGGTAAGGGTTATTTTCGCACCAAATTTCACATAAGGAGATTTTTTACATATCACCACGAATCATTCACTTTGCATTGGTTTTATACTCTAGAAAAATCATCTTTATTAGTTTTTTCTTAATTTAAAATTATATGACGTCATCCAGCCATTCATGACGTCACAGTCTGGTCTTGCATATATATTATAAATAAAATAAAATTAAAAATGTTTATATTTATTATTTATGTATCCATATCTGTTTTTTATTACATTAATAGATATATGAAAATTATTTGAAATTGTTTCTGTAGCTGGAAATTAATTTATTTCAAACCGTCGGTCGGTTCGGACCTGGCCACAGGTCAACTTATTTCGTATAATTTTATATTTATGTAGATATATTACTATATATATTAAATTTTATTAGTATTTATGTATAGTCAAATATAAACATATTATTTTCCCAATCTCGATAAATAATCATTGGTTATGAATTTATTACCCATAACTATGTATATGAAGATTGGTAAATGAATTAGCAATCTGATATTTATCTATTTACTTATTTCGTGTATATATATATATTTAAACATAAAGAAAACAGATATTTAAATTGAATTTCTGATAAGAAGGGTGTTTTCTGTTTTATCTTTATTTCATTCCTAAAATAACTCTAATCAATATATTGTATTAAATGGTACAAGGAATGATTGATGATAGACGACCGACAACTAATCAATTGAAGAATTCATTTTTGAAATACTTTAAAATAATTTAATTTGGGAATAGGATCGATCATTGTAAATTGATGGAGTTCAGGTATAAAAAGTGAAGAGAAAAGAAATCGAACAAATCACCCCAAAAACCTTTGAATTTCACTCCCATACTCCCATCATCAAGTTTTATTTTCTAAGAATTGACAACGAAAACATTTCTAGTAGTATGGATGGAAATTTATTGGTGAAAAAAAAAACTGAAAAAAATTGTATTCCAAAGATAATTAAATTGGTTGGTTATCTTTGCATTTCATACTAAATATTGTGGTGAGATAAAGAAAAAGCGTATTATTGAAAAAGAGAGCCATTAAATTCAATGAAAATAATTTGATTGAATATTTCTTTTTTTAAGGATTTTAGGATCTAAAAGTGAATTTCAACAGTTATAGTAGTTTCACACTTTCTTTTTGCGTGTCGCTTCTAGTTTATAAGATAAAAAGGATTAAAAGGATTAATATTAGCTTATTATGAAACTCGAAATATGATGTCATTAAGTAATGTTTTATTTGGCGGCAGCATGGCTCAGTGGGTAGAGTACGAGATTTCTACACAGGAAGCCTGAGTTCGAATCCCAGCATAGAACTCAAGATTATTTATTTAATAAAAATAAAAATCTAATTCAATTTAACATCAGCTGCTGCGGGTAGCGGGTAGATACCTTCTCACGATCCCGGTGAGAGACAGATCTACCTCAGTGAGTGGCGCCCACTGCCCTACGCGAGCACATGCATTTTCTCTCATTCCTCGACCAAGGGAGTGCATGCCCTACCCAAATCATCCATCCAGACCCAATCCCCTTTATTTCCTCTTCCTTCTTTCCAATCCACGCGTCAGGCTGTAGCGACAGGCCGGCTTCGCGTCGCATCAACAATTAATGGAGAAATGTTATACGGCTAACGGCTGGAGCGTCCCCTGCAAGCGACGCGCATTGTCAGCACCCGGGCGATGCGAGAAATGGGTTAGGGTTACCCACCTATGGACGAGGTGGGCTAAAGAAGATAGTCTAACATCCACATCCACATCTACATCCACATCGACATCATCACCGACACAAACATCGTCACATCGGTCAGCATCAGCATCATTGCCATCAACCTCACTCAAATCGTCCACCGCTACATCAAAATCGTCAACACCATCATCACCGTCATCGAAGGTTGAGTACCAAAAAGACCGCGTGGGAGGCCTAAAACCAGCTGGTCCTGCCGTGTAACGGGAGATCTAATGGCATCTGATCTCTCTACAGACGACGCCAACAACAGATTTAGTTGGCGCCAATTAACGAGAAGAGCCGACCCCACACCCCGTGGGAAATAAGGCTAAGAAGAAGAAGAAGAGAAGTAATGTTTTATTGACTAATTCACTAATTAATCACTTATTCCAAATTTTCGATTTTTTCGGTTCGGTTTGGACATAGAAAAATTATTTAATTAATTAATTTTTTAATTATCTTATATCCAAACCGAAAATTAGTGGGGCCCTCTGGTGATCAAATAATAAAACATGGTAGCTAAATAGAATATCAATGGATTTTCAAACTTTAATCCTTTTTATCGCGTAAATTAGAAGTGACCCCCAAAAATTGCATAAGAAAAGTTTATTTGGATCTAAAAAAGGAACCCACTGGTAAAGTTTTATCCAAATCTATGAATGGATGACTGTTCTGTATATAATTACCTCGATTTTATTTTATATTCAAATTTTTAATTTTTATGAAGATGGTGAAGTTTGATCCTTCCTCATGCAGGATCTTTGAATTCCCGTGTAAAATAATAAATACAATATTCATTATTTGACTGAGTATATTTTTATAAAACATTTATTTTTTTAAATTTATTTATTCCATGTTTTCATTAAAATTAACCAATTAGAAATGCTAGTTTACATTTCTAATTTTTTTTTTGTGGTATCTCAAAATTAATTTTAACGGCTGATTAAATTTTGATGATTAATTTTGTAATGGTAAGTTTATTTTATTTTTCTTCAATAATTGTGTATTTCAAATGTACCACTCTATTGAAAACTATACATATAGTCTAAGCTTCAACTTCCAAATGCCAAATTATCAAAGCTTTCAATAAATTTTCCATTGAAAATTAGACATTTCATTTAAATAATTCCATTTCTATACTAAAAGAAAATACAATCTTACAATTAATAGGAAAACTTAGAATTGATAATTTAAATTTGGTTATTGTAAGTAAAATTTGTAAGTAAAATTCTATAATTGAGTGAAGGTATTCATGAAAATGTGTATAGAAACTAGAAACAGTGAAATAGCTTAAGTTTCTATCCCCCAATCTATACATAGGAAATTTCAATCCTATTGATTACTAAAGTTATGTGTGGAAAATATTCATCTGTTAAGGTATTTTTTTAAGAATTTAAAGAATTGGAGAGAAAAACAAGGTCTTATTTTAAGAAAAAATAATAATAAAAATAAAGATTTATAAATAGAAATTCAAATAAAAAGACTTCCCTTGATAATTTAAATAAAGAAATACCAAAAAGTAAAAGATGAAAGTCATAATTTTTTTTATATATTTTTTCAATATCTCTAATTAATTTGTGGAGAAAGGAAATTGTGAAACGATGAATAAGTCTTTGAAGAAGAATCTGTTGACGAGGAATATATATATAAAGGTATATGATAGAAAATAAATCCGACAATAAAGATATTTTTAAGTTTAAATTTTGGAAGAGAATTTATTCTGGGTAGAAAAATGATTATTACATTTATTTTAGAATTGAATGAATTATTTTACAAAACATAACGAGGTAAAAAAATTTTGAATAAGACCTTATTTTTTAAGTTCCGGCTCTTAGCAATCCTATTTGGAAGTAAATAAAATTGAAACTCGTTATGGAAAAATTAACTTTAATTTATTATGTTTTACATTTTAACGAATCAATTAAAAAAAACAACAATTTACTCTTTATAATTCAGATTATTTAATCGCTCGTTGGGGTAGAATCTTGCGTCCAGGTGCAAAAGGAAATTTTGAAGAAATTTGAGATGCTATAAAAAATCAAAATTGTTCTGGCGTGCAATATTAATTATTAATTTTTTTTATTTTTTAATTTTTATCTCGGAAGAATATCATTGCTAAATAATTTATAAATGCTATTCATTTTTATTTAATCTTTTTTGAATGATAAATCAAAAATTTATAAAAAGAGAATGTAAATATGTACTATTATTTTATATAGTGGATTTATCTGTTAGAAAATTTTTGGACCTTTAATATTAAAAAAAATTAATAAGGTATTTATTTATTAAAGTAAAATTTTACTATATGTGATTTATGATGAAAATTTCTAAAGACAAAATCAATACCAATACATTAATAAATTTTAATTTTTAAGCTATTGCATAGCTTTTATTGCGGGCTTCAAGAAATTCCGTAAAACGAATATAAACCTAACAATGTGCCGAACTGAAACGAAGTTAGACGATGCAATAATTTTTGAAACATTGTTTTTAGCGCCTCTGAAGGCCAGAACTAAACATTATTAACTTCTCATTTATTCAATAAAAGAAAAAAAAGGTGTTTTCTTATCTATAAGGACACACAAGGAACGGACGGACGGACGGATAGACATCATGCTAAAAATACATTTTTCTGTTAAGAAATTGCATGATTCGTGGAGATATGTAAAAATCTCAACAGGTGAAATTTGGTGTGAAAACAATACCTCCCTTACTATCATCGGTCGGTAAAAATTTATTAGATATTTTATGGAAAATATTTAGAAAAGAAACAAAATAATAGTTTACATACCGCAATTGAACTCATCTTCGCCATTCACGCAATCACGTCGATGATCACATTGAGAGATTTGAGGAAGAACTCGCCCATCCATACAACGAAACCAAGAAACATTCCCATCTGGTATTGTAAAGTTGGGTTGTTCAACTGCAAACCAAATAATTACGAATTCTAAAACAAAATTTCTTAATTCTAATTTAGGCGCAATGCTTTTTTTATATTTAACCAAGAGGAAGAGAGATATACAGATGAATAACTAAATTATAGCAGGATCATGAATTTGTTCAAGATAATTATCAAATTATTTCTTTATTTTTTCCTTCCCCTTTTGAGGTTTAAATTACTTAATCCAATATATCTTTTTTTAATCATTTATTTATCTCTAATTATTACAGTAATGACTATCTATAATTTTTTTTGTCTTGTCTTAAGTCTTCATTTCCTTCTTCTCCATTATTTTAGGTAGTAGTCTTGAATGGCATAATAAAATACTATGCTTAAATCTTTTTTTTTTGTGACACAGAATTCACATATTACAATCTTATGATTTGATTTCCCTAAATCATTAAGTATCGGTAAAATTCTTTCAAAATATAATAAAAGTTCACTGTAAATCCACTTATTAATTATTCTAAATAAGAGATTGATTTGAATCACAAGTTTTATATAAATTGATAAATTAAAATGAAGGGTTGAACTTACCGTTACAATTAAACTCATCGATGTCATAAACACAATCATTGAAATTATTGCAAACGAATCGTGCATTTAAGCATCGAATTTTTCTTTCTTCGTGGTTTTCTTCACCCGATATACAGGGAAGGGTAACATTTGGTAGACAAATAAGCATTCCTATAAAAACATTTATTTATTTTCATTATTTGATTTAAGATTACATGAATAATTGAACTAATTATTAATTTCAGTTTTTAACTTCTCTCAAATAAATCCAGATTTTTTACATATAACATTTAGTTTGGATCAATATATGGTATCATTCGATAAATCAACAACTAAATAACCCAATATCATAAATAAATACAAATAGAAGCTAATTTGAAAAAGCAATTGTTTTTATAAAATGCTTTTTATGACCATACACTCTCTTGTTACAACTGCACTTTCATTTGTTTAATGAAATTAAAGGAAAGGATTTTGAATGGAAGGAGGGAGAGAAATTTTCCACCCAGTTTCTAATATAAATGAATAAAACATTATATTCACCTATTTTTATTTAAGTGTCAGTAAGTAAATAAAAAAATCACATCAATTACTTTATAAAGGGCTTTAAATATATTAAAGTAAAATCTTTTGTCAGGAATGACGTTATTTTTGTATAATATCTTTCATTTTCTATTCAAAATAAATTTTTATATATTATTGTTTATTATTATTATTCTATTTATATTATCTTCTCTCTTAATAAAAGATGAAGATTCATAAAGCAGTTAGATGATGATTCTGTCAAGTTAGGTTATTCAGAAATGTATTTTTCATTACATTTAATCAAATCCTGACATTGATTTCATGAGTTTCATAACTTTAATATTCCTATTGATAGGAATAAAAAGATCTATTTAATTCTTATTTATATTTCATGATCTGTTTGATTCTCAAGTTGCTTTCACACGAAATTTGAACATTATAGTTATTAAACGCGAAATAACTCTCTACAAGGACCAAAAAAGTTAAACCTACCTAGAACTCTTCCTCCCTTTATAAATTAATATAAACAGTAATAAATAATTGTAATTGAGACAAACTAAAGGTGAGGAAATTTTTACCATTGGATGCAATATTTAAATTAGGCATTAAATTAAAGGAGGGCAAATATGTAGGTCAACCTATAAATGCTTTTTAATTTTTTTTTAAAAATACAAGATTTTTTTTTTTTAAAGACTCAAGAATAACAACAATAACAATCGTACCTAATTTACAAAATAAATTATAATTAAATAGTTTTTATTTTATATTTATAGGAGGACATCGAAATAATTATTTGTTTGTAAGATCTTTTTATCGTTGGAGTCAAATCTCTTTATGCCGAGTCATTTCTTCAGATTTGGAAACAATAAATAGTCACTTAGAGCTAAATCCGGATAATAGGGTGGATGAGGGAGCAATTCGTATCCCAATTCATGGATTTTCATGGTAATTCACTTCTCAAATCACGAGGTAGTTTGCTATTATTCGATGTCAAACATAAACTAAAAGACCCAGCTTGTTCAAATTTCGACACAAGTCAGCTGATATTTGCCTACTGACGGGAACAGGTGCTGCCATTTCTTTTAAGAGATGGAAATTCAGTCACGGACTTAATGACCTACCTTAGTACTCCTAATAATAAAAACGTTTTTACATTTATATTCAAGTAGAAGAGTTAACCTAACTTTTTATTTATCTTTGATAGAATTCATAAATTTAAATCACTATTCGTTATTTTAAAGGTTGGATCTACTTTCCATATAATTAATGAGTTCAACTATTTATACTTCAGATAATATTTTCTACATTACATTGTCATGACGACGGGGAAAATATTCGAAAGTATGTTTATATTTTTATAACTAAATATTAAAAATGTTAGTCCGCCCGGAGCGGATCACTTCCAGGACATCCCTTTAGGTGCTCCACTTAAATCATTTAAGTAAACAAGTTTAAACTTTTTATATTAATACTAAAGTTTAAACTTAAAAAAAAGTTAAATGGAAGTTCTTTTATTTTACTCCAAGCGGGTAATCCAAAATAAAAACAAAACTCATTGTATTAAATATATGAATAATCTATTCTTACATTCTTTTTAGAATTTTCTATATTTCATATCATTATTAATAATTATTATATGAAATAAAATAACCATTAAATTATGAGATGAAATCTGAATCAGTTTCGAATAAAATTATTGTAATAAATCTAATCTCCTTTATTGCTTACGTATTCATGAGTTCCGGCATCTCTAATTCTAGACAGATATATTTATTGTTTCACTTCTTTTTATACATTTGCGTGCCAAAGGTACATCTTCCTCTAACTCAAGAATAGACCAAATGTTGAACAATATATGCAACCGAGGTATTTTTAATAAAATCATAGAAATACAATGAGTATGACAAAGATAGATTATATTAATAAATTAAGATAATTAACTAATTTTAAAGAACAAAGTAAATATTATTATAATATACAAGCAAATTTATACCTATAACTTCATATTATAAGATTCATTTTTACTATCACGAAAATTTTCGATGTCGAGATTTTGATGTTTTTATATGTTTTGAAGGCCCCTTTTCATTTTCACTAAGGTTGTGAAAAATATGTGTGTGTGAGTATGTGTGTGTGTATGTAGACAAGATTACGCAAAAACGGTGTGAGCTAGAATCATGAAATTTGGTACACAGGCATTATTCAACATTCGTAGTTTTCTATCAACTTTTGAGAAATGTAGCTCAACCGGAAGAGGGTTATTACCTACCACGTTTTCATTTTGTTCCTCTAAACTCTAAACCATGGGTGTCAAACTCGCGGCCCGCGACCAGACTTTCGACTTTTTTAAAAAGATTTTGCGGCCCGCGACCACTTTCGACTTTTTTCGACATATTTTCAAAAAAAAGGTAAAATGTTTTTTTGCGACCCGCCTAAAGTTAAACCTTGATTGTTTGGCCCAAGTGTACCTATGAGTTTGACATCCCTGCTCTAAACTGACCGTAAAAATAAAGATATACGGTATGTTTGATAGTTTTTAACATAATTAAAATAAGTTGACCTGTGGCCAGGTCCGAACCGACCGACGGTTTGAAGTAAATTAATTTCCAGCTACTGAAACAATTTCAAATAATTTTAATATATCTATTAATTTAATAAAAAACAGATATGGATACATAAATAATAAATATAAACATTTTTAATTTTATTTTATTTATAATATATATGCAAGACCAGGTTGTGACGTCATGAATGGCTGGATGACGTCATAAAATTTTAAATTAAGAAAAAACTAATAAAGATGATTTTTCTCGAGTATAAAATGCAAAGTGCATGATTCGTGGTGATATGTAAATAAGTTGACCTGTGGCCAGGTCCGAACCGACCGACGGTTTGAAATAAATTAATTTCCAGCTACAGAAACAATTTCAAATAATTTTAATATATCTATTAATGTAATAAAAACAGATATGGATATAACATAAATATTTTTAATTTTATTTTATTTATAATATATAGCTGGGGTAGCCGGCGTTGCCGGCGTTACCCGAGGCTGTGACGTCATGAAGGGCTGGGTGACGTCATATATATAAGAAAAACATAATGAAGATGATTTTTCCCGAGGATAATACCAATACATTCGTGGTGATATGTAAAAAAATCTCCTTATGTGAAATTTGGTGCGAAAATAACCCTTCCCTTCTTATCGTCGATCGCTAATACTACCACTTCCGGTTTCCGGAATTGCACCAAAAGTTGATCAATTCATCATATTGATGTATTAAGTAAATATACCAAATTTCATGAAAATCCGTTGAGCCGTTCAAGCTGTACACATCTATACGGACGGACGGACGGACAGATATCATGCTTCCGGATTTGCACCAAAAGTTGATCAATTCATCCCACTGATGCATTAAGTAAATATACCAAATTTCATCAAAATCCGTTAAGCCGTTCAGGCTGTACACATCTATACGGACGGACAGACGGACGGACGGACAGACGGACAGACATCATGCTAAAAATACTTTTTTCTGTTAAGAAAATGCATGATTCGTGGAGATATGTAAAAATCTCCACATGTGAAATTTGGTGTGAAAACAATACCTCCCTTACTATCGTCGGTCGGTAAAAATCTCCTTATGTGAAATTTGGTGCGAAAATAACCCTTACCTTCCTATCGTCGATCGCTAATACTACCACTTCCGGTTTCCGGAATTGCACCAAAAGTTGATCAATTCATCATATTGATGTATTAAGTAAATATACCAAATTTCATGAAAATCCGTTGAGCCGTTCAAGCTGTACACATCTATACGGACGGACGGACGGACAGATATCATGCTAAAAATACTTTTTTACCGACCGACGATACCTTCTTCAATTGATCCTCAAAGGGAAAATTGAGGGTCGTCGTGGAATAGGGAGAAAATAACAATCCTGGTTAAGAAATATCAGGGAATGGACTGGCATGAAGAGTGTGGGAGAACTGTTCCGCGCGGCGGAAAACAGGAATGTTTTCGCCAGAGTGATCGCCCACGTCAGGGAGACCAGACAAGGCACTTAAAGAAGAAGAAAATTCAACATTAATTAAGTTGTGTTCTGCAAAATATCTACTGTCCCTCCAAAAAGTATATTTTCTACAACAAATCCAGAAGCTTTATGAATCAGAAATTATGACTTTATTATTATTACCTGGAAAATGACCACTTGTTATTAAACGAAATGCTTAATATTAGATACTAGCTGCTCAGAGCTCCTTCGTCGCTCTTCACATCTAGACGGGGGCTCCGCCCCCTGTACCCCCGAGTGGTACATAGTATTTGGTTGAAAGTAGTAAAAGGTTTTCATCCATTTTGTTTCAAACAATGTATAACATAAAACATTCATTTCTTATTGTGTGATTATTTAAAATATATTTTAATTTATTTAGTAAATTAATTATATATATTATTATTGAATATGTTATATCTATCTACTCGAAAGTTCTTGGCAGCTACAACCACATTTCTCCAAGTGTCCCCGGTGACCTCATCTTTCTTTGGCCAATAAATGCTGGAAAGAATAATCTGAATCTACTCTCATCTCCCAGGGTCATAGACCATGCGTGGCTCAACGGTACTCGAAAGTTCTTGGCAGCTTCAACCACATTTCTCCAAGTGTCCTTATCCTGAGCCTCTGTTCCATCTCTCGTACGTCATTCCCTGATGTACTCATCTTTCTTTGGCCCATAAATGCTGGGGAGAATCCTATTCTCAAATACTCTGAATCCACTCTCATCTCCTCATATAATACAACAGACAAAATAATTGTTTTATATATTTTAATTTTCATTCCCTTTTATAATAATTTTGATGAGATAAGCCTCATTACTGCATGATAACAGGCGTTTCCCGATTGCAACTTCGATTTAAATTCTTCTCAAATATTATTATCCTTTGTGATTACATTCAATTTTTCTACATATTCAAATTCTACATTTTGTATGTTAATACTGCTCCTGTTTGTTTCTAAATATTTTTATTTATCATTATTAATTTTAAACCTCATCTCTTTTCCTACCTCCATTAATTTTTCCTCGCTATCTGTAGTTGCAATTGCCGAATCTGCTATTATATTTAAGTCGTCTGGGTCACCTAATATTTTACAATTGATTTCCACATCTTACTCTTTCTTTACTACCTTCAAGTTAAATTTTAAGATCAAAATTTGAAAAAGTTTATCCGGATCTATTGAGTCATGCGTAGGTTTTACTAAAGTCTACAAATAATTAGTGAACAGAATTATTGAATTCGCGGTTTTTTTAATATCTGTCATAATGAAAATATCTTAATTAATGTTGATCGATTTGGCATGAACCCGCAATGATATCGTCTAATATTTCCTCCGCCTATAGTTTATAAGTATTGTATATGTTATAATAGAGTATAATATTTCTTGATCATTTCATTTCGATATTTTAATTTCATTGCTTGATTTTTATTGAATATTTTTAATTATAATAAAATTTGATAAAATGCAAAGTTAGACTTGAGACAATTTATAAAAATTAATTTATAAAAATTAACGGTATAAAAGTATTGATTAAAACTAAAGATAAATTAATAATATATACATTCATTAATAGTATTAATTTAAATTAATGGATTTATTTGATTTTTTATTATTAATTTCATTTATTAATTTTTTTAGATCATAGTTAATTCCCTCCCTTAAAATAATTAGCTGGAGTGTCTCCACTCGACTATCTCGCAATTTGAATTGGATTAAATAACATAATATATTATATTTAAATTAAATTTAATTAATTATAAATTATAAATAATAAATATTAAACCAGCGCATGTTTGGCTTTTTATTGATGGCACCATGGCACGTGTTGGCGCGTGAGATTTGCAGTGTTAAAAAATTAATTCTGGTACTTTCAGCAATTCAATCAAGCTGAAATTCTATATATAGCAGTTTTATACAATTATTAATCATGTGAAAAATTATCAAACATATATTTTTATTTTTACGGTCACTTTAGAGGAAAAAAAATCAAAACGTTGTAGGTAATGACCCTCTTCCGGTTGACCTACATTTCTCAAAAGTTGATAGAAAACTATGAATTTTGAATAATGTCCATGTACCAAATTTCATCATTCTAGCTCAAACCGTTTTTGCGTAATCTTGCCTACATACATACACACATACACACATACACACATACACACACACACACACACAGACATTTTTCTCAACCTTAGTGAAAATGATTCAGGAACCTTCAAAACGTATAAAAACATCAAAATCTCAACATGGAAAATTTTCATGATCGCAATACTATCTCTGGCGAGATAGTAAAAAGTGTATTCAAATATAGAAAGAATAAATACAAAATAATTTAAGTTAAATATGATTTAAATATTTTATTATATTAATTAAAATGAGAACTTTTAGAATAAATTATTTAATTGAAATGATATTTGAATATTAGAATTTAAAATAAAAAGTGAAATATTATAATAATTCTTTGATTGGGAATTCTTTTTTGTTTGTTTCTATGACAGCAAAAAAGTAAACAAATTACATACATACATACAAACACTCTCCTTTATATATATAGATTAATTAATATGGTGAATGCATTCTATAATAAAAAATTGTTTTTTATTTTCATATTAAAAACCGAAGAGTTTTCGGAGAATCAAATAATAGAAAAAGTAATATCAATACCATTAGTTGAATTCAAAATATAAGCGGCAAGTGGTGGTCATATACCGGATGAAATATACCAGAACGAAAAAGAGGAATAAAATTAAAATTCTAAGAAAAACAATTCGTTATTAAAGGAGGGCAATATTCATGATTAAAACTCAATTTTCTTTTGATATATTATTTTATAACCATTTCAAAATACTTATTATTTAACACAAAATATTATTTAATTTATATAACCAAAAGCAACTACAAAACTTTTCAAAACATTAATTATTAAAATCAAATATATGAGAAAATAATAGTATTCAAGAATATAAGAATCTATAAGAAAAGCGACCTTCCTATCGTCGATCGCTAATACTACCACTTCCGGTTTCCGGATTTGCACCAAAAGTTAATCAATTCATCATACTGATACATTAAGCAAATATACCAAATTTCATCAAAATCCGTTGAGCCGTTCAAGCTGTACACATCTATACGGAAGGACGGACGGACGGACGGACAGACATTATGCTAAAAATACTTTTTTCTGTTAAGAAAATGCATGATTCGTGGAGATATGTAAAAATCTCCACATGTGAAATTTGGTGTGAAAACAATACATCCCTTACTATCGTCGGTCGGTAAAAATTGTATAAAACTGATATCTATAGAATTTCAGCTTGAGTGTATCACTGAAAGTATTGGAATTAATTTTTTAACACTACAAATCACGCGCCAGCACGTGACGTGGTGTCAAACAAAGAGCCAAACACGCGCTCGTTTAATAAAAATTATTTATTAATTTTATTTATAATTTAAATAATTAAATCTAATTTAAATATAATATATGTGTTAAGTAATTCAATTAAAATTTGCGAGATAAGCGAGCGGAGAGACTCCAGCTTTTTGACCTGTAAATAATTGTTTTTAAGTGTTGAGAATGATGCATTTACAACAGGCATAATATTTTCTTTTATTTTCTCCCTCCTTTCCCTTGGATTTTGTCATTAAATATTTAGTCCACTGACTTATAAATAAATAAATTTATCCTCTTAAGATATATATTTTCTGTACTATTATCCTTACTTTTTAATTTTTCTCACATTAAACTTTTATTGGTGCATAAAATTCAGCATAGTATTTTTATTGAAAATATGAGAGCAATAACTTTTCATTTATTTTATTTAAATCATTAATTTATTATTATTCGTTAAGTTTTCTAATTATTTTTTAATATAAACAATAAATTAATTATCTACTTGATTGTAAATATTAAGTATATCAAAATATCAGCACTTTGTAACCGCAAAATACTTCCTTTCAATTTTTACCGACCGACGTTAGTAAGGGAGGTATTGTTGTTATTAGAGAGTATAGCAAAGCATTCCTCCTTTTAACATCTTTTAATATTTTCTCGTAGAAAAAAAATCTCATATAAAAAATTAATAAAAACGACGTTACTATGACAATAAAACGAAACAATAAAAAAAACATTTAGATATAGGGGGTTAGGTATATGAGAACACAATCCAACCGCTAGTAGCAATACGCTGTTCAGGGATATGATATGGAATATTTTCGAGAGGGTGAATACACACAATAAATACATCCATACAAGATAAAACTTTATTTTCGCAACGTTTAAAAGTCGTATTTTATAGAAAAAGACATTAAAACTATTACACCTAACTAATATAATACATAAATTCTTTTGTTATAATAAATTAAAATATAATTAAAATAAATCAATAAATAAAAAAGTTGAACTCACCATCTTGCTGTATATATTGTCCTTGGCAATCATTTTCATCGAAACATTGTGAAAGCAATGGTTCCCCCAAAAAAGTATTAACTTCAGATGAGATGGGCAAACAATCACAAATACCATCGCAGAGTTGAGCTGAACTCACACAACGATCATTGGGACATTTAACTACATCTTCACTAATTGAACAGTTACCTACAAATCAAACATTATTATTAATATTTGAGAGCAACGAATTAATAAAATTTGAATATTTATCTTATAATCGTATTTTATAAATAAATGAGATATTAATTCCTAAATATAAATAAATTTTAAATAAGATTCGTATTTATATCTATTTATAAGTTTAAAGATATTAAATGTAACAATCTTCTATTGTATATACTTATATAGAGTGTTAATATATGATGTTCTAATTATGAAGATAAAACAAATGTAAAACAAAAATATGGAGGCAAGAGAATAAACGGATGATACGTTGTAGGAATTGAATATTTCCTCCAAGTTGCCCCTTTGCACTTACATCTTTTAATCAAATATACACGTACAATGACCAGATATTACATATTACATTTTCCTATCCAAATATATATATCTTATCTTATTATGCTAGCTAAAATTGTATATATATATAGCCATTGGTTCTCAAAAACCGCTCTAACGATTTTTTTCAAATTTACACTAGATATAGTATCTATAAAGAAAAATTGAGTTTTATTGATCACATCTCTTGAAAAATTCATTTTCATTATTAATTTCTTAATTAAAAATTATATATGGAAAACGTCAAAATTAGCATCCATTTTTATTTTTTAACTGAAATTGTATTAATATTTTTTTTTATTTAAAATATTTTAAAATTTATTATTTAATTTCGAAATAAAATTAAAAATATTTATTTTTAATAAAATATATATAGATATTTATTAATCTCTCTCAAAAAAAAAAACAAAAACAAAAACAAAAAAACATACGTCTTGCTAAGAGAGTAAATAATGCCGTTTTCATCATCTAAGTATTATTAGTCTACAATCTCCAGGTTTTACTAGCCTTTCCTGGTGAGTTGACAATCACAACCCTGATTATATGTATATTAAACTTAAAATATACTTAAGCAAAAAAAAAAAAGAAAAATGTAAATAAAACATAATATAATTAACTAAAATTGTAATAGCGTATCAATAAATGATCGCAAAAGAAACAATTTAATCTTGTAAATATTGTAACTTTTATCTTTTGTATGTTCTGATAATCAACTATTGTAAAAATTTTTTGGCTAATAAATATACTCTTTAAATTGAAATTGAAAAAAAGTATTATTAGTCTATTGGGTAGAGCGACTGTCTGACAATTCAACTTCGCAGGATCGAAACCGGCGGAAAATAATTTTTTTTTTTTTTTAATCTATTATTTTTTAATAAATTACTATTTTATATTTATTTATTCATTGTTCTTTTATTTTATTTTATTAATTAAGTTTTAGATAGTTTTATAATTTTTAATATTTCTTCACTAAAATATCATTTAATATTTATTAATATTATTTATTTATTATTATTGAGTACCCGAAGTTCCATTCATTTTAATCAGATTGATGCAATGATGCAACATTTAATAATAGTAATATTGTAATAAATTTCTATCTTGAAAATTGTTACATATTATTTAGGATATTTTAAAAACAATTTCTTTCTTTAATATATATATATATTCTTAAAATTGAATTTGTTTAAATTTTAACACATATATTCAATAATATAAATATATATAAAATAATATTAAATTGTATATAATATGTGTGTGTAACGGGCGGACCATTTATTTTATTTGTAATTATATTTAAACCTGGTGAACTCATCCACTGGAATTGGCTCCCAGGAGGTGCTGCTCAGATGGAGCCCGCTCAAACTAAAAGGGATTCCCCTAAAGATCTTAGCAGCCCTTGGCTCGCTATGATAGACAGTCGTTGGAGTCGTTGTGAAACCATTGAGCTGATGAGATAGGGCATGGTACTCAATCCTTAAATTTATGTTTATATGTTCCATGTTCTGAAATATTTGGTAAATTTATCTTTATTTTTGTTTTCTTTCTTTCTATTAAACCCGTTAACAATATACAAATATTTTGTGAAAGTTTATTTTTATCAACCCTTATTATCTTGGCGCCCAAATTAAAGTTATATCCTTTATCAAATCATTATTATTTATTATTACAATTGTATATAAAAGAATATTTGAATTTGTTTAAATTTTAACACATTTATTCAATCAAGCCACCGCTTCTTATATCTTATTATTTATATTATAATTATTAAATAAAATTAAAAATATTTGTTATACCGATATCTGTTTTCATTGCATGAACACATATATCCATACATTAAACTTTTTGTTTATATTTTTTTATTTTTAATTTTTAATAAATTTTCTTTTTTGATATGAGATTTTATTAAAAAATTGTATATCAATATTTTTTAAAGGGTCGAGCAATAGCTCGGTGTCTCAGGTATTAATATTACCAGCCAAATTCAATAATAATGAATCATTTTTTTTAACTTAAGTACCGAGCCGAGGCTCGGGGTCCCGGTACTATATATATATATTACAAATAGAAACAAAGTTTTTGAGTATTGATAAATGAAAACATTAATGAATGGCATTCAATTTCAATTTTCATTGATATATATTACTGTTTGATAATAATTAGAACAATGAAGCTTTTCATTAAGTATTTGAAAGAAATAGAAAAAATACCTTTTGTTTTAATAAACCCACCTACACATGGATTTTAATAAACTGAGGAGTACGAATAAATATAAAAATAAAACTGGGACTATATCATGAAAATTAAAAACATGATTACATAAATGAATTTCTAAGAATAATATTTGGATCTTTAAGTATACTTATTGATTCATAAGTAATTAGTGGTACTGATATTATTTTGAATTGAAAAAGAATTTATTTCAATGTATTTCAATATTTTTCTTATTAAAGTCCATGAATTTAAATTTAGATAAAATTAGAAGGTATTTTGAGAAGGTTTAGATTTGTGGAGTTTACTTGAAAATTCTTCCAAAAATAAAGGGAATAAATAAGAATATTAACTATTATAATAATGATTAAAAAATGTTATAAATTATATTTAAATTTGATTCGACAGTAGGAGGAAAGAAAATTAAAAATTCTTTTAAAGCTTTATATGATTGATTTATTTCTGGAAAAATATGTTTTTATAATTTATTGGGGTAACTAATCAGGAAGAAGATTAACACTCTGACTTTTGTACGTCCTACGCAAGGAATCCTATCAAGTCGGTTATATCAACAAGGTGTCCTATGATCAGTAGAACGGGCTCTATCAACTTTTACCTTGATTTTCTTGATCGGGGGCGCTACTTTTTATCAAGTAGCTTCCCAATGTTGATCCCGGAGTCTGGGTTGACTCCGTCCCATAGACCCCAACTAGAGAAATTCCCTTGCTAGGCCCAGGACTTGAACCCGGGCCACGAGAATGTGGGACAACGACGCTCGCTTCTCACCCTGTGGCGTCTTAGAAGATTAACCCATTAATATATTTTTAATATTTTTTTTAGAATTCAATACAATATTAAATTATATATTTATATTTATATATTAATGATTTATTTTGAAAATATTAATGTTTGACGGTCTCTTTGAGAGCTCAGGTAACCTTAAGAGTCTGAAGATGGCAATGAAATTAAAATATTACATAAATTAAAATATATTAAATTTTTTTAAAATGTTAATTTTTAATTAAAAAAAATGATGAATTTTTAATTAAATTTTCCTCTTCCATTATTATAACTTAAAAACATCAGTCAAGATGAATTTGTTTATTACACCCTTTTATTTAGTTTCACATCGTGTCTTGTCGTCAAATCTTGCAAGGTGAATTTCACCTACTTATGCAGGGAAAAACCCAAATTCTGCTTCACAAATAGACATAGTTATCAAGTTTAGTGGAAAAGGAAACAAAACCAGAAAGGTTTGTGCATATACAATGAAATATCCTTCGTATTCTTTTCCTTTCCCTACATGTTTGGCGCCCACGCTTTCATTTTTTAGTTATGATTAATTGTAAAGAAATCGTGGTGTATGTGGAGAAAATTTTCTTCTTTTTAGTGCATTTAAATAAAAGCGTGTTTTTAAAAAGGTTTTTCTATATTTTTTTTATTTTCTAGAATAATTTTATGGATTGAAAAAAAAAATAATATTTTTTAATTAACAATTATAATTATAATTTTAGATTAAAAATAAAATTGATTATTAATATACGAAAAAGTGAGAGAATTGATTTATATGTAAAGAACACAGACTAAAAATCTTTTACAAGAGTCAAAATCAGAAATTAATCGATATATTGTTGTAATATATGTATGTATACAAGTTTACAGAATTATTAAAGATTTTCAGAAATTAAATTAAAGGTTCTGCAAAAAACAAATACAATATAATAAATGTGAAATAACTCAAGAAATCAGATGGAGGTAAATAAACCAAGCTATATTATTTTGAATATCGTAAAACTAAATACTCTAAAACATAGGTTCTTAAACTTATGTACTCCACGGACCCCCACTTGAAAAAATTTTTTTTGACGGACCCCCATCACAACTTTAGGTACTTTACGTCATTTTATTAATTAATTTCTGGCTTACGATCTCATAAGGACAAGGATATATGATGAATATTTCTAACAGTGATTGGTGAATAACGATTTTTTTGCATATTGTAGAACACATTTTATTAGAAATTATAATATTGAAGAAAGAAAATACAAACATTGTCATAGCAACAAATCTCACAAATTATAATGGGTACTTACATTAAATTCATATAAATATTTTATAATTTTTTTCAGAAAATATTAAATAAGAAATATTTTAAAAAATAACTGCATCTATCTCATTAAATATAACTTACATATTTAATGAGATGTATGCAGTTGTTTTCTTGAAACAAGAATCTCAATATCTGGCTTAATATTGGAAACTTTTAATCTAAGATCCGGCTCTACATTTAATTTGTTTCTATATTTAGACTTAATATAAAATAGTACCGAAAAAGCTTGTTCGCATAAATATGTTGTGCAGAATGGAATCAAGTGTTGAAGTGCTTTATTTGCAAGCGCAGGATAATCTGACCTGAGAAGTAACCAAAAGTTGCTCAATTCAGTTTTGTTAAATTTTAGTTTATAAGTTGTATCACATGATAATTCCACGAGAATATCTTGTTCAGGTGCAGATAAATGTTTAGTATTTGTAATTTCCATATTAAATGGATCTCTGATCCAGTTATTGCAAGGATCAGGAGTAGAAAAATACTTCCTGAAGTTGCTTTTCAAAGTAATTAAATGTTCAACAAATAATTGACGCGTTTGATTAAGCAATTTTTCACTGGAGCTTTCTATGAAATCATTGAGAGTTGGAAAAGACTCATATACACCGTTCTGGATGCGTTTCGACCACAAGTCGATTTTTTTAATCATTGCTTCTATTTTATCTTCAACTTTAAATATATTTACAACAGTACCTTGCAGGCTCAAATTAAGTTCGTTCAATTTTGTAAAAATATCAGTCAAGTAAGCCACCTTAGCTAACCAGATAAAATCATTGAAACATTCGGTCAGTTCAAAATGCGCATCTATTAAAAACAATCGTATTTCATCTCGAAGCTCAAAAAGGCGAATGAGTACTTTCCCGCGGGACAACCAACGTACATCTGTATGTAATAATAAATGTGTATGTTGACTACCCATTTCCTCACACAAAATTTTAAAAACTCTGGAATTAAGTGGACGAGCCTTAATGAAATTGACAATTTTAACTACTTCGTCTAATGTTCTTTTCAAATCTGGTGACATATTTTTGGCTGCTAATGATTCTCTGTGAATGCAGCAATGATTCCAAACAACCTGAGGCGCAACATTTTTAATAAGAGCAATCAATCCAGTTCTTGTACCTGACATTGCACGAGCACCATCAGTGCAAATTCCAACACATTTTGGCCACTCTATTTCATTTTCGGTTATAAAATTATTCAAACTGTTAAATATGTCATTAGCTGTCGTTCGTGAAGGTAGTGAATCACAAAACAATACATCTTCTTGTATTTGATTTTCAAACTCATATCTAATGAAAGCTAACAAATTGGCATTATTAGTGACATCAGTACTTTCATCCAATTGTAATGAGTAATAGTGACTTTTGCGCACTCTCGATATTAATTCTTCTTTTATATTACATGACATGTCTTCAATCCTATTCTTAACCGTATCATTTGATAATGAAATCAAATTTATATCGTTTGCTGCTTTAGTTCCTAACATTATATTTGTAATTACTTTTGTAGCAGGAAGAATTAATTGCTCTGCTATATTATGCGGCTTTCCTGCTTTAGCAATAAGTAGAGCTACTTCATATGATGCCATTACTGCTTTCTTACTCATACCACCAGATCCCGTCTTTACCATCAATTTCTGACTTGAATTAAGTTCTTCTTTTTTCATTTTAAAAAATTCGATAGACTTACTAACATGCTCGCTGTGCTTTGTTTGTAAATGACGTCTGAGATTAGCAGGTTTCATACTTTCATTGGATAAACTTTCCTGACATAGAACGCAGACTGGTCTTTCCACATCATTGTTGCAAATATAAGTAAATCCAAATGATAAATAATCATCCGAATATTTTCTAGTTTTGCGTTTCTTGGTAGAGTTTGCTGTTGATGCCTCATCATCTGATTCTTTCCGTTTCTGTGTTGAACCAGTTTGTAGCCAACGATCCATTTTATGGAGTAATTTATTAACATTGAACTACAATAATATAAATATAATATAAATATAATATAAATATAACGAATTATTATTTACTAGCTATGTTTTAATATGATTTTAAATGAATGTTTTAATATCATTTTAAATGAATGTTTTAAATCATTTTAATAAATGTTTTAAATCATTTTAAATAAATGATTTAATATCATTTTAAATGAATATTAATTTATATAATAAATATATTTCGTAATTTGATTCTAAAATATTATTAAAATAAATATTTTTTATTCATAAAACTAACTTATACTTACTCTCAAAAACAGCCTTTCTGGGAAATTGCAAAATGTGTTTAGTGTTTTTATAAAATAATGATCATGCAAATTACACTAAAAATTAAAAAAAATTATTAGCTATAATAAACTATTATTAGCTATAATTTAATTATAATTAATTAAATTAATAAAAATAATTTAAAGATACAACTCGTTGAGAAATGAACTTATAATTAACATTAATAAAAATAATTTAAAGATACAACTCGTTGAGAAATGAACTTATAATTAACATTTGCTTTAAAACTGTTTAAAACCCCAGAGTGGACGCTGACAATTTGGGTTTTTCCGGGTAAGACTGTCCCCTCCCCTGGTTTTCCCCAATAACAAAGTGAAAGAAAATTCCCTTATATGCCTCCCCTTCCGAGCCCCTAAGAGGGGTTATTTTAAAGGAACAATCGAAAAATGATTTTAAATGAATGAATGGATGAAAATTCAAATTTTATATATAGTTTTTTATATATGTTTATTTATTCACAAAAAATTAATTGACATAATTATCAATTTAATAAAATAAAATAGTATTATTAATAGTATTAAATTATAGCCGTAATTCTCTAGGAGGATATAGTTACACAATGAACTTTAAATATTTATATATGTATATATTTTTACGATGATTTTTTTCCGAGGACCGCGGACCCCCAGTAAAGGCTTCGCGGACCCCCAGGGGTCCGCGGACCACAGTTTAAGAACCACTGCTCTAAAATAGCTTAAAGAAGAAAAGTCAATAAGTAATTCTATAATATTTTAAGTCTAATGGTGGTATAACATGATTGTATTTAAAAAAATTTAATTAAAAATGAAAATAACGTTCGTGGTAAGTTTAGTATTAAATTTAGGACTCAAGACAAACTAAGCCCAAGTAATAATATATAAAATAGTAATTTTTGTAATAAACTATTCTTAAACGATTATTTTAACTGCTATATTGTATTTTATATCACTTTATATTGTTATTAAATTTATTTATTGAATAAAATAGAAATTGCAAAATAATAAAACTTGTAAGGATGACTAATCGAGCCAAACGTTGGGCTGCCACTTTGTAAGGAGGACCGTTTCAAGTTGGGGTCACTTTGTAGACGATCCTCTTACGTTGGATGCCAATTTATAAGGGGATCTAAGTATGAGGCACTTGTAATGACCCACGATGACCGTGAATTGTTAATTATGTTAAGTTAATGATGGGCGCCAACTTTGGATATCCCAAAGTATAAAATAGTGTTGAAAAATTAAGGGAAAAGGGAAAACACAATAATAATGTTCACATTAATTTACTTTAATTAAATAGATAAAAAAATTAACAAATTAAATATACAAATTTTAAATAGAAAAATAAGAAAATGTAATTCACTATTATCACTGGAATTAGCAGAAATAATTATCACAGGGTGTGATGATAAGGATTATACACAAATAATTATATCACGGGACGTGATAAGTATAGGTTATATCAGGATGATATCACTTGTTCGACTGTATCACAGGGTGTGATTATAAAAATGATTATATACAAAATAATTATATCACGGGACGTGATAAATACCAGGTCATATCGGGATGATATCACTAGTTAAACTGTATCACAGGGTGTGATGATAAAAATGATTATATACAAAATAATTATATCACGGGACGTGATAAATACAGGTCATATCAGGATGATATCACTCACTTGTTCGACTCTCCATTCTCAACTGCCAAAAATATAACAACTTGGAGGGATGATTCCTCCCCTTATGTGAAATATAATATCTATATATATATTACATTTTAAGAATAATGCGACCAAATAACTTTGTTAATAAAATAGGGGAATAGAAAAACAAAATAAACTAAAAAAATAGATAAACAAAATAAAATGTATAATAAAAAAAAAATAACTAAGAATATAAATACTTTGTCCGTTACAAACTTACAATTGATTTCATCTGCATGATTATCTGGACAATCTGGTTTTCCATCACACCAAAAATATTTATGAATTCGTTTGCCATCTGCACATACTCTGAAAAAATCTGAGAAACAATAATTTAAATATTAGAAAAATAACGAGAATGAATTCATTAGAATAAATTGTATTTAAAAATAATAAATAATTAATTTGACTTAAAATTCAATTAATATTTTTCTTAATTTCCATTTATTCAAAATTATAATTGTAAAAGACTGAAAATATTTAATTTCAATAATTATGTTATTTTATTTATTGTAATAATAATCGAATTAAAAGTGAACACATTAGTCATTTTAAATTTAAAATTTAAATCTGTTGGAATATAAAAACATCACAACTCAATTTTGAGATGTCGCCGGGTCGTTTAGAAGAAGGAGGTGATTGTGTAGCGAGGCCTTAAAATGTAATCATCGGGGTGAGAGATAAAAACGATTTCCTAGAGCTACACAAGTCTATATTTGAATCAATTGCCGGAGACATTTTCTAGCTATAAAAAAGAACAAGGAAAATCAAATTTTACATAAAATGCTATTTTTTTTATAATTCAATACAAAATTAAGAATTTTATATTATTTATTTTTATTTACTTATAAATTAATGATATATTTTGAAAATATTAATGCTTGTCGGCAATGTTGAAATATTGTACATATGATTTATTAATATTATTAAATTTTTTTGAAATGTTAATTTAATTTAAAACAAATGATAATTATATAAAATGAATGTTTAATTTTTTCCTCTTACATTATAATAACTTAAAAATACCAGTCAAGATGAGTTTGCTTATTTTCTAGAATAATTTTATGGTTTGAAAAAAAATATTTTTTAATTAACAATTATAACTATAATTTTTTTATTAAAAATCAAATTTTTAATATAATACTTTATTAAATTTGAATTTCATGATAAAATAAAAAAATTGAGTTTAACATTTATCTAATTATAAATAATAAATCTTATTTATATATATAAATAAAGGGTTTTGTCAGAACTTTGATCAAAATTTAAAATTTTTTACATATCTTCATGTTTCATGACCTCTAGAATCGTTGATTGGCTAAAGAAAGAAGGGCACGATGATTAGCTCGGTAACGTTCCGAAGAAATCGAAACTCAAATTTATGTAGGTATCAACGAGGCGAAATAAAAAAAGGGATAAGTATGAGAATTAACGAAACGTAAAACAAGAAATTTTTAAAAAAATTTGTAAAAGATAAACTAAAGTTTAGGTTCTCAACAAAGTCAGTTAATTTTTGATGATATTGAATTAATATTTTCTTTATACACATATTTTATATAATTATTTATTTCTTAACATACTTTATTACTTTTTCTTCGTTGTAATTATCACTAAAAAGTACTTTTGTATTTTATTGATAATATATATATAAGGTAGCCTCTATTTTATTTAATTTTATTAAATATTTTTTTTAACTAAGATGTCCTATGATGATATAAATTAAACATTGGTTTATTAAACCATGTTCATTTTTCTGAGGACATCTATATATCTTATCTTATTATGCTAGCTAAAATTGTATCTATATATCTATATATCTATTTATCTATAACCATTGGTTCTCAAAAACCGCTCTAACGATTTTTTTCAAATTCACACTAGATATAGTATTTATAAAGAAAAATTGAGTTTTATTGATCACATCTCTTGAAACTTACAGCTTCATTATTAATTTCTTAATTGAAAATTATATATGGGTGTGACGTCAATGGCATCCATTTTGAAATTTTACTCCGCCTTTTTTTAAAAAATTTTTTAAAGGATATTGTATTAATATTTTTTTTATATTTAAAATATTTTAAAATTTATTATTTAATTTCGAAATTAAATTAAAAATATTTATTTTTAATAAAATATATATATATTTATTAATCTCTCTCAAAAAAAAAAACAACAAAACAAATAAATGTCTTTGAAAGATGGTAAAAATATTTTTTAATTATCAAAATATCATAGACCAATGGTAAGAACAATTGTTTTTACTCCCCGAGTTCGAAGGATCGAAACTCGCCGCGTGCATTTTTTTTTTTTATCTATTTTCGTGATTTATTTATTCATTGTTCTTTTATTAAATTTAATTTATTTTATTTTATTTTATTAATTAAAATGATGCAACATTTATTAATTGTAATATTGTAATAAAAAAACCGGAGGAAAATAATTTTTTTTTTTTTTTTTAATCTATTATTTTTTAATAAATTACTATTTTATATTTATTTATTCATTGTTCTTTTTTTAAATTTAAATATTTATTAATATTATTTATTATTAATTTATATATCGATGACATATGACATTCATATTGAAATTTGACTCCCGCCTTTTTTTAAAAGATATATATTTTTTATATTTAAAATATTTTAAAATTGTTTATTTAATTTCGAAATAAAATTAAAAATATATATTTTAATAATATTTTATAATTATAAATTACGATATATATTTATCATTCTTCCAATAAAAAAAAAATATTCATGCACTTAGAAACATACCTACCCCAAGTTCCATTCATTTTAATCAGATTGATGCAATGATGCAACATTTAATAATTGTATTAAATATTTAAAGAATTGTATATCAGCTCGGTGTCCCAAGTATTAATATTACCAGCCAAACCCAATATAATAATGAATTTTTTTTTTTTAACTTAATTACCTAGCCGATGCTCGGGGTCCCGGTGTGATCTTAATATATTGTCAGAATTAGATAAATAATGTAGAGAGAAAAATTATTTAAAAATAGATATTTATTTAAATGAAATAAAATTATTTAATTTACAGAATGAAATTGTCTATAATAATGTCTAAACATTTTTTCGAGCGACAGCTCGGTATCCCAGGTATTAATATTACCAGCCAAACCCAATAATAATGAATCATTTTTTTTTAACTTAAGTACCGAGCCGAGGCTCGGGGTCCCGGTACTAAATTTTCATACAATAAAAGAACGTGTTGTCATTTTTAAGATGGTATAGAAAAATAATTTAAAATTCGAAAAAAAAGAAAATATCCTACTCAAAAGTGATCAACAAAGAAGGAGTTTAACTCTATATACACTAAACTCCGTCGTGAATGGGGCCTTTTCAATATATTTTAAATAAGAACAGAAAAAGATAGGAATGTTTTAATATACTGATATTGTGAATTAAAACCTTTTGCTTACATACTTTCAACCAAATAGTATTTATCACTTCGAGGGTACACAGGGCCGTCCTAAGATTTTCGGCGCCCGTGGGCTCCTAAAATTTTGCGCCCCTTTTCATAAGAAATTACACAGAATGGTTAGTAAAAATATATAAACCAAAAAAAAGGCCGCCCCCAGAAGGCTTGCGCCCTAGGGCTATAGCCCAATTAGCCCTGTGGTTAGGGCGGCCCTGAGGGTACAGGGGGCAGGCGGTCTGAAAAGCTAGTTGGCTAATGATCGACTATTTTATATAAATTAAAAATTATTTTAATAATTTTATTTCGTATAATAATCACAATAATAATTCCTCGTTATTTCAATTAATAAGAGTTGCTCCCGAGAATGGAATATTATATTGTTACAATATGTTTTTGCCTTGTAATTTGTTTAAGAATGTTTACCAAGTTTCTAGTAGTATATATATATATAAAAACTTTTATATTAATAATTACAAGGCTTACAAGGGTATCTTGACAATATATTTTTAAGAAGTGAGCGACGAGCCTTATAATCTTTGATAAATGCTATGAACTGAAAATAAATGCGACAAACCCATCATCAGAAGAAATCGCTTATATATAATTATATTTTATTTACTGAATTATTTGATATTCTTGTTTATTAATTATCTCCAAAATATTATTTTAATATTAAATATAATAAAAGCATAAATGTTGTGATAACATTGATAAATAATTATATATACTTTGAGTTTAATTATTGTTATTCGAAAAGAGATATAAAATATAAGCAATGTATTTTGTTTGTTTCCGAAATGTAGCTAATTTTATAAAGCAGTGATACTTTAGTAATTACAATTACATAATTTTGTTGCTATTTATCACTTTAAAAGCATTTATTCTCTTGGGAAGGAAATAGTTAACACTCTGCCTCTGTCTGGAAATGTCCAAGGGGTTAAGGAAGAGAGAGAGAGAGAGAGAAACCCTAGTAGGATGATAGATACATATTTAAGTATATACATTAAGTAAATTGAAATTATATTCTGAAAGTAAGAATGTTAAATGTAAACAAAGATGGGGAAAAAACTGAAAATGTCTTAACATCATCATAATTGAAAGATAACAAAAATGTTTTAAAAAATTTAATTTCAAGTTATATAATATATACCTTCTGTACAATTCCATTCGTCTGAGCCATCTTTACAATCAGCTTTTCCATCACAAATGAAACCTGGACGTCCACATTCGCCACTTTCACACTTAAATTCTCCATTCCAACAAACTCGACGAACTGGAAATAAATTTGTTTTATTCTGTCTATAGTTATAATGAAATATAAGATAAAATACATTGATAAATATTTATTATATCTTATTTAGCAATGAAATATTAAAATAAAATTACATATTGTAAAAAAAAAATCAAAATTCCATTAAAGATATTTAAATTCCAATTAAATTGTAACTTTGCTCTTCTGCACCTTTCGAAAAGCTTTATAATTTTCTTTTGGTGAAATTAACATGTTTACATTCATATAAATTATTATTGATTAGATTTAATTGATTAGTTAATTATATAGAAATATTTACCACAATTTTCTTCGTCTGTTTGATCTCCACAATCATCGACAAAATCGCAAAGAGCTTCATCAGGGAAGCAAAAGTGATTTTTACATTTGGAGAATGTCTCAGGACATTTATAAGCCTCTGTAAAGATAAGAAAGTATTTTTTAGCATTCTATTTTACCTGGAAGAAATAATTTGTAAATCTAAGTTAATTATTATATTCTTAGATTGTCATGAATTTATAAATTGTTTGATTAAATACTAAATACCAATTATTTTACTTTTCACTAAAGTATTTTAATCATTAAACTACCTTTTTCGTCAAGCTCAATGAAAATAGATATAAGATATTAATAATAAAATATCTGAGAGCAGTGGCGTACCTAGAACTTTTGCCGCCCGGGGCGATCTCCAGTTTGCCGCCCTTTCTATTATAAGTCAATCAAATAGTGGTTTTTATAAATTAATACACATAAATAAATTATTAAGTTATTTAATCAATATTAATTAATACACAGAGTAAATTTTAAACCTAGCAGACCGCCTTCCGCCGGCCCCGCTTTTCAAAAGAAAAATCGATGATTTAAAAAAAATATTGGTATATCACTTCAAAGTAATCATATAAACTTTTCAAAAGAAATGATATCAAAAAAAAAATTTTAGTTATGAAAAATTGCCGAACAAAATCGTAAAGATGCGTTTACGAATTCAACGAATTTTAATGAATACAATAAAATAAAATTATTATCCTGTTCTTGGAATTAGAATTCAAAATTTACACTAAAATGCATTTACATACACCGAGGAATAATATTCGAAATCATAATTTATATAAATCAAATAGTAATCTTATAATAATCATAATAATCATTTATTATTCAAGAAAGAAAAAAAAATAAGTTGCTTTTTATAACTATAACTAAATATAAAAGATAAGTGCCGCCCGGTGCGGACCGCACCCACCGCCACCCCCTGTCTGAGAGAGTTTGAAATGACCAAAGACATTTCCTAGGAATTTACTGTCTTTAAAGTTAAATTAATTAAAGTAAGAGAATGTTTCAACATATTGTTACATCATAGATAATCTATACAATATTTTAATGTTATTCTTTGGGAAACACAATATAATAGAATAGTTGATAACCCTCACATGTAAGAACAGGTAGTCATTGGGTGAGATCCAGTTGTCGATTACAACGCTCACGCTCACAACCGCGGATTTTCCCGTTCCACTTGCTACTATCATTGACTCAAGAGACTTTTTCACCACGATCAACGACCGTGATCGCTATGTGGAACGACTTATGTTTTATCGTGATCGCTAACTGAACTTTGAGTTATATTGGTATTTTTCAAAACCAAATTATCCTTTGAATTTATGAACATTTTTCTGAGAAATTGTTTTTGACAATGAAGTATTCTTATATTTTACATATATATATATATATATTTGTGTATTATTGATTTAATCTTATTTGGTGTCAAATAACGATGATGCATCCAGAGATAGCACAATGACCTTCATAAAAAGATGAGTAAGTTATTAAGGTTATCAATAATATTGTTAATATAATAGGATTCAATTTTTTTTATTTGGGAATCCATTAATACCAGATGTAGGTCATGTCAATCATATTAATAAGTATTTATAAACATATACCTAAATCAGATAGTCACCTAATCTCAGTCTAAAAACTAATAGTAAACTTCTCAGGGCACTCATTTTAAAGTTAAATAATTAAATAATCAAAAATACATATTTACAATATTTAAATTATAAAAAATTATTTAATGTAAACGTATCAGTGGCGGACCGTCTTAAGAGAAATTTTCATAAAAAACACAATTATATATATATATATATATATATATATATATATATATATATATTGTAATAAAAATGAGAATAACAACAAAACAATGGCTAACATATTGTATAACTATATTTAATTATCACTATAACACAAATATTCGGTTAATGTGAATTTAAATATTTTTTTTTAATTTTATTCTAAACGTATTGTTTGTTCTAGTAGTTGACCATTCTAAAATCTAAAGTTTTAGTTGTTGACCATCTCCCTAAAATGGGTTTAAAAAAATAAATGGAATAAAATGCACCAAGGATTCGTTTTTTTAATATTTTTTTATAAGTTCTTATAATTTATTTTAGTTATTCTTTATATTTACAGTTCACCTCGTTTTGCTAATTGCTCGAGGTGCCTACTATACTATTCCAATTGTGATCAAGGATCTTTGGACATTTTCATAAATCTCATGTTTTAAAATTCGTAGCTTCTTTTTTCGGGGAAGTAATCTCCCTTATAAAAACACCACGTATTTGTTTATCTTTTTTCCATTGTAACCATTGAATTTTACAGCCCCTTCTTCTGATCCTCATCACTGACTTCAAGACAATCATTTTCATCTGTGTGATATTTTAAAACTGAAGTCAGAATATTCAGAACTATTAATTCGTTCCGTACAAACTGTCTTTCCTCCCTTTATTCTTCTTCGCTCTCTCTATCCAACTTTTTCCTTCATTTCTTTTTCCTGTTCCTCTCTAAAGCTGCTCATTTTTAATCTTTTCTAATTATTCTTTCTTTTTTTTCCTATTTAAATAATACATACATTCAATAAAATATATTTATTATTTTAATAATATGAATATTTAAGTAATTAACCACCCTCGGTCAATTTCAAAAAAAAATGTGGTATTTGTTTCAGAAATGGACCACCTCCTTGATAATTGTTTATGGTCACAGAAAGAAAATATTTCGAATTGATTAATATAATTATCAACTTTTGAATTGAACTTTTGGATTGAAATAAAACATAATATATTGAATATAAAGTGAAGCATAATCCTTAACGTTTTGCATAAGAAACTAACCTTAAAATGCAATAGCGCTTACCTCGTGTTATAAAAGATTCACAATTAGTATATTATAAATCAAGTGAATGGTCTCTGTTTCATTGTTAAGCAATCCTAAAGAGGCTCTGCTTGATATTTATCGATATCTCGAGTTTAATTTGAAATGAAAAATCGTATTTTGATGAAAAATCTATCAAATGGTCCATTACTGGCATAGTGGTCCACCACTGGTACGTTTACCCTAATTACATTTATCGAAATAATATGTTTAATTATTATATTTCCCATTTGATTGCTATCTAAATTACAGGGAAGAAAAAGTTTGGGCAAGTTACGTTTCAAATTTATTTATTTTCGCCTTATGGAAAGTGCATTCCAGTAAAATATGATCAATTTTCCTTTCTGACTAAATATACATTTCCTTATATTTGTAGAATTAAATATTAAATAATTAGAATGAATTTATTCATGAATTTAAACATTTAAAATAATATCCTCAACTAAGGGTTAGTTTCAGTTCATTCTGTAAATTATCAAATATATATTAAATAATCCATTTTTCATAATTTAATTTTATTATATAAATTAAATAAAATATTTTTATAGTTTAAATATAACAACTCTATTTACACTTATGTGAATTAATTTATATCTTAAAATATTATTAATAATAAATTAATTTGTTTAAACATTTTTATTTTAACACAATTGAAAGTAAAGCAAATTTATGGGTTAATTCGTATAAGGACGACTAACAACACAAACCATATATTAATTATATAAAATCATCCTCAATCCAATGTCAATAGATATATTAGGGGATGGTAAATGTCAAAATAAATAAATTTAATAAAGCGATATGCAAATAGGAACTTTAGCATAACATTATACCATATATAAGTTGTGTTTTATTAAAAATATAAATGCAAAATATAATAATTCTCCAAGGATTAATTTGTCAAACTTATATTTAAAGGATAAAGACATGTTAACAACTTGGCAAATTTCCATAATAAGGATATCATTTAATTTTTAAAAAGATTATACCATATTGATTATTTATGGTAATACTTTCTTATCACCAAATTTATTTATAAATTAATGTAATTTATTTTGATTTATTAAGAGTGGAAATCATTTGGAAAAAATTGTTCATAAATTCGAAGATAAAAGAAGAGAGATATGAATAATTTGATATTTAGTTTATAAAACTATGAACACACTCTCAATTATTATTCTCTTTCTGTACTCGTTTATTGTAATTTATTTATTTATACATATATAATTTTTTAATAGAAATTATTATATACTTTATTCTTGATAAATTTTATATAATAGTATGGTATTTTTACAAATAAATTATTTATTATTAATTTATATTATTTATAGTACATATACGAGGTCTGTCCGGAAAGTATCAGGCCTACCTTTATATCTCCGCGCTGACGTTATTCTGGATCATCGGGCGGGTGGCATCCTTCGAAGTAATCCCCACTTGATTGAATGGAAACACATTGCTTCGACAACCTCCTTTACAGTCCCGACATAGCCCCTTGTGACTTTTGGCTGTTTCCAAAACCCAAAACACCACTCAAAGGACAGCGATTCGATGACAAAACGATGGTTCAAAATGCGACGAGCGTACTCAAGAACATCCATAAAAGCGAGTTCCAGGATTGTTTCGAGAAGTGGAAACATCGCTGGAACCGTGTTATTCAATCAAGTGAGGATTACTTGGAACGATGCCACCCGCCCGATGATCCAGAATAACGCCAGCGCGGAGATATAAAAGCAGGCCCGATACTTTCCGAACATACCTCGTATACTATAATAGGTTATATACTTATATAAAGGTTTTATGTCTCTAGTTTGTCAAAATATCGACCTTCTTATTGTAGCCTGTGGTTTATAAAGGATTCTACACTATCATATTTATTACCGACCGACGATAGTAAGGGAGGTATTGTTTATTTATTATTTATACATACATCTAGTGCAGATTGATCTCAAGGTGTAAACAATAAGATAGAAAAAAAAAACAAAAACAACAAAAGTAAAAATTAATTAGCATATCAAGCGACATCAGACAGGAATCGAGGTGGCCAAATTTTGGACCATTTCAAGTTATCACCACGCCAAATATAAGCCGCTCAAAGTTCTTTCTGTACTCACAGCATTCTCACACCACACTTCACAATTTTATAAGAATGTTTTTTGCAATTTTTTCATTTTACCAGTGCAGGCCTGCTACCATCACCAGATATTATTATATTATTTAAAATTTATTTAAGGCATAATTTAATTCCAAACGAATATATTTTAAAATATATCTAGAATAGTTGTTATAGTAAACTGCTTAAACATATATATAGAAACTACCTATACCTATACATCGAACCCTATGTATAGCATTGTCAATTGTCATCAATCCAATCTAAATTGGACAAATTAATCAAAAAGAAGCAGTATTTTTCTTCTGATATTTTATTTGTTTTCAAATGAATATAACTTGTTACACCAGAAACGAATTAGAATAAAAATAATAATAATAAGCTGGAAGTGTCTCCACTCGACTATCTCGCAATTTGATTTTCATTAAATAACATATATTATATTTAATTAATTAAAAATTATAAATTAAAATTAAAAAATAATATTTATTAAACCAGCGCATGTTTGGCTCTTTATTGATGGCACCACGTCACGTGTTTGCGCGTGAATTGCAGTCGTGTTAAAAAATTAATTCTGGTACTTTCAGCGATTCAATCAAGCTGAAATTCTATATATAGCAGTTTTATACAATTTTTAATCATGTGAAAAACTATCAAACATATATCTTTATTTTTACGATCAGTTTAGAGGAAAAAAACATAAAAACGTGGTAGGTAATGACCCTCTTTCGTACATTTCTTAAAAGTTGAGTTCAGCTCAAACCTTTTTTGCGTAATCTTGTCTTCATACACACACGTCCATACATACGCAGACACAGAGACATTTTTCTCAACCCTAGTGAAAATGACTCAGGGGGGGACCTTCAAAACGTATAAAAACATCAAAATCTCGACATCGAAAATTTTCATGATCGCAATACTATCTCTGGCGAGATAGTAAAAATTTAAGACGAAATGTCACCTTAATACACGTTCGGTTGAGTCAATCGATCGAATCAAAAGCCAGCCTTGTGTCATTCGAATACATATATCCTTATAGTATTTATAACTAAGATTAATTGATAAGTTTTAGGTTTAAACTAGTATATAATTAATATATATAGGATATATATGCCAATGAGCCGATATACAATAATTTTGTATTACAAAATTAGAGACTGGACAGAGATAATTGCTAAAACTATATTTCTTTATCAAACTTCTAAATTCTCTACTATGTACAGACCAAAGATTTTTTTATACAGTTTTTATAATTTTATTATAAATATTTATCATTAGGATTCTTTTATATAATAGTTATTTATTAATTTTAGAATATTTCCTTGACAATAGTAATATATTTACATATATGTATAATAAAATATATGTACTTAAATTTAAATAGAAAAATGGAAATCCACCCATTATACCCTTAAACATTTTTATTATACATATATTCTCTAAATTTGCGTACTTTCATAAAAGTTTTTCCTTTTTTCTCGTTTTTTTTCAACACAGACACACACACACACACATACCTCATATTTAAAATAAATTCTACCTAAGCTATAACTATAGACATTTTCTAGAGTTTTTCTTTTTGTTTTATCATTATATTGATTTTTGATTATGTCTTTGTACTTGTTAATATTTTAATTGTCTTAAAGTAATTTTTTCATAAATTATGAATATAAGAGGGATCGCAATAATCCGGAGTAATTTAAACAAATAGCCCTACAATTACAAATGCATAATTTTTAATTTATTTAGACTATTGTTGATACTATTTTCTAAGGTTATTTTATAATAATATAAAGAAATTTATTACATACTTTGTTTTAAAATACTTAACCAGATAATATATTTAAAATATGCTAAATTTATTATATACATGATAAAATAATAATAAAGTACCGGGACCCCGAGCCACGGCTCGGTAATTAAGTTAAAAAAAATTCATTATTATTGGGTTTGGCTAGTAATATTAATACTTGAGACACCGAGCTCCCGCTCGACCCTTTAAAAAATATTGATATACAATTCTTTAATTATTTATTACATGTTGCATTAAATTTTGCATCATTGCATCAATCTGATTAAAATGAATGGAACTTCGGGTCCTCAATAATACATAATTATGTATTATTATGTTTCTAAGTGCATGAATATTTTGAAGTTATACTTCTTTAGGCGCGTTATGGAAAATTGATGGGGAGTGAAATTTTAAGATGTGTGACACGAAAAATTAACAGTTTTTTTGTTTTTCCAGAAAAATAAATTTTTATTTGCCTGAAGTAGGATTCGAACCTACCATGTCTCTCTTCGACTACGTCATAGCGCTCAAAGCAAGCGAGCGCTCTACCCACTAGGCTATGACGAATCCCCAACATTATTATCTTATTTTAACCATATATGCCATCCCATGGATAGATTATTAACAATTTTTTAATTAAACACAAAATATGAAGAATCTTGTTGAATTCTTGATGTCATATCTAATCTAAGGTGTGTAGAAAATTATAATAATTCCAAGAGTATATATATATATATATATATATATATATATATTTCAATCTAATACCAGACCAAATAAATAGATAGATAGATAGATGTCAACATTTCGTTTCATTTGTGTTGTTTCTAATGGACCGCTTGAACATTTCATTTCGAATTATATATGTGTGCTAATAAATTATATTCAGTAGTGATTTAAATTGAATATTTTGATTGATATTACTTACTATTTGTGAATATTAGTGAAAACAAAAAATGTGCTTATATACTTTTGAGGTTAACTATTCGTATGTATTATTTATTGATATAAATTAATTATTTAATATAATTAACACTAAATATTATTAAATTATTAATGTTAAATACTTATTATTATATATTATTATTAATAATATATTATTATATTATTTAAATTTATATTAAATGTATATATTAAATATATTTTATTATATAAATATATTAATTTTCAATTTTTTTTTAATGATGCCAAAGAAGTATAACTTCTCACGCGCGTACATAAGTACACGCACCGCTTTTTTTTTTTATTGGAAGAATGATAAATATATATCGTAATTTATAATTATAAAATATTATTAAAATATATATTTTTAATTTTATTTCGAAATTAAATAAAAAATTTTAAAATATTTTAAATATAAAAATAATATTAATACAATATCCTTTAAAAAAAATTCAAATTTCAATATGGATGTCATTTGTGACGTCATCCATATATAAATTTAAATTAAGAAAAAACTAATGAAGATGTATTTTTCCAGAGATGTGATCAATAAAACTTAATTTTTCTTTATAAATACTATATCTAGTGTGAATTTCAAAAAAATCGTTAGAGCGGTTTTTGAGAACCCATGGCCATTCAACCAATTTTAGCTAGCATAAGAAGATAAGATATAATATTAATGGGCAAAATTCGATAGAAATTGAATCATTATTAAAATTAACTTGCTATCTACATGCGCACTTATTTAATAAATTTTTATTTATTGTAGATTGTGTCTGTGTGCAGAAAAATTTATATAATAGATAATAATATTTGTATGACATATTGAAAGCTAGATTTATTTTTGGTTAGCTAATAAAGATAAAAACTTAATAAAAGATCATATCAATTGAATTAGATTGAGAAAAAATAATTGAACTAGCAAAGGAAAGAGGAAATAGTTACAATCCCATAAATGCCACGTATAAAGGTATATACAATTAATTCTATTCGATATTATTCACTTGTTTATGATCTTTTTTCAATGCAATGTAGCTTAGAATTGTTGATTGGTTTATTTCATTTTTGTTGGAGGATATTTTTGCGTACTAATTGGTGTTGGGATTTTGAATTCATGTATTTTTTCATGGGAGAATTATATTTTCGCTGATGGCAATTTGTTTTTACTAGAAGGGGAGGTAATCTTTTTTGGATCAATTCCTTGTAAATTTAATATTGTCATTGGGATTGTCAACCCATCTGTGAATGTTGGGATCGCAGAGATCGTATACTTTAGAAAAAAAAAAAAAAATTACTACTAAAATCATAACAATGAATCGAAACGTATTTTATTTACGTTGATAAAAATCAAAACAATGTTGATATTATTTTATTGCCTTCTTATTTCAATAAAATATTATCAGTGAAAATTGTGTTAAAAACCTTAAATCTTATGATCGGATAGAATAAAATTTAATTTTCAAATATAGAAAAAAAATTTCTTTATTAATTATTAAAAAAATCCAATCCAATTATTAATTTATTTAAAAATAAGCTGGAGTGTCTCGACTCGAATATCTCGCAATTTGAATTGGATTAAATAACATATATTATATTTAAATTAAATTTAATTAATTAAAAATTATAAATTAAAATTAATAAATAATATTTGTGTATTATATATGTGTATAATTATATAAGATAATATAATTATATATACCAAATTTCATGGTTCTAGCTCAAACCGTTTTTGCGTAATCATATCTACATACATACACACACACAGACATTTTTCTCAATCTTAGTGAAAATGATTCAGGAACCTTCAAAACGAATAAAAACATCAAAATCTCGACATCGAAAATTTTCGTGATCGAAATACTATCTCTGGCGAGATAGTAAATAAGTTGACCTGTGGCCAGGTCCGAACCGACCGACGGTTTGAAGTAAATTAATTTCCAGCTACAGAAACAATTTCAAATAATTTTAATATATCTATTAATGTAATAAAAAACAGATATGGATACATAAATAATAAATATAAACATTTTTAATTTTATTTTATTTATAATATATATGCAAGACCAGGCTGTGACGTCATGAATGACTGGATGATGTTATATAATTTTAAATCAAGAAAAAACTAATAAATATGATTTTTCTCGAGGATAAAACCAATACAAAGTGCATGATTCGTGGTGATATACAAAAAAATCTCCTCATGTGAAATTTGGTGTGAAAATAACCCTTCCCTTCCTATCGTCGATCGCTAATACTACCACTTCCGGTTTCCGGATTTGCACCAAAAGTTGATCAATTCATCCCACTGATGCATTAAGTCAGTGGTTCTTAAACTGTGGTCCGCGGACCCCTGGGGGTCCGCGAAGCCTTTACTGGGGGTCCGCGGTCCTCGGAAAAAAATCATCGTAAAAATATATACATATATAAATATTTAAAGTTCATTGTGTAACTATATCCTCCTAGAGAATTACGGCTATAATTTAATACTATTAATAATACTATTTTATTTTATTAAATTGATAATTATGTCAATTAATTTTTTGTGAATAAATAAACATATATAAAAAACTATATATAAAATTTGAATTTTCATCCATTCATTCATTTAAAATCATTTTTCGATTGTTCCTTTAAAATAACCCCTCTTAGGGGCTCGGAAGGGGAGGCATATAAGGGAATTTTCTTTCACTTTGTTATTGGGGAAAACCAGGGGAGGGGACAGTCTTACCCGGAAAAACCCAAATTGTCAGCGTCCACTCTGGGGTTTTAAACAGTTTTAAAGCAAATGTTAATTATAAGTTCATTTCTCAACGAGTTGTATCTTTAAATTATTTTTATTAATGTTAATTATAAGTTCATTTCTCAACGAGTTGTATCTTTAAATTATTTTTATTAATTTAATTAATTATAATTAAATTATAGCTAATAATAGTTTATTATAGCTAATAATTTTTTTTAATTTTTAGTGTAATTTGCATGATCATTATTTTATAAAAACACTAAACACATTTTGCAATTTCCCAGAAAGGCTGTTTTTGAGAGTAAGTATAAGTTAGTTTTATGAATAAAAAATATTTATTTTAATAATATTTTAGAATCAAATTACGAAATTAATAATATTTTAGAATCAAATTACGAAATTAATAATATTTTAGAATCAAATTACGAAATATATTTATTATATAAATTAATATTCATTTAAAATGATATTAAATCATTTATTTAAAATGATTTAAAACATTTATTAAAATGATTTAAAACATTCATTTAAAATGATATTAAAACATTCATTTAAAATCATATTAAAACATAGCTAGTAAATAATAATTCGTTATATTTATATTATATTTATATTATATTTATATTATTGTAGTTCAATGTTAATAAATTACTCCATAAAATGGATCGTTGGCTACAAACTGGTTCAACACAGAAACGGAAAGAATCAGATGATGAGGCATCAACAGCAAACTCTACCAAGAAACGCAAAACTAGAAAATATTCGGATGATTATTTATCATTTGGATTTACTTATATTTGCAACAATGATGTGGAAAGACCAGTCTGCGTTCTATGTCAGGAAAGTTTATCCAATGAAAGTATGAAACCTGCTAATCTCAGACGTCATTTACAAACAAAGCACAGCGAGCATGTTAGTAAGTCTATCGAATTTTTTAAAATGAAAAAAGAAGAACTTAATTCAAGTCAGAAATTGATGGTAAAGACGGGATCTGGTGGTATGAGTAAGAAAGCAGTAATGGCATCATATGAAGTAGCTCTACTTATTGCTAAAGCAGGAAAGCCGCATAATATAGCAGAGCAATTAATTCTTCCTGCTACAAAAGTAATTACAAATATAATGTTAGGAACTAAAGCAGCAAACGATATAAATTTGATTTCATTATCAAATGATACGGTTAAGAATAGGATTGAAGACATGTCATGTAATATAAAAGAAGAATTAATATCGAGAGTGCGCAAAAGTCACTATTACTCATTACAATTGGATGAAAGTACTGATGTCACTAATAATGCCAATTTGTTAGCTTTCATTAGATATGAGTTTGAAAATCAAATACAAGAAGATGTATTGTTTTGTGATTCACTACCTTCACGAACGACAGCTAATGACATATTTAACAGTTTGAATAATTTTATAACCGAAAATGAAATAGAGTGGCCAAAATGTGTTGGAATTTGCACTGATGGTGCTCGTGCAATGTCAGGTACAAGAACTGGATTGATTGCTCTTATTAAAAATGTTGCGCCTCAGGTTGTTTGGAATCATTGCTGCATTCACAGAGAATCATTAGCAGCCAAAAATATGTCACCAGATTTGAAAAGAACATTAGACGAAGTAGTTAAAATTGTCAATTTCATTAAGGCTCGTCCACTTAATTCCAGAGTTTTTAAAATTTTGTGTGAGGAAATGGGTAGTCAACATACACATTTATTATTACATACAGATGTACGTTGGTTGTCCCGCGGGAAAGTACTCATTCGCCTTTTTGAGCTTCGAGATGAAATACGATTGTTTTTAATAGATGCGCATTTTGAACTGACCGAATGTTTCAATGATTTTATCTGGTTAGCTAAGGTGGCTTACTTGACTGATATTTTTACAAAATTGAACGAACTTAATTTGAGCCTGCAAGGTACTGTTGTAAATATATTTAAAGTTGAAGATAAAATAGAAGCAATGATTAAAAAAATCGACTTGTGGTCGAAACGCATCCAGAACGGTGTATATGAGTCTTTTCCAACTCTCAATGATTTCATAGAAAGCTCCAGTGAAAAATTGCTTAATCAAACGCGTCAATTATTTGTTGAACATTTAATTACTTTGAAAAGCAACTTCAGGAAGTATTTTTCTACTCCTGATCCTTGCAATAACTGGATCAGAGATCCATTTAATATGGAAATTACAAATACTAAACATTTATCTGCACCTGAACAAGATATTCTCGTGGAATTATCATGTGATACAACTTATAAACTAAAATTTAACAAAACTGAATTGAGCAACTTTTGGTTACTTCTCAGGTCAGATTATCCTGCGCTTGCAAATAAAGCACTTCAACACTTGATTCCATTCTGCACAACATATTTATGCGAACAAGCTTTTTCGGTACTATTTTATATTAAGTCTAAATATAGAAACAAATTAAATGTAGAGCCGGATCTTAGATTAAAAGTTTCCAATATTAAGCCAGATATTGAGATTCTTGTTTCAAGAAAACAACTGCATACATCTCATTAAATATGTAAGTTATATTTAATGAGATAGATGCAGTTATTTTTTAAAATATTTCTTATTTAATATTTTCTGAAAAAAATTATAAAATATTTATATGAATTTAATGTAAGTACCCATTATAATTTGTGAGATTTGTTGCTATGACAATGTTTGTATTTTCTTTCTTCAATATTATAATTTCTAATAAAATGTGTTCTACAATATGCAAAAAAATCGTTATTCACCAATCACTGTTAGAAATATTCATCATATATCCTTGTCCTTATGAGATCGTAAGCCAGAAATTAATTAATAAAATGACGTAAAGTACCTAAAGTTGTGATGGGGGTCCGTCAAAAAAAATTTTTTCAAGTGGGGGTCCGTGGAGTACATAAGTTTAAGAACCTATGCATTAAGTAAATATACAAAATTTCATCAAAATCGGTTGAGCCGTTCATGACGGGCAGAAGGACGGACGGACGGACATACATCATGCTAAAGAAACTTTTTTCTGTTAAGAAAATGCATGATTCGTGGAGATATGTAAAAATCTCCACATGTGAAATTTGGTGTGAAAACAATACCTCCCTTACTATCGTCGGTCGGTAAAAATGAGAGTATTATTTGTAACATCGTAAAGTTGAATTTCTTTACTATATTATTTGTGATAAATAAAAATATATAAATATTATATATGTTAAATGTTTTTTTTATTGAATTTTCAAAGGAAATAATAACAAATATTTTTAATGAAATTAAAATAGATTAGTTGATATTATATTTATTGATAAAATGATGAACTTATTATTCTTTATTCATCTGAGAATCAATAGTACTCTAGATTTTAATACTTTATTCATGAATTCTCATTAAAAAAAGAAACAAATCGTTTTTTTTTCTTCTTCTATTTTTTCAGATAAATTTCTTCTCATAAAGAAAGAAAACCTATCGAAAAGAAATTATACTTTGATTTATATTGATTAATTTAATATAAAAAAATATGAACATTGTGAAATAATTAAATAAATAAATTTATTCATTTATAGGGGATAAATAAATCAGTTTAATTTAGTTCTTTTTTTACTTAAACAAAATATTTCCATAGAAATGAAATCAAATTTAATTAGGATCCAATACATTCGAAGTCATGAGAAAAGAAAATCTCACTAGCAAATATAAATATGAATTGAGTTTAAAATACCATGAACTAAATGACACGTACTAGGATAAGGACTTTAACAAAAAAAAAATTAAAATTTGATTATTTAAGGATTTTAAATTAATAAATAAGAGAAAAACAAACTTTTATTATATATAATTGAAATTGATTTTTATTCTACATCACATAATTTTTATATCCAGATGACCGGAAAAGGCCTCCACAAAAATATAATTTACAAAACAAAAAATTAAACATGCCCATATCTATAATCAAATAAAATAAATACTATTTTTGTTAAAATAAGGGTATGACTTTTACATAATTATATTTACATTAAGGTTCGGGTATTTTGCAATTAAATAACCAATAAAAACCAATAAATAACCAAGGACATGATGGAGGCACTTTGTGCCCCAAAACTGGATTACCTACGACGTAGACCTCTACTACTTTATAAATTCCTATTTTAAATTAAAAAAAAATTAAATGACGTCAGTAATACGTCAGACATCGCTTTCGTAAATACAAAATATTATAAATATAAATCAATCAAATTACGAAAATATATATTATTTTATACATTTCTCTCTTTCAGTGCATTAATAAATATATTTAAGGTATATTTGTTTTATGACTATTTTATGTTCTTTTAAATTATTCGAACAGTGGCTCGGTGAACCAGGTATTAATATTAGCAGCCAAACCCGAAAATAATTTTTTTTCCTTTTTTATTTTACAATCTGTCGATTTAATAATGGGTAAAAGTTATACATTATTACAGGTATTTACAAAGAAGGTTAAACTTTTAATTTGTTTGAAATATAATCATACATTTTAATTTAAAGGTTGCTATAATATATAAAATATATATTATATAAAATTCATTCACACACACCCACACATTCTTCGTTCACATTCAACATTTAGTCCCGCACATGCACGCACACCCACGGAATGCCCCTAGCCTTTGTGTTGTCATAGGTTTTAGTAGGTCATTTGTAAGTATGTTTGGGTGATTAGTTAGTCTTACTTTGTATTTTATGATACATTTCCTTGACTCGTCTTTTACTGAGCCAATGTCAAGTTCTTGTCTAATTTAGTCATTGGTCAGTTCGAGTCGTTTAGCTTGATGTGTTTTCGCCATGTTAATCTTCTATCGAGGTATAACCCCAGATATCTAACCCATTCCTTTTTTGGTATTTCCACATCATTTAGGGTTACAGAAGTGCGACCCTTTTTTCCTGGTTGTAAAGGTTACGTGGACTGATTTGGTTTCGTTCACCTTTATTCTCCAATCCGATAATAATGAATATTTTTTTTTCAATGACCGAGCGGCGGCTCGGTGAACTAGGTACTGTAATTGAATACGTAAAATATTTACCATTTAACAATAATTTCGATTAAGATGATTTTACTAAATAATTAACTATCTGGTACATTATGAGAAAATGATCTCTCTAGTGATCTCATTTCATTTGCTAATTTAGGTTACATTTAACTAAATAATTAATTTAAGTAAACCCAAGGGTTTCACCTAATATTCATGATAAACAATATTAATAAATAAATATTTGTTGTTGAATGACTTACCACAACCTATTTCGTCTTCACCTTCTGCACAATCTGATTTGCGGTCGCATCGGTGCACCAGATCAATGCAGGTGTCATTATGGCAACGAAATTCATTAGCCAGGCATCCTGTAGACAGAAAAGTAAATTTTAGTTGCAAATAATCTATCTCAATTAAAATCATTAATTTATTTAAAAGAAACTAATAATTTTAAGGGAGCTAAAACCAGTAGTAGAGTTTCCCAAATTTAATAATATACAAAATAATCTTAAAATATATCAAATTACCCTAGTTACTATACCTATCTTATATTATTATAGTAGCAAAAATTGTATATATATATATATATATATCTTTGTATATTTTTCAGATATTAAACCGCTCTAAGGATTTTTTTGAAATTCACACCTTACAATTAGATAAAATTTAAAAAGAAAAATCGAACTGTATTAGTTTCGGACTAAATTTGGTTTCAGAATAAATTTGATCTAATAATATTAAATAAATTATATTATTTTAATTAAAATGTTTTTTAGATTAAACTATAAATAATATATAAATGATATTTAATTATTATACATAAAAAGAAAAAAATATAACCTCCTTTCTTAATCGTCCTTTCTTAATTAAAATATAGACAAGTACAGGTGTCAATATAATTTTAGAATTTATATTATTCTCAGTAGAATATAACATATAATATAGAATCAAATTAATTAATTAATTATTAAGTAAATTTGAATATAATTTTCATCTTGAAATGAAAATCAAGTTATTTTAATTAATTTGCATCATTTTAGGAAACAAATTTTTGATGGGTTATTTTTAGAAAACCCATTTAACAATTGTAATAAATAATTAAAAAATTTTAAAATTTTTAAAGTTTATAATAATATATTGTATAAATTTGTTAAAGGATCGAGCGATAGTGTTATTTAGTGTTATTATTAATCCATATTAAATTTTCCTCTAAATTTTTAAAAAATCATAGTATATCTCTTGTTTTTTAATATACATTTTTCATTTTCATTCATTTTATTAATCATATTTAATATTAATAATTGTATCATTAAATTATTATATTATTTTCATAGCAACATTTCATTATATTCCAAGAAATAAATTCTTTGGTTATTTGTTTTTGCTTTAACTCTATTTCAATTAGTTAATGTAGGCCTTAGATAATGCTATTCTAGTATTTAAATTCTCAGAACACCTGTGTTGAGATTTTGTTTGTGATTTTGTTTGTATATCAAGGAATAAATCTGAAATTGGAGAGAGAAAATAATCCCAATTTAATTATATATATATGTTTGTATATATAGATATCTATATATATATATATATATATGTATATAAAAGATCAAAATTTAATTTCATTAATTTTTTTCATGACCTCTAGAATCCAAAAGTGCCTTTAGAATTTTTCATGTCTGCATGTCTGTCCAAAAATTCTGTCTTTATAGACTCAAAATTGGCTGAACTGATTTCGATGAAATTACATCACAATATTCTTGCATTTCTTTATTTGAACATAGGCTATAAATTTTATTAATATCTAATCAATAACAGCAGAAATTAATTTTTTAAAATTTGATATGTGCATGTTGTTATTCAGCAGCACAAAGAATACACAGAGATAGATATAACATATATAATAATAATATAGAATTAATTAATTGATTAAATTAAAATATATTTTAAATAAGAAGACAAAAACAAATGAATGTTTTATGTAATATACTAATTTAAACAAAATGGTTTAAAACCTTTTACATATAGACTTTCAACCAAATACTATGTATTACTTCGGGGGTACATGGGGCAGGGCCCCATTATAGTGGTATAGAACGCCGAAGGCGGTCTGAGCAGCTAGTAAACTGATAAAGCAATAGGCCCTATATTACTCTTCAATACAAGTAGATGGGGTACATATTCGTTTTTATCGAAAGGAAAAATGCGCAGAACAGTACGTGTGTAATATTTTTTGGAGATAGGAGTTACGAAGACTATATTTAAAATTAAAGAATAAATCATAATCCCAAAGTGACAGGTTGGGTGAATATGGAGATGTTTATAAAAGTAAACGTTCTGTTCGAAGCTTGTCAACACTAACCCATCGCTCTCTATATATATCAAAATATATATTACTATAGAATTATATTTTCAATTAGTGTTTTTTTTATTATTACCATTGTTAGAAAAATGACTAAAGATTGGGCAATCGATTATTTCAGGGTGATTTGTTTAACTTGTTAGACTTGTTGTTCTTTAAATTAAATAGATGCGGCGCCAGACGAAATCTGCCAATGTGGCGCCGCATCTATTTAACGAAGCAAGTTTTGTTAATCTTCTCATTGAGATAACTCTTGAAGAGTGTGATACAAAGATAACAATGACTTATTTTTTTTTCTATTAAATATTAAATAAGAAAATTATTTCTATCATACCATGGTTACTATAAACAACCCTCCACTTGATATTTTTTGTAACAATTATAACTGTTATAGTTAACTGGACACTGAGATCGCCTTCGGCGCTCTTCACACTTAGTAGGGTGCTCTGGTACATAGTATTTTGATGAAAATGTATGTAATGGCATTTTATTTATCTTATCTTATTATACTAGCAAAAATTGTATATATATTTGTATTTTTGAAATATTAAACCGTTCGAAGGTTTTTTGAAATTCACACCATAGATCAGAAGTTCCCAATCTTTTATGGTTTGCGGCTGCCTAAATATATTGGTCACATTTTAAGAGGTAATAAATATCACCTTCTTCAATTGATCCTCAAAGGGAAAATTGAGGGTCGTCGTGAAATAGGAAGAAAACAACAATCCTGGTTAAGAAATATCAGGGAATGGACCGGCATGAAGAGTGTGGGAGAACTGTTCCGCGTGGCGGAAAACAGGGATGTCTTCGCCAGAGTGATCGCCAACGTCAGGCACTTAATGAAGAAGAACCGTTAAATTTAAACACGTATATCTTAGCTTATAATAAACTTTATTAATCAAAGTAAAAATCATTCGAATCAATACACTTTTGCCAAAAAGAAACTAGTTTATTTATGACGGTAAAGAAAAATTCCGGAGTCCTGGAGGCGATGAAGTCGTTTAAGGCGTTTTTGGGTCTTAGTTTTTGAAGCATTTCTTTTGAAGGAAGTTTCCGAGATGTTTAAAAAAGTGGTAGTCGGTGTGCGAGAGGTCCGGCTAGGTAGAGTCTCGTAGCCTAATTCGTTCAACTTCTGCAGGGTCTTTTGTGAGAAGTGTGACCGAGCGTTTTCTTGGAGCAGGCTTGGTCCCTTTCTGTTGAGCAATGCCAGGGATATACGCTGCAGCTTCTAGTGCTTTTCGTCGATTTGTTGACAATACTTGTCCGCCGTAATTGTTTCGCCCGGATTCAGGAAGCTGCTATGGATGAGACTTGCCGTAGACCACCAGACAGTCACCATAACCTTCTTTTGATGCAAATTTGGCTTAGGAAAGTGTTGTGGAGCTTGATTAAAGTCCAACCACTGAGCATAACGTCGGCGGTTGTCCTAAAGAATCCACTTTTCATCGCAGGTTACAATCCGGTCGAGAAACGGGTCGTTTTTGTTGCGCTGAGAACGAGACAATGACACTTCGAAACGGCGATTTTGTTGATTTCCCTTCAGTTCGTGCGGAACGCATTTGTCGAGCTTTTTTGTCTTTCCAAGTTGTTTCAGATGATCTAAAACGGTCGAATGAGTGACAGGCGGGAGTAACTATGACTCTCTTAAACGGCTCTATCACGGCGCCCAGTGACGGTCGATATACTTGCTTGCTGCTAGTTGACTTATTTATTTATTTATTTATTTGTTTAATTTATTTAATTTATTAGTCTATTATTTATTTATTGATCATCTATTCATCTTCATTAATTTATTATCATCCATCATTTTACCTTCATCCACGCATTGCCATCATTCCCCTCATCCCATTTCCTTTTTTTATTTTTATTTATGGATCAGTCGCGACCAAATAATTATTTACCTTTTCCTAGCTCACCTATTTCTTAGCCACCCTGAAGAGCCACAGTGGTGTGAAGTAACCCATTCCCATCCCTGCCCAACAGGTCGCGACTAACATTTGTCCCTTACTTATTAAAGTCATCGGGTAGTGCCAAGCGGCTGATAAGGGCGATCAGCCGAAGCCATCCTTTGCCTTGGCACTTTTAAAAGAGGCTCTGGCGGGGCTACTTAGCCCTTTTGCCCATAAAAGAAGAATACTCTGATTACTCCCCTGGCCATTGTCAGGGGAACAGGCGAGATTTCACAACTGATCTCGGCAGTATGCCCACATTGCAGCAGAGCCTTCCGGACTGCAAGGGGCGTAGGGGTGCATGTGGCGAAGGTGCACCCCGTAGAAAGAAATAATCACATCGCGACACGAATAGAGTCAAGGCCCGCTGGCAGGTGGAGGAATCCACCTTGCTGGCGAGGCTTGAGCTCGAGGCCCCTAGGGGGGCGGACATGAACAGGTACCTATATGAGAGATTTGAGGGGAGGACGTTTGAGGCTATAAAAGGACACAGACTTCGCTCCAAGACATATAAGAGCATCTTGGAAAGATTAAGGAGCGAAGTCGCCTCTCCCCCCTCTTGCTCGACTGCCGGCCTGTGTACAGCCCCCCCCCCCCCGACAATTGATGAGGACGGCGGCCTGAACGAGGATCTGACGGTGAGAGTGAAGATGGCGGGGCCCACGCGGGGACGAGTGAAAACGCTGACACCGAAGAAAGAAGTCCCCACAACTCAGGGGGACTTGAAGAAGACATATTGGGTCAGTCGGATGGCGTGCCCTCCGAAACCACTAAGGAGGATGAGTGTGGGGACCCGCCGTTGATAGTCGCACTGAGGAGCACTTTGGAGAAGACGGATGGAGACGCTCTCGTGGCGGGGATGGTGGCAAATGAGTTGGAGGGGAGAGGTTGGGAGGGGCTTCTTGGGGCATGGCTGAAGAGATGGGGGGATGGTCCCAAAGGTGAGGGGGAGGTGGTGAGGGAGAAGAGGGGCGCCAACGTCCAGTCCCCTTCTAAGAACAGGCGTGAAAGGAGGGAGGCAGATCGGCGCAAGTTTAGGCGGATGTAGGCTCTGTGGTTCAAGAGCAAGAAGAGGGCCGTGGCGGAGGTTCTGGAGGGCGGCCCGTGTCGCAGCGTGGGGTTTGACCCGATCAGTTGCTACTGGAGTAAAACCCTGGGTGACTGTGACGGCCATCTCCTGGCTGTTCACGACCGTCCTCGGATGCCGCCGTTGCCAGTCATTACTGAGGAGTTGGCACGTACTAACTGTGCCAATAGGACGTCGGAGGGACCCGATAGTCTAAGCCCGGCAGCTTGGTTAAAGCGGCCGGTCGCGGACCGGGTGGCGATCCTCAACGCGATTCTCCTCAGGGGTGACATTCTTCCCAGAGTCCTGCTCCATGCGCGAACGATCTTCCTCCCTAAGAATAAAGCGCCTGTTACCGCCCGGGATTATCGGTCGATTACGATTAAGAAGTCATGAGATTGAGATATCATTGATATATCATTCACATGACTTCGGGCCACATACCATTGCGGGCCTGGATGATCATAGCATCAAAATGGTACCACGGGATCGTGAGTCTGCCCGGTGAGAGTTCTGTCTCTCATGCTCACGACTAGAGGAAAGGTTTAGTGGTGGTAGTGGTTCCGAAGTGTCTAGTTGTGGAAGTCAAAGCCCTCGCAGATACTTTACTGGCGTATTCCGCAAGGGATTCTATATAAGCCTCTTCCCATCAACGTTTGAGCCTGGAGATACTTGTCGAATGAGTGACGTCCAACTCTTCCGCAAGCTCTCTAATCTTTGAGCGCGGTTTTGCTTCAACAATAGCCTTCAACTGGCCGTTGTCAATTGCCGATGGACGCCCACGACCTTCTTGATCTTTGAGGCTCTCATCTCCACTGCGAAACTTCTTAAACCAATGTTGCACCACATTGGCGAGCCTAAGAAAAACCTAAATCATCAAAATCATAAAAGTTTTTATTATCAAAATACAGAGCGAAGTTAGCGCTTTAAAATAATATATAAGCACATTTATTATATAATCTATTTCAATATCAAGTAGCAAACATCAAGAATACAAAAAACGAAATTATTTTTCTACCAACCTAATATTTATATGATTTAATATTTATCCAGTTGGCTGGAATCTACAGAGATATTTTCTTGATATTAGAATATACGCATTCGCCTTAAAAGATTGAGTTTCCTGAGACAACGAAAAGCTTTGTTGGGTTTAATATAAATTTAAAAAAATCAATTTCTGTTTTTTTTATGTAGATATTGATAAAATTTTTAGCCTATGTTCAAATAGAGGTATATAAGAATAATATGGTAAAATGTCATTGTAATCGGTTCAGATAATTTTATTACTAGTCTTATTGGAGTCTCCAAGTGTTGAAACGTGAAAATTCTGAATAATGTGTAAAATTCTTTTTAATTTAATATAGATGACAACAAATTAAAAATAATTTTATTCTAATCTTGCCATTTTATTATAGTACTGTTTGAGAACTACTTAACTTGAAGATTAGAAAAAGTAAATATAATATAGATATATAAAATAAATGAAAAAATATCAAGAGGCTGAAATGGGGCTTAGATTCTAATATTCGTTAGATATGAAAGAAGAAATAGTATTGCAATCACGAAAATTTTCGAAATCAAGATTTTGATGTTTTTATACGTTTGGAAGGTCCCTGAGTCATTTTCAGTAAGTTTGAGAAAAATGTCTGTTTGCGTTTGTGTGTTTAATTTAAATATAATATATGTTAATTAATTCAATTCAAATTTGCGAGATTGTCGAGTGGAGACACTCTGACCTTTTTTTTTGTTTTAAAACCATATTGAGAAAATCGAAAATGTTCAAAAGTTTGGCCACAAAGTCATCTTACCTTTTTTAGAACAATATTGAAAAAATTTGAAAAAAAAATCGAAAATTTTCAAAAGTTTGCAGGAACTTGAATTGCCTTCGTGGGCACTTGAAATTATTATTATTATTTGTTATAAAATAAATAATATATAACTATAATTATTAAAATAAAATATTTAATTAAATATTAAATTATTTGATTTTTATTTAAATATTTAAATTATATATTTATATATATACACAGGCAACAGCCCAAAGATTAGCGCAGCCAACAAATGTCAATATTCAACATGAATTTATCGACAAAAGAGATCGTTTTTTTAATTTTTTAATATCCACGACCAGAACAAGATCAAAACAAAAATTAAAGAATACTCCGCTCAAGGCAGAAAAATATTGTTTTCAAAGAACTATTTAATTAAATACTGCATTTTCATTTTAAACTGAAATTGCAAACACCGTTTGCAACGTCATTTTAAACTGAAATTGCAAACACCGTTTGCAACGGGTTCAACTAGTTAAAATAATATTTTTCATCGAGATCGAAAATTTGTGGTTATTTCACAGTAAGACGAGTTGCGAGCGCTTGGGTGAGTTGTTCAACTAATGAAAGAACTTAAATATACTTATATAAATTTATATATATATATATGATAGATTAGAATTATAAATATTTATCATAAAGATCAATTGATATTTACTAAATTAAAACATGAAGGTTTTATTATTCATAGTTAAGGCAACTTTTTTTACATAGTAAAAAAATTATATTTTCGACATAAAATTCGAATTGGATAATGTCATCCTTTAAATATTATCCAAACGTTATTGAATTATTCTAGTGTCAGATTTTAATTAAAAATAATGATCAATAACGATGTATAATTACAAATTAATTTTGAAAAAATGAAAGGTATTTTAATTTTTTAAAATATATCACATAAAAATAAAATTTAATTTTAACAATTTAATTATTATTAATTCTCTCTTTTGATATATATATATATATAAAATAAATATAATATATATAAGTTCTTCAAATAAGATGATTTCCTTTATTATATCGATGTAATAAATAAAAGCAAAAAGCAAAAGCAAAATCTCTTTTAGATTATTTAGATGGAACTGTTAAAATAAACATTTCTTCCTTGCTTTATTCTTGATCTAATTAGAGCGAATGGTAATGTTGTCTGGTGGGATTCAGGAATTGCAGCAACACTTTTAACAGGAGACGAACATCTCATTTTGCATTTAAATTGTTCCTTAATTTGAATATGAAACAATGTACGACATTGTGAATGGGAATAAATGGTTCCGGAGTTGAAATGTTATACATATAATGTAAAATTTTATTTTGAGACCACATCGTTTTTCAAAATAGTCTGAAAGAAAGGAGTATTGTGACTTTAAGGGGTGGTTGGGATTGGACAATTATGATTTATTTATATTTTTTCTCATAACCATTTTCATGTGTTAGCCAATCTATTTAAATGTAATGAAATGGCTTTTGATCTTAAAAAAACTTGAAAAATGGGTTTTTATGAACATTATAGGATAGAATTTATGTTAGAAAGTTGAACTGAGCGCTTTCGACGAAGAATGCTTATAAAAACAAAAAAAAAAAACAAAACAAAAAATAGTAACTATTCATTCTCTCAATCAAATTTATTTCATTTTCTTAACAAACATATCCATAGTTTGATATTTTTAAGTTAAACATAAAGTGAAAAAAAATTTATTCTAAAATATGAATATAAAATAAATAAATCAATACTAATTCCTAAGAATAATTGGTAATTGTAAGTTTATTATGTATTTCACATGAGGGGATTTTTTTACATCTCCACAAATCATGCACTCTGTATTGGTTTTATCCTCGAAAAAAATCATCTTTAATAGTTTTTACCGAGCGACGATAGTAAGGGAGGTATTGTTTTCACACCAAATTTCACATGTGGAGATTTTTACATATCTCCACGAATCATGCATTTTCTTAACAGAAAAAAAGTATTTTTAGCATGATGTCTGTCCGTCCGTCCGTATAGACTTGAACGGCTCAACGGATTTTGATGAAATTTGGTATATTTACTTAATGCATCAGTATGATGAATTGATCAACTTTTCATGCAAATCCGGAAACCGGAAGTGGTAGTATTAGCGATCGACAATAGGAAGGAAAGGGGTTATTTTCACACAAGGGGATGACATGAGGGGATTTTTTTACATATCTCCACAAATTATGCACTTTGTATTGGTTTTATCCTCGAGAAAAATCATCTTTATTAGTTTTTTCTTAATTTAAAATTATATGACGTCATCCAGCCATCCATGACGTCACAGCCTGGTCTCTTACATATATATTATAAATAAAATAAAATTAAAAATATTTATGTTCTATCCATATCTGTTTTTTATTACATTAATAGATAGAATATATTAAAATTATTTGAAATTGTTTCTGTAGCTGGAAATTAATTTACTTCAAACCGTCGGTCGGTTCGGACCTGGCCACAGGTCAACTTATTTCAATTATCCCCTGAAGTAAACGAAGTCATTTTGGATACATGTTTACATCCAACTTTTAAATTAAGATGGTTAACAAATACACCTGAAAGTGAAAAAAAAAGAATTTATAATTTATTTATAAATACCTCAAAACAATTTAAAGGATATATGAATAATAATGACAACTCTTCATCTAATAGTGATGAGGAAGACAACTTTCTTGTTTTATTGAGCTCGCCAGAAGATAAAATGGACTCAAAGATGGACTTAGAAATTGTATCCTATTTTAATGAAAAGAGCAGACATATTACTTCTTTGGACCATTATCCTTTGATAAATGAATTATTTATAAGATTTAATACACATTTTTGTTCTTCCCGGTTGAAAGATTGTTTTCATTTGTGGGGTTCACATTCATTATCCATCAAGGTCCAGATTATCCGACAAAAATTTTGAAAAATTGGTTTTATTGAAAGGAAATCATAATTACAAAGTATATAATACTTAATATGTTTATATGTCAACTTTTCTTTGTTTGCTTTCACTTAGTCTATTATTTAATTTATAATTATATTTATTTATTTACATTTATTATTATAAATTTACAATAAAATATTAGTATGTGGTATTATCGTATTATTTACAAAATTCCCTCATGAATAACCTTTTCACATTTTTATAAATAAATGTTTTTTAATATCATGATTAATTTTATTGTTTTCGATTTTCCAATGGTATTCTCCAATATAAGTTTAGTTACCACTTTCCTAACTAAATTGATTTAGGCTTCCAGAATTACCCCATCAAAAATAATTTTAAAATCAAGGGTAAATTTGTTTGTAATTGGTATTTTCAATGTATTTGAAATACGTAATTGGTATCTGGTATTTCTTTACAAAAATCTGAAGAAATTGGTATTTTGAATCTGATTACTCAAAATCGAGTAACTTGCCCATCCCTGGATACATAATAATTTAAATTTTAAAATATATTAAAAAATTTTTTTATATTAAAACTTTCAAATCGACACATGTGATTAAATTCAAATTTATCGAAAAAATTAAAATAAATTAATTAATTAATATAAATTAATTAATTTATAAATAAAAATAAAAATACAGGTATATTTTTTTAATAATTCTGAATACCAATATAATTTTTTAATACTATTAATTTTACTAATAAACCCAATAAACTTGTATTGCATTACATATTAAATTAATAAAACTTAATAAAAAATAATAAATACTCAAATTAATAACAGTATCTCTAAAGAGAGATTAATTCATAAAAATACAACAATAAAAATTTGGAGTGTCTACACTCGACAATCTCGCAATTTGAATTGAATTAATTAACATGTATTATATTTAAATAAAATTTAATTAATTAAATTATAAATTAAAATTAATAAATAATATTTATTAAACCAGCGCGTGTTGGGTTCTTTGTTGATGGCCCCAAGACACGTGCTGGCGCATGATTTGCAGTCGTGTTAAAAAATTAATTTTGGTAATTTCAGCGATTCAATCAAGCTGAAATTCTATATATAGCAGTTTTATACAATTTTTTATCATGTTAAAAACTATCAAACATATATCTTTATTTTTACGATCAGTTTAGAAGAAAAAAACAAAAACGTGGTAGGTAATGACCCACTTCCGGTTGAGCTACATTTCTCAATACTTGATAGAAAACAACAATTTTTGAATAATGCCCGTATAACAAATTTCATGATTCTAGTTCAAACCGTTTTCATGTCTACATACATACCCACAGACATTTTTCTCAACCTTAGTGAAAATGATTCAGGAACCTTCAAAACGAAAAAAACATCAAAATCTCGACATGGAAAATTTGCAATACTATTTCTGGAGAGATAGTAAAAACCATGGCATTTTACAATTCGTACTAAAAAGTACTACAAATCTTATCAACTGTGTTCACATTCCCCCAATGGGGTTATGTTATGGTCTATTCGAAATTATTATTAATGTAATATATATTCTATAGATTTGATTTTGCTTATATAAATAATCTATTTCTTTATTTAATATATTCATTTACAATAATAATTAAACAATATCCTATTTTAATTTAAAAGTTTCATAATATCTATCTATCTCTGTGGCTCTTCGGAAATCGAAAGTCCTTGACCACATTTCTCCAAGTGCCCTATCCAGCTTTAACCATCATCTAACTCCTATTTTCTCCCATCTCTCTCACGTCCCTTCCTGTTCACCTACCGCTTCCTTGTTCTTCCAAACGGACGTTTACCAATTGAAAAAATCCATAATAAGTTTCTAAAATTAATTTTGAAATTAAATAAAATCAGAACTTTAAAAATTATTTAAATAATATTTGAGTATTATTAAATTATTAAAGCTTTGGTGGTTGTTTTTATTTATAACGGAATTTTGTAAATTAAACCACATATTGATATTGAGTATTATTATTGGAATGTTTATTAGAAATATTTTATTAATTTTTAAGAGTGAATTAAGTAAGAATTAATATTTTTATTTTCAAATTCATTATATTTTTAACCATTATCGAAAATGTATGGACAAGTTACTGAAATGAATTATGCATCGATTTAACAAAGCGAGGTATGGGTTAGGTTATACATATATTAGGGTTTATTTTTTAATTTATTATTATTTATTTATTAAAGGTTTTATACTAAATATTGAAAAAAGAACTTCATTGATGATGTATTTGGTTTGTGCAAATATAGAAATTCATAAAATAAAATAGAATGAAGCAAATTCATAATAATTGACCCAGGCAATGTATTATTATTCTCAATTAGACTTGCAATATTCTTAAAATAATAATTTCAAATATTTTAAAGAATAAATTTTTAAAGTATCAAGTATTCAGTTTTCAAATTTTCATTGATCCATGTACGAGGTTTGTTCAAAAGAAAAGGAGAATTTTGAATTATTTCGAAAAGTATTCATATATTCATCACAATAAGAATTTTCCCTCAGACAATAATATAATGTACTTATGCCAGCGGTTCTTCCAATCGTCGAAGCACTTCTGAAAGGCGCATTTCAGTATGATAGTTCTTCGATTCCGACTTTATCTCATCAATGGCAAAACCCTTTCCTTTCATTGGTCTCTTCAGTTTTGTGAATAGGAAAAAGTCACAGAGAGCCAAATCTGGTGAATACGGTGGTTTAGGAATGATTACGGTGTTGCTTTTGGCCAAAAATTACGAACAAGCAATGATATGGGAGATGGTGCATGATCCATGATTTGTTTTTCTGCAATTCCGATCGTTTGAGCCGTATTGCTTCACGCAAACGTTGCTTAACTTCCTAGTAGTATTCCTTATTAAGAGTACGACCTGTTAGCAAGAACTCACGCCATTTTAATCGAAGAAACAGAGAGCAAAACCTTCATATTTGATTGAACTTGGCGTGATTTTTTAAACCTACTTGTACCACTTATAAACATTTTTTTGAAACAAAGTAGACTCGCTGAAGTGCGTTAGACTACTTTATTCCATTTTTAACTCAAAATTTAATACAGATTCTTTGATCCATTTTTTTTAAAGTAAAAAATCGAAGAACAAACAAAACCGTGATTAACTTTTTCATTTGTCAAAAACAAACTACTAATCCAAAATGGCTGATAATGTCAACATATGAGAAACATATGTGTACTAACATAACAAAAAAAAAAAGAAAATGTCTATAACATAGCCATCTAAAATTCAAAATTCACCTTTTCTTTTGAACAGACTTCGTATAGGAAACCGGGAGGGAATCAGGAGCGATGCGTCACACGACCGACCAGCCCCACAAATTCAATCACACATTTCACTTTCTCCTGATATGATTCAAACAACTTGTTAATCTTCTACAAATTTTCTTCAATTAAATATCTCCAGTTCACCTCAAAAGAAGTAGATGAAGAAAATCTTATAAAAAATTCTGTAGTGTTTCCATTCGACTATCTCGCAAATTTGAATGAACTCTAATTTATAGCTAGAACCCTCCTGTCTTTACAAAAAAAATCCCCAGGGGGCGAGCTTGCGCATGCGCAGAAATGAGCTAAAGCATACAAACAGTGAGAACTTATTTACACACCTATTAATTCTGGTACTTTCAGCGATTCAATCAAGCTGAAATTCTATATATAGCAGTTTTATACAATTTTTAATCATGTGAAAAACTATCAAACATACCGTATATCTTTATTTTTACGGTCAGTTTAGAGGAAAAAAATGAAAACTTGGTAGGTAAATATTTTTCTCTTTATTTATTTTATAACTTCGGGTTTCTTTTGAAATAAATTACATACTTTGTGAATTGATAATATTTTTTAATAAAGATTTAAGTATATTTTCATTATTTAAATTAGACTAATCTATGTGTGGTTATATTCTATTGTAGTAATAGTTCGATATTGTTAAATTTTTGTGATAAAAATGAAATGAATAGAACGAAAATAAAATGTACTGTCTTTGTTTGTTGTGGTTATTCATATAAATCAATCGATATTTTAAATTACAAATATCGATCAGTTATTTTTTCTTAAATAATTTGAATTTTAAACATTTAATGAATTTTATATACGAATCTAAAATCTCAAAAATCTCAGGTTTACAAATCATTTGTAATTCTTGAAATTGTTGAATAATATAGATTAAGAAAATGTAATTCTTTGTTGACTATTATATATGAATTAGATAACGTAGGTGATAATCATGACTTACCGCATCGTTGAACAGCTTCATCCTGTCCTCCAGGACAATTAGGTACGCCATCACATTGTGCACTTAATGGAAGACACGTCCGTTTGTTAAGCTCCTGTTCATCTAGGTGGTTGGAGGGTAAAATTTCCTCACATTGGAAAGAAGTATCTGAGTCGCACCACTCAAGTGGATTTGGAAAAGATATATTTTTTTGAATCCAATCTGAAAACAGAAAACAAAAGTTTTATTATCAACTAGGGCTCTGCAGCCTGTACCCCTGAAATAACACCTATTATTTGGTTGAAAGTCTGTATTTAATTTTCATTTAATTGATTTATAAAACTAAAATTAAAATTTTTAACTTATTTGTCCCCCACAACCATACAAAATATAAATATTTATTTTATTAATTTAAATACTATTGAAACTGAATTATAATAATTAATTTACAGAAATATTAAATTTTCTTTTAGAGATTAGATTTTTAAAAATCTTGTCCGATTGGGCCTGATTCTATATTGATATTCTTCTAAGATTAGAAATAACTTATATATTGAGCCCTACCCCAGTACAATTCATTTACCCATCCAAGTTGCATGAGACACCTAACTTTCTAAATTTAGCAAGACAATTTCCATGTTTTTAAATTTTAAAATAAACGAGAGAGAGAGATTCTAATTATAAATATACGAATAGTGTATTATTATTAATATGAAAATGAATTTTATAAATTTATCAATATATCATTTTATTCTAAATATTCTCAAAAAATACCTATATTTTAATATTATAATTAGTTATACAAATTTTAAATTATTATAATTGAACTCTTATTTCTAAATTTAATAGTAAGTTGATTTTCAAAAGATAATTTATTAAACATAATGAATAAAAGAAAATCTTTAAATGAATTGTAATAGAATATAATCATTTGAATTTAAAACAAATTTAAAAATAAGCTGGAGTGTCTCCACTCGGCTATCTCACAATTTGAATTGGATTAAATAACATATATTATATTTAAATTAAATTTAATTAATTATAAATTATAAATTAAAATTAATCAATAATATTTATTAAACCAGCGCGTGTTTGGCTCTTTGTTTATGGCTCCACTTCACGTGCTGGTGCGTGATTTGCAGTGTTAAAAAATTAACTCCGATACTTTCAGCGATTAATCAAGATGAAATTCTATATATAGCAGTTTTATACAATTTGTAATCATGTGAAAAACTATCAATAATATATCTTTATTTTTAGGGTCACTTTAGAGGAAAAAAAGTAATAACGTGGTAGATAATGACCCACTTCCGGTTGAGCTACATCTCTCAAAAGGTGATAGAAAACAACAAATTTTGAATAATGCCCTTATAGCAAATTTCATGAATCTAGCTCAAACCGTTTTTGCGTAATCTTGTCTACATACTCACATACACACATACACACACACACACACACACAGGCATTTTTCTCACATTGGTGAAAATGACTCAGGGATATTCAAAACGTATAAAAACATCAAAATCTCGACATCGAAAATTTTCATGAGTTCATCAAGTTTGTATCATCTAGTGATAGCTACTAGTACTAGTCAATTAATATTTTATTTATTACAATTAATTAATTTAATGAATTAATTATTAAACTCGTATTAAATTGAACGAATAAATTCTTATGTGTTTTTCATTAATTATTTATTTGGATAATTATTTGTAAAAAAATTATAAAGTTATTTTTTTGACTTCGGATTGCAATTACCAAACTATCTTAAATTTAGAAATTAGAGTTAAATTATAATACTTTAAAATTTATATATTTAATTATAATATTGAAATATATGTATTCTTTGAGAATATTTAGAATAAAATTAGATTTTAATAAATTTATAAAAAAAATTAATATTTTTATATATACACCATTTCAATATAATTTAGAAGCCCAGTGAAAAATGTATAAATCTAATCTCGGTAAAAAATTCAATATTTCTGTAAACAAATTATTCAGAGTTTTGGCAAAACATATGATAATGTTTATTAATTTAAACTCATCACATATAAATTAAAATTTTTTTTATTAATTTATTGAATATTTTTAATTTTAACTTTTTACCGACCGACGATAGTAAGGGAGGTATTGTTTTCACACCAAATTTCACATGTGGAGATTTTTACATATCTCCAAGATTCATGCATTTTCTTAACAGAAAAAAGTATTTTTAGCATGATGTCTGTCCGTCCGTCCGTCCGTCCGTATAGATGTGTTCAGCCTGAATGGCTCAACGGATTTTGATGAAATTTGGTATATTTACTTAATGCATCAGTATGATGAATGGATCAACTTTTGGTGCAAATCCGGAAACCGGAAGTGGTAGTATTAGCGAAACGATACGAAGGGAAGGGTTATTTTTACACCAAATTTCACATGAGGAGATTTTTTACATATCTCCACAAATCATGCACTTTGAATTGGTCGAGAAAATCATCTTCATTAGTTTTTTCTTAATTTAAAATTATATGACGTCACCCAGCTCTTCATGACGTCACAGCCAGCTCTTACTTATATATTATAAATAAAATAAAATTAAAAATATCTGTCTTTTTTTTATTGCATTAATAGATATATTAAAATTAATTAATTAATGGAAATTAATTTATTTCAAACCGTCGGTCGGTTCTGCGCCTGGCCAGAGGTCAACTTATTTTTTTTTTTGATAAGTAAATTGTAAAATTTGATTTTTTTTTTATCAATTTGTTCATTTTTGGAATCTCTTCTCTTCTATTGAAATGAAATTTATTCTCTTAATTAGGAATAAACACTATCGCGATAAAAATCATATTATCGTATATTTTTTAATCTGATAATAAATAACTAAGAACTTTTCTACATTCTTCCTCCCTCTTTCTTCTCCCCAATACCATGTCTGTATCCATTATTCTTCCATTAATCATTCATAATATTAATAAGAAATTGTTCTCGCTTATAACTGAAAAATAAAAATGCGCCTCCTTCTCTTGACAATCTCAACTAATCAACTTTTGGTGCAAATCCAGAAACCGGAAGTGGTAGTATTAACGATCGACGATAGGAAGGTAAGGGTTATTTTCACACCAAATTTCACATGAGGAGATTTTTTACATATCATCACGAATCATTCACTTTGCATTGGTTTTATACTCGAGGAAAATCATCTTTATTAGTTTTTTCTTAATTTAAAATTATATGACGTCATCCAGCCATTCATGACGTCACAGCCTGGTCTTACATATTTATTATAAATAAAATAAAATTAAAAATATTTATGTTATATCCATATCTGTTTTTTATTACATTAATAGATATATTAAAATTATTTGAAATTGTTCCTGTAGCTGGAATTAATTTACTTCAAACAGTCGGTCTGTTCAGATCTGGCCACAGGTCAACTTATTTATAATTTATTTTAATTATTCTTTATATTTACAGTTTGTTTCTATATATTTACAATTCTTATCCATTTAATCGCGTGGTTTAAATTAACCTATTTATTTTTTAAACATAATTTTTTTTTTAATGATATATATTTAAAATAAATGTGTATAACTTTCTTAATTCATATAAAATGACATTAATTGAATGAAAATATTAACTTTTATGATAAATTAGATAATTTAAATTAAGATTAAAATTAATATAAAGTTTATATATTTTAATAATCCAGCTAATTTATAAAGCATGACATGAACAGTGCCTTCGAATTGAAATAGACATCAAATGAATTCTTATTAAATGTTTTATAATAAATATTAATTTATGGTTTATTCAATAAATATATAGATTGTATATATATAAATAATAATTATTATTTAATTATAAGATAAAAATACCAGAAGAGAGTATAATCATAATAAATCAATATATTCAATCAATTTACTAATTCAAATTTAAGAATATTATTAAAACAGTTAGTAAAGTATACATTTTTAATCTTCTGAGTGGCTGCTGGATAATCCAGGTACATACTTTAAATATGAAAATTTTAAATTTGGAAACTAGCGCAGCGGGTTGTCTAAATGCCAGGGGCTCTTCCTAACCAGCCGCTGAGTGGTAGTCAGTCTATCGGTGTTGGTGTGTGAGTGCGCACGCATAGCCAGAGAGCTCGGCGAGCGGCGCTGTTCCTGTCAAAATTCAACCTCGAGGTAAGGTTTATTATTATTTATTATAATACTCGATAACCAATTACAACCCTCTCAACTCCTCCTCACAATTATCATTCTAAAATTATCACAAAATAATTTTTCATTCTTTTCATTTAATTATATACGTATAATATAACTTCCATATGTATTTATTCTATTTAATATTAATTTAAAATATTTTTTTAATTTAAATAAATAACAAAAAAATAAAATTATATAGTTCTATATAAACTTATAAAAATCTTTTTTCAATATATTACATAAGAATATATTTTTTTTATTTATCTTTTATATTTTATACTGGGATAATCTAAATAATAATATAATGTATTTTTATATTTATTCGAGATTAGTCTGATGCACGGCACTTTTTAAGGGTTTTTATATAATTTGAATAAACAAAATAAATTAATGTAATTGTAAAACATTTAACTCGATAACTGTTCAGGTTTTATCAATTGGCTGGATTATTAAAATATTTAATTTATTATAAGTTTTTAATTAATTAAATATCATTTAAAATATTTAAATCATACTAAAAATAATTATATTAATTTATTTTATAAATTAGGTCAAACTTATTTAATATTTTAATAGAAATTAAGATTTAATGTTTTTTTAATTTTATCTATTTAAATGAATATCAATTTAAAAAAATGAAAATTGTTTTTAAGAGATTATTATATAAAAAAATATATAGTATGCTATAAATATATATTCCAAAATCTAATAATTAAGTCACCCTGAAATAAATATTTTGATTTTAATATTTCTAAATACTATTTATTAATTTATCTTAATTAATAAAAAATACATAAATTGAATTTCCTCATGAGACTTAAATAGTTTGATTCGCCTTTCAAAGTCATGTGGATATTTTTCAAGTTCAAAAACATATATCAGTATATACCGTGTATATATATATATATATATATATATATATATATATATTGTTAGTACTAAATGAGGTTAAAAACTAATTTGTTTAAAAATAAAAATATATTAAGAAAATTATTATATGATTTTATATCATAATAAATTGGAATAAATTGCCTAAATAGTTTCTATAAGTATTCATTTTAATTGTATTAAAATTTAATTAAAATTAAAAACAATGATAAATCAATTAAATTAATAAATTAAATCCCCATTAAATTTTCATTGAGAAAACAATTAAAAATAACTTTTTCCACATTTTTTTTTAAATTAAATCTAAATAATATAATTACGAATTTTCTTAATTGAAAAAAATGGTAAATTTTATGCGCAACTTATTCTAAAATGCGGATGTCCAGACCCTTCTCTTATGATTGTGAATATCAAAGAGAGGGAGAAATTCTATATACAAATTCAAATCAGTTATTTTGTTTAAATAGTTTCATTTGTGAAATATAAAGAAGTAATTAAAATAACAAAAATAAAAACAAAAAAGATATAATTCAATTCAATTGAGCCAAATGTTAATATATTATTAATTTATTTTATATACTGTAAATGTACCAGTGGTGGACCATGTTAAAAGAAATTTTCATTAAAAAACACTATTATTCTGTAATATAAGTGAGAATAACAACAAAACAAGTGCTAACATCATATTGTACAACTATTTTTAATTATCACTACAACACAAACATTCAGTTAATTTATATTTAAATATTTTTTTTTAATTTTTTTCAAAACGTATTTTTTGTTATAGTAGTGGGTCAAATGAAAATCGAAAGGACCACTTTTTGATCCAGTAATGGAAAAACAACCTAAAATGGGTTTAAAATAAATAAATGGATTAAAATGCACTAAGAATTGGTTTTATTAATATTTTTTATAATTTTTACCGACCGACGATAATAAGGGAGGTATTGTTTTCACACCAAATTTCACATGTGGGGATTTTTACATATCTCCACGAATCAAGCACTTTGTATTGGTTTTATCCTCAAGAAAAATCAATCATCTTTATTAGTTTTTTCTTAATTTAAAATTATATGACGTCATCCAGCCATTCATGACGCCACAGCCTGGTCTTATATATTATAAATAAAATAAAATTAAAAAAATATTTATGTTATATCCATATCTGTTTTTTTATTACATTAGATATATTAAAATTAGTTGAAATTGTTTCTGTAGCTGGAAATTAATTTACTTCAAACCGTCGGTCGGTTCGGACCTGGCCACAGGTTAACTTATTTAAGATTATATAAAACGTTATTGATAAATCAAAAATATATTTATTCATTAACAGTATTAATTTAAATTAATTGATTAATTTGTTTATTATGTTTTTTTTATTGCTTTTATTAATTTTTCTAGAGTATAGAGTTATTCTGCTCCGTCGCATACAATTTGTTAAGATAATCTTTCTTTTGATATTTTTACTTTCATTTTATTTGTAATTTATATTTTTATACTTTTATCAAATTAAATATAATTTTTATTTTAGAAGAAATTGACAATATAGAAGTAAAAAATATTTTTATTTTTTAACATTTAATCGGATAATAAAAATATTAATATAAATTAAATTATATATTTTAAGGGAAGTTAAAAAGATTATCTTTGCCCTTGTCTAATTAATTTTTGTACCTTAGAAAAATATTATATCATTCAGTCAGTATATGATTTGCATAAAAGAATCTTTTATCTATTTTTTTCAAATATATTGTGTCTTTTTCATTCTCCCTCTTAATAAACAAAATGAAAAATATAATGAATTTGTAATAGTGGGAAAAATGACCCTTGATCTGGTGAAGGTGGCTGGCGTTTGCCTGCTGCTGGTTAGACAGACCGAGCTCGGACACTGAGGTGAGAGGAAGGGAACGAAGAGAGTGTGGCCCGAGAAGAAAGAAGACTTGTGACTATCTCAATTGAGACATTTATTTTTTTTAATAATTACTTTTAAGTTGTCATTTATTTTAGAGTTTATAAATGTAATTAAAATTTGGATTCAAATAAATCTAAATTATTTTATATTTAATTTGTGATTTAACCAGGGGACAACCCGCTTACAATTTGGTGTCAGGTGTGGGGTGAGTTACCTATACTATTCTACAATTAGAATAAATTAGGGACCCTTCATCAATATATATATATATATATATATATATATATATATATATATATATATATTTAAGAATTTTTAAAATTTATAAAGTTTTTTTTTTTCTAAAATGTGTATGTTCAAAGTGCGTATTCATTCAGTTAATCTACTTAAAAATTTTTTTCAAATAGAAAATAAGTTTTATTTATAAATTTATATAATATTATTTATAATAGTAATGTGTATTTATATCTTTAAATAAATATAATATTTGTGTGTGTTTATAAAAATCAATGTTCATGTAAAATATAATTATTTATATACCTAGAGTGTAATATTTATATATATTCTATATATATAAGTGGTATTTTTATATTTTATTTTGTTTAATATTATTTAAAAATGACTAATTTAGAAGAAAAAATTGCAATCTTAGAAGCAGAACTTGCAAAACGACCTACCGCAATTACCGTCAAAGTTGAACGTGAACCTAACTTTACACTCTTAGATCAAATAAAAACCTGGGATGGTAAACAATCGTTTGATGAATTTATAACTAGGTTCGAGCAATTATCTCTGCTAGGGAGATGGAGTGATGCTGACAAACTAGTGGTATTAAAATTAAAATTAGAAGGAACACCTCTTTTATTTGTTCAGGGGCAATCTAGTGAATTAAATTATGCTGAACTAAAAGCTAAACTTATAAATCGCTTCGGGAATAAAATTAATAAATTAGATCGAATTAAACAATTAACGGGCTTAAAACAATTACCTTATGAACAAGCTGGGGATTTTTATGATAGGATAAAAGCTGTATTAGAAAGTGGAGAATCATTTGGATTTACAGTTTTAGAACTTTTCTTAGAGGGACTTGAAGGTGAAGTAGGTAAAACTTTACGAGTATCACCTCCAGAAGATGAAGAAGAGGCTCTATCACGAGCTAAAAGAATCGAATTCGAAATGGAAAAATTGAGAAAGGAATCGGGTTGTAAAAATCAAGGGGATGATTTATATACAAATAATTTTACATACACAAAAAACCAGAGTTGTTTCAATTGTGGAATTAAAGGTCACATGGCTAGACATTGTGCTTCTTCACCATCAAAGGAGATAGTATGTTTCAAATGCAGAGGAAAGGGTCATTTGGCCAGAAATTGTTCAAATCTCACTACGGAATCTCCTCGCACATCGAGTTCGAGAATTTTTGAATCTAGCACTTCTCCAAGAATACAAGCGATCAAAGGAGAAAATCGAAAAAGCTTCAGAGAAAAGGGAAACGAATAAGGATCGAGCAAAGACCTGTTAATCGATCCAAAAATCAGGGCATAATTATTACAACAGTAACTACCAATAAAGTGGGGGATGATAATCGCGTGGGTGCTTTAGTGGGGGATGTATATCGTCGTTTATTAGTTGATACAGGAGCACAAGTATCAATTTTAAGAGACCCGGTACCCGGCATTCCGATATATCCCTGGTCGGGAGTAGCTAGGGGTATTACTGGAGACCTCCTTAATATAATAGGTATTCAAAAGGTAAAAGTAATACTGTGCGGAAAAACATTGCAACATCAATTTATTATTTCCCCTCTGAAAAATGTCGGAGCAGGCCTGATCGGGGCAGACCTATTAAAGAAAATAGGAGCCACTTTAGATTTTTCTTCTCAAGAATTGCGTTTTAACGAAATTAAAGAAGATAACCAACAAGTGGTTAGTTTGGAAACTGACACGAAAAAGGAATATTCAGTGCATTGCCTTGAAAATGTGGAAATTCCTCCTTGGTCAGAAATATTTATTTGGGGTAAAGTTTCAAAATCAAAAAATTTAGAAAAAAGAAATCTATTGCTTCAACCTGCCCAAATAGGAGGAGGTGTACGGATTGCTTATTCTATTGGGAGAATCGTCAATGGAATGACACCTATTAAAATGATTAATATGACGGGAAAGAAATTAAGAGTAGATAATAAAACTGAAATAGCGGTTGGAGAATTAACTGATGTATTTGAGGTGAATCAAATTAAATGGGAAAATGAATGTGAAACAAGTGACTTCAAGGCTATATTAGAAAATAAAATCAAACACTTAACTAAAGAACATAAAAATCAATTAAAGGCATTATTACACGAATATCCAGGGGTTATTTACGACGAAAGTAACAAAAATATTGGATGTGCTTCGGGTGTCATGCACCGTATAATAACTGATTTCTCCCCACCTATTTGTAAAAAACCATACCGGGTTCCCAATGCGTTGAAAGATGAGATGAGAAATCAAATTAAGGAATTACTGGAAAAGAATATTATACAAGACTCAGACTCACCTTGGTCAGCGCCCGTGATATTAGTACCTAAAAAGAAAAATGGAGAAATAAAATATCGGTTTTGTACAGATTTTCGATCATTGAATCAAATAACGAAAGTAGCAAGCTATCCAATACCTAATATAACCGAAACGTTAGAATCACTTGGTAAGGCAAGCCTTTTTACTACCTTAGATCTCGCCAGTGGTTATCATCAAATATTAGTGGACCCTCGGGATAAGGAGAAGACCGCTTTTTCTACTCCTGAAGGGCACTTTGAATACAATCGCATGCCATTCGGCCTAGCAGGAGCACCGGCGACTTTTCAAAGGCTGATGGATAGAGTGTTGGCTCATATAAAAGGAGAGGAATGTTTCGTATACTTAGATGATGTTATCATCTTCTCAGACTCATGGAATGAACATCTTGTTCGATTACGAAATGTTTTAAATAGGCTCCAAAAAGCAAATTTAAAATTACAAATATCAAAATGCAACTTTGCAGTCTCCGAAGTAGAATATCTGGGTCATATTGTTTCTGCCGATGGTATAAAACCGCATCCCAAAAATACAGAAGCAATTAAACTATATTCTCGACCTAAGAATATCAGAGAGGTAAGACAGTTTTTAGGCCTTTCTGGTTGGTATAGGAGATTTATACCTAGCTATGCTCATATAGCCCGACCATTGACCCAATTAACCAAAAAAGACCAACCGTTTAAATGGAATGATGATCAGGAAGTTGCATTTAATAAACTTAAATCTGAATTAATAAAGGATAATGTTTTAATTTATCCAGATTTCAAAGATCCCTTTATTCTCGCGACAGATGCTTCGGGTAGAGCGATAGGAGCCGTACTTTCTCAACTAAGGAATGGGTATGAAAGACCTGTGGCCTTTGCAAGTAGAAATTTGAATAAGGCAGAGCAAAACTATTCGGTTACAGAGCAAGAGCTATTAGCGGTAGTATGGGCTACCCAACAATTCAGATGTTATTTATATGGAAGAAAATTTAAATTATTAACTGATCATGCAGCATTAAAATGGATGCTAAGCTTAAAAAATGCTTCATCCAGATTAACACGCTGGACCTTAAAGCTAGCAGAATTTAATTATGAAGTTGAGCATAAAGCAGGAAAATTACATAAAAATGCCGATGCATTGAGTCGTTCGGTTGGAATGGTTGAAATAATTGAATTAAATAATAATCCTACGGAATTAAGACAGGCTCAATTGAAAGATATCGACTGCCAATTGATAAAACAACACTTACCTTTTGTAGAGGATGAAAGAGGAATTATATATTTAAAATCAGAAGATGATGATGAACCTAAATTAATAGTACCTAAATCATACGTTCTTCAAGTTATTAAAAATCATCATGATCATCCTATGGCAGGTCACCGGGGTATTGAAGCCACACAAAAACTGATAGAACGTTTATACTTTTGGAAAACACTCAAAAAAGATGTGGAGCAATATGTGAAAACTTGCCGAAGTTGTAATCTGAGAAAATCTCCGGTTGGTCTAAAAGTACCCATTCAAGAACACGAAGACACCTCTAGACCATTTCAAATGGTAGCAGTTGATATTGTTGGACCGTTACCAACTACAAAAAGAGGAAATAAATACATTCTTACCTGTATTGATTATTTTACCAGATACGCTGAAGCAATTCCTCTCCCTAACCAAACAGCGGAGCGTATAGCAAGAGCATTGGTAGAAAGAGTGATTTGTAGATTTGGGGCTCCTGAAAAGTTGCTAAGTGATAAAGGTAAAAACTTTATGTCAAATCTTCTATCTCACCTTTGTAAGCTATTGGGTATAAAGAAAATTAACACTACAGCTTATCACCCGGAATCTAATGGGCGATTAGAAAGATTCCATCGAACACTAATAGACACGATGTCTCATTATGTACGTCCTGATGGAAGAGATTGGGATCAGTGGCTTCCTCATGCCATGATGGCCTATTGCTCTACTCCACATGGAAGCACAGGTTACTCTCCAAATTTTTTATTATATGGAAGGGAAATAAACTTACCTTGTGCGAACGAATATCGGTATCATTATTCCGATTCCATTAGAGATAAATATATTGAAGATTTAATAAATCGTTTGGAAAAAGCTTATTATTTATCTCTAAATAAATCCCGCCAAGAGCTGAAACTATCACATAAAAATAAAAATAAAAAAAGAAAAATGCGTCAATTTTTTGAAGGAGATTCCGTATTTTTATTAACACCCGCAACGGGTGAAAAACAAGCAAAAAAATTTAATAAACCATGGAAGGGCCCGTATGTAATCGTTTCGGTAAAATCTCCGGTAGTCTATGAAGTTGCTATCGGACCAAATAAAACTATGAACGTGCATGTTAATCGATTAAAATCGAGCGTATTACCTTCGAAAATAAAAGACAGCGTCGGATTGGAAGAAGTGGAAGGTAAGCTTATAGAAGCACCAACGAATTTCGCGCTGGGTTATGGAATTGCTGCCGACTTAGTAATGTCACGTGGTATTGCTAAGGAAATTAAAAGAGTATACCCTCGTCATCCATTAGAAATCAAACCTACTCCCAAAGTAGGTGATACACTTGTTCAGTTTCACCCTGAGAGAATTATCTTTCATCTAATTTTAAAAGAAACGATAGATGAGAAAGTGAAAATTGAACAACTAAGAAAATGCATCAAATCTATGATAGTCCAGGCTAAAAATCTACGGATAAAACAAATAGCATTACCTCGCATAGGCTGCGGTTCAGATCGATTAACTTGGGAAAAAGTTAGAGAAATTATTTTAGAAGAAATTAAACATCATTCGATTTTAATCCGCATTTATACAGAAACATTAAATGATTTAGAAGAAAATCCTATAGATTCTGAATGTTGGGAGTGTACGAGAGAGACCTTTCCTTATGAAGAACCAAACATGATACACTCGAAGGAAATGAACACAAATATAGATAATTCCTTTAATCAAGCTCGTTCAACGGATAATATAGAAGAAGTAGCTATAAACGATCCGATTCTGAGTAGAGAGGAAAATGAAAATATAGATAATAATGAAACTCAAGTTACCTCTTCGCCTTCAAATAATGGGTCCATTTTGACGGAATCAGAGTGGACTCCGGAAGGAGAGTCATCTCACCGTGAAAGATCTCCTTATTTCCTTAGAAGTTCTAGAAGGGTGGTTGGGGAAGATTTATGCTCAGAGAATGAGATTGCAGGAGTAGAAGGAGAGCAAGGAATTGAAAGCACCATCAGAGAAGAGGTAGAAGACAGCTCGAGTCCCTCCATTGAAGATTCTCAATGGATTCCAGGCAGAAATATCGGTCAAGTTAATAGATCTCCCTATGGGCTAAGAGTTAGGAATACTTTAGGCAATCGTGCTGAAACAGAATTAGCAATGTCAGCTCATTCCATTCCTCTCGCTGTAGCAAGTGACTGTGAAACAGAAGATAGTTTAACGCAGTGTAATAATAATAGTGGTGATTCTAACTGAGGAAAAGAACTCTCAAACTAACATAAACCTCAAGACAGAAGAAAGAAGAGAGATACCGAAGACGGAGGGGTGTTTCGCTAATGTCGAATCGGAGTCCCTTCGCTCTCGCTGATATAAATGACAAAGATTGTCCAAGAAATTAATGGACAATCTTTCTTAAAGGGAGAACGATGTAATAGTGGGAAAAATGACCCTTGATCTGGTGAAGGTGGCTGGCGTTTGCCTGCTGCTGGTTAGACAGACCGAGCTCGGACACTGAGGTGAGAGGAAGGGAACGAAGAGAGTGTGGCCCGAGAAGAAAGAAGACTTGTGACTATCTCAATTGAGACATTTATTTTTTTTAATAATTACTTTTAAGTTGTCATTTATTTTAGAGTTTATAAATGTAATTAAAATTTGGATTCAAATAAATCTAAATTATTTTATATTTAATTTGTGATTTAACCAGGGGACAACCCGCTTACAAATTCATCTATGCAAAGGGGAAATTAAATCACACAAATTTAAAAATAAATATATTTATTTCATTTTATAGCAAAAATAATGCCATTTGAGAATACATATAGAATAATTTATTTTTGTTTGTTATAGGCCCTTTATTTTTTGGTAACGAAAATGAGCATGCGACACCGTTACCAAGGTGTCGCCATGCTCGAAACTTTTGTTGTGAAACAACTGAGCAGATTTTTACACATTAACTAAAGTAAATGGGTCAAACTCATACTCACAGGATGAATAACGAATAACGTGCGTCAGTTGTTTAGGGATAGTGTTATCACTTTCTCGTCATGTGAACAAGAATGAATTGAGATGTTGAATCTTGACACATTTCTTTCTAACTTATTTTTTCTATTTTATGTATACCAATTATCATAGAATCAGATTAAATTAAATATAATTAATCTAATGTGTATTTGTGTATATATCTTGATTATAGAAATGATTTAGTATCTTCATTTTAGAGACATAATGCACTATCATACTTCTTGATTGTAAACGCTTGCTTTGACAATTGCTGCTGACTTCATGTTGAGATTAAGAATTGGCGGTAAAAATTGGAGCCAAAAATTGGCGCCAATATCACTGCCTATATAAGAGGTGACGTGTCCCGACATGCATCAGTCCGCTTGAATCGGAGCAAGCGTACGGTTACTTGAAAACGACTGCAGAATAAGCAGTTGAAACGTTGTACAATTATTTTAATTTAATAAATAATTTTATACAAATAATGTGGTCTTTTAATAAAAATTCTCTTAATAATTATCAAAATAACCACAAAAGCTTTAATAAATATCATAGAATCGTTTATAAAATAGAAATTTTTAAATATATTTTTATTGCAATTACTCATTACACGATGTAAAGAAAAAAAAATCTTTTATTTTAGAATGAGTTGTTCTTTTAATATATGTTTTTGTTAATTTATTCAATATTTATTTAACAAATTTTTTATATTATCCAGAAATACAAATATTTAAAATAAATAGCTATACCTAAATAAAAAAATAAAAAATTGTAATAATCTATTGAATTCAGGACGATAACATATCACAAATATATACAAATATGTATATCACAAATATATAATCGCGATATATAATATATAGTGGCGAGAATATCCAAGAACAAATATTAAGAAAAACAATACCTCCCTCACTATCGTCGGTCGGTAAAAAATGATTAAATGACTTTTCGGTCATTTTGGTTCAATGAAACCACACGTACACACAGAAAGACTCTTATTTTGGCATGTAATTTAAAATAAAATTCTCACTATTTTTAAATACATTTTAAATGTAAGCAGGAGTGGGGAGGGGAAGGGTTATGATTAAAAATTGTGAAGCTAATAATGAAAGTTTGAGAAGCACTATACTAATTATTTTTTTACATTATAAAACATCAAACTTATAAAAAACGAAATTTTTACTTTTTTGACTTAGTTTCGGAAATTACCAAGATGAACTTATTCCAACGATATGTGATTTATTTTTAAGGCAGTATGATGAAAGTCCCTCAACTCCCAAAAATGTCAATAATTATATATGAATTTCTTAAAATGAAAATGTCAACTCATTTTTGTTAGGTTTCTTTTGCAATAAATATTTTAGAAATATAAATTTTATAATGCTTGTATTCCACATAGATATGGTCCTCTATAGATTTGTATTGTTATCTATATTGTTGGTTAATTTTTCAAACCCTTCTTAATTTATTCATTATAATTATGAATATTTGAAGATTATATTTCTTAATGAACTCATTTTTGTTTTCGTTGTTTTCGTTTGTTTATTTATTTTTCTATAACTAGATTTCTATTTTTATTTTGAAAATTAAATAACGTGGTTGTTGTTTCTTCAATTTATATTTAAAAGAAACATTGTTTTCTCATTATTAAAGGAAACGTTGATAAATATTGAATGTTCCGATATGTATTAGAAAATTGAACCAAAATTGAAATAGCTGCATTTTTTTTATCAAAATCTATAAAGAATTTACTAAGATTGGCCTTTATTCAATTTTCATCTTGATTAGTTTAAGAAATCTCATGGTGGATTAAAGTATAATTAGATTAAGTTAAATTAAAAATTAATATTTTTGATTCTATTTATTAATCTAACCCTTTGCTCTCGTATTTATATTTGGAAAGGACGTGTGACAAATCGGAATTTTTTCTCATATTTCATTAAAATAAAAATATTCTATTCTTAAAATATAATAAAACAAGTTAATAATTTATCAGAGAAAATTAAAAAAAAACTTTCAATGATAGTAGGTAAGGTGGCGACTATATGGCGACGTTCGAGTGCTAAGAGCTAATAAATATAAAATTGTTTTAATTCTAACTCTTGATTTCCGTTAAAGTCTCATATGCAAACTATAACTCTTTATAAAAATATACACCTTATTCTTCTAATGCAGCTTCAATCAATAGATAAGGTCAGACGTACTATATATATACAAGAAACAGATTCATTTTTGGATACAGGTCTCTCACTATTCAAACTCTCTTGATGAGGCCACACACACATTATAATTAACTTTCCTCTCCAACTTAATTGTGAGAAAATCTTATATTTTAAAATTAATACATAATTGTATAATGGAAAGGAGTTATATTAAATTTTTGCCAAAAAATCATCAATTGACTACGAGCCAGTTCTAAAATTCCCCATTGCTTGACATAAGCGCTCCAGTTGACAGTTAGAAGATGGATTACAAATCGGTCACAAGAATAAACAACGCTGTCGCCAGGTGATAGACATCCTGCAGCACAAGATGTATAATACACATGCATCAAGAATTCAAAATTTTATTGTATATAATAATTTCATTCATTTGAATAGATTTTATAAAAAAAACTATTACATCTTTTCGCTTATACAAAACTCTACAAAATTGATCGCTTGACCGGAATTCGAAGAAGCATCGGCCCCACAACAAAATATATCCAATCTTAAATACACAAGAAACAAAAATCAAGATTTTTAATTTCTCCTTCTTTCTCCTATCTCCTCAGAGTATTGTAAATGACACATGTTATTAAATTCACTGGACCCTGAAGTCATAGCGCATCGAGATCAAACCCTTCCATTTTCAGATTAATCTCGACATTGGATAAATCCATTTTCATTCGAAATTTTCAAAACCTGATGATTTAGTTTATGATCTTGTTGATGTATGTTGTCTCTCTTTGTAAATAAAATTACTTTTCTTCATAGTTTATAGCAGTGGCGTACCTAGAACTTTTGCCGCCCAGAGCGATCTCCAGTTTGCCGCCCTTTCTATTATAAGTCAATCAAATAGTGGTTTTTATAAATTAATACACATAAATAAATTATTAAGTTATTTAATCAATATTAATTAATACACAGAGTAAATTTTAAACCTAGCAGACCGCCTTCCGCCGGCCCTGCTTTTCAAAAGAAAAATCGATGATTTAAAAAAAATATTGGTATATCACTTCAAAGTAATCATATAAACTTTTCAAAAGAAATGACATTTATAAACTAATATCAAAAAATTTTAGTTAGGAAAAATTGCCGAACAAAATCGTAAAGATGCGTTTACGAATTCAACGAATTTTAATGAATACAATAAAATAAAATTATTATCCTGTTCTTGGAATTAGAATTCAAAATTTACACTAAAATGCATTTACATACACCGAGGAATAATATTCGAAATCATATATCATAATTTATATAAATCAAAGTAATCTTATAATAATCATAATAATCATTTATTATTCAAGAAAGAAAAAAAAATAAATATGAAATAAATAAGAGTTGCTTTTTATAACTATAACTAAATATAAAAAATGCCGCCCCAAGATAAGTGCCGCCCGGTGCGGACCGCACCCACCGCCACCCCCTAGGTACGCCACTGGTTTATAGAATTCTTAAGCGCAAAATATATTTATCTAGCTTGTCAATGCTTAAAAATCGATTCATAATAAATCCTCTGATATAATGTTAAATTAATGTTTTTTAACATAATACCTTTAAAGCATCGAACCTTAATCAATGGTATTTGTTCTTCTAGATTTAATTATTCTCCTATGCCTCTATAAATAGGGTATTTAAAAATAATATACTCTAATGCTTTTTATAATTATAACGTTTTTCTTAACTTCACTTGGCGTCTGTCTCTGTGTCTCTGTCTGTTGACAAATTGAAATCGATTTTTCATCGACTTTTGATTGAGATAGACTTTAAAAATTTTTTATAGATATTTGAATGGATCCCTAGATCCCTAGAAGGTATAGAAGAAATATAATTGAATTATAATTAATTAATTAATTATAATTATAGCGATTAATTACTTTTAGTAAATAACTCCTTTTGTATTGTTCCGATTAATTTTTTTCAATGGATTCTGAAACATAAATATTGATTTCAGGATAGATTTTCATTTTGAACGCATCTAAAAATATTTCATAGCATTAAAATTAATGATGAATTCTTATTAATCAGCACTAGTGTCCATGAAGTAGAGGTGGTTCCCCTCAAATGGCATAAAGAAAAGGTCATTTTTACCGACCGACGATAGTAAGGGAGGTATTGTTTTCACACCAAATTTCACATGTGGAGATTTTTACATATCTCCACGAATCATGCATTTTCTTAACAGAAAAAAGTATTTTTAGCATGATGTCTGTCCGTCCGTCCGTCCGACCGTCTGTCCGTCTGTCCGTCCGTATAGATGTGTACAGCCTGAACGGCTCAACCGATTTTGATGAAATTTGGTATATTTACTTAATGCATCAGTGGGATGAATTGATCAACTTTTGGTGCAAATCCGGAAACCGGAAGTGGTAGTATTAGCGATCGACGATAGGAAGGGAAGGGTTATTTTCACACCAAATTTCACATGAGGAGATTTTTTTATATATCACCACGAATCATGCACTTTGTATTGGTTTTATCCTCGAGAAAAATCATATTTATTAGTTTTTTCTTGATTTAAAATTATATGACGCCATCCAGCCATTCATGACGTCACATCCTGGTCTTGCATATATATTATAAATATAATAAAATAAAATTAAAAATGTTTATATTTATTATTTATGTATCCATATCTGTTTTTATTACATTAATAGATATATTAAAATTATTTGAAATTGTTTCTATAGCTAGAAATTAATTTACTTCAAACCGTCGGTCGGTTCGGACCTGGCCACAGGTCAACTTTTTTTTATGAAGACAAAATTATTTATTGGTAAATATAATATAATAATTATTATTCAATAATAACATTTACTTAACATAAATACATAAAATCAATTTTAGAAGATTAATATATTTTTTTGTTTTATTCAATTTGCAAATTTTCGTAATAACTTCATCTTTTCTATTTTTCTTGTTATATTAAATAAATTAATCAAATTAAAATAAGAGATAGTATTGCGATCACGAAAATTTTCGATGTTGAGATTTTGATGTTTTTATACGTTTTGAAGGTTCCTGAATCATTTTCACTAAGGTTGAGAAAAATGTGTGTGTATGTGTGTGTGTGTGTATGTATGTAACCAAGATTACGCAAAAACGGTTTGAGCTAGAATCATAAAATTTGGTACATGAGCATTATTCAAAATTCGTAGTTTTCTATCAACTTTTGAGAAATGTAGCTCAATCGGAAGAGGGTCATTACCTACCACGTTTTTATGTTTTTTTCCTCTAAAGTGACCGTAAAAATAGAGATATATGTTTGATAATTTTTCACATGATTAATAATTGTATAAAACTGCTATATATAGAATTTCAGCTTGATTGATTCGCTGAAATTACCAAAATTAATTTTTTAACACTGCAAATCTCACGCGCCAACACGTGACGTGGTGCCATCAACAAAAAGCCAAATATGCGCTGGTTTAATATTTATTATTTATAATTTATAATTAATTAAATTTAATTTAAATATAATATATTATGTTATTTAATCCTATTCAAATTGCGAGATAGTCGAGTGGAGACACTCCAGCTAATTTTAATTTAAAAACTTGAATTGTAATGTGTTCTTTTATGTTGTTCATTCAGATAAAATTCTAAATATTTTATATTTTCTTCTTGGATCGTCTACATGAATATGAATTAAACTCACTTTTCCCTTTCTTCTCTGTTTTTAATTTATTATTTTCGTTATCCCCTTTATCCGTAATTTATCAATAATTTTTCCTCTTTTAATATTGTTAAAAGTTGATTTAAAGCTTAGAAACAAAACAAATTTATTTTTAATTATTTTGATATTATTCTGTTCAATTTCTTAATCTATTCATAATAATCTAAGTGTAATTTCTTTTACTGACTCACTTATTATGTTTGGAATATTATAGACATAGAAATTCTGGACAAAATCGTTCAAAACTTACAATTTATACTTTCCAATTGTATTGACTATAAAGACTTCAAAATATCATTAATAAACTTTTAAACGTATTTTTAAGTAAAGTAAAGGAATTAAAATGCTATCTCTAATCAGAGGCGGATTATCCGTAAGGCAAACTAGGCACGTGCCTAGGGGCGTGTAGTTACAAGGGGCGCGCTAGCTCAGAATTTTTAAAATTTATATTATTATGATGGGCATTTATGGCCGATACAGGGGCGCCGATAAAATGATTGCCTAGGGCGCTTTGGACCTTTAATCCGCCACTGTCTCTAATGCTTTTCGTTTTTTTTTTTATTATTTTTTTAAATAAGTTGCTGCGCTCCATCCCATATTTTAATATAATGCTATGTAATGTAATATATGAACTAATTGACAATAATAATTGTTCAACAACTATAAATTACTCTTTCATATTTTGCATCCATTAGAATAATAAATATTTCATTTATATAATCTGAGATTATTAAGAATAAAGTACTCACAGTCCTTTGACTACATTTTGATTAATTAATTTAGAAAGTCCAAATTGAACATGAATTAAGTAAACATAATAAATTATTTAAATCTAAATTTATATTTATATTTTATTAATATGTTAAGAAATGAAAAAATAAATCTAGTGCATGTAATATATCCTCCATTTAACTTAATATTTTTTTTTATATTTGATTTGTTTATTAGAAAGAAAGATGGTTAGATTTTAATATATTACATATTTAATCACATATTCACACTTTTTTCTGTATAAACTTAATTTGCAATACTAACATGATTCACTATCAGTTGAAATTTGTATATTGCAAATTGTCCAACGATCGAACAAAAATTAAAAACAATTTTTAAAAATTATTATCTTTTTTGACAGAATAATTCTTAAATAAATTTATATTTTCCTGGAAAATGTACAAAACATTATGTCTTGGAAATAAATAAGGATTAGTATCAAAAGAACAAAAGAATAGGATTTATGATTACTTTTAAAAAAAGCACTGATGTTTGAAAAGTCTTTTTGTCTTAGAAGTTAAAACTCACTTTAATAATATTACCCATTAGTCAGTGGAATGGTAAGATATATTCTCTACATTATTTAATTTTTACCGACCGACGATAGTAAGGGAGGTATTGTTTTCACACCAAATTTCACATGTGGAGATTTTTACATATCTCCACGAATCATGCATTTTCTAAACAGAAAAAAGTATTTTTAGCATGATGTCTGTCCGTCCGTCTGTCCGTCCGTCCGTATAGATGTGTACAGCCTGAACGGCTCAACCGATTTTGATGAAATTTGGTATATTTACTTAATGCATCAGTGGGATGCATTGATCAACTTTTGGTGCAAATCCGGAAACCGGAAGTGGTAGTATTAGCGATCGACGATAGGAAGGGAAGGGTTATTTTCACACCAAATTTCACATGAGGAGATTTTTTTATATATCACCACGAATCATACACTTTGTATTGGTTTTATCCTCGGGAAAATCATATTTATTAGTTTTTTCTTGATTTAAAATTATATGACGTCATCCAGCCATTCATGACGTCACAGCCTGGTCTTACATATCTTATATATAAAATTCTCGTGTCACAAAACTTTGAAATCATACTCCTCCGAAACGGCTTGACCGATTCTTATGAAATTTTTTATGTATATTCAGTAGGTCTCAGGGCATGTCAGACTTCCTTTAGAAAACCGCTAATTGGTAAGGTGTGTCCAGGAAATGCTAATTAATTAAAAATAGTTTAGTTACCGTACTAGCTCATAGAGGCGCTGGTGGCGAAAATTTGAAATCTTATATATACCCTTATAAGAAGCTTCCAAACAATACTGGTTGATGGGTAAACTAGCTAGCGCGCCATCTTATAACTTTGCACTCTGAGTTCGAAACTCGCAAAGGCACATTTTTTTCTTTAAGTATTATATATTTTTTTTTAAAATTTATTAATTTTTATTATTTTAATATTTTATTAAATTAAATTTTATTATTAAATTTTATTTTATTAAATTAAATTTTATTTTATTAAATTAATAATTATGTAAACTATATAAAATTTGAATTTTCATTCATTCATTTAAATTGATATTAAAATATTCCTTTGAAATATAATAAATAATTAAATTAATCCCTACTAGGGCCTCGGGGGGGGGGGGGGGGGAGGTAACTTTCTCTTTTTGGAAAAACCCATATTGCCATCCCCAGCTCGACTATCTATATATAAAAAAAAGGTTTTTGTCTGCATATTGCTCAGAATTTAAAAATTATTATAATATTTCACTTTTTATTTTAAATTCTAATATTTAAATATCAATTAAATTAAATAATTTATTCTAAAAGTTCTCATTTAAATTTATTTAATAAAATATTTAGATCATATTTAACTTAATTTTTATTTATTCTTTCTATATAATTGAATATTTCTTCTTTTCTATTTGAAAGTGAAAGCTTAAAAAAACTGAATATATTATTTTTAAACTTTTATCAATACAAAAATATTTTCAAAACTTCAATTAAAATGACAAAATTTTATTATTTTTGTTTTTGTTTCAATTATTAATTACAAATATATTTTAAGTGCAAAAATGATTTCTTGGTTAATTAAAATATGTTTTTTAGACAAATGATATTACGAGATGTTTTAAATTTATGTCTTTTTTATATTGAGTATTTGTTTTTTAAATTAAAATTTGTTTTAAATCAAAATTATTGTATTCTATTATATTTTTTTATTAATAGGCTTCTTTTTTTATTTTTAATTTTTAATAAATTCTCTTTTTTGATATGATATTAATAAAAAATAATATTCAATTGTATTTAAATTGAAAAATTAGAATATTTGAATTTTTTTAAATTTTAACACATGTAATCAATCATATGCATAAAGAATGGAAAATTTTGAAAATCAACTTGGTATTAAATTCAGGAAAAAAATACTGATATATAGAATATAATAGACCATTCGAATATAATTTAAAACTATTTATCTCCTTTTATTTTAATTTTCAAAAAAACGGAGTGTTAAGAAATTAAGATGCCTGGATAGGTAAATGGGCTGGAAGAGGAGGTAATTTATAATTTTCTTCTAATTCAGATTGAAATTAATGGTGATAAGAAAAAATATTTAGTAACAAAATCTATATACAAAATGTAGAATTTGAATATGTAGAAAAATTGAATGTAATCACGAAGGATAATAATATTTGAGAAGAATTTAAATCGAAGTTGTAATCGGGAAACGCCTGTTATCATGCAGTAAAGAGGCTTATCTCATCAAAATTATTATCAAAAGGAATCAAAATTAAAATATATAAACCAATTATTTTGCCTGTTGTATTATATGGGTGGGACGCACAAGGTCTATGACCCTGGGAGATGAGAGTAGATCCAGAGTATTCTTTCCAGCATTTATTGGCCAAAGAAAGATGAGGTCACCGGGGAATGGCGGAGACTGCACATCGAGGAATTGCATGACCTCTATGCATCTTCAGAAATAGTTAGGGTTAGGCACGGGACGCGGCTAGAATGGGAGAGGAAAAAGATTTTGGATTGGAAAACGTCCGCTTGGAAGACCAAGGACGTGTAGGAAGGGACGTAAGAGAGATGGGACAAGGGCTCAGGATAGGGACACTTGGAGAAATGTGGTTGCTGCGGCCTAGAACTTTCGAGTTCCTTAGAGTCACATAGATAGAAAGATATAACATATACAATAATAATATATATAATTAATTTAGTGATTAAATTAAAATGTATTTTAAATAAGAACACAAAAAGAAATGAATGTTTTATGTAATATACGGATTGAAACAAAATGGATGAAAACCTTTTACTCGGGGGGGTACAGGGGGCGGAGCCCCCGTCTAGGTGCGGAGAGCGCCGAAGGCGCTCGGGGCAGCTAGTATATTATAAATAAAATAAAATTAAAAATGTTTATATTTATTATTTATGTATTCATATCTGTTTTTTATTACATTAATAGATATATTAAAATTATTTGAAATTGTTTCTATAGCTAGAAATTAATTTACTTCAAACCGTCGGTCGGTTCGGACCTGGCCACAGGTCAACTTATTTATTATTGATACCTAATTCTTAAATTTAGTTAATTTAAACACTGATGAATCTTTAACAAAGTTAGTGTGGACACTCATTTAAATTACCATAATAGGCAAGTTTAATTATTCAAGTTTTCACGTCCTTTATTTTGAATTAGTAGAAATTAGGAAATTTTGTGGCGAATCTTCGTAATATCTAACAAAGATTAACATTAAATAGCAATTATTGAAGTTGTGGTCCTTTCCTTTTTAGGTATATATAAAATTCATGATTTTACTGTTTGTATAATTAATGTAGTTTATGATATTGTTAGAGTTGGTAGATAAATTTTAATCAAATTACTTCTCACTTCGTAACGTATACTAAGAAAATTGTGTGTCCCTTGAAACAAGCTCTTTATTCCTCAAGCAAGTAGGTTAAAGTACTATTTTTTAATTAATCACTTAATGATTAATCTTCAATTACAGAAACATGATTTAAAAGATCATCTATATAAATAAAAAAGGTTTTTGTCTACACATTGTTCAGAATTTAAAATTTTTTGCATATCTTCGCGTTTCATGATCTCTAGAATCCAAAGTGACTTTAGAATTTTTCATGTCTGTCTGTCTGTCTGTCCGGAAAATCTCATGTTATAGACTCAAAATTGGCTGAACCGATTTCGATGTTATTTATTTATCAATATCAATATCCCACATAGATAATGAATGTAACAAAGGCACTTGGGAATTGATTCTTGAAATAATGAGAAAAAATCACTTATGATATTTTTATTCATTTTTGACAATTCTAAACCAAAGATTTCAATATCAATTTCAGTCTAAGATATTCAAAAAATATATCTGTATTTGTATTTTTATTTATAAATTTATTAATTTATTTTAATTTTTTTAATAAATTTGAATTTAATCAAATGTGTCGATTTGAAAATTTTAATATAATAAAATTCTTTAATATATTTTAAAATTTAAATTATTATGTTTCTAAAAAAAACTTATATTTTTAAAAATTAAAAATTTAAATTATTTTTCTTCCAATATAGTGTTGTCAAAAACCAAAATCTTTTCTATCTGAATACAGTAAATGTCTAAAAATGAAAAATATTAACAAACTTTATTTTTAAAATTAGGGGAGTTGAGAAATCTATCTAGGTATTACTATAGCCCTACCGTAAACTAGAAAGTTTTTAACTACATTAACCACATTCTTCCAAATTTCTCTATCATGCGCTACCTTCTTGAATTTTTTTCTTACAAATTTCATCATATCTTTTTGTATATTGTTTCCCATTCGCGTTAATTCTATTCACTTATAAAAGAAGTAAAGTTTTCGATTAATTATTAATCGCCAACACATATATAACAACGTGAGTAGGCTCCGATAAATTTACCATTTTTAATAATTTTTTATTGTTTCAAAAAGATAGCACATATTAGATATATGTACCACAGTGCTTCCATTCTTTGCATCTTGTAAACTGTGATAAATTGTGATATATATTTGTGATATACATATTTGTATAACTCATTCTAAAATAAAAGATTTTTTTTCTTTACATCGTGTAATGAGTAATTGAAATAAAAATATATTTAAAAATTTATATTTTATAAACTATTCTATGATAATTGGTATACATAAAATAGAAAAAATAAGTTAAATTGAAATGTGTCAAGATTCAACATCTCAATTCATTCTTGTTCACTTGACGAGAAAGTGATCACTTTACCTAAACTGACGCACTTCCTTCGTTATTCATCCTGTGAGTGTGAGTTTGATCCATTTAGTTTAATGTGTAAAAATTTGCTCAGTTGTTTCACAACACAAAAGTTTCGAGCATGACGACATAAGAATTCGTTGTCTCTGTAATCGCATGCTCATTTTCATTACCAAAAAATAAAGGGTCTATCACACACAAAAATAAATTATTCTATATGTATTCTAAAATGGGATTATTTTTACTATAAAATGAAATAAATATATTTTTTTTTTTTAATTTGTGTGATTTAATTTCCCCTTTGCATAGATGAATTCATTATATTTTTCATTTTGTTTATTAAGAGGGAGAATGAAAAAGACAATATATAATCAAATAAAATTATTTGAAAAAAATAGATAAAAGATTCTTTTATGCAAATCATATACTGACTGAATGATATAATATTTTTCTAAGGTACAAAAATTAATTAGACAAGGGCAAAGATAATCTTTTTAACTTCCCTTAAAATATATAATTTAATTTATATTAATATTTTTATAATCAGATTAAATGTTAAAAAATAAAAATATTTTTCTTCTATATTGTCAATTTCTTCTAAAATAAAAATTATATTTAATTTGATAAAAGTATAAAAATATAAATTACAAATAAAATGAAAATAAAAATATCAAAAGAAAGATTATCTTAACAAATTGTATATACAGTAGGGGCTCCCATTCCGGGACAATGACGTCGAGGTGGTCCATGCGACGGAGCAGAATAACTATACTCTAGAAAAATTAATAAAAGTAATAAAAAACATAATAAACAAAATAATCAATTAATTTTTTATTTATCTATAACGTTTATATATAACAGGATTATCGATTGCATTTATTTGTCAATTGATCCATAGCTTAACTTGGATCGAAATACCACTATTGGGTGTATTATTCTTTTCTTAAATCCGTTTCAATATTGGGAATATCCTTGTCGTGCACAGTATCCAATAGATGATAGTATTTCAAATGATATATTTCTCCATTTAGAACATTTCACTATCACTTTTGAAACATCAATGTTAATTTATGAATATTTCTAATGCTTTTGGTAATTTTTTTTTCCTATCTTATCAATTTGGGGCACTATGTTGATATTTGGTGCATCACAGATCGATCTTAGATATTTTCGACCTGTTTTTACTATCTCGCCAGAGATTACGCAAAAAAGGTTTGAGCTAGAATAATGAAATTTGGTACACGGACATTATTCAAAATTTGTAGTTTTCTATCAACTTTTGAGAAATGTAGCTCAACCGGAAGAGGGTCATTACCTACCACGTTTTTATGTTTTTTTCCTCTAAACTGATCGTAAAAATAAAGATATGTGTTTGATAGTTTTTCACATGATTCAAAATTGTATAAAACTGCTATATATAGAATTTCAGCTTGATTCAATCGCTGAAAGTACCAGAATTAATTTTTTAACACGACTGCAAATCATGCACCAGCACGTGTCGTGGGGCTATCAACAAAGAGCCAAACACGCGCTGGTTTAATAAATATTATAAATATTTTAATTTATAATTTAATTAATTAAATTTTATTTAAATATAATGCATGTTAATTAATCCAATTCAAATTGCGTGATTGTCGAGTGGAAGCACTCCAGATTTTCATTGTTGCATTCATCATATTTCCCATTCTTTATTATTTTTGAGTGTTATAAGCATTTACACAATTTTTATGAATTAATTTCTCTTTAGTCTTTCTATTCATTTATATAGATAAATTATTGTATTATGCATTATAAATGTCCTATTAATTTTCCTATATTTTTTACTTTCCCACATACTTCGTATAAGCTATAAGGGAAGTATTGGAATCGTCAAAAATTTCGACTTCGAGATTTCGATAAATCTTGACGTTTTAGACCTCCCTTCGACCTTCCCTACAGAATAATTATGATATACAAAAATAATAATTTTAGTATTCAAACAAATAATTATATTTTTTAATTAAATAATTAATTTAGCAATATTCTAAGATTTTTAAAAATTTTAAAATTGTCATTAATGAAATAATATCTCTTTATTATTTGTAAAATAATATTAATATTGACAGTAATCTAAATCTATATATAGTAAGTAATAGACTTTAGCTATTTAAATAAATGTAATATGTTTCCGTATTAATATAGATTTAACTAGAGAGAGGGAATTCATTGGTAGTAGTTATTCATTGCATGCAACTCGTATGAATTTCAATTTCGTGTTGACCCATCTAAATATGTTTTCTTCTTGTGGTCATCATGTTATCAATCGGATACCAATTTGGGTGGAACTAAATTAATCTCTCTGGCTTTCTAAATCGAAAATAAGTAGTTTTTAGAGAGAGCGGAATACTTAAGTATCTAATTAACTTAGTTTAATTTTTGCATATTTTTATTTGGCATCAAAATTTTATATGCAATTATAAAAATTTTACTGTTTAATTAATCTTAATTAAACGTTCTTTTTTAATTTTAGTATATGTTTAAGTTTAATATTATTTATGGTATATATGTAATTGAAAATTTATTAAAACATATATTTAAGTTTATTGAACTATTATAAAACAATAGTTTTTAACTAAATATAATAATCAATTCAAAAGATTTGAATTATTCATAATTCGCTAACTTGGATAGTTTTATATACATGTACAATATGTACTTATAGCGTTGAACGAATTTATCTCTGTGGCTCTACAGAACTCGAAAGTTCAACACACACAGTTTAGCAACCTCACTTCTCCAAGTATCCAGATTCTGAGCCACAATCCTCCAATCTCTACCCTCTCCCATCTCTCTCACGTCCCTTCCTACATTGTCCACCCCCCGCGTCCTTGGTCTTCCAAGCCGACGTTTCCCACTCGTTCTCCCAACCAATATATTTTTCGCCATTCTTTCCTCTCCCATTCTTATGCAGTCTCCGCCATTTCATGGTGGTCTCATTTTTCTTTGGTTCATAAGTACTGCGAAGAATCCTATTCTCAAATATTCTAAATCTACTCTCGTCTCCTAAAGTCATAGACCATGCCTCACACCCATATAATACAACCGGCAAAATAATTGTTTTATATATTTAAATTTGTATCCCCTTGATAATAATTCTGACGCGATAACCCCCTTTACTGCATGATAGCAGGCGTTTCCCGATTGCAACCATGCTTTAAATTCTTCTCGAATATTATTAAGCTTCGTGATACTTGAAAAATAATAGTATTGTGAATTTATCTAAATCATAAACTAATTATTTTTATCTTTTGAAAAACAAACCCTAAATGTATTGCTTTTATCTAGTAGAAATATCCTTTTAGAAATGAAAGTTTTATAATCTATTAAAATCCAAAATGATTGAAGTTTTATGTTACTAACTTCGTATTTCTCTTTTGCCCAATATAATATCATATTATTATAATTTACATTATTTTTCTTTTTCTTTAAATTATTATTATGTTTCTGTTTTATAAATGCAATTTACCATTTCATTTATCAAATTATTTTTTTATTTTTTTATGTTATTCATTCTTCTATTCCCTTATTAGGGTTTAAGGCTACAACATATATTCATTCAAAATTCTTTTATAAACATCATTAATTTTAATACACTATAAATTTATACTAAATATTTATTTAGTTTACTGTTTTCTCTTTTCCGTAATCTTATTCCCTTACTTTCTACCATTCACACATCTCCACACTCAATTCTCCATCCAATCACACTTTTTTCTTATTTGCTATCACTATTTAATTACGCTTGCACTCATTTCCATCATGAAAACCTTACAGTTTATCCTGTGTTCAAAATTTTTATATGCAAGTTAAAAAAGAGTTCACTCTTATCATACCATTCTCTCGACACTTTCTCTCTCTCACACCATTACTCATATACATTCTTCCCCATATAACTCATATTCGCCAGGCCACTTCTTGATTCTTCCAATAACCTTCCATTCCTATTACACTTTTCATTAGTTTATATTTTTTATTGAAGGTCGATGGTTCTATTCTTCTCAACATATTTTGAATTTCTTGTTCCTGAAGAATCATTAGGGTCTTTAACATACTAAGCCTATTTGGTCATCCTTCTCGGTCAGAATTTTGACAATCTTCTTATAGCCGTTTTTTTACATATTTGAGTTAGCCATGTTATGGGTTTTGTTGTTTTGTGTTCCTCTCACAATTTTTCTAGACTTATCTTGGGTAACCTATTATCTTGAAGTTGAAATATTTATAAATGATATTGACTGGCTTTTAAGTTTTAAACCCAGTCGCTTCCTGACTTGATCTGCTAGATATCTGGGGTATTTATGTCCAACCCCAAATTTTTTTTGAATATATCAGCTATCTATCTTTTAAAATTCTAATATTAATAAATAATTTTTTTTTTGAATTATTTAAATAAGTATATTGTTTATTAATAGATAAATTTTTTATATGTTATGCAAATTTCCTCAAATTATATATATATAATTGGAATAAATTACCAAAAAAATTTAAATTCATTGACAACAAATATTCAAGAAGAGGTGTTCACCCTAGGCTATTTATTTATTTTTTATTTTCAATTTACAAATAAAAAATTAATGTATATGATATTTTACAAATGTATTTATTTATTTTTTTTAATATGAGAGATGATTATCATGCAAGTGATCACTTAATCTAAATTAATATTTACAAATAATTATTTTTTATAATACTTTTTAACTTATATACTAAGAACTTAAAACTAATAAAAAATAACATTTCTTTAATTCTAATTTCGCAATTATTTTAAGTCCTTTAGAGTTTGATTAGAGTTAAATTGAAAGGAATCGTTCTTTTCTCTTTGATAAGAATAATGAATAAATGGTGATTACTAATCGATGGTTTCAAGGACAGATGAAACAATCTCTCCGACTGGTTTAGAAGATGATAATGTTGCCTATTTGAGTCAACAGAAGATGCAATGATGTCCAGAGTACTTTTTTATAAAATTAAAAGTGCTCGGATTGATGTCATATAATATGAAGACGATGGCAAGAGAATTATGAGTAATATGAAATAGGAGAGGTTAGAATTGAATAAAAAAAAATATTTAATGAAATTGATGTTGGAAGGAACTATGAAAAGGAATATATGTGATCTAGAAGCATTCACTGAGGAGGAGAGAGAGAGAAATTTGTATTTTGCTTTTCTCAATGATATAACTCAGGAAGAGGAAGAATAGTATTCATAGTAAAAAAATGACGCAAAAAACACGAAATGGACGCTCGCGGCCAAGAACTTTTGAGTTCCGTAGAAGCACAGAGATATAAATTCTATTCTACGCTTATAAATGCTAAGAGAAATGGAAAATATTAATTTAAGTGAGAGAATAACCTAACTAATTCATTCAAACTGCTTTTCGATTGCATGATATAAAATATAAAAATGAAAATTTAATTGAATCTAATAAAAATGAATTTAAATAATAATTATTTGAATGTATTTTGTTAGAATTATGAAATTATAAAGATATATTATAATAGTATATTATATAAAAATGAAAAATGAATAAATTTAAGTTTAATTATTATTTCAATAGAAGTAAATTAAATAAAAAAACAAAACAAAATATTTAAAATTATTCATAGAGAAAATGGTTAAAAAATGAATGAGTACATGTATTGTATTCAATACTTTTGTTAAGCGTATAAAATAAAAAAATATCAAAGAAAATATAAATATACATATTAGTACATATTTTTAGGAATTGAAGTGAAAATAATTAAATTTCTTCTTTAATCTTCTAGATCTCAATTATTTTCCGTGTATCGATTCTTATATAATTTTGTGAAGAAATTGTTTTTGACTCTTCAATTTAAACATGGAAAATAAATATGATGGAATATTAATAACTAATCACTCTTGAATGACACTTTTAAATTTTAATTTATGCATGACGCATATATAGAGAAATGATAATTAAAAAAAAATTGAAAAATTGGTCAAAGATAAATTAATTACATAAATAAAAAGAAATAAATATATCATATACGACTATATATATATTTAAACATTTGATGATATTATGAATATAGATATATCATTCAATAGCGAAAAATAATATTTAAAAAGATTTTATTAGTATTTTTATCATTGTGTGTGTGAAAGGTCCTTTTATAATAGATTTAAAAGAAAGCATCGTTTTTGCCGACCGACGATAATAAGGAAGGTCTTGTTTTCACCCCAAATTTCACATGGGAAGATTTTGATAAAATTTGGTTTTAAAACTGATTTTGATAAAATTTGCTATTTTTACTTAATGCATCAGTAGCATGAATTCATCAACATTTGCTGTATATCCCGAAACCGGAAGTGGTAGTTTAGACAACTATTAATTTTATATTCATTACTTAAAATATAGAAGTGATAAAAAATTGATAATTATACTAAAAATTAAAACTAAGATAGTATAATTTAGTCATTTTTTAATTCAAATTTTAAAAATATTTTTTTTATACTTTATATATATAATGTTGTTTGGAAATTAATTTATTTCAAATCGTCGGTTCTGGGTCTGGCCACAGCTCATATTATTTTTAATCAGTTGCTTATTTCTAAATCCATTATTCCACTTGTTTTTCTAGAAACAATTAGAAATATTAAAAATTAATTTGGAGGACGAGAATAGTTTAACTGGACCAAAAAGTGATGAAAGGAATGGCGTTTATGCAAACATAGCCAAAATCATAAAGTCAAGAATGTTGCGATATGCGGCACTTTAGCTCGAATGAGTGGGATAAGAATGGTAAGAATTTGTTTATAAGGATATAAATTGGAAAAAAACTGATGGGTTAACATAAAAACATAGCCTGCTAAATATATATATAAGGACAAATAAAAGAATTTGGATGAAGATTGGAATTTAATGGAAGGTTTCTAGGTATTATTATGATTTTTTAACAAATATAAAATATTATAATAATTGCAAAAAAAAAAAATTATTTTTCATAAATAATTAGATTCGGGAAATATAGGATGATCAAGACACGTAGGAGTGAGAAGTTTGTTCAAGGGAAAACCAATTGGGAAATGACAAGTTGGCATACTAACGCGACTGACAATATAAGGGTAGTCGTGGCGAAATTAGAAGGGAATAAAAATTTTACGGGGGTAGTTCCGGTTGGGAATTATAGGAATGATATTGCTGTGACCAAGAAAGTTCACTTCAGGATTACTATTTATTTATTTGCCCATTTTGGCTCACATACATACATTTAGACAATTTCAATCTTCATCAATCAATCATACAATTACATATTTATTACAATTTATTATAATTTTAATTAATTTAATTTTTAGTCCTCCTTCTAATGTGGAACCAGGCCCCTAAGGGCATAGGCCTCTCCCAGTATTTTCCATGTTCTTCTCTCCTCTGCCACTCTACTCCACGTCGGTCCTGCTACTTGGATTATATCGTCGCTCCATCTTTTTACCGACCGACGATAGTAAGGGAGGTATTGTTTTCACACCAAATTTCACATGTGGATATTTTTACATATCTCCACGAATCATGCATTTTCTTAACAGAAATAAGTATTTTTAGCATGATGTCTGTCCGTCCGTCCGTATAGATGTGTACAGTCTGAACGGCTCAACGGATTTTGATGAAATTTGATATATTTACTTAATGCATCAGTATGATGAATTGATCAACTTTTGGTGCAAATCCGGAAACCGGTAAGTGGTAGTATTAGCGAACGACGATAGGAAGGGAAGGGTTATTTTCAACACCAAATTTCACATGAGGAGATTTTTTACATATCACCACGAATGTATTGGTTTTATCCTCGGGAAAAATCATCTTCATTATGTTTTTCTTAATTGAAAATTATATGACGTCACCCAGCCCTTCATGACGTCACAGTCTCCTTATTATGATCACGGGCAACACCGGCTACTACAGCTATATATTATAAATAAAATAAAATTAAAAATATTTATGTTCTATCCATATCTGTTTTTATTATATTAATAGATATATCAAAATTATTTGAAATTGTTTCTGTAGCTGGAAATAAATTTATTTCAAACCGTCGGTCGGTTCGGACCTGGCCACAGGTCAACTTATTTACTAATAAGAAGCGTAAGAGAGGTGGGTTCTCTCTTCGGGGGCTTAATTCAAATATATATAGGAGACTCTACACGGACGCTACTCCCTGAAGTAGAAATCTTTTCTATTTGATCATAGAGAAGAGACTATCCATTACCCATCATATTCTTTCTAATAAGTCTTACTAGATATTTTTTCTATTATTATTGATATTTTTAAAGAATAATAATTATTTTCTACTTAAAAATTATGTTATAATTGTTTATTGTCTTGTTTATTATAATCTACGTATTTAATATCTTTTCAGGTTTAGCTTTACCTCTTGCAATTTTTCTGGTATAATAAGATAAGATAAACTAATTATAAAAGAAAAATAAATAAAAAAGTGAAAATGAAACTAGAGAGAATGCAGACACATTTAGAAGTTTCGCCTTCAGCAGTGGCGCAACCAGGATTTGATCTTGGGGGGTTTTGACTAGCCGCTCCACCTTCCTATGGCGCCCCCCCCCCCCGGGCTCTCTCAAAGACAAATTTTCATTAAGATTTTTTTTTATATTAAATATTTAAAAAAGTTTTGTAAATGAAAAACTGGTTTTACAAAATCTAGCAAAAAAATTTAATTTTGTATTTTATTTACTCGTATTCACAGTTTTAATTTTGTATTTTATATTTTATTGTATTTTATTTTTGCTCCGAGATTCTTCGAGAATTCCACTTTTCAGACGGTTCTGAATCCAAAACTGCAAAAAAAAATTTTGAACCGGCTCGTTACCGAGATTACGTCTAAACAAAATGAGATATTGTCTTGAAATTTGATATTTAGATGTTTTTTTTTTTGGGAATGATGGGCGGGGATTGGATTGTTTTTGGACAAGATCGGACCATAAGTAAGGGTAGTTTAAAGAGGTGTCAATTCTCAATAAATACCGATTTTTATGAGAATTATCATACTATCGTATTAAATTTATAGAGAATCGAATTTACTAAAAGTTTCATTATATTCATTTTTACCTAAACTTAATAATAAAGGAGTTATTTATAACAAAACTACTTTAAGATTTCGAAAGCTTTTCATCTATTTTGAAAGAAATCATGTAAAAATCCCTAAGAAAAAATCCCTAAATGCAAATATCCCTAAAAGAATAAATCCCTAAATAAAAAATTTCCCTAATTTTTTTTTACTTAATTAATAATGAATAGCCTAATGAGGTAGTTATACATCATGCTTAGTGTCATCACATCTGTTCCATCTGATTTTTTAGCGTCCCATTTTTCATGGTTTTCCTTCATTATGGTCAGAAGCTCATCATGCGAGCCGCTGAATCGTTTCCTTGGTGGATCAGGCTTCTTACCACGAACATCACTACAGATTTCTAAAGAGATAAGGTTATGCTCAATATGGATTTGCTTAATCAGGTCCCATACTGATGTTTTGTAACCTCCTAACCGTGAACGAAGAGCATTGTTGTAACCTTCCAATGCAAACCCATCAAAGTGGCATCGTAGATGTTCCAATGTTGAATTTGGGGTCATAAAAGCCTGCCACAAATTATTCACCTAGCCAAGTGCGCTCGAAGTAAGAAAAAAGATTGCAAAGTTTTGCCCTGTTGGTCGTCCAGCTAATGCTTGGTAGGCTACAATGACTTTTGATGGTGATACCAAAACCAAAACTGCAAGAGTTCGTAAATGATCAGGAGTTGTCAGGATTATCTATCATTATAGATCTTCAAAACTTCTGGCATTGATTTGATGTTTCTATAAATGCATTGAGCAAAATGAAAAAGACAACCTCTGATGATAGTAAATTTCACAAATTGCGTTATATATTCCCTGGTGAAATATACGGTGCTAATGGTGTATTTTGTATTTGGAATCATTAAACTATTAAAACGTATGCTAATAAACGAAATTTAAGTAAATTCCCTTTATTTTACATACGAATTTGACACCCCTATTTTTTTGGAAAAATCACGTGTGTGGGCCCTATGTATGTATTTTTTGACCTATTTTTCCCTACTTTCGGTCCAGGCCTGATTACCTCCTTGGGAGGTCGTGTCTCAGGCAACTGGGTGTCATGCTCACCTTGTGATTTAATTTTCTGAGTCACAATTAAAATTAATACAAAAATTAAAAAATTTGTTTTTGTTGATTTTTTCTTTTAGGGATTTTTTCAGTCAGCGGTATTTTTATTTAGGGATTTTCGCTTTTGTGATTTCTGGTTTTAGGGATTTTTGACTTTTTTATGGATTTTTTCCTTAAGGGATTTTTACCCGTTTCCATTTTGAAAAAATTAGTCTTCGCTTCATAATTTTTATGAAATTAGCAATTAATGTATTATTAATAAAAAATATTTAGAATTTGAGTAATATTTTTATTTATTTTATCTATATATATAAAGGAGACTGTTTGTATGTATGTATGTATGTAATTCGTTTACTTTTTTGCTGTCATAGTTTAATATGTTAAAATGTAAGTTATTTACATTTTAACATAAAATAGAAAATATATTATTTAAGGATTAAAGAATAAAAATAGAAAGTAAATTAGTGAATATTTTAAAAATTAGACAATTTGTGGAAATTGAAATAACTAAGAAATGAGAGGTGGAGGGGATGAGGAGAGAGGTGAGAGTGTGTGTGAGCGGGAGAGAGAGAGATTTAAAGTTTATATATAGTTCTCCGTGTTGTTCATTCAAGAGCCAGGCGTGGCCCACTGACTGGCGGACTCATTTTACACAATGTATATAACTAGCAATCAAAGAATTATTATAAATTTTAACTTTTTATTTTAAATTCTAATATTCAAATATCATTTCAATTAAATAATTTATTCTAAAAGTTCTCATTTTAATTAATATAATAAAATATTTAAATCATATTTAACTTAAATTATTTTGTATTTATTCTTTCCATATTTGAATAGGTACTTCTTTTATTTTAAGGGAGGGAATTAACTATGATCTAAAAAAATTAATAAATGAACTTAATAATAAAAAATCAAATAAATCCATTAATTTAAATTAATACTATTAATGAATGTATATATTGTTAATTTATCTTTAGTTTTATCAATACTTTTATACCGTTAATTTTTATAAATTGTCTCAAGTCTCTAACTTTGCATTTTCTCTAATTTTATTATAATTAAAAATATTCAATAAAAATCAAACAATGAAATTAAAATATCGAAATGAAATGATCAAGAAATATTATACTCTATTATAACATATACAATACTTATAAACTATAGGCGGAGGAAATATTAGACGATATCATTGCGGGTTCATGCCAAATCGATCAACATTAATTAAGATATTTTCATTATGACATATATTAAAAAAACCGCGAATTCAATATCTCTGTTCACTAATTATTTGTAGACTTTAGTAAAACCTACGCATGACTCAATAGATCCGGATAAACTTTTTCAAATTTTGATCTTAAAATTTATCTTGAAGGTAGTAAAGAAAGAGTAAGATGTGGAAATCAATTGTAAAATATTAGGTGACCCAGACGACTTAAATATAATAGGAGATTCGGCAATTGCAATTACAGATAGCGAGGAAAAATTAATCGAGGTAGGAAAAGAGATGAGGTTTGAAATTAATAATGATAAATAAATATATTTAGAAACAAACAGGAGCAGTATTAACATACAAAATGTAGAATTTGAATATGTAGAAAAATTGAATGTAATCACGAAGGATAATAATATTTGAGAAGAATTGAAATCGAAGTTGCAATCGGAAAACGCCTGTTATCATGCAGTAAAGAGGCTTATCTCATCAAAATTATTATAAAAGGGAATGAAAATTAAAATATATAAAACAATTATTTTGTCTGTTGTATTATATGAGTGTTAGACATGGTCTATGATCTTTGGAGATGAGAGTGGATTCAGAGAATAGGATTCTCCCCAGCATTTATGGGCCAAAGAAAGATGAGTACATCAGGGAATGACGTACGAGAGATGGAACAGAGGCTCAGGATAAGGACACTTGGAGAAATGTGGTTGTAGCTGCCAAGAACTTTCGAGTACCGTTGAGCCACGCATGGTCTATGACCCTGGGAGATGAGAGTAGATTCAGATTATTCTTTCCAGCATTTATTGGCCAAAGAAAGATGAGGTCACCGGGGACACTTGGAGAAATGTGGTTGTAGCTGCCAAGAACTTTCGAGTAGATAGATATAACATATTCAATAATAATATATATAATTAATTTACTAAATAAATTAAAATATATTTTAAATAATCACACAATAAGAAATGAATGTTTTATGTTATACATTGTTTGAAACAAAATGGATGAAAACCTTTTACTACTTTCAACCAAATACTATGTACCACTCGGGGGTACAGGGGGCGGAGCCCCCGTCTAGATGTGAAGAGCGACGAAGGAGCTCTGAGCAGCTAGTATTTAAATAATAGACAAATTGGAAAAATTCACAATCATCTAGTAATCTTATATTAAGTCTTTTGTTTTTTATGATTTAGGAGAAATAATAAAATAATTTTTTATTTCTTATATTTAATTCTGTACGAAAAAATAAGCAATTTTTATTTTTGTTAAATTTTTTTTTAAAATAAAATAAACTTACTTATTATACACTAAGTTATACTTTAAGAATTATTTTTTTTTCTTTTCTATTTGTAATATAGTACATAATATTCAGCAATTTATATTTTTTTCCCTCCTGGGGGGTTTTAACCCCCAAACCCCCCCCCTGGTTGCGCCACTGCAAGGAGTTAATCTGAAATAGGCAATAATTATCCAGAATATATATAAGAACGATCAGCTATCATTCTCCTCGATAAATCTGGTTCATTTTTCCCTATAAAAAAGGGTTTACGTCAAGGAGATCCACTCTCATCGATACTGTTTAAATGTGCCTTAAATGAAATGTATAGAAAATTAAAATGGAATCAAGGCGTAAAAATAAATCTGAATAATTTAAGGTTTACAGACAACGTAGTTGTAATAGGAACTTCAAAAAACCAAATTACAAAAATGTTAAAAGATTTAAACTTTAGAAGTTTAAAAGCTAGGCTGAATATAATCATGAAATAACCAACTTTCAAGATAAAATAAATCAATCATACTAGCCTAGTCTGGAAAAATTTCTGGTCTTTAAAATATATTTTAAAGAACAAAGAAATAGAATTAAACTCAAAGGTAAAGTTCCTAAAAAAGTGAATAAACTTTCTCTCCGTCATAAATTGTCGAATAATCTAGAAACAACTCAAATGGCGATGGTAAGAAGTATTTTAAGAGTAAGAAGAATAGAAAAAGTAAAAACGAAGACAATTTATAAAAAAATCAGATTTGTAAAATATTTTTTTCAACCTCCGATCACACAGCACTGAAGTCAGACAAGGAGTAGACAGAAAATGTTCCCAGAACGCAACTATGCGTCCCCCCCCCCCCCCAAACGCTCTGTGATCGAGGTGACCATAGTGTCAGTTACAGTAGCAATAACATGGCTGCGTCAATTGAGTCTCCCGCCAACTGCAAATTGCGAAGTGTTATTCGTTTTTTGCAAACAGAAGTAAATAGTGAAGCAGAATTTCACAGACGAATGAGTCGAGTTTACGGTGTAAACTTTATGAGTGATGGTGTTGTACGTGAATGCTGTCGGAATTTTAGAGATGGCCTTACTGACGTGCACTATGAATAAGGACAGAATGTTGCGACAGACAAGCTTTTTCAACGAGTTGACAAAGATGTTCGAGAAAACTGTAGATTCACTGTAAGTGAGTTGTTAATGAAATTTCCTAAGGTTTCGAGGTCATCTCTGTACTCTCTGAAAAAATTTGTGCTCGTTGGGTACCAAAATGTTGTCAGATAACCACATATGAGGCTCTGCTTTGACATTCCTTGACCGATATGACAATGAAGGGAAAGATTTTTTGAAATCTATTGTTACCGGAGACAAGTTCTGGATTCGATGACACATCTGAAACAATACGACAGTCACAATGGGTGCACACAAATTCACAACTTTATTTCCAAAAACACATATGAATATAACATAAATATTTTTAATTTTATTTTATTTATAATAAATATGTAAGACCAGGCTGTGACGTCATGAATGGCTGGATGACGTCATATAATTTTAAATTAAGAAAAAACTAATAAAGATGATTTTTCTCGAGGATAAAACCAATACAAAGTGCTTGATTCGTGGAGATATGTAAAAATCTCCACATGTGAAATTTGGTGTGAAAATAACCCTTCCCTTCCTATCGTCGATCGCTAATACTACCACTTCCGGTTTCTGGATTTGCACCAAAAGTTGATCAATTCATCCCACTGATGCATTAAGTAAATATACCAAATTTCATCAAAATCCGTTGAGCCGTTCAGGCTGTACACATCTATATGGACGGACGGATGGACAGACATCATGCTAAAAATACTTTTTTCTGTTAATATCACACAGATGAAAATAATAATTGTGATGAGGATCACAAAAGGCTCTAAAATTCGATGACACATCTGAAACAATACGACAGTCACAATGGGTGTGCACCACACAAATTCGCCAAACAAACCGAAGAAATTTTAGCAGACCTTCAACAATCGAAAGTTTATATCAACCGTTTTTTGGGATGTGAAAGGTGTTGCTTGTTGAGTTCATGCCTCCCGGAACAACGATTAATTTAGCAGCATATTGTGAAACTTTGCATCATTTGAGGAGACCTAAGAGGCCCGTATCTATCGGAACTATAGTTCAAACAAATTTTAATATAATTAAATTTTAAATTATAATTGTATATATAATATATAAGTTATATATATATAAGAATTACAATAATGTACAAACCATGTATGAACCTAAAAAGGTTATAAATAAATAATATTTAGTTATATTTGTTTTATCAAACTATGTATCTGTCTTCAATAATTGATTTGACACCCAATGATACAGAGTATATAAAAACAAGATTATATATATATATATATATATATCATTTGACTTTTTCATCTATTTTTGTTGTTAGTATATTTTTAAATTATTTTTATTTTTGTGATTTTCTTCTCCAAAGAGATATGGTTTTCTTCCTTCTAAGTGAATTATCATTACATATGTTTTTATATTCTTTTCATTTCTTTTTTAAATAGAATTGGATTCATCTTTTCTTATACGTGATAAAACTAATTTATTAATTCGTTAAATGATTAAATAATATTTTTTTTTATAGAACAAATTTGTTCACTTATAGTTATTTCTAAATTTAAGAAGAATTACCTCAAAGGTCATACATATATAAATGAATGGAAAAATATTTGGATCGATTTAACTCACAGTCCAAGTCCATTAATTCCTAAAAAGCCTGGGTTGAAAATATACAAATTTATGCCCAAATAGTATGACTTAGAATTGAACATATATTATACATAATCGGTCAGATGGGAATATTGATCATATTTTACTGGAATTCACTTTCCATAAGGTGAAAATAAATAAATTTAAATTGTAACTTGCCCCAAACTTTTTCTTCTCTGTATTTTATATACCAATTAAATGGGAAATATAATAATTAAACATTTTATTTAGTTAAGTGGCATTAGGGTGGTTGACCACTGTGCCAGTAATTGACTATTTGATAGATTTTTTATCCAATTTTTTTTTTTAATTTCAAATTAAATTCGAGATATCGATAAATATCAAGAAGAGCCTCTTTCGCTTAACAATGGATCAGAGACCAATCGCTGTATTTATAATATACTAATTGTGAATCTTTTAAAACACGAGGTAAGCGTTATTGCATTTTAATGTTAGTTTCTTATGCAAAACGTCAAGGATTATGCTTCACTTTATTTCCAATGTATCATGTTTTGATATTTAAAATTATATTAATCAATTTGAAATATTTATAATATATAATAATAAATATCTTTTATCAAAATCATAAATTTATGTTAAATAAGAAATAAGTTGACCTGTGGCCACGTCCGAACCGACCCACGGTTTGAAGTAAATTAATTTCCAGCTACAGAAACAATTTCAAATAATTTTAATATATCTATTAATGTAATAAAAACACATATAATAATTAAACATTTTATTTAGTTAAGTGGCATTAGGGTGGTTGACCACTGTGCCAGTAATTGACTATTTGATAGATTTTTTATCCAATTTTTTTTTTTAATTTCAAATTAAATTCGAGATATCGATAAATATCAAGAAGAGCCTCTTTCGCTTAACAATGGATCAGAGACCAATCGCTGTATTTATAATATACTAATTGTGAATCTTTTAAAACACGAGGTAAGCGTTATTGCATTTTAATGTTAGTTTCTTATGCAAAACGTCAAGGATTATGCTTCACTTTATTTCCAATGTATCATGTTTTGATATTTAAAATTATATTAATCAATTTGAAATATTTATAATATATAATAATAAATATCTTTTATCAAAATCATAAATTTATGTTAAATAAGAAATAAGTTGACCTGTGGCCACGTCCGAACCGACCCACGGTTTGAAGTAAATTAATTTCCAGCTACAGAAACAATTTCAAATAATTTTAATATATCTATTAATGTAATAAAAACACATATGAATATAACATAAATATTTTTAATTTTATTTTATTTATAATAAATATGTAAGACCAGGCTGTGACGTCATGAATGGCTGGATGACGTCATATAATTTTAAATTAAGAAAAAACTAATAAAGATGATTTTTCTCGAGGATAAAACCAATACAAAGTGCTTGATTCGTGGAGATATGTAAAAATCTCCACATGTGAAATTTGGTGTGAAAATAACCCTTCCCTTCCTATCGTCGATCGCTAATACTACCACTTCCGGTTTCTGGATTTGCACCAAAAGTTGATCAATTCATCCCACTGATGCATTAAGTAAATATACCAAATTTCATCAAAATCCGTTGAGCCGTTCAGGCTGTACACATCTATATGGACGGACGGATGGACAGACATCATGCTAAAAATACTTTTTTCTGTTAATATCACACAGATGAAAATAATAATTGTGATGAGGATCACAAAAGGCTCTAAAATTCAATGGTTGCATGTTTGATAAAAGATAAACAAATACGTTGTGTTTTTTATATGGGAGATTACTTTCCCGAATAAATCATACAATTTACTTAAGAAGAAGATACGATTTTATTTTTAGAGAATACAGGAGATTTATGGAAATGTCCAAAAACTGCTGAGATCCTTGATTACAATTGGAATAGCATAGTAGGCACCTCGAGCAATTAGCAAAACAAGAAATGTTTACTAATTCCCGATATGAACTGTAAATATAAAGAATAATTTAAATAAATTATAAGAAATTCTCTAAAAAATATTAATAAAACCAATCCTTGGTGTCTATTATTTCAATTATTTATTTTAAACTCATTTTAGGTTAATGGTCAATTATGAATTGTATACCCGCGTAGGTAGGATTGAATGGAAGGCCACGTAGTTAAATAGAAAACCTTCCTATATTAACATCTTTTTTTTATTTATTTTCATATTAATCAAATTCTCGAATTAAATAAATGTAATTTCAGATTAATTGTATTGAATCAGAAATTTAATTACTATTTTTGTTACTCTTCTGTGTCGATTTATATTTTTCATGTAATAACTCAGGATACTGTTTTCGCAGATTTGATTGCTTATGACCACAAAAAGGAAATCAAGTGCCCCATCGGAATCCAAAACTAGATCTCATTTAAAAGTGTAATTAAGTAGATAATTTTTGTTCTCCCTCTCCTCTCAACATCAAAAAGTTACATCTTTTGAACTAATTTAAATATATTTAAAAATAATTTAATACTCTTACATGAATGAATAATTGAATAATAATATTATCTTTGAAAAATGAACCCTAAATGAAACATGAGGGATTAAATCTTTTAGAACAATTAAAACTCAACATTTCAACAGAAGGAGAGAGAGAGAGATATCGATCGGTACAAATTAAGACAATTCTCACATAATTTTTAATATTATTATGTAGAACTGTTATATAAAATCATTCTTAAAACAAACAAAATTTAAAACATAGCATGTTTTTTTTTAGTAACTGCAAAATCAAGAGAGAAAGTAAATCCAATTCTCTTTTAATCTCATCCATCTTCTTTTAGACAATGGACTTACAAAGAATGGTGTGGAATTCCATTCAAGAAATCCATTTAATCTTCACAAATGACTTTTTTCCATTATTATATACTAAATAACAGATTACTAACGCATTAGATAGATCTTTTAATACTTATCATATTGTACAAGCATTGAGCTTATAAATTGAATCCGATTATTTATCAATAGTTCATATTAAAACTGAAATTAATATATTAAAATGAAATGTTAGTAAAAATTTATATTATATATTACTAATATTATATAGTTTATTGTTATTGATTAAACTATATGAATAAATATTCGTATACAGGTATATAATAAAAGATTATGCATACAAAAGAAGGATAACTAACAACCACATTTCTCCAAGTGTCCCTATCCTAAGCTATGTATAAGCATCTAACTCCTTTCCTGTACCATCTCTCTCAAGTCCCTACCTACATCGTCCACCCATTTTAAAAAAACTTTAAAATTATTTATTCATATAATCTTAAAAATTAAAAGAGGTAATATAGTCGCAATGTGAATGTTTTCCGTGTGTTAAATAAGTTAAAAAGGCCAATATGATCAATTAAATATTGTAAATATTAGAAAAATAAAAATAAAAATATTATAAACATTCTTTCTATTGTATTCTTTGCGCTGATGAATGACCAAATGAACCTATCAAATTTTAAAAAATTAATTTCTGCTGTTATTAATTAGATATTAATAAAATTTATAGTCTATGATTAAATAGATATATGTAAGAATATTGTGATGTAATTTCATCGAAATCGGTTGAGCCAATTTTAAGTCTATAAGTCAGAATTTTCGGACAGACAGGCAGACATGAATAATTGTAAAGTCACTTTTGGATTCTAGAGCACATGAAACGCGAAGATATGTAAAAAAAATTAAATTCTGAACAATGTGCAGACAAAAACCTTTTTATATATGGGAGTATTTTATGCTGGATTTTCTTTAAAAGTTTTTGATATAGTTTCATAGTTTAATGTATAATAATTTTAGAAAAATATTTTTAAATTCTAAAGTAATCTTTAAATTTTATAAAAATTTCTGTTATTTTTGAAAAATGTTTTAAAACTTAAACTTCACTTAAACATTCTCTTAGAAAAGAAATACTTGTAGATAAATTGTTTTTAAACTTCATTATTATAATACTTATTAGATAAATAGGGAATACGAAAATTGGTCGCAGCAATCCCATTCATTATTCTGAACTACATCCATCCAATTCTCTCCATACTTCCTGTCTGTCTGCTGTGCTGCATACTTGGTCTACTAATCGCTCTCTCCATAAAGAAATTAATCTCTTTCTTTCTTTTCTTATTTAAGCCACGTGTCCGCCCTCGCAATCTCCTCGATTTTATGAGCTAACTTTGTTAGGACATGTATAGAATGTCATTTACATCATAATTATTATTTACATTAAAACTGGCTGAGAAGAAGAGAGCTTTGATAGAGTAACAACCAATTATTAAATTTGAAGCTTCACTGAGGATTTAATTAAAAATTCTTCTTAAGTTTTATATTTTTACGTTTCATTTTAGTTTAAGCTTTTAAAGGGTATCAATTAGTGCATAACGTTAAATCTATTAAATACATCTCAACTATTATATTTAAAATCACATGTTTTAATAGATAAAAATATTCTAATATTTTCCAATAATAAATGACTTCACTTCCTAAATCGATTAACTCCACTGTTTGATTTTTTTTTAAATTTTAATATTAAAGTGCTTAATTGATTCCAAATTGTTTCTATTAAAAAAAAAACAAAATATCTAAAAATACAAATTACCACCATTAAATGACAAATTATTTATTATTTGGGCATATGAAAAGTAAAAATTCTATTTTAAAAGTCAATCTCTCGAATGAAATCATAATAAATGTTTTAGTTTATCTAATGAAATTAACTATTTCTCTCTATAGTATAAAAACATATGTTCTACTAATATAATTTTTAAAAAAAATCAATTTCTTTAATTGTTAGTGGATTGATAGAGGATATTAATTTTAATACAATCATAGTACATTGATTATTAAACAACCGCATTGCAATTAGATTGGAAGGAAATACTTATAAATTTCGAATTCGGTTTATAAGTTTATTTTTTTAATTTTAATATTTATAGCATTAAATTGAAAGAAATGAATAACAAATAGATATTTGGAAAAAGAAGATAATGATGAATTTGCAAAAATATTTAATAACAAATCTTTTTTTAGTTAATTATTTATTTATCTATTTCTATGTTCCACTTTATGAAATTTTTGCTCTATTTCTAATCACAAATGTATATAATGGGGTATTCACATAATATAAGGTGCTTGAATAAGTTCTCGCTGTTTTCTAACAGATGGCGTTTCCAGTAATATAAGTGGATGATATTTCTGAAGCGAACGCAATTCCAGGAAATACTGTTCGTATTCTTGAACCAGTATGTTTCTGTTTGCCACAGTGTCAACCACATTTTGTTCTGAGTGCTTAAAGATGTCGAGTTTTGTGCCACGAAAAGAGTATTTGCGGGGAATTCTATTGCATTATTTTATACAGAAGAAATCAGCAGCTGAAGCACACTGAATTCTTGTTGAGACATATGGGGAACATGCTCTGTCGGAAACGACTTGCAGAGACTGGTTTCGACGGTTCAAAAATGACGATTTTGATCTTCAAGATAAAGAACGTTCTGGCGCACCGAAAAAGTTTAAAGACGAAGAATTGGAGGGATGGGAAAAAGTAAGGTCTTGTGATGGGCTGTACTTTGAGTGACGTGTTGTGCACCACATTGTGTAAATAAAGCATTGATTTTCACAAAAAAACAGCGAGAACTTATTCAAGCACCTTATAGAAACATAAATTTAAGGCTGAATTTGTCTTAATCATTTTCTTTAACTGATCAAATCGATTAACTACATTAATCATGTAAAAATTGTAGTAATAACAACGATATATTTTATCTTAAACTCTCAAGATGACATTAGATAAAAGATATATCTATGTAATACAGTCAATATAGTAATCATTTATTTGAATTTAAAATTAAAGCAGAAATTTTATAAAACAAATTAAAGTAAAACTGAGTGATATGACTTATTTTCTATACCTCGAAAACTAGGTCTTTTGGGAAAGGCATTGGTGTCCCATGGTAGCCACATACACGTCCAGATGAAGTACATATGTCAACCTATTTATAAGAGAATCGTCTTGTAAGGAGGATTTGTTTTGTCTGGAAAAATAAATTTCATCTTATTTATGACTCATAATTTGCTTTCTTTGGCAATTTTTACAAGTATAGTGTATTCTAGGTTTTTGCACATTTTTTAAAATTAATATTAAGACTTTAATTGCAATATTCATAGTTACAGACTTGTGTAAATGTATTATTTAAGTTATGTACTTTTTTAATTATTAAAAAGTATCTAATTAAATATTTAAGCATTTCAACTTTATGGAGGCAGGGTAGCCGAGAGCGTAGGATACCAACTTTCCACGCAAGAAGTTCGATTCCAACTAAGAACAAAAATTTTCAATTTAATTAACATCAGCTGCCTCCGGCAAGCCCCACCATGGATGTCACCTTGTCGTGTTGGGGGGCTTCGACTTAACCCTGCAGTGGGCGCGCCTAAAATATTACAAATAAAGGCGCGCCGCGGTACTCAGTACCGCAACCATACTTTTCCGTTTAAATGAATTAATTTAGCATGATTTGTAATAATGGTTTATTACACACAATATAAAACAGGAAATTAGAAGAAATGGAGCATATATTTCAAAGTAAAATAAAAATTATATTAATCTCTTCGAATTTCTGTTTATCTATATCTACTGGCGTACTCTTCCAAATGGTTTCTCCATCTTTTCCAATATAAAATCGAAAATCATCGTCAGACACTGCAGAGGACTCGACTTCAGAGTGACGATCCATTTCATCTTCGGATTGCTCTGAATCGCTACTAGCGGCGTCTGTCTCATAGGTCTCTGAATCACCTTCATCTTCATCCGTAAAATCGAAGCTTTCTTCGAACAGAATTTTATGAACTTCGGCTACATCTTCAGGCTTATCCAAATTATATCGTTTGTCTGACATAATCTAAAAGTTTTGGTAAATGCTATTAAATTGTTCTGAACTGCTATAAAATATAATATGCAACTAGTTATAATGTCCTAGACAAACAACTGAATTGATTGATAAAGAAATAGTTTTGAAGAAGACTAACCATAAACATTTTAGACATTCAAGGAATGGAAAACAATTTTTTAACTTAAAATGAATTTTACAAACAGCTATTTTATTGTTAAAATTGCAAAAATGAGATAAAATATAAACAAATACAAAATTGAGGACAAATAAATTTACTTACGTATTACGGCGCGTGCGGTACAGGATACCGCAAACACGTTGACAATTTTTTTACAATATAATTAACGAATAAAACACGTGCTGAGAGCGTCGGTAACTTAAATGAACCACTGAACAACACATACAAAAAGTCTCTTGTGTATCACTTGACAACTTCTAGTGTAGCAACAAAAAATCTCACTAGGCGGTACACAGTACCGCGGCGCGCCCACTGCAGGGTTAACTAAGAACATCCACGTCTCGGAGATGAGACTAGCAATCTACTCAAGAGACGCAAATCACGATTGCTCAAAGAACCACACACAGCCTCGAAAATTGGAATGATTAACACATTGACGACACGGCAACGAACCTATTACGGCAAATGGGTTAAGATTCGCCGTAAAAATGGAACGAACACGTAGGAAGAGCCAACGCGGAAGGGCTCTTGAGAATATAGCCCGGGATGGAAGGCCAGCAACACAAGAGACCAAGCCACCGAAAAAATGGGCTGACTGCTGGGCGTACTCTTCCCAAAAAAGACCTGAGGATAGTGAAGAAGAACAGGCCTTAGGCCTATAATAGAAGAAGAAGAAGAACTTTATGAGTTTTTATTTTTGTTTACATGTAATTTCCCTCACACCGGTTCTGCAATATCCTAACCTCTCTTATTGTCATGGATGTTGCCGAAAAGTTGACTTTTTATTTTGGTAAATTTTTATACTTCTTATTTTAAAAATAAAGCTACAATTTTTTCTAGAATATCTCAGTATATATAAATAATAGTTCTAGATACCCTTAACACTAATAATATAATAGGTTTTAGGGTTTAAGATTTAGCAAAAACCTGATTTGTGCGTTTCATTTACCTTATACTATTTTCTCTTTTTTACTATCTCGCCAGAGATAGTGTAGCGATCATGACAATTTTCGATGAGGAGATTTTGATGTTTTTATACGTTTAAAAGGTTCCTGAGTCATTTTCACTAAGGCTGAGAAAAATGTCTATTTGTGTGTATGTGTGTATGTAGACAAGATTACGCAAAAACGGTTTGGGCTAGAATCATGAAATTTGGTATAAGGACATTATTAAAAATTCGTAGTTGTCTATCAAATTTTAAGAAATGTAGCTCAACCGGAAGTGTGTCATTACCTACCACGTTTTGATTTTTTTCCTCTAAACTGACCGTAAAAATAAAGATATATGTTTGATAGTTTTTCACATAATTAAAAATTGTATAAAACTGGTATATATAGGATTTAAGCTTGATTGAATCGCTGAAAGTACCGGAATTAATTTTTTAACACGACTGCAAATAACGCGCTAGTACGTGTCGTGGTGTCATCAACAAAGAGCAAACATGCGCTGGTTTAATAAATATTATTTATTAATTTTAATTTATAATTTAATTAATTAAATTTTATTTAAATATAATATATTATGTTATTTAATCCAATCCAAATTGCGAGATATTCGAGTTGAGTGAGACACTCCAGCTTATTCTCAATATTTTTTTTTTTTGGAGTTAATCGATTTGGCAAGTGAAGTGTTCATAATAAATTCACATTTTATTAATTTTCTATTATAAGCATTTTTTACCTTGTGGAATTACCCCGTTACTTGGACGAATCTCGCTATTGTGTAGACGTAATAAAAAGGAAAGAATTTAGTGAATAAATTCTTTAATATAGAATTATTTTATAAAATTCAATCGGTTTTAGTCTATCTTTTAATTAAAAATATTTTCTTTTTTTTTCAGCATTTTCTGGGAATTTATCCAATCTCAGCCTCGGGGACAAGAAATATAAACGACAAGATATGCTCCGAAATATATTTATACTATAAATATATAAATCATATATTATAAGTAATTATTTTGTATTAAACTAACGTGTGTGTGTGTGTGTGTGTGTTAAACTGGAACAAAGATAGCTTCTGATTACATATGCCACTACTAATGCTTGTCAGGGCATATCTTGTCAAATAAAGGAAACTTTTCACTGTATAATTATTTCTTAAATTTTCTATTATATTATTTCAAAAAGTTTTCTGTAATCTCGAATATACACTTATTATTTTGTAAAACTTTATTCTTTTCTTTAATTGTTTTTCTATTCAATTCAGTAAAAAGAGTTTTTGAAGAATAAATAACTCTTTTCGTTAACAAAAGAAGAAATATTATTTATATATCAAGATAAGTAATGGGCTTATGAGTTACGTATAAGAGTTACATTAATAGATAGATCAACATTTAATAATGATTTAATTACATTTTCTTTTACAATCTACATTGTTATAAAAAAAAATTAATTTATCCCACAAATACTATTTTATAATAATTTAACTTAATGCAAAAGTCAGAAACATCGATGTTAGCTTTAAACCCATCAATTGATTTTTCCAATCGTATTTTCCAGGCTCGTTTGTATTTATTATATGGAGTATCTCTGTGTATATAGTATATGGAGAAAAGTGTGGTTTATTTAGTTCTCAGTAGAATGCAATTTCTTAGAGATTTCTGCTGATTTTAAAATAATCTTGTTTATTTTCGAAATAAGGTTGGAAGCTTTCCGTGTGTTTTTTAAGAGTGGAAAATGAGCAGTGTTTTTGTTGTGCCATTTGTTATAGTTTGATTTATAAGATTTAGAGAATGATATTTTGCGGATTTGTTGTTGGTGGTGTGTTATTTGTGAATTTGTTAATTCTTCTTAATTTAATTGGTTTACTATCTATCTCCATATTGTATTTAGTTCTTCTTGAGTTGGAAAACCTATCTTTATTATAGCATTTTTTCTGTCGATAAGGTTTTGCTCTGTCATATTAATTGGAATGGATTGTTTTCACATCTGTTTACAGAAGAATATTTTCATGTTCATTGAACATTACCATTTTATGCGTTTTTTATTATTATTATTTTTTTAATTTTTTTTTTTTTTTTTTTTTTTTGATGCTCTCTTTTTAAAGCTCTCTTTTTTCCGACTTGTTGAATCGACTGTATCTTTCACCTGCAGAGCCTTGGGACTGATTAGATGGATATCCAAGTTATCCAATAATGTCGGGTCTTGGGTCCTTCTACTATATAAAGCACTAATGCGTTCAGTAATATGGAAACAGTACCGCGAGTGACATCGAAAATCTTGTTGGGATTACATAGAAGATTTTTATGGACACTAAGGTGGAAATTTGCAAACATATTGGATGGCTCATTTTTTGAGTCCAAATACAATATTCTTAGAATAGAACGACGAACTGTGTAGGACTTGAGATTTCCGACAAGTATCATAAGAGGGGGCCTACCTCCTTGTCATGATCTGCGGCTGCGGCTTCTGGCAAGACTGGTGAAGAGTTCTAAGATTTTTCTGACGAGGGGGTGGTGTGCTCATCATTGGAAACATGTCTAAGTGAGACAAATAACTATTCCGAGAATAACGACTTTTATCAGGTCTCGAGCTGTGGCGTTATTTTCCGGATTGTGTGTGATTTGGGGTGATTATGGCAGTGACTATTTTGTTTTGGTTGAGTATTTGTGATATTTGTGACATGTTTTTTTTGTGACTTTTTCTTTTTGACTGTGTGACCGCGTGACTGTGGGTGGATTTACTCTTTGTTGTTTGTGTGGGGTGCATGTTAAGTGTAATGACAAACTAAGATTTATGAAATCTGTTGTGTCACTTTTTCCCGGAGCATACTGTTGGTTGTCGCTGATGTATGTTTGGGAGGCCACAAAAAAATATTACTATTGAAGATGTTTATTTATACTTATTTATACTGAATTTTTTTAAATTTTATCTATATTAAGTTTTCTAAAATATATGAATTTATTCATTAAAATAATACATTTTTGTCTTTTTTTCTATATCGTCAGAAACAAATCAATTCTAAACTTCTAATGCTAATTGCCATTTAAAATAAATAACTGATCTTGATTTTCTCTTTTTAATATTATTAACCAATTACTTCATGATCAGCCAGAGACCCACTACCTGGAAGAATATTTTGTCAAAAGCTATTTGGAGGCAATTAAATTTGATTTCTTTGAATTTCTTATTTGTGGTTTTATAATGAAAAAGAAACTCTTAATTTATTCCTAATATGAACTTCAATCATGATCAGATGAGTTCATTAACAAAAGGTATTGGATTGGAATCATATGAATTCAAATTATTTAAAAGACAATCCATGCTTAATATTCTTAGTCTCCGTCCAACTTTTTAACATAAAATGAAATGAACCTTCAGTATAAAAAAGATATTTTATCCAATAACGATCAATTCAAAAATCAAACTGAAAACAAAAGTAAATCATCAGATGATGCATAGATATAGTTACAAGAATAGCTATTTAAGTAAAGAAGAAAGTAAAATGAATATTGAAAATATTAAAAACAATTTCAAAACTTTCAAAATTTTTGCATATTTATTTGTAATAAAAACATTAAAAATAAAACTTTTTTTTGTTTTTAATTGTTAATAAAATTGAAGTGAGAGGAGTAAAGTATTCATTTATTTAAAAAATATATCAATATGATCTAACAATTATTTTATTTTAATATTTTATTTCATAAAGAGAATATTCACAGTATTTATTAACTATATATAATGCAATGTATGAGCCAAAAATTGCTTATGCCAAAAGATATTTTAAATTTTGAAAAAAAGCATTTAATTTTTTCGGCTATGTGTATATAAAATGAAATTTCCACCTTACCATTTTCAAAATTGAATGTTGAAAAAGATTTCGATTGTGAGAAAATTGATGCGGCGCAAAAGGTGAAGACAATTTGAGCTCTCCAATTACTGAAAAATGAAAATAAATTAACAAATTATCAGTCTCTTATTTTGTCATACGTTTATTTTAAGATTAACATTAATGGAAATAATTCAAATGTCTAATAAAATTAGAGCAAAAAACTGATTTATGAGTTAATTAAAAATTAATTTAATCTTTTTATGTTTGTAATTCTATAATCTATAACAAACAATATAAAACAATTTCTGGCTTTTTAACATCCTATGAAAGGACACCGTCTATTAAGTCGCTTTTCGTTTAAGCAGTGTAAAGATGTGTGATCAGTACAACGGATACTCTCAATTCTTATCTTAATTTTTTTAATTTTTTTTATTGATAGATCGGTCCGCTTTTTAAAAATAAATGATCATTTTTATAAACATTCTAAACTAACAATAATTTTTAATGCCATTTTTAAAACAAAGAGCTTTGAATTTTTGTATTAATAGTTTTTAAAGATTTTTAATTATTTTCTTATTATTTAATACCAATTCCAATAGTAGTGGGTCATTGACATTAAAGTAGCACTTTAATCAGCTTTAAATTTGTCAACTTTAATGAAATCCAAGCTGTGTTTGAAAATAGGTTCCAAAATTAACTTCGGAGCTTCTTCATCCATGGTCTATTCGTCTATTGTTTCAACTTACAAAGTGATCGTCTAGACTATCTGTTACGTCTCTATTTCTTCTATCTTTTAAATATACTAATTTATATTAATATCATTAAAACATTTGTCAAATAGACGACCTGGCCACTTTCATTGAATGATCTTATATAATTGCATAGCCCCTGCTAATTATGCAACCAAATAATAAGTTAGTAAGATTTTTAAAGATACTCACAGGCGTTCCCATGAAATATTTATTTTCATGTTGTCAATTTTTATATTATAGTTTATATTATAGTTTTATAGTTATATATATAAAATAAATATAATTTAGAACGTAATCAATTTTTTTGTTATATTTAATGTTCACTTTCGAATCAGATTCTGAAGGTCAGAGAGGCACAAGAGGTCCCATAAGCAATATTTTCATTCAATTCTTATCCTCATATAAAATTTGTTCATTTAAGATCGTAACAGATAATTCATATTCAGATATATATTTATTATTTTAAAAAGAACAAATGAGATTTAAATTTTAGTTTTTTTAAAGATTAATTTAATTTAAAAAATACGATATAATTTGGACGAAAATCATAATTTATTTTTGTTTTTTTAAATTTGATTTTATTATATTTGGTTCAAATCTTTATATAAATGGTAAAGCTCTAAACCCGCAGATAGTTAAAAAAAGAAAATTAAAATAAATTTGTTATTTTCTTTCCACTCAGTTAACGTTTCGGTCCTTATTCAGAATTTAAATAATATTATTTCTCACTATGTGATAAGATTATTTATATTTCGCAAACAATCTTGAGAAATCATTAATTATATGTCCTTATGAAGGGGGGTATTGACCGAGTGAAAAGTGAATAAGAAATTTATATTATTCTTCTTTTCTTCGCTCATTGTTAACAATTCTAATATATTATCATTTATAATAGTTTTTTTTTAATATTTCTCATCTAAAAATAGAAAGCTAATTCTAAATAATAAAAGAAGATACAATTTTAATAAGGATAGGTATTTAAAAAATAATGAATTTTACTCTATTATCAAATAAGATAATTTTTTAATTAATTAGGATAAAATATATTTTCTTTATGATTATATTCGGTGTTAATTATGTATTGGAATCAGCATCGAAAGGTTTTGTCATTTTTATAGAATGCATTATAGATATAGATGATTAATTGTTGACGAAGAATATATAACATTAATATAATTATTTAATTTGAATAAACTTATAGGAGATATTTAGTCTGTTGATTTCTGATTAAAAAAATGAGTTATGTTTCTATTTCTAAAATTATAATTATTATACTGTAATCATAATTAATTGAAAATACTTAGCTTAATTAACTATTGATAACATCAGTTTAATAAAGTTAATTGTTGTTTGAACAATCAAAAATGAAAAATTAATTTTATAGAAATAATCAAAATATGTTATTATATATTTTGTCCAAAAAGTTGTCCATGGGTTAAGCTTAACTCAACTCTGATGGTTATTTATAAATCATGTCTGAAAAATAATAACCAAATAAATGTTATATTCAACAAGTGAAATTTCATTCTAATTTTAAACCAGCAATAAATGTGTACATTTATATTATATTATAATTGAAAAGTCTTTCCAAGTATTTTAAGGTAATGAGCGTATGTTATAAATTATAAAAAATAAAACCGACATGAAAATTAGTTTATATCAATATACTCTTTAACGATATTTTGAAATTCACGTAGTAGGTGGTTTTTTTCACTAAAAATGCGAAAATCTCATTTTTTTGATACATACATATTTTTTTTTCTTAATTAAAACAATTAATTATTCAACATCTCTCCACAAATATCAAAGGGTATAAAATCATAATATTGCAATGATTCAAGTGGTTTTTTTAATCTAGAGAGTAAATAAAAAAAATGTTATTATTTATTTATTTAATATTTGTTAAAATACTACATTTTTTCTCTGTATTCACTGAGTCCTGAATAATAAATCTGGGAAAACCCCTTTCAAATACTAAAATACTAGGAGTACCAGTATGAAATGAGAACATTTTCTAAAAAAAAAAATTAAATTTAGTATTAAAAAGTGGTTATTATATCAATTATGTTCCATTGCAAAACTTCCTTATCTTTCTTAATTTGTGGATGCATGGCATTTTGCAACAATCCATAGATTTTCACACATGTTCAGATTAACCAAAACCACTCATCAATGAAAAAAATTGGTAATCGGAAGAATTTAAGTCTGATGAGCCGTAAGAGTTCTCAGTTGAGTAGCTCTAATGCTTAGCTGTTTGTGATGTATCATTGTCTAAGAAAAAAATAACTCTGTGTCGCCTTTATCTATAAACTCTGAGTAGAACAAGGCTAAAATCGATTAATGGTTAACTTCAACTAAAAATTCTTGCAATTTGATATTTCATTATTTTTTTTATCGTTTTCAGTGTTGTAATATTGACGAATACTTTTTAATTGTAACAAAATTTGTCATATTGATCAGAGAAAAACATTATAAGTATTATTCAAACATAATTTATCAATTGTTGGATTACATCAAATCAGCACTATATATTTGTAAACTTGGTAAAAAAAAATTTTATTAAAGGGGGTTCGTATGAAAATAACTAAGTATGATTCATTAAGTTCAATTTATTTTTATTGATTCCACAACAAAATAGCAAATTTTTAATTTTTTTTTCTAATCCATCGTTTATTGATGTCTCAAATATTATTATTTGAGGTGCTTTTATATGTTTCTCCTAATACTGTTGGTTCTATTAATCTTGAATCTTAATCCAACCTTCATTAGCTATGAATGGTTAATCAGCATTATGAGAATATTAAATGATTATCTAGAATATAGTTGGTTTCTATGACAATAAATAATCCATATAATTTCATTATTGAATGATTATTAAAATTTTTCTGAGATATTAAGTATTAAAATAATTTAAATTATTTTAAAGAGTTTTTATTGCCTTTGAATTTATCAAATAACAATCTTTAACAAGAACTTTAACAATACTTTTAGCCAATTAAAATATATATCAAGGACTTGTATCTTATTTTATCTTATTATACTAGCAAAAATTGTATATATATATATATATATATATATATATATATATATATATATTGAAATGATATTTCCATTTGTGGACAATTTATATTAATTAGTAATTAATATATTTTATTGAGATGAAACCAATTAAAAATTATTATAAATTTTAATAAATTATAATTGGTTTTGTAATTTGAGAATTTAATAAGATAATAAAAAACATTGTAATTGTGTTGTGGTGAGGACAATCGTGACGTATGTCTGTGTTGGGAGTTTGTTTATTTTTTTGTTAAAACAGCACTCTTATCTAAACCAGTGCTCCGCAACCGGTGTGCCACGGCACACCGGTGTGCCGCAGCTGAAACACAGGTGTGCCGCGGCTTGAAATTACACAACATATTTATTTTAATGCAATGTACTCTAATACAAATTTACAATTTATAAAAACGAATTGTATATACTTACTAAATTGTTTTTATTTTATTTTTTATTAATATTATAACTCGAATTTATTTGGATTACCTTTGTGGTTGGTGGATATCGAAAAGGAATTTTTAACAATTAATACAATTTTGCACTCTTTCTAATCATTAAGGTACCTCCTAAAACTAATAGAGAAAAAAAATAAACTTATATTATAATATGCCGAAATAAAACAAATTTATACAATTTAAATTTAAATTTTGTCCACGCCCGTCTTAAATGATATTTCCATTTCTTTGATATCTTTCTCCTTATCTTATTAATGTGTGGAGAAAGTGACGGGGCTATTTGCCATGATCTAATATAATTTACTAACCCAATATGATATTTAATTTTGCAAACAACTACTAATTGATTTCTATAAAAAAGCTTGGGACGGGTGCCTTGCTTCGAATGTCTCGAAATATGCGACGTCTTGTTTTTATTGTATTTTACTAAAATTGTATTCGATATAACTCCCGGGTATTTCCTATAGGAGATAAATAAGGAATTATTTTTATTATTTACCCTAATATGAATGGGCCTAAGGGGGGTGTGGGTTTTAACTTTATCAATTGCCTTACTTGTCCTTTTCATTTTTAGTTTCATTTTTATTTCATTGCTTACCGGAACAATAGGCATCTCTTTAACTTTATCAATTGTATTGCAGGCACGTTTCATTTTTAATGTCCTCTGCTTTTCGCTACCTGACACTACACCTAAGAAGACAATAGGCATGTCTATCCATTACCTTACCTCTGTGGGCTCCTTAGAATTTATTTTGACTGGGTCCATCGGTATATTTTTCCTTTTTGTTTCTATTTCTTTATTGTTATTATTATTTGGACTTTTTGCAATTTGAATATTGTTAATAGACATTGCCTCCGGGGCCTGGTCAATTCTTTCTTTTAAATTCACTATTTCTGGTACCTGGTCTATTAATTCACTTTCTCTATTTTCCAATCCATTATTTATTTCTTTAATTTCATCTGTCGGTATATTGTTCCTTTTTAAATTCTCTACTTGAAATTGAATACTTATATATTACAACATATATAATTTATATATTATTTTAAACATAATTTTAAACAAATTTGTAACTTATATTTATATATATATACAACTTTGTTTAAAATATTGCAATACGAACTGTTTTATAAATTGTAATCTCTAACATAAAATATATATTTATCTATATATATAAAAGGCAATGTCTGTGTGTCTGTGTGTCTGTCTGTCTGTCTCTTATAGACTCAAAAACTACCCGTCCGATTACGGTGAAACTTTCAGGAATTGTTGTGGGCATACCAAGGAAGGTTTTAGTGTAGTTAAATCCAAAATTAATTTATCCAAAATTAATTTAATTAGTAATATATTGCTAAAAGTCTGTAGTGTCACAAAACTATCGACAGATGGCGCTACATATAATTTTCAAAATTCAAATATTTTAAATTTTTTTTAAACTTAATATTTCTAACTTTGTATTACAATACAATAATGAGACGGAATTGTTGTGTGTTAAATTAGATTTTATAAATTGAAAACCATTAGTTATACTCTTAAGTTATTTAGTTTTATTGATCACATATCTGGAAAAAATCATCTTCATTAGTTGTTTTTAATTTAAATGTATATATGTGACGTCACAGTTACCTCCTTTTAGATATATATCTATTCTTAAAATAAAATTAAAAATATTTATATTATATTCATATATATGTAAAATAATAATTATATTATTTTAATATTCCTATAAGTTGGTATCACAATTTATTATTATTATGAATTATTTATAAGTAATTACTATTATTAATTGGTATTAATAAATAAATAATATTAATTATATTAACTTAATATTTCTAACTTTGTATTACAATAATGAGACGGAATTGTTGTGTGTTAAAGAATTGTTGACTATAAAAACCAATTTGTTTTTAGGTAAGAATATATTATTCTATTGTAATTATTTAAAATTTTTTTTTAGCAAACAAATCTGTCTATAGTCCATTTGATTAAACCTACCATCTTATATATAGATTGTCGTGTATAAGATATTAGGGATGAGGTATTTTATAAGAAAAATTGGGTTAAAAATAAGTTTAATTAATTGGTAGCACTCTGGATTGAATTTAGAATAATTAAAAGGGTTATTGAAACCGCGTAGGTTGATTAGGGAATGACAAGATTGAATAGGTTCAATTAAAAAATGCTTATATAAAATTATAACTAAAAATGATTTATTTAATAAAACTGTAAGAATTTAAATTAAAATAGATAACTCAAGAAATTAAGATGAAATAGAATAATTGAAAGGTACCGTAAAAATAGAAATATAAATTAAAAGAACTTTAATTTATATTTTAGCAAATGCAATTTATAATTAATTATTAATTACCAATTGTCGACCACAGTTGGTATATTGTATAGTTAAGGAATTGAGAATTCAAAATATGTCGAAGCCAATCATCCCCTCCTCTGCCACTTGGCAAAATTGTCCACCCCTCTCTCTCTATTGGGGTAACGAAGTGGTATATCTCTGGGTTTTCCCTGCGTTTTTTTTTTAAAACAATTATTTTTAGAAAGTCTTTGCCATGTGCTCTGATCAGCTAGTTATATTATATTGTCAGTGTTAGATACGAATTTCTACTGGACACATACACCCCTATAAATTAAATCGCAGAAGTTTATAAATTAACCATTCGTGTTTGTTATTTACGTGATTTATTTTTGTGCCCATTTCAATATGGATAAATTTTTATTTGGAAAACAATCTACTTCTCGGGCAGAAGATGATGAACCTTGCACAAGCAGTATTGCTAAGAAAAGAAAGATTGTGAATAGAAAATACTTCGAAGACTACATTCGTTATGGCTTTTATTGGTGCGGCGATGAAGCGGCTCCGAAACCATTATGTGTAATTTGCAACGAACAATTAACAAACGACTCAATGGTGCCCAGTAAACTAAATCGCCATCTAACTTCAAAACATCCGAATTGTGCTAAAAAGGATATATCATATTTTCAAAGGATTTTGGCTCAAAATTTAAAACAAAAAAAATTTATGATGTCGACCGTATCTGTTTCCGATAAAGCATTAGAAGCTAGCTATTACATTGCAAGATTAATAGCTCGTGAAAAGAAACCTCATACTATTGGAGAAAAACTTATTAAACCAGCATGTATGGAAATTGTGCGAGTTATGCTTGGACCTAAAGAGGTTCAGGAAGTGAGTAAGGTTTCACTGTCAGCTGAAACTATTAAAAGACGTATTGGCGACATGTCAACAGATATTTTGAACACGCTTATTTTGAAATTGATCGCAGCTAACAATTTTGCTCTTCAAATTGACGAGTCAACGGATATTAAAAATCAAGCACAATTAATTGCAATTGTACGTTTTGTTGGCGAAGATTGCATAAAAGAAAATTTTTTATTTTGTAAAAAACTTTCCGAACGAACTACTGGAGAGGATATTTTTCGAGTAACTGATGATTTTTTCAAAATACATAATCTACAATGGAGTAACTGCATGAGTATTTGTACTGATGGCGCCGCAGCAATGACTGGTAACATAAAGGGTTTTGTTGCCTTTGTAAAACAACAAAATCCGGCAATACAATTTACACATTGCTGCATACATCGGGAAGTATTGATGGTGAAGAATTTACCAGAACAACTTTTAAAAACTATGAATGAATGCATCAAAATTATAAATTTTATTAAATCAAGAGCTTTAAATACAAGAATTTTCGAAATTCTTTGTGAAGAAATGGGTTCAGAACATAAATCTTTATTATTTTATACTGAAGTACGTTGGTTATCCCGAGGAAAAGTGTTGGCTAGATTGTTTGAACTTCGCTGTGAAGTGCATCAGTTTTTACTAAATCAAAATATGCCCGAACTCGGCCAGCACTTCGAAGATAACAGTTGGATCGCCAAACTTGCATATATGGCTGACATTTTCGACCATCTTAATGAACTTAATAGAAAAATGCAAGGTCCGAATGAAAACTTATTAACCTGTTCCGACAAATTGCAAGGGTTCAAAAATAAACTGGAACTTTGGCAGAATGAACTAAGTAACAACTCTTTAGAAATGTTTCAAAGGGTTCATAATACAATAATTGAAAATAGGCAATTAATTATCGATCTGGCCCAATCCCATTTAACAACACTGGAAAATAATTTCGACTACTATTTTCATTCGATTAAAAGTGAAGAATATGATTGGATTCGCAATCCTTTTGCAACTAATGCAAAAAAATCTGTTGATGCATTTTCTCTTAAATTTAAAGAAGAGTTTATTGAACTGAGTAACGACGGGACGTTAAAACTTACTTTTGGAGAAGTTCCATTGGATGTTTTCTGGATTTCGGCTAAGAATGAATATCCTCAAATTTCAAAACAGGCTATTTCAATTTTAATCCCCTTTTCAACGACATATTCATGCGAACAAAGCTTTTCGACACTTCTTTTAATTAAAAATGATAAGCGGTCTTGCTTAAAAAATCTCGATCAAGAACTTCGAGTTGCACTATCAAATATCGAGCCCAATATAAAATACTTGTGTTCCTTGAAACAAGCTCAAGTATCACATTAATTACCCTTTTTGCCTATTTTTTGTATTATTGTAGTTTTGTAATTAATTATATATGTTATGTACATATAATACCGTAAATATGTAAAATAAAACGAATTAAAATATTAATTAATGTATTATTTTCTGATGTGTATACGTGTTGTTTTATTATATTTTTACCTATTAAATTTGGTGTGCCGTGAAAACCAGAAAAAGCTTTTGGTGTGCCGCGAATAAAAAAACGTTGCGGAGCACTGATCTAAACCACGAAATAGTGAGGACGTTAAATTTTTCCCTCTCCTATTTTTGTAAGTTTTTGCGTTCCGAATGCTGAATTCACCTTCCAAAGTTCAGTTATCATTCCTTAATATATTGGAACGTTCCCACAACTAAAAGAATTATTAAAAAATTAAATAATTCTCTTAAAAATTGGAAGAAACTCCAGAAAGCCAGGAACCTTGTCTAAAAGCCCTCAAAGAAGGATGTCTTGATCTCTTTAACGAATTTTGGAACTAAATTGAAACCAAATCTACGCTGAAGAAAGAACGGATACAACTCACACAAGGATAAGACTTTATAATTTATTTTATTTTTTCCTTACTTTATGTTAAATACTATATCTGAATTTCCTAAATATTAATGTTATATAATTTAAATGTTTTATTTTATTATAAAACATTTAAATCTGGTAAAATAAATTAAAGTTGCAATTTTTTCTTTTTAATTGGAAACTAATAAACTTAATTTTTATTATTCTCTTTTGTGTATTGTGTATTGTGTTATTCCTATAGCTTTCTCTATCTCTCATTCCACGTTGGATCATAGTTATCTGATTGCTACTTTACACCATGGACCAAAACCTCTATTAAAATTGAATCTTCATTCCCCCCTTACTCCCCTCTTTCCCCCTTTCCCTCAATCAAACGAAGATCAGTGCGCACCTAAGTCCGCGCATCGCCATTACACACTTCCCCCTCCACTCCCTACCTCCCTTCTCCTATCTACCTGTTAATTATAAACACCCCCCTTCACCCCCCACAAAATACAAAAAACCATTACAATATATATTTGTATTTTTGAGATATTAAAACGCTCGAAGGATTTTTGTGAAATTCACGCTTTAGATAATATTTATAAAGAAAAATCGATCTGTATAGGTTTCAACCTTGGGAAAATTCATCTTTGTTAGTTTTTTCTTAATTTGAAATAGCAATTTTAATAATAAAAAAAATGGCGCCAGGCAACGCTTAAATACAAAATATTATAAATAAAATAGAATTAAAAATTTAAAATTTTAATAATATTTTGAAATCAAATTAAGAAATATATATTATGTAATATCCACATTCAAAGAACATACGTTTGAGGGCTGTATATATTTTATGACTATTTTTTTTTAATTTATGTTCTTTTCAATTATTTGAAATTGTTTTATATATTTTGTTGTTTATTTATTTTAAATAATAATTTTAATCTTAAATATTCATAGTTCATAAGAAATAATATTTTTAAAGTACCGAGCGGCGGCTTGGTGAACTTGGTACTTACAATATTATTCTATAGTACCGGGACACCGAGCCTCCGCTCGGTAATTAAATTAAACAATGATTCATTATTATTGGGTTTGGCTGATAATTTTAATACCTGATTCACCGTATCGCCATTCAAATAATGACTTACAAACAGAATAGTAGGCCTGTTGATATAAAATATATACTTGGGACACCGAGGTATCGCTTGACCCTTTAACAAATTTATTATTATATACTTTAAAATTTTACAATTTTTATAATTATTTATTATAATTGGGTTTGGCTGGTAATATTAATACCTGATTCACCGAATCGCCATTCAAATAATTTAAAAGAACATACTATACCTCTATACTATACCTCTATTTTACCACGTTTTTCTTAGCTTGCTTTCTTGTTTATCAATATATATTCAATAACCACAGAAATTAAGTCTTTCTGTCGGGAAATTTTGACGTTATAGGCTCAAAATTGGCTGAACCGATTTCGATGAAATTACATCACAATATTTTTGCATATTTCAGAAATTAATTTTTTAAAATTTGATATCTACATGTTGTCATTCAAAGAATGTTTATGTTTTTATTTTTTATATTATATTTATATTTTATTATATTTTTCTAATATTTGCTTTTTTAAATTATTTATAAAACAATGAAAACATTCAAGATTATATGAATAAATAATTTTAATTTTGATCTCATAATTGGATTTTCATTTTCAAGTAAGTAAGATATTATTATGGGTGGATTCACAATGTATGAAGGGACACTTCGAGAAATGTGGATGTTGCGGCCAAGAACTTTCGACTACCGTAGAGCACATAGATATAATATTTACATTAACAATTACTAAAACGTGTTTTTTCATTCCATTATTGTTAACGACTGATCCCTTTTTAGAATGGGTCATATATAATCACTCTATCTGTCTTTGTGGCGGTCAAAAGTACTTGCTAGCAGCAATCTTAAGCTTATTAAGCAATCTTATTCAAATTTTCCCTTATTATTGTTCGTCGGATGAGAAAGTGATCAACCAACTACTCGTCTTTCAATTGGTATCACCTTAAACATATTTTAATCTGATAGAATATTATAAATCTAATCAAAATCATAATTTGTGATAGTTCATATAGAATCTTAATAGAATTATCTTATAATACATAAAGGAATAATTTTATCTCACATAAGAAGATTTATGAATAGATAGATGAAATTTAAGTTCATTTACGGTGGCCTTAATTGGCCTTTTGTCGCTGGAAGCGAAGACAACTTGTAAAACGCATAAATTCAAGTTGGTTACTATATGAAAATTAATTTTGATAAATACATTAGATACATTCTATTTACTAGAATAAATAAGCATAATCTAAGGATCTGTTTTTACCTACCGACAATAGGAAGGGAAGGTATTGTTTTCACACCAAATTGACATTTTACATATCTCCACGAATCATGCATTTTCTTAACAGAAAAAATTATTTTTAGCATGATGTCTGCCCGTATAGACGAGTATAGCTTGATCGGGTGAACGGATTTTGATAAAATTTGGTATATTTACTTAATGCATCAGTAGTAACATGAATTCATTAACTTTTGGTGTATATCCGGAAACCGGAAGTGATAGTTTACAAAGTATTAATTTTGTATTCATTGTCGGAAAATATTTTACTTAAAATATAGTAGTGAAAAATAATTGATTAATTAAACTAAAAATAAAAACCAAGATAATATAATTTAGTCATTTTAATTCAAATTTTAAAAATATTTTGTTAATCTTTTTATATAATATATATATATAATTTTGTTTGAAAATTAATTTATTTCAAATCGTCGTTCAGTGCCTGTCCACAGCTACTTTTTACCGACCGACGATAGTAAGGGAGGTAATGTTTTGACACCAAATTTCACATGTGGAGATTTTTACATATCTCCACGAATCATGCATTTTCTTAACAGAAAAAAGTATTTTTAGCATGATGTCTGTCCGTTCGTCCGTATAGATGTGTACAGCCTGAACGGCCTGAAATTTGGTATATTTACTTAATGCATCAGTGGGATGAATTGATCAACTTTTGGTGCAAATCCGGAAACCGGAAGTGGTAGACGATAGGAAGGGAAGGGTTATTTTCACACCAAATTTCACATGAGGAGATATTTTACATATCATCACGAATCATTCACTTTGCATTGGTTTTATACTCGAGAAAAATCCTCTTTATTAGTTTTTTCTTAATTAAAATTATATGACGTCATCCAGCCATTCATGACGTCACAGCCTGGTCTTACATATATATTATAAATAAAATAAAATTAAAAATATTTATGTTATATCCATATCTGTTTTTTTTTATTATCATATGTCAGTGTGATGTTATAATATCCAATTTATTAATGGATAATAGATAAAGATAAAGTTTTTAAATATTTGTAAAAAATAGTTTTTAAAAATGAGCAAAAAAAAATTTTAATATGTGTAAAACGTACCTTAAAATTCAATTAAAAGATTAAAATCAAATTTAATAAATAATTATAATTATTTCATGAATTTGCAAATAATTATGTTTTTGAATGCGCGCGCACCCTTCCTCTACCCCGAGCTCCCTTCGCTTTCCTACACCTTCGGCCGGCCTCAGCAGGCAAGTTACCACTCACACTCTCACAGCGCAGTGCATTCATACGCAGAGCTGATTTCGGCTAAAATCAACCCTTAATCACTCTATAATAAAAAAATATATTGAAAATTAATTTCTTTTTATTAACTACCTATTAATTGAACCCAGAAATTATTATTGATAGAAAAAAAAAATTAAATCATACTTAAATGATATTAAATATAATATTTATAATAATAATAATAATAATAATAATTTTAATAACTTATAATTAAAAGCTTATTGATTTCACATTTTATAAATTCAATAAAATTAAAAAAAAATCCAAAAATTATTATTAAATAAATTATATATTTACTTTAATTTCCCTTCAATATATAATAAATTTTTAATTAATTTCCTATTATACAAAAACTATTATTAAAAATTCTCACAGACCTAAAAATAATTTATATTTTATTAATTTTAAAAATATCTTTAGTAATCTTTCAAATCTAACTTATTTAAATACATATTTATCTCCACTTTTTACCTACCAACGATAGTATGGAAGGTAATGTTTTCACACCAAATTTCACATGAGGAGATTTTTAAATATCTCCACGAATCATGCACTTTGTATTGGTTTTATCCTCGTGAAAAATCATTTTCTATTATCTTTTTCTTAATTTAAAATTATATGACGTCATCCAGCCATTCATGACGTCACAGCCTGGTCTTACATATATATTATAAATAAAATAAAATTAAAAATATTTATGTTATATCCATATCTGTTTTTTATTACATTAAAAGATATATTAAAATTATTTGAAATAGTTTCTGTAGCTGGAAATTAATTTACTTCAAACCGTCGGTCGGTTCGGACCTGGCCACAGGTCAACTTTTTTTAGAGATTTTAGGTTTTATATAAATACAGGTTTATTATGAGTAAAATAGTATAATATATTATAATATTGGAAGGTTATATAAATTCAGATATAAAGGAATTTTATTAGAATATAAAATAAAGAGTAGCTCAAGATGTTTAGAAGGAATGTGGCTCTTATGTGCAAAAACTTTCAGTTCTAAAGCGCCTTAGAGATTAATAGATAAATGTTTCTCGATCTTGTAAGAAAAAATAAAGTTACATATAAACTTTTTTAAATAAAATATTATATTCAACAATAATTCTACCCTTAATTATTTATATCGATATTATAGTAACGATACCTTAGAGACTGAACCATACAAAGTTTTTTCAATAATTTCATTTGTTCTATTATTTATTTATTATTGTTAGTTTTCAAAGTTTATCACTTAACTAATTGATTAATTGATCTGAAGTATTTAAATGACAAATTGAAAATTTACTTTTCAGATTCTCTAAAATAATTAATTTTCGATCATTAATCAAACTCCAGGTTGCATTTAATGTAGGGTTCAGAATTGATTTCTTGACATTCTTTTTTTAACTAAACTTTAATTATAATTAAACCAATATTAGTTTAGTCAATTAATTATTGTTAGTTTCTCTTTGAATTAGGTGGTTTATCAAATAGCTTATAATTAAAAAAAGAAGGGAGGGGCGGGAGATTTCATATCCTCTATAATTTCAAATTTAAATGACAAAACCGTTCTGTCTTTCGGTGCATTAATACGTACATTTAAGGACTGTATGTTTTATGATTATTATTTTTCAATTTATGTTCTTTAAATTATCTGAAATTGTTTCATATATTTTGTCGTTTATTTATTTTAAATAATAATCTTAATCTTAAATATTCATAGTTCATAAGGAATATTTTTTTTTAAATTACCGAGCCGCGGCTCGGTGAGCCAGGTACTAAATATATTATATATTATATAGATTATATATAGCAAGTATAACAAGATTAAATATATATGATAATAGTAAATTAATATAATAAAAATTTTTTATATTTTTATAAATTATGTATTTATTATTTGTATATGTAATTAAAAAAAATATATAAAAAATATTTGTTGGTTTATTTTAGAATGTTAAAAGATAAACTATATAAATTATTAATAGATAATTGAGAGATCAAGAAGTAAAGCTAAAGTATAACCTGAAAAGATATTAAATACGTAGATTATAATAGACAAAACAAACAATTAATACCCATTCGAGGGGTTAATTCAAATATATGCTGATTACACGCATTTTCTAACTAGCAAAACCTCTTAATTGACGAGCGAGACGCATCTTATAAGTGCCTCTGAGAGGACCCACCTCTCTTACGCTACTTATTAGTAAAAAACTTTGAACTCATATTTATTGTATTCTTTGGAGTAGTAGCAGAACAAATCTATTCAATGTTTTTCATTTTATTAAAATTTTTGACTAAATCTTGTAAATTGTGACCAAGACAAGTAGTATTATATAATTTTACGGTCCTTCCTTAATTAAAAATTGACAGATTGTAAAGATTCGCCGCCATGTTGATGCCATGCTTTGCTTATCCGTATCCTTGAAGGGGACAATTGTTATTTAATTCCTGCATCTATTGCTTACCTCCAATGGATGAGATTCAACTGCCTTTGGCCTTATTTCCTTAATGCACTCTTGCTATATACTCTACATTTTTTGAATTTCAAAACAAAAAAAAATTGATATATATTTGGGATATCGATTAATATATTTACCTTATAAGGGATGAGATTATAAAATCAAATTTAGCATGATTTAGAAGGGGATTTCAAGATACGAATAGAGCTTATTCGTTTTTATGGAAGTTTAAGCTCAATTTCATATTCATTTTCATTAAATTTTATAATAATTTTATTTTCTATATAAATATATAAGTAATAATATATATATGAGAATCAAGAGTAAAAAGATATTACTTCTTGTTGATATCTCATATAAATGAATATTTATATATTAATAATTAGGGTGGGGAGAAAAAAAATAATTTCCTAATTTCTCATAGAAAACTACGAATTGGGAAAATTATCCAAACCAAATAACAGAAAATAAATTTGGTTACAATAGGCTCTTGTCTGTTATTTGATCATTTGTTTCGATCTATAACAAAACGTAAACATTTATAAAATAGATAATTCATAGGTTATTTATTCACTCTAGTAAATATTGCAAATGAAGCTAAAATTCAAATAAAAGAGAATGATTAGTGGATATTTTATATAAATACCATCATTTAAAAGTGATAACTTGGAAATCAATATTTTTAGTTGATTAAATGTCAATAAGATTGTAATTAGTGAACTTATATTATTTCATTTATCTTAAATAGTTTATATTAATTTTATACTGGTCTTTTAGTCTAATTGCAATCCATTAAGAGATCCTTTAAAGTAAAAGGTTCTTTGAAAAACGATCTTTAACACCAAAAATATATATTATCGGTAGCTTTTCTATATCACATTATAAATAGTTATACTAAAAATAAGCCCTTTGTAGTTGATATAATGATATAATAATACAAATAATACTCTCCTTCTGAAATACTTTTTTTTTTAGATAATTTGCTAGCTATTTTAAATTTTCTTATCTCGATTGTTAATGAAAAATATTAAATATTTTATAAAATGCAAAACGATTTATTAACAAATTATTTTAATACATAAAATAATTTATATAATAGTTATATCAATAATTCAATATTATATATCTATAATAAAAAATAATTTAGCGCTTTTGACTTAAATTAATTATTTCTGCAGGCTAATACACAGTGATTCATAAATTTCAGATTGGAAAACATCAAGGAATTAATTAAAGTATTTAACGCATGCTGTGGGGGGGCAGTTTACAAATAACTGTTTATAAATATTTATATATATATACTAGCTGCTCCGAGCGCCTTCGGCGCTCTCCACACCTAGACGGGGGCTCCGCCCCCTGTACCCCCCAAGTGATACATAGTATTTGGTTAAGAGTAGTAAAAGGTTTTCATCCATTTTGTTTCAATCAGTATATTACATAAAACATTCATTTCTTTTTGTGTTCTTATTTAAAATACATTTTAATTTAATCACTAAATTAATTATATATATGATTATTGTATATGTTATATCTATCTATCTCTGTGACTCTAAGGAACTCGAAAGTTCTTGGCCGCAGCAACCACATTTCTCCAAGTGTCCCTATCCTGAGCCCTTGTCCTATCTCTCTTACGTCCCTTCCTAAACGTCCTTGGTCTTCCAAGCGGACGTTTTCCAATCGGTCTCCGCATTCTCCCATTCTAGCCACGTCCCCTGCCTATCACAGCTTTTTCGCTTTTATAACCCTAACTATTTCTGAAGATGCATAGAGGTCATGCAATTCCTCGATATGCAGTCTCCGCCATTCCCCGGTGACCTCATCTTTCTTTGGCCAATAAATGCTGGAAAGAATACTCTGAATCTACTCTCATCTCCCAGGGTCATAGACCATGCGTCCCACCCATATGATACAACAGGCAAAATAATAGGTTTATATATTTTAATTTTGATTCCTTTTGATAATAATTTTGATGAGATAAGCATCTTTACTGCATGATAACAGGCGTTTCCCGATTACAACCTCGATTTAAATTCTTCTCAAATATTATTATCCTTCGTGATTACATTCAATTTTTCTACATATTCAAATTCTACATTTTGTATATAGATTTTGTTCTAAATATTTTTTCTTATCACTATTAATTTCAATCTGAATTAGAAGAAAATTATAAATTAACTCCTCTTCCAGCCCATTTACCTATCCAGCCATCTTAATTTCTTAACACACCGTTTTTTTTAAATTTAAAATAGAAAGAGAGAAATAGTTTTAAATTATATTCGAATGGTCTATTATATTCTATATATATATCAGTATTTTTTTCTGAATTTAATACCAAGTTGATTTTCAAAATTTTCCATTCGTTATGCATATGATTTATTACATGTGTTAAAATTGAAAAAAATTCAAATATTCTAATTTTTAAATTTATATATAATTTAATATTATTTTTTATTAATATCATATCAAAAAAGAGAATTTATTAAAAATTAAAAATAAAAAAAGAAGCCTATTAATAAAAAAATATAATTGAATACAATAATTTTGATTTAAAACAAATTTTAATTTTAAAAAAATACTCAATATAAAAAAGACATAAATTTAAAACATCTCGTTTATATCATTTGTCTAAAAAACATATTTTAATTAACCAAGAAATCATTTTTGCACTTAAAATATATTTGTAATAATAATTGATACAAAATCAAAAATAATATAATTTAGTTATTTTAATTTACGTTTTGAAAATATTTTTGTATTCATAAAACATTAAAAATAATATATTCTGTTTTTTTAAGCTTTCTCACTTTCAAATAGAAAAGATGAATTATTCCAATATATAGAAAGAATAAATAAAAATTAAGTTATATATAATCTAAATATTTTATTAAATAAATTAAAATGAGAACTTTTAGAATAAATTATTTAATTGAATTGATAACGGAATTTTATAAATTAAACCACATATTGATATTTGTTATTGTAAATTTATTCAAAAAATACAAAAATATACACAACGTCTCGATTGCAGAAATAGCAAATATCAATATGTGGTTTAATTTACAAAATGCCGTTATAAATAAAAACAACCACCAAAGTTTTAATAATTTAATATAATTAAATTGATATTTGAATATTAGAATTTAAAATAAAAAGTGAAATATTACAATAATTTTTAAATTCTGAACAAATGTCAAATTATCGCCACCAGCGCCTCTATGATCTAGTATGGTAACTAAACTATTTTTAATTAATTAGCACCCCCTGGACACACCTTACCAATTAGCGGTTTAATAAAAGAAGTCTGACATGCCCTGAGACCTACTGAATATGCATAAAAAATTTCATAAGAATCGGTACAGCCGTTACGGAGGAGTATCATTTCAAAGTTTTGTGACACGAGAATTTTATATATAAGATATCACACTTAGCCAATGTGTTGAAATATATTTAAATAATGATAATATACTTGTTTTATAATTTATATTTTTAGTTTAAAAATTGTTTAATAAAAGTATGAAAATATTATACATATCATTTAAATATAGTAAAAACTCCATTTATTGAAGTAGTAAACAAATTTGAGTCCAATATTTTGAGAATAAATGATCTCCTAATTTAGAAATTATTTGATAATTTACCTATATCTCAAACTATTATTGCTTTCGAGATTATACCTTATATATTTACATATTATACCTAATTATTCTATTCTATATGACTAAATATAAATTGAATTAAAATTTTATAATTTTTTAAAATTAATGTTATAATAATGAACCAAAACGTCAAATTATTATCAAATATGTAATTAACAAATAAAAATTATTTGCTTATTTAAATGTTAAATTATTAAATAGCGAAAATCACATTTTTTTATATTTACCGTGCATATAATACAATCTACAATAACTTAAACTACACTAGTAGTAAATTAAATATAAGGGTAACGGAACGAGTGTATGATAATTGATTAAAAATACCTCCAATATATGGTTTTAATATATTTTTGGAATGCTGTGTGCCATCAAATCAAGAAAGAGATATCTGTCAACTGTAATGGCTGACTCACCATCAAGATTAGTGAAAGCTTTTAAGAATACGAAAATAAAAAGAGAAAACTGATAAGTTTATAAGCAGATGTTATCAATATTCATAAGGTGGAATAGATTTTTATTTGTTCACATCGTATTTATTTTTCACTTGATTTGTTTGATATAGGTTATTATTTATATTATGCACCAATATTATGTTGGTTTTGTTTGAGAAGACAAGTAATTTATTCTCATTGTGATTTACTGGATCATAAAAATTGAAAAACTCCAGTGTTTGACAGTTCTATTTATTTCTTAAATAAACTGTTTTAGAATTTTCGAATTTTTAGGTAATGTAACTACACTTTGCACGGAGAGCAGGAAGCATTCTATGACCCTTGGTTGGAGGGAGGCTGTGGAATGGTCTGAACCTGAAGATTTGCTTTTCTTATCTTTGCTTGGTGTGACATTGTTTCACAAGTAAGAGTCGACAATATTTCAGTGTTAAAAAGTGAAACTTTCGATTCTGGACACTTTTTGATCATTAGAGATGCATTGTCAACCAGTAATTGCACATTTTTTCTTTTTTGTTAATAAATTATTTTTGGCTTAATAAAGGAATTATAAATCTATGCCTCTTCCTTAAACCTAAGACTATCTTTTTCCGTATAAAAAAAGCAGTTAGGAATCACATATTAAGATTCAAAGTGAAAAAATCATTCTCTGATGTCTTTTTCCTATATTTTTTTTTAAAAGAATTGAAAATTTTATCATCTAAGGTAAAACAGATGAATATGACGTGTTTTCTATATTTCAAAAACAAAAACTTTTGCGAAAAACATTGTGGGACGATTGTAGTCATCTACGGCACCAGATGAAGCGTCTTCTTAAGCTATAAGTGAAACGTTTAATAAGAAGGATTTTTTGTCCGCCATCTTGAAGCTAAATACAAGTGAAATTTCATCATCTTTATTTCAAAGATTTATGATTTCTTCTCTATTGAAATTTTGTAAGTATAATTTATTCGACGTTTCTTTAAAATTAATATTAAGACTTACATATTTATATTTACCTACATTTGCTTAAAATTGAAAAATTTAGTAAAACGAGATAAATATTCATAGACCCAGTCTTGTTTTACCTCTCCGACTTCAGAATTGTGCCTTGATTTAATCACTACAAAAATCTTAATAAAGGTTCAGAGAAGTTAAGGACTACAATAATATTATGAAGCCTACTTCATTAACTAATTGACTTAGTGGTAAAGCAAAAACAAATAACCAAAGCATTTATTTCTTGGAATATGATGAAATGTTGCTATAATAAAATAATATAATAATAATCTATATATATAAAAAAAGGTTTTTGTCTGCACATTGCTCAGAATTTAAAAATTTTTGCATATCTTCGCGTTTCATGACCTCTAGAATCCAAAAGTGACTTTAGAATTTTTCACGTCTGTCTGTCTGTCTGTCTGTCTGTCTGTCTGTCTGTCTGTCTGTCTGTCTGTCTGTCTGTCTGTCTGTCTGTCTGTCCGGAAAATTACTATTTTATAGACTCAGAATTGGCTGAACCGATTTCTTTGAAATTACATCACAATATTCTTATATACCTCTAGAGTAACATAGGCTATACATTTTATTAATATCTTATCAATAACCGCAGAAATTAATTTTTTAAAGTTTATATAATTCTCCGTGTTGTTCATTCAAGAGCAGCTCGCGGCTCACTGTCGGCCTAGCGGAATCATTTCAAACAATGAATTATCATAGCGATTCCCAATAGAAGAATTATTATAATATTTCCCTTTTTATTTTAAATTCTAATATACAAATATCAATTCAATTAGATAATTTATTCTAAAAGTTCTCAATTTAATTAAAATATTTATTAGATCATATTTTTATCTTAAATTATTTTTTATTTAATTGAATATTTCTTCTTTTCTATAATATATATATAATAATATATAAATTTTATCATTGAATAATAAAAAAAAATATTATTTAACCTGAATTAAAATGACTGAATTATATTATCTTTGTTTTTTATTTTAATTTAATTACTCTATTATTAATTACTAAATATATATATATATTATATAAAAATTAAAATATGATGATATAAAGTTGTTTTAAATTTTTGACATTTTTAAATTGGGTATATTTTTTAAATTTATTAAAATGTCTTTTTTATTTATTATGTTTAAAAGATTCATTTTTATTATGTGATATTAATAAAAAATAACGATGCTCTGTGCAAGTCGAATCATGTTGCACATAATTAAATAACAATTGCCAAACAAAGAATATAATATTTTTTTAAATTCTTATATTTAAATATCATTTCAATTAAATAATTTATTCTAAAAGGTCTCATTTTAATTAATTTAATAAAATATTTAAATCACCATTCAATTTTTTATTAATAGGCTTCTTTTTTTATTTTTAATTTTAATAAATTCTCTTTTTTTTTGATATGATATTAATAAAAAATAATATTAAATTGTATATAAATATAAAAATTAGAATATTTGAATTTTTTTAAATTTTAACACATGTAATCAATCATATGCATTAAGAATGGAAAATTTTTAAAATCAACTTGCTATTAAATTCAGAAAAAAAATACTGATATATAGAATATATAGACTATTCGAATATAATTTAAAACTCTTTCTCTCCTTCTATTTTAAATTAAAAAAACGGAGTTTTAAGAAATTTAGATGCCATATGCAACATGGGTGGGTAAATGAATTGAGCTGGAAAAGGAGGCAATTTATAATTTTCTTCTAATTCAGATTTAGGACAAATCGTACAACATTATATCAAATCTCGCTAAGAACATTCAATATTTTTGTACACAAATTATTCAGAGTATTGGCTAAGCGTATCACTCACAATCAGTTTATATTGAAATTTATATAAATTAACAAAGTAAAAATTTTTATTTGTTTAAATTTTATTATAATGAATCAAAAAAAATTAAATATATAGATCACATGATTAAGAGAATCAAAAAACTTGACAGAAAATAACTGTTGGATGGAGGTCGGACATGACAGAAACTGTAAGCGAAATCTTCATATTGCGACGAATAATTTTCAAATCCCCTAGCAAATGTAATGATCAAGAAATATTATACTCTATTTCACTATAATAACATAGAAAATACTTAAGAACCATAGGCGGTGGAAATATTAGGAGATATCATTGCGGGTTCAGGCCAAATCGACCAACATTAATTAAGATATTTTCATTATGACAGATATTAGGAAAAAAAACCGCGAATTCAATATTTCTGTTCACTAATTATTTGTAGACTTTAGTAAAACATACGCATGACTCAATAGATCCGGATAAACTTTTTCAAATTTTCAATCTTCAAATTTGTCTTGAAGGTAGTAAAGAAAGAATAAGATGCGGAAATAAATTGTAAAATATTAGGTTACCCAGACGACTTAAATATAATAGGAGATTCGGCAATTGCAATTACAGTTAGCGAGGAAAATTTAATGGAGGTTTGAAATTAATAGTGATAAGAAAAAATATTTAGTATCAAAGAGGAAGAGTATTAACATACAAAATCTTAAGATACAAAATGTAGAATTTGAATATGTAGAAAAATTGAATGTAATCACGAAGGATAATAATATTTGAGAAGAATTTAAATCGGGGTTGCAATCGGGAAACGCCTGTTATCTTGCAATAAAGAGGCTTATCTCTTGAAAATTATTATCAAAGGGAATATATAAAAAGATTATTTTGCCTGTTGCATTATATGGGTGGGAGGCATGGTCTATGACCCTTGGAGATGAGAGTAGATTCAGAGTATTTGAGAATAGGATTCTTCCCTGCATTTATTGGCCAAAGAAAGATGAGGTCACCGGGTATGGGGGAGACTGCATAACAAGAAATTGCATGGTCTCTCTGCATCTTCAGAAATAGTTAGGGTTATAAAAGGGAAAAAGCTGCGATAGGCAGGGCACGTGGCTAGAATGGGAGAGGAAAAAGATATTGGTGGGAAGACCGATTGGAAAACGTCCGCTTGGAAAACCAATGACGCGTAGGAAGGGACGTAAGAGAGATGGAACAAGGGCTCAGGATAGGGACACTTGGAGAAATGTGGTTGTTGCGGCTAAGAACTTTCGAGTATCTTTGAGCCACATAGGTAGATAGATATAACATATACAATAATAATATATATAATTAATATAGTGATTAAATTAAAATATATTTTTTAAATAAGAACACAAAAAGAAATGAATGTTTTATGTAATATACTGATTGAAACAAAATGGATGAAAACCTTTTACTACTTTCAACCACCAAATACTATGTACCACTCGGGGGTACAGGGGGCGGAGCCCCCGTCTAGGTGTGAAGAGCGCCGAAGGCGCTCTGAGCAGCTAGTTTAATAATAAAATTATTAATATATTAAATAAGATAATAAGATAATAAAATGAAGGAAAATGAAAAATGGGTGCTTTTATTAGTTTTTCTGTGTTATCTTTTAATAGAAATCTATATTAATAAAAAAAGCTGGAGTGTCTCCACTCGAATATCTCGCAAATTTTAATTGAATTAAATAACATAATATATTTAAATTTATTTAATTATAAATTAATTCCGGTACTTTCAGCGATTCAATCAATCTAAAATTCTATATATAGCAATTTTATATAATTTTTAATCATGTGAAAAACTACCAAACATATATCTTTATTTTTACGGTCAGATTAGAGGAAAAAATTAGCTGGAGTGTCTCCACTCGACTATCTCTCAATTTGAATTGGATTAATTAACACATATATTTTATTTAAATTAAATTTAATTAATTATAAATTATAAATTAAAATTAATAAATAATATTTATTAAACCAGCGCATGTTTAGCACTTTGTTGATGGCACCACCACCATCGTGTTAAAAAATTAATTCTGGTACTTTCAGCGATTCAATCAAGCTGAAATTCTATATATAACAGTTTTATACAATTTTTAATCATTTGAAAAACTATCAACATGCCACTACGAATTTTGAATAATGCCCGTATACCAAATTTCATGATTCTAGCTCAAACCGTTTTTGAGTAATCTTGTCTACATATACACACACACACACACATACATTTTTCTCAACCTTAGTGAAAATGATTCAGGAACCTTCAAAACGTATAAAAACATCAAAATCTCAACATCGAAAATTTTCGTGATCGCAATACTATCTCTGGCGAGATAGTAAAAATGAAAACGTGGTAAGTAATGACTCTCTTTCGAATAAAGCTACATTTCTCAAAAGTTGATAGAAAACCACTAATTTTGAATAATGCCCGTGTACCAAATTTCATTATTCTAGCTTAAACCGTTTTTGCGCAATCTTGTCCACACACACACACACACACACACACACACACACACACACACACACAGAGAGAGAGAGACAGACAGACAGACATTATCCTCAACCTTAGTGAAAATGACTCAAAATGTATAAAAACATCAAAATCTCGACATCGAAAATTTTCGTGATCGAAATACTATCTCTGGCGAGATAGTAAAAATGTAAAAAAAACAATTTAAAAACACTCTTTTATTTAAATGCACTAAAAACGAGAAAATAATTTCTCCACACCACGATTTCCTTACAATTAATCAAATCTAAAAAATGAAAGCGTGTGCGGCAAACATGCAGGAAAAGGAAAAGAATACGAAGAACATTTCACTGTATATACACAAACCTTTCTGTTTTTTTTCCTTTTTCACTATACTTGAACTATGTCTATTTGTGTTGGGAAATTCCATTCCTCAACAGATGGAAACTCTGATATTGTAGTCCAGCTATGTATTAATTAATACTTTCATATCCATATATCATAGATGCCAAGAAATTAATAATTACTTTTTCATGTATATCTTATGTATATTTTATTATTACTTAATTAATAAATGTCCATCATTGTTTTTTAAACTCTGCTATTTTTACCGACCGACGATATCTTGTCCACACACACCAAATTTCACATGAGGAGATTTTTACATATCTCCACGAATCATGCATTTTCTTAACAGAAAAAAGTATTTTTAGCATGATGTCTGTCCGTCCGTCCGTCTGTCCCTCCGTCCGTCCGTATAGATGTGTACAGCCTGAACGGCTGAACGGATTTTGATGAAATTTGGTATATTTACTTAATGCATCAGTGGGATGAATTGATCAACTTTTGGTGCAATTCCGGAAACCGGAAATGGTAGTATTAGCGATCGACGATAATAAGGGAAGGGTTATTTTCACACCAAATTTCACATGAGGAGATTTTTTTATATATCACCACGAATCATGCACTTTGTATTGGTTTTATCCTCGGAATAATCATATTTATTAGTTTTTTCTTGATTTAAAATTATATGACGTCATCCAGCCATTCATGACGTCACAGCCTGGTCTTGCATATATATTATAAATAAAATAAAATTAAAAATGTTTATATTTATTATTTATGTATGCCTATCTGTTTTTTATTACATTAATAGATATATTAAAATTATTTGAAATTGTTTCTGTAGCTGGAAATTAATTTATTTCAAACCTTCGGTCGGTTCGGACCTGGCCACAGGTCAACTTATTTAATCGTATGACCAAGCTTTCTCTTACAATTTGAAGTAGAATTTGCGTTTGTCCCAGCTTGTTTGGCACCCACTCTTTCATTTTTTAGATATGATTAATTCCAAAGAAATCGTTGTGTGTGGAGAAATTATTTTCTACTTTTTAGTAAATTTAAATAAAAGCGTGTTTTTAAAAAGTTTTTTTTTTTTTTTTTTCATTTCCTAATTTTTACTCTTGATAGAAATTTCGCCAGGTTATAGTGTGAATGTTGAAAAAATCTAATTCAGGTCGATTCTCCACCTCAAAATACTATATATATTAAATCGGTGGTATAGGGCAGTGCTCCGCAACCGGTGTGCCGCGGCACACTGGTGTGCCTTAAAGGAGATAATAATAATAATAATAATATAATAATAATTATATAATAATAATAATTATGCGGATTTCTAAGTTTCATTTGATCGCGGCGGCACACCTGTATCTCCTTTAAGGCACACCGGTTGCGGAGCACTGGTATAGGGGACTGATTATTATTATTATTATTATTATTAATAGATTATTGGTTTATATATATATATATATATCTTTTAAAAAACCAACCGTTAATATTTTGCCACCGGTGGGAGGTCGGATTTGAACTTGTCGATCGTAAGAAACTCTTTCTTGGATGATGACATTGAGCTTACTGAATTGCAGGAAGTTATTGCTCGTTGTGGCTCTTGAAAATGGCCTGGCTCGGACGGAATTCCTTATGAGCTTTATAAACTCATGCCTCCCTGCTGGGACCATTATGTCCTGAATCTCTACAATTTGGTTCAGAGATGGAAACTCTACCAACTGACTGGGCGGAGGTGCTGATGTCACACCTTTATAAGGGCGGCTCGCCGACTGACCCTTGTAATTACATAGACATTGCATTGATAAACACAATCGCAAAGTTATTCACTTCTATCCTGGTCAGTCGGATCATGAGTTCGGCTAAGGGGGAGGGAATCCTTCCCGAGGAGCAGAACGGATTCAGGAAATCGAGGAGTTGTACTGACTCTATTTTCTTTCTAAGCTCTATTGTTAGTATATATCTAGAATATAAGTAGAACCCAGTCTACGCCACATTCGTTGATTTTCGAAAGGCTTTCGATTCTCTGGACTATGGAGTATTGTGGCCTAAACTTTCCCACCCAGATATTAGCACAAAGATTATAAACATTTTGAAAAGCATCTATGACCAGGCAACTATGCTATTAAATTACTTAGATGAGAGGGTAGCTGTGACAAGAGGTGTGCTGCAGGGTGATTCTTTAGGTCCTTTGATATTCTCTTTGTTTATTTCGGATCTGATCTCTTTCTTGGGGGAGGGGGAGGAGGGACTGTTCGGGGGTATGCATTACATCGCAGAAGGAGGTGCTGGGCTTACTATACGCAGACGATCTGGTCTTGCTCGACTCATCTTGGTCTGGAGCAAACAGAAAGCTAAAAGCATTACCAGATTACTGCGACCACATCCTACTTGAGATAAATTTAGGGAAAACAAAGTCTGTAGTTTTAAAAAAGGAGGAAGGGGTACTCACAATCCATTATTTTACAGGTATCAAAGGTTGGAGATAGTAAAAATTTTACATATCTGGGAGTAATTTTCGTCTTCTGGGCTCTTTGCCAATTCCTGACGAGTTCATCAGGAAGAGCCAGTTTGAGTCTCATAGGGTGAGAGAGATTTTGATGAGGTCGAAATCTAATTATCTACAATCCATGGTGAGCTCGGTTCTTTTATACTCATTCAAATGAGTTACGAGGGCAGGTCCGTGACTTTTTGAATGAAACCCAGGCTTTTGGATAAAAAATTAAATTAACTTTTATTAATATATTCGTTTATATTTATAGATAATTACTATTTTTCAATATTATGTAATATATAAAAATTACTATTTTTAAATATTATGTATTATACAATTAGTAATTGTTATAAAATAATACCTCCTAGGTTACCTGGGATGAACCTGAATATTGCATTGTTACATTGGAGTTAGATATGAATGTAAAATTCCAGCTCATTCGTACATTGGGAAGTGGGTCAAATTCACCTTACATGATTTGACAACAGGACACGATGTGAAACTAAATAAAAGCGTGTAATAATAAAAACAAGAACTATGATTAGTTAAAAATTTAGGGGAAAAATAAATATGAATTAATAATAAAATCTTAACTCAAGCCAGAGTGAATTATTATTATTTAAAACCAAATTTTTTTGTTTTTTTTTTTATTCATTTATATATACGAGATATTATTTATATTACAATTAAAAATAAATTAATTTTCAATAGTCCCTCGATATCATGTTCATCATCACAATTATTATCAACCATTATAACTGCAATTTTCGCTTTGAATACCTAATAGTCCTATTATCACCAATAATCATGTCATATTAGGTATTAGCGTTTGAGATTTGAAAAAAAAACCTAATTGGGCGTCATATCGCTCGGTTTTATCCCTTACATTTAATCAGTTTTTTAATTTTTTTATAACTTTTTATGAAAATTTAAATTTAAAATGAAAATATTGTATTTAGGTATTTTTTTTAACCAGGAATTAATAACTAACATATTGTTTAGTAAAAATTCAATTTATATGTACCTTCGTCAATTATTTTCCCATTTCCTGATTTTTCAATTAATAATCACGGGAAGGTATAATGGGGGCTTATAAGTCTGTTAAGATGTCAATGCCTGCCATTGATTGATGAATAACACATTAATTTGATCTCTTTCAATTAACAAAATGCAAATATATGTACATAACCTAATGGCCTCCTATCGTTGTTTAGTGATTCTATTTCATAAATGAATCTAAGAAATATTTTCATTTAACCAAATTCATTTTAATATCTGCTTCCAAATAAAATTAAAGAAATTAATTGAAAATAGATATAGAATGAAAGTTATAGTTATGAAAGTATTTATTATGTTTATTTTTTTTGAACTTGGACATATAATGAAAAAACTAATATTATATTTTTGACTGGAATAATATTTAAGCGTTTGATTCCATTCGATCTAAAACAGTTAAAAAATAAAACATTAACTTATGTATATTATTTTTGTTTTAAATAAATTTTGAAAAAATAACTGTATTTATTTAAAACTTATTTTCGAACAATTATACTATTATTTTTTTATCTTTTATACTCTTTATCAAATCGTTGACATTTTTTCAATTGGATAAAATAAAAAAAAATTGATCAAACACTGTAAATATAATTTAGTAATTTAATTAATTTCATATTTATATCTACTAGATATACGACGCCGTCTCTATATTATAACTCTAATGTTTGTTAATTATAATAATTTTTTTTTTCTTTTTATTTCTTTGTAAAGTTAACGGAAATTAAAAAATATCTAGCACATCTATCCAAAGAAATAATCATGTTCTTTTTATCACCCTTCTCTTTATTTTCTAGATCCTTGGACAACTTCCTTTTTTTTACTCCTTTGAATGGATAAAACATGAGATGACCGCAAAGGTTGTTCAAATATCCGGGTATTTTTTTCCTTCTAGTTTAATTATGCTAAAAAAATATCTTAAAAAAAGTTTAACTTGGCAATTCCCATGAGAAGCATTCCCTAAATTCACATTACATTAATAATTAATTTTTATTGGTTAAAAAACACACATTCTTAATTAATATACTTAATACTGTGAACATCAATTTTGTATATCCCTATTTCGATATGTCTATTGTAACAATATATAAAACAATTATTTTTCCGGTTGTATTGTATGGATGTGAGGCATGGCAAGACGAGACTAGATTTAGAGTAATTGAGAATAGGATTCTTCGAAGCATTTATGGGCCAAAGAAAATGGCGGAGACTGCATAACGAGGAATCGCATGACCTCTATGCATCACCAGTAGTTAGAATAATAAAATCGAGAAGGCTGCGATGGGCAGGGTACGTGGCTAGAATGGGAGAGGAAAGAATGGCGAAAAATATATTGTTGGCGAGACCGAGTGGGAAACGTCCGATTGGAAAACCAAGGACGCGGTGGGTGGAGAATATAGGAATGGACGTGAGAGAAACGAGAGAGTGTAGGGATTGGAGGGTTGTGGCTCAGGATAGGGATACTTGGAGAAGTGTGGTTGCTGCGGCTAAGAATTTTCAAGTTCAGTAGAGGCACAGAGATAGATAGATAGATAGTAACAATAATATAATTACAAACTATTAACTAATAATAATGAAATTCAATAAGTTAACAGATGATGATAATCAAATTCTAAATTATTTATTTATTTATAGCCTCTATTTGGCTTCCACAATTACAGAAATTATATAAATATTATATTATATAATTATAATAATATAATTATTTACAAAAAGTTTTCTTTTCTTTTTTCTTCCTTTCTTTTTTATTACTAAATATTACATATTTTATTTAAAAAATAGAAAAGAAACACGATATTTTTATTTATGCCATGAAACAATTATTGAATTTTGGAAATTGATTAACATTATACTGATTTTTTAGAGCATTTGTTTATCATTATTTTTATCATTTAATATTTAATTTTGTAATCTAATCATCATACAACTTACTGAACATTGTCATTATATTTAATACAACCCGATAAGGTGGAAAATACTTTTATTTTAATTAAAGTTAAATATATAAAATTGAATCGATTTATTTTGCCGTATAAATATAAATATAGGAGCTAACTAAGTCCATTATATGTTTATATCTCGTGGATCTTTTTTTTTAAATTGAATAATAAGGTTGAAATTTACTATTGAATTAGTTCTTGACTGTTGGCTTGATTGAAATTGGTGAGAAGTATGTTTATGGGAAAACCATTTGGGGAAAAACATGGTCGCAAAACAATATAATACACTGATTCCCAAAGTGGACTCTACCGTCCCCAGGTGGGTGCTGCAGCGGTCCAGGTGGCTACTAAAATATAAATGAAAAGAAAAAAAATGTATATATTGGTATTATATATATATAATCGGATTGAAAAAAATATTTTATAATATAAACGTTTATATAATTTAATTATATATAATATTATATATAATATAATAAAGAAAAAAGAATAAAAATAGAAAAAAAGGAAAAAGAATAGAAAAAAGGTTGTTCAAACTGTAACCGGAAAAAGTTACCAAAAGAATAATTTGTACTTTTGGATCCGTCGAAGGTTTAAATATTATTTTGTGAACTTTTATAGGGATACAAAGGCAGAATAGGTAAAGTTTAAATTAAATAAGCGGGAGTGTCCTCCCCTAGACTTTCCCGCATATAAATAGGTATAAAGAGTTGTGAATGAATATTTAGAATGTGTAAACTTGGTATTGATAAAGAGCCAGTTCGTATTAGTTTATTGGTGTCAAATTTGATATTTGGTAACATTTATATATATATATATATATATAGAATAAAGTGCTACTTCCGGTTAACTGATATTTTAAATGTAAAAAAAACAGATATGGATATAATATAAATATTTTTAATTTTATTTTATTTATAATATATAAGGGCTGACTGTGACGTCATGAAGTGCTGGGTGACGTCATATAATTTTAAAATAAGAAAAAACTAACTTCCGGTAGTCAGATCATGATGAAATTTGGTATCTCAATTTTTGAAGTGAAACTTCTTTAGCGGCGTCCTGACATTTGGTTGAGAATGGAGAGTGAATTGAAAAATTGAAATTTCGTAACGCATTCGTAACGCAAGAGAGAAAAAAGATATAGATATAACGAGTGAGAATGAGATAGCCTCTATCTCCGTCTCTCTTTTGTGCGGTGTTTCGTTCTTGAGAAAGAGGCTATCTGCGTCTTTCTTTTGTCCGGTCTTTCGTCTTTGAGAAAGAGGCTATCTGCGTCTTCGTTTTGTGCTGTCTTTCGTTCTAATACCCTCTCGCTAGGTCCAAAGTCCACGGCGCGCATGCGCGCTAGTACGTTGACGCGGAATAATATTTCTCAGCCTCTGCTGGGTCAAAGAATAAAAATTAGTATGTGACCTCACAGTTACCGCCTTTTAGATATATATCTATTCTTAAAATAAAATTAAAAATATTTATATTATATTCATATATATGTAAAATAATAATTATATTATTTTAATATTCCTATAAGTTGGTATCACAATTTATTATTATTATGAATTATTTATAAGTAATTAATATTATTAATTGGTATTAATAAATAAATAATATTAATTATATTAACTTAATATTTCTAACTTTGTATTACAATAATGAGACGGAATTGTTGTGTGTTAAATTAGATTTAATTAAAGATTGAATTTAGAATAATTAAAAGGGTTATTGAAACCGCGTATGCTGATTAGGGAATGACAAGATTGAATAGGTTCAATTAAAAAATGCTTATATAAAATTATAACTAAAAATGATTTATTTAATAAAACTATAAGAATTTAAATTACAATTTAATTAATTTTTTGTGAATAAATAAACATATATAAAAAACTATATATAAAATTTGAATTTTCATTTATTCATTCATTTAAAATTATTTTCCGATTGTTCCTTTAAAATAACCCCTCTTAGGGGGTCGGAAGGGGAGGCAACATAAGGGAATTTTCTTTCACTTTGTTATTGGGAAAAACCAGGGGGGGGGACAGTCTTACCAGGAAAAACCCAAATTGTCAGCGTCCACTCTGGGGTTTTAAACAGTTTTAAAGGAAATGTTAATTATAAGTTCATTTCTCAACGAGTTGTATCTTTAAATTATTTTTATTAATTTAATTAATTATAATTAATTTATAGCCAATAATAGTTTATTATAGCTAATAATTTTTTAATTTTTAGTGTAATTTGCATGATCATTATTTATATAAAAAAATAAACACATTTTGCAATTTCCCAGAAAGGCTTATAATGTCAAGCTCCCACATGTGTCCATTACAATTAAGAATAAGTAAGTTATGTTTGTCACGTTCACACTTCCACATGTGAACATTACAATTGAAATAGTATGATTCGACATAATTTTTCTCTATTTCTCTCTCACTCACACTCTCAACTAAAATTTATCTTATTCTCTAGATTGTAAGAAGTTTCACTTCCGCCACGTGTACGATGCTGCACATGTTACTTTTTTTCATATTTTTAAATCTATATACAAAATATGAAGCAAATATCTCGAAGCAAACTGGTACTTTACTTGAAAGGTAAACGCAACCAGTGTAGGTAAAGTACCACTTCCGGTTAACCGATTTTGACGAAATTTTGATAGAAATCTACAAACTGTGAATAATATCGGTGTACCAAATTTCGAAGTCCTAGCTTGATTAGTTTTTGAGTAAATTTGCTTACAGACATTACATACATACATACATACATACATACATACATACATACATACATACATACATACATACATACATACATACATACATACATACATACATACATACATACATACATACATACATACATACATACATACATACATACATACATACATACATACATACATACATACATACATACATACATACATACATACATACATACATACACACACACACAGACATAATTCGAAAAATGGTATTTTCCGACTCAGGGAGGTCTAAAACGTCAAGATCTATCGAAATCTCGAAGTCGAAATTTTTGACGATTCCAATACTTCCCTTATACGAAGTATGCGGGAAAGTAATTATACGAAGTATGCGGGAAAGTAAAAAAAATTATAATATTTATGAAATATTTAATGTAAATAAAGAAAATAATAGTAGAAAAAATAGAAATAAATATATAAAAAGATTTAAAGAGAATTGAAAAATAGAAAAAAATATAAATAATAATTTACAATTCAGGTGTAATTAATTACAAAGGAAAAAAAACAAATTACACAAAAAAAAATTAATAATTGAATAAATAAATAAATGAAAAAATACATCAAAAACTCCAATACAAAAAGAACAACAAAAGAGAGAGAGAGAGATAGTAACGAGAAAACAACAGAAATGAAAACAAGAAAGTTATCCTCAAACATTTACAAAAAAAACCTGCATCCCCATCTGGATTCTCTTCTAGGTGTGACTAGAAACAGTATGGGAAATTAATCACCATAACACTATTTAAAATAAATAAATAATTGTAAATGTGTAAATGTAAATTGTGGATGGATATTATTTATAGATAATTATATTTTTATTTTATTATCATTCTTCAATCCAACATAATTCGTTACTAATTTGAATTTCATTAGCCTTGAATTCAACTTGTTTGTGCAATATGAAGATTTATGTTTCGTGAAGTATTTTGGTCAGAAGGTGGTTCAGAACTATGCAGACGTTGAATGCTTTAACTCTCAAGAGTTCGTTTATTTACTCTCGACACGGGCCTCCTGCATTTCTTTTTATTTCAAATGAACTCTTTAATAACAGGAACATTGAAATAATACTTCACCAGTTCACTTAATAAAATTAAATAATTGGAACACAACCAATACATTATTTATTTATCTTGACGAATATGATTTAATTCTATTTTTTAATATATCTATCTATCTATCTATCTATCTATCTATCTATCTATCTATGTACCTCTACTGAACTCGAAAGTTCTTGGCCGCAGCAACCACACTTCTCCAAGTATCCCTATCCTGAGCTACAACCCTCCAATCACTACACTTTTCCCACTCGGTCTCGCCACCAATATATTTTTCGCCATTCTTTCCTCTCCCATTCTAGCCACGTGCCCTGCCCATCGCAGCCTTCTCGATTTTATAATTCTAACTATATCTAGCGATGCATAGAGGTCATGCAATTCCTCGTTATGCAACCTCCGCCATTTAATATATATATATGTAAATTATTATTTCTTATATAGCATGTTGAAAATTAATCTTTACTTTGATTTACATTTGGGTATCATGTTTATATTTATTTCTTTAAACATTGTTAGAATTGGCTGAAAACAGAAGAACATGCAAGAAGTGCAAGTGAAGTTGCTATTGAAGTGTAAATACCTAAACATTATTATAAATATGTAATCAAATAGATTTTTAGAAATGTATAACATAATAAAATACCAACATTTCCCACTTAATAATCTATTATGATTCGAGCTGTTACACTTACTAAGTATTTATTATTATTATTGATATTTTTTGTTTTATCATTTTTAAATTGTGAATCGTTAATTGTTTCTTTTGAAACTAACTAATATTTATCCTATATATATCTATGTTTAATTTATTTTTATAAAAACCTAGAAAAAATAATTAAGAACCTCTTTTATTTGATTGAAAAAAAATAATCTATTTCTCATACTTTATGATAATCGTAAAATCCTTGACTTTATGACTTTATTATTGCTCTTTTGAACTTAACAGTTCATTTCTTTCGTTTTTCATAAAAAATTATGAATCTACATTAGATTACATAAATTATATTATATTTTTCAAATCGATAGTCTAGTTTAGAGGTATTCAATTGAAAATGTTAAAAATAAATAAAAACATGTGAAAATTTGTTATTTAATTCGACAACCACAAATAAACAACTAAACGCATGCCTGAAACTTTATGATCTCTCTAGTAGTTGAAAACTAAAAAAAAATTCCTCCAAAATCATGTGTTATCATTGTCATCTTTTAAATAATCCAATAAAACCAAGCGTGATGGAAATAATTAATCCATAGTAATAGAAACCTTAAAACATCAATGGAGTTGATCATTTTCTTCTTATAGATTTGGTTCTCTTGCAGTAATGAATGCATTCTTTAATCAAATGTTCTCTTGTTTATTTAAAAAAAAAACTAAAATTTGACATTTAAGAAATATTAATGGAATATATTATTTTTTCAAAAATTATTTTGTTTACAATACAAGTCGTAGAGATGCATATTAGGATCATTTTCATCTCACATGTTATGTTAATAAGCAAAACTTGGGGAGATATATATTCTTAATGCATTTCATTGGTGTTTTTTACTTTTTAATAAGATGATAATATGATAATATGATTTTTCATTACATGAAATATTATATTTTTGAAAATAAACAGGGGATCTAAAGGATGTAATTTAAACATAATTAATAAATTCTACTAATGTTTTTTAAATGATAAGTATTTAAAATATGACAAGTTCCATTTTTATTATGAATAAATTGTTTTTCTTCCACCACGCATGGTTTTATTGATGTTTTTTGGATCACCCTATATATGAGATAACTATAATATATTTCAGGGGTCGTCAAACTTTTTTAAAGTTGTTTGTAAATGGTCATCTGTAAATAATGAACAGTATTGAGATTTTGTATACTTCATTTTCGAAAATGTCTTTTCACATTGGTATGTACTTCCAAATACAGAAATAAACCCTCGAACATATGATTTTAATTGACCGTGTTCATTCTCGGAAAGATATTCATGTTTCATATTGTTCTAGAACCATATACCTTTGAACTTCGTTTTAAGAGTGTCATCATTTTACAGATAAATAACTTCCAACTAAAGTTGTGATGGAAGTTCGTCAATCGTACACGAAATGGACTTTGAAATATGAAAAAAAATTTTTGCATTTGCATAAAAAATGGCAATATTGGCCGGATTTAAAAAGATGGCGGGCTGGATTTGGTCCGCGGGCCGTAGTTTACCGACCCCTGATATATTTTATGATTATTTTCGTCATATTTTTCTTGATCAGTGATCTAGTCTTATTCATACAATTGTTTAGTTAGTTCAAAATGTTATTCTTTATTTTATTTAATATAAAATTAGTAAATGCTTTTAATTTTATTGACCAAATTATCAGATTCTGACTATAATATAATATATGATAGTAATTATTAGAGATCATATCTTAATCTTTAAAATAACAACGAATAAAAACTTGATAATCATAAATTAGATAATAAGTATAATTAATACGAAAAGAGGGATAAAATTATATTATAAAAACCATTGATATATAATTTTATAAATTTTCTATTATGGTTTATTCCAATCAACTGTTTCCATTTATTTATTACTCTCGTAATTAGGTGATGCAAACAATTTTATAAAATCTTCTACAATTTCAATAAAAGGAATACTATTTTTAAATTTTCCACCTTCTCTAAGCAACTCGCTTTTTGATTTTGTTTGTATGAAGTTAATTTTAACTCAGCTTCTCTTTTGTTCTGGTTCTGGCTCTTCAAACAATTTTTGATTAGATTAGAAATGTCAATAAGACTCAAGTGGCTTTTCTCTTTTCGATGATTAAAATCATATTATTTATTACGAAGTTGATAGGTTTAATTTATAATAATTTGAAAATAGCTCAACAGTAGAATATTTGTTTATAATATTAATGATTAATAATTTTATATAGAAAGTAAATAAACTAAACTAAATTTAATGGGAATTTTATTTGGAAATATTTATTACCTTTATGATTTAATTGAAAATTCAAATAAAATCTTAAAATTATTAAATTTATTAATCTTTATTAAACATTAATTTAAACTTTCCATTTATTAAATTTTAATTTAAACTTATTATTATTAAATTTCCATTATATCCATCATTATTTTCCAATTCTCATCAATACAATTTCTTTTATTCTCCCTTAAATTTATTTATAATTTAAATAGAGAATTTATGAATTTAAATATCAATTAAGATGCCTCTTTTAAATTATTTATATAAATACATACGCTAATGTTTCTTCGTGTTATCATTGGTTAGACTAGCGTTTCTTAACTTTTTTGGACCAAACGCCCACTTCGTAAGGCCGGCTTCATAATTCGCCCCCTATAAATTTTAAAAGATAAAAATTGCAATCCCTAATATAAGGTAGGTACACTTTTTTAGAACAATATTGAAAAAAAAATCAGAAATGTTTAAAAGCCTGATCGCAACATCTTACCTTTTTTTATCACGTTTTACTTAACTTGTATTCTTGTCTGTGTGTATGCATCAAATCTTGCAATCGATTTTTCGACGACTTCCAATCATCGGATATTCTTAAAACTTCACCAACAGCTTTGCTCTCGATGACAATACAATATTATCATTTCTATGAGCTTCTAATTGCTACAATTTGAATGAAATAATCCAAAATTATTCCTATATATAAAAATTCAAAATGTCGGATGTAAACAAAAAAATGTAAACAAATAAGTTGACCTGTGGCCAGGTCCGAACCGACCGACGGTTTGAAGTAAATTAATTAGCAGCTACAGAAACAATTTGAAATAATTTTAATATATCTATTAATGTAATAAAAACATATGGATACATAAATAATAAATATAAACATTTTTAATTTTATTTTATTTATAATATATATGCAAGAAAAAACTAATAAATATGATTTTCCCGAGGATAAAACCAATACAAAGTGCATGATTCGTGATGATATATAAAAAAATCCCCTCATGTGAAATTTGGTGTGAAAATAACCCTTCCCTTCCTATCGTCGATCGCTAATACTACCACTTCCGGTTTCCGGATTTGCACCAAAAATTGATCAATTCATCCCACTGATGCATTAAGTAAATATACCAAATTTCATCAAAATCGGTTTAGCCGTTCAGGCTGTACACATCTATACGGACGGACGGACGGAAAGACATCATGCTAAAAATACTTTTTTCTGTTAAGAAAATGCATGATTCGTGGAGATATGTAAAAATCTCCACATGTGAAATTTGGTGTGAAAACAATACCTCCCTTACTATCTCGTCGGTCGGTAAAAAACATAAAATCCCCAACTTTATAAATATAAATATTTAGTACACATTCATTTCTTAAATTATACTTCAAAAATTTAATTAATATGAGTAAACTAAAATCGATTGCAAAATTTGAAGACTAAAAAGTAGAAAATAATACTTTATAAAAAAAAAATTTTAAAAAACCACGTTTTACTAACGGACTAAAAAGGAGAAAATAATTTTTTTCTGAAAATCCATACTGACATTAGATACAAGAGATCTGATTTGAATCAAACTGTCCATAACGTAAAACGTGAGGCGCAAATATGTCTAAAATATCCTGTTTCTAATAAAAATATAGAAAATATATAAATCTCAAAATAAACATTAAAACCACGCATAATATAATATGACGAATGAATATTGATCTTTATCAAAAATATTAAATTTAATGCTCGAAAGAATTTAAATTAAAAAAAATCTATTGGACTACTAATATTATTCCCTTTTACGAGTGGTCTGATAAAAAATTTGATATTTGAAAAGTTTGATAGTATAAGTTAGTATCTTAAACAATTTTTAAATATATTAAATATACGATAAATTAAGTAAATATACCAAATTCCATCAAAATCCGTTGAGCCGTTCAGGCTGTACACATCTATACGGACGGACGGACGGACAGACATCATGCTAAAAATACTTTTTTCTGTTAAGAAAATGCATGATTCGTGGAGATATGTAAAAATCTCCACATGTGAAATTTGGTGTGAAAACAATACCTCCCTTACTATCGTCGGTCGGTAATTAATAAAGGAAATCATATTTGAATAGAAAAATTATTATTTGTTGCGCCCCACGTTTTACGTTATGGACAGTTTGATTCCAATCAGATCTCTTGTATGTAATGTCAGTATGAATTTTCAGAAAAAAATTATTTTCTCCTTTTTAGTCCGTTAGTAAAACGTGGTTTTTTAAAATTTTTTTTTTATAAAGTATTATTTAAAGTTGAAAATGATTTCGTCCCCAAAAATAACTTATCGGGAATCCCGGAAAATTTTAAAAAATACTAAATTTGAGTTGGAAATTGTAAAAATTTTACGAAAAAGTTAAATAAATGTTTTTGCAAAAAAATAAAATAAATTTTTCTTATTTTGGTTTTTCTTTATTGTATATATCTAAAAAGATGGAAAACTGATATTCTGAGTCTGTGATTTGGATGTTTTTGCTATTTTTTTAACACCACCCAAAAAGGTGGACTGAAATAACATACAGAATGTTTGTATATATATATCTTCAATAAATAAATAATAATATTTATTTATTTTATTATCTTACTCGCTTTCAACGACAGCTTATTTATATTAATTTAAGTTAAGGAGTAGGTGATGGAGAGGGGTTAATTTCAAGGGTGTGAGGAGAATTACTTTCTTTCCAAATAGTCAAGTGCAATAGTGTATTTTATTATTGTTACCTGTTCAAGAACCATTTTATATAGAACCCTTATCAAGGGGTATGGAATGGGAATTAAAACAGACCCAAGCTAGTGAAATCGAATTTTAAGTCTAAAGGTCGATTGATAGTTATAAGTTATGCCAATTTCTATTACACGTGCAGATATAACTATATAACTATATATGTACAAATATATAACTATATATGTACAAAAAAAAGTTAAATACAAAATAATTTGTCTATGACAACTGCCGTCTGCCAGAGTTCACTGTAAAAAAACTCAAAAAATAGAAAAATTTTAAAGAAAAATTAAAGGGAGAGAAGGAAAGAAAAAGGAAAAAAAAAATTATAACAAAAGACAAATGTATGTATGTACACTTGTATTTTATATTTATTACGACTATTTCAGTTAACAAACAAACATTTCGGTATCGGCATCATAATCAGCATGAAAAATAATTTGTTTTTTTTCCCGGGAAATAAAAATTAAAGAATTTTCCCGGGAATTCCCTCTAATAACAATATAAACTAATGAAACCCTACAGATAAGGTTGTTGGTTGCAATTACAAATTTGGGATTTGAAATAATGATAAATAAACCATTACACTCATGTTAATTGATTTTAAATACAAATCATGCTATATAAAAATCATTGGAAATTAAACAAAAATTCTGGCGGATCCGAGTTGAAAGGGACTCAGAATTCGATCCATGTTGAATTGCATAATTCAAAACATCCGAAACCGATATATAAATTCTAGTCCAGAGAAAAATACAATTATAATAAAACGTATCAATTACTTACTCATCGACAATTTAATTCAAAGAAGTAAATTAAAATGTTATTAGATCATACCTGAATTAAAGATAATATATAATATTAACCCACATATCTCTCTTTAAATCAATAAAAACTGTTGATCTAATAAGACGAAGAGAAAGAAAGAGAATCCTATAAATAGCCGTTTTTTACATTTTTGTAATATAAATTAATATTTCAATTCAATCGATGGGACTTTAATAATCAAAAGTTCGACCACCATGTAACAACAAACGAATTTTCTTTTTCTTTCTTTCCTTCTTTATATTATGTGCTCAAATACGAAATAATTCATAGGACGGCATTTATTATTTGTTTTGTTTTTCCTAGCACGTTCATGTTCACTTCTCTTGTTTGTTATTGTTTCGCTTCAGCTCCAGAGACTGATTATTTGTTATTGCGAAGCTGGTTTATAGAGAAGAGTAAAATGAACACTTTTGAAATATATTTAAAAGAATAATTTCCGTTTAGGTCATGAGATCAAATCTCGATAAATTCAATAAATATTTAATTTAATTTTACATTAATAAGAAAATTAATCTGGAGTGTCTCCACTCGACTATCTCGCAATTTGAATTGGATTAATTAACACATATATTATATTTAAATTAAATTTAATTAATTAAATTATAAATTAAAATTAATAAATAATATTTATTAAACCAGTGCATGTTTGGCTCTTTGTTGATGGCACCAAGTCACTTGTTGGCGCGTGAGATTTTTAAGTGTTAAAAAATTAATTTTGGTACTTTCAGCGATTCAATCAAGCTGAAATTCTATATATAACAGTTTTATACAATTTTTAATCATTTGAAAAACTATCAAACATACCGTATATCTTTATTTTTACGGTCAGTTTAGAGGAAAAATAAATAAAAACGTGTTAGGTAATGACCCTCTTCCCGTTGAGCTACATTTCTCAAAACTTGATAAAAAACTACGAATTTTGAATAATGCCCGTATTCCGAATTTCAAGATTCTAGCTCAACCCAATTTTGCGTAATCATGACTACATACATACACACATACATTTTTCTCAACCTTAGTGAAAATGATTCAGGAACCTTCAAAACGAATAAAAACATCAAAATCTCGACATCGAAAATTTCCAATACTTTGGAGAGATAGTAAATAATTTAAAAATTGTGGAATTTTCAGTTAAATGAAAAATTATTTATTTGGAGATAAAACCAACGTTTCAGCAATAATATGAAAAAATAAAAATCTATTGATGAAATGTCAGTTTTACTTCTAAATAAATAATTTTCCACTTAACTTAAAATTCCACAATTTTTTTCATTCCAATAATTCATTCTAAATAAAAATAAATTTAAAAAACCAATCAAGCCCCCGGGTGGAAAGACCCGCTTTTTCGTCAATTAGTTATTCTTATCATTGTCAGGAGGCGCTAAATAAGGTTTCAAAAGTTAACATGGTCGTGTCAAGTCTATTATATGGTCTGTGGTTTAAATAATGCACCAAAAGTTTTATTTTGAAAAATGAAAATTTTTGCACTTTTTAAAACTACAATAATTACACTTTCTCTTTTTTCCACTTTTTTATTGTGTTTTTTTCGAACACATGTTTTTTCAAAGAAGAAAATAACTGTTTTTTCGAGAGTCTTCAAAACTCTTTCTAGGTAAGCTAAGCTGATTAATTTTTTTGTATACAAAGAAACATCTTACCTTGACATCTCTTGAAAATTTCACAAATTTATGTTGAGTAGTTAATGAGATATTAATTATTTTAGATAGCGTAGAAAAATTAATCGAAGCAGGAAAAGAGGCGGGGCCAGAAATGAATATTCCTAAGACAAAGTATTTAGTAATAGAGAGGAATAGTATTAACACACATAGTCTTAACTTACAAAATGTAGAATTTGAAAATGTAAAAAAAATTGAATGTAAACACGAAGGATAATAATATTTGAGAATTTAAATCGAGGTTACAATCGGGAAACGCCTGTTATCATCAAAATTATTATCAAAGGGGATAAAAATTAAAATATATAACAAACAATTATTTTGCCTGTTGTATTATATTGGTGTAAGGTATGGTATAAGGTATGACCCTGGAAGATGAGAGTAGATTCAGAGTATTTATAGAATAGGATTCTTCCCAGCATTCATTTATGGACCAAAAAAAGATGAGGACACTGCATAACGAGGAATTTCATAACCTCTATGCATCTCCAGAAATAGTTAGGATTATAAAAGCGAAAAGGCTGCGAAAGGCAGGGCACGTGGTTAGAATGGGAGAGGAAAAAGATATTGTTGGGGAGGCCGATTGGAAAACGTCCGCTTGGATGCGTATATATAGAGACGTAAGAGAGATGGGATAGGGTAGGAGTTGGGTGGATGTGGCTCAGGATAGGGACACTTGTAGAAATGTGGTTGTTGCGGCCAAGAACTTTTGAGTACCATTGAGCGACAGAGATAGATAGTTATAACTAGACTTGCCATACGTAAGAGAGATGGGACAAGGGCTCAGGATAGGGACACTTGGAGAAATGTGGTTGTTGCGGCCAAGAACTTTCGAGTATCTTTGAGCCACATACATATATATACCATATACAATAATAATAATATATAATTAATTTACTGATTAAATTAAAATATATTTTAAATAACAACACAAAAAGAATTGAATGATTTATGTAATATACTGATTGAAACAAAATGAATTAAAACCTTTTACTACTTTCAACCAAATACTATATACCACTCGGGGGTACAGGGGGCGGAGCCCCCATCTAGGTGTGAAGATCGCCGAAAGCGCTCTGAGCATCTAGTTCTTAAATAAATTTTAGATCTATTCAAAAGCACCTTTAATTAAAAAAAAATAATAATTGTGTTTTTATTTCATTAATATGATTTTTATTTATAATAAAAAAAAATTGTAGTGTGACTCAACTCGTCCCCGTACGCCCCTCTCCATTCCCCTCCGCCGTCTCTGCACACCTCCCACTGCCTGCCTGCTCGAGCGCATTGGCATTCACTTGCTTGACTTTCACACTGTAATGTATGATACTGAGCGGCCTTCCCACCGAAATCATCCCTCAAATCATTCGCAAATCAAAAATTAATCGAATTTATGATAATTAATTTTTTTTATTTGTAATTTTAAAAAAAAAGATTTTTATTAGCGAACTTTAAAAAAATATTTCAATAAATATTACATTTTACAAAATGGATTTTAATGTTTTACTGATATTATATATATGTATATAAATTTTATAATTTTTTTTTATAAAAATTTTTGAAAATAATTAAATTCGATTTAAGATCTATCTCAATTTTATTAAAAATTAAATAAAAATTATTTAATTGATTTAATTTCCTTTAAATATTTTTTTAAATGAAAATTAACAAAATGTTAGTATTATTTTCTGAAATATTATTAAATTTTAAAAATTTGTTAGATTCATTTATTAATTTAATTCTCTTTAAAATACATGAAGAATTAGTTTGTGCTGTTTATTTTTAAATATATATACTGTATATATCTTTAATTCATATATATTTATATCTTATATTCATATAAATATATATAAGTATATATATATATTTTTACTGTTTAGATTCGTGATGACTATGTTGATGAGAGAGTGCGTGTGTTTGCCTATGTATATTTATTGTAAATAAACCATTTTATAGAAAACCCCAAACAAGAAGTGTTGTTGCTCTCTCTATCAAGATAATATACCCCTAGACAACGATCCAACACCTTCCGAAATCACTACATATATATATTATTAATTTTAAATATTCTATGAATTATTTCTAATCTCATTAATCTCTGACACCTCTCCTTTGTATTTCTAGCAATAAATCTGGTATCCGATTTCTTACTCTTCTTTAATCCATCATTATATTTTCAACATCAGTGTATTGTTAAGTTAGTAGTATTTAGTCCCCGCCAGTAAATTTTTTTCTTAAAATGAACATAAAAAATATTTCAATAAAAACTAAATATTGTAAAATGAATTTTTATAATTTTTTACTGATATATTACTTATATATTTATTAAATAATTTTAATTCAATTTTTATTAAATATATTTATTTAAATATTTTTTTAAATAATGTTGGTATTATTTTCCGAAATATTTTTAAATTTTAAAAATTTTAGTAATTTAATGTCATAGAAATAAAATAATATTTTAAATCTATACACCTTTTGAATCATATTAATGTTATTTATTTATTTTTTTATTTCGTTGTTATAAATCTTATCTAATCTTACTTAATTTCTTATTTATCCAGGCGAGAGAGATGAGATATCAATTGAAATTGAATTCGAGTCTATTCACCCTTTAATAACTTCGAGATCAGTATTTATTATTGATTTAATTTTTAATTCAATTTAAATTTATATATATTTATTTTAAAATTTCATTATCTAATATGATCTCTTTTACTTCTATTTCATGATTTAAACTTCGCTCCTGATACTCGATGTTGATTTGAATTCTTCATTATCTTCTTTATCCCGGTGATGATCAAATGATGTACATAATACAGCTCACCAAATGTAAGTAATCATCGTTATTTATTTATCATGGTACATTTTAAAATGGGTATAAATTATTAATTTTCAATATAAATGTACGTAATATTTCAAGTAAAGTTGAATATATACATAATAGTAAGTATAATTGAATTTAAATTAATTTTTTTTGTTTTCGTAATATTCTTTGGGAGATTATAGAGATATATATTAAACTATATTATAAAATTTATTGAGATCAGGAAATTTTTTTTAGAATACATCTATCAAGAGTCAGGATTGATAAAGGAGGCAGAAGAGAGAAGGGAAATTAGAAATGGTAGGTTTCGATGTGTGGTTAATCGAGTATCGCTAATCTTTGGTATAATATATATTTTGTTGTTAGGGATTTTCAGGAGGTTGCCTTCTATTTCCATCGAAAGATGCATGTTCTCATCTTACAAATCCATAGATTAGATTAGAATTAATAAATAACAAATTGTGGGTGTATAAAAAAGTTCCATGCTATTTTTAAGGGATGGATAGCATGAACTGAATTAATAGCATGCCAAATCTCAATTCTTTCTTTATGTTTTACTGAGACAGTAGTTAATGTGGATCGAATGAGAACGGGATTTTGAGAAGGTAATATCCTGAACAGGAACAAATTGTTGTTTACCTTTTGAGCGAAGGACCTTTTCCATTAGCATGAGTGATCCACCCATATTGGGGGAGATCATGCACCCCTAAGGTAGATAAGTTGTATTTCAGGTTGCCCCGAATGTGACAGTTTCATTTCGAAATACAAAAAATCAAAGGCACTATCAGTTGATTCAATAGGCATACAGAACAAAGGCCATGTTATTATTTTGTAATAAGACAAACTTTCTTTTTTTCATCACTTTTTCCAACTTCTTTCTTCTGGCTTGGAAGGGCTAATTTATGGGCAGAGGAGGAAGCCCTATTTAAAGTTCAATTGTTTTATTTTATTTAATTAATAATTTTAAAAAATAATTGAATATCGTGATTATTTTCTTATGTACTATTTACTATTTATTTTCATTTTTAAATTCTCAATATATAATTTTTTTTTATATATCTTTTAAAGTTGTTACTATTTCGATTGAATTAATTACTCTTATAATTACTCAATTTACAATTTTTTTATTGTGGAAAAATATTTCACGTGAATATATCTCTATATATAGAGAGAGAGATTCAATAATAATTTTATATTAATAAATTATCAAATATTTTTCTTACATTATAATTAAAATTTTGAAACAAATATTTCAAATAGAAAAAAAATAAAGTTAATGTATAATTTTTTTAAATTCTGAACATGCAGTACAACTTATTTTATATAATAAATCCACAATTGTTTACTTTGCTACATACTTAGGGAACTCATCCATCCCGTTTTTATAATGTCTCAGTGTCAGTAGTGTATTGGGAGGGGAACGCGGGAGAACGACGTTCCCTTACCTTTTTTCAGAACTGGAAGCGTTCCAGTACTTTTTCATGTTCCGACAACTCCCACTTAAATCTAATGTTAGAATTTCTTTTTTTGTATTCGTTAATATTTTGTATAGTAAGAATAAGAAAAAATAAAAACTTATATGGAAAAATATAGTTTTGCTCCCACTAGGCGTTCGCTTACTTCTTATTTTATCAATACATCACTGCTCAGGACATAAAAATGTCTCGGTTTACATAAAAAACTAATAATATCGTTCGTAAATAAACCCAATATTTTTTAATATTTGATGCTGAATGATTGATATCATAAAATATATAATACATACGTACAATAAAGAACCAGTTAAGTCATTTTTATCATCGATTACTATATCCACATTTATCTAAATAGTGAGCAATGTTCTATCTATGGGTGTGCAAACTTTTTGTGAATCCAATTAAAAACTTGGGCCCCTTTTCACGCTATGTAAGATTGGTATAGATTAGAGGGACCTCTCACCTCGCAGAATTTGATGAAACTTCGCCAGTTGATTCTTTGATTAATTCTAAGAAACTTTTTCCTTAGGCAATTCTTGGGTAAACTTCTAGTTTTCGAGATAAAAAGGATTAAAGATTGGATATAAATTAGTTGTTTATGAATGTCGAAATGTGCAGCCATTAAGTAATTTTTATTGACTAATTCATTAATTATTCACATATTCACTAATTTTTTGTTTTTTCTGTTCGGTTTGGATATAGGGAAATTATTTAATTAATTAATTTTTAAATTTTCTATATACAATCCTAACTCAAATAAGTTGACCTGTGGCCAGGTCCGAACCGACCGACGGTTTGAAGTAAATTAATTTCCAGCTACAGAAACAATTTCAAATAATATTAATATATCTATTAATGTAATAAAAAACAGATATGGATATAACATAAATATTTTTAATTTTATTTTATTTAGAATATATAAGACCAGGCTGTGACGTCATGAATGGCTGGATGACGTCATATAATTTTAAATCAAGAAAAAACTAATAAATATGATTTTCCCGAGGATAAAACCAATACAAAATGCATGATTCGAGGTGATATATAAAAATATCTCCTCATGTGAAATTTGGTGTGAAAATAACCCTTCCATTCCTATCGTCGATCGCTAATACTACCACTTCCGGTTTCCGGATTTGCACCAAAAATTGATCAATTCATCCCACTGATGCATTAAGTAAATATACCAAATTTCATCAAAATCGGTTGAGCCGTTCAGGCTGTACACTCATCTATACGGACGGACGGACGGACAGACATCATGCTAAAAATACTTTTTTCTGTTAAGAAAATGCATGATTCGTGGAGATATTTAAAAATCTCCACATGTGAAATTTGGTGTGAAAACAATACCTCCCTTACTATCGTCGGTCGGTAAAAACCGATAATTAGCCGCGCCCTCTGCTGGTCAAACTGATAAGACATGGTAGCTAAATGGGATATCAATGGATTTATATCCAATCTTTAATCCTTTTTATCTCGAAAACTAGAAGTTTACCCAAGAATTGTCTAAGGAAAAAGTTTCTTAGAATTAATCAAAGAATCAACTGGCAATGTTTCATCAAATTCTGCGAGGTGAGAGGTCCCTCTAATCTAAACCGTAAGGATTTTGATGAAGATTTTTTTGGAGGATATAATATGACAATGATAATAAAAAGCAATAAATACAAAAAAACTTACATTTTATTTTAAACATAACTATTTTATTATTACGTTTTTCTTAACTTCAATTTATGTCTGACTGTCTGCTCAAATGAAAAATCTTGGTATCGAAAGAGAAGTATCGAATAAGTACTTATATTTTCTCGTATCGTTTCACCCCTAATTATTATTGCCTTTATTGGTTCATATTTTATTTACAATTTTTTTAAAATTAGATATTAGTACATTTTTTTTTTTAATATTATTATGAAAACAGGCCTCTTAGGGCATATGCCTCTCCCAAATGCTTCCACACCAATCGTTGACCCGCTCTTGTGTGTATCGGCCATTATAGAAAAATCATCGGTCCATTTCTTCGAAGGCCTTCCGTGCTTCCTCTTATTCTCAATGGTACATTCTATAGATGTTTTTGTCCATCGTCCATTCTTACAAAATATCCTGCCCATCTCCAATTCATTCTTTTAATATAGATGTTGATATATTTTTCAAATTTTAATTTTTTATAGTTTTTCTATATTCACTTTATTTGCTATATTTAAGCATACTAAAAAAATAGCAAAATAATAATACTCTCTTATTATCTTAAATTCATATTGTAACAAGGTTTGGCCTTCAGTTCTCATTTGTACCTTGCTATAAAGACGCCTTTCGAAAACATTAAAAAAATATATATAAAACTAGATTTAATTATATTTTATTGAATGATTTATTATTTCGCAATTGTTACTGAAATTATTTCTTATACCAAAATCATTTTAAATATTAGTATAATTTTTTTTTTTTTTTTTTTTTATAATATAAGTTAGAACGATATTAAAAATATATGGAAGAATTATTTTAAAAAATTATTAAATGAAAATCTAGGTAATCGAACAGAAACCTTATCGGTAGACTAGCAGAAAATAATCTTGTAGAACTAACATTACATGAGCTAGAAATGATAATGGGAAAATTTAAAAATAATAAAGCAGAGGGAATAGAGATGGATCCCGGCAGAAATAATCAAATATAGTGGAAATCCTTTATAGAGAATATGCACAAATTAGTTCATACGATCTATGGAAAAAATTTCATTAGAATGTCAAGAGACAATTATTATCTCAGTTTTTCAGAAGAGAAAAAGAAGGGATTGCAATAAATAAAGGGTAATTTCTCTTTTGACGACATCATATAAGATTCTCTTCTATTTTATTAAAATTACGACCATATGCAGAGGAAATATAAAAGGAATATCAATGCGGATTCAAGCCAAATTGACTAACATTAGATCACAAATTTTCATTAAGGCAGATATTAGAACAAAAACGCGAATTCAATATTTCTGTTCAGAAACATGTTCTGTTAAGCATATGACTCAATATACCCGGATAAACTTTTTCAAATTTTGATCTCAACGGAAACTCCGAAAATACAATATTTACAATATGATACAAATATGCGGGAATCAATTGTCAGAAACTTTCGAAATTCGGAATGGGTTAAAACAAGGATACGGGCTATCACCAATTTTATTTAATTTAGTATTGGAATATGTGATTAGACAAATTGTGGAAAAATCAAACGGAATACAATTAAACAAAAAATTTCAAGATTTGGGTTGCGTAGACGACATAAATATGATAGGAGTTGCGGCTAATGCAATTATATAAAGTTATCGTAATAAATTAATAGGGATAGGAAAGAGATGGGGCTTGAAATTAACAGTGATAAAACAAAATATTTAGTAACAGAAAGGAGCAGTATTAACACACAAAGTCTTAACATACAAAATGTAGATTATGAAAATGGAGAAAAATTTAAATTTAAATTTAAATACTTTTGTAACCACGAAGATTCGAGTTGCAATCGCGTGACACTTCTTAGCATGCAGTCAAAATTATTATCAAAGGGAATCAAAATTAAAATATATAAAACAATTATTTATCCGGTTATATTGTATGGATGTGAGGCATGGTCTATGACCTTAGGAGACGAGACTAGATTTAGAGTCTTTGAGAATAGGATTCTTCGAAGCATTTATGGGCCAAAGAAAGATGAGGTCACCGGGGAATGGCGGAGACTGCATAACGAGGAATCGCATGACCTTTATGCATCTCCAAATATAGTTAGAATTACAAAATCGAGAAGGCTGCGATGGACAGGGCACGTGGCTAGAATGGGAAATGGTTGTGGCTCAGGAAAGAGACACTTGGAGAAATGAGGTTGCTGAGGCCAAGAACTTTCGAGTTTTTTAAGAAGAGAATTTTAAGTTAAAAATCGGTTCATTGACAAAATAATGACCTACAATTATTTTATTTGTAATTTTATTTGTGATGTTGAGTTTTTTTCTGTATTTATCAATTTATTTATGCTTATATAATATATCAGAGCTTTACAAAATGTGTGATGCGACCCCATTTGAGATCATCTGCTATAAATGATATTATCCCCGAAAATCTACAAAGAATTGGTTGGTCTTATTCCTTTTTCTTCTGATTATATTTGTTCCTTAAAGTCATCTCCTAGTTTTTTTCTACGATCTCCAGCTCAGTTTCCCCTTCCGGAAATCTCATTGGTAGTAATAAACGCGCCACTGATTTGACGACAAAAGATGAGCTCCATCCTGATTGGTCGCTATAGTCGGCACAGCTGATTTCATCTAGGAGGTACGACGGAACGCACCTATGTCTCCAGGAATTATTGAGTTATTGAGTTAGTGAGTAAGATTATTCCAGCGATTAAATCAGTTAAAGCCAAACATTCAAGATTCAAGATTTCAAAATTTAATTGTTTATATGATTTTCGTTTATTTTAATAAATTTTCATCTAAATCTTTTGATATTTAAATTACCTGTTATGTATTTAAATTAATGTATTTAAATCGTCCGTGTCTCCTAATTCTTTAATAATTTTCTTTAATTTAAATGGTTTTCGTTTGATATCTCTCCATTTTTTTTAATCTTATATTCTGAAGTTATTATTAAATAAAATTGATTATACCCCATTGCTTTGATATAGTGATATTAACCTATATAAAAATTTCATTTTTGATATTTTGAGAAAACAAAAAAATAATATCAGTTTAATTTTTTTAACCATCAATCAATTATCATCGAAAATAATTTTAACTGTAATTAATTTAATTAAATCCTTTAAATAGGATTTTCAAAAAAGTTGGAAACTTTTTCAGGGTCAGATTAAGATCAATGATTGAATTATTCATCGAAAGATATTTTTATATGAAACGAAAGAGATTAATTAACTACATGATTAAGAAAAAATTATCTTTTTTTCTTCTAGAAAATGTTAAATGATTAAAAGATCAATAAATTTTAATAAAAGTATATAAATCGTTTTCTAAACGGATAGAAAAATTTAGACGATTTATTTTAAATTGAAAGATGATTATTAATAAAAAAAAATAATTGATGATTTATAAAACAATCTAATAATGATTTGATTTATTTCCACAACAACATGTTCCTACAACCTTATTTCAAACATGTTTTTTGTTTCAATCAATTAATCAATTAATCTCTTAAATTTTAGAATTTATTTAATATAAAAAATTGGTTTTGTTATTCATTTTGCATTGATACTTTTAGATGTATTTTTGTCTTTTTGCTTAATTTTCAATTAATTATATAGTTATTTTATTTATAAATTAAAGCATTATATCTAAGTATAAACTGATGAATAGTTATAACAGTGGCGCAACCAGGGGGGGGTTTTGGGGGTTAAAACCCCCCCCAGGAGAGAAAAAAAATAATAATTGCTGTATATTCAGTGGCGCAACCAGGGGGGGTTTTGGGGGTTAAAACCCCCAGGAGAGAAAAAAAAAATAATTGCTGTATATTATGTTTTCAAATAGAAAAGAAAAAAAATTCTTAAAATATAACTTAGTGTATAATAAAAAAGTTTTTTTTTATTAATACATGTGGAAATTGATACCGAGGTCAAGGGATGTTTCGAGCTCCTCACTCCACTTCCTTATCCCTGGTTGTAAAATTTAACAGAGGGATAGCGGAAACGCAGGCCCTCACCCCCACAGGCCCTTTGGTGACGTCCAGGAGAAAGTCTCCCCCCTTCTCCACCACAACGGGTAGGGCATTTGTAAATAAACCATTTTATAGAAATTCGCAAACAAGAAGTTGCTCTATCGAGAACATTTACCCTAGACACCAATTCAACCCCTTCCACATTGCTACATACATTAATTGCTAATTTCATAAAGATTATGAAGCGAAGACTAATTTCAGATTTTTTTCAAAATAAGAAAAACAAGAAAGGTAAGATTTAAAATTTTTTTTTCTTCTTCTTCAAGTGCCTTGTCCGGTCTCCCTGACGTCGGCGATCACTCTGGCGAAAACGTCTCTATTTTCCGCCGTGCGGAACAGCTCTCCCACGCTCCTTATGCCGGTCCATTCCCTGATATTCCCTAACCAGGATTGGCGTCTTCTCCCGGGTCCACGTCGACCCTCAATTTTCCCTTTGAGGATTAATTGAAGGAGTTGATATTTATTACCTCTCAAGATGTGGCCGAGGTAAGAGATTTTCCGGCATTTGACAGTGTTGAGGAGTTCTCGCTGTGTGTTTGCTCTCCTCAAGACATCCCTGTTGGTAACTCTCTCGACCCAGGGAATTCGCAGCATTCGCCTGAGGATCCACATCTCAAAAGCCTCCAGGCGATTCATCGTACTGACCTTGAGTGTCCATGCTTCCACACCATATAAGAGAATGGACCAAACATAGCATTTGGCCATTCTCTGTCGTAATTTAAGATTTAGGTTGTCATCACAGAAGAAGGATCTCATTTTATTGAAGGTGGACCTCGCAGCCTCAATTCTGGACTTAATTTCGATATCCGGGTCTAGCTGGTCATTTATGATACAACCAAGATATTTAAAAGATCTTACTCGTTCAACTTGTTTGTTATCGAGGTGGAGGGAGGCGTTTCCATGTGGCTGGCGGCTAAAGACCATAAATTTTGTTTTGGCTATATTGATGTTTAAGCCCGCTTTAATTCCAATTTGAGAAATTTTATTTAGAAGTAGTTGAAGGTCTTCAATGTTTTCAGACAGGATCACAGTGTCGTCGGCATATTTAATTGTACTAATTGGTACGCCATTTACTTTCACCCCCATATCCAGTTCTTCCAAGGCCTCCTTAAAAATTCTGTCAGCATAGAGATTAAATAAAAGGGGAGAGAGAATGCATCCTTGACGGACTCCTCTCTGGATCTCAATTCCCGGTGTTGTGGATTTTCCTACTCTGATTACGGCATATTGCCTCCAGTACAGATTTTTTATAATCCTGATATCTTTTTCGTCCACTCCAGCATCGCACAGAAGTTCAATCAGTCTAGTGTGTTTTATTCTGTCAAAGGCTTTTTCGTAGTCAACAAAACATGCAAATACATTTTTGTGTTGGTCACGACATTTTTGAAGCAAAACATTGAAGCCAAATAATGCTTCTCTTGTACCGAAGGCGTTTCTGAATCCAAACTGCGAGTCATCTAAGTCTAACTCACATTTTAATCGGATGCGGGCGTGTATTATTCGAAGAAAGGTCTTTAACATGTGGCTCATAAGACTGATGAGGCGATAGTCACTGCAATTCTTAGGGTATTGTTTCTTTGGGATAGTAACAAATGTTGATTTCAGCCATTCCTCTGGAAGCACACCGCAGTTATAGATAAGATTATTATTATTATTGTTATTATTATAAGATTTAAAATTTTTTTTTAAATTAGTGAATTAATTCTTAAATACTTTTCCATTTAAGAATTAGATAGTGAAGCTGGACCTTCAGAAACAACAGATTGTGTTAATAGCAATAGCGAAGAAGACAATAAAGAAATAGTTGATTTGATATATATATTAACCCATTTGTAGAGCCAGCGTTCCCAAATGGGAACATTTATTTTTATACACCAAAAACCCTTTCAAAAATATTTTTTTCTATATTTATCTACATGATATCTGGTCACCAATGGGTTAAAATCAAATTTCATTTTTTCACGTAGCCAGAGAAGAGGCAGGGGGGGGGGGATTCGGGAGCTTCAGTTCCCACACATAAAATCTTTTTTTTTCTAAATTTTCTTAAGTTTAATTTTTTCAAATTATCCTACCACTACGGGCGGACGAAAAGCTTTCGACATCTTAAAGTAGTTTATTATAAATAACTCCATTATTATTAAGTTTAGGTAAAAATGAATATAATGAAACTTTTAGTAAATGCGATTTCCTATAAATTTAATATGATATGATAATTCTCATAAAAATCGGAATTTATAAAGAAATTCAATAAAATGTGTTTTGACACCTCTTTAAACTAGCATTACTTATGGTCCCATCTTGTCCAAAAACAATCCAATCCCCGCCCATCATTCCAAAAAAAAACATCTAAATATCAAATCCCAAGATAATATCTCATTTCGTTTAGACTTAATTTTGGTAACGAACGGCCGGCCGGATCAAAATTTTTTTTTGCAAGTTTGGATTCAGAACCGTCTGAAAAGTGGAAATCTCGAAGAATCTCGGAGCAAAAATTTTCCGATCATCGTAAAAGCTATCCTTATTTCATGAGGAAAGCTAAAATGGTTTACTTATAGCTGGAAAAAAATATTTTCTTTCTAAAACTGTGAATACGAGTAAATAAAATACAAAATTTGCCAGATTTTGTAAAATCAGTGTTTCATTTACAAAACTTTTTTAAATATTTAATATAAAAAAAAAAATCTTAATGAAAATTTGTTTTTGAGTGAGCCCGGGGGGGGGGGGGGGGGCATAGGAAGGTGGAGCGGCTAGTCAAAACCCCCCCCAGGAGCAAATTCTGGTTGCGCCACTGGTTATAATAATATTAGTTGTTTTCATAAGAATTTAGACCATATTATAGGAAACCATATTTCGCAACGTCATTATAAAATGTTTCATTATATAATAATAGTCACTACACTTTAATCAATTTTTAATGAATGAAACTATTGATATACTTCTCAGAAAGATTAACAATTATTTACACAAATTGAGATGAATGAATCACATTTATTTAAAATTTGTCCAAAAACTAATTAAAAAACCAGTTAGTTTAATATTTAATAATATAATAAAATAATTCCAATCCAATAGAAACAATCTAATATTATAGTTATGTTTAAAAAATGCGAACGAAATGATATCAACAATTATAGACCAATTACGCTATCTTCTTACTTGCGAAAAATATTCATTAAGATTTTAGGAAATCGATTAAGGAATATAATGAAATTTAACCAACCAATAGAACAAGCCGGCTTTAAATCTGGATTTTCTACAAACGATCACCTACAAGTTATCAATCAATTAATAGAGAAAAATATTGAATACCAAATAGATATATTTTTTGCATTTCTGGACTATAAAAAGGCATTGACACTATGTATTTGAACTGTGTCTTCGAAAACATGTTCAGAAATCTAATTTGGGCTAATAAAGGAGCCAAAATAGATGGAAAATACTTAAACAATTTTATTCGCCGATGATCTTGTTTTAATAGGATCTCCAAAAGAATATTTGAAAGAAATGATAATGGATATTAACATTAAAAGTAGAGCGATTGGGCTAGAAATTAATTATAAAAAATTAGCATTTATCTATCTATCTATAATAATAAAAGCAAGTGTAATGTGTCTGTCTGTCTGACCGAGCTCTCCAGCCAAATCTATCGCACGCAGGGACATGGAATTTTTTACACGGAAGCACAAAGGGGCTGGCCACCAGACCTCGAAGCCCGATTTTCGATTTTTTAATTAGAAAAATTTTAAAAAAATTATAAAGAATAATTAATTAAAAATAGTTTAGTTACCATACTAGATCATAGAGGCGCTGGTGGCGATAATTTGGCGGTAATTTAAATTCTGAGCAATGTGCAGATAAAAATCTTTTTATATATCTATTGATATTTACAATATCTCAATTGATCTTATTGGCCTTTTAAACTTTGAAAACATTCACATTACGGCTATAATTTAATACTATTAATTTTTAAGATTATGTGAGTAAATTATTTTAATTAAGAAAATTTGATCTCATAATTGGATTTTCACGTAAGATTTTAATATATAATATATTTTTTAATATTATTTTTATAGTAGTTTAGTGTTATGCTAATTTTATATTTTATTTTTATTTTGTTTACTTTGATTTTTTTTTAAATAAATTAATAACATTTAAAGTAGCATAAAAAAATTAATCGAGGCAGGAAAATTGATGGGGTTTGAAATTAATAGTGATAAGACAAAATAATTAGTATCAGAGAGAATAATATTTGCAAAGAATTTAAATCGAGGTTGCAATCTGGAAATTATTATCAAAGGGGATCAAAATTATTAAATTATTATTTGTATTATATGGGTGGGAGGCATGGTCTATAACCCTGGGAGATGAGAATAGATTCAGAGTATTTGAGAATAGGATTCTTCCCAGCATTTATGGGCCAAAGAAAGATGAGGACACCGGGGAATGGCGGAGACTGCATAACAAGGAATTGCATGACCTCTATGCATCTCTAGATATAGTTAGGGTTATAAAAGCGAGAAGGCTGGGATCGGCAGGGCACATGGCTAGAATGGGAGAGGAAAAATATATTGGTGGGGAGTTCGATTGGAAAACGTCCGTTTGGAAGACCAATTGTGAACAGGGCGGACAATGTAGGAAGGAACGTGAGAGAGATGGGACAGGGTAGGAGTTAGATGGTTATAGCTCAAAATAGGGACACTCGGGGGAGTACAGGGGGCGGAGCCCCGTCTAGGTGTGGAGAGCGCCGAAGGCGCTCGAAGCAGCTAGTTTCAAATAAATTACAGTCGAACATCATATTGGAAGCTAACATATCAAATAGAGAATTCATGTTTCAAATAATTCATAAGAATCAACTTGGGATGGACAAATTTTGGTCACTCATTCATTCATTTTTAAAAATAAAAATATCTACCTAATTTCCAAAATAAAAATTTTTAAAAAATGTGTAGACCGAGCTCAAACATGGTCGATTACTGAAAAAATTACAAATCAACTATAGGCGATTCAAAGGACGATGTTAATGAGCATCCTAAATATTAAAATAAAAGATAGAATTAAGATTGAATATATTACAAAAAAACACAGTTACAAAACATAATAATAGAAATAAGGAAATTAAAATGGATATCGCATAGCAAGATGGACAAAGGTAGTGACTGAAAGGTGGCATCGGTGGCATATCCAGGGAAAAAGAAGTCAAGGAAGACAACACAAAAGATGGTACGATGATATTAATTAGATAGTAGGAAACGAATGGGGAAGAAGAGAAATTTTGAAAGAAATGGGAGAGGACTATGCTCAAAACGGGCCTGATAAATAATTGTTATTTTTTTTATTTGTATTATGTGTAAATATTAAAAAAAATGTATCATAAACAGGCTTGAATAAATAAATTAATTAAAACACATTTAGTTCATTAGATAAAAAAGCAATTTAATTAGTTTTTATTAAAATTTTAAAAAACTTGACTATTTTTTATTCAAACTTAAAAATAGACTAGATTTCTAGTTGATAACTAGTTTTCTAATATGTCCCTCCATTGAGATAATTTTGCTGTTTATTGTAAACTCAACCATTGTTTAATATAATTTGTAGTCAGACAAACATGTGATAATCAAAAGGATTTTTATACAATACCAAATACATTTCCAAATTATAATGATCAAGTGTTGAAAATATTTCATCAAAAAAACGAGACAAAAACAAATTATTTACCAATAACTATTAATCTATAAAGGGAAAAAAAAAGTTTTTCTGCACCCTGCTAAGAATTTAAAAATTTTTGCATTTCTTAACATTTCATGATATGGAAAACAAAATATATATTTTTTTTTTTAATTTTATTTATTAAAGCAAATTCATAACCCAAATGTTGATACATAATTCATAATATATATTTACAATTTTTTTGCTCTTGTTCATTACAAATTCCAGTTTATTTTGATTATTATAAATTAGTATTATACATATGTATGTACAGGTTATTTATTACTTGTTTCACTGGTATAACTTTAAAATCCGAGTCCAGTCAATCAGCCCTCTTGGGGAGTTCTGTCTCAACACTTTATTTTAAAATTTTTGAATTTTGGATAAATGTCGACATACCCCATAGTTTTATTCCATAACTCTACACAGGTTTTAATATTTCGATTTCGAACTTCTTCTACACACTTGTTCACAATTTTCATTATCATTTGCCATTTTGCAATCACAGCGGGCGTCATTAAAATTTTAATACAATTCGTTGTTTTTTATCTGTCAATTATTTTTGACACCGATGAGCTATTGCAGTGCCATATCATTAATGTGTGGCATTGATATGTTTATTACTAAATTTTTTATTAAATTTATTATCTAACACTTTTATACAGATTAGTATTTTCATATATTTACAAAAATAAATTGCTATTCTCATTTAGCTTTTAAATTTCCTCGAGCAAACAGTCCATACAACTCTCTCTACATGTTATATCAATTATTTAACTCAATTGGTTTTTATATTCTAAAGAGACATTTGTGCCAGATTATCTTTGTATGCGAGAACATTTTAAAGATTTATTGATATGAATAAATTTTGAAACAGGCAGGTACTTGAAAAATATTAATTGTTTGCCACCTCACACATGATTTATTCTTAATTTGTTAATAAATTACTGAATGCAAAGGCAGTTTGATAACTCAGTGAATTGTTCAATATAATTTATTTATTTTTCTTTAAGTAAAAAAAGTGTTATTTTTTCTCAATTCAGTTAAACTTGATACTTTTAGTCTAAAGCAGGGGTAGCCAAACTACATCTACCCCCATAAAGGTAATTTTAATGTAATTAAAATAAAACTATCTATTAACCTTAATATTTAATAAATCAGAAACAGTAAGTAAAGTAACTACACAGATTTTTTACTTTTTCTTTCCACTCGAATGAATATATTTATTTATTCGTTTATTATTTTATTTTCTATAAATAAAATGATATAGATTAATTATAAAATAAGCTGGAGTGTCTCCACTCGACTTGCATTGGATTAATTAACATATATTATATTAAAATTAAATTTAATTAATTATAAATTAAAATTAATAAATAATATTTGTTAAACCAGCGTGTTTGGGTCTTTGTTGATGGCAGTACATCACATGCAGGCGAGTGATTTGCAGTGTTAAAAAATTAATTCTCTTACTTTCAGCGATTAAATCAAGCTTAAATTCTATATATAGCAGTTTTATACAATTTTTAATCATGTGAAAAATTATCAAACATATATCTTTATTTTTACGGTCACTTTAGAGGAAAAAAAATCAAAACTTGGTAGGTAATGCTCTTCCGGTTGAGTTACATTTCTCAAAAGAAAATTTTCCTGATCGCAACACTATCTCTGGCGAAAATTTTACATACGCATTTAGGTATGTGTGATTAAAATTAAAATTCAAAATAATGCGAATATTTTTTTCATATTTTTTCTAATGAAAATTTAAACATTTTTTTTAAATCAATTCATATTAATTGAATATTTACATTTATGAATAATTAAAATATTATAAAATATTTTATTTTATTGTTGATTATTTTTTGCAATAGAAAAATATATTTTAAAATTCAAATTCTCAAACATACACATGAAACATACCGAATTAAAAACATGTTTATAAATATTTTTAATAAAATTAAACATAATAATGCGCTTTTAATTAAATAATCATTTAAAAAGATTTATCATAAATAGATCTGTATTACTTGAGATTAGCAACAGAGTAATTTCCAACGTAGTCATTAGCCTTAATATTTATTTAAGTCCCTAAGAGCCTTCCAATATCATTAGGGAATTTATTTATTTATTACTAAATAGGCATATGAAAATATTTTTCTGATACAATAAATAAATAATAAACATTAAACATTTACCACTCATCATCAAATAACATCATCTCTATTATCCATTATCATGTTCTAAGCATTCTCTAAATTCTTCTCATTATATAATTTAGATGGAAGGGAAGTCCTGTGTCCGTTCATATAAAAATAAAATGATTCAAAATAAATAAGTAAATACAATTTTATTTTAAGAAATATATATTTTTTTTTTAATTTATGAAAGAAAAAAATAACATTTCAGAAATCAAATGCTTAGAAAAAAAATCGTTTGATCGACGATTGAACAATACCACATCTATCACGAATTTCAAAAGATGTTTAGATATAAATGAACTCCAAATATATATATATATATAGTAAATAATAAATAGATTTAGAATTTGTTTTTATTTAAATCATCACACTTTCTTATTTAAGAAAACAAAATAAATAAAATGTCATGTATGCATCTTGTGTCCTTTTGACTACGGTTAAAAGGAGCAAATAATTTTAAAATTACCATTAAGAATTAATTATTTGATTGATTTTTCTCTTTTTTTTTGATATTATATTTTTTAAATTTTTGATAAATATTAAAAAAATTAAAATTGAAAATCCATTTAATGCATATATTTCTCTCTAATTTATTTAATTGATATTCATTTAAAATATCTTATTTCAATTAAAATATTCAATAAATGATATTATTTAATTAAATTAATTAAAATGAATTCTTTTACAATAAATTAAATTAATAATAAAATATTTATCTATATGGACAGGATGATCAGCCCAGGACTTTTAATAAATTCTTATAAAATTTTTTAAATTTTCTTGGTTTTTGAAAAAGGAAATTGATTGATATTTTCTATGTTCAAATAGTGAATAGACGATAGTCATTATGAACGTCTAAGCGAATTAATTAACTTTCTCAGATAAATATCAAATATTCTTAGAACAATCTTCGCAGTTCATAAATAATATTTTTTTAATACCTACTGACGGCTCGGTGAACTAGGTAATATACTATATAATGAAAGAGTAATTAGGGAAGCAGCAACAATAAACTCTCAATTGTTTTTATAAAATATAGATAATTTCTTCCTAATTGCATTATTATGGAGAAAATATAAATAATTAAGATAATAAAAAAAACTTTTTAAAAACACTCTTTTAATTAAATACACTAAAAAGGAGAAAATAATTTATCCACACACACCACGATTTCCTTATAATTAATAAATTCTAAAAAATCAAAGCGTGGGCGCCAAACATGCAAGGAAAGGAAAAGAATACGAAGGACATTTCATTGTATATGCACAAACCTTACTATTTTATAATCTTTTCTACTTTAATTGATAACTATGTCTATTTGAAGTAGAATTTACGTTTTTCCCTGCATGTTTGGCGCCTACGCTTAAAATGATAACTTTTAGAATAAATTATTTAATTCAAATGATTTACGAGGGCAGGTCAATAAGTCCGTGACTTTTCGAATGAAACGCAGGTTTTTGGATAAAAATTATTATTATATACTCGTATATATTTATAGATAATTATTATTTTTCAATATTATGCAATATGTAATTAATAATTTATAAAAAAATAATACCTCTTAGGTCACCTATAACCTAGAATGAACCAGAATATTGCACTGTCACCGGAGTTACATATATATGAAAAATTTCAGCTCATTCTTGCATGATTTGACGACAGGACACGGGTTGGAACTTAATAAAAGATTGTAAAAATAATTTATATATTGATTTGTGATTCTTATTGAATCAAGAAATTTTATATTTTAGGTGTACCTGCACCTTCACCCACTTTATTCTCAGCCAAGGATGTGAGAATTCATTATATTTATAATTTTATGATAATTTAATTTTTTTTTTGTTTACATTCATTAATCATTTATTTATTTTCTTTCATTTCTTTTATTTAAAAAAAAGAGATTAAATTCGTATTCTAAAGCCGTTGTAGAAGTAAACCAATTCAATTGGTTTCCAAACATTTCGAATGCAAAGAGTACGAATTGATTCGGGAGAGATCCTCTCTGTTTTCTTCTTGCATAATTCATTTGAAATTGAGCATTTCATTTGTTCTCAATCTTGTTCACTCTTTATAGCTATATCCTTCTAATGACAAATAAAAAAAAATGTGTTATTAGGATTCTTTTTCTGCATTACTGGTGGATATACATTCAAGATTATATATAATTTAATATTAAATGATATCAAATTTTATATTTATAGATAATTATTTATAATTTTCATATTAATCAACGATCTTTATTTAATACCATCTCTATAATTTTCATTTTTCTTTATAATATTTTATTATACGTTTGGAAAAATTTTTCCGATAAATGAAATTGGTATCCTCGGAACTGTTATTAGATTAAGATGAGTTTAATAAAAATAATAAGTTTGAAAAGAAACGAAAACTTTTTCCATTACAATTCATGAAGAAGGCCAACTTTCGGTTATGAAAATATTTATTTTATATGTATATAAAAATGATTTATGAAGAATGATGATGTTATCATATCACAGAATGATGAAAAGATTATAGACAAACTTATGAAATATAAAAATAAAATCATTTAATTATGTTATACCAAGATTGAATCTTCAACCATTTCAACTTTTTTTCAGTTATTATCTGTCATACGTATCTATGTAGAAATAATTATTTTTAGTTTATATTAATTTTTAATAATTAATTTTAAACATTCGACTTTTCTATAACTATTATTCTAGTGTAATCTATTTAATCACACTTGTTTATGCTTATGTTATTTTAATTATATAAAGCAGGTAAAGGAGGGGAGCGCAAAAGTGTTAGATATTTATTTTACCTTTTATTACTACTGGTCAATTAGTATAAATAATAATATAATAGTAAAAATATAATAATAATAATATAATCTATTTTGATTAAATATAGAAATTAAAATTAAAAATAAAATGTGTCATAATTCAACATTTCAATTCATTCCTTTTCAATTAAAGTTTAAATTCTTTCTCATTGAAGTAATGAATCTCAAACCTTTAACCCTTCTCACAGAGAGGATGCTGTTTTAAGAAATTATCTTTTTAATTAAAATTTCTTTAAACAACTCTAATTAAAAATCAACTGAGAAAATTTAAGAAAAAAAAGATTTTCTTTTGCATAATATAAATATTATTAAATAATAATAATATTATATTAATTATATAATATTTTGTATAAGATAATTTTAACGGCGCTCCAATAGGGGGCCCTGAATATGTAAAAAAAACTTTTTTTTAAAAATTACTTGTTGAAAAAAAATGAGAATGTATTGGGAAAATATCCTGCGACTAAGTGCCTTTAAAATAAGAAAATAAAACTAAAAAATAGAAATTAAAATTCAATTCCCATGGGTTACTCAAGTTTAAAAAGATTATTTTTTTAAAATTAAATATTTTTTACATTTGAGTTCAAAATATTTATATACATTCTTAAATTTATTGATTTATTTTATTTTTATGAAGGAGAAATGACGATTAATGTATGTATGAATTTACTGGTAATATTGCCAGTAAATTCATATCAATATTGATATTTATATACAAATACAATTAACATATTTTCTCATGGATAGATTGCGGAACAAGTATTTGTTCAAAAAGTCCAAAGAGAAAGATTTATTTCCAAGTAGCATTGACCAAACATCAGTTTATCCAAACATAGTTGTAATTTAATGGTGACAAGAACATTTACCAGCTCCTTTAGTGTGTTTAAAGGATTTGTTTTCACCTTAGAAATCACGGAGGATTTAATGAAGTCAATTATTTTCAAATGTCTTCTTATTTGAAACTCTTCCAAAAAAAAACAAAGCAATTTAAATCACTTAAAAAAATGTTTGATATTTAAAACTAGTTTTTATTCTTCATAAATTTACTTTCTTAATTATAAAAGGTAATAAATAATAGAGATTGTGTAGTTTTAAAGGGGGTTAAAATATTATTAAATAAATACATATTTGGAGATATATTTTAACCCTCTTGATTTGAATAATTTTCAAATTATCACATTCAATTATTATATTATTATATTATTATATTATTATATTATATACAATTCTATTATTTATCTTTCAATGGATGTTTTCACTACAATGCGAAAACAATGAGTCTAATAGTAAATGAACCAAATGCAAATATATATATATATATATATAATAGCATAGAATAATTTAAAAAGGTTATTACGAATTCCATTTACAACCAGAAGCTACAAAGCTCCAGAGGTACTCGAGGTCTTTGCCTCTAGGCTAGAGAAACCGAAAAAGAGAGACATAGTCTCAAGTGTCACCTAACAAGTCGTTAATAATTTGTTTAATTTTTAATTTTTATTTTAAAAGAAAACGATTTTTCTTTTGTATATATTATTATTTTGTTTGCGGATAGACCTGAGGATTACGCAGAGCTTTAAAGAGAAATTATTAATTATTGAATTTCCCTAGGCACAAACTCGAGTCTTCAGTGTGGTAGACTGACGTGCTAACCACTAAACCCTTGAAGAATCTGGTTTATATATATACAAATTGAAATTAATTTTATTCTTAAAATAATTTTTATCTGTCAGGATAAACTAAATAAAAAAGTTTTGTGAGTTTTCCTAAGTCAACTCAAAAGCCTTTATTAGTTGATCGGTTTATCCTCTAACAGATTCAACGATAAAAATTATTTTCTATTTTTGTTTAGATAACGTTTGTCGTCGGGGGCGTGCTAAAACTTCTGAGCTTTATTTTAAATGAGTGGAGTACCAGTTAGAAAGCCGGGGGCGGTTTAATCTAATTTAATCTTAATCTTAAATGGGAATATTTCCAATAATTACCAGCATTTAAATATTATTGTGTAAAATTGTGTAATCTAGAACAAAAAGGTAAGTGAAATAAAATACTAAATTTATAAATATTTCTTAAATAAATAGATAAAATAAAATAGTATATAGTCTAATATATAATAAAAGCCTTTTTTAATTTTTTTATTTAATTAATTAAAATGAATACCTATCTATCTCTGAGGCTCTACGGATCTCGAAAGTTCTTGGCCGCGGTAACCACACCTCTCTAAACGTGTCCCTATCCTGAGCTACTGCCATCCAACTCCTATCCTCTCCTATTTTCTCCTATCTTCCTATATTGTGATCTCATCCTTCTTTAGCCATAAATGCTGCTAAAAATTCTAATTAAAAATAATATAAATAATATATTCACATATAAGTATATCTTTTGTAACATGTGTATATTGGTTTTTTACTTATTTTAAAATAAAAATAAGCAAATAAATAACTATATGATCAAATAATTAATAACAACTTCAATAGCGCCTACGCCAAATTCATAAAATTGATTGAACTACAATATATGCATAAGAATTTCCCAACCAAGCTCCCGCAACTTCACTATCGGGTAGTCTAGATTTGTCCTGGTGAAACACCATTCCTCTCGAATTGTTGAAAGTACAGTTCCGAATTTAGAGTTATGATTTAGAGGGGCAGCTCATAGTTGATTCCCCAGCAATCCCACCAAACACACAGCACAACCTTTCTGGTCGTCAATTCTGGCCTGGGCATCATTTCTCTGCGATTCGACCATAACAGAAGTCGGGAACTTTTTGAGACGGAAGAGTCAAAAGTTACAATTTACAAAATATCCTTATTTTTAAAGAGCCACTAACATTTTTGTTGCAATAGTATAGGATTTGGTTAGTTGGTATAGAATTTATTTTTGATTTCAAATAACTAAATAAACTGTTTTCCGTGAGTCTTGTTATCATGTTTGCAGTATTTTTTTTTTTTTTTTTTTTTGTAATATAATATTTTGAATTTTGAAAATAAAATAATATAATTATTAATATTTACGCATGGAACTAGAGAGGCACATCATGATATATAAAGGGTCACATGGGGCTCGCGAGCCGCAGGTTGATGACATTGTCGTAAATGATCGACTTTGAATCACTACTCACCAACCACTTAGGAAGTGGGTATAATTATCCTAAAATGAATGATCTCTTATAGAAGATCAATTATAATCCTATTATAACAGAGAATTAATACTATTAATATTAGCTCTCTGATGTTTTCATTCGATAACATTACATCAAATAAGGAGGGGAGAGCTAAATATGTATTTTTACAAAAATATTTTGAGAAATAAGAATTTTTTTTTTTTTTTTTATTTTAAAGATTCGCAAAAATCTTTTTTTTTTATAAAGTTATATCATGAAAATATTTAGAAATATCTCCCTCTTCAACACGTGCATAAATTGGTATAATTTCACTGTCCCATTATTTCTCCTGTTCAAACGATTTTAACTTCAATTTGGTGTATATTATAAATTAGGAGATAAGCACGTAACGCATTAACAATATCCATTTTTGGTTAATTTCCATAGAAGTAGAAATCTAACTTAACAATTATAGTATTCAAACAAAAATGAATTTAATTTTGAATGGGTAGCTCTCGCCCCTTTAATTTTTCCTTTTCTGTATCAGTGAATCGAAGTATTAAGTTAATTACTTTGAATTTGTTTTTCTGTTCTGTATAACTTTTTATCATATTTCACATACATAAATGTTCAGGTATATTATTAATATTATTGTATTTAATATATATATATTTAATAACTATTAGCTAATTATTAAAATAATTCATTTAATATTTCATTTTCTCTACAGGTGTAAATGAATTTAGTATAATATAAGCTACTTTTAGATTATTTTAACTGTTTTTGATTACTAATTTATACAAATTGTATAATGGAGTTTTATCTTACTTTTAATGTAAAGGTTTTAGATAATGATAGTATATTATCATTTAATGATAAATAAATTTATCATCTATATTAGTAGTTTCCAAACTTATTTGGACTACCGATCTCCTTTCAAAAAAATAATACTCAGTGCCCACTTGAAATTAATTTTTTTTTATAAATTTTAAAATATCATTATAAGTACATCTTTTTCGTAAAATTTAGTATAATAAGCAGAAAATTATTATTGTTATTTGAAATTATGAAACGCTTTATTGAACTCGAAATAGAAAGGTAATTTAATTTTCCTCAAATGCACCTATGGTTATCACAGCTCCCCTGGATCTCTGCAGAACCACTTTAGGAATCAGTGAGCTAAATGAAAGAGAATAAATAAATGTAAGTTCTAAATAACTCTTATTATTAATTATTTATTTGTAATATTTAAGAGGAATGACTTGAAATTCTCCTGAAACTTAAAACATTTGAGGTTTATATATATATATATATGAAAAATCGATTTCAATTTGTCAAAAGAGCGAACAGACAGACAGAGAGACAAACGCCATGTGAAGTTAAGAAAATCATTATCTAATCTTATGCTAGCTAACATTGTATATATAGATATTGTAATATATAAGCATAAAATGTGCAATTTGGAATGAAATGGTGGGTGCAAGGTTATTTATCGAACACTTACTTACTTTTAATATATTTTAATTTAATCAGTAAATTAATTATATATTATTATTGTAAATGTTATATCTATCTATCTCTGTGTTCTACGGTAGTCGAAAGTTCTTGGCCGCGTAACAAAAACGATATATATTTTAGAAATATTCAAACTTTCTATACATACATACTCATAAATTTATAATCGTTTGAATAAATTGAAAGAGATAAGTATATTTATTATAGATATAAATTAGTCAAATCTCTGATCTAGGATTTACATTTAAATAACAATTTTTCAGGTAACAATGTACTTTAAAAGATTTGTGTTTTACTCAAAAAGGAATATGTAAATATGTAATTCATTATCGTAGAAAATTCTTAATTCAGAGAAAATATAACCAATTCTTATTAAAGTGATTTTTGTAGAGAATAAATATTTAAGTATGGAATATTTTGAATTTAATGATATTGCTTTATTATTTATATAAGTCTATTTCAAACATTAGCTATGCATTTTTATTTGCTTAAGTATATTTTTGAAAGTATATCTATTTTGTGTGGTTTAAACCTTCGTTCTCGATTTCTTAATTATAATACTGAGGCATATACTTAATCCGGATCGCGATTATTTTGGGTTTCAATTTCAAGATCTGGGATTTTTTTGATTGATAAAAATTCGACTAGAAAAACTCTGGATAGAATCGGATCTGCGAATTTAAATCCAAAAAAGATCTCAATCCTGTCCTGGTTAAAGTGAAATAACATAAAGATGATAATGGGGAGGATGAGTAAAGATATCATTAATTGATCGATAGGAAGTATTTACAGTACCAAAAGGGTCAATGATCCGTTTGTCTGCCTTTTTATCTATTTATTTATTTATTAACTCATATAACGTATTTATATATTAAACAAATCTTCTAAAAAACTAAATAATGTAATTTTGATAATTTTAAAATTTTTAATTACTTTTAAAATTGAAAATATTTCTACTGGACAATTTTATGCATCATCTTAACTTGACGCTTTAACATTCTGTTCAATGATTTTTTTAATTATATTTTATTGAAAAAATATATAATTTAATTATTTCGATATAATTTAGATTTAGTAACATTTTTATTCATTAAAAATTAAACATTTTATTGAAACTTATACATTTTTTTTATCTCTAGTGATTACGAATGAACTTGATAGTGATTAATTAAATATCACAAATTTAAAAGAGAATATAAAAATAATAAATAATGATTCAAAATAAAAAAAGCAAATTTAAAATGAAATAAAATAAATATATAAATAATAATATATGAAATAAAATAAATAAAAATAAAAATATTCATAGTTAATTTTTAATATTTCTTCTATTTTATTTAATTAAATCAATAAATCAATTTCAAATTTTTGTAAATGATAAGAATCAAAATTAAATATGATTTAACAATCTAAAATATAATCATAAAAGGTAACAATATATTTAATTTATTTAAATAAATGTCAAAATAAATTTTGATTTTAAATTTTATTTTATTTTTCTTTGTTGAAAGATATTCATTTACTGCTCTTTTTTTACTTATATGGACATCAAATGTCAATGCCTTTTACTTTTTTCGAATTTAAGAGAGAACCATTTATTCGGTCTTTCTTGATTTAAAAGTCATTGAATTGAATTTGAATGTTTCTTTGAAAAAAGATTGATTTCAATGAAAATCGTTGTTTTACAATTAATTTACCTTATATACCACAATTATTAATTTTAACTCACCTATATATATATATTTTATTTCTTTTGTATTCAAATTATTGTTTAAAATTTTTTCCTCTCTCTCTCTCTCTAAATATGAATAAAGTTGTTTTTTCTTTATAAATAGCTCGTATTATTTTAAAGTTTATTTAAAAAGGCATAAAAAAAAACAAAACAAATCAAATCAATTTTAATAATTTGTTTTATTAAATTTTATAAACAATGAAATTTGATAATTTTTTTTTATAAAAGCAAATTAATATTTGTTGTTTTTGAATATTTTTTTCAATAATTTCATATGAATCGTTGAAAATCAAATTAATATGTAAACTTATCGTATTTTTTTTAAAAAAAATGATTGTATTCTGATGAATTTGTATATTTATTAAAATATTCAATAATGACCCTTGAGTTTAAATGTTTATTTTTAATTAATATGTAATATAAAATAAACTAAATTACTATTTATAAATTTAGAATATTCATTCATATCATCTCCATACGATAGTTTGTACTTACCTAATGAATTTCTAAATAAAATTGAGGTTTTGAATAAATTAATATAGGAAGGATCGTAAAAGTGTAAGAATTTGCCTGCTTCTTGTAATGACTAATCCAGCACTGGACTGTAATCCCAAAAATAATATAGAGAATAAAATTGCTTTAAAATTGGAAATATTTTTTTTTAATAAAATCAATTACTTATTGAAATATATGACACATACTTTATTATATATAAAATACTTTTGATTAGAACTTCGTTTTTGTTAAGATCTTTGCTTTCTAATCTTATAATAATTCGTATGATAGTAATAAAAATACAAATATATATAATTTATATTGTCAGAAAATATGTAGAATAAAAAATATATATAATGATTATTATGGATATTCTATAATTTTATTTATGAATTAACCATATATTTATGGTCTGAGATAAGAGAATTATGCAAATAAACTGTAAATAAAGAGATAATTTTATTAAATAAACACACAATTAGGTGAACATTTTGCCGAAATTTTAAATTTCATATAATAACAAAAAATTGATGTTAAAAATATATCGGGTTTTTAAATAATAAAAAATAAATTAATGTCGTTATTTATAAGATACTTAAAATAGAGAATATTACTTTATAATTTAAGTGAGAGTAGTAGTTCTCATGTTCCTTAAACACATTTTATTAAATTACGAATTTATTAACATCTAATTTATTAATACTTATAACTATTATATATTTTATAATTATTATTGATTTAATTAATAAATATTCCTCATAAAAAACAATTTTTTTTTAATTTTTAAGTCATTTTTATATATAAGATTAAAATAAAAAAAGAATAATTATAATATATTAAAATAATTTAATCAATTATATATATAAAAATAAAGAGTGTATTTCAAAAATGGAATGTAACAAAAATAAAATTGAGAAGAAAAAATAATTTATGTGAATTTTTATTTTTATTTTTTTTAAATATAATTAAGTTATAAATATGCAAATAAATAGATTATAATATTAATTAAATAGTCACCAACAATTAAGACCTCATTTACTTAAATCTATTAAATTTATATAAAAATAAAGATTTATTTATATTTATTCTGAATATATTCAACAACGCCTTTGGATTAATGAATAAATAATATGACATGAGTGATTAAATTTTGATTGTGATGACCAATTAGCATGTAATTTGTACTCTTTTGACCACGATAAAATTTACATTACATTTATCTGTTAAATTTCTATAATGTGAATAAATATATTACAGGTGAATTAGTAAACCTTATATTTATCCTGGGAATGAACATATTTAATAAATCAAAATTTTATAAGATTTAATTAATTTTTAATATTGTGACTACCTGATAAATATTGACAATATTTAATGGAAATGATTTTCGTGATTTAAAAACGAACTAGGAATATGAAGTTGCTCAAATTATTGAGTTCTTACAAAACTTAAAATCAATAAATAAAGACAGGCATGATTAAGAAATAATATCTAATATAATAATAAAAATAGTGATTTTATTTCATGTTTTTTGATGGTGTATTTTATAAGTCATCTAGTTCAAATAAAATTTTTGTATGGAATGGTCTGGTATATCAAATACCTCATTCACTCATGACTGACATTTTTTAAAATATATTTTTATTGAAAAAATGCAAAAAAATGGAAGGTCAATAAAAGTTGAAAAGGTGTTAGTATGCGTGAAATACTTGAAATACAGTACAAAGTGACAAGGTCTAAGAGATGTTTTTTTTAAATTTTATGGAAATAAAGGTAAAATAATTTTTTTGTTACAGTATATATTTCATTCATAATAGAAAAAAATTAAATTTAATAAATTTTAAAAAAAATATAGATAGAATAATTTTACTCAATAATAATATGTTATTAATATTTTAAGAATTAATTTATTAAGACGTATGTATTAAGATTTTTCAATAAAATGATCCTAAAATAAAAAAATATTTATGCAAAAAAAAGTATTCAAAACTTTTCTATATTATAAATATTGTAATAATTTTTATTTTATATCAGCAAAAATTAATGTCAAATAAAATTAATAAAAAAAATTATTAAAATTTTATAAATTAAAATATTTATTCTTTTTTCTAAAAAATGATATATAAAAAGGGTGGCCACACTTGGTGATACTTGAGCCATATTAAGAAATCGAAAATGTTTAAGAGCCAAATCGGAAAAAAATGTTACCTTTTTTTATGTCATGGCTTTAAATTTTTTAATTGAGCCATAATAAATCCAAAAAGACCCACGGTTTGGCCACGGTGACATATATAATAAAATAAAAAGTATAATAGATTTGGTATTAAATTGTTAAATACGTATTATATTATTTAATATATATCTTATCTTATTATGCTAGCTAAAATTGTATATATGTATTTATCTATATATCATGGTTCTCAAAAACCGCTCTAACGATTTTTTTCAAATTCACACTAGATATAGTATTTATAAAGAAAAATTAAGTTTTATTGATGATATCTCTTGAAACATTCAGCTTCATTATTAATTTCTTAATTGAAAATTATATATGGAAAACGTCAAAATTGGCATCCATTTTTAATACTGCCTGCTAAGACAGTAAAAAAATGACAATTTTTTATCTAAATACATATAGTCCAGAGGTTGGACTGATGTTTTAACGAGTGGATTTCGTCGGTTCGAAACTCGCCGGGTGAATCGTTATTTAAAAATGAAAATAATGATTTTGTTATTTTTTTTTCTTTTTATCTATTGTTTACTTTTTAATAAATTACTATTCTATATTTATTTATTCATTGTTCTTTTATTAATTAAGTTTTAGATAGTTTTATAATTTTTAATATTTTTTCAATAAAATATTATTTAATATATTTATTAATATTATTTTATTTATTATTATTGAGTACCCGAAGTTCCATTCATTTTAATCAGATTGATGCAATGATGCAACAGTTAATAATTGTAATATTGTAATAAATTTCTATCTTGAAAATTGTTACATATTATTCAGGATATTTTAAAAACAATTTCTTTCTTTAATTAATATTCATTTTTTCTATAAGTCAGATATATTTCCAAATATTAAATAATTTTTGAAGTGAAAACTTCTTTAGCGGCGTTGAGCACTTTTGCGGGATGGGGAAAAAGTATAGAACTCGCGTGATCGTGACCAACACCATGAAGCTAGCACATTACGTCTGCTTTCAAATTTCTTATAACAGAGCGCGAAATTTGAATTGTCATTAGAACTGTTTTATAATTCTTATCTCTAACATATAAATATATATTTATTATGTAAAGTTCATTTCATATATACATATATAATCAAAATTATACGAAATGAACTTCACATAATAAATATATATTTTATGTTAGAGATAAGAATTATAAAACAGTTCGTATTGCAATATTTTAAACAAAGTTGTGTATTTATATATATATAAATATAAGTTACAAATTTGTTTAAAATATATGTTTAAAATAATATATAAGTTATATATATATACATGCATATGAAATTCATCTTTCTCGTGAAATAGCGCGAATTTCGTCTGTTTTAAAATTTCTTACGCAGAAGTTTTCACTTCTGTCGGCCAGTCCCACGACTGCCAATTTTGCTTTTTTAATTCCGAAAAGCTGCAAAGCACGTTTTTTTGTCTTTAGTTTGTTTTATAATCACTTGGGGCGCTAAACAGTTTTTCAAAAAAACACTATAGAAAAAAAATATATGTACCTATATATTATATATTTATGTATTATTGAGGAGCACAAGTTCATTAATTTTAATCAGATTGATGCAAATGTGTAACATTTAATAATTGTAATAAATAATTAAAGAATTGTGTATCAATATTTTTTAAAGGGTAGAGCGAGAGCTCGGTGTCCCAGGTATTAATATTACCAGCCAAATCCAATAATAATGAATCATTTTTTTTAACTTAAGTACCGAGCCGAGGCTCGGGGTCCCGGTACTATATATATATATATATATTTATTCACCTGATCCTTTTTTATTAACTATTTTATCGATATAGATAGATAGATAGATAGATAATGGCTCATTCTCTTTCATATTGTAAAACAAAATAATCTAATACAGTAAAAAAAATCAGAATAAAATAAATTCACCTGATCCTTTTTTGATGAACTATTTTATCCATAATTTATTTAAATAAAAACTAGAGTGAATCTGTAAATAATCTAAATGATTAATTTATCTAAAAATTACGCTTGTATAATGAAAATGTAGAATGTATATTTTTCGTACTAACCATATTGTATTCAATTTTTCTCTTTATTCCTAGACATTTATAAAAAAAAATAATAAATTATTTTAATTAAAAAAGAAAAGTAAAGGATACGGTTATTGTTTATTAATAAAATTAGAAATATCTAATTAAATGATAAATTATTTATTTTTCTTATCATTTTTTAATAAAAAACAAAAAAAAAATTAATTTATATTTATACTTCCAATCAGTAGGAAAAAAAGGGGGAAGTGGCGGGGGAATCATAGACACTTACCAGAATAGGCGTGCAGTCGGCATTCAGATCGCGGATGATGAATGTCACGTGGTGGGTGAGGTTTCAATACCAACTGACTGTCGCCAATGTCAGGTGAAGAACTCGGATCAAGTTAACCGATGAAGGTTCGCTGGAACACTGACTCCCGCGGACGACGTTCACGTGGTGCGCAAGCGGACAAGGATTGGCGAGGGGCTGCGTCGCCACCTGACAACTCACCCCTTGACACTCCCCCTCCACAAGTCCTACCTCAATATGCAGGCAAGGAAGATGCAGGCCTCGCCTTTTGCAAATAAAACACCATCCCTCTCTTAATCATGGTGGGACCCTCCCTTTTCCGGATAATTATTTAGAAATTAAGACATCATTAGTTTAGTATTTATTTATTATCATTTATTCATTTAAAGATTTGTAACAGTCTCAAACATATTTAAAATAGTTTAAAGTTTTAATTTATGCATTTAATTAAAAGGAAAGTTATTTTGTTGTTTATTAAGTATTCAAAATATAACTAGAATTTTTGTTTTCTAAAATATATAAAATACTTATATATTTTAGAAAACAAATACTGTTCATATATTAATGTTATCTTATTCGTATAGTTTCTTTCATATTATTCAGTTGTGTTAGTATTTATTTTAATCCCCGAAATATATATACCAACGGTGGCTAAACCGTGGCTCTTTTTGAGTTTATAGTGGCTCAATTAAAAAATTCAAAGTTATCACAATTTAGAATTTACATATTCGAGGGTGAGGTGAAAAGTTTCCGGCCTGATCAAGAAAAACGATGTTTTTAAATTTTTTTTTTTTCTTTATTTTTCAATATTCAAGATAGCTGAGACCTGTATGATGTCAGCTGAACGTGTGCGAAATATTTTGCACAACCATTTGAACATGGAAAGCTGTGTGCAAGGTGGGTGCCGCGTAGACCAAAAACTGCTTCGAAAAAATATTTCTACCGACAATTTGGCGCTGTAGGCGTAATCCAAACGAATTTTTGCGTCCATTCATAACTGTTGATGAGACTTAAATTAAATTAATTAATTAACTAAATTAGAACACCGTTATGAGAAATGTATCAGTGTTGATGGAGATTATGTTGAAAAATAAAGCAAAAAAAAAATTTAAAAACATCGTTTTTCTTGGTCAGGCCTTAAACTTTTCACCCCACCCTCGTATTAAACTGGAAAAAAGCTACGTCATGACACATATTTATTTACAAATAATTATTTAAAGGAAATTTAAAATTTAGTTATTTCTGCAAAAACTTTGTTGTAAAATGTATTCGATCTATCCCAACTCTGTCTACTTTATTACAATAGCAACAGCAGAATTATTGCTTTCGGTTCATACCACTTATTATTAATATAATTAGGTATTTTAATTTTTCCTTCTATGACTACGAAATCCCCCCCCCCTCCCCAAAAAAAAGTAATTTTTAAACATTTTCGATTTTTCAATATAGCTCTAGATATCACCAAGTGTGGCCACACCTGATACAAACAACTATCATTGATATAGTTTTAAATTCTCTCAATGATGAGCAAATAATCTCATATTTACTTTGAAATTAATATTCTTTAAGAGTTTTTTATACTTTTGGTATTATAAACAAATTGTATTTTCTAGTGAGGGTGGTTGGAATTACATAATTATTGAAGTGTTTTTATCACAATATTCATTAAAAATATACTTATATTTTTCAGACATTACCACCCAAATTATAATATTTCATTTACCTTTTGAATATCTAATATAAGTTTTATAAATATGTATATTTTTGTTTATTTATTTACTATTATGATGATGATATTCTAAAAATATCTTTAAAACATTTTTATACATGTCTACATTTACAGATAAATGCATGAGCTTGACTACACAGAAATATTTTTTTTTTTTTGTTTAAAAAAGTAGTTGAAGCTTTTTAATTAGTCTATACTATATTGAAAATATATGTGTAATTTCTATTTAGATTATATTTATTATAGATTTATAAAATTTATAATCTGAATATATCTATATAATATTAAATTAATCTGTAAATTTCATTATCTATCTAATCTTATTATACTATCAAAAATTGTATATATAGAGATAGAGAAGAATATTTAATAAATATAATTGAATAATTATATTGAATTGATTAAATTGATAAGTTTTAGAATTAATTAAACAATTTAAATATTTGTTTATTAGAAATCAAAAAATATATTACTAAAATAATATTATATTAATTATCGGTCATGTATGCCCAGGTTAACTTAACCGAAATTGGCATTAGATGAACGCGAAGCTTTACATAAATTTTTATTAAAAGCTATATACAAAACTAATTCTGTTTTTTTCATAAAATATAATTTGATTGATGATCTCTAAACTATGTAAAAATAGAGATAATTACGATATAAAATAGTTGAATGGACAATATTTTATATTATTTGGACCAGCCAATTTATTAATATTCCAAGACAGAATGCAATATTCTCAAAACAATTTATACTCAGTTTGTAAGATACCAGTGATTTTTATATAATGATCGGGTGCAGGATGAACCAGGTACTAGGAAATAATTATCTCTCCATTTTTTAAGATTTTTAAAATCTACTAGACACATACTATTGTACACTTTAACATAAATATACTTTGATATATTAGATTAATTAATTAGATAAATGATTTACAATTATTTTAATTGAAATTTTGTTTTTCTTTTTACTTTTTAAGCGATTTTCAATAAATGAAAGTTAATTAACTCCTTTTGTATTTTTATGAATAGGATTATTATAATCAGATATTTAATAAATTAAAGTATTAACTAAATTTAAAATGTAAATATAATTGATAATTAGGATGAGGTAAACATTAAATAAAACACCATTTATTTTCATAGAAGCTTAGCGACTTCCTATTATTTATAAATTTTATTTATTTTCATACAAAATTAAATATTATTATTCTTTCAATTGAAAAAGATACTTAAATATTTTAATTAATTAAACTAATTTAAAATTATATATATATACTAGCTGCTCCGAGCGCCTTCGGCGCTCTCCACACCTAGACGGGGGCTCCGCCCCCTGTACCCCCCCCCCCCCCCGAGTGGTACATAGTATTTGGTTAAGAGTAGTAAAAGGTTTTCATCCATTTTGTTTCAATCAGTATATTACATAAAACATTCATTTCTTTTTGTGTTCTTATTTAAAATATATGTTAAATTAATCAGTAAATTAATTATATATATATTATTATTGTATATGTTATTTTATCTATCTCGAAAGTTCTTGGCCGCAGCAACCACATTTAATTACTTAATTATTTATTATATTTCAAAGGAATATTTTAATATCATTTTAGATGAATGAATGAATGAAAATTTAAATTTTATATAGTTTTTTTATATATGTTTATTTATGCAGAAAAAATTATTTGACTTAATTATTAATTTAATAAAATAAAATAATTTAATAAAATATTAAAATAATAAAAATTAATAAATTTATAAAAAAATATATAATACTTAAAAAAAAATGTGCCTTTGCGAGTTTCGAACTGAGAGTGCAAAGTCAAAAGATAACGCCTTAGACCCTTGACCCAGGAACCACTTTTGTTTGCAAGTCTCCTATTACGAAATATATACATGTCAAATTATCGTTTTTTCTTAATTTAAATTATATGACGTCAGCAACTACGTCAGCCAGCGCTTCCTTAAATACAAAATATTATAAATATAAATAAATCAAATTACGAAAATATATATTATTTTATATCAACAGGCCATACTTTTCTGTCTTTCAGTGCATTAATACAAACGTTTAAGATGTAAGTATATATGATTATTTTATGTTCTTTTAAATTATTTGAACGGTGGCTCGGAGAACCAGGTATTAATATTAGCAGACAAACCCGATAATAAGGAATAATTTTTTTTAAAGACTGAGCGGCGGCTCGGTGAACCAGGTACTACTAATAATAATTGTATCGTATCGCTATTGCCCTGGCGTATATTGCATTTCAATTATTTCAGATTAATTAATTTTTCATAGATTTTTCTCATATTTTCCCCAGATAGCCACTAGAATTAGGTATGACCCTTTCAGTTCATTTTCATATGTATATACCTATGTTAAGCTAGTTTGTATTTATTGTAGTTTTACAAGAATTATGATATTTGTTTATTATTGATTTTTTAAAATAATTTTATATAATTTTCAGTAAAATCTAATTATTTTTTCTTCAAATAAACTAATTAGTCAAAACAAATGATTAAATTAAAAGAACGTGCAATACATAACTAAGTAATATTGTGCAAAAAATGTTTAAATATTAAATTAATGAAACAATGAAAAACCATAAATCCATAATAATTAATGTTTTGTAAATGGATCCATAATAATTATATCCACTCACTTTAATTTTTGCAATTTATGTTCTTTTATGATCATTATCAATCATATAGATTGGAAAATGATCAAATAAAATAAAATTATTTGATTTACAATTTGTTATGAGACTAATGGATGATAAAAGAATTGTTAGGTATTTTTAGACTAAAAATATAGTTAACGATGAGGGAATTAAGACAAGATAGGATTTGGAATAATGTAGCCCAAGACAAGCACTGAGAAATGTGTCTTAAGCATCAAAGATAGAGATATTTAGCATGGTATTTTATTCTAATTATTAAACAAGATTAATTATTAGTATCATAAAAAGCATATGAAACACATGTTTTTGAACCCAATCAACAAAAAACTGATGTCCACTTGTGATTTGAAAAGTTTAATTTAAAAATGAAGAGAATTGAAGTTGATTATATAGTTTGGGATCCACACTTTATGTAATCAAATCCACATCCAGGTTTTACCTCAAAATCCTTGTTATCGTCTTTCGATTTTGCTCCATTATTGCCGATTATTTGCTTGTAATCGAGGGTATTTGTGGGTATCGAAAAGGTGGTGGACAATGAAATGATGTACATGCTATTGACTATTATCAAAGGTTTGTAACCATATAACCATTTAGTATTAAGGAATCATCTACTCATTGGTTGTTTTCAAATTGTTTTTCACCAATCTTTCTTTTCTCATTCTAGTCAAATGTCTTGCCCATAATTCTTGCAATGCAGGTACAAGTGTTCTAATTTCCCAGATAACACTCACAAGCTACAAGTAAATAGGATTTTATTTTCAAAAATCCTAAATCCATTCACATTTACTACTCATGGATCACGCCACAGATTCATACAATACAACTATACTAATAATTATTTTATATATTTTCTAGGCAACAATTTCAATTTTGAAGAAATAATTCTTAAAGTAAATTCTTAAAGTAAAAAAACTATTGAATAATATTACACTTTCAAAATTAAAAAAACTGATTAAATATAGTTACAATTATTTTTTTATAGAATTTTTAATAATGTATAATAATCATATTCGGACTAAATTCTTTAATCTAAAAAAAATCTATATAAATTCATATAAATAATAAAAAAATTAATAATCATAAGCACATTAATATTTTATATAAATTAATAAATTAAAGATATATCACACAACATTAATTGTTCAACTATTATTTTAGAAGTAGGTATCTGGTACAAAGGTCAATTTTTTATTATTTATTTTTCATTATAAAAAGTAAATTACATTATCAATCATTAATAAAACATATTCTATTATTTCAAAATTATAATTATAATAGTAAATAAATAATGTACGAGGGCAGGTCTTTAAGTTCGTAACTTTTTGAATAAAACATAGTTTTTTGGATAAAAAATTATTTTATTTTACAACGTAGTTTCCTTTGAGCACTAGATAGTTCGTCCAACACGTTCTCCAATTTTTTTTATTTCTTGTAAAAAAGAAGATTTTTCGAGACATCACAATAGATTTGTGAGATGATTTCATCGTTGGAGTCAAATCTCTTCCCGCCGAGCCATTTCTTCAGGTTTAAAAACAAGAAATAGTCACTCGGGGCTAAATCCGGAGGATAGATCGGATGAGGGAGCAATTCGTATCCCAATTCATGGATTTTCATGAAAATTCCCGAGGTAGTCTGCTATTAATGGATGTCAAACAAAAACTAAAAAAAATCAGCTGGTTCAAATTTTGACAGGGGTCAGCTGACAGAAGCTGACAAGATCAGTGTTGCCATTTCATTTAAGAGTCGAGAAATTCAAAAAGTCACAGACTTATTGACCTACCCTCGTATATATAGTATATATTATGTTTAAAAAATAATTAATTTTTTTGCTAGTTAAAACATCTGTTAATTATTTTATTTTTATAACTTGCCAATTAATAAATTGAATTCCAAAATACTTAGCACATTTTTTACCGACCGACGATAGTAAGGGAGGTATTGTTTTCACACCAAATTTCACATGTGGAGATTTTTACATATCTCCACGAATCATGCATTTTATAAACAGAAAAAAGTATTTTTAGCATGATGTCTGTCCGTCCGTCTGTCCGTCCGTATAGATGTGTACAGCCTGAACGGCTCAACCGATTTGGATGAAATTTGGTATATTTACTTAATGCATCATTGGGATGAATTGATCAACTTTTGGTGCAATTCCAGAAATCGGAAGTGGTAGTATTAGCAATCGACGATAGGAAGGAAAGGGTTATTTTCACACCAAAAGAGATTTTTTTATATATCACCACGAATCATGCACTTTGTATTGGTTTTATCCTCGAGAAAAATCATATTTATTAGTTTTTTCTTGATTTAAAATTATATGACGTCATCCAGCCATTCATGACGTCACAGCCTGGTCTTGCATATATATTATAAATAAAATAAAATTAAAAATGTTTATATTTATTATTTATGTATCCATATCTGTTTTTTATTACATTAATAGATATATGAAAATTATTTGAAATTGTTTCTGTAGCTGGAAATTAATTTATTTCAAACCGTCGGTCGGTTCGGACCTGGCCACAGGTCAACTTATTTTAAATCAAAAGAAGAATTTGGGAATCTCCTTTATTTAAAAAAACACAATATGTAAGAATTTATAATTGAAATTAATCTCTGAATTAAATAAATTATTATTATTATATATTGAGACTTATAACCAACCTCATCAGTAACTTTATAGTAACCGAACACAGTTGATTTTTAAATTAGTTAATATTTACTTTTTACAGTCTCGCCAGAGATAGTATTGCAATCATGAAAATTTTCGATGTCGAGATTTTGATGTTTTTATACATTTTGAAGGTGCCTGAGTCATTTTCACTAAGGTTAAGAAATATGTGTGTGTGGACAAGATTACAAAAAAATCATGAAATATATGGGACTCAAAATTTGTAGTTTTCTATCAACTTTTGAGAAATGTAGCTCAACTAGAAGAGGGTCATTACCTACCACATTTTGATATTTTTTTCCTCTAAACTGACAGTAAAAATAAAGATATATGTTTGATAGTTTTTTTACATGATTAAAGATTGTATAAAACTGCTATATATAGAATTTCAGCTTGAATGAATCGCTGAAAGTACCGGAATTAATTAATTTTTTAACACTACAAATCACGCGCCAGCACGTGTTGTGGTGCCCTCAACAAAGAGCCAAACACGCGCTGGTTTAATAAATATTGTTTATTAATTTTAATTTATATAATTTAATTAATTTAATTTAATTTAAATATAAAATATATGTTATTTAATTCAATTCAAATTGCGAGATAGTCTAGTGGAGACACTCCAGCTTATTTAAATTCTTCACCCTTCCTACAATGAAATATAAATATAAATATCTGAAAACTAAATTAGTGTATTCTATTAGTTCAACGTACAAAATTTATTTATTCTATTACTATGTAATATAATTACATATCAATATTTTTTATTAATTACAGTATTGAATTTGAATCCCATACCGCACTGGTCGAGAGATCAGGTTCACTATCTATGGCAGTGATGGGTCAGACACTGACCCACCCAAGCTTTTTAACTGACCCACACTTTTTTTGGCCAAACTTTTGAACATTTTCGATTTATTTTTCAATTTTTTTCAATTAAATACTTAGTGACCCACGAGCTAGATCTAAATAATGATCAAAATACGACCCACTTCTCAAAAAGGTTCGCCATCACTGATCTATGGAGTACACAAAATGATAAAACTACTTGAATGAATTGGTGAGTTATAATAATCACATTTTATAGAGATTACTCAAATACTAATAAATTAAATTTGAGATAGTAGGTATTCAAGTTGTTCTTAATGAAACATACAAAAGTTAATAGTAATATCATGATATTAATGGGAGCGTTGAAACTAGCTTGTATACTATATTACTATATATATAGCATTTAATAATAGAATTTTAATAATTCGGGGTAATATAATAATCTTAATTATTAAAAATTTGCATAGCTTTTAACTCTTTTGAAAAAAGATACTTTGAGTAAGATATTATAATAGAAGAAACTTGAACGGTATGAATTTATTTTTATAGAGGTAAGAAAAATATAAGAAAAAAAATATGGCATTATCTAATTAAAATTGTTATTAAATTATTAAAATTTATCAAATTTTATTGAATTTTTATTGTCAAGTATTCTAAACTGAAGCATGATGTACACGTCAAAGCTTTACATAAATCTTATTAAAATTTTATATCAAAAATTAATTTCTTGGATTTTTTTTTATTCAAATGAGTGGCTGCTGGAACTGTTGTATCGAATATATATATATATATATATATATATATAACATCTTTAAATAAATACATATAAATGAAAAAAATATTCTTATATTTTTTTTTCTTTTAAATGCAAAATCAATCTTAAGTAAAAGATCAAGGTTAAAAACAGAAATGTAGATGAATCATCAAACCCTATTAAATATATCGCAATGTAAACAATAATTTGAAGATTTGTAAACATACGGAATATAAAACTAAATCATTTAATATTAAAAATAAAAAAAAAAAACAATTTTTTTAAAATTAATTTAATACAAATACAATTAATAAAATCGAAATTAGAATTATTTTCTTTATTTTAGAAAATAAAAATGAAATTTATTTTTAGCTAGAAGATGACTATTACTAATCTTGTGGCGTTCCCCCTCCACGAAACAAACCTTGTCTTTATTTTTTATTTAATAGATTAATTAAACGATTTTTTTTTTAAATTGATTTCTTAGCCCGAAAATAGAATAAATCATCTTATTGAAAAGGTGTAAGTATCTAGAATCTATATTAGAACATTAAATAGACTTTAATTAAAAAGTTTTATATACAAGTGTTCGAACCCGTACTCTTTTCATCTGTAAACTTATCTCTACAATGTTATTTCAATGTTTTGCTTTAATTATATCTTTCATTATGTGTCCTTGCATATGATTTTAGACGTTCGAATAGGAAAACATAACTTGATGGAAGTGGACTCTTTACTCCTTTATGCTAGAGAAATATTAAGTAGTGAGGGTTTACGTACTTGAAAGACTATAAACGGACAAATAATAACAGAGGTAATGAATGCCTTTTGGAAAAGCTTCATCGTAAAGCAATCCTGCTTGAATGGGAGAAACCTTGTTTCGGGCAATGTCAAAAACAGGCATCGTATTGAACGTAGAAGACAAGACAGCAAACTTATAACGCCCTTGCTCATTCTATTGAGCATTCTCGAATGAAATCATTTCAATCAGATTCAGATTTGCTTATATTATTTATTATATTATATTTATTCTACACATAGAATAACAAAATAATTATGTGAATTTTAAATGCCTTATGTTAGAAATATTAATGCAAGAAATTAAAAAAAATAAAATATTAGAGATTAATTTAATGATGAAAAAATATTACTAGACAAAAATATTCTTATATTTATTATAAAATCTTTCTTATCTAACTTTACTATTATATTATAGCAAAAGTTGTTTCTATACCTAAATTTAATATATAAAAATTTCAGGAACATACTTGTAGAAGGGGTGGATTCAGTTGATATTTAAGGGACAAATAATTATTTTTGCAACCTGGTAGAGGTATTGAACTGAGCGTATTAGTGCATGACAACACCCGGTTATGTGCTCAAATGTCTCCCCCGACTACCCACACTTATTATCGTCTTTCTTTTTAAGGATGTCCTTTTCTGTTTTTGAATCTTTTTCTTGTATAGCCTTCACCCATCACTAGCATACGCTTTCTGAAGAAGGTGAAGGACGTCGACCGATCAACGAACTCGTTATCAAGTATCAGCCATGCAAAGCTTTGACCTTCCAAGTTGTTATGCATTCTGAAGTGGTTGTTCTTCAATTTGCTATTTTAATCTTTCAGTTTAAGTGGAGAATATACGTCATTCTTCACTATATCTTATCACTTGCATGGCATTGGAATTATAAGCGCATCTAATTCGAGCAAAGTTCAGCAATTCTGTCCAATCCTCGGCTCCCCTCAGAGTAAAGAATATATAGTCTCTTCAAAGTAGATTTTGGGTGATAACAGTTAAATTTTAAACAAGAACCTTCTTGTCACTCGGTCCAGATGATCTTCTCTCTCCCTCTTCTTATTGCTACGATACTACTTCTCTTGCATAGAATTCTTGTAAAATACATTAAGATGGCGACACTCACCACCCAAACAAATCACATGTAAAACACAAATGAACAAACAAATAAATCTATTGATTTATTTGTAAATTATAAAAAATTCAGTCTCATTTTGTTTTATTTAAATTATTATTCTTTAATAATCTTTATTCTCTTAAATTTATTTAATTTTAATAGTTTTTAGGATTTAATGAAATGTTACTAATTTTCTAACAATCTTGTCGGTTTCTTTAATGATAAACTTTTTCAACTAAATTCAGCAATTTATTGTTTTCATTTTCAAGTTTACTGTTTAAAGTTTTTTAAAGCTATTTTTTAATATTTTTTTTACTGTTTCTTATTAAAACTCTTCTAATTGACATATTTTCTATCGTTCTTTTCATAATTAATATAATATTTAATATAATTTATAAATATTATTTTTTATATATAATTATTTATATATTTTTTGTTCTTGAATATGAAGGTCTTATTAAATTTTTAATTATTATTTTTCATTAAAACTTTTTACAAATAAGATACCCCTTTTTTTTACTTTATTTCCCATTCTTGCATTAAAATCCCCAATCCATGTCATATTTTATTTGGCAATCAATCTCTGTTTGTAATATTTCTAATCTCTTCTCTAATTAATCATTAAAAAGTATTATATTTTATCCCATAATGATTTTCAAATATCAAATTTAAATATAATAGTCAGTTTTTCTCTCTTAAAAAAAACTTTCTTTTTATTTGATTTTTATTAAATTTATACTTAATCAAAACTGTTTGCCACTTCATATGGATAGTAAAACAAAAATTAGTTCCTGATTTTAATAAAAAGAAGTAAAATATTTTAAATTCGCATAATGGATTTCTTTGATTATAATTTGTAAAAACTTTATCCTATTAAGGGGAGGGGGGACAGTTCACTTCATAGTTGAAAATCAACTTAAAACTTACCTATAAATACATTATAGTGTATCAATATATATTTCAAAATTTTCAAAAATATGTATTTAATGAAGTCTCTTGATTTAATATTGTAAAAGGAATTAATAGTCATTAATGACATAGATTAGTTAAAGATAAAAAAAATTACTTAGGTCATGTAAATATAAGCTAACACATAAATTATAATAAAGTCAGTTCAAAGGAACATTTCGGAATATTACATATACCTATAACAAATAAAAACTGATGTCAATTACTTTTAAAAAGAATTTAGGTCAGTTTTTTAATTTTTTTTTTATTTATTCTGTTTAGTACAAGAACTCATATCATTTCAATTTCTGTTTTATCAAATATATAAATAAAAAAATATTTTTGATAAATCTTTGAATATTTAGAAAGAAATAAAAATAAATAAAAATAGATTTTTTTAAATATATCTATTCTTATTACTCTATAAATAAAAGTCATGTTATATTCGATTATTTAAACGTTAAACTTACGGGTATCCATTTTCTCAAATATATCATATTATATTATATATATATATATATAATTTAATGAATACTATAATAAATCTCATCCATCAATGAGAACTTAAAATAAATAAATTTTTAAATAATTTTTGAATAATTTATAATTTATCCTTTAACAACAAAAGCAATAAGTATATTTTAAATTTATAAAAATAATTTTTGTTAATTTCGCGGCTGATTACTTTAGCCCGATTCTCTCGGCAATAATTTTTCTTAATATTTATGTGTTAGTTCACTATTAAATTTGAAATGTTAAATTTGAAATTGTTCAATGCAAAATTTGAATCTTAATCGTAATTTATATTCAAGTTTTTTACATATTAACATAATATAATAATATAATATAATTCTAAAATCATTTCCTTACCAAATGTGTGAGGATATTATAATTAATGTTTATTAAATTACTTATATTATTTCAATTTATTGTAAATTAAACAATCACATTATTAAAAGACTATGAATATTATTTAAATCAATTTGAATTTAACTGTTTTTAAAAATGAAATTAATAACTCTTTATTAATAAAAATATGTAATAAGAAAAAAATCTGAAAAAATGTATAATAAATATATAGGGCTTATAGGGTATTGGTTCATGACAAAAACGTTTGGGCAATGTAATTGCTATGGCCGATAATTTTCAAGTTCTATTGCTTGTTTAGAGGATGTTTTTTTTATAAAAATTTGATTATTTTTGATTTTTCAATCTTGAAAATTGTATACTTGAAGAAACGTTTATTTATTTTAATTCAAATTAAACTAAGAGTTGAAAGAATGGCTATCTATTTTGAAGAGAGAGAGAGAATAGGTTTAAGAAATTAATTTAAAATAAAAATAAAAAACAATGATTTACGATCAGCAGTTTAAGAGGAATTCTGTGAAATTTCATCCGCAAAGATTCAATTAATATTTATTATATATGTAGATAATTTAATCTGTATCGATAATTAATCATAAAAAAATGTTTAAACAAATGAAAAAGATGATGTGAATTGGTGAATGGCGTAATTATATTATAAATATTACGGTAGAAGTATATATTCAAATTATAGTAGACAATAAGAAAGATTAATGCGTTGAAATAGAATGTATTAAGAATTATACATATAATAAAACAACAAACTAAACATATTGGTAAATTAAAGAACTTAAGTATTTAATTTTTTTTTAAATAAAATAAAATCTTGAAAAATTATATTAGTTGATATTAATTCGTAGAAAATTCATTCTAATATTATAAATCTTTTAATATTAAGTTTTGTTATATTGTATTTCATTGATAAAACAAATAACTATAAAAATCGATTTGCTTGTACATATTTAGGTAAGCAAATCGCTCGTAAAATTGTATATTTTTTATCTTATTTTAATTAATAAAATTTGCTTGTATTTAGATAAATCGATTTGCTTATTTCATTTAAAATCCTAATCTCCATCTTATATATATTTGTATTTTTGAAATATTAAACCACTCAAAGAAAAATCGATCTGTATTGGATTCAGTCTCGGGAAAGATCATGTTTATTAGTTTTTTCTAAATTTAAAATAGGAAATTTAAATGATGTCAGCAACTACGCCAGCCGTTTGAAAATGGGCAATCTGTGGCAGTGAAAACTAATTAGATGTTATGTTTTTTTAAATATGATTTAAATTCTTCAGAATTGATACTGCTAAAATAATCTTTATTTTGTGTTTTTTCCCTATAGGGTCTATTAATTTTATAAAATCTTGGGCTTTTTGTTCAGATGACGGATAAACAAAAGCAAATCTACTAAAGTGATCCACAAGTAAATGCAAATATTTTTTTGTGAATTATTTCCAGAAAATCCGCCAATTGTATCAATGGCCATTATTTCAAACGATTCACTTGCTGGACCTATCTGTGATAGCCGCCCAATTTCTCTACATCTTCTAGATTTGTTTCTTTTACAAATATCACACTTCATACATAGTTCTCTTATATGTCTATCCATTCTTTTAAAATAATAAAAGGGACGAATCTTGGCAGCTAAATGACCGATGGTGTATAAAACTTGTGAACTTTCTCAATGAGCTTCAAACCAAAATCTTCTGAAACTAAAATTCCTTCTCTTCTTCCAATTTGCTTATATATTAAACCATTTTTTATAATTGTATCCTTCATATTTAAAATTTCTCTTTTATTTCGTTTTTGATTTTCAGTAACATCTTCTATTGAGACTAAATTAACAATTTTAATCTCGTCCTCTTCCCTCTCAAAACATTCCAACACAGGGTTTCTCGAAGAGCATCAGCTTCCACATTTTCTTTTCCTGGTGAATATTATATTTGAAAATCATATTGGGACAAATAATACACTAGGTGGCCTAATTCTTCGCCAGTCCTTGATTTTATCTTCAAATTCTCCAAGGGTTTATGGTCTGTAAAAACCATTCGTCACATTCATTTGTTCATAAAAAAAGTAGAACTCGTTCTTAATAAAATATGAAGGGGCGCGAGTAATTTTATACTATTTGGTATATATTTATAATAAAAATGAATCTTGCCTAAAAACTGTCTAATATTTTTTTTATTTTTAGGTTTTGGAAATTCCCTTATTGATCTAAGATTATCATGATGCGGTTTAACTGTATTATACCCAAGAACATGTCCCAAATATCTAACTGTGTCCTGGGCAAAAACACACTTTGATAATTTTTTTTTTTTTTTTTTTTTTAGCGTGTGGAAATGCTTTTACGCACCCCAGATCAAGGTTCCGGGAGTGTGGGACTCACCCATTCCATATAAATAGAGCAGGGTAATACGCACTAAAACCTCACGGTATATTGCTCCTGAAAGGCAGGTGTCACCTTTTCTGCCAACTCATCTGAACAACCCTAACCTATACCAGATCTTATATGAGTCCTTGTCTTAGTTGTCTTATTGAAGGACCAGAATGCAGATAATCCGACTATAAGGACTCTTGATGATATAACCTTAATTTCACCTTTTTAAATGATTCCTAGATCTTGTTATTCTTTAAGGCTATTTTTAATCCAGACACCCCTATTATTAAGTGTTACCGAACTGAACCTTACATCACTAACCTTGTATCTTCTTCTTATAGAGTCCTCAAGGTTATTGTATTTCTTCTTTTTGGTTTTGTGTGCTTCGTCCAGGCTATATTGGTCGTTAATTATCTGAGCATCCAGAACAAGGGCCATGCCATCCCCTATTGCCACGAGGTCCGGTTTGCACAGCCCTGTTGTGGAAATGAAGTGAGGCTCTTCCGCTATTTCCTTGAACTTACTCTCTAGATTACCCTTTATATATGCAACCACCGCGTTGTGACGTGCTATCCGCTGTCTGTGCGTTCGGTGACATTGTTGGAGGACATGGTTAAGTGTTTCGACGATATCACATCCTCCACGGCACAGCCGATCTTGGTTGGAAGGGCGTTAATGCGAAGCTTGACAGAGTTGAGAAAATCTCTTTCACTGAGGAAGCGGTTTCTTTCAGCGACCCAAAGATGTTGTGGAACTTAGCCTGATTCCCTCAGCCCTCTACCATCTACCGAGTTGTAAAGGAGTTTTGTCCATCTTTCTTGGATCTTATTTTTTGAGTCCAGTAGTGTCTGACCGTCCAGTAGTCTGTCTCGTGCACGCCGTAATTCTCTCTCCAGGAACGCCCCGGTTTCATTCGCAGCCAATGTCGTTTCATGGTCAGATGTTAGATTTCTTAACCTTCTCAGGCGGTGAAGGGGTGCCAACCATCTAACCGATGGGATTGCCAATCCACCCTCTCTCATGGATGTAGGATTTAATTTAAACCTCTCTTGATTAATTACTTGCATAACTCTTTCTACATGATTCAAATGTTCTTCAAAATTTCTTGAAAATATTAGGATATCATCTATATAATTAAGACAAAAATTCTGTAGCTGGACTTATTTTCAGACCAAACGGGAGTCTTGTCCACTGATAATGAGAATTCTGTGTTACAAAAGCAAATTTATATCTGTCTTTTACTCTTATTGGAATAGACCAAAAGGCCGAATTTTTATTTAACACTGTATAAAACTTACAGTTTCTTGTTTTCACTATAGTGTCGTCAATTTTTGGAAACGGTTGTGATTCTGGAACCAATATCTTATTCAATTCTCGAAAGTTAATACATAGCCTCGTACGCTTTCCATCTTCTTTCTTAAATACTAACGTCACAGGTGCCCCAAAAGGAGACGTACGATTCTTCTATTAGTCCTTTTTCTAGCAAATTTGATATTTGATTTTCAATCTCTGTTTGATCTATAATAGAGCATCTGTAGGGCTTTATCGATATATATTTATTTTCTATTAATTTTATATGAGCTTCGTGAGTTTTCACAAGACTACATCATATTTATTTTTCGCAAAACACTGTTAAATGTTTGCTTATCAATCCTATAAATTTTTTTTTTATTTTTTGGTCTAAATGTTGAAATATTCTTTCGATCTCAACGACATTTACACTATCATTAACATCAAAGTCATATCTATTCACCATTTCAACCTTAACCATTGAGTGCATTCTCTGATATATTTTTAGACGATCATCTTGTATTAATCTAAATTTTTTTATTGCATCTAACCCCAGAAGTATGTCATAAGAAAAAGTATTATTCTTTATAACATAGACCACTATCTCTCTTTCTATCTAATTTATTTTGAGTGAAATATTTATTTTATTAAAACCTTTTTCCACACCACTAATTGTTTTAAATATTTGTTCATCGTTTATTATTTTATCTTGAACATCTTCTAAAATCTTTGAATTGATTAGCGTAACATTAAACCCGCTATCATATATTCCTTGTATTGATTTCTTTTTATTAAGAATCATTTTTAAATGAATTAGTGGTGTAAGAGCCCGTTTTTTGGCTCATGTTCATCATTTTCACACGAGTAATCTATTTCTGCTGAGTTCACTCTCTTCATATTATTTTGTTTACTATTTTTGCATGCTTCTTCTGGATGAAATCTCCCACGCATTCCTAATTACTCACAAATTCTGCATGGTTTCTTCTTAAATTGTTTACGCATATTTTGGAAATTATTTGTTGAAAATTCCCTATTATTTTGTGTAAGTCTGGGTTCTTTATTTTTTTTTATATTAAAATCTTCATATCGACGGATCTGACTCATTAATTTTTCAGTTGTATTTACCTCATCTTTATCAAGGAATTCTCTCATAAAATTAGGCAATCCAACCACTATATGATTTATCCGTGATTTCTGTGACATGTCCATTTCTGTCTCTAACAATAATCTTTCCTTTTTGAGTGCATAATCCATCAATGAACCCTTAATATATCTATAATTAAAGGCATAAATTACATTATTCCAATTTTTATCTGCATATGTTTCCAAAAAAGAATCTCGCCATTCTGTCCACTTTCCATGAACCGTTAATTTATATAACGTAGATTTATACCATTCTATAGAATTTCCTTCTAAAAACACTCTTAAAACTCTAACCTTTTTTTCATCTAAAACTATATCATGTCTCTCACATTCAACTTCAAAAGTGTCCAGCCATTCTCTTGCATTTTCTCTTCCTTGAAATTTTTCCAAAACAAATAATTTTTCCACTTGTGATGGATTTACCTCTCTTAATTCAGGTTTTATACTAAGATTTTTTATAATTTTAATAAAATCCTTTTCAATGCTTTTTCCTTCTAAATTTTCCTCTTGTGTTTCTTCTTCAAGATACTCTCCATTAAATACGAAATTTTTATCTTCATCCAAATATTTACAAATTAAATTTGGTGGTAGACTTACTGTGATATTACGATATTGACCTTGTTTCTTCAAACTTATACAACAGCTTTTTACCATTGCCATTTTAAATAATTCTTGGTGTTTTTCTTTATCCTGTTGATCCTCAGGTAATATACAGTGGTACCTCGACATACGAGTGCCCCAACATACGAGTGTTTTGAGATACGAGCCGCCAATCGACCGATATTTTGCTTTGAGATACGAGCACCCCGTGACGATGCACACGGCACCAATTTGCCCCCGCATTTCTAATTTTAAGAAGCTGTACACAAAGCACATGTTCCGCAAATGCTTTGAAGTGACGGATAGTACAAACCTGACCCTTCGAGAGTTTTGGAAAGACCATTTTAACATAGTGACATGTCTAAGAATTATTGATCAGGCCTGGGTGGGTGTCACAAAAAGAACATTAATTTCTGCATGGAAAAAGCTATGGCCTGACGCTGTAACTGAAAGGATCATTGCAGAATCTGAATCTCAAGTGTCAGAAATAGAAGAGATTGTTTCTTTGAGAAAATCTTTGGGTCTAGAAGTAGATGAAAATGATGTAAACGAACTCGTCGAGCAACATTTTGAGGAGCTTACAACTGAAGAGTTACAAAACCTACAAACACAGAATGATGTTGTGACCCAAGAAAACACAGATTCTGAAGAGGCGCCAGAAACAGAAAATGTTATCTCTTCAAAAGAAATTAAAGAGATCCTAGGAATGTAGGAGAAAATTGTTGAATTTGTAGATAAAAACCACCCCGAAAAGGTTGCAACTGGTCGGGCTTCGGAATTATTTAACGAAACCTGTCTCAATCATTTTCGCAATACCCTGAAGGGGAGGAAAAAACAAATTTCCTTAGACAATTTTGTAAAACGCTTTGCAGAACAAGATGAGCAAGGGGAGGCGAAAAAAGCAAAGACAAGCGATGATATTTAAGTTTTTTTTTAAATTCTTCTTATTTTTATTTATTTAAATGTTCCCATTATTTTTGTTGTTTTTAAATAAATGTTCCTTCTCGTAAAGACATTTGTTTGATTCAAAATAGCATACAAAAAACAAAACTAAGGTGATTTTTGGGGACTGGAACGGATTAAAAGCTTTTCTATTAGTTTTAATGGCGCGAAGTGCTTTGAGATACGAACAATATGAGATACGAGCAAGGTCTTGGAACGAATTAAGCTCGTATGTCGAGGTACCACTGTATATGAATTTTCTTCCATGATTATTTTCTTAACTTTAGTAACTAAAACATCTCCACTTTTTTCCATTTCAATTCTAAATTTAATTTTAAATGGTTCCATTGTTTTTTTTTTTGAAAAATCGATTTATAAGATGGAGATTAGGATTTTAAATGAAAAAGATGTACCTAAATACAAGTAAATTTTATTAAATAAAATAAGATAAAAAAATATACAATTTTTAGAGCGATTTGCTTACCTAAATACAAGCAAGATTATTTGTTTTATCAATGAAATACAATATAACAAAACTTAATATTAAAAGATTGATAATATTCGAATGAATTTTCTACGAAAAGAAAAATTTATATCATATTATAATAACATAAACAAATTTCAGTCAAGCAACTTAAAATATACAAGAAAATTAAATAACTAACTAATTAATAATTCAAATTATACAAATGTTATTTACATACATACATACATATATATACATGCGTATAAAGTATCGTTTAGTATGGGTTGGTTAATGAGAAAAATAGGATTAGAAAATAATATTTAATTAATTGGTAGCACTCTGGTTAGATTTTGCAGAATAATTTGGTTAATGAAACCGCGAAAGCTGATAAGGGAAAGGGTAAAATTGAATTCGTTCAGAATAAAATGCAAATATAAAATTAAACTAAAATTAAATATTTAATAAAGAAAAAGAATTAATATTAAAAATAATAGATAACAAAGTAATTATAAAGAGTTCTTTGTTCATTTAAGGTACCATTAGAAATATTATAAATTAAATGAAATTTAATTTATTAAGCAATTGGAATTTTATAAGTAAGCAAGGGTCGACCACTTAGATGATTTATATTTATAGGAATAGATGGAGAATTATTAGAGACATGAGTCTTGAGTTTCTTCTTGCGGATTTCTTTGGAACATCTTCTAGGCAGCGGCGCTCCTCAGGGGGTGGCCGGGATGTCACTCCTGCAAGGGATATTGGTGCCTCCTTCTCCAAGATCTAATCAAGAGACTAATTCCAAAATTCTTATTATCAATAAAGAAAACTCTTCATCTCTCTCCATTGACATCTCTCAGATATTCCATCACTCCACCTCTCCTCTCAAAGACCTCTGTTTATTGGTCACCTCTTCTGGCAACCAGGTGTGGAATATTTGATGAGTTTTTATAAAAAAATTGAGGAAATATTTGTCTTTATCAATAGAAAATATTTCCTCTCAGACTCTTTGTTCTATCAAAGTTTTAATTTAATTTATGAGGATGAGTACGTGCAGATGTCAATGTTTGTTAGAAATGTCTTTCTAGAATTTTCTCCACCTTTGTGTATTAAAAGGCCTTTTTTTATGAGATATGTTACAATATATATATATGTAAAGATTTGGAAGGGGTTGGATCGTTGTCTAGGGGTACATTATCTCGATAGAGCAACAACACTTTTTTTTGGGCTTTTCTATAAAATGGTTTATTTACAAATAAATATACATAGGCAAATACACACACTCTCTCATCATCATAGTCATCACGAATCTAAACAGAAGAGTCCACAACGAATCCCTTGCGGGAATTCGAGTTCCAATTTATATATTAATCCCGCCCCTACCGAACCATCGGTTGTCGGGAGAAGGGGTGGGAGACTTTCTCCTGGCCGCCACAAAGGCCCGTCTCGAGCATGATCATGGGTTCTGGCATCCCGTGGCCCCACAGGAAGGGCCACGGTTGCCTTTTACAACCAAGGACAGGGAAGTGGAGTGAGGAGGTTGAAACACCCTTGTTGCCAACATCCTTTGACCTCAATTTCAACTCCCACATATATATGTACGTATATGTATATATATACAATTTTTGATAGTATAATAAGATATATGAGTATATATGAGTAATCATATAGAAAAACATATTTAATTTTATATAAAATATAAATTTATTTTTGAGTTTGTTATCGATGAAATAAAATGTTTAATCATATAAATACAAAATGAGTCCAACTTTTATTATTGATTTATTTCTATTTATTTATTTTATTATGTCTTCAACAATTTTTTAGCTAGTAGCTTAATACATTATTAATAAAACTCTCCATGCTTACGACGGAAAACAAGCATCGAACTCAGTAGAACCAGGCGAAAAAACAAACCTTCAACCCTAAACAAAACAAACGAACATATTCAGTCATTTAACATAAAAGGTCTTAGCCTCAATAAAGTTTTTTATTTATCTTCTTACGGTCTATTCTACATCTGCCTTACTTGAGGCATTAAAAGAAAGTATATAAAATATTGACATTATTTACAAAGTTTATTATTATGGGAGACAAAAAGGAGTTCTCTTATATTTTGCTCAATGGTTTCAGTGTTTCATATTATATTTTTAATTATTTCAATATATAAGATTTTATATATTTTATTAAACAAACTTAACTAGAATTGATAGTATATTTAATATAGGTTTGTATATTAATCTAATTTCCAATTAAATTAATCAAGAGCATAAGTCAGAGGTACATTTCTGATCAAGCGAACTCGAGAATGAAGATTCAAACCTCACCAATTCAAAATGAATAAATTAGTTAACTAGCTAATATTGAGACAGTAAAATGATGCTAATAAATTAAAATAATTTTTATAATATAAATATCTATTTAATTATAAGTAAATTAATAAATACAATGAAAAAAACTAAATAAGAAAACACATTTTTGGGTTGAAAATAGGAAAATTTAGTGTTGAAGAATCAAAAAATTTATAGTTTAATTAAATCAGATTTAAATTTTTTTTAATACATTTGTTGTCTCACTTAAAATTTTATAAAAAAAATTACCCAAATTTGCCCAATCATGATTATAAAATTTTTGCCTTTAACTACAACTATTTACGAGTATACTTATATATTATAGTAGTAAAATAAAAAGAAACACAAAAACGAGTAAAGATACCAAAACAATTCAAAGATTTTGTTTTAAACTTTCACTGATTAGGAAATAAAATTTTCATTGTATGATTTAAAAACACATTTTAAAATATGTTAATTAATTTAGTGACTTGACAAAATTGAAATATCATTTGAATTAATTTACAATTCAATGGATAGTATAATTAACCGGAAATTAATTAATCCCAATTTCTTTAGTAGAATTAGATATTATTGGTGAACTAGTTCAGTTTTGTTCATTCTAGATTAAGTTAATAAGTATCTATCAATTTGCTTTTAAAACATATCATTTTTTTTTTATTAATCTATTACAATTTTTACAAGATTGTTATCATAAAAATAAATTTAAAAATGGAAATTGAAGGAGTTCCAACAATTCCTGAATTTTTTTCAGGACTTTCCATTTTAATAACGGGAGCAACAGGTTTTATGGGCAAGGTAAGTTAATTTGCATAAGAGAATATATTTTATTATTTTCAAATTTTTTTATATCAAATATTATTTTATTGGAATTTAATTTTAGATTTTGTTGAGCAAATTGCTTCTCTCTTGTCCCGATATCGATAAAATCTATGTTTTAATGCGGCCTAAAAGAAATACATCTATAACAGAAAGATTGGAAAAATTGTTTAAAATTCCTGTAAGTTTTTTGTTTGTTTTTTTTTACAATTTAATATAATTTATGCAATTAATTTGCTTGAAACAACACTTAAATAATAATATTAAAGAATGATCAATTAATTTAGTAATTAATTAACTATAGATGTCCAACTCGATATATCTTCCTTCAGTTTGTAATGAGATACTTGTATATTTTGTCTATGTACTTATATACCTATATGGTTTCTATTTATTAATTTTCCACCGAAATATTAAAATTTTCATTCGTTTCAGTCTTTTTCTTTATTTCATTATTTTTTTAATAAATGGAAAAAATCTCAATACACTAAAAAAAATCCCAGAAAGAAAATGAGAAAATAAAAATATTGATAGGTATTTGAAAGTTATAGAAGTCACATATGTATTTTAAAATTTTATTTTAGTATCAGAGCAACATTACACCTCAATACTTAATCATTATATATGATGATTGTAATTTCGAGCCCCTAAATTTCCAAAATCATTTAAATTAATAAGTAATAATAATATATTTATAATACATATCAGATATTTATAAAAGAATATATTAAATTGTGTTTGTAAAATAAATAACCAAGAAAATATTTTAAATTTATTAATTAATACTATTAATTAACTATTTTAATTAAAAAATATATGAATAGATATCATATTATGATGAATTCTAATTATATTTATTTTTACTTATATTAAATTTAAATTTAAATTTACTAATTTAAAATAAAATTGTATTTTTTTTTTCTTTCTCTATTTCAATTAAAATCTAACAGATTTCATATTATTATTTTCTCTTCTTTTATCTTTAATTATAATAAAGAAGAAAGATAAATGATGTGCAAATTCTGTTTAATAATAATTAATAAAATTGTATATTCTTAGGGTACGAATAATAAAAATGAAAAATTAGCAAATAAGAATTGTATGTATTTAAAAGTACACATTAAGCTAAATATAAATTATGATTTTTTTAAAATACCAAAAATTAAAAATTTAATTTTATGAGTTGGATGAAAAAATAATTATTTTATGTCTGTATAAACTTAGGACTATAGCCTATTTATTATTAGTATTCCAAGAGTGAAAACAATCTTTTTTTTATTCGACACTTTTCGACAGTAAAAATTTTATTAATAATTTATAAATACAGTGTGACTTGAATTATGTATCACTGACTAGACAATTTTTCTGAATAGATTAAAAATAGATGATAAAAAAGTTAAATACTTTCCTGGAAATATGATTTACCCAAAATAATTTTAATTTATGGTTATTATGTGATACAATTATTAAGCATAATAAAAAATATAATGTTCTCAAAAGAATGAGTGTTAACACTCGAACTTTTGGTTTATTCTTATCTCTAGATATTTTATTTATTATTTTTTTTTTTAAAATTAGCTGGAGTGTCTCCACTCGACTATTTCGCAAATTTGAATTGGATTAAATAACATATATTATATTTAAATTAAATTTAATTAATTAAATTATAAATCATATTTATTAAACCAGCGCTTGTTTGGCTCTTTGTTGATGGCACCACGTCACGAGCTGGCGCGTGTTAAAAAATTAATTCTAGTACTTTCAGCGATTCAATCAAACTGAAATTCTATATATATCAGTTTTATACAATCTTGTGAAAAATTAACAAACATATATCTTTATTTTTACGGTCACTTTAGAAGAAAAAAAAACAAAACGTTGTAGGTAATGACCCTCTTCCGGTTGAGCTACATTTCTAAAAAGTTGATAGAAAACTATGAATTTTGAATAATGCCCATGTACCAAATTTTATCATTCTAGCTCAAACCGTTTTTGCGTAATCTTGTCTACATACATACACATACACATACACACAGACATTTTTCTCACACTTAGTGAAAATGATTCAGGAACCTTCAAAACGTATAAAAACATCAAAATCTCAACATCGAAAATTTTCGTGATCGCAATACTATCTCTGGCGAGATAGTAAAAAAGATTATATAAATGAATGTTAACCATTGGATTCGTTATTTAGGATCTTGAATATCGATTATTAAAATAAACAATTCTAATTGAAAAAAAATGAAAAAATTTATTTATTTAATATTAAATTAATCTTTTAAATATTATTTTCAGTTATTTAAATCAATTGATCCAGCTGTAATAACACAAAAGGTAATCCCTGTCATGGGTGATACTATGGAACTTGATTTAGGATTATCAGCTGAATCGAAAGCATTACTTCAGGAAAAGATTAATGTGGTATTTCACGTTGCTGCATCTGTTAGGTAATTCCTATTTTATTAAATGTATTATATTCATTTTTATTTTATTGTTCAATAATCACTTCAAATCTCATGAATATTATTTATTTAGAATGGTCAATAGAATATATTTATATTTTATTATAAGTTTAATTTTATTAGAAAATAAATAGAAAAGTAAAAAATAAATATACTCATTTCAATATTTCTTCGATATGTTCACACATTTTTCGTAAATAATAATAATAATAATAATATCAACCGAGCTTAGTCCTTAATAAGATCTGAAAGGTAAAATTGCAAAAAATGCATGAGAAAGTGCAATAACTCGGATAATAATAATAATAATAATAATAATAACATTTTATTTCATTCGATAATAATATATTTGGTAATAAAAATGATTTTCTGTTTAAAGAAAAGATGAGCACTATGATTAAAAATCCTTAATGATTTACATATAATTATATTTCTAAACAAATATGTATATTTAATATTATTTTTTTGTTTTCTATTAGTTTTATCTAAATATTAAATATAAAATATAAATGAAGAAAAGGCAAATATTAAATTGTATATTAATTTTTTTTTTTTTCGTGTGAATATGCAAAGGATTTGATTAATGGATTTGTTTAACAAAAAGTAGAATACTCAAGGGAAATTTTAGCAAACCATTATCCCTTTTCTATTTATTATTATAGTAGTATTTATTTTCATTAACTAAAGATCCAAAGATAATTCATAACCTTTACTAAAATTAAATCATGATTTATGCTTATAAGTTTATAATTTACTGTATATATATATATATATATATATATATATATATATTCCTACTTATTATAATATAAAAACAGAAAAAATTATAGCTTACTAAATTTATAAAATGTATCTTTTATATGACTTTTCAACATTATAAATAACAAATTTTCTAAAATAGAATTATTATAATTATACGATATAAAAGAGCTTTCGAGCCAGTGGGGGGGGGGGGGGCGTGCTCCTATTAGATATTTTTGATAAAAGAGTGTGCAGTTGTTCAGAAAATATTTTTAATGATAATACAAAAAATTTATTCAGAAAAAAATAATTATTTATATCATTAAATATTAATATGTTGAATCAATTGTAGGATAATTAATACATTTTATTTTTTAAAATTGCATTTTCATTTGTTTTATAAAATACCTAATATTTAAAAATATTTATATTTATAATTATAAAAAATTTCATACGTTTTCTGATTATTTACACATAAAATTAATAAATGAAAAATCAGATAAATATTTTTTTGAATACAAAATCGAGGATTTTTTTTTTATTTGAAAGAGGTTAGAAAGAAAAAAAAGTTGTAAAGTACTTCTATATTCAAATGAATTACACAGGCCTGCAAAAACATAGTTCAAAAAATTGTTTGAAATTTTATAACTGACTTTTATGTATTTTTCAGCACTGATTTCAAAAATGCAATCCGTTTTTTTCTATCACGTCAGGTTTTCTTATAAAAAAGGGAATATTTTTGGGTATAATAACAACATTTAAGCCATTTTTCCAAATTTATAACATTTTAATTTATTTATAAATCAGGTTCTAAACTACGTTTCCAGTACACTTCTCTTTAAGTTTATAAGTCATTATAATAACGTTTTCTCTTGCTGTCGAAGCTTCTTTTGTTGCTTTTCCGGCTGTGGATTCATTGATGACCATCTCTTTTTAACATCCATCAGTAGTCCGCTATCATGTTGACTTTCCATCTTCCTTGGTATCTTCTTTCCATTTCCTTTATGCCTTGGTGGAATCTTTCACCCTGCTCTTCACTTTCATCACCAGGGAAATAGTCAAGATGTGAATGGAGAAAATGAACTTTAATGCTCATATCACAACCAAGTTTGTTAAAGTTGTCGAGCATGTCCTCGACGTTTGTCGGATCTTTTTTGATCCCTAGAAATCCCGGTAACAACCAATTTAAAAGATATCCACTCTTCTTTTTCTTTTGTTTCCATTTTGTCCTCAAAGTTGGAATCTCTCATTAGATTTCTAATGTCTGGTCCGACAAAGATTCCTTCCTTTAGCTTTGCCTCGGATAAACCAGTAAACTGTCCACAAAGATATCTGAAACACTCTCCTTCTTTTGGCAAGGCCTTGATAAACTGTTCCATCAGGCCCAACTTTATGTTAAGTGGTGGATGTAAGACCTTTTTCCCTCTCAACATTTTTAACCTCAACCTGTATGTTTTTTCTCAAGGGCCAATCTTTTTACCGACCGACGATAGTAAGGGAGGTATTGTTTTCACACCAAATTTCACATGTGGAGATTTTTACATATCTCCACGAATCATGCATTTTCTTAACAGAAAAAAGTATTTTTAGCATGATGTCTGTCCGTCCGTCCGTCTGTCCGTCTGTCCGTCCGTCCGTCCGTATAGATGTGTACAGCCTGAACGGCTCAACCGATTTTGATGAAATTTGGTATATTTACTTAATGCATCAGTGGGATGAATTGATCAACTTTTGGTGCAAATCCGGAAACCGGAAGTGGTAGTATTAGCGATCGACGATAGGAAGGGAAGGGTTATTTTCACACCAAATTTCACATGAGGAGATTTTTTTATATATCACCACGAATCTCATGCACTTTGTATTGGTCCTTGGGAAAATCATATTTATTAGTTTTTTCTTGATTTAAAATTATATGACGTCATCCAGCCATTCATGACGTCACAGCATGGTCTTGCATATATATCTATAATAATAAAAGCAAGTGTAATGTGTCTGCCTGTCTGCCTGTCTGTCTGTCTGTCTGACCGAGCCCTCCAGCCAAATCTATCGCACGCAGGGACCTGGAATTTTTTACACGGAAGCACAAAGGAGCTGGCCACCAGACCTCGAAGCCCGATTTTCGATTTTTGAATTAGAAAAATTTTAAAAAAATTATAAAGAATATAATAGTTTAGTTACCATTACCAGTTTAGTTACCGTACTAGATCATAGAGGCGCTGGTGGCGATAATTTGGCGGTAATTTAAATTCTGAGCAATGTGCAGATAAAAATCTTTTTATATATCTATTGATATTTACAATATCTCAATTGATCTTATTGGCCTTTTAAACTTTGAAAACATTCACATTACGGCTATAATTTAATACTATTAATTTTTAAGATTATGTGAGTAAATTATTTTAATTAAGAAAATTTGATCTCATAATTGGATTTTCACGTAAGATTTTAATATATAATATATTTTTTAATATTATTTTTATAGTAGTTTAGTGTTATGCTAATTTTATATTTTATTTTTATTTTGTTTACTTTGATTTTTTTTTAAATAAATTAATAACATTTAAAGTAGCATAAAAAATTAATCGAGGCAGGAAAATTGATGGGGTTTGAAATTAATAGTGATAAGACAAAATAATTAGTATCAGGGAGAATAATATTTGCAAAGAATTTAAATCGAGGTTGCAATCTGGAAATTATTATCAAAGGGGATCAAAATTATTAAATTATTAATTGTATTATATGGGTGGGAGGCATGGTCTATAACCGTGAGAGATGAGAATAGATTCAGAGTATTTGAGAATAGGATTCTTCCCAGCATTTATGGACCAAAGAAAGATGAGGACACCGGGGAATGGCGGAGACTGCATAACAAGGAATTGCATGACCTCGATGCATCTCTAGATATAGGTCATAAAATAGAGAAGGCTGGGATCGGCAGGGCACATGGCTAGAATGGGAGAGGAAAAATATATTGGTGGGGAGTTCGATTGGAAAACGTCTGTGTGGAAGACCAATTGGGACCAGGGTGGACAATGTAGGAAGAAACGTGAGAGAGATGGGACAGGTTAGGAGTTAGATGGTTATAGCTCAGAATATGGACACTCGGGGGGGTACAGGGGGCCTCCGCCGTCTAGATGTGAAGAGCGAAGAAGGAGCTCTGAGCAGCTAGATATAAATCAAATAAAATTAAAAATGTTTATATTTATTATTTATGTATCCATATCTGTTTTTTATTACATTAATAGATATATTAAAATTATTTGAAATTGTTTCTGTAGCTGCTATTTAATTTACTTCAAACCGTCGGTCGGTTCGGACCTGGCCACAGGTCAACTTATTTTAAGTAGTGATGCTTTCTGTCTCTGCTGTCCCATTCACAGAGAAAGCAAGGAAACTTTGTATAGCCACTTTGTTGACCAAGCAGCATTGAAACCACTTTTAAATCACCACCACCATTTATGAAAATATCGAAAAAAGCTAAAAATATACAACCAATTTGTGAAATAACTGTACGTGATGGAATTTTTTAAATATTTTTTCTGAAATCAGCGTTGAAAACACCATAAAAATCAGTTATTAAATTTGTAACAATTTTTATGTCGCAGGCCTGTGTTATTATTATATATTTTTGAAAATGATATTTTATATTGAAGATCTTATAAATAAAAATATATTTTATTGTGCTCGCCTGATGATAGAATTAAGGTAAAATGAAAATTAAAGTATAAGAATATCGAATAATCGCTTTTATTATTCTTTTTTTTTAATTTATAATTTGTATTCTAAAGGTGAAATTATATGGAAGATTTCCTAAAATTTTTTTTATTTTTAGATTTGATGATTCATTAAAATGTGCTACCTTTGCCAATGTTAGATCGACTCGAGATATTATTAACCTATCAAAAGGAATGAAAAATTTTAAGGTAACTAATTTGATTTAAACTAAAATTAGACTTAGAAAAGATACAACTTAATAAGAATAAGTTTTTAACTAAACACTCGGTGAAGTTTCAAGTTTAATATATATATATATATATATATATATATAACACTTATATACGGGAGACCGGGGAGACTATACAAGGGGAGACAATGAACAGCCCAATTATCCCGACCCCTCTGCATTTACGAGCTAAAATAATTTTGTCATGTGAGTATTAAGATGAACATTTCGAATAGTTCAAATGACCGAGATTCTTTAACAACTTCGAAGAAAATTCCAAAAAAGCTAATTTTTCCCCATTCTACTTAAATAGTATTATTTATTTATTGTGTACATCTAATTGCAAGCTTGGTGTTTAAGCTAGTATTTAACACTTTGAGAAATGTTCTAGCGCCTATAGAGGCTTAGAAACAAATTGAGAAACAAAAAGTGACCAGAGTTTCCAAAAATTTATTCTTATTAAATTAAATATTTTTTAAGTTTAATTTAATTTACATAACTTAAATGTTTCAATTTAATCTATTATTTTCATATTTAATTTTATTTTTATTGAAAAATTATTAATTTATATTTATAAATATATAATATTATAATATTTTTAGACATTTTTGCATGTGTCAACTAGTTATGCTAATCTTCATGATTATAACATTGAGGAAAAAATATATGCACCACCACTTCATTGGAGAGACCTTATTCAAATAGTTGAAGATATTCCGGAGGATCTTATAGAAATATTAACACCAAAGTATGTAATGTTGAAATAATCATTATTTTCAAACATAACTTCAATATTTTATTACTTTCTCTAAACTGTAAAAATTCACAAAATATTTTCAACACAATTGTTATAAAAATAAATAAGTTTTAATAAATTATCTAAGGCGCCACATGGTGAGAGGTTAGCGTAGTTGGCTCACATTCTCGTGGTCACGGGCCTGGCAAGGGAATTTCTTTAGCTGGGTCTATGGGACGGAGTTAATCCAGCCTCCGGGATCAAAATTGGGAAGCTACTTGATAAAAAGTAGCGCCCCGATTAAGAAAATCACGACAAAGGTTGAGTGGGCCCGTTCTACTGATCATAGGTCACTTAATTGATATAACCGACTTGATAGGCGTTGTCCTTGCGTAAGATGTACAAAAGTCAGAGGTTTATTTTAATTATTAAATTATCAAGAAAAAAACAAAACTAAAAGTTATAATTAGGGGAAAAAGTAATTTATATATTTTCGTAATATTTGAAATTTTAAATTATTATTTATCTCAAATTTATTATTTTACTGAATGATTTTTGTTTTTAAACAGAGTATTTATCCGAGGGTTATATATTTATATGTTTGGTTTTGAAAAAAACTATGCGTTTAGGCGCTTCTCTAAATGAAACTTTTATATTTGTACATATAACCTTGATCAGACAAGGAGAGAACACTGTTTATATTTACATCCGGTATTTTGGTAGGCAAATCGCTGGGGATGTTAGCAATGGAACGTGCTGAGATAAGGAGATGCAATGAATTTTCTCAAAACTTGGGACTGATTATAAAATTTTTTAGAACTAATCAAATATCAAAAACCAATCTCTTTTCACAATCATACATGTACACTACAAAATTAGTAACTCTTTTGGTTACTTACCTATCACCCTATCAGTGACCTCAGCGTGTTCTCTCCTATTTTAACACAATTAACAATAATTTGAAATATTTATCTCGTTCAAAAAAATGCAATTAACTCGTGATCATTCATATTCGAAAGATAATTTTTTATAACTTTCATCTTGGATTATCATAATAAGAGTGCATTAAGATGAACTTAATTTTTAGTAAATCGATAAAGTATCACCCTACTGTAAAAAAAACTAAAATAACGAATACATTTGTGGTTCAAGACATTAAAGTTTGTGTTGATTGTGATAAAGCAAGATAGCCATGTAACATACTTACTGTGAGATTATTTTGAAATTTTGAAAAAATACTTCCAAAAATTGCATTTACACAGGTGACGAATCATGAATAAATGTATATAAGCCCGAAAATAAAGGGCAATTGAGTGTATGACGCAATTGAATTCAAAACGTATTTTTTGATGTTACCTCATTGGAGTGAAAAAAAGTGCTCAAAATTTGAAAAAACGAGTAATCTTAAAGGAGAATATTTTGAAAAGCAATAAATTTCGATCATAACTATTTGTTTTTTATTATTAGACCATTATTATATTTTTATATAAATATAGGAACTCTCGTATTACACGTACTAAATTGTTACAGGTTAATAGTTAAATTTTTCTTTGTTAAAAAAATTACACCTATCCCCCTTCCTCAAAAACCAAAAGCTACAATACAAATAAATTGTTTTATTTTAAATTTTATAACATAAACTTCTAGATAAAAAGGTTCTCATTTTTATTTATAGATAATATAAAAAAATTTTAATAAAATTATATTAACATTTTTGTTATAGAATTTTAGGAAAGTATCCAAATACATATACGTTTACCAAATCTGTCGCAGAACACATTATAAATGATGCATATAAAGAAAATTTGTCTGTGGCAATTGTCCGCCCATCTATCGGTAAGAAAATTAATACAATTGATTATTAATTAAATTTAGTAAGTAATATAATTTTTGCTATAAACTAATGTATTATGAAATTACATCAATTCTAGCTAAAGATTTAAATTATTTATTTGAAATTTATTGTTTTTAAAATTTATAGAATTTTATTTTATTATTTTTTTTTATTTATTATTATATATTATATTTAAATTTTCTCTTTACAAAAAAATCACTTTTGATAATAATTTCAACGATTTTATTTTAAAAGATTATTTTCAATATTTTTTAGTGGTGCCTTCGCTTGCAGAGCCGTTTCCTGGTTGGATTGACAATTTTAATGGGCCTGCTGGATTAAATACCGGAGTAGCTAAAGGTTTTGTATCAAAATATATTTTTAATAAATTCTTCCTGGTTGAAAGTTATATTATTGCTATTTTACAGTAGAGTTAGTTTATATTTGTATTTATTTGTTTAAATTATCAATTGATTTTTATTGTTTAATTAACAATTTTATTTTATTTTAATAAGTTAACAGCCGTTAGGTTATTGAAAGAAAAAAAGAAAATATGGAAAAAAGTTGCAAATCCGTTTGCCTAGTAACCTGGACAAGGTCAAAATTTGGATAGTTCCTTGAAATAAGAAATAACGGTTTCTGATCATGAAATTTACGATAAAAGTTGAGGAGATTTATTCTATTAACTGTAGAACCCCTCTACTCCGCTTAGGGCACTTGATAGGCCATATTCTTTCATAGAATGTTCAAAAACCAGAGTTTACTTTTACTTTACTTTATTGTAAATATTTAATAAAAAGTAAAAATAAAATAAAAAAATTCAGTTTAGAATAAAAATATTTATTTCTATTATATATATAATAATTATTCATAAATGTAATTGTACAAATTTTGATTTTAACTTCAAAATATTTATTTTCAATTGCTATGTCTCTGGAACAATCAAAAAAATTTCTTGATAAATGAAAAATAATATTCTTTTTTAGGTGTTGTAAGAACTGTTTATGCCGATTCAAAAATTATTGGAGATTATATTCCAGTAGATGTTGCAATTAATGTTTGGATTATAATTGCTTGGTATTCATCAATATACAAAAAGTAAGACTATGTGGCTTGATTTTTTTTCTAAATTAATTAATTGTTTTTAATTAATCTTGAGGAGAATGAGTATACTGTTTTAATTATTATTTAATAATTATATAATAATAGGTATACATATAAAGAAAGGAGTGGGGGGAGGAAATTTTATCCAAATTTTGACAATTTAACTTGAAATATCAATTGTAATAAGTATTTTGAAACATCTTTTTAAATGAGGCGACTAAATATTGGTACTCCCAATTCAATAGGTATATATATATTATATATATATAGGATATATAGGATATATATATATATATAAAATATTGATTTTTTGTCTTGTTTTCAGATTATCTTTTCATTTATTAAATTTTAATATTTATTTTACAAATTTTTTATTTCCATATTTCTATTAAAAAAGTATTTTTCTATAATAGTTTATCATTTTTTTTAATTTTATAATTTAAAATAAACCTAATCCAATTTTCATAATAATATATTAATAATGTATTAAAGTATTGATCAAATAAAAAATTAAATAAAAATAAAATAGAAAATAATTGATTAATTATTATATGGTAATAATATGATTTTATCTTAAAATCAATTAACGAATTTCTTACAATATAATAATAATAGATGGTAGAGTAAGGAAACGCATAGTTTTCAGTATTGAATAATTGAAACCTGGTTTGCTTAAAAAATAAAAACATGACTTTTATTGATACTTAAGGAAATCTTAAATACATTAATTAGGTTCGGAAAAATAATTTTATTAATGTAATGTAATTAGTAATTATTATTATGAATATTGAAAGATATATATTAACCTAAATTTCGTGTTAAGTTCCCGGTCCAACATTTTTAGTCAAATTCGATTTTATTCATTAACATATTTTAATTATCTCATTACAGGAGCGAAAGAATCATTTAAGCCTTTAACATTTCAATACCTTTTTTTGAATAATTATTTATCTTAGGTCTAAAAAGAGTCCTCCTCATCTGGGCCAAATTTCTTTCTGATGAACATTTTTTTGGTCCTGTATCCAAATAAAAGACACTGACTGTGATCCAAATCTGGAAAATAGGGTGGATGCGAAAGAAAAAAATTCAAAGTATAATTCTTTGAATTTCAATTTCTTTTTAAGCTTTGGTAAAATGATTTTGAGAAGTTTATTGATGTTTTCCTATATATTTAACTCTTTAATATAATAATAATAAATGGTAGAGTAAGGAAAGGCATAGTTTTCAGTATTGAATAACTGAAACCTGGCGCATCGTTCAACGACTACGTTTAGATTCAGCAACAAATTAAAATGATTTTTTTATTTAAGCAAGTTTTGTTTGAACTGTGATTTTCCTATCAAAAAGCAATGTTTTTTCAACATACAAAAAAAACCACTGCAACTTTTAAAAAAAGACCACAAAAATATTTTTACATCTAGCTTCTAGTGTCCGTACTTTTTAAAAATCAATTTTGAATTTGTTCTGCTATCTATGTGTCTGACCTGGAACTTGATAGTTGATTTATTATATATATATAATTTTGGAGCGTCTAGATTTAAAAACCGTTTACACAATTAATATTAAATTGATCTTTTATTTTAATTTTTAGTCAAGATAAAGATGTTAATGTATATCATTGTTCATCGAGTGAATTTAAAAAACTTTCATTTGGTGATATGTTAAAATTTGGATATCCATTAATGGATGATATACCATTAACAAATCTATTATGGAAGCCTACATGTTTCTTTACTAAATCTGAGTTAATTTATTCTTTGAGTTTCATATTTTTCCATATGATTCCTGCTTATATTGTAGATGCTGTGATTTCATTATTTGGAAACAAACCAATTAAGTAAATATCAATATTATTAATTGATTATATTAAAAAGAAAACATTTTTTTTAATCATCTTTTTTTATTGATAGTCTTAGAAAAATTACAAGAAGGATATATCATGCAAACTTGTCTGTGTCATATTTTTTATTAAATGAGTGGTTATTTCAAGTTCGTAATATATTTAAAATTGACAAATATATGCATCATTCAGATCTCGAACTATTTAAATACGATTATAGAGACACAGATATTAAAGACTTCATAAAGATTGGGATATTGGGAGCTAAACAATATTTGTTTAATGAACCTATTGATGAAAAGTCTATGGATAAAGCAAGACAAGCTTCTAAAAGGTATTATCTGATTGAAATTAAGAGAATATTCTATTATTTTTTAATAAAATTGATATTTTATTTCAGGTTGAAATATATCCACAATACTCTTGTTATTAGTCTTTTGTTCTTAATTATCTATACTATAAAAAACTCTGGCATTCCAGAATTTCTTGTACAATCATTCTATAATTACTTGGAAAATTTTAATTAAATATTTATATTTTTTTAAAATATTTAGATTTAGAGAAAGCGCGTTTAATTTAATGAAGAAAATTAAATAAAATAAAAAAAAAATAAATAAAATTTCTATTCTCTATCTATTTATTTCTGTAGTTCTACAGAACTCGAAAGTTCTTGGCCGCAGCAAACCACATTTCTCCAAGTGTCCAACCATCTCTCTCGGGTTCCTTCCTACATTGTCTTCCAAGCGGACTTTTCTCAATCGGTCTCCCACCAATATATTTTTCGCCATTCTTTCCTCTCCCATTCTAGACACGTGCCCTGCCAATCGCCGAATTCTATTATATATACATATATATATAGACTCAGCGGCACAATTAACCGCCCACCGTGTTTTTAATAACTATTTCATTACCAATTAGAACTATTGTTATTATTAAATCATATGGTTATAAAGAAATAAAAAAATTAATTATGCCAATAATTTTATTAAAAAAATAATAAAGAAAAAATATAAAACACAAAAATAAGTAGTTTATTTTATCTAGTAAGTCATTTTTATAAAACAATACTCGTCATCTTTATTTTTATTCAATTAAATATTTTAATATGAAAATAAAGACATTCATTTTGTGCTATGGGAGAACTTTTGGGATACGAGCTGGTCTTAAAGATTTCAAATTTCCTTCATTTATCCTCTTCTCACTATTTTCACTTACCGTCACATTTCTTATTTTCTTTAATCGATTACATTCCTCATTCGCAGACGAAAAGCGATTTCTTAAAATGTTATTATAAAAATAAATCGATTATCACCTTCAGAGTTGTTTTACGACCTTGCCCTGGCCTCCTAGTATAAAATTCTGTTTACTTAAACCGCTTAACAGCATATCTGATAGAGGATCGTGTGTGGGTACATATAAATTTCGAAATTAATAATAAAACTTTGGTGGGCGATCTAATTATTCAGGCAAGTTTTCATAATGGTTGGTCATTACAATGACTGATAAAATTGGGCAATTTAATAATTTTACGACAATCTAGAATAATTTCTTACACTTCCCAGTCAATATTAATAATCCTACAATATCTCTGGTTACTTTAATTAATTAACATTGGTCCTATATATTCAAGATTCAAGATTTGTAGAATAATAAAAATTCTTTTAATTCACCCTTCATTATTAATAATGCCCAATTGTTTACATTGACCGAAACATATATATATGCATTCATGTTATTTAAAATAAATGTATATTTTTTATAATAATATTTAATTGATATGTAAAAATATTTTCAGTTATATTATAAATTATTATTGTAAAAAAAATGCAATGATCAAAATTTAATGAAATCTAGGATATAAAATAACTAAATCATTATAAAACTTGCGATGCATTCATTATTACTTATTTTCATATTTTAAATGTAATCAGGATTTAAATATAAGGATTAACCTGATAGGAAAAGCTGAGCAGAGTCATGATATATTAAATATTAATTTATAATTCTTTGTTCATCTTGAGTTAAATTTATGAATATTACTGTTGATAAATCGATGGGCGAGTGAATACCAATAAAGACATGTGTAAAGGCAACTCTAACTTCAATTTCAATTAACATATTCAATGATATTTTTGTTTTTGCTTTAAGCTAGCTCTCTATCAAAAACTGGCTCAGGAGATTTCAAAAATATATTTCTATCGAAATCTCAGTTGGAAACGTTTGCCTATCATATAATTTAAAACTTGTTCTAATTGTTATAAAACAAGTGAAACCATGTCTTACCTAAATTAAGCATTTTAAAATATTAATAAGGCAATTATTCAGGTGAATATAAAAGATAAAATTATTCAATTGTTTACTTAAGATTTATTTAATTTTATATACTGTACAAATGATAGATTGTTGAGTTAATCTTTTTTAATAGGTCAACGAAATTTCGTTAATAAATGTAATTAAAACATATCACTTTAAATAATATATTAATATAATATTAAGAATTTATATTATTAAAATATTAATAAATAAGTATTTTTCATTTGAAATTTAAAAATTAATTTATTTATATTCTTAAAATCTAACAAAATAAATTATAAACTTTTAAAATAATACTTAAAAAACATTTCTTGCACTTAATAAAATTTGTATAGTATTAAAAATGATATTCAAAAACTAATAAAGGTAATAGAATTATTTTTAATTAAAATTTTATTTTATTTTTTATTTTAATTTTTTTTTTTCGATGTTATTAGTTTTTTAATATAAAATTCTACAATATAAATATAAGTAGTTCTATATTACTATAATAAAAATATCTTTGTTTTTAAAGAAAGATAATAAAGAATAAATGCTGCTGCCAATATTCAAGGCAAATAAATAATTTGTAAGGTCGATCCTATTTCTTCTGTGACTTTTTGGACTAGGCCTGTAAAAAATAAAATTTAATTAACTATTTAATTCAGTTCTATTTTTAACTTTGGATATATGTTAAGACAGTTATAATAAATAATATAATAACCTGTGAATCTTGATCCCAACCTTCTTGTTCACCTGCTAATTGATAATGATGTTTTCGAAGCGCTGCTAAACGCACTCGAGTAGATTGAAGTGCTACTTCTAATTCAAGAGCACGAACTTGGGCTTCCATTTCAAGCCTTTTAGCTGCATGTAATGTTAATCCAGAAACATCAACATCCTCTGCAAATATATTATTTAATTAATTAATGAAAAAAGGTTTTTTTTAATGCTTGATTAATAATTAGTATACCTGCTTCTTGAACAAGTTGAGCACAATCTTTAGCAGTAGCAACTACTGCTGCAGTAGCTTGAGCTACAGCTTTTGATGCTTGGCTTAATCCTGAAAGGTTTTTACTATCTCGATCTGCTTTTACTCTAGATGCTACGACAAGTTGAGCAGTTCCAGCTGCAACCTCTTGTGATGCAACAATAAGATGTTCAAGTTTGCCTTCGCCTGAAACAGCTTTGTCGGCAGCGGACCTAAAAGAAAAATAAATTGGAATAGATTGAGATACATTAAAAAAAAATATTGATAATTATTTGAAACGTCTTCAGTGACAAAATTATTATTAAGTAATTTCATATATTTTACACTAGAATATATATTTATTTAAATGATTTGGAAACAATTACAAGAGAAAATTTGCTCCTAGGGCCACTGCTTTCGCTGCTGATATTAGACCTTCAGTCCATTTATTATTTCTTTTATAAAACTCTTTGGCGGAAGCTGTTCCCTAAAATAACAATACAAATATAAGAATAATTAAAAATATCTTAAATATGATATAATTTAGAATAGAATATACCTTTCCTTGTGCAACGATTTCTGCTTGAAGCAGCCGAGCGTTTTGAACCAATAACCGAATCGCTTGCATTAATCTTGTACATGAATCAAGAATTTTACTATTAACTTCTAATTTAACGCCTGAATCTGCTTCACGCGATTTACTGAGCATTTCCTAAAATACATTAATAATTAAATAAATTATGTACAAACAATTTGTTTTAATAATAATTTCTTAATTTTGTCATATAAATATAAAATATATAATAAATTTAATGGAAATATTAACAATGAGCAAAGTTGATTCAGTTGTTAGCCCTATATATATTAAATTATGGGATGATATATTATAAAATGAATAATTATTTTATAAATAACCTGTATTTTAATGGCAGCTTCTTCAATAGCTTTGTCCATTTGTGTAAGTTCTGACTCAATCATATCACCAATAACATCAGCAGGATTAGTGCTGACAGATAATTTATCAAGCAATGTTGTAACTTGATCAACTCGGTCACTAAGAGAGCAGCAAATGATATCAATATTATCAGAACTTTCCAAAGTAGCATCCAAACCTTTAACTGCATCTATTGCAATATTTCGACATAAATCTGTAAGTCCTAAAAAAGACCAATCAAAATAAATATGAAATTTATATATTAATTACAGTTGATCTTGGTGAAAATAAATTTTAACTTAATTAAATTATTTAATTTATTTTACCCTAATGTTTGAATATACTATAACTATATTTCTTTCCAATTAATTAATTGAATATTTAAAACTTGGACTTACGATCTCCAAGTTCAATATCAGATGAAGCATTTCCGGTTGCTTTGCCAAACAAAATATGTGTGGATGTCCGGAGTGCAAGATTACAGATTGCTGCTGAGAGATTTGCAATATAACTAGCTTCATTATGTTTCGATGCTTGATAAGTTTCCCGGAATTGAATAATTGCCTTTTTAATTTGTTCATTTAATGAACGAAAATAGTCAGGGGTACAAGAGATGGCAGACACAGCCGGATTATCAAGTTCATCTTTAGCCCATCGAATATTTTCCTTGGAAGCTTTAATGCAACATCCTAGGAATTTAAAAATAATTATGATGATAATATGTTTATTTATAAAAATACTTAATTTCAAGAAAAAGAAATAGCAATTTTATTTAAGTATTAATGTAGTCTTATTACTAAAAGAATATATAATTTTGTTTAAATAAAAATATGATTTACCTAAAATTTCACGAAGTTCTTTAGCTTGAGTTTGTTCTTTAATAAATATACTCTGCTGAAGATCCGCAATCCGTACGTCCAACTCTCGACATTTCTCTTTAGCTTCAGTAATATTTACGATTAATTGAGATTTTTCAGCAGAAGCATTTTCTTTAGCCATAACAGCAGCCTTTAAAAAAAGGGATAGTTTTTAAACAGACCTTTTAAAATAAATATGTGTTATCAATACAAATATGTATACAAAAAATTGTTTTTTTCGTCTGGGAAATATTTTTTACTTTGGAAAAAAAACAAAATCATCATCTCTTTCAATAATACCTCAATTTCTAACTCAGTTTCTTTTTTTTCTCTTTGTAATTCTTCAATTTGTATTTGTTGTTGAATGATAACTTCTTTATCAGCTGAAACTTCATTCAATTTGATTGCAAAATCAGCACGAACTCGTTCTGCTTCTTCGCTTGCAACACGTGCACCAGTCAATTGTTTATCTACATCTGCTTTCTAAAAATTTAAAAACAAAAAAAAAAAACAGATATATCACACAAATAGGTGGAACATTTCAATATATTAAATTTTTTAATATTTAATTATTTATTTTATTTATTTTGAATCATATTAAAAAAAAACAAAAGTTAAATATAAATTTTAGAAATTTAAAAAACATAATAAATGATGAAAAGTATTTAAGGAAAGTTTAAATATTTTATCGGTGTATGTATAAAATGTTTATTCACGAATCTATACTCAAAATATAGTTATTTTTTTATCAAAAAATATATTAAGAGTGTTTTAATATTTTAATAAAAAGTTTCATTTTAAATTTTATAATGAAAACAAATGGAATTTTGATTGAAAATATTTTTGAAATTAAAATATGATCGTTGATGTAACCTCTGCTAACTCTGAAAACCATTCACCTTTATCAAAATTATTCTATTCTATAGATTACAAGAGGAGGTCATTTATCAAATATTTTTATAATATATAAATATAAATATAAGTATAAATATATATATATATTGGTGCTAATTAGGTAAGAAAAAATAATAGATTGTATAAATGTACAAAATATTTTCAAAAGTTATCTTATAAATTAATTGGTGCTTGAAAACCCCCCTTGTGTTTAGAGGTGCATGTTTAAGGACTTTAAAATGTTCAAGAAAGAAAAATACGCAGTGACATAAAATTTTCAAAAATCAAAATATGAATTTAAGAGAATTAAGCCAACACCCATTCCATTAAGACAAGTATTCGTCTTACTATAGAAACAATTAAATTGTTAGCGGCAATGGCAAAGTTCTCGATTTTGGACGAGTAGCGAAGTTCCTTTTCTACGACAGCTTTCTGTAAATGTGACTGAAATTATTCTTTGTACAGAAAAGAATAAGAATAACGACAGAGGGGCCAAGAACATTAAACTAAAGTTATTTAAAAAAAAACTTAATATATATATATATATAAATGTATAATATATATTTATGTATTATATATATAAAAAAATTAACCTGTCTAATAAGTTGAATATGCTCTTCTCGAAGTTTTGTATAAACTTCTTTGAGTTTTTGAAATTTATCCTCCGTTTGTTTGCTTTTTTCTAAAACAAATAAAAATAATTTAGAAATAAATAAAATTTTATAGTTTAAATTATTTATTTTATTTCATAAAAAAAGGAATAAATCTAAGAGAATTTCCAATTTCTTATTGTATGGAGGTGATGGTTGTTGTTAGTAAGATAAAATATACTCACTTTCTTTCTCTTGATATTGAGCATCAGTTTGTTGAAGAAGATCCTCTTTAATTTGTCGTTCTTGAATCAGCTCATGATCCTATAAATACCGTTTTAATTAATTTATTTTTACATTAAAATTAAATATATAAAATGTTTTTTTTATTTTAATTTTTAAAAGAATTAATTTTAAAATTCAATTACTTTTTGAGAAACTTGTGCTTCAAGTTCAGTAATTCGATTTGTTAAAAGTTCTATTCGACCATTGTAGTCCTGAACAACTCTGGTAAATTCGGTTTTAAGACGGGCAATTTCTCGTTGTAAATGATCTATTAAATTGTCCCTGTAAAAAAAACATTTGTTTGTAAAATCATTAAATTGGAATAATTTTTTGATAAATCATAAATATTAAAATAAAAACAAACATAAACTTGTAACGAATAAATTAAACTCTCTTTTTGCTAAGAACCTTGATTACCGCATTCTCTAAATTTTGTAATAGTCAAAATAGTGAAAAACCAATGTACATATTAAAAAAATTGTATATAATATAATTGTAGTCAAGGCTCGCGGAGTTACATACACCTCTATGACCCGCAAAGTTATTTGGGTTAGCCATTCCTGCTCTAAATAATACCTATTCTTTTCCCATACAGATATTTCCTCTAAAAATTTATCTATAATAATATTAATTTTTATTTCGAATAATTCTTTTATAATATACTAATATCAGAACAAAATTTCTCTAGTTACTTCAATCATTTGAATCATATTTGTAAAATAATTATTTGAACTATAATATAAATATTTAAACGATATGTTTTATGGGCAAAATGTGATGTATAATTTTACCTTTCAGTCAACAAATCAGGCGAAGTGGTGCCTACATCCACCAAATCTCCTGTAAGGGAAGTTGAATCCTCACTCATATCAAATTGTGGAGGTTCTTCTGGAGCTAAAATTACTATTGGAGTTGCGTAACTACCTAAATCAGATTGTTCCAAGAAATTGGGTGGATTCTGAAAATAAAAAAATCTTATAGATATATGGAAATTAAAAGTTCATTCTTTATTTCTCTAAACATATAATTAATATTTAAACTATTATTTAGGATTAATGTCTTAATAATTTTAACATAAAGAAATTTGTGACTAGAAAAAAATTAATTATTTGTATTTATTTTTTATTTTTATGATTTATATATGAATGATAATATTAGATTCAGATTGAAATCAAATTAAATTAAAACTTTTTAAAAATATTTACCTCAGGAAGAATTGGTGGGGTAACAAGAGTTTTAAAATATTGCATTGTGCAGGCAGAATTATAAAAATTTCTTAGTTGTTTAAATTGTTTTAAAAATCGATCTCGGTGTCCGATAAGGGTATCTGGAGGTAAACCTAAAAAATTATTTATATTATTATTATTAGTTTTTTTAATGAATATTTATATTATATTATTTGAAAGGAGAATTTAGTCTTATATATACTATATTTATTAAATTTTATAGTGAAGTTTTTCTTGATTGTTAAATATTAATAAGTATTTATTAATTGGATCGGATAGTAATATATAATTTAATTTTTATGGATAAACACATTCAAAGTAAAAGTAAAAATAAAATAATCTATCTATCTATCTGTAACGAACTCAAAAGTTATTAATCGCAACCTATAAACGTCCGTATCCTAAGCCACCTCCATTCAACTCCTTTTTGTCTCCCGGATCACGTCTGCTTATCGCATCTTTAGTTTACCAATCGGTCACTCCACAGACAAGTTTCCGCTAATCTTTTCTCTCTTTTTTTAGCCACATACCTTCTCATTGAAACCCCCTTGATTTTATGACCTCAACTATGTTTGGAGATTAGTAGAGGATATGAGATTCTTTGTTATGCAGTCTATTTCTCTTAAAGTTATAGATCACGCCTCATACTCGTATAAGAAAACCCGTAATTAATGATTTTGTAGATTTTAATTTTTTGATAATAATTTTAATGAAATGAAGTCCGTGATTGCAAAAAACATGCGTTTCTCAATCGCCACCATAATTCTAAATTCTTTTTGAATATTATCTCCTTAATATTCTTTTTATATATTATCCTTCGTGATTTTTTTATAGAAAGTGATTTTTTTTATTTTTAAACATATAAAATAATAATTAAATAATTAAATTGTTTTATTAGTTAATTATCCTATGATTTTTGCAAATATAATTATTAATTTCTAGGTAAGCTCCCTGTTTAGGTGCGAAGAAACTAGTATATTAAGAGTCATACAAGCAAGTTTAAATTTTAATTTTCGATTAAAATTGCTAAAAATAAATTAAAAGTAAAATCAAGTATTTTAATTTTAAAATATTAATAAAGTAATTATAATAATTTATATTTACTAACTTGCATGTAGTTTAAATAGAATTTTGACACAATAATCATATAATTGAGAAGAATCTTGAATGCATGGAATAAGCGGCGCTAAACGGCATTGCCCACAAGAGGTCATTGAATTAGACCGAGACATATCAAGAGAACCAAATACTAGAACAGACATAATTATTAATATTATTAAGTGCATAATTACAAAAAATACATTCTATTAGGATATACCTGCTGCTTGAAGATTTAAAATTACATCCATATAATCAAACATTTCAACAGACAATTGGAAGCTAAAATAAAACGAAATAAAAAAAAATCAATTTCAATTAAACGTGATTTATAATTTATTTTATATAATTTAAGAAAATAATTTTTAATATAATATATCTACTATATAAGTATTTTTTATCAAGCCATTATAAGAAATTAATAATTTGATATTCATAATATCGGTAATATTTAATTGGGATTAAAAAAATATATTTATTAAAAAGTTGTAATTTTTTTATTAACACTTACTAATTATTTATATCGTTATCTCCAATCGCTATAAGTTCTTCATCAGATAATTGCAGATTTCCAGGAAATCGGGGATTACGCATGTGAAAATCAAGTTTTGTAATAAGTAATCGAGTATATAAATGAATTAATTTTCCATAACCCTCTTTGAGATGGATCTATTGAACAATAATATTATATTCAAATTGTTAAAAAAAAAATTTTCTCATTATTTATTAATTATCCTTTTAATCAAATCTTAATTTAATTAATTAATCTATTTATTTTGATTGTTTTATTAATGCTTACCCAAAGTTTCCCGAGGTCATCCAGCATTTTTTTGTGTCTTTGAGAATGAGACAAAACTTGAGGATGTCCTTCCCGTAAAACTTTATGTAGAACATGACAAAATTTCCAGGCAACGATACGATCATCTTGAACAGGTTGTCTCAAAATGTATGTCCAAAAAGTTTGACCACCTTTTTCATGAAAGGTTCCCATAATAGTGGCTTTAAAAATGGGTTAAGGTATAATATATAAAAAAATTCAATTATATTTTTGAAATTAAAAAATAAATTTCAACAATTTCCCAAACAAAAAAAAAAATAATAGAAATATTTAAATATCTATCTCATAAATAAGCACCTGAATAATTATAGTATAGCTATTATAAGAGTATCAATATTTATAAAAAAAATAAAATTGTTTGTAAAATAAATAGTCGAGTATAAATTTTAATGTAAATTTATTTTAAATAATTTATATAGTAGTACATTTAATATATACTATCAGTTACATTTATAAATGAAGATATATACACTACATGTATATATATATATATATATATATACAAATGGTCTTTGTTGCTGAGGTGCCTCAATGTTCAAATAATAATAATAATATATAAATTTTTTATAAAGGATACTTCGAACATGTTTTTCTTTAACTGGACTCTCAGTGTTATTGATAGCCTTACTTATACTAACAGCCTGAAACAAAAAAAAAATTATAAAAATATTAAATAAAGAAAAAAATAAATATTGGAAAAAAGCTTAATAAATTTTAGAAATAAGTATTCAATAAATAGGTTTCTGAGCTTAAATAAATATATATATAAGAAAGATTGAAGAAAAAAATAAATGATAATTTTCATATCAGCACAATAATTAATTTAGTATTATATTTTTGCATTAATTATTATTAGTACTTTGTTTTTATTAAATTAATATGAGTAGGGAGACTAAAAAAATTTATTTTATAGATTCATGTAGGGTCATTCCACGTCAATTCAACCAGAAAATAGTCATTTTTTCACCCAAAATCTCAGATTTTTATGAAAATTGGTAAATATGTTCTATTTATAAACATGAAAAACACCACCAAATTTTAATTTTTTATCTCACATAGTTTTTGAGTAATGGCAGTTTAAAGATTGGCGTTTTTAAATTTCCGAGCCTCGGATAAGTCCAAATAAAACGTGTATTGGAGAAGAAAATAATTTCTCATTCACTTATTTAACCTCCTATCTTGTTGAAATTTTTAAGGCATGTTCTTATAACTATGAGGAATTGTAAAAAAAATGTAACGGACCCCAAAATATTTTTAAAAAAATTATATGTTGGATATTATAAAATTTTAAAATTACAAACAAAGTTTAGCGTAAAATGAAATATCACGACAAGGGAATGAGATAATCAAGAACTTTTTTTTTCCTAAATTATCTACATGAAATGGGCTTTAATTTAATAAAATAAAAGTTTTGTGTATTTGCCTCCTTCTATTTACTAAGACCACTGCAAGTTACAACACATTAATTATGAGCAATATGAGAGTCTCAATGGCTGAATTTTGTTAATAATTAGACATTTTAATATTAAATAAAATATTTTTACCTAAAAATGTCCATCGAAGGAAAGTTTAACAACATTCTTACAACCAAAGTTTGAAAACTATGAGGAAGAAGATAGGATCGAATTCAAACAGTGGGTAGCTACAGACAGGACACAGATGATAACTCAAACTTCAACCATTGATGAATTTATTGATGAACTAACAACAAAAATAGAAAAATTGATCCCAAATTCTTATATTGCAAAAAGTTAGTCGAGCTATTTTAAAAGTCTAAAGGATAACTGCGCGCCAAATCAAGCCATTATATCAATCAATTGACTTCAGCGAGAATTTCTCTTTTGTGATTCAAGATGAGGTACAGGGTTATTGCTATTGTTTGTTTAAAGACATTACACTGAGGCACAAGGCTATGATCAAATTGAAAGAATTAGTCTTCGAAATGTGTGTGGCACCCTCCGTATAGTCCAGTCCTGGCCCTCAAAGGCTACTGACCGTTTACAAACTTTAAAAGAATGTTGTAGGAAAACAGGTTTGGTTGACATAAAAAAAAATATAAAAGGTATAGAAAAATAGAGGAGCGCTGAATTGAATGTAAAAGAGTATCTTGATGAATAGAGTTTAATTTTTTTTAAGTTTTTATTATGTTTTAGTTAATTTCAGAACCTATTGAGAAACAGGATGTTTAAAATTAAAAAATATAAAATTAATCTGAAAAATCAATATTGACTCTGACATAATTTTAATTTTACTTCATTGTTCAATGTTTTATATAATGACTAGTTGTGTTGTTTTATTTTCAGAATTAAAAACAAAAACTAAAACTAATTGTTCGCTCAATTTGAAATTAACAAATTGTTTAGTTTCATTTTTCAAAGAAACCTTAATTCTACAATACATATTTCTAACTTGAAGTTCATTTATTAAAAAAAATCAAAATTAAAAATTATTTTGTATATAATAAATAACAGAATTACGATTTAAACGTAATTTAAAAACATTTTACAATAAGTACAATAACAATTACATGAAAATCACACCCATATTAAATTATAATAAACATAATGAATTTTTTTTTAATATTTACACAATTTACGCATTTTTTATAGTAAATTATTCATTATATAAATAAAACAGCATTATCAAAATTTAAATATATATTAATTATAATCTTACCTTCATCATGAAAGAAACAAATTTCAATTATCTTATTTACATATAATAATATGTATGTATATCAAATTTTTATTTAGCTATATAAATCGTTCAGGTCAATGACATGAATATTTAAATAAAATTAAAATTTATTTTAAGATCTTTTCTTTAAAAATTTAATTATTCTATTTTAAAAATTCGTTCGTAAAGGATGTCTTCAATGATATTTTAGGATAGGGAAATAGTGAGAGTATTGTTTTCTGGTTTCCTTTTTTTCGATAAATATTGAAGGTGTATAATAATTAAACAAAATTAAAAATGATTATTGAAATTTGAGGCTTTTTGTAAAAAAATTCAGGACAAAATCATTAAAAAAATTGCACTCTCTATTTAAATGAATCTCCTTGTCTGTACTTTTCTTTATAATTTTTTTATAAACCTTATAAAAGTTTTTATATAATTAAATTAAATATTTCAAAAATTACTATGCAAAATGGAATTGGCACCTTAAATTAAAAACCTATTCATTAATTTCGAGAAGAAGCCGAGAAATGATTAAAGTTGTAATTAAAACCCTACCGTCTAGAGAAAAGCATAAGGTAAACCGATGGATAGGAATATAACGCATTTTATATATATCTCGAAAACTAATCATTTTGGTGTAGGAAAGGGATTGAGAGTTGATAGTAGCCACCGTACGCGACCAGATTAAGCATGTCTACCTTAGAAATAAGCGAAACGTCTTGTAAGGAGGATCTGTTTTGTCCGCCATCTCGAAGATCAACCCAACGATATTGCATTATATTTATTTCAAAGGTTCATAATTTGTTTTCTTTTGAAAATTTTATAATTATACTGTATTCTCTAGGTTTTTGACAATTCTTTAAAATTAATATTAAGACTTATTTATTCACATATCCCTCATTTTTTACTATTTGCAAGTTTTTAACTAAAATTGATATAACGCATTGTGTGTGCTATAGATTTGACGCTCGGTATACCCCAGCTTAACAGTATGTTTTAGATGACGACTTGGAGGTGAAAACCATGAAACAAAACGGGAAGTTGTAGAAGAATCCATTAGATAAACACGAGACTCTTGTAATAATTAAATTCAAATAAATAAGTTTAATTTATATTATATTTAATAGAATTTGTTTTCATTTCAACTAAATATTTCATAATTATACTAATATAGACTTCTAAAAATGGTATGATATAGATATAAGCAATTATTTCGAATTGATTAAAATGAAATATGAATGACCTAGAATGAAATGGTAAGCTGTACAATTATCCTCGGCATACAAGTGAAATTCCATGTGTGTATATATAGAATATCCTATTATGGATAAATAAGAAAGAATAAACCTTCATATTCCGCACTTTTCAAGATCAATATTAGTAGAGGAAGCATGAGTCACTATACTTGTCTTCTGATATTTCTATTGTTTATAAAAAAAATTGCATAAGAGACACTATATTTAAAATATATAAAAATATATATATTGAAAACTTTATAAAAATCCAATGATTATAGTAGTGTTCTAGTTTTTTCTATTTTATTTTGTCTCGACACAAATTGTTAGTCATATAGAATATTTTTATTATACGGTTAGTAGTCTTTATATATAGAGATATGTTTTTTTTTATTTAGAAATATTTTTAAGTAAATGGCATTTCGAATTCGAATTTCATTCTTATTTAAGAATGTTATACCATTAAATGATATTTAAAATAATCAGTTTATATTTTATTCATTATTTTTTAACTAGTCATGTTGAATACATATTGAATTACTTATTTATTTTCATGTTTATTTATTATTTTTATTTATTTATTAACTTATTCTAATCATATTCAATGTAGACCACTTGTCTTAGGTCAAGCATGTATAATTTATTGCAATATATTATTTCATTATATTTTAGTTATTATGAGTTGGAGCAAAAATTTGATATTTCTAACCAAGCAGTGGTATCTATAGATTTGGTATCACTCCCTACTCTCCAGATTATCACCTTACTTTAATTTTACATTTTACATTAAAATAAAAAATATGAGTTGTGGCCAGGCACAGAAATAACTTAATTTCCAAACAACATTATATATATATATATAAAGTATTAAAAATAAGATATTTTTAAAACTTGAATTAAAATGACTAAATTATATTATCTTAGTTTTTATTTTTAGTTTAATTAATCAATAATTTATCAAGTGAATTTTTAAGTGAAATATTTTCCAACAATGAATATAAAATTAATATTTTGTTAACTATCACTTCCGGTTTCCGGATATACACCAAAAGTTGATGAATTCATGGTACTGATGCATTAAGTAAATATACCAAATGTTATCAAGCTGAACAGTCAGACAGACATTATGCTAAAAATACTTTTTTCTGTTAATAAAATGCATGATTCGTGGAGATATGTAAAAATCTTCACATGAGAAATTTGGTGTGAATTGTTATACCTTCCCTTCCTACGATAGGAAATCGTCGATCGGTAAAAAAGGAATGTATTTAAAATTTAACACATTTGAGGTTACTTTTACATATTAGTACTTTTTAAAATATCTCATTTTGGTATCCCAGGGGACAGACTCCCCCTCTTCTCAGTCCCCCCACTGTGTCCTTGTGATCAAACCTCTAGGATAGAAGAGTTTGACTCAATGGAATCAGTCTGGGTACATTTTGTTTATTCTTTGGTTTGTTTTGCCTCTTTGATGGGTTGTCTTGGATGAGAGAAAAATTAATGACTAGAATAAGATGAATGATTATTTAACTTATAGTATAAATAGCTCTTCTTGTGAAGAGCCTTTAGATCTCAAAAATACATACATTTAAAAATTTATAGATTTGAAAAATTTGTAAAATAGAAAATAATGTATTTTTAGTAATTTATAAATAAATTATCGGTAACAATTAGAACAAATAAGATATATATATAGAATATTTCATTTAAATAAATCAATAAAAGCTAAAAAGATCTTACATTTTCTTTAATATTGCATGTGCTAAATATATCAATAAATTCAAATGCAAATTTTCTTATTCAATAATTTTCTTCTTCTCATACTATTGATTTAAAAAATATCCCTAAGAACTATTGTATTTAAATAAGAATGAGGAATTTATACACTTCCTTGAAACACTATTGATTATTACTAAAATTATTTGCTGAATTATTCTTTATTACTGCCTTATTTCATCAAATTATTTATTGAAGAATTGTATTATATAGATTATATTATATCCATGAGAGAATAGATTCAGAGAATATGAAAATTAGGATGCTGTAAAAGAAGAAACACAGAGGAAATGCTGAAAGGAGGAATTTCCTCTATGAATCGAATTCAGACATACAAGATAGGCAATTGTACTGTTATAAAATCATAATTTAAATCTAAAATTTGATAATAATTAAGACCCAAGAAAAAAATTGCAGATCAATATTATGTAGGATCCGTAAATATTTAATTATTAAAAAAAAATTTAAAGACCATCTCAAAAATATTATTACCCAATAATCATATTGATTTTAACTTCCTATTTTCTAAGGTCTTCTTGAAAAAGAAGATGCCCTTCTGGAGCAGATAATTTCATTTAGGAACAATTTTGTGAGAAAATGAGTGAGAAATAAAAACATGAAAGAACATAATATTATATTAATCATTTTTCATTTCACTGAAAGACATATTATTTATTTATTTTTCTAATATAAAAATAATTTTGATACAAAAATACATTATTTAATTATAAATTTAAGAAAACACACACACATACACACAATAAAAATATATAATAAGTTGACCTGTGGCCAGGTCCGAACCGACCGACGGTTTGAAATAAATTAATTTCCAGCTACAGAAACAATTTCAAATAATTTTCATATATCTATTAATGTAATAAAAAACAGATATGGATACATAAATAATAAATATAAACATTTTTAATTTTATTTTATTTATAATATATATGCAAGACCAGGCTGTGACGTCATGCATGACTGGATGACGTCATATAATTTTAAATCAATAAAAAACTAATAAATATGATTTTTTTCGAGGATAAAACCAATACAAAATGCATGATTCGTGGTGATATATAAAAAAATCTCCTTTGGTGTGAAAATAACCCTTTCCTTCCTATCGTCGATCGCTAATACTACCACTTCCGGTTTCCTGAATTGCACCAAAAGTTGATCAATTCATCCCACTGATGCATTAAGTAAATATACCAAATTTCATCACAATCGGTTGAGCCGTTCAGGCTGTACACATCTATACGGACGGACAGACGGACGGACAGACGGACGGACAGACGGACGGACAGACATCATGCTAAAAATACTTTTTTCTGTTAAGAAAATGCATGATTCGTGGAGATATGTAAAAATCTCCACATGTGAAATTTGGTGTGAAAACAATACCTCCCTTACTATCGTCGGTCGGTAAAAATTTAATAAATACATTTCTTCAATAAACAATGATTTTTATATTCTTTAATTCCCATGAAACTTTCAAAATCAATAATATATAGTAATATTTTCATTATTAAAAGAATATTCGTATTTTGATTCTCATCATTAGAAGAGAAAATTATTTTGAAATAAATAAATAACAGTGAGAAAGTATTTTGAAATATAAATAAATCTATTTTCAAATTAAGAATTTTTATTTAAAATTATTAAAAGTAAAATAAAAAATAAAGTAAAATAATTTGTTTTGTTAATTTGTATATTACAAAATGATATAGATACATTAATATGTCAAATGAGTGTTAGTTCTAAAACTTGTTTCACGTGTCAGGTAAACTAATTAACAGAGCAGAAAGAGATTTTTGAACTCGATATCAAATTCAAAGAGATGTTTTAAAAGAGTATAGTGAATCTAACTGAGTAGTATAATAATAATTCAAATAAATTGTATGACTAAAAAACATTTCCTGTACATCATTCAGGTTTCATTTTCTATTTTTAAAAGAAATAGAAGAAATAATTTAATCTAAGAGGATTTAATTTTTTTTTCATAAGAGGCAAGATAATAAAATATACTAATATATATATATATAATTATTACAGAAAATTATAATTACAATGAATGTATATTTATAAATATTAATTTACCTAATTATTATTCGTATTATAAATGTTTTTTTAAACTATTAATTAAAATTATTATAATATTTGATAGAAATTCTTTTTTTAAAATTAAACAAAAAAATTTCTCTTCACTCTTTTTTTGTTTTGATATTTTAAAAAGTAATAAATGATTAAATGCTAATTTGTATAATTAATTTTAATTATTTATTTTAATATTAAAATTACTATTTTTTAGTAAAATTAAAAGTTAACAAAAAAAAAGTGTCTTATCATAATTACAATTAATTTATAATCAAAAATAATAATATAGTTTGAAAATGAATGAGAATATAATTGCATTTCATTAAGTTTGCAGAATTATTGATTTTTGTTTGTCATTTTAAAGATATCGATAAAGTAAAAAAATACTTCGAAAATCTTTTTAAAAATCAGTTCCGATAAACTATCAATTTCAGTTAACGTAGACTGATGAAATTTTATATCTATTATTTCATAATATAGATATAGATTTCCATTACTTTCGGATGATTATCAATAAATTTCGATGAAAACTGCTTATCATTAATGTTAATTTTTTTCAAAAACAATAGATAAAAAATAGAACATTTATATATTCTCATTTTTATATTGACTTTTTGTTTAATAACCTGTATTGTGTTTAAAAGAATCAGATACACAAGCACCCATTCAGAAATTACTAAAATGGTCCTATTGTGGAGATATCCAAATGACAACATTTTTCTAATTTATTATTATATATATTATGTTAATTTTAATTATTTTTTTTTTTTTTCAATTTGGTGAAAAATAAACTTCAATAATTCAACATTTTGCCTTTGCTCTTCGCTCTTTTTACCACGTTTTTCTTAGCTTGCTTGCTTGTTTGTTTATCTGTTCGCGTCAAATTATTCTCAACTTTATTTACTTTTTTTTACGATTTTTTTACTTTACGATAAGGTAAAAAGTAGCAAACATGTGAAAATTAGAGCGTTAGTTATAATAGTTATATAATAATTCTCTAAGTTTATTTCATGATAGTTGAAAGGATAGGATTTTTTTTCTTTCAGCAAATAATTATGATAAAAAAAAATGAAATACCAATAGTATGATTTTCACAATTTATGATTTTAAGATATATACTAAATTATTGTTTAAAATATATGTTTTATCTATAATTAGATAATTCACACAATTTGATAATTACCCATATGAAAAAAATAAAGAATAGAACACTTTCTATTGAAAATGATAGATTAATGGTGTGATTATAAACAATTTAATCAAGAAATTAAATTTTTATTATCATAAGATCTTACCATTTCCTCTTAAATAAATGACTCCAATTTTTTCATTATTCAAATATGATTCATTTTAATAATATATTAATCATATAAGAAATTCATTAAATCAATCATTTTAATATAATATTAGAAATCAAAATGAAATATAAAAAATTTCCTGTTGTCTTTTAATCAGATTATTATATAAATAAATTCATACATCTAATGTAAATCAAAGAGATGATGCAGTGGGTAAAGGGGAGGAGAGGAGTGTGTTTTGTGCTTCGAGGTCTTTCTCGAAAGGAGCTTTTCCGCTACACGCGCGTGAGCAGATGAGTGGATCTCGTTGTGCCTCTGTGTGGGGATCTCACTTCCCGTCTCAAACACCAGCCTCTTCCTCTTACCCGGCATCTGTTCAATGTCTAGTCAGAATGGGTAGAATCCAACTTAGAAAGACATGAATGGCAAACAATCTCTTGATAAAATGTTTGTGTATACAATTACAAAAAAAAAATAACGAAGGGCAAATTAAAATTAAATATTATTATCAAAATGATTTAGAAAGAGAAATCTCTCTCTTATAATATACTATACATAAAACTATTATATATAATTTGTTTAATTCTCATAAAAAAATGAAATTAAAATCACTTGAAATATATAATAATATTCGTTAATATAATATTTTTTTCTTTATAGTTTTTTCTTGTTATTTTAACAATTTATCATTTCCTTTAGGGCAAATGCTATTAATAAGAAGATACTTTCAAATAATTTTGAAAAATTTACTTTCTCTTTTACTGTTGTAATACAGAAATGAATAATAAAGTCGTACAAGTATACGATATATATATATTTAAAGAAACATATATACTTATAAGGGAATTTTATAAATAAAATCACATATTGATATTTTATTGTAAATTCATTCAAAACAAAAAAAATACACAACATTTCGATTGATCCTTCTGTAATCGTTATCAAGCGACTGCACTATCCGAGCGTTCAGTGGACTCACTCGAAACGTTATGTATTTTTTGTGTTTTGAATGAATTTACAATAAAATATCAATATGTGGTTTTATTTACAAAATACCCTTATAAATAAAAACAACCACCAAAGCTTTAACAATTTAAAACATATATACTCTATATACTTCTATTATTATACTACTCTTCTACGATAAATTAATAGATATATTAAAAAGAATAATTCATAAAAAAATAAAATTGTAACTTTGTTAGAGAAAAAGATATATTTGTTAAACAATTTTCTCTTAAGATCATTTGTTGACTCGGCGGTACTAAATTATATACCTAAACAAAACGTATGTAAAATTGTGCAAGTGGGAGAGGGGACCTGTGTGAAGAGTTGTATTTGAAGTCAAAATTGTTTTTTTAATAAATACTCTTGAAAATTAAATTTTAGATTTTTAGAGCATTTGAATAATTTTTTTTATGTTAGATTTTTAAAAATTTGCGCAACCTTTTTAATACTCTGGACATATTTACTTAAATTACTTGAAGTCAAGAATCACTTCAACAATTTTAAAATGGTGTGGCAATTATTGGGAATTATTTATTATACCTAGAGCTGTTTTTATTTTATGAAAGGAATTTACAACAAAATCGGTGTGTTTACAAGTGTTATAATATTTAATAAAAGATCTAAATTAATAAATTTATATTATGATGGTATTTGAATATAGTTCTATGAAAATGATAACGTATCTAGGGGTGGAAGTTGGACAAATAAAATACTTTAATTTTTATATAATTGATACTCAATAATCTAAACATTTGATCTAATAAATAATATTCTGGGTTTTTTTTTGTAAATTTATATAATAATTTGAATTTGGGAATAAAAAAAATTAATTATTGATTTTTTGTTATCTCTCTAATTGGTAGTGTGTAAAGTTTACTGTTGCGACTGTCAATCGTGAATAAATTTTAAGGCTTATAAATAAGTAATTCCTTAAACCTTAATGATTCATTCCTAATACCCAAAACTATGATTCAAACAAAAAATAAATATGTAATAGACCAAATGGAGAGTCAAAGAGCATTCATTTAAACCGAGTTAAATTGTCAATATTTAAATATTGTTGTAGTTGTTGTAATGAGAACGTCATCGAAATGTACGGTGACTAACGATAATTTTCAATGTCAATTTTTTTTTAATTGTTAATTTATAGATCTGAGAGACATTATATTATAGTAAAATCTAAGCAAATAAAGCATCATCTAATATTAAGAAATTAAAAATTGTACTATTCCTCAATAGTTAAAATATTTTTATTTATGAACGGTACAGATAATTTTTAAAAATTTATCATTATTCATCAAAATGTAATGATTTAATTTATAAATATCTATACATTTGTTCCACTACTAATATTTAAAAATTGTAAAAATAAATAAAACATGATGAATTAATGAAAATAAAATAATCGTGAAGAAAACATTTAGAGTTGTCCTGAATAAATTTTGGCCATTTTTGTCAAGATATATATCTACTTTCTATTATAGTTTTTAATAGATTTTTATATAACTCAAATCTCGTCATCAAGAGCACTAAAAATAAAGAAAATTGATTAAAATCTTTAAGGCATTTTATTTCATCAAACAGATTATAAAAATTTAATTAATAAAATTGGTACAAATAGTACAAATAAGTTACATTATAATAAAAGATTATTTAAAGTTATTAGGTCACAATTTTAACAAATTTTAAAAAAAAGTATAAAATATATATATAATAAAATAAATATATACAAATGAATTAAAACGATAATAATATAAAAAAAGAGATTAATAAAATAAATAGATAAAGATATCTGGATTATTGTTTTCCCTTTAAAGCACAAATTAAAATGTAGAGAAAAAATATAAAATTCTAATTTAGAAATAATTTACAAGCATTAAGGATGGGAATCTCCAGTATACTTTTATTTATAATTTAAAGAAATAAGAATTCATTGTCTATTAAGATTACCATTAAACTTCTTTCGAGTGAAATTTTTAAAAAGGGATTTTATATTACTGATATATGTTTGATCGGAAAAGTAGAAAAGAGAAATAGATCCGTGTGGGAGGGGAGAAGGTAGGTACTTGAAGGATTATGAACACCTGGAAAGGAAAGTTTACACCCACTGAGATTATTTTTAACAGATGGTCTTTCTTATCTAGTATTGAAAAAATCTAGTTAAGGAAATTTTATAAAAAATTAAATAATCTATTCATTTAAATTACAATATTATTTATATATAGTATAAATAATATATTATTTAAATAAGTTCCTATTTCCTTAATTTTGTTTATCATTTGTTTATTTTGATATAAAAAAACAAACCAATAATTGAATTTTTCATAAAATAATAATTGCAAATTTAATAAAATAATTTCAAAAGGCAACGATTTTTTTAGAATATGAAAATTCTATTGTTCATTATAATATATTTTTAATAGTTAATTTAATTTAAATATATAAGTAACTATTTATAAATACAGAATATTAATCAAATGCTTACTAGTTTCCAAGCTTGTTTTTCATTCAAAGGAGGTAAAATTCCACTAAGCATTTTAAAAAATTTTAAAAAAATACATCACAACTCGAACGATTTACGTATAAAGTCCAGTTTAATAGAATAGAATCAACTAGTAGTATCCAATAATATATCATTACATTTCTCCTGATAAGATTAGATTAAGTGAAATGAATTTCTGCCACGTATATATATATATATATATATAATTCCACCTTTTTTTTTATTCAAAGTTTTTAGAATTTTTTCAGGTAAATTATAAAAATGAAATGTATAATTAATTTTTGCATTTAAATTTCATAAACGAGTGGATTATAGAGAATGGATATTTTTAAAATAAATAACTAAACTCCAAACTCCAATATATATAATAAATACAGGTAAGTTAATTTTAATTACAAATTTAAACATTCGAATTCTCCATGAAAATGATGGTTATAAATTTAAAAAAATATTTATTTTTTTTTTCATGTGAATGAATAAATATTTTGATTCAGTCAATACATCATAGAAGTTTAAATTGGATTCTTATTCAGGAATGTTTCGCTTAAAAATATTGAATACCTGTTAAGATATCGCTATTCTTCAAAACTTAGAAAATTGTAATTGTACTTAATTTATTGAAACAAAATGATATATTAAAACCAAAAGGTTTTCATTTTGGGTACAAAATAAATTTAATTAAATTGGTTTATATATTTTTATTTATTTATTTATATTACTATAATTGACATTTTGGGACAAATATACAAAAGTCAAATAAAATATTAGTTGTTTTGAAATATTTACATCTATTATTTTTCGATTTATTTAAAAATTAAAAATATATTTAAATCTAATTAGATATTAGAAATAAAATAAATGAGAATATTTATTTATATTTATTTTGATATTATTTAAATATTTGGAATTTTATTAATGTCAATTAAAACTGTAAAATTCATTATTTCATTTAACAATTGTTAATATATTATTATTTACATAAATATTTAATGACAAATGATAAATGTCATCGAAAATATGTACTGGTTTTTGACATGTATTCTGCTAAAAAATTTCAATTCATGGAAATGAATTTATTTTTTAAATTAAATAAATAAATATATATCTATAAATAAAAAAAATAAAGAAAAATTAAAGATAGGTTATATATCAGAATTTCTATCATTTAACATAATATAGGATGGCACATCACCTGAAATTTTTCGAAATTTTCTCTTTCAAGCTCCAAACTGGTTTTTCTTGGCTGCAAAACCCGGGGGAGTGACAAAGAAGCCATGGCAAAAAAGCATTCACTTTATAAAGATAACTTAATCCACCATTGAAATAAACACAATCACTAAACTCAAATGGTCTAGTCTTTCTAATCTTAATTTCTTATTTCTAGACTTGTTTCCTTAATTAATTTCAATTTTATAAAAAAATAAAGGACATTCTTTTAAAATTAATGAAAAATGTTAGTTTAGATTTTACTTTAAATAAAGAACATATATTTATTCATGATCAATGAAGTGATATAGATGAAATAAAAATTTGTGAGTGGTTTGTCTAAAGTTGTGGAAAGGAAAAATTCACACAAGTATGAATGAATGACTTAAATCTCTAGTAGACTTTTAACCAACAGCCATCTATTGGACAAAGAGAAACACAAGAACATCGGTCAGATTTAAAATTATAAGTCATATTCAAAGAGAAATGGATATTTAATATATTTATTCTAATTTCTTATAGTAAAAATTATCATAACTATATAGGCAGCAATAGACAATTAATTATTTATTAAATTTTGTAACATTTTTAATATAAATCATATTAATATGTATGTATAGACTTCCCATAATTTGGTTTTCTTAAAATGGGGCAAATTTGGGAATTTGCTCAAAATACAGAATGCCCCAATTACGCATTTCAGTAATTATTATGACAAAATAAAACTAAAAAGTTATTGTTGGAGTTTTCCATAAAATTTTCAAATAAGAATTAAATTAAAAAAACTTTTAATTATTAATATTTATTTTTAATATTATTAATTAATTTAATATTTATCACTAGAGTCAAAAATTCCTTGTTATTTTTACCTTTTCTTCAAACCGGGTCTATCCCTGTCAAAATGGGATGATTTGAAAGAGTATTAATGTATATAGCTCTTAAAAATAATTTATAAAAATTATCCAAATTTTAATTCAATGGACGAATGACTCAAAATTCTAATCTTCTAATTTATATTTAATGAACAATCTTTGCTTTTATAAATGTTCCTTTTTATTATTTTATATATATTTATATAAGTAATTCTAATCTATAATAATTCATATTAAATTATTCAAAATTTCTTTCTTTATGTATTAATATATGATAATTTTTAAAAAGTTCAAAAAATAAACATTTTTTTAAAATTTATATTTAATGGTTTTAATTAACTTCATATAGATAAATATTTAATAAAATCTATATAAATTTAATTGATAAAATTTATTATGTACATTATTTATTTATAAATTCATTAATTAATGTTTTTATTAAAATTTTAATTGAAAAATAAATTATATATATATAATGATTTATTGATTAATTTATTTCATAGCTTGGTAAAATAGGCGGGCAAGTGCATACAAGATGTTTATCACCATAGATATCATCTATTCTTCCTACACTTGGCCAAATCTTGTTTTCAGGTGTCACAAATGGCTAAAAAGCAAAATTGATTTTTAATTGAAGAATTTAATTAAATTCCTGAAATAAAAAGAGTAATTGTCCCGAGTAAAGGTAAACACTTCAAAAATTTTATACATAGTATTATATATCTTTAAAGATTGATTTGATAAACATTTAAATCTCATTTTTGTAATTGTAATTGTTTTATAAATAAAATTAATATAATTTTTTTTCTTTATTCATTGTGTTTTAATTCTTTAATAAAAGTTCTAAACCGATTTAATAGTAGAATTTCTGAATTGGCATCATATTATAATAATTTATAAAATAAAGAACTTAAAATGTATATTTGATAAAAATTATAAAAAATTAAAGTAATATTTTTTATACCACTGGGAATGCTGCCTGTTCCCGTGAATAAGGTCTATTCCACTCTGTTGCTATTACTTGTTCTTGTGTGTGAGGGGCGAGTTTTAAGGGATTTGTTCGAGTATCCATACGTCCTTCTTCAATATCTTGGATTTCTTGTCTTATACCTAAGAAAAATGAGAATATATACTATTTTATAATATATTATTAAATAAAAATTAATAATAATAATAATGTAGAGAAGTAGCGTCCAAATTTGCACTGCAATCAGCCATGAGCAGGGCGGCAAAACAAGCATATAGGAGTGGCACCTTTTCCTTCTCCGGAGCAACCACCATGAAAATGGAGAATGAGTTAATACAAGGCCCCGAGGTCAAGTTTGTAGCCGATGATGGATATCACAGCGTATGAACCGTGGATGGCAGAAGATTGAGTATGCGGGCACCTGTCAATCATCAATATACAGCCCAAACAACATATGCAACCAGATAACTTCCACCCAATATCGTACCTATCAGTGAATTATAAATTATTTACATTTTTTATAAGTCAAAATATATATGACCTTCTGAAACCAATAAGAAGGAACGTATTCGAGGGATCCAACAACTGTGATTCTAGATGTATTATATTAAAAAATAAGCAAACCTAAACTCGTTATTTGAATATGGCTTATTAAGAAGAGCAGGTATCGGTACCGTAAGATTGCTTGATCAGGGTGCTTGATAAATACAAAATCTCTTTGTTTGGTAACAGTTATGAAAAAATGAAAAAACAACATCCACATTAACATCCAAAATATATATGAAATACCAAAAGGACGTGGAATATTTTAAGGAAGCTTCATTTAGTTTTGTTAATAGATGAACTTTCTCATAACTCTGTTGTGCGCCCAAAATGAAAAATATAAAATCAAAGAGAACAGATGAAAATTTTCCATTTACTATTCATTGATAGTCTCAAATAAAACCTTAAATACAAATTCCTGGGATACTCCAAAATACTAAAATAGAGTACAGCAACCTGAAAAGGAACAATACAGAAAAAGGGTTGAAAAAATTTAAACACCAATTTATTAAGCAGAAACTACTATAATAACTTTAAACACCTGTCCATCTTGACATATCCTTTGGGAATATTAAAATAGTCCGACAATGACATGAAGAAGCCGCTACTTTCATATTAAATTTCTCTTTGGTTCGACTATACCTCTCTAGGAAAGAAGTTGGAAGAAGGCTAATAAGTATCTCTAACTAATGTAAAGCCCATGTAAGGAGCATGAAGCTATTTTTGTGAGAAAATAATAATAATATATATTATTTTAAATATATATTATTAAATAAATACATATAATAATAATCTATATTGTATAAAATTATACTATTATATATTATTAAATAAAATTTACGAAAATTTCTTTACATACATATTAAAGCTTCACAAAATCGATCCAATTCATCTTTATCTTCAGACTCCGTAGGTTCAATCATAAGTGTTCCAGCCACAGGCCATGACATGGTTGGTGCATGGAAACCTACGATTTACAAGCATTTTTGTTAGTTAATCTGATTTCATTTTTAATCCGTAATATATTATATATTATATTATATATATATATTATATTTATATATAATATCTTAATATAATAACCTCGTTATTACTATTAATACTATAGTGTGTCTCTAAAATATACGTGTATATTTAAAAATTTACCGAAATCCATGAGTCTTTTAGCAATATCAACAGCTTCAACATTCGCAGTTTTTTTTAGATCACGAACATCTAAAATAAACTCATGAGCAACTAAGCCAGTATCCTTTCCCTTGAATAAAGTCTTATAATGGTATTCTAATCGCTTACTCATATAGTTAGCATTTAAAATAGCTACTTGAGTAGCTTTTCTTAAACCTTTACCACCCATCATCTAGAAAAATTTTAAAATTATTATTATTTGTTATAAATTAAAATAATTTTAAACATAATTGATCATTACTTTAATATAAGCCCATGAGATTGGCAAAATTGCTGAAGAGCCATAAGGAGCCGCAGAAACAACACCAAATGATTTCGATGTACGACCGAGATCAGCCATAGGATTTACTATTGGATGACTTGGAAGAAATGGTGCTAGGTGAGCTTTTCTGAAGTAAGAAAAATTTAATTAGATTAATAATCTAAATCAAAATAAAATTTTAGTGAAGAATAAAGTGGATTTTATACTATTTAAAAAAAAAACATACACTCCAATTGGTCCCATTCCAGGACCACCTCCTCCATGTGGAATACAAAATGTTTTATGTAAATTAAGATGAGATACATCAGATCCATAATCTCCAGGTCTACAAAGCCCAACTTGGGCATTCATATTTGCTCCATCAAGATATACTTGTCCCCCATGTTTGTGAACCAAAGCGCACACATCGGCTACTGTCTCTTCAAAAACTCCATTTGTGGAAGGATAAGTTATCATAAGGCATGATAAATTATTACTATGTTTTATTATCTAAAAGAACAAGTAAATTAACCAATTAATTATATTTTAAAAATGAATTAATGAATTTGAAAATAAATAATATTTGTTACTTTATCTTGAAGATGATCGAGATCAATACTGCCATCTTTGAGAACATTAATGGGTTCTACTTGCATACCAGCCATTTGAGCGGAAGCTGGATTTGTACCATGGGCTGAGACAGGTATAAGGCACACGGTTCGGTTCCCTTCTCCACGAGCCTCATGATACCCTTGAATTGCTCTTAAACCTGCATACTCTCCTTGAGCCCCACTAAAATAAATATCTAAATTTAAATCCTAATATATATTTGAAATTATTTATTTATTCTCGATAATTATAATTAAATAATAATTAAAAGTATGAATTAATTAAATAATTATTATATTAAATAATAAACCTATTCGGTTGAAAAGAGATTCTATCATAACCAGTGATTGCACATAAATCACTTTGGAGTTCATCAAATAATTGTTGATATCCAAGGGCTTGATCAATCGGTGCAAAAGGATGTAACTCTGTAAATTGGGGAAGACTGCATGGCATCATTTCGGTTGTGCTATTTAATTTCATTGTACAGGAACCCTAAAACAATATAAGTATTATAATATAAAATAATATGTTAATTTTATATCATCTTTTATAAAATCACTACTACAGTCTTATGAATTCATTTGTAATTTTGGAATACTTATTATAGATTAAATATAATATAGTAATAAAATAATATGAAATGAAATTCCATATTAACATTCTATATATATCATAATAAACTTTGAATAAAGGCGAATTTGGTTACGTTTCAGTAAAAATAAGATGTGATTTAATAATATAATTTTAATATATATTATTAAAGTAATGTAACCCTATTATTAAGGTCTTTAATTATTGCTAAATTTAATTTTAACGCAGAATTTCGTACCAATTTTGGAAATATTTATTAATTCTAATTTGGAGTTAAAACAGAGTGGAAGTTGAATGGAGATGGTTCAGTATAGGGACATTTGGAAGAATGTGTTGATTCGGCCATGAACTTTTGAGTTTCGTATGGCCACAGAGATAGTTAGATTGATCGATATTCTGTGAAATAGTAAAATATATTTTAAAACTCACATAACAAAATAGTTGTTTAGAAAAGGTTTGATAGGGATTTTATTTTTAAAAATAGTGAAAACGAGATTATATTTAAATGGAAATTAATTACCAAAGGTATCATTGAATGTACGAGCGAGATATCTTTATTCTCTAGTCTTTTCATATATCGAACCAAACGCGATTCACTGTGATGAGAATTAAATACTGGATGTGTTAAGAAAGGTGATGTACGCCGGAAAGAAGATTGATAAAGACTCCCAGCAGATAAATCGTGTGTTTGTAAAACCTGAAAAATAAAATAATAAAATAATCCAAGTTATTAGATATCTTTTACAATAGGTGGTAACCTATTTCATACTTCTTTAGATGTGTGTTTAGAACCAAATACCCAAAGTAAATCATCGATATCTTTTTCACGGACAGTTTCATCTAAGGAAACTCCAACCTATTAAACAAATTAAACCCTTTTTATATATTTTTATAAAACTATATAAAATTTAATTTCTAAATAAATCAATTACTAACCGTATTATCTTGATTATAACGAAGATTAATTTTTTTTTGACGAGCTCGATGTTGAATTTCACCTGAATCCATGGATGGTAAAACGGTCAAGGTATCAAAAAAGAGTGGATTTGTGATTTGATTTCCTGCATCTTTAATGCCTACAAATAAGTGTTATTTTATATTAAAAAATGTATTTATTTTTTAGGAAAAGGAAAATATATACAAGAATTATCAGGAGAGAGAGAGGGAAGACATTTTCTCATTCCTGGAATGACGACATTCTTAAATTGAATGTTTGTTTCTTTATCATCAAAATTTTTAGTTTACATTTCTAATAAATATTCTTTGAAATTCATCTATTAAACACTATAGAAAGCAATTTAAAGAAGTTTTACATTTTTTATAAGAATTTTAATCTTTTTTTAATGTTATAATTTTACCAAAAGATATTCTTATTATTTATAAGTAAATTAATCTTATTAGAGTAAATTAATTTTTAAGAATCAGAATTAAATATTTTCTTTATTAAATATACATTTGTTTTTGAGTACAAATGCTATTATCTCTCTCTACATTAATAATATTGTTAATTTTTATATAATTTTTTTTATAAATAAATTACATGTTTAAGATCCAAAATACCTGCAGCAAGCAAAAGGGTAGAATTATGAACACGTGTAGCTATATCTTTCAATCCTTCTGGACCATGATATACCGCATACATTGCAGCCATGTTAGCTAAAAGAGCTTGAGCAGTACAAATATTACTAGTTGCTTTGTCCCTCCGAATATGTTGTTCTCGTGTTTGGAGAGCTAGACGATAGGCATCATGACCAGATGCATCTCTCGTTACTCCAATCATACGTCCTGGCATTAATCGTACCTGAGAAAATAATTTTTTTTTCAATTTTATTTGATACTAACTTCCCAATTCATTATTATTCAAGATAAATTTATAATTCCACAGGCAAATAAGAAGGTATGTAAAATTCTAAGGCGAAATTTTAATTTTTTAAAAATTCTCACCCTTCTGAACACTGAAATCTAAAATTCATTTGATTATCTTGTATATGTTATTTATAAAATAATGAAAATGGGGAGGGTGCATAGAAAAAAACTTAGTGGTTCAAAAAGAAAAAAATAAACAATTTTGTCTTCATGGAAAGTAATTGGGAAACGCTTGAACTCGATCACAGGTTCTATTTGGTATTTTTATTGAATTATTCGCTAGAATTTTAAATTAATAAATATATTTTTGCATAATCAAGGGTTGAATTTCTATTATTATGATAATTCCAAAAATTCTGAAATAAAGTAGAGGAGTTGAATATATATATATATATATATATATATGCATATTGTTTAATTGTAATGTCAAAAATGGGACGGTGTTATAAAATGAAGATGTGAGTTTAATTATTCTATTGATTCGATTTAAGATCTCATTAAATTCAATTTTATTAAAAGTTAAATGAAAATTAGTTATACATTACAAAATCATATATAATTCTCAATCTTTCAAATATTATGTGCATATTCATAAAAAAATAAGCTGATAAAAAAATGTATTATATAAACATACTAATTCTGCAAGAGATTATACTATATAAAATTTATAATTAGACGTAGAGGATCATTTTCTTCCATGAGATTATTTTTCGTAGCAAATTTCGATCTTTCAACACCTTATCATAAAACTTCTCACTCATCATAACACAATTTTAGTTTTTACTATAATAAATAAAAACAGAACAAAACAGAACAAAATCGAAATTTTTATGGTGAAAAATATGAAAAAAGGTCTTGTCCCGTTCAAAACGGTCACCCTATATATACGAAAAGATGAATTTTGAATTATTTCGAAAAGTATTTATTTATTCATCAATATCTATTTTGTCCCCCCTTCAAAGTAATTCTCCTAGATATAATGCATTTATGCTAGCGCTTCTTCCAATTGTCGAAGCACTTTGGTATGGCCATCAGCTCGTTCTTAGATTCCGACTTTATCTCATCAACTGTGGCAAATAGCTTTCCTTTCATTGGTCTCTTCAGTTTTGGGAATAGGAAAAAGTCGCAGGGAGCCAAACCTGGTGAATAGGATGGTTGAGGCATAATTACGGTGTTGTTTTGGCCAAAAAATCACGAACAATCATTAGTGTGCATTTTTAAAGCGCTTGTACCACTTATAAACATTTTTTGAGACAAAGTAGACTCGCCGAATACCACAGCCAACGGTTTAAGTGCATTGGAGCACTTTATTCCATTTTTAACGCAAAATTTAAAACAGATTCTTTGATCCATTTTTTAAGTAAAAGATCGAAGAACACACAAAAACGTGACTAACTTTTTCAGGTGTCAAAATCAAAATACTAATCCAAAATGGCTGATAATGTCAACATTTGAGAAACATATGTGTAGCAACATAACAAAAAAAATCGATAATCGGATGTACACAGCTGGCGAAAATTCAAAATTCACCTTTTCTTTTGAACAGACCTCGTGTATGTATATATATATTCAATTAAATTTTGTCTTCTTTTACTCTTTTCTAAGTAAATCTCATGACCCTGCTTATCTATAACAATATTTGAAAATTTTTAGCATAATGCCTGAATTCAAAACAGGAGTGCATGTTTAGTGGATACTATTAGTATACGAGATCGGTGATGTGGTCTAATGATGGATCTAGTTTTGATTTTATGGTTTGACTCTTCCTATTATCTTTTTTCACGCATCACATATAATTAACAATTAACTGGAAATCAAATAAATACAAACGGATATATTTGTAAATGAGTTATAAACAATAAAAATAAATAAAAGTAATACAATTAATAATATAAATTGAAATAAATTAAATGAATATTATAATAACGGATCTAAATGAAAATAAAAATCTTCTATATATATATAAAAGGCAATGTCTGTGTGTCTGTGTGTCTGTCAAATACTCAAAAACTACCCGTCCGATTACGGTGAAACTTTCAGGGATTGTTGTGGGCATCCCTGGGAAGGTTTTAGTGTAGTTAAATCCAAAATTAATTTATCCAAAATTAATTTAATTAGTAATATTTTGGTTATGGTTACCATGGTTACATTGAAAAATTTACAATAAATAAATAAAAATAATTGGAAATCTTAATTTTAATTAAAATTAATTTGATAAATTTTATTAATATTTTTAATTTTTTTTAAACTGTCAAAAATAACATACCCATAATAACAGTTGTAATAAAAATAGAAATATAAATCACAATGTAAGTAAAATATTGAATCGTTTTATTTATATTGTTTCAATTATTGTTTGAATATTTATTAAATTTATATATAGATTTATTAATTATAATAATTCCATTTACTTTCTTCAAATTTTTTAAATTTTTTATTTAAAAGTATATTCAGCATTGAAATGAAGGAAGGGACATGGGAGAGATGGGACAGGGTAGGATTTGGTTGTAGCTCAGGATAGGGACTCTTAGAGAAAAGTGGATGCTGCGGCTAAGAACTTTCGAAAACTGTATAGACACAGAGTTAGATAAATATAACATATACAATAATAATATATAATTAATTTACTGATTAAATTAAAATATATTTTCCAAGAAAACAAATATATGTCTTATCTACTTATACTGATTGAAACAAAATGGATGAAAACCTTTTACATACAGACTTTCAACCAAATACTATGTATCACTCGGGGGTACAGGGGGCGGAGCCCCCGTCTAGGTGTGAAGAGCGCCTGAAAGGCGCTCTTCACACCTAGTTATATATAAATAAATAAATATTGAATAAAATGAGGATATTGGTTAATTAGGTAAGAAAAGCTAGTTGTGACTACAATTTATAATAGATAATCAACTAAAAAATTTCTATTATAGTAAAATTAATTGAATATAATTTAAAACAAAAAAAATTAAATATTTAATTTTATAATATTTAATATAAAATTTTGTAAGAAAATGGGAATGAATATTGGCACGAAAAATATTTACTATTCGTTAAAAGCGTAAACATTAAGAAAAAGGAGTTTCAAGAATGTCAAGAGTTCATGATATGATCCGAAACAAAAATTAATGAAGTAATTGTTAAAATCAAAAAAAAAAAAAAAAATTAAGAAGAGATATATAAATTTGGTCAAATATTTAAAATGAAAATATAAATTTGTCATTTTCATTTCAAAAAAAATTCATACCAATTTTTGCCTGCAAGCAAAAAATCCTGCATGAGGACCTCCATAACCCAAAGGAACTCCAAAACGTTGGCTTGTCCCAATAGCCACATCGACACCAAATTCGCTGGGAGGCCGTAAAAGGGTTAAAGCAAGCAAATCCGTGGCACAACAAACTAAAGACTAAAATCAAAACAAAAATTTAATTTAATATGAAGAAATCTCTAGTTTAACAGAACTTACGCCTTGTTCATGTGAAAAATTGATTATTTCTTGTAGATCATATATTGAACCTGATGTATCAGGATATTGGATTAGAATACCAGCATATTCTCTAGTAGAAAGAAATTCTTTTGTAGGGTCAGCAATTTTTACTTCGAGACCTAAAGAGTCGGCCCGAGTCTGCACAACTGAAATGGTTTGTGGGTGAAGATTTGGTGAGAGAAGTAACTTTTTTCGTTTTGTTTGTCTAGAAAAAAAAACATTCAAATCATATTATAATTTTCATAAAATATACATTGAAAGCAATTCCAATTTATATATATATATATATATATATATATATATATACAATATATAATGGTAATTATGAATATGTATAATACGAATATGGATCTACCTTCTATGGCAGGGCTTCTTAAACTGTGGGTCGCGACCCCCAGGGGGGTCGCGAGACTACTGAAAGGGGGTCGCAAAGATCTGATACTTTTGAATCATTATAAATAAAATTTTAAAATTATTAAATTATATATATGTGAAATAAATGGGTATGTATTCTTTAATCCTTATTTTATTTACATTGTAAAATAGTGCGATATTACATCTACATCTACGGTAAATATATATTTCATTATATGGAGGAGGGGGTCGTTTAAAATTTCCTAAGCTTGGAGGGGGTCGCTATATAAAAAAGTTTAAGAAGCCCTGTTCTATGCAAAAGAAAATTGTTTTCTTGTAATTTCATAATTTTTAAGAATGTTTTCCAATTGAAAAATAGCATCTAATTTTTAAATTCAAAATTATTCTTGTTAAAAATTTAAAATAATTATTATTCAAATAAAATTAATAATTGATTCGAGGGAATTAAATTATTATTTTCAAGATGTCAATCGTTTTAAAAGTATTTTTTCAAATATTTTAGAGAGGATTTAGGAAGCAAAGAAATAAGTCTATAGGAGGAATCATCCCCAATCTGTCTAATCACGTATTCCAAGAAAAAGTTTATTTAATACTTATCACAAAAATAATAGTAATAAATTTTGATTTAATTAATTAAATTTATTTTAAAATTATTACCATAAATAAATGTTTAGGTTCGTTAATAATTTTTCCTCCCCCACATGCACATTTAAATTTTTGCATTGATTTGTTAGAGACTAGAAAATACATACGAGGTTTGTTCAAAAGAAAAGGTGAATTTTGAATTTTCGCGGACTTTGTACATTCGATTATCGAAATTTTTTGTTATAGTTGGTACACGTATGTTTCTCATGTGTTGCATTATTAGCCATGTTGGATTAGTAGTTTGTTTTTGACAATTGAAAAAGTTGGTCACGTTTTTGTGTGTTCTTCGATTTTTTAAGAATATGTATTAAATTTTGCGTTAAAAATGGAATAAAGAGCTCCAACGAACTTTAAATGTTGACTTTGGCATTCGGCGAGTCTACTTTGTCTCAAAAAAATTTTTATAAGTGGTACAAACGCTTTACAGAAGGCCGAGAAGATGTTGATGATGCTCACTGTTTTCTTCGATTACAATGGCGTGGTGCATCATGAGTTCTTGGCAACAGGTCGTACTGTTAATAAGGAATACTACAAGGAAGTTATGCAACGTTTGCGTGAAGCAATACGGCTCAAACGATCGGAATTGTGGAAAAACAAATCACGATAATGCACCAGCTCACACATCATTGCTTGTTCGTAATTTTTTTCAACCACCGTATTCACCATGTGATTTTTTCCTATTTCCAAAACTGAAGAGACTAATGAAAGGAAAGCATTTTGCCACAATTGATAAAGTCGGAATCGAAAAACGAGCTGATGGCCATACCGAAAAGCGCATTTAAGAAGTGCTTCGACGTTTGGAAGAAATGCTGGCATAAATGCATTATATCTAAGAGGAATTACTATGAAGGGGACAAATAGATATTGATAAATAAATTCGAAATAATTCAAAATTCACCTTTTCTTTTGACCAAACCTCGTATATATAAATGTAAGTAAAAAACTGAGCTATTAAGGAGAATTTTGAGTTTCTATATTGAAATCCATTATTTAAATATTTAATATAAAATAATATATTTTGAATATAGACAAATATTGTAGTTACCTGTGACAAAGCCCCATTGCTTCAGCTGCCGCAGTTCCTTCGTCAAGAAGCGATGCATTGGCCACTTCGAGACCAGTGAGGTCACAAACCATTGTTTGATAGTTTAGAAGTCCTTCTAAACGACCTTGAGCAACTTCAGGCTGATAAGGTGTATATTGAGTAGTCCTAATCATAGTTTGTTTTTTAGAATATTATTAAAAAATAATTAATTCATTTAAACCAAAATATTCTAACCATCCTGGATTTTCAAAAATGTTTCTTGAAATAGTATGTGGAACACAACAATTGTAATATCCCATACCAATATATGATCGCCAAATAATATTTTTATCTGCAATTTCTCGAATTCTCTGCATTACTTCATATTCGCCTGATAAAATCAAGTATTATTTAATTGTTTATTTAAAATAAAAACGTTAATTCATTGAAAAAAATTAGATTATAAATTTTACAAGTTTTTGTATTAAAAATAAACTATTACAATTTGCGATGGATCAATCCAAGATAAAGAGGACCCCCAGCGACTTTCAGGGTCAACATTTATCTTATAGAAATTATATAAGTATACTAATAAATTTTTATAGTAATTAATCAAATAAAATGTAATTACTAACTCATTGGTTCTTGAAGATTCATTGGCTCTTTAAGTCGTATTTTTTCTGGTACTGCTTTATCAGTCATTTCATCTAAAGACTTAAAAAAACATCTTAATATTATCATGTAATTCATGTATATATATGTTTTTTTGATTCAAAAGAAAAGAGCAAAGAAATTTTTTTTTCTTAAATAGAAGATTTTAATGAAAAAAATAGAATTTTTTTTGCTTCTTAATTTTTATAAATATAAAAATATTTATTTATTGAAAAATAAAAAAAGGGTTTCTACACTTCAATATTAATAAATCAATAATTCGAATTTTTTAAATTTATTAATATGTATATATCAGTCAATCATCACTAAAAAGTTATAATTAATGTAACAATAAAACATCTATTACAGATAATTATGTTCTTTAGCATATTTTGAAAATTTTATTTCATTTGAATTTCCTCGACTAGTTTTAGAATATAATAAAAATAAATAATATATATATCATAATTAAAATATAAGATATATATATTATCTAAAATAATTTTAATTTAATTTGTATTTTTATAAATTTTTAAATAAAATGATTAAAACTAATTTTATTTTTGAATAGTATAAGATTATTTTTTTAAAACATTCAACATAATAGTTAAGAAATCATTTAATATTAATTCTTATCAAATTTTATAATTAGATATAATAACTAAGTAGAAAATTTATTGAACTTTAGTAGACTAAAATAATTTCTTACTCGAAATCCAAGAAGTTCAAGCATTTGTGTTTGTTCATGTTCTCTAGGGCCAATATGACGAGCTGGAAAGTCATCTTGTTTTTTAAATATTTTGTTTGTAGTGCCTGTTGATGTAACTTGAAATCTCAAAATTTGCACAAATTTATTATGTTTCTGTAAATTTTGCAAAAGTTTTGCACAAGTAACAAAACGTGACATTGTAAAAAAATTTTGAAATTAAATAAATATCATCCAGCTACTTCAACAATCCGAAATGGACTAAAATGACGTTAGTTAAATGTTAAGCCACACTTCTTATAAGTTCAAAGATTATCTTTGATAACCCGTATAGAAATAGATTAAAATATATATCTATAAAATAATATTATTTTTATCTTTTATAATTCATTTTTGTGGAAATTAATAAAAATAAAATTTGAAGTATATATAATCTATATACAGATATATATTTTGTAAGGAATACAAATTTCGTAATTTTTGTCTATTAAGCCTCAATTTTAAAATAATAAATTATTATAAACAAGATGGTGGACACGTGAGAGATTTGGGAGAGGGATGGTTGTAGCTCAGGATAGGGACACTTTGAGAAATGTGTTTAGAGCCACAGAGATAGATAGATTGATAGATTTTAAATAAGATAAGTGAATTATTAAGTATTATTAAGTAGGATTATTATATTAGTTTATTTATTAGAGATTTAAATTAATAACTTATTTATAACAGTCATATAAAAAAGCTATAACCGAAATTTCTCTTTATTGTTTAAATTTGGTCTTCAATATATTTTTAAATATAGATGAATGTATTTTTCTTCTTTTATTCTTATTTTTTTCATTCTTCTTTCAATCTTTTTTTTAAATACTAATTTGATAAAATTATTTTAGGTTTTTACTATTTTATTTTTTCGATTTACATAACAGACAGGAAACATTATTGCTAACTAGATAAAATAAAACATAGAAATAAGTGTATTAATTAAAGAACTTTTTCAACTTATCAAGGTATTAAAAAATATGAATATTATTATATTTTAAATACATATATATATTAAGCTGTTTTATTAAAAAAATATATTTCATATTACACAAAAACTAATTCAAACAACAAAATTTTATTTGGTAATAAATTTTATCATCATCATAATAATAAATTATGAAAATTCTTATTAATTTTAAAAAATTTATCTTAAAATTTTATTACACATTTAATAAATAAATATAATTATAATACCAATCATTACTAAAATATTTATTTAATTTTAAATTATAGAAAAAAATAAAATCAATAATTCAATTTTATAAAGAAATTAATTAACTCTTATAGTCCAGGCATAAAATATGCAATATTATCAAGAATTTTAGAAAGTAATTCTGTAGAACAGCCATCTGTTTCATCAAGAACTTGAGTCAAACATGTCAAAGGACCAAGAGCACAAAGAAGCGAATCTAATAAAACAGATAAAGATCCACTAACTGCAATTTGCCCTTCATGCTCTTTGAGTCTTTCTCCAATGATGGAGAGAGATTCTCCAAGTAACTTTAAATGAGCGGCAACATCTACGGGTTGAGACCCGACCACTTTATAAAGACCAGGACCCAAAACAGGTTCTACAAGTCCAAGCACTTTTCCCCCTTTATCAGGAGATAAAGGAGAAGAGATGGAATTGGGTGGTGATGATCCAAAATTGCTTCCACTTCCTCGAGAAGCTCCTGATTTTTGAGTGGTAAGTGTGGAACCTGATGTTGATTTATTAATAAATTTAGATTTATTAGCCGGGGGAGATTTCCACCTTGTGGTATCTATGGTTTGTGGTAATGATGATTTAAGATTTCCCTTAACTGCAAGACGTTTAGCACGTCGTTTCCAATTCTACAAAAATATAGTTAAATTTATAATAAAAATAAAAACTTTATCAAAAATTTCAAATCACTTACATATTTCTCATTATTTGGAACAGTGCTCCAAAGTTCTCCAAGACGTTTTGACATTGTAGCAAAGTCTTAAAAAAAATCAAATCAAATTAGCAAATTATCAAATTTATTTCTTTTTTATTTCTCTAATAGTTAAAACTTATTTATATTTTTAATAAAAATATACAAGATAAAAAAATTTATACCCATATCTGGATTGGTTTTCATTATAGTTTGGCGAACTTCTTTAGCCCAAAGCATATATGCAGTAAAACGAGTTTTCTAAAAAAAAATCATTAAATTATTATCAGTATTCATAGCTAAGACCAGTTATAAAATAATACATGAGAATAAATCAAATTATAACATTAAAAAAAAATGTTACTTTAAAAACCACACTTTTAATCAAAAATGTTCTAAAAATTAATAATTAAGGGTAGAACATCTGCCAAAGGTAATTAATTTGGTAAAGCTAATTGATAAAAATATCTTCAAAAGTTGTTATAATCCGGGTTAAAAATATTTTAAAAAAATAAATATATTTATAGCATTTGAGATTGCTCAAATTTTTAAAATTCTTCTTTTATCATTAGTTTTAATTTCATTTAATTACTCTTGCGTGAAACAGATTTTACTATTTCATCCTCTACTAAAGTTGAAGACTCTACAATCTTAGATGATATTTTGATCATTAATCTTATCTAGAAGGAATAAATAATTAAATTAAAAAATTGGCTGAACCGATTTCGATAAAATTATTCTTGCATATCTCAGAAATTAATTTTTTAAAATTTGATATCTACATGTTGTCATTCAAAGAATGTTTATGTTTTTATGTTATATTTATATTTTATTATATTTTTAATTTTATTATTCTAATATTTGCCTTTTTAAATTATTTATAAAACACTGAAAACATTCAAGATTATAATAATTTTAATTTTGATCTCATAATTGGATTTTCATTTTCAAGTAAGATATTATTATGGGTGGATTAACAATGTATGAAGGGACACTTCGAGAAATGTGGATGTTGCGGCCAAGAACTTTCGACTACCGTAGAGCACAGAGATAGATAGATATAACATTTACAATAATAATAATATATAATTAATTTACTGATTATATTAAAATATATTAAAAGAACACAAAAACAAATAAATGTTTTATCTAATATACTGATTGAAATAAAATGGATAAAAAACCTTTTACATATAAACTTCCAACCAAATTTAGGGTACAGAGGGCAGAGCCCCCCATCTAGATGTGAAGAACGCCCAAGGCGGACTGAACAACTACTATATAATATTTTGTATTTACGGAGTCGCTGTATAACGAAATTGATGACGTCATTTAATTCTCCTATATTGAATAAAGATAAATCTTCTAAACGTTATGAAATAATTTCAAATAATTTAAATGTATCTATTAATGCAATAAAAAACAAATATGGATATAATATAAATATTTTTAATTTTATTTTAAGTATAGATATATCTTACAGGCGCTGGCTGTGACGCCATTTGTGACGTGATATATATTTAAATTTAAAAAAAACTATTGAAGATGATTTTTTCCAGAGATGTGATCAATAAAACTCGATTTTTCTTTATAAATACTATTTAAGGTGTGAATTTCAAAAAAATCGATCGAGCGGTTTCTGAGAACCCATTTACATATATATATATATAAATATATATACAATTTTAGCTAACATAATAAGATTAGATATAATGTTAAGAAGATTTCATAAATATAATATACTTTTGATGGTTTCATAAATAAATAATGTGGAGATGTTCTTAATAGATCTTAATATATACTAGCTATATATATATACTAGCCTTCGGCGCTCTCCACATCTAGACGGGGGCTCCGCCCCTGTACCCCCCCCCCCCCCGAATGGAACATAGTATTTGGTTAAGAGTAGTAAAAGGTTTTCATCCATTTTGTTTCAATCATTATATTACATAAAACATTCATTTCTTTATGTGTTCTGATTTAAAATATATTTTAAATTAATCAGTAAATTAATTATATATATTATTATTGTATATGTTATTCTATCTATCTCTGTGACTCTAAGGAACTCGAAAGTTCTTGGCCGCAGCAACCACATTTAATTTTTTAATTATTTATTATATTTCAAAGGAATATTTTAATATCATTTTAAATGAATGAATGAATGAAAATTCGAATTTTATATAGTTTTTTATATATGTTTATATATGCAGAAAAAATTAATTGACATAATTATTAATTTAATAAAATAAAATAATTTAATAAAATATTAAAATAATAATAATAAAAATTAATAAATTTGTAAAAAAAATATATAATACTTAAAGAAAAAAATGTGCCTTTGCGAGTTTCGAACTGAGGGTGCAACGTCATAAGATGACGCCCTAGCTGACTTGACTACGCAGCATTCTTGTTTGCAAGACCCCTATTAGAATTTATATAGAAGTCAAATTATCGCCACCAGCGCCTCTATGATCTAGCATTGTATCTAAACTAATTTTATTTAAATTCCACCCCTGGACACACCTTACTAATTAGCGGTTTTATAAAAGAAGTCTGACATGCCCTGAGACCTACTGAATATGCATAAAAAATTTCATAAGAATCGGTCCAACGGTTTCGGAGGAGTATGATTTCAAAGTTTTGTGACACGAGAATTTTATATATAAGATATTAATTTCATAAAAATTTAAAAATTATGTAAAGATTTATTTAATTTATATTACACTGGAGAATCCACATTCAGAGTAATTAGTATTTAGGTTCAATTTGTTTTAGACAAGGAATTATGATTTTCTTTTTATAACGTTTTAAAGTTTATAAAATTTTTAAAGCTTTGATTAAGATTACATAGAAAGTTGACTTTTAAAAAAATACCTAAAAAACTTGATTTGAATTACACAAATCAGTTTTCCTTCAAAAAAAAAAGAAATAAACGAATTTATGAAAAAATATAAACTAACCCCTTTATCCTTCCTTTGTGTTTTAATACGTCCTACCACCTTCCCATCTTTAATCATTAATTTTTTTTTAGAGGCTTTTTCCATCATATAGAGACTACTTCCTGGAGCAGTAACTTCATCTTGTCGATTACTATCATCATCGTCCATATCTTCGTCCATACTTCCTAAAAATAAACATTTTTATTTTCACACTATAAAATGAAAAACTAACGTTAATCACATTAAATTAAATTAAATGGAATAGACACAAAATATGGTATATTTTTATATCAATAATTACCATTTTCCAGACTATCAGAGGATTCACCTTCTAAAGCAGGTAAAGCAAATTCACCTTCGGATTCAGAACTTAAATCTTCTTTTATATTTACAAAATTTGAAGGTAACTCAACTTCCTGGAAAATATATATATATATAAATATTATTTGGATTCCTTAATTACAATGCAGATATCAAGTATTAAATGAAATAATATATAAATATATTGAAAATTTTAATAAATATAAAATAAATTGAAATTCTATTAATCTGTCCTTATTTTTATTAATAAATTTTATGTAAGAGTATAAGTAATATAAAATGTTATGAGGAATTAATTTAAGAAGAGAATTATAAATTACTTAAGACATATTTTACTCAAATATAAAATGGTTAATTAATTTTAGATAAAATTAAGTAAAATACCTACTTCATCAGAAAAAGAATGTTCAGATTTTGCATTTAAATGTTCTATCTTAGAGTAAGATCGTTGACGTTGGACAGATGGTGATGGAGGAGGTGGAAGATGAGTTTGAACCGGAGGACTAGCTCCCATAGATGCTGCGCCCCCATCTTGACTACGACGTTTGTAACGATTGTCTATTTCATCTGGGCTTTCAAAATCGGTTAGTTTTGAAGACTTTTTACGAACACGTCCTGATCGTGAAACACCAGTTACTTCAAGATCTGTAATTAAAAATATATATTATATAAAAATTAGTCATTTTTATTTTAATAATTAATTAAATTAAATTTGGTCTGTGTTCAAAGTGCAAGATGAAATAGACTGTTGAAGGCATAAAAGAAAATAGTTTAGTTGTTGAATCCTTTTCATTCCTTTAATTTATTATTATTCCACGAATAATCAGGGCCGGTGGAAGAGGGCATGCGGTGCATGCGGGCGCCGCCTCGAAGGGGGCGCCATTACGAGATTCGGATATGTACTATAATTTTATTAAAATATAGAATCTATAGAATACTTAAAAATAAATTAAATAAATAATCTAATTTAACTATGAATACGGATACATAAAATACATATTTTGTTTGTAAAGTGATATTAGTAGATACCACACTTAATTTGAATTTATCATCTTGGTAATTATTTCTAGCGTTTGTCGGGTTTTCAAAACCCGGTTCTCGGCTCGAAATTTCAAATCGACTTTAAATACCCATGTTTCTAGCTTAAAATTTTTTTATTTATCTATTGATATATACCAGTGATTCCCAAAGTGGGCGCTACCTCGTGGGCGCAGAAGCGATCCAGGGGGCGGTGATGGCCACAGGTGCATTTAGGGAAAATAGATACATAAATTCAATGTTTCTAATTGACGCCTTTATTTATAATATTTTGAAAATAGATACATTTTTAAATGTTATTAAAATTAAAAAAAGTTAATTTACAGAGTGTGCTTAGTCTACTTATTTACACTTTTTTTGCGTTTAAAGTAAACATGGAATCGAAAAAGAAATTATCTGGTGCCCAAGCTCGTAAGCGTAAAGCTGCGAAAGACGCAAATATTAAAAAACAAGCAGGGTCACTTAGCAAATTTATTAAAAAAATTATAAATCCTGACACAGGTTGTAGTGAAGTTGATTTAGAAGAAATATGTGTTGTCGAACCGTGTTAATCAACGAGTTTTTCTAAAGATCATTCTGAACTACAACATGGTTTAAATGAAACGCAACAGTTAGATCTAAATGTAGTTGACGACGAAACTAAGGAAACGATAGTATTTAAAAATTTAGAAGACCCAGCTGAATGGGACATTATTGACGGATAACAGCGAGTTGATTTTGTTGAAACGGGTCCTGTTCAAAATAAAATATTATTTATCCCAAAGATACAAATTTCGCAAATTTAACGATACATATTATAATAGAAAAATGGAAAATGAGGAGTTAGTGCCTAGAACTTGGCTTATTTATTCAGAAAAATTGAATCGTGTTTTTTGTTTTTGTTGCAAACTTTTCGCATCTAATGAATCTAGTAGCCCTGTAGAAGGTTATTACGATTGGGGAAATCTTAGTACAACTTTGCATAGACATGAGACTAGCCTAACTCATATGAGAAATTTTTTACAATGTGGAAAGGCCTAAAAAACAAAACTACTATTGATTGTGAGACTCAAAGCATGTATGAGATGGAAAAGAGGCATTGGAGGAGTGCTTTAGACCGTATTATAGAAATTATAAAATTTCTTGCTAGCCAAAATATAGCCTTTCGGGAGAGAGAGAATCATCTGATAGATTATATGAAAGAAACAAAGGCAATTTCTTAAAATTAGTTGAGCTTTTTGCAAAATTTGATCCTGTTATGTAAAATCATGTTGATAGAGCTCTTCAACGGAACAATAGAGTTCACTATTTGAGTAAGGACAGTCAAAATGAATTGTTGGAAATTTTAAGTAAAGCGATTAGGGATACAATTTTACTCTCGCTACGTAAATCTAAATGATTTTCAATAATATTAGATTGTACACCTGATGCAAGTAAAAAGAACAGATGACAATTATTGTTCGATTTGTTTCTTTTGAGAATGAAGTTGTAAAAATAAGGGAAATTTTTTTGGGCTTTGTTGATATAACTGATTCAACAGGACGTGGTTTATGTTCAACAATAATAGATCATCTGGAAAAATGGAACATTCCCGTTGAAGACATGCGTGGTCAGGGTTATGAAAATGGAGCAAATATGAAAGAGAAAAAAAATGGGCTGCAAAAAATTTGCTTTTTAACAAAAATCTTAGAGCTTTTTTCGTACCTTGTGTTGCCCCTACTCTAAATATAATTATTAAATACAGATACAATTAGTTTTTTTAATATCATTCAAGAAATATATAATTTCTTCTCATCTTCTACCAAGCATTGGACAATACTTTAAAAATTTAACTTTAAAACAACCATCAGATACACGATGGGAAAGTAAGATTAATGCAATTCGGCCCTTACGATATCAATTAGGAGAAGTTTACGATGCACTTTTTAATATTCTAAATAATGAAAATTTTAATAAAGAAATCCAACATGAAGCACGAATATTCTGTTTAAAAATTTAAGTAAAAAGAAATCTTTTTAAAAAACACACTTTACTTAAAATTGCACTAAAAAGTAAAAAATAAAATCACTGTAAAGTGTGTGCGCCCAATAGTGAAAGCAAATGTTTTACGGTGTTATTATAATTTGAGCGCACACACTTTACAGTGATTTTATTTTTTAATTTTTAGTGCAATTTTAAGTAAAGTGTGTTTTTTAAAAAGATTTCTTTTTTAACACACTTTACTTAACTCATAGTGTCAGGTTGTCCGTGTGTTGTTTGTCCGCGGCATTTTATAATCGATATTTCAACAACTTCCCGTCATTCAATCAACTTGAAATTGTGATACGCGCTTCCTCCTGCTAATAATACACGAATCAAATGAAAAATCCACTGAATTATTTATCTGTTAGTGGTAATTAATTAACTAAACTTTCATATGCGGAATATGGAATAGTTCACTATTTCAATCATAGATGGCGATAGCAGTTCTACAGACGCTGAAGCCCTGCGATATGCCGCAGTATTATTATTAAGTAATAATACTGTATTATCTGACCGATAAAGTTTTAATCACGCTAACTAATAAAATCTGGCCCGAATAAATTCCAACAAATATTTTCATACCGGCAAATTTGTCTCCGTTATATTATAACTCACAAGGAGAACCTTTCATCGTGAATATTTAAAATAACGACTACATTTATTTACGTACGACTAAAAAGTATAAAATAAATTTAAGTAAAAATAAATATTTTTAAAAAACACACTTTACTTAAAATTGCACTAAAAATTAAAAAATAAAATCACTGTAAAATGTGTGCGCTCAAATTATAATAACACCGTAAAACATTTGGTTCCACTATTGGGCGCACACACTTTACAGTGATTTTATTTTTTTACTTTTTAGTGCAATTTTAAGTAAAGTGTGTTTTTTAAAAAGATTTCTTTTTACTTAAATTTATACTTAAATTTATTTTATACTTTTTAGTCGTACGTAAATAAATGTAGTCGTTATTTTAAATATTATATATATAAATATATTCCAATCGTAACTCACGCTGTTGTGATGTTTCAGCTGCTCTAATTTGAGACCGTCGTTGCCGTTCTTGTTCCAATCGTAACTCACGCTGTTGTGATGTTTCAGCTGATCTAATTTGAGATTGTCGTTGTCGTTGTTGTTCTAATCGTAACTCACGCTGTTGTGGTGTTTCAGCTGCTCTAATTTGAGATTTACGTTGTCGTTGTTGTTTCAATCGTAACTCACGCTGTTGTGATGTTTCAGCTGCTCTAATTTGAGATTGTCGTTGCCGTTCTTGTTTCAATCGTAACTCACGCTGTTGTGATGTTTCAGCTGCTCTAATTTGAGATTGTCGTTGTCGTTCTTGTTCCAATCGTAACTCACGCTGTTGTGATGTTTCACATGCTCTAATTTGAGATTGTCGTTGTCGTTGTTGTTCCAATCGTAACTCACGCTGTTGTGGTGTTTCAGCTGCTCTAATTTGAGATTTTCGTTGTCGTTGTTGTTTCAATCGTAACTCACGCTGCTGTGGTGTTTCAGTTGCTTTTACGCGGGACTTACGCTTCTGTCTTTTCTTCTCCAATCGTCTTTTACGTTGTGCTGCGGTTTCGGTTTTCATTTTTTAGGTTTTTTGAGCTCAATACATACACAACAATAAACACTATCAAGACACTGGAAAGTTAGAATCACACTATCACGTCACTATAAAGTTAGGATAGTGTTGCTGTTTCAATTGTATTTTTTTTTTGTTTTTTTTTTTGAGATCAATAGGTACACAATAGACACTATCACGACCCTGTAAAGTTAGAATCGCAATATCACACTATCAAGTTAGAATCAAGACTAACTACTAACTTTTTATTTCTGATTTATTTAATTCGACGTATAGAACTAAGAAACATGATTTAGCAAAATTACACCAAAGCGCGATAAGAAGACAACCGATTCCTGGAACTTCTAATCGGCCAGAAGAAGAAATATTACGTGGTTAATTAGAGATGTTTTGACATTTGTAAATATGTGTGTTGCAAAAACTTTTAGTTTAAAACAGGGCTTCAGCGTCTGTAGAACTGCTATCGCCATCTATGATTGAAATAGTGAACTATTCCATATTCCGCATATGAAAATTTAGTTAATTAATTACCACTAACAGATAAATAATTCAGTGGATTTTTCAATTGATTCGTGTATTATTAGCAGGAGCAAGCGCGTATGCAAAATTTCAAGTTGATTGAATGACGGGAAGTTGTTGAAATATCGATTATAAAATGCCGCGGACAAACAACACACGGACAACCTGACACTGTGAGTTAAATAAAGTGTGTTAAAAATAAAAGACTACAAATTTCTTTGAACTATTATAATTTGCATGACTTGCTCAATAGAAAAATCCTGAAAGTAAAATGCTTCAAGACCCAAATATTAATATTACACAGGCATTAGAATCAATTGAAAATTTAAAAATATTATGCAAGATTATTGATAAGAATTGAAATTTAAGGATATTCTAAAAACAGCAAAAGAACTGAGCGAAGAGGTGGATGAGGAACAAGAATTTAAAAATAGTTCGGAAGTGCGACAACGAAAGAAGACACGACAATTTGATTATGAGCAACCCGACGAATCGCCTCGATCTCCACTAGATAAATTTAAAATCAATTGTTTTTATACGCTTTTAGATATTGCAATGGGTTCGACAAACGATCGTTTTGAACAATTAAAGACATATTTTGAAAATTTCGATTTTTTGAATAAATTTCCGGAAATTAATAATGAACCTTTAAGAAAATATTGTAACGATTTAGAGATTATTTTAAAGGACGGCGACAGTAAAGATGTTAATGCAATAGAGTTATTTGATGACTTATGGCCTTTCCGGGATATTTTTTAGAAGAATAATTTTAATATTCGAAAACATTTATATTGTATCTAATAATTTAGCTTTCCCTAACTTTTCAATTGCCTTAAGAATACTGGTAACTTTACCTGTTAGTGTAGCAAGTGGCGAACGTAGTTTTTCTAAATTGAAATTGATTAAAACTTACTTAAAAACAAATATGTCACAAGATAGGCTAATTAGCATTGAGAATGATATATGTGCAGAATTAGATGTTAAAACAATTATATCCAATTTTTTACCGACCGACGATAGTAAGGGAGGTATTGTTTTCACACCAAATTTCACATGTGGAGATTTTTACATATCTCCACGAATCATGCATTTTATCAACAGAAAAAAGTATTTTTAGCATGATGTCTGTCCGTCCGTCCGTATAGATGTGTACAGCCTGAACGGCTCAACCGATTTTGATGAAATTTGGTATATTTACTTAATGCATCAGTGGGATGAATTGATCAACTTTTGGTGCAAATCCGGAAACCGGAAGTGGTAGTATGAGCGATCGACGATAGGAAGGGAAGGGTTATTTTCACACCAAATTTCATATGAGATTTTTTACATATCACCACGAATCTTGCACTTTGTATTGATTTTATTCTCGAGAAAAATCATTTTATTAGTTTTTTCTTAATTAAAATTATATGACGTCATCCAGCCATTCATGACGTCACAGCCTGGTCTTACATATACAGTGATGCCTCGCATAACGAACGCCTCGCACAGCGAACGCTGCACACAACGAACCATAATGAACTAAATTTCATGATTCATACAACGAACTTCGTTTCACACAACGAACTCGCCCGAGCTTCCACGATCGCTGCCGTTGTATTGCATCCCCTTGCGCAGGCACTGCAGGCAGTCATTATAGTCACTGCACTTAACTTAAACACGTATCGCGGCCATCGTTCTACATTACCATATTCAATTATCATTATCATTCAATATTTTTTTTATATCATGGCTTCTAAAAAAAGCAGGAAGGTGATTTCTGTTGAAATAAAACAGGAAATATTTAGGAGTGAATATGGGGTAAAACAGTGTGACCTCGTCAAAGAATTTGGCCTCAGCAAGACCGCTATTTACACCATTTTGACAAATAAGGATGCAATCAAATCAGCCAAAGTAGCCAAAGGAGTATCAAAATTATTTCATGAAAAACATAGGTCTTCAATACACGAGGAAATGGAGAGGCTATTAGCGATTTGGATTCAGGACAGGCAGGTGAAAGGTGACGTAACAACCCAAGATATCATCTGTCACAAAGCCAAGAGAATTTATGACGATCTAAAGAAAAACGTCCCTGGAAGTAGCAGCAATCAAGATAAGGAAGAAGAATTCAAAGCCCACAGGGGTGGTTTTTTAGATTTAATTATGTTTCTAAATATGTATCTAAATAAAAATAGTAACAGAAATTTCATCTTTTATTATGTCATCTTAGCATATTTTATGCTACAGAACGAATTACTTTTTTTAACATGTATTGTTATGGGAAAACGCGTTTCACATAACGAACTTGCTCCTGGAACGAATTAAGTTCGTTGTGTGAGGCACCACTGTATATTATAAATAAAATAAAGTTAAAAATATTTATATTTATTATTTATGTATCCATATCTGTTTTTTGAGTACTAAATCCAGATTTAACAAATAGTAATTAAAAAATTTTATGTAATTTTATATATAATTTCAATGATAAGAAACTAGAGATAAATTTTTATCTCACACATAAACTTTATCAGGCTTATAGAAAAATTATTTTATTCTTTTTAGTCCATTGGAAAAAGTTATTTTATAAAAATTTTTTATATTTATATTTTTTAAATTTTTAAAATAGATGGAGATAGTGGAAGTTCTAATTATATTCGAATAGTATATATACTTTTAATTTAATATTTTTCAATATATACATACATTTATTTTAAATATCCGCAAATAATACACCTATCTTAAATTTATAATTAAATATACAAATTTTAAAGTATTATAATTATTAATAAGTATTAAAATTTATACAAATTCAAATATTCTAATTTTTAAATTTATATACAATTTAATATTAATATTTTTACTACGCATTGCGACCCGAGCTTTTTCACCGGCTTTTATGGTTAAAAAGCACAAAGTCGGGCCATTCTAACGCGGCGCACTTCACGTATTCAATTTCTTGTTCCTTTTCAGTGGTTTCATGGGTTTCATTCGGGATGTTCTAAATTACATTACGGCTTTGTCGGGAAACAGTGGCGTACCTAGAACTTTTGCCGCCCGGGGCGATCTCCAGTTTGCCGCCCTTTTTATTATAAGTCAATCAAAAAGTGGTATTTATAAATTAATGCACATAAATAAATTATTAAGTTATTTAATCAATATTAATTAATACACAGAGTAAATTTTTTTCACATATTTGTATGCACTCGTAAACATATATTAATATAATATTTACTCTTCTAGCTTTCATACTAGAAAAATCGTATATAATGCTCTCAAAATTTATATTTATATTTTTTCCGCCGGCCCTGCTTTTCAAAAGAAAAATCGATGATTTAAAAAAATATTGGTATATCACTTCAAAGTAATCATATAAAGTTTTCAAAAGAAATGACATTTATAAACTGATATCAAAAAATTTTAGTTAGGAAAAATTGCTGAACAAAAAGGTAAAGATGCGTTTACGAATTCAACGAATTTTAATGAATACAATAAAATAAAATTATTATCCTGTTCTTGGAATTAGAATTCAAAAATTACACTAAAATGCATTTATATACACCGAGGAATAATATTCGAAATTATATAGTTAATCATAATTTATATAAATCAAATAGTAAACTTATAATAATCATAATAATCATTTATTATTCAAGAAAGAAAAAAAATAAATATGAAATGAATAAGTTGTTTTTTACAACTATAACTAAATATAAAAAATGCCGCCCCAAGATAAGTGCCGCCCGGTGCGGACCGCACCCACCGCACCCCCCTAGGTACGCCACTGTCGGGAAAGATTAGATATTCTTGGTCCCGGCATTGTTTATTATAATAATACTTATAGAAACTAATAACACACAGTAAAAACGGGTTTTTTTTTAAATTCATATGCTAAAAAAGATAATATTATATATATTCTATTTTAATACTTATTATCCAATTCCAGACGAAGACAAATACAAAAACACAAAAATAATAAATATTGGTCCAGATCAGTGGCGCAACCAGGTGGGGGGTTGGGGGTTAACCCCCAACAAAATTATGAAGCGAAGACTAATTTTTTCAAAATGGAAACGGGTAAAAATCCCTAAAGGAAAAAATCCATAAAAGTCAAAAATCCCTAAAACGGAAAATCCCCAAAAGCAAAACCCCCTAAATAAAAATATCGCTGACTGAAAAAATCACTAAAAACAAATTTTTTCATTTTTGAATTAATTTTAATTGTGACTCAGAAAATTAAAACACAAGGTGAGCATGACACCCAGTTGCCTGAGACACGACCTCCCATGGAGGTAATCGGGCCTGGACCGAAAGTAGGGAAAAATAGGTCAAAAAATACATACATAGGGCCCACACACGTGATTTTTCCAAAAAAATAGGGGTGTCAAATTCGTATGTAAAATAAAGGGAATTTACCCAAATTCCGTTTATTGGCATACGATTTAATAGCTTAATGATTCCAAATACAAAATACACCATTTGCACCGAATATTTCACCAGGGAATATATAACGCAATTTGTGAAATTTACTATCATCAAAGGTTGTCTTTTTCATTTTGCTCAATGCATTTATAGAAACATCAAATCAATGCCAGAAGTTTTGAAGCTCTATAATGATATAGATAATCCTGATTCCTCATTTACGAACTCTTGCAGCTTTGGTTTTGGTACCACCATCAAAAGTCAATGTAGCCTACCAAGCATTAGCTGGACGACCAACACGGTAAAACTTCGTGATCTTTTTTCTTACTTCGAGCGCACTTGGCTAGGTGAACAATCTTTGGCTGGCTTTTATGACCCCGAATTCGACATTGGAACATTGGAACATCTACGATGCCACTTTGATGGGTTTGCCTCGAACAAACAATACATTGGAAGGTTACAACAATGCTCTTTGTTCACGCTTAGGAGGTTACAAGACATCAGTATGGAACCTGATTAAGCAAATCCATTTTGAGCATAACCTTATCTCTTTGGAAATCTGTCGTGAAGTTCGTGGTAAGAAGCCTGGTTCACCAAGGAAACGATTCAGCGACTCGCATGATGAGCTTCTGACCATAATGAAGGCAAACCATGAAAAATGGGACGCTAAAAAACCAGATGGAACAGATGTGATGACACCAAGCATGATGTATAACTACCTCATTCAAGTCTCTTCGGCTATTCATTATTAAATAAGTAAAAAAAATTAGGGAAATTTTTTATTTAGGGATTTTTTCTTAGGGATTTTTACATGATTTCTTTCAAAATATCCTGCCACTACGGGCGGACGAAAAGCTTTGGAAATCTTAAAGTAGTTTTTTATAAATAACTCCTTTATTATTAAGTTTAGGTAAAAATGAATATAATGAAACTTTTAGTAAATTCGATTCCCTATAAATTTAATACGATAGTATGATAATTCTCATAAAAATCGGTATTTATTGAGAAAATCAATAAAATGTGCTTTGGCACCTCTCTACTTATGGTCCGATCTTGTCCAAAAATAATCCAATCCCCGTCCATCATTCCCAAAAAAAACATCTAAATATCAAATTTCAAGACAATATCTCATTTTGTTTAGACGTAATCTCGGAAACGAGCCGGTTCAAAAATTTTTTGCAGTTTTGGATTCAGAACCGTCTGAAAAGTGGAAATCTCGAAGAATCTCGGAGCAAAAATTTTCAAAATTTTCCGATCATCGTATAAGCTATCCTTATTTCATGAGGAAAGCTAAAATGATTTACTTATAGCTGGAAAAAAATATTTTCTTTCTAAAACTGTGAATTCGAGTAAATAAAATACAAAATTAAATTTTTTTGCCAGATTTTGTAAAATCAGTGTTTCATTTTTAAAACTTTTTTAAATATTTAATATAAAAAAAAAAATCTTAATGAAAATTTGTCTTTGAGAGAGCCCGGGGGGGGGGGCGCCATAGGAAGGTGGAGTGGCTAGTCAACCCCCCCCCCCCAGGATCAAATCCTGGTTGCGCCACTGGTCCAGATGTTCTTGAGTTATAAATGATGTAACTAAGACTTTGTTTTATATATGAATATAATCATATTTTTTATTGTTCGAAATGCATTGTTTGTTTATTATTATTAAATTATTTCTATTAATAATATTTAATAAATAAATTTATAAAACTATATTTAAGATAAATAAATGCAATTAGAGATTGGAAATGTTGATTTAATCATATGATTTTAGTATTTAGAAATTAGATTATAATTAAATCTTATTATTCTTTATTAAAAACAAAGAGATTTGAATTATCAAATTAATTTAAATATAAATATTTTATTTTGGCCATTTCTTGTTCATTATTGGTAAAAGAATAGAATTCAAAATTTAAAAAATTTCTCTTAATTAAAAAATTTAAACGAGAAACAATAATTTGTTTCAAAATATTACTATACTTCTGGAAACTACACTGATTAATATAAATGTAAATGTTAATAAATTTGTTACCTGTTGTATAATTATTTTATAATTAAAAAAATTATATATAATATAAAAATACTTTACTTATCTTATTTTTAAAAGAGATTGAATGAAAATCGTTAGTCTATATTTGGAAATTTATAAATATTTGTAACGTGTATATATATATATATATATATGTATAAGAATATTTAAACATTATTTCTAAATAACACGAAATACGAAAATTTTAAAAGATATGAAGATTTATTAAGATATTTATAATCATAAAAATAAAATTATAAATTGTTTCTTAATTATAATAAAAAAATAAAGAAAACAGAAGTCAAAATTGTCTGTATTTCGTATAAATAAATCAAATATATTCTCACCTTAATAATTATTATAGGTTTAATTTTTATTAATATAATAATGAGATAAAGAGAGAATGAATCAAAACAATTAAGAAAATAGGGAAAATTTTATAAATTTTAAATAAAAATGCTAATTTCGATTTATATAAAAATTAATGAATTTATTATTTTTTATAAATATAATAATATTAATATTTATATGAATTATACATATATAAATACAAATAATAATATAGGGTAAATAAAATTTAAATATAAAAATATAAGATTAAATTTCATCATCTTGGACCCATCCATCCTCGTCTGATAAAAATCTTCTTTTCCCAGATGTATTCATATAAGGTCTTAAAACCCATTCACTTTGAGCTGTTTCAATGGAATCCAAAGTACCTAATAAAATTTTAAAAGGTTTCATTTGAAAACGTGGACCAACTTCTGATAATTCAACTTCTGGGCCATTCTTTTTATGAACATGATGTCTAAATGTAATATAGTCATCATTATTAGCAAAAGTCATTACTCGTCGGCTTTCTTCTTTAGGAACAGGAAATAAACTTTGTAAAATTTTTTGAACTCGTTCTCCCAATTTAGTTTTAAAATTGTGGAAAATTAAATGTGGATATTGTTCTGACATAGTTCCAATATTTGGAATATCATGGCGCATTGTGACATCCAAAAGGGTGAAATAAGCAGTTGGTCCATAAGGTAGATGAGAAATAATCATAGTATCCGGCACACCTCGATGCTCATGTACAATAATAAAGTCGGTGACATCATTTGCACGACAGGCATTAATTAATTGTTTCATTTCATAATTACCTCGATTCATTCTTTGAGAATTAGGAAAAATTAAACGAAGCTCTTTTGAAAAAATTTTCAACTTTGAAGAAGGATCTCTTGATGTAGTAATTACTATCTTTGGATCTTCGACTCCAATCCACCTATATTCATCGTCCAGATGATTGAGTGCTCCACCAGATTCATTACCGATGAGTGTAGCTTTTTCAGGTCCTTGATCATCCCATGCCAATTTTTTTTGTAGAAATATTGCATCTCTTTTTAAATCTGTGTGAATTGGTAGATTTTCTTCTAAACATTTTTTTAACCTTTCCTTCTTTTCTTGAATATTTTTCTTTTTCTCTTCAACCGATTTTCTAAAAAGATATTCCCTTTTTTGTCTTGCGTGTCTTCTTAACATTTTTTTATTTAAAAAATACTTTAAAAATAACGAATAAATTTGAATTGATGATAACAAAAAAATTAAGAGGAACAGATTTCGATTCCTTGTTTTATTCTAAATATTCACCACATGGTTATACAAACAAGTGGTGCCAACAGTATTATATTAAAATTCCCTAATTTTAAAATTTGAAAAGCGGGAACTTTGGAAAATTTTTAATAATCAAATAAATTTTTTAAAATAAATAATATATAATCGTTAAAAATATAGGTAATTATACAGATAATAAATTATTAGGATAGAATTAATTTAAACCGTTTGTGAAAGAAATTTTTATAATTTTGGTACTATCAAATTGAATATGAATCAATAATTAAGTTATTTATTATTTTTATCGTTATAACGTATATAGTTTATAGATATAATTTTATGTAAAAATAGATGAATTTAAAATTATTATAAATATTTCTTGCATTACTTACCTTCTTGTTTCACCCGCTTAGAAGAATATATGTCAAACTCGTCCTTTTTCTTTTTTGTAAATTTATCCATAATAACATGAATGAGAATCCAAAAATATAATAATTAGATAAAAATGTATATAGATTTAGAATTTATATATCATCAGTATCAGTATATATCATATATATATCAGTAGACTTGAAAATAATTAAAATTAAGAGAATCACAATATTAGTTGTTGCATCTATATTACTGCCAACCTTGTATAATTGAAGTGTCAAGCATGAAAATTTTTTAATAAAATGAACTAAGCGGTTTTTTTAAAATAAAAATATTTTAATAGATTTTATTTTATTGTAATATATTACAATGTTGAAAAATATATTTGTTAATCATTTCAAATAAATATATAACTTAATAAATTAATATATTTTAAACTTTATAAAAAGAAATAATTTAAAATAAATATAAGGTAAATAAATTGACGATTTTAAATAATTTTAATAAGGTGATTTTAGTCATATTTAGATCATTTAATAAATGATAAAAACTGTATTTAATTTAGTCAAAGCTATCCATATTTAATTTCATTTTGAGATAGAAAAAAAATTTAATGATTAAACGATTTCTTATCATTTAGTAAAGGATCTTTAAACTTTATTTACTCTCTTCTTAAAATAAATATTTATATATGTATAAGAAAACAAAAAATAAAAATTTAATTAAAAATTTATATATATATATATATATATATATACTAATAATGAAAAATTAGGCCCATATAAGTTGCATATCATTTCGTCGAATTTGAAGTTTTTTAATTTGTGCATATAATTTTAATGCTGGACCTAATTTGAAATTTAGTCCTGTTAAGACGTCATTACGTTTTAAAAGTAGAAGTGATGATCCATCAATCTCCTAAAACAATTAGATTCGGTTAATATTAATTTAAACAGAATAAAATTATAGTACATACATTTTCTTTCAAAGCATTTGCGCCATCAAGAAAGCCTTGGGAAATGAAATATTGGAAAACTTCTTCTGAAGACCAACAGCTTACATCTGGTATAGAATTATCAATAGTGTCTTCTTCCTCGTTTATTTCTTCTTTAATATAAGATTTTGAATTTGAGAAAAATATATCATTTCCATTAAGTTCATTAACATTGCTATTTGGTGAAGTACGTGTAGATGAAATAGAGTCTGAAATATATTAATAATTTATTTAATAATTTGATTTCCAATGATATAAGATAAAACTAAATTCATTATACTTACTTGAAAATGTACATTTATTTTCTATAGTGCATTTAGTGCATAACCAATGTGTATTAGAATGGACATCTGCTTTTGAAGCATTTGAGCATGCTATATGATAATAATCATCACATCCACTACAGACTACCATTGGTTGCTATTTATAAGATAAAAAGATTATAAATAAATGATAATAAATATATATATATATATAAATATAATTTATTAAATAACTCACTGATTCTGCTGGCTCATAACAACTGCAGCATGTTTTACAATTTTGACAAAGCCAATTTGTAACTTTACTGTGAATATCTGTTGCTTCGATGCAACTAGGATGTGCTAGTAAAAATAAAATTGTGAAAATTGAATAAATAGAATTTAGATTATTATTATTATATTATAATAATAGTATAATATATAAAATAATATTACCTCTATGAGTGCAATCTTTACAAGCAACTAATTTTTCATAAATTCCTCTTTTATTATGATGATGGCAAATACAACAGGATGGTCCTGATTCTATAATAGTTTTCATCAGATTATCAGTTTTTGGTTTATTTGTACTTCCTAAAGGTCGACCTCTTTTTCTTGCAGGGATATTATTATCAGAAGGATCAAACACCTTTTTAGCTTTCTGAAAAAAAATAATTGTTAAAATAACTAATATAATTTAGAGAAAATATGAAAATATGTATTACTTTAGTCCTTATTCCAACTCGGAAACCAGTGTTTGTTGGAGGTGTGTTTTCAGGTGTTTGCATTTTACTAGCTGCAATTTTTTTTAGTTTTCCATTTATATCATCAGATGTCGAATTTCCAAATTTCATGATAGGTAAATCATTATTTGGCATTGTTTCATTTGAAACATTGGAAGGTATTGGAGAATAATTTCCATTTGTTAGCCTAGCTAAATTTCCAGCTAAAACCTCCTTTGAGAGTATCAAGTCTAGAGATTTTTTTGTAAATCTTGTTGGATCTTTTTCTTGGAGACATTTTTCTAATTCTAATCCAGGCACTCCTATATCTAAGTAATCAGGTTCTCGAACAATTAATTCTCCGATTGTTGAAATAATAAGGGAGGTTGTACTTTCACTATTGGGCTGATTAGAATTATCCTGTTTTTTATACATTGGATATCTTGACCATTTAGCAGCATTTCTGTATGATGTATTACCTTTATATTCAACCTTAATAACAATTTCGGCATCTACAAGTTTTTGTAAATCAGCCCGAGTATCTTGAGAATCAACTGAAAAGCGCCGGGATAAAAAATTACAAATGCGGTCAACATCAGGCCTAGCTTTTCGACGTCGCAACTGATCAATTGCTTCTAAAATTCTCCCTTGATGTCTTATTTCTGCCATTTCCACTAATAAAAGGTTGATTTTATAATTAAATGTAAAAAAATCGAAAAAATTGATAAGAGCCTTGCTAGAGATGCGTCAAACTACTGCACACCTAATACAATGAAGTGCGCAGGAAATGCGCATTGATATCCACACGTGGTTGAATATGTCAAAAAAATAGTTACTAAATTAAAAATAAATTTCTATTTGATATAATTAATATTTTTGAATATTCTTTGTTGAAAATTAGTAAAAAAATTATAAAATTTATTTTTCATACACATATTATAAATAACAATTAATAAGTTATTTTTTTATTTATTTATTTTAAATTTTGCATATTAGGTACTAAATTTAAAAATCATTATGAACATTTATATATAAGATATTTTTTCTTCTATTTGAGAAGCTTTATTCATGTCTTTTTATAAATTAATTATATATATCTTTAATTTTAATAAGAAAATTTTTACTTAATTATTTAGATGAATAAAATTATTTAATAAATAGGATGTTAAAAAATAGTATAAATAAATAATCATATTTTTAAATATTTCTTTTTAAATTATAATATAAATATTTAAATATATTTTCTTGATAAAAACTTCTTATTATTTGTTTCCATTTATTAAAAATTTTAAATAGAAAATAATGATTTTGTTTTTATGGTAGTTTGTGGTGGTTTTTAATATTTTATCAATGATTCAAATTGTATGTGTAATATTTTATATATAATGGCTATATATATTTTTAATACATAATGTATCTATTTATATCTAATAAACTAATCTATTAATTTACAAATTTAAATAACAATTATTTAATAAAATGAACATGTTAAGACGGATGCTAAATGAATATATGACATTTATAAGAATAAATTTGTATAAGAGTTAATTTTCCAATAAACCTAATAACTGTATAATTTTACTTAATATAAAAATATATTTAGAATTTTCTTAAAAAAGAAATAAATCATATTTATATTAGTTTTATCATAATTAAAAATTATTTTAGAAATGAGGTCACATTACTTTGAATTTTTCTTTAAGATTATATTAAAAAATTATTTAATAATTTAAAGAAATATATTTTGTTATATTATCAGAATTTTCAATTAATTAATACTTATCTATATTTGATTAATATAATTTGAATTAAAAAAAGTTAATTATATTGTATATATATTTTTTAAAATAAAATTGAAAATGAATGTGTACATATTTTTATTTTAAATTATTTTAATATTTTAAAATAGTTTTCTTCAAAAACAATAATAATTAAACAAGAATATATTATCTATCTTTAATTATATTTAGATACAGAAACAATTTTTAAATCCAATTTTTTTTCATAACCTGTTTAACAAAAATAATTTAATATTATCTTATCTGATAAAGTAATGACGAAAATGAAATTAAATGAATCTTTTAAATTAAACAATACTTTCGATATATAAACATATATATTAAAAAATAATTAACATATATATTCTAAAAACTAAATTAGTAGTTCAATTAAAGAAAATATTTAATATTTCTAGTATATTTCAAACAATTTTGTTTTACTTTAAAAAATAAAATCTATGATATTTAAATTGTTTATAAGTATTATAAAATAAATGAATTGTAATTAAAACAAGATTTCAAATAATACACAATTTTTACACAAATTTGAAATTTCATTTATTAAATATTCATGATATTGATTAAATTTAATACATTTCTTTCTTTCCTAATCAATATTCATTTAAGTATGTTTATCGCATGTCAAAATTATTTAAATCTATAATATAAATATTTTAAGATTAATAAATTATTCTTAAGAATACTTTATCTATTTAATAATTTAAATAATTTGTGCCTGAAATTAAAAAATTAGTTTATACTTATATATTTTACAGATTGACAATATGTAATCTCCAAAAAGATTGTTTTGAATTTATGACTTTTCTGATTCTACGATTTGTATATTCATCAAACTAACAATATATTACTTTCCATTCACTTTATAATATAAAAATATTAAATAAATTAAATTTCTATGAAATTAAACTATATTTATAAAAAATGAATATTTGATATTAAAGTCTTAATAATTCATTTATCATTTGTATAAATAAAATAAATAGACTTTCTATTAAATTAATATCTAAAAGGAAAAAAACATATTTTGGTTATGGTATATTCAAATATATATGCCTCTCTCTCTTATAAATTAATTTATTATTTATAAAAAATTAAATTAAAAAAGTAAATTGAATAAACCAAGATGCCGATCCATGTGGAAAATTTTGAAACTGAATGTTGAGTCCTCGAAACTATATAGTCACTATTCTTTCTAAAGCATAAGAAACTATACGTTATTTATTAAATATAATTATTATTATTAAGCGCAATTTCTCTCATATTTTTCTCATTTCTAGTTTTTGATGAAATTTAATTAAAATTAAAACAAATAGAGAGATCCAAGTAAATTTGAATTTAAATATCAATTTCAAATTGTTATATATAGGCTTCTCAGAAGTACTGTTTCATCCGGGATAGTTCCGGTTTGAAAGTATTGTCCCAGCATCCCGGCCAATTAACTAAGTTTGCAAAATTATTGTATTAAACTAAGAAATAAGCAACTTGGAAAAATCAATAGAGTCCACACTAGCCGTTGTTAAAAATAACAAGGAATTTTTTAAATGAATTTACTCTAGTGATAAATATTAATAATTAATCAATAAAGTTTCGTTGTTTATAGGATAACGTTATCAGTTTGTTTTTGGTGCATTTTGTATTTTGAGAAAATTTCCATTTTTGTACCTTTTTAAGAAAACAAAATCTAGTATATATTTATATAAGTACAGATAGAGATAAACATATATCTTAAAATAAGATATTTATTTATTTAATAAATTAAAACTAGTCTTGGTTAATTGTTCTATTGTAATTGTTAATAAATAATTTGAATATCAAAAATATATGATTTTACAATATTTTGCTAATAATATGAAGTCCTACATACTTTAATAAATATACTAAAAATCAAAATATTAATTGAAGATTTTCAAAATTAAGAAATAAATTAAACTGCTAAAAGGTAGTATATTGAAAAAAAAATTTTTGATAAAATAATACTGAAGAAAAATTCAAGATAAGTGATATTTATTTAATTGATATTAAATTATATTCAAGTATCACAAAAAGGATTAAAATCACAGGAATAAATATATACATAATTATAAATAAATAATAAAATATTCTCAATATATAACCATAGCCCAAGATCGTTTCAAGAAAAGTATTTACTTCTTCATAAAATTTAAAAAGAAAAAGAAAATATTTTACTAGCAACCTTCTATTTAGAATTCAATTATTTTTAATGAAAAGAATTGAATCAATCTTGGAACAACCTCGGGTAGGGAGAATATTTTATGAGCAATGTACATAAAATGGAATGTAAAACAAGGTAACATCTCTAAAATTTAAACAACTAAAAATTATTTTAATTAACAATCTTAAAACATTTAAAATCAATTATATTAAACATTTATTTGGTTAAGTTTTTAATATTATAGGAATGATTATTTAATATTATGTTTAAGATTTTTTTATATTATCTAAAATTATATATTGCTCTTCAATTATCTATTATATAACAACATGAATTCTAGGAATTTCAACAATTATTATAAAAACTGGATATTAGTGCTTATTATATTTATTATTGATCAACAATTGGATGTTTCATGTTTTTAAAATTTTAAGTGATAAAAAGAATTTAAGAGTTAATTAACTTTTTTTAAATAATTATATTTTAATTATTTAAATTTTATACATAATTAGATATGCTACTTCATTTATTTTAATTATTACTTGTATCATTTGGAATTTTATATTAAGTTTACAATATTATAGTTTATATTTTTCTATCTCTAAAATGCATTTTAAATCCACAAAAAATGAAATTCAATAAATTAATCCCAAAAATTTAAATTTTTTAATTTAAATATAAAATTATAATTTGTATAATGAAATTATTTTGAATAATTTGAGAATGCTCTAAAATTATATCAATTAATTAACACATTTTCATTTAGTGTCGATGTTTTCAATCTGCCTTAAGAATGACATATCCGATAAACATAACAGTTAGAGTAGCTTCTAAGGCCTCAGCATAAAAAAATCTATTTTTTCTAATTACTCTAAGATGTATATTTTTTAATATTTATATATCTGATAACATTCGAAGATTAAGATCAAAAACTACAATTTTATATTCCATAATAATAATAAAAGATCTACTATAAATATGTATTTTATTTTAAATAAATGCATTCTTTGATAAAATGAAATTGAAAATTATAAATTATTTTTTTATAACAATTAATAAATTTAGTTTTTCTGTTAAAATCATTAAACATATAATTTTTTTTAATATATAAATAAGATAATAATAAGAATAGATTGTATAAACTCTCTTCATCAAAATCACAAAATCAATAATTTAAAAAAAATTGATTTTCATATTTTTGTTAAAGTATAAGAAGAATTAAATTTATAAAATAAATAAAAATTAATTAAGTCAACAGAAAATAATCTATTAATGAATAGATGTGCCTGAATCTAAACCGCCCTCATCTTCAAGTTTAGCCAAAAATTTAACAACACGATATTGCTCTTCTATTTGGCGAGCCATATCAATTAATGCGAGGAGTTTTTGAATTCCGATAAACACTCTATAAAAAAATAAAATAATATAAGATTTCATTAAAAATGTTTATTTATTTCATTAAAAATATTTTTAAAGGTATTACCTATGGCCTTGAATTTTTCTAGCAATGATTGCAATATCTCTTTTATTAAAGACATCTGTTTCTTCTAATACAGTTAGTAGATGTTCTGGTTTCGAAAGATTGGGAACATGTAAAACTGCTGTAAATGCTGAGAGCATTTCCATTTCTTCCAAAACTTGCCTAAAAGATTTATAATTATAATTAAAATTTTTTATAATTTTTAAAAAATATACAATTATAATATTTACCTGCGACTACTAGTACAAAAAATAAGTAATTTTCTACCCTTTGGAGGTTGTTTTTTTAACAAAACTAAAAGAGCTTGAAGTGTAAGATTAGAATATCTGGGTCCAATAGGACCATAATCAAGCAATCGCTCTATATTATCAACAAGAATACACGATAATTGAGATCTGTATGCATCATCAAATACCTTAAAATAATACATATACGTATATCATATATATGAAATGAAAAAATATGTATGTATATTAATAAATAAATATAAAATACCTTTCGAATTTGAAGGCATTTAGCAGATTCAGTAAATCCGACCATCTCATCGGGGGCACAAACTTTAACAAATGGAAAATCTGAATTTTTCGCAAGTTGAGCAGCAAGAGCAGTTTTTCCGGCATTAGGAGGGCCTTCGATTAGTACCGAAACAAGTCCTGATGCTTCCTGAGCTCTTGCTTGCTGGATCAACAATTGCCCATCTTCAAGTAAATTTTTGACAGGGTTACCCCAATTGATGATACCACGCATCAAGAAAAGATCTAAAATTTCAGCACTGGATCCAAATGCTGGTTTAATATCATATTCCAATGCATGAATAAAGTCATCTCGATTAACATTAAGTTTTTCCATAGCTTCTGGATCAACTTCAACCTTGCTAGTTGCTTTAATTAGTCTATTTAATGCTGTAGATTGGGCAGCTCTTACTAAACCTTCAAGTTCTGCGCCACTGAAATTTTTTGTTAACGACGCCAATTCTCGATTGTCCACATCTTTTGCAAGTTTTTTAAATTCTTTCATTCTAGATGTATGAATATTTAATATTTGAAAACGACCCCCTTCATTTGGAAGTCCAATTTCCATTTGAACCTTAAATATAACAATTATTATTCTGATGAATTCATAAATCAAAATTATATTAATAAATGTTTTTGAATTTGTATAAGGACCTCTAAACGTCCAGGACGGAGCAAGGCCTCATCAATCATATCACGACGATTAGTCATCCCAATAACAAGAATATTATTTAATTGTTCAACTCCATCAATTTTTGCCAACAATTGATTTACAACAGTGTCATGAACACCAGAATTTCCAGCAACAGAACCTCTAGCTTTACAAATGGCATCGATTTCATCAAAAATGATGATATGTAAACCTGAATTAGGTCCACACTAAAATAACAATAGATTCTATAATAAAAGAAAAATGTCATTTATTTATTATATAAAATTTACCCTTTTTTCTTCCTCTTCAGCGTCTGCAAATAATCGCCTAATATTAGCTTCAGATTCTCCAACATATTTATCTAAGATTTGTGGACCATTTACGATTTTAGGCTCCCTAGCATTCAGCATGGTACCAATTTGCCTTGCCATTAGAGTTTTTCCAGTACCAGGTGGACCAAAAAGAAGAATACCTTTTACATGCTTGCATCCTTAAATAAAACAATGTTTTTATTTTAATAAAAAATTAAAGCCATTGATAAAAAATACACTGTATTATTTTTATTTAATATAGTATATCATTGTCTCCTAATAAATAATTCTAATAAAATTGTATTTATTTACCTAATTGCTCAACAATTTCAGGTGGGAAGACTCTGGAAGCAAACGCTCTTCTGAAGATAGCATTAAATTCTTTATCCAATCCTCCGATCCCCATTTTTTGGAAATCCCAGTCAGGATTTATAATGCTTTGTCTGGGCTGTTTTCTAGATATATAAAATAATTTTTAAAACAATATAATTTTATTTAAAATATCAATGTAATTAATAAAATATTGCCAATACCCTGTTGATTTTCCCACAAGATTTAATGAAGAATTTTCAGCTTTTTGGAATTGTACTAAAGTATTAGCCAAACATCTCCCTAAACGAACTTTTCTAGGTTTAGATTCTCCACCAGCTTTTAATGCATCTAAATCAGCAGCTATGAAAGATTTATTTATAAAATAAATTCAATAGATAAAATAAAAATAAATAAGTAAATTTAATTTACCTTCCAAACTTTTAATAATTAAAAGAAGAATCTTTTTATTTTGAAATGAAAAAGCCAATTGTTGGCCTTCTGTAAAAGCTTTATCAGAAAATTGCATTAAGAATTCCTTGGCCATTTCATCTGAGTCATAAGGTTCCATAGTTGTTCTGAAAATCATATAAAAATAGTATCGACTAGATTAGAATATGAATATAATTTTTAGATTTTGGTAAAAGATGATTGTTTGCAAAAAAATAAGTTAAAAATCAGTGTTTTAAAAAACAAATTTATTAAATCTTTATAATCGATTATGTCATGTAAGATAGATAGACACAAATGGAAATTTATTTCATAAAAAGAAAAAAATTTGGGGTTTAAGTTTGGCTGTCACAATAATTATAAATTTTTTTGCTTTTAGAATACATACAACTTTTTCTGATGAAAATCCACTTCAATAAGCATAGAACTTAGGCATTCACTTCCTTGAAATTTAAAAGATCTAACATCAATATCTTGATTAATGGAAAGGAGAGCCCATTTTCGTTGAGGTAAAGAGAATCCAATATGACCTCTTGGTACAGAATAATCAAATAAAATCGAAAATATAAATTGACCTGATCCTGTAGATATTTCGATATGTCTATAAATAAATAAAATATATTTGAATTTTCAATGAGCTTTGATAAAAATAACATAACTGGATGTAATATAAAAATCAATAAATGGTTCTTACTTTTCGGAAGGATCAAAATCATCTTTATTTACAATTGCACAATTTGTAAGTGATAATTCATCTGAAGGACATTTATAAACTTTCATTTTCTAAAATAAAAGAAAAAAAGGTTAACATTAAAACTAAAAATGGTATTTTATAAATTATACCCTAGACATGTTTGCGGTATTGGCTTATTTTTTTAAATAAATTCCAAATTTCAAGTTGTAAAAATTAGAATAAAAATATTTTGGTCTTATATTTTACAGAGAAGTTTGATATATAGATATAATATATTTGTATGAATAAGAAAGAATGACAATTGATTATAATCTAGAGAATAATCAAATTTAGACGTTTAGACCAGTTTAGACAGTAGCAGAAGCTCAATAATTGTATCAGTTCAAAGAAGATAAAATACAGAAACAAAAAGCAGTAATTTTCAAATTATTGAAATCACATCAAAATAATTAATTTTTAATTAATAAAAATATAAATTTTTTAGACATATAAATATAAATGAAGTTCAATATAATTGTTTTATACAAAATGATTATATAAATAATTTTATCTTGAAATCAAAACATGGTCAGCTATTAGCGCTTTATTGGAATCACTTTGTTTAGTCTTTCACATAAGTTAAAATTAGCTGGAGTGTCTCCACTCGACTCGATTTGAATAGGAATAAATAACATAAATTAAATTTAATTAATTATAAATTATAAATAATAAATATTAAACCAGCGCATGTTTGGCTTTTTGTTGATGGCACCACGTCACGTGTTGGCGCGTGAGATTTGCAGTGTTAAAAAATTAATTCTGGTAATTTCAGCGAATCAATCAAGCTGAAATTCTATATATAGCAGTTTTATACAATTATTAATCATGTGGAAAATTATCAAACATATATCTTTATTTTTTACGATCACTTTAGAGGAAAAAAAATCAAAACGTTGTAGGTAATGACCCTCTTCCGGTTGAGCTACATTTCTCAAAAGTTGATAGAAAACTATGAATTTTGAATAATGTCCATGTACCAAATTTCATCATTCTAGCTCAAACCGTTTTTGCGTAATCTAATACATACACACACACACACAGACAGACAGACATTTTTCTCAACCTTAGTGGAAATGATTCAGGAACCTTCAAAACATATAAAAACATCAAAATCTCAACATCGTGATCGCAATACTATCTTTAAATTATAATATATGAAGAATATTACAGAAATATATCACTATGGAGGATATTCATAATAATCGGTCCTTACTCCGTTCTGAAGGTAAGGATGCTCTGTGTTCTGAAGTTACTCACCCGAAAAATTTGAAAACTTTATTAAGTTTATCCATTTATATATATATATATAGAATTTTACATTACAGAGCAACAGTTATATGATCTTACTTTCCAAGAAAAAATCTAAAGTAAACAATCTCCATTGACGGCGCTGGTGATTAAATAATTTAGAAATCATTTCAGACCTCTAGAACTTTTCCTATCCACCCCAATATCAACTATACCAATTTGTTTTTGCCTCTATATGTATTTCCAAATGAACATCGTTGTAAAATATGTATAAATTTTATGAAAAACAAAAAGTTGGAGACCGCTAATTTCGGGCGTTGAAAGGTGGGAATAATGTCAAATTAAATCAAGAAACCCTCATTTTTTTTCTTCTTTCTCGCCATAGCGGTCTCAATCCCAAGTTTTTAAATATATTTTTAATTTTTTCATTCATTTATTTTTATATTTATATTTTTATATTTTGTTTTAGTTAAGAATATTCTTTTTTGACAAATTTATTTACAATTTATTTTATTATTATTAAATATATCTACTGAGATAAGAAAAAAAATAATTCATAATTATTAATTAATTTTTAATACTTTTGTTTGATATTTAAACGTGTTTCTCATGGTTCATAAAATTGGCCTATCAAATTTACATGAATAAAAAAAAATTGAAATTGAAATTTTACATTGAAATGTTTAAAAGAAATTTTTAAATAATAATGGTTAAATAAAGATTATTTTATTAAATTTAATGTCGCTTTTATTTTTAAATTATCGAGCCTTTTCATTGATATGAAACAGTTGCGCCTCCATAGAAGTTCATGAAACTAACATTCATGAAATTCATAATAAGTTTAAATTCACACAAAGTATTCTACACGTTCTACACAGGCTATATTCTATGATTCCATGCCCGCCAATAATATTTAATATCATAATTCACTATTGTGTTTATAATGCTTCTTAATATATATTTTTAAAATACATAATTTTTTCAATTGTTTATGAAATAAAAAGTAATTTTTGTATGAACTAATTTTTTGCATTCCTAAACAATATGGATTTTTTAGAATTTTCTGATATTACAGCTGAGGTTAAAGGAGCAATGGTTAGTATAATTTTAAATCTCTATTTAACCTAAATTTATCAAAAATTTTTTCTTTCAGACTCCTGGAAAACTTAAGCTAACAGACCAAAACATGATTTTTAAAAATAGTAAAACTGGTAAAGTAGAACAAATATTAGCAACTGATTTGGATATTGTAAATTGGCAAAAATTAGTAGGCTCATGGGGTTTGCGAATCTTTTTAAAAAATGGAACACTTCATCGCTTTGGAGGTTTTAAAGAAGGTGTAAGTAATTTTAAAAATCGTTAAATTTTTCAATTATTAAAGTGACAAAATAAATTGCTATTAATTGTTAACATTTCACGTAAAGGAACAAGACAAAATTGCTAAATTTTTCTCATCTAATTATAAAAAAGAAATGTTGGAAAAAGAACTTAGTTTAAAAGGATGGAATTGGGGAACAGCCAAATTTAATGGAACAGTTCTTGGTTTTGAAGTGGGACATCATACAAGTTTTGAAATTCCTCTTAATAATGTTTCTCAATGTACTACCGGCAAAAATGAAATTACATTAGAATTCCATCAGGTTTGTATTAATATTATTTGTATTTCTATTATAAACCATACAAAGACTAATTAAAGTGATTTTAATTTTAGAATGATGATGCCCCAGTTAGTTTGATGGAAATGAGATTCCACATTCCTACAAGTGAATTAGCAGGTGATTTGGATCCTGTTGAAGCTTTCCATAAACAAGTAATGACTAATAATTTAAAACTTTTCTTTATATATCTTTCAAGAAAAATTTGTAATAAGAATTGCTCTTTAAAATTATATTTTTTTTACAAAAGGTAATGAAGCAAGCAAGTGTCATCAACCTTTCTGGCGATGCTATAACCATCTTCAAAGAAATTCAATGCCTTACTCCGAGAGGTCGTTATGATATCAAAGTTTTCCAATCCTTCTTTCAGCTTCATGGTAAAACTTTTGATTATAAGATTCCTATGTCAACTGTTCTTCGACTCTTTAGTTTACCACATAAAGATAGCCGGCAAAATTTCTTTGTTGTTAGTATCTCAATTTTAATGTTCCATTATAATATTATTAAATATTGTTATAATTATTTTTTATTTATAAATTTAGGTAAGTTTGGATCCACCGATAAAACAAGGCCAAACTAGATATCACTATTTAGTTCTTCTATTTGGACAAGATGAAGAAACGACAATTGAATTACCATTTACAGAGTAAGTGATTGTTAGGTAATTTGGTCCCTTTCTGAAATTCTGTTGGAAATTCTAAAAAATAATACCTTCCCTTTTTATCGTCGGTCGGTAATAAACATCATCTTATTGAGTTTAAGATAATAGCATCTTATAGGGATTCGAAACTCTCGAAGTCTCTAAATTTACTGCATTCCTCGCTATATCATTTTGACAAAATGCTAATTTCACTTTTCTATATTCTAGATGATAACCGTATTGTTTATTCTTTCTAGGGAAGAACTAAAAGAAAAATTCGAAGGTAAATTATCAAAAGAAATTACTGGACCTACCCACGAAGTAATGGCCAAAGTTATGAAAGCAATCGTAAATAGAAAAGTAACGGTTCCTGGAAGTTTTATTGGGTAAATAAATATTTGCTTAAAAGATTAACTTGATAAAAACTATTATTCCTTCCTTATCAATTTTAATGTATTTTGTTCAACAGACATACAGGAACACCTGCTGTTTCTTGTTCTTATAAAGCAGCTGCTGGATATATGTATCCGTTAGATCGAGGATTTATTTATGTTCACAAACCACCTGTTCATATTCGTTTTGAAGAAGTGATTTCTGTGAATTTTGCAAGAAGTGGTGGCGGAACAAGGTAAAAAAGAATAATTTAATTTAATTTATATTTTAATAATACAAATTTTTTAATTCCAGATCATTTGATTTTGAAGTTGAAACTAAATCGGGCGTAGTTCATACTTTTAGCTCAATAGAGAAAGATGAATATGGAAAACTTTTTGATTTTATCACTAGTAAAAAATTACGAGTTAAAAACAGAGGGAAATCTGTAAGTAAAAACTTGTTTATAATAAATAAGATAAATATTCTCATGTACTCATTTTAAATTTATTTTAGGATAAACCTTCTTATACCGATGACTTTGGAGATTCTGATCAAGAGGATGAACCTGATGCATATTTGGCTCGAGTTAAAGCTGAAGCTCAAGAAAGATCCGATGACGGGGGAGGAAGATCTAATGACGATGAAGAAAGTACAGATGAAGATTTCAATCCTGATCAACAAGAATCTGATGTTGCTGAAGAGTAAGTAATATTGTTTTATTAAATTTTAAATTAGTTGACATAACGTGTTTACTTTCTTCATATTTATTTTTTAATTTTTAATTTTAATCTATACATTTAATATAACAGTAAATTATATAAAAAAAATATATTTCAGATATGATTCATGCCCACCAGATACAGAATCTGAGGCAGAATCTGGTGATTCTGATAAAGAAAAGAAAAACAAGAAACCTACAAAAGAAAAACCTAAAAGATCGAAGAGCGAGGTGAATTATTTATTTTATTTTCATTATTTAATCAATAATACAATAATAAATAATTAATTTAAACTATCTATTTTATATATATCCATTTTAGTCTAGTAAACCTAGAAAAAAAAGAGAAAAAAAAGAAAAAGATGCAGGAAAACCTAAACGCCCTTCTACAGCATTTATGATTTGGTTAAATGCTAATCGTGAAAAAATTAAATCGGAAAATCCAGGATTTTCTCTTACAGATATTTCACGAAAAGCTGGAGAACTGTGGAAAGAATTACAAGATAAGAGTGAATGGGAATCAAAAGCTGCTAAAGCCAAAGAGGAATACAATAAAGTTACTATTTATTTTATAATTATAGAATTTTTTTAGATAAAATTATCTCATAATTAAATTGTTAAAAATTTTAATTTTATAATAGGCAATGGAAGAATACAAGGCGTCAGGAGGTGGTATGGGAGGTGGTGATGATACTGTAAAAGAAAGAAAGTCTACGTCTAAAAAATCCGCTTCTAAGAGTGCTTCTGTGGCTAAAGTAACACCAATGAAAATTAAAAGCAAAGAATATATATCTGATGATGATTCATCTTCAGACGATGAGAAAGAAAAGAAACCTAAAAAGGAAGATAAAAAATCTGATGTATGATATTTTATTTATCTTTTTTGGAATTATAATATATATTATAATAAATTAATCAAATTTTGATTTGTTTTAGAAAAAAACAAATGATAAAGATAAAAAATCAAAGAGAAAACATTCCGAAGATGAAGATGTTTTATCCTCAGATGACGATAAAAAGAAACCAAAAAAAGAAGACAAAAAATCTGAGGTGATATTTATTTTTTTTCTATTTATATATTCTATAAGTACTTTAAATATCAGTGTAAAATAGATACCAAAAGAAGGACAATCATTCATACTGATATGTAAAGTTATTAATTCACAATAAAAATTCTGAAATATGACCTAGAATTATGAATAACAGTGTATTATAATGTGTTAAACTAATCGTGATTTTTATAGAAAAAAACAAATGATAAAGATAAGAAATCATCGAAAAAAGATTCTGAAGATGAAGATGATTTGGATGACGAAGAGGAAGAAGAAATTCTTTCAACTCCAACAGCTAGCGATGAAAGCGATTAATTTTATTTATTATTTTATTAAAAATGTTTATACTCCTTTAATTTGAAAACATCTATTTTAATAAAAAATTATTATAATTATGAAATAAAATTAAAGTTATTTATAGCCCTCTTAACGGAACAATCAACCATTTAGTTTTATAATTACTTATTTTTAAAATTATTTGTTGAATTCAAGAGCCAGGCAAACAAAAGCTTTCTTTAGCTGAATTCTGCTCCTATTCCCGAAAATCTTTCTTCCTACTTATCTATACATTTTAATTTGGTTCATACAATTAGTTGTAAACTATTACTCGTTTTTTATCTATTTGATGACTTTTATCTATCTATACATAATAATTTTTCCCCCAGAGTTAGAAACTTGTCTCTGAAAAGTATATTTGTTCTTCATTAATTTCGGAGTCGAAATGAAATGAAATTCTTTGATTAAATTATCAATTTTAAACTTTTCATGGAAATCCTCAAGTTCCCTGCAAAAATAATGTTGGAGGTAGATATAGAGGTAGCACTATTTTCTTCGTTAAAACTCTATTTTTCATTATTGTAAAATAAAATTAAAATCATTATTTTAAATTATTTATTAATAAAATAAACCATTTCTAAATATAAATTTATATATAATCACAAAAAATTTTAATTATATAATACAAAACTATTCACTCATGATGAGGATGATTATCATTAACTGGTTGCTCCAAAATTGGTTCTAATTCAAATCGAGCATGGGTTGGTGAAATGTGGATTTGGGGTGAACTTGTTTGAGTGCCGTTCACCTGAGTGTGGTCGCCAGAAATGAGAATCTCGCAGCCACCGCTGGCACTGCATTGAAATTACAGACAATTCAATGATTAGAATAAATCTAAGGAAGTAATTGTTAAATTTTGAATTTATTTGATATTTCTTTTTAATTGGATAAGTGAGAAAAATCTTAAAAATAAATTGAGAAGAAATGATAAATAAATAAATATTTCTAAATTGAAAATTATACAAATGCAATTACTTACTTAATAGTTGAATCCATTTCTGAAAAAGTTGAAAAAAAAGTTATTTTTATGTTATACATGCTTTAAAAAATTATACTTATAAATTAATTTAGTTTATTATTAATTATTTTTGTGTTATGCGAGTTAATTTTATAATTTTTCTTAAGATAACAAACATTTTTTTAATGAATTTTAATAAACAAGCAAGCTAAAAATTTAAATAGAAGAGTCCAATTTATAAAAATCCTCAACTAAAAATATACTAGGGGAGCGCTCCTTTTTCAGTCCAAAGGCACAAAACAGCACAAAGCTAAGCTCCGCCTTTTGATTTAGGGTTTTATCATTTTTAATTTAGGTTGAATTTACTCATCAAGACCTACTTTTTCCTCCTTCAAAGCAACGATAATAGAACCCATGTGTTTTAATTAAAAAACCGTTTTTTGTCTTTAGACTTAAAAATGAGATCACCCTAGTATTGTAAAGTTTACACCTACTTGACAGAAAACTATTTTGGTAACTATATGGCAAATGCCCCACCAATACTCAATAAAGAAAATTATCACATTGGAATTATTTCTAATATTATTCTTGTTAATATTTCATAAGAGAAACTATTTATTCTAAGAAATTAATATTTATTTAATTATATATTATAAAATAATGATTAAAAGTATGATTTTATTTTGTCTTTACAAATTACAGAATTAAAATATTTTATTAAAAAAAGTTTTATAATAAATTATTTTTTAAGATTTAATTTTACCTGTACTGTCCGGCAGATGTTGAGTTAAAACTGAATTATCAACAGACATTCGGCCACCCTATAATATATTGTATTAATGATTATATGCTTTATTAAATATTTTATTTAACATATTGTAATAAAGATCGATAGTTCATAAATGAAATTTATTTAAAGTTTAATTTATATATTTTAATGATTTTACATTTTGAAAATTTAAATATACACAACAATTAATTTATTAATTTTGATCCAATATAATTTAGAGAGAAGAATTGTAATAAGTTGAATTAAAATTAATTAATTAATATATTGTTGATTACAATTTTTTTTAAATCAAAAATGATCATTTTCTTAAAGTTATCTTTTGTTTATTTAAAATTTAAAATATAATATATTTATTATATTTATTTTCTATTAAATAAATGGAAATAAATAGAATTAAAAAATAGAAATAAATTATTAAGATTTGTCTTATAAATTATAGTATAAACAATTTTAAATAAATGTTTATAATTATTTAAAATATGGGCAATGATCATACTATGTATTTAATAAAATAAAACATTTTTAGTTTCTATTTTTAAAGAAATAAATGATTTAACAATTCCAATATTAATAAAATTGTTTCTAATTATCTTTTACAACTTACAATAGGCCGAGTGGAATTGTGCGTTAACAAAGGATCTTCTTGTGATTGTGATGGAACTTTGATTTGAATTTGAGATGAATTACTTGCAGCTGAACCGGTTAAAGATACATCTGACAAATGAAACATCTCTTCAGGGTCATTATGTTCCTTGGAGATTTGACTTAGTCTTGATGAACTCCATGGTCGACGACGAGTACCCAAAGACACGCTACTGCTCACCCGACTCGCTAGCAGAGGCAATGTCGGATGGTTCAATCCAATAAGATTTAGGCACGAAACGAAACAAATACACTTTAATAGTAAAATAAAGATATTTAAAACAATAAAAAGTTAATGAGTATAAATTACAAAAAAAAAAAAATACAAAAACTTTATTAATTATATGATTTGAATTAAAATAAAAAGTCAATTATGTTTCATTTGTTTTACCTAGATCAGCACCACTTTCATTTCCTGGTCGAAATATTTTAGATAACATATTTAAAACAGACCCTTTGGCTCTTGAAGCGGACATTGATAAATTGCTTGATCCAATGGAGGCAGATCTTTTACTAGGATTTTGCATTTTCACTGCTTGTGTCATTTCGGATCCTTTTTCAATATCATCCTAAAGATTAAAAACATTATACATATAATCAATTTAAATAATAAATATAATATTATATACCTATATATAAAAAGAGAATTATATACAACTTTTAATAAAGAGATATAATTATTGTATTAAAAAAAAATCTTCTTCATATAAAAATCAAATATTTTCTTCATTACATTATATAACTAAAATATATTTATTTTCTTGATTTGTGGATTAAATATTTTACATTGAATACATTTTTTGACCCGACTTTCATAATTTCTAAAGAAAGGGGAGACCGGGGAGACTGGACAAGAGGAGACAATGTACAGTCCGATTTTCCCTACCCCTCTTTCCATTTTCTATCTATAATTAGTTTGTCATGTGTATATTACAATGAACATTTCAAATAGTAAAAAACTTGCAAAGAAAATTCCAAAAAACTGATTTTTGCCCCTTTTCTGCTATTTTTAAGAATAGAACGTAAGCCATAATTAAAAAATATTATTTATTTTTACATTTAGTTTCGGTACAAGGTTGATGTTTAAACTAGTATTTAACAGTTATAAAGTATATTTTGCATAGCCCTTTAACTTGAGGTTATTTTTTATCGATAAACGGCGCTTGGTTAGACCCTGAAAGCTTGTCAAAAATCTCCCCTTGTCGTTTTGCCCCTTTAGTTATTGGAAATTTTATATTGATAATTTAGTTTTAAGATCAAATTTTTGTTTAACGACACATGGCCCGGGGAACAGGTAAATTTGGTTAACCCTTTTGGAGAGGAGGAGGAAAGGAGTCATAAACAAGTCATTAACAATAATCTTTTGGAAATTTATTTCTTAATAAATTAATAATTTTATATATTATTGTTTGCATAAAATGAAGAATTCATCGTGACACGAAATATAATTATCACCCTTCTCAAAACAGTCATTCTTGGAAAAAATTGGCTATACAAACCAAACCCTTTGAGGGAAGGTGGCTTCATGAAAACCACGTCTCTCCGTGTAGGGGAGACTTTGGACATTTTCCCGCTCTGAATAAAAATAGATGTCGGCGAGAAACGGGTTATCCTGGAGACTTTTAAAAAAATCTGGGATATTAGCGACATAGAAAAAAATTGAGAAACAAAATGTGTCCAAAGTCTCACAGGTATATATGCATTTTATTTATATAATTATTTTATTACTAAAGAATATTTATTGACAGTCAATAGCTAATTCATTAATAGTTAATTTTAATAAAAGTGTGTATTTTCATTATAATGATATACCTTCATAATCGCTTCATCATTATTTTCCTCCATTTCCAGTAATGGAACGAATTCTGCTTCAGCCTCAGTGACTGCTACTTGAGCAGTGCTTGGTGCAGGTGGTCCAGTATGATATTGTTTTGAAGCAGCAGTATATGGCAGTTCAGATGGAAAGATTTCATCCCAGTACTGATCTTTAACCAACTCAGGATGTTCTTGGTGCATTTCATCCACAATTACGTATGAAACCTGTGCTGTCCATCCACCATTTTTCGAGACAAACGAATAAAATACCGATTTAAGTTTATATAATTAATTCAGTTTGCTAAATTTATATTTTCATAATTTCTTATTAATATCATTTTAATCTGCAAATATATATTTTTATAATTTTTATGGTATAAATATTGATGAAACAAAAATTGTTGGTTGAAACATTTCTTAAACAAATGATTCACAAATTAAAATCTGGTCGTTATTTATTCATAATTAGTTTAAAAATGTTTTTATTTTTATTATTTTATGGTGAACTCAATAACATCTTTCCAATAGCTACATGCAGCTAAATTGTAGTAAGAAATAATTTTAAAAAAATTAAGAATATAAAATAAATATTTATTAACATCTCACCTGTAAATTTCTATCAACAAGCCAATTAAGTTCAAAATCATCGTCATCTTCACCAAAAGGGTTCACAAGAGATTCAGCAACTTTCAGCCATCCCATGTAAAAAAAGAACTAAAAAAAGGAATGGATTAAATTATATTATATTTTTATATAATAATTCGATTAGAGAAATTTTAATTAAATATACTTGTAGAAATGTAAATACTGGAACAATAAGATCTACTTCATGTTTTGGATACCCTTTTCTTGGATCCAAATATTGAGTTCCCAAAAGCGTCCCCATAAAATAAACATAAACTGCAAGTGTTACGACCTGATAAAATATAAGAAAAAATAAACATTAAAAAAACAACTCACAAAATATAAATAAATAAATCTTAAATCACACATACTTGGGTATAAACCAGTGGAATACTTATCCAATCATAATTCAGCATACCTCCACAAGCTGCCCGAAAACTATTTAAACCATCGATTAATGTTTTTAAGGAAAAATCGTCTTTTACTCGATTTTCTTTTCTAGCACGTGTAATTATACCACCGGCCCAGACAAGCGGCATCCAATATTTCGGGTGTTGCGTTTTAGTATCAAGATCTTCAAAAATTTTACGTTCATTTGGCAATAAAAATCCAGCCTCAACTAAATGATCAAGCGTTGGAAAACGTTTTTTAACTCTTGGACTCATCATCCTGAGTGTTATCACCAAACAAAGATTAACATAACGAATAATAGTTCGTCGCATTAAACGTCCACGATCATCCTAAAAATAAAGATAAATATTTTCAAAATATCTTTGTAAATAATAGGTTAATTAAGAAAATATTTAATATACGTATATTACTTAAGTTATTGGTTTTTAAAGTGGAATTAATTAAATGAAAATATCAGTTTAAAAATTATCTGATTATCTTTAAAAGGCATAATATTTTCAAAATTTAGTTTTAAGTTAGAAATAAGAAATAAATCATTATTTCATCAATAATACAAATGGTTTAATTCTTTTTGTGTTTGTATGTAATATTAATAATATTGCACATATATATAATCATTGTATTATTATTGAACATAATTGTTATTTCATTGGCTAATTAAATATGTATTTTACACTCAATCAAAGGTAATCAAAATATCAATCAACAATCATTTCTATATTTGTGAATGTTCATATTTTAAAAAATACTATTCGTTAGAAATGTATTTTTTCAAATAATCAAATATTTTATTTTTATTTAATAAAAAATAGATACAGGACATTGAAATTAATAATTAATAAATGATTTAATATTTATCTAAACTTAATAAAGAAATTGAATGAAAAACTGATTTTAAAAAATATTAGAAATAATTAAATGTTTTAAATTAATCAATTTATTTCAATCTATAATAATTATATGTAATTATCATTTATTTAAGATTCCAATCGTTATGAAATAAAGATTGAATATTATTTTTTTATTTTGAAATATATATCTTTTGTTCTTTTTTCAAAAAATATTAATTTAAATTAGTTCTTTTTTATTATTAATTGATTGATTTTATTATTAATTTGATTTTTTAAAAATGAATAAAGAAACTTTATCTTGAATAAGAAATACACTTACTTGTCCATGTACTAAAGTTGAAACAAATAAAGCCATATTATCAGGCCAGGGCATGGTTATATACTGATCCCACCATCGAGTGATAACAATAGAAACGTAGAATCCCAAAACAAAGGCGATGGGTATAAGATCTCCATAAGTTTGGCAGTGTAAAACCACCTTCTCGAACACGCTGTAACGTAGATACAGCTCCCGTTGCTAATAGAACAAAACAATGATCCCATTACCAGTACAAAAGCAATGACTTAGTTATGCTGATTTCAGTGATTCCCAACCAGCATGAAAGCACCATCACAGATTAACAGTGTCTCCACGAGTTCAAAAAGCGATAAAAAATGAAATTAAGTTTGTGGGGCAATAATTCATACGATATCGAATAGTATAAAATAAACTAATAAAATAAACTAAAATGTTTTGAAAACATCAAAGAATGGGCTTTTTTAGATTTTTTTCCTTTTTATTTAGCACAAAGAGGGGGTGACCTCCAAGAAGTCCAAGCAAAAATATCATATTCTTGATGAAATTTAGAAGGTGATGGACAATAAGCCCTACCCCCTCTCAGCTACACAGATCTTAGACTATTTTAAAGAGCCAAATATTGTTATCTATATATATAAAGGAGAGTGTTTGTATGTATGTATGTATGTATGTATGTATGTATGTAATTTGTTTACTTTTTTGCTGTCATAGAAACAAACAAAAAAGAAATTTCCTACTTAACCGACACTTTACCGGTAATTTAGAATTATGAACATCAAAAAATAAGAAACGATTTCTATGAAATTACATCACAATATTCTTATATATCTCTTTGGTAACATAGGCTATAGATTTTATTGATATCTAATTCTAATCAATAACCGCAGAATTTAATTTTTTAAAGTTTATATAGTTCTCCGTGTTGTTCATTCAAGAGCCAGGCGTGGCCCACTGACTGGCGGACTCATTTTACACAATGTATATAACTCTAGCGATTCCCAATCAAAGAATTATTATAATATTTATCTTTTTATTTTAAATTATAACATTCAAATATCATTCCAATTAAATAATTTATTCTAAAAGTTCTCATTTTAATTAATATAATAAAATATTTAAATCATATTTAACTTAAATTATTTTGTATTTATTCTTTCTATATTTGAATACTTCTTTTATTTTAAGGGAGAGAATTAACTATGATCTAAAAAAATTAATAAATGAACTTAATAATAAAAAATCAAATAAATCCATTAATTTAAATTAATACTATTAATGAATGTATATATTGTTAATTTATCTTTAGTTTTATCAATACTTTTATACCGTTAATTTTTATAAATTGTCTCAAGTCTCTAACTTTGCATTTTCTAAAATTTTATTATAATTAAAAATATTCAATAAAAATCAAGCAATGAAATTAAAATATCAAAATGAAATGATCAAGAAATATTATACTCTATTATAACATATACAATACTTATAACTATAGGCGGAGGAAATATTAGACGATATCATTGCGGGTTCATGCCAAATCGATCAACATTAATTAAGATATTTTCATTATGACAGATATTAAAAAAACCGCGAATTCAATATCTCTGTTCACTAATTATTTGTAGACTTTAGTAAAACCTACGCATGACTCAATAGATCCGGATAAACTTTTTCAAATTTTGATCTTAAAATATATCTTGAAGGTAGTAAAGAAAGAGTAAGATGCGGAAATCAATTGTAAAATATTAGGTGACCCAGACGACTTAAATATAATAGGAGATTCGGCAATTGCAATTACAGATAGCGAGGAAAAATTAATCGAGGTAGGAAAAGAGATGAGGTTTGAAATGAATAATGATAAATAAATATATTTAGAAACAAACAGGAGCAGTATTAACATACAAAATGTAGAATTTGAATATGTAGAAAAATTGAATTTAATCACGAAGGATAATAATATTTGAGAAGAATTTAAATCGAAGTTGCAATCGGGAAACGCCTGTTATCATTCAGTAAAGAGGCTTATCTCATCAAAATTATTATAAAAGGGAATGAAAATTAAAATATATAAAACAATTATTTTGTCTGTTGTATTATATGAGTGTGAGACATGGTCTATGATCTTAGGAGATGAGAGTGGATTCAGAGTATTTGAGAATAGGATTCTTCCCAGCATTTATGGGCCAAAGATGAGGACACCAGGGAATGACGTAAGAAAGATGGAACAGAGGCTCAGGATAAGGACACTTGGAGAAATGTGGTTGTAGCTGCCAAGAACTTTCGAGTAGATAGTTATAACATATTCAATAAAAATATATATAATTAATTTACTGATTAAATTAAAATATATTTTAAATAATCACACAATAAGAAATGAATGTTTTATGTTATACATTGATTGAAACAAAATGGATGAAAACCTTTTACTACTTTCAACCAAATACTATGTACCACTCGGGGGTACAGGGGGCGGAGCCCCCGTCTAGATGTGAAGAGCGACGAAGGAGCTCTGAGCAGCTAGTAATTAATAAATATAGCATATAATTAGAATAGTATTATATATAATATATATTCTATATAATTTAAATTTTATTTTTTTATTAATATTTATACAGAACTAATTCAAGAGTATTAAAAAGTTTTTTAAATTACACCAAATATTTGCAATTATTGCATAATTATATTATAAAATTATATTATATTATAAGATTCTGGCTATTCGATATAAGTATTGTATATTTATATATTTTATAAGATAATTTAAATTTAATTTCCATTCATTGCAAAATTATTTAAATGGAAAAAACTTTTGGAGACCTTAAAAAAACAGTGTCTCTTCGTTCTTCGAATCTAAACCGCCGAGTTTTTATGATCGAGGCATCCGTATGCTGCCAGAACGTTGGGAAAATATAGAAAAAGATGGAGAATATATCATTAATTGAATAAAGATTTTTGTTTACCTAATCACTGCGTGACTTTTACTCACAAACTCCGCACGAACTTTTTCACTCACCCAATAAAATAACCCCAAAACAACTCAAGGGAAAGCTACAAAATTATGTTTTAGTTTATCAGTTTAATTTTGTCATTTTGTTAAAGAAAATTAATTTACTTTTTTGAATGATTCAAAAATTTGTTAGGATAGTAGGAAATTCTCTGGAATCGATCCTATTTTTACAACGTTCTTATCAACTTCATTTCATGTCTCTCTGTCTTTCGCTAAAATGAAAATTGCAATCGATTTTCCATCAATTTTAAATTGAGCGAGGCTTCTGAAAATTTTTAGATATTTAAATGGGTCCCTAGAAGGTATGGTTCATTGTAATACTTGTAAAAACATAAGTGATATTCCAAAAAAATTACCTTTTAAAACAATGATAAAAAAAACAAGTGCCTAGTTTTTGATCTTATAAAATAATTCATAAAACAAACTGACTAGTATTTTAGTATTTTATACTAAAAAGTATTAAATAATTAAAATATTAAAAAAAATTTTAAAAACAAATTTGTAAAATAATTTTCTATAAACATAACATCGTCTATGATGGAATTGCATCATATTCAATGAGAAACGTTGGGTGCATGTACTTTTCATTTGCTTTTTATGTTATTTCTATGCTATTAAATTCCTTTAATATATTTATATATATACGTAAATATCACATTAAATATGTAATTCAATTTCTTTTATAATCAACTGTTTTTGATTTGATTGAGAATATGTACATTTAAGACAATCATAATTCTTTCAAAATTTGTTACATACTAAAGTACAAGTACATATATTACAGTGAAAAATAATTAAAGATTAAATTCTTAGTTCTTAAACTGTTCTTAACCGTTTTTCGTAGAATCTGAAGGGTTTTCATCATAGACTTTGTTAGGCTTATAGAAAAATTATTTTATTCTTTTTAGTAACGAGAAAAACGTTTTAGAATTTTTTTTTATATTCTAATTATTAATATATATTATTATTATTCAGAAGTGGTGACAGGAACAACTATACTTCAATTTTGAAACATTCTCAATGGCTTGCTCTTATATTTATAATTGTACATACACATTTATAATTTATACATACAATATACGTACATTCTGTTTTCTTCTGAAAGCCCAAATCGGTAAATGGCACTAATCGTGAAATAAAATGTTGAATACACCATAAGATTGGGCCATAATAATTTATAAATACTACCTTTCCATCTAAAAATCAAATAAACTTTCAATTTTATATATACTAACTAATATAATTATCAAATTTTTATAACTATTTAAACTTACCTGAATAATAATTTCCAAAAACAGCCCAATCCCGTACAAGTAGCTACATTGGCTGTGTAGGTAATGGTCATTTCTGTAGGAAACCAAAATTCTTTCCTTGGAATTAATTTTCTATTATATTAAGTTTATTATAAATTATAGTATATATTATCTATTTAATTCATATTATAATAAATTCATAAAATTATTTATAAAAAATTGTCATTTTAAAATGTAAATATTTTTATTTATATTTTAAAAAAATATAAATATTTTTTGCTATAATAATTCAAATTTAATTTAATTTATATATTGGTTATTATTAATTAATTTAAAAAATTGAATAGTCTATATCAAAGTTAAAAAAAATTGCATTTAATCAATTTGATAAAGTTTATTTTTTAATAAAACAAAAACATTTCAATAAAAGGCTCAAGTAAGGATTTATGAATATTATATTATAAATTTCACTAAAATTTACTGTTATTATAATTATTTTTTGAAATTAGCATAATTAAAATTCGTATTACTTTTATTTTGGTTTGAAAGTGACATAATAATATGAGATAACTTAGATATCTTAAATTTTGTTTGTTTGTTGAAACAAGAACTTTAAACAACAATTCTAATTATTTAACTCTTCTAGTCCATTTTGAGGGTGTTAAAGAATCTTGAGTTGTGAGGTGTAAATAGTGATTGCGGTTTTTAAGTTAAAATTTATAAAATAAATATTTTTTAATAATTATAATTTATTTTATAAAACTCCATTAAAAAGCAAAAATGTATTTTTCTCAAATTTATTTTAATAAACTTATTAGAATAATCTGGAGTGTCTCCACTCGACTATCTCGCAATTTGAATTGGGTAAATAAGATATATTAATTTAAATTAAATTAATTAAATTATAAATTAAAATTAATAAAAAATATTTATTAAACAAGCACGTATTGGGCTCTTTGTTGATGGCACCGCGTCACGTGCTGGCGCGTGATTTGCAATATTAAAAAATTAATTCTGGTACTTTCTACGATTCAACCAATCTGAAATTCTATATATAGCAGTTTTATACAATTTTTAATCATGTGAAAAACTACCAAACATATGTCTTTATTTTTACGGTCAGTTTAGAGGAAAAAAAATGAAAACTTGGTCAGTATGGGCTACATTTCTCAAAAGTTGATAGAAAACTACGAATTTTGAATAATGCCCTTGCACCAAATTTCATTATTCTAGCTCAAACCGTTTTTGCGTAGTCTTGTCTACATACATATACACACACACACACCTTAGTGAAAATGAATCAGGGACCTTCAAAACGTATAAAAACATCAAAATCTCGACATCGAAAATTTTCGTGATCACAATAGTATCTGGCGAGATAGTTAAAACTTAGGAAAAGTGAGGGTATCTAGCACTTTTTTAGCAGGAACAAATTTTGCTTCTGCCAAAGTTTTTCTTGTTTTCTAAATAAATTACATCCTTCTATAATCATCAATTTATTTAGCCCTATATTTTTTTTAAATCTTTCTTTCAAATTTTTTATTAAGTTGCTATATCAAAAAGATAATAATGTAATTCTAACATTAAGTTATTTATAGAAAAAAAAAAAATAAAATGTATATATATAATAAAACGTTCAACCCACAAATATATCTAAAGGATAATTTAATTTTTAATCTTAGAAATATTTCATTTAATAAAAAAGCCCAGAAGTTTTAATAAAAACAAAAACAAAAAAAAAAAACTGTGCGATTTGACTTGTTTCTCATTGGAAAACATCTACTAATTTGCTGGTCAAGGTTCAAATAAACAGTCAATTAGCTTGCACATGCAGGACTTGGTGACAGATTTGATTACATAATAAATAAAGACCCTTTTCTGGAAGGTCGATCTTATATACTTGTTTATTTAATAATTAAATAGGAAGTATCAACTTTATTATCTACATTCTTAATAATTAAAGAATGATTTAAACAATTTGATGACCTGAATAAATCACCCATTTGATATTTTTTTTACTTTCACAATACTACGAGGGTTATATAAATAATTAATAAATAAACATATTATTTTAAAATTCTGAAAATAAAAATTGATAACATTTTTAAATTAACATATGATTATTTTTATTATCGATTTTGAAAGAATTTTAATTTCTTGAATATCAGGAGACCTTAAGATTATTATTAAAATATTATTATTTTGATTTTTTCTGAATCAACAGTGCAATTTTATGAAGAAAAATATTATAATTTTGTTTTTTAAATAATTTTGAAAAGAACTTGAAAATCATAATATTTTAGAAAAGATAACTCTCTCTATATATGATTTATTTTTAAAATAATATGATCTTCATTAATATTAAAAATATATAGGCATTTACATTTTTTTCATTCTTTCAAAACAAAATTATGATTTTCTTTAAAATATAGTTAAAATTTTTATATTAAAATTTCAACAATTAGGTATGTCTATTCTACGTTCTGGTGGTTTAAACAAAGGTATTCGTCTACGATTTCATTTCTCTATTACCGAAATAAAAATTTAAACAAATTATTTTAAAATTTATTATATTTGATTATAAAAGTGAGAATAGAGATAGCTCAGTGTAGGAATGTTTGGAGGAGTGTGGTTGCTGTGAACAAGAATTTATCGGTTCAGTAGGATAACAGAGATATTTAGATAGTTTGATAATTATAATGTAAAACATTCAGATTCTAAATAATGAGAATGTGCATATGATATATACTGTGTGTATATATATATATATATGGGTAAAGGCAAATATATATAAGACAATTCAATATAATTAGTAAATAATGTTATTGAGTTTTAATTATTTTTGTTTTCAAGCCAATTCTCATAACGAATCCAAATATACTTATATAAAATCTCATTTGTCTTTTTATAATAGAATATACTTATATATTTTATATCCTAAAATTTTCAAATCATATCATCAAATTCTTTGAAGGAATATTTTATTCTATTTAAAATAAAAATAAATTGAAAGTATAACAAATTTTGATAAAAAATATTTTTTCAATTAAATGAACACTTTTCTAATCTAGTACATAATTTTTAATTTTTATTAAATAAAAATATTTTAATGGCTGATTTAATCACAAATATTATATTTTAAATTACGTATGAATAAAAAATATTCATTTATAATATATTAGCATTTTTATTTTAAAATTCAATTTTTATTTCTCAAATGAATAAATCTGAGCAATGTACTCTTTAATCTAATCAGTGAATTTGTATTAAGATAAAAACAGATTGATGAAATTAAATTAGAAATTGTGTGATAAAATATGTGATTTTTCACATTTCATATATTCGAATGAATTAAAATGAAAAATTTATTTTCACCTGAAATCGGTTGATTGCAAGGGGTGTCCTGGAATGATTTGTCCAGAAAGAAGCTGGAAGGAATCTCTAACGAGACTGGAGTGCTTCGACTAGACGTCTCTCAACACTACTCGATCCTGACGTCATTATGTGATATACGCCTTTTTCTGACGTTGTCTTATTTGATCATTGTCTACCTGGATGGGCGATAAAATTTTATTGATTTTTGATTGAACCTATTAACTCAATCCAATGATAATTTAATACTAATTAAAATATGATTACAATGATATTAAATTATAAAATTGCAAATTGAAATAAGTTTATTTGTATTTATACTTAATTTTAAGTTTGAATAAAATTTTCTCTTTTTGATGGCTCATTTCATCTTTGTGTTCCAAATCTTCTAGGGAAATTTGTATGCAATAAATACTTTAATTTTTTTGAAAATAAATAAAAGAACTTTTTAAAATAAATAAATTGTTGATTATTTGGATATTTTAATAAAATTTTAAAATAGAATTTCAATTCTAAGCGAGCAGGTGGTAAAACAAACGAATCCTTTTTCCACCTTCTTTTACTTGCTAAAATAATGGTAATTAATGATAATTTAATAAAAATAAAATAAAAGGAATTTGAATATGCTATTTTATGAATGAGTATATAATTTATTATTGGTAGTATTACTGACGATAGGAAGGGAAGGTTTATTTTCACACCAAATTTCACATGTGGAGATTTTTACTTATCTAAAGTATTTTTAGCATGATTAAAACTTGAATTAAAATGACTAAATTATATTATCTTGGTTTTCATTTTTTGTTTTATTATTCAATTATTAATTACTACGACCTTTTAGGGTGAAAAATTTCCGATAATGAATATAAAATTATACTTTGTAAACTACCACTTCCGGTTTCCGGATATACACCAAAAGTTGATGAATTCATTCTATTGATGCATTAAGTAAATTTATCGAATTTTATCAAAATCCGTTGAGCCGTTTAAGCTGTACACGTCTATACGGACACACAATGGACAGACGGACGGACGGACCAAAATCATGCTAAAAATACTTTTTTCTGTTAACAAATGCATGATTTGTGGAGATATGTAAAAACCTCCACATGTGAAATTTGGTGTGAAAATAATGCTTCCTTTCCCATCGTCGGTCGGTAAGAAGTACTTGTACGATAGAATACTAAACATTAAATATTAAAAATTGAATTAATATAAATTACTATTAACTAAAATTTAACTACTTGAAAAATTAATCTGTATTATATGGCTATTTTTGTGGTTGTGCTGTATATCTCTGGATTAAGACTATTTGAAATAATTTTTAGTTTTTAAGTGTCTTTGATTGCCTAACTTCCAGGAGTAAGAGTGAAATTTTAAAATTTATATGAAAACTATCTACTCATAAAAAATTTTCGGTCGTGATTAATGTGATCTTAATCTATCTCAGCGGTCGAAAAACTTATTTTAGCCATTGTTTCAAAATATTTTTACATAGGTTGCTATTAACACCTTATTCAGAAAAGTAAATGTATATTATTTATTAATTATTGCATTAATTGGAATTTACATTAAAACTATATAAAAGTAAATAACTTCTAAAGAATGATTAACTAGATTTCTTGTTAACAAATTTCTAAAAAACATTTCTCTTTTTAATTGATTTATTTGGTTAAATTTAGTATAAAATATAATACAAATATAAATTACGTAGAATTGTGAAAAACAAGTAGTAAAAGAAATAATTTATTATTATAATGATTATTTTCTTATTTTATTGACGGAATTCAGACAAGAGTTCAGTTTAGAGTAGAAATCTGAGACAAATAAATGAAATGAGATTTTTTGGTTAATATAATAATTTAAACATATTGATGATTTTAAGTTGAAAACATAAACCACACAGACTTTTCAATAATGGCTAAATAATAAACAAAAAATGTAAAAACGAAATTAACAGTTATTGAGAAAAGATATCTCACATTGAAAGGATTCCTCAAAAGAAATATGATATATTATTTCTACTTAATACTCAATTAATATATTTTCTTATTTATTAAAATAAAATTATTATCGGAACTACACGTTTAATTGGAGTTACATTTTTCAATTTACCCAAATAAATAGTTAATACACATTCATATTTCTTTAATAAATTCATCAAAAATTATTAATACAATTTATTTTTTAAATAAAAATTTACATAATAATTTATATTAAAATACATGGTACTTATTAAATAAAAATATTTGATTTATTACAAATAATAAATCTTATTAGTTCAAAGAGTAAAAATTTGCCACTTTCGTAATATTATTATTCTTTGGAATTTGAAAATATATATATGGTTGGGCAGTATTCATTTATAATAGAGTATTTGTTTTATCCATTAAACTTATTGGAGAATTAAATAATGAAGATTTTCAATAATCAATCAGAAATGCAAAACCAAATAAATATTTACTAAAAATGAATATTGATTCATAGTAAAGTCTTTTTATGGTATATTTTAAATATTTTTGAAATATTTTAAGATTCTAAAATTGTTTGAGCAAAGTGTATTAAGGAATTGAAATTATTCTTCCAAATGGAATGAAAGATTATTGAAAAAGAGCTTTTATATAAATAAAATAACCACTATTTTTCAATTAACATTTTAAATTAGCGTTAAATAGCTATTTTTAAAAATGTAATAAATCTAACATAATAAAATAATATAGTCAAAAATTACAGACTTTATCTCTCTGTTTAAATTAATTTTAATTTATAATATTGGTCATGTATAATAGAATTTTATAGAACTATTAATTTTAAAAAGCATTTATAAAAATATTAATATACTTGTTTAAAATTATTAATAAATTAATAAAAATCCATAAAATATATATATATATATATATATATATATAGAATTCATTCGATATTTTCCAGAAAATTATTACTAAATGATAAATCATTTTAACATTTTAAAAAACATATTACGTTCCTTTTCTTTCCAAGATTTTTCAGCTTTCATTATTTGAATAATTTCTTGTTTAACTTTTTCATTATTAGGAACAAGTATTTGTACTCGATTAAGATCTAATAAAGCTTTTTTAAAATCACCAATTATTTTAAATGACATTCCACGCCAATATAATGCTTTTGGACTATTTTCATCTTTTTCCAAAACCTGAAAATACAAATATATATACTTATATTAATAAAAAAGTATTAACGTTTAGTATAATTCTCTAAAGTTTGAAAAACAATTTCCGTAATAAAATATTACCATATTGCACATTTCGATACATTCCATAAATTGTTTCAACTTAAAACTTGCGATTGAAATATTGATTAAACATTTGTTATTTGTACTTTCTATTAATTCTTTATCAAAATCACCTTGGACTGGAGGACTATAAAGAAATTATATTTAAGAAATATTTTTAGTCATAATTTATAATTATACCAGTAAACTGAATTTACTTATATTATAGATTATTATTATTATTTAATACTTTGCACTTGAAATATCTATTGCATTTATATCTACAAGAACTACACGTTAAATATATTACTTACTTTTGAATATATCTTAATGTTTTATTATATTTTCGAATTGATTCTTTAAAATTTTCTTTATTAAATAAATAATTACCAGCTTCTTTTATATTATTAATTATCTTGAAAAAATCTAATTCCTATAAACAAGATTAATATTCATTAAAATAATGTCAATCAAATCTTGATCGATAGTATAAAAATTTTCAACTAAATTTATTAATTAATTTTAAAAATTTGTATTAAAATTATTCATAGGTATTCTAAAATAAAATGTGAAATTAATTTATAATATATTTTTGAACCTTCTTTCACAATAAAGTATGAATAAAATATACATTTGAATTAAATTTAACACAATATAAAATATTAAAAATGCTTTTGTTTTAATTCTTGAAAAAAATTTCTAGTTAATTTTAATTTAAAATTAAATTTTTAATAAAGTTTCTTATATGAGCATTGAGAAGTATAAATGTGTATGATTTGGCATTTATATTTCTAATATGGAGGTACCTAGAGTGGGGAAACCTCATTAGCCAGCTTGTACCATGGTTAATTTAGTAGCCCTTACGTCGAGTGAGAGAATTCTGACTTTTCTTTTGAGCAACGCATCATTATAAAATTTCTTGTTTGTGAAAGGATAAAATTTTCACCTTTGACGAGAGATGGGTGCATAATTACAACCCCGATTAGAAACCAACGATCAAGTTGACTTTTTACGAGAATGAAATGAAAAAATTATAACAAAGTTAGGAAAAATTTATAATAAAAGAACTAAATGATAGAAAAATAATTAGAAATTTAGCTGTTTCCTGTATAAATTTGTTTATTTGTTGACCTTAAATTCTTTAAATAAAATAAATGAATTATAAAGACATTACATTGTGAAGACGGTCCAAAATACCATAAAAACATTTTATGAATAAAAGAAAAAATAGCAACTTTGCTGAGGATGGATTAAATGTAAATGATATTGGAAAATAAATGATCATCATTATAATAAAAATTATAGAACAGGGGTGTCCAACCTTTTTGCTTAAGATTATATTGAAAGAAGATATGCTGTTTTGGGCCACAAGTATATTACCATAGCTGATGAGCGAAATAAAAACATAAATTAGTTTTCATATTTTATTACTTTAAAATTTATTAGTTAATGAACAATTTTTATTTATTTTTGTTTAGAGAGAAATCATGTACCCTTTCCATTCTCCCTCGAATTTTACTTATATTTTTAAGAATTTAATGAACATTTAAATTTGTTAGTGTATATTAATATTACTTAGTATAAAAAAAAATAAAATATGGTTTTTCCTGCATTTTTTTATAAAAAAAAAATTATAAATAAATTTTGTTTCTTTGAAAGGGTTGGACATTTAAATTTTTTTTTTTTTTTTTGTTTTAACAAATTTTATATTTTTTAATTAATTATTTTTTTAATTTTTCCATCAGAATAAAATATATCTGGTTTAGTGATAAAGTCCTTGAACTCTGAATAAGTGTTAATCTCAGAATATTAAAAAAATTTCATTATAAATATTATATAAATACATAAAAATAAATAAAAAAAAGTAATTTTTGATCAGAATTCTAATTCTAATTAAATTTTTATGAACATTTCACAAAGCAACTAATAAGCTTACTTGAATAGATTCATCCCAGTCCTCTGGATATTCTGGATAGCAATCACATGTTCCATCATTCATACCAATTTGATAAGAAGCACCAGCCATAATTTCTCCACAATCGTATATTTCTGTTATCTATGCATAACCATAAAAAATGAGATTCGTTTATGTATCAGCATATTCATTTAGAAGTTAGATATATGAATATGACTTACTACTTCATCATTCTGAGCACTTATTTCTTTTACAATATTTAACCCTTTAATTACTTTTCCAAAGGCTACATTTTCAAGATCTAACTGTGGGTTCATATCAAGAGATATAAAAAATTGTGAATGGTTATAATAGCCTTCAATATGAGCCATGGATACAATTCCAGGTTGATTGTGCTAAAATTCATATAGTAATTAATAGAATAAATGATTATTAATGAATTATTCAATGTATATTTACTTTGATAACATAATTTTCATTCATAAATTTGGGTCCATATATACTTTCTCCTGAAGTTCCATCATAATTAATAATATCTCCTCCTTGGATTCCAAATTGTTTTACTTTCTTATGAAATATAGTCCCTTTGTAATGCAAAGGCTTTCCTAAAGATCCTATACCCTTTTCTCCTGTACATAAGGCTCGAAAATTTTCCACTGTTAAAGGAACCTTATCATTGTATAATTCAATAATTATTCTACCGGCTGAAATTGAAATGGATGGAATCTAAGTATGTCGTTTTTTAATCATCTTTATTTACTCTATACCTTGTATTTTATCAATTTTTATATCTAAATACACTATAGGATTTTTCTCTTCCATAATATATTTTCTAATTTGCAATAAATATATTTGTAATAAATTTTAATTGTGTCATTTAATTTAATGTTTCAAGCGATTTAAGCATACATTTTCTAATGTTTACAAAAAGCTTTCAAATTGACAGATGAAATTTGATATATTTTTTTCATAATACTATTGGAATGAAATTGGGTAGCGGCAAATTTAAAAATCCAAGATTGTATCAAGATATTGTTTTTTAGATAAATTTTATTTAATTTACCTTTTAATTTGATATTCATTTATTATTACCTTTTTTATTTGTAATTATAATTTAAAATTACAAAAATAATAGTGATTAAAATAGCAAAACAAAAAAAGATGTCTATAAATAATTGTTATAGCAAAAATAATTAAGAATTTTCAAAATTTTTAAAAATGAAAAAACAATAGTTTTTCTTCTCATAAAGAAATGATTTAAATTTAATTATTCATTTCAGTAAATACTTTATATTCATTAATTCATATAAAAATGAAATGTTTTAAAGTTCAAAGAGGATAATGAGAACAGTTTAATTTTGTTTAATAGTATAAATTATAACAAATTTTCATCGGTTGATTTTTTTGAATATTCATTTGTTTAATCGATTAAAACCTATTTTTTATTATTAATTGATAATTATGGCAACTAAATCGTCTACATAAACATTGATTTATGTATTGATATTTATTAATAAAAATAAAAAAATTACATTTAGTCATTCAAAATCTTATTTAGAATTTATTTATTTAAAAAGAATATAATATGAATTTATCGTATTTATTATGTTTAGGAAACAAACAATAATGAGCATTTTCAAAATATAGTTAGATTAAATTGGATAAAATTTTTGTTTATATTTTGAAATAAAATATTTCTAAATTAAATATGTAATTTCCAAATACAAACTTCCAAAATGTGTGAAAGAATTGAGAAACTATTCCTAATGGAATTCTTTGTAGATTCAGTGAAAATGAATAAGAATCCTGATATAATGAGTCGGATTGCTAATTGTAATAACTGGTCATCAGGAACGACTGCTGTCTCGTTTCAATTTTTTGGATATCCAACTTTTGAAATCTCTGAAGGGGAATTTGGCCAAAGTGGTTGTAAAACAGATGAATATTCATGTATAAAATCTGGAAAGTCATGTTTATTTGCCGTTCCAGGAAAATTAGAACCACTAAAGGATTTTCTTGTGAATATTGGTATATTTAGAAATTTACCTGAAGGATGTGCCCCAAATCGACTTTTAATTGGTAGAACGGCAGTACAAATGGCGGGACCTTATAATGAAATCGTCACTAGTCTAGAAAAAGATCCAAATAAGGTTCCAGTTTCTAAATCAATACGAGAATATGTTCCGTTTAATACACCAGATGGGAAATTGGCCGGAGAGGTTTCTTTATTCATTCGATTGGCTTGTTTTGGAAAAATGATTGTTACCAAATTTCAAATGGTAAAAGATGCTAGTAATAAATGTTTTCTTTTTAAAGGTGATTCTCCTGGAGTATATCATTGCCAAAAATTGCTTGATTCTTTTACTCCTTGTCCGCCACCTCAAACATGTCCTCCTCCACCTATGTGTCCTCCAACTCCTCCATGTCCACCATTACCACCATGTCTTATGCCACCTCCTCACTGTCCACCACCACCTCCTCACTGTCCACCACCACCACCTCACTGTCCACCACCTCCACCTCACTGTCCACCACCACCACCTCACTGTCCACCACCACCACCTCATTGTCCACCACCACCACCTCATTGTCCACCACCACCTCACTGTCCTCCACCACCTCACTGTCCACCACCACCTCACTGTCCACCTCCATCTCACTGTCCACCACCACCCCATTGTCCACCGCCTATTAATATATCGTATAATTGTCCAATGCCGGAAAATTCTGGACAAAGATTACAAGCTAATCAACAAAATAAAATTGCTTTTACTACATCACAATGTACAAATCCGCAAAATGAACTTCAAGCTAACATAGCTGGACAAACTATGATTTTAAGAACGAATCGATGTCCTCCACCTCCAGGATGCCCACCTCCACCTGGATGTCCACCACCGCCAAGAAATGTACCTGACATGTATGCAGACTCTAATCAACTTGATATAATGGGAGATATTGCAAGGTTTAAATCTAAGAAAAAAGTTTAAAAATGTGTTTTATTAATTTATTCAATAAAAACATAATTTTAAATATATTCTATATAACTTGTAAATATTTAATTAATTAAAAAAAAATTGATTTATTATTTAGTTGAAAATATAATAAACATAGATGGTAATTTATTACTTAATAATAATAATTATTTTGAACAGATTTAAAGGACCTGAACAATCTTGTTCTTGTTGTTGTGGGGATGGAGCGCAACAAAAACCTGAAAGACAGCAATTAGTTATGCAATTACCACAACAACGTAATGATCAACCGCCATGCATATACAAATTATGTTCTAATAAACCACTTCAACCAGTCGGCTGTCAACCACCACCACCACCACCCTGCTCAGGCACAGTAGCTATAGAACAACAAGGTTATGAGTGTATACCTTATAACACGGAACAATTATGCTGTGATGACATGGATCGGTAATAATACTATTTGAAGCTTTACTTAAAAAAATAATAATATTTATATTAATATTAATAAATTAATCTAATTTAATTTTAAATTAAAGGGGGAACTATTTAAATTAATTTTAAATTTTTATGCATAATAGATTAGTAATTAAGTTAAAAATTTTAAAGTGTGAATTAAAGTATTTTAAATAATCTACTTTTAGAATGACAAATACTAAAAAATATTAAAGTTTTGATATAAAAGAATGAATAAGGGGGTTTAGGAAAATTACAATGAAGATTTTTTTATACATTGAATAATTTGATTGTTTTTAAATTGAGAAATATAAAAAAATCGAGTTCCAAAGTTTTTGAATTACTACATGTAAACCAAATATACAATAGAAAGAAGATGTCTTGATGCCGATTCGTGGCGGAATAGGAGGGAATGGCAATTAGGATGCCATAAACGGCCAAACATGCTGTAAAACAGTCGCAAATATATATATATATAAATAAACCAAATATAAATGGGAAATTTTTTTATACACTTTTACTTAACTCACACTGTCCGGTTGTCCGGTTGTACGCGGGTTGTCCGCGGCATTTTATAATCAATATTTCAACAACTTCCCGTCATTCAATCAACTTGAAATTTTGCATACGCGCTTGCTCCTGCTAATAATACACGAATCAATTAAAAAATCCACTGAATTATTTATCTATTAGTGGTAATTAATTAACTAAACTTTCATATGCGGAATATGGAATAGTTCACTATTTCAATCATAGATGGCGATAGCAGTTCTAGAGGTGCTCAAACCCTGTTTTAAACTAAAAGTTTTTGCAACATACATTATATTTACAAATATCAAAACATCTCTAATTAACCACGTAATATTTCTTCTTCTGGCCTATTATAAGTTCCAGGAATCGGTTGTCTTCTTATATATATATATAAAAAATAAACATACACATACATATTATATATATATATATATTATCAGAAATAAAAAGTTAGTAGTTAGTCTTGATTCTAACTTTACAGTGTCGTGATATTGCTATTCTAACTTTACAGTGTCGTGATATTGCGATTCTAACTTTACAGTGTCGTGATAGTGTGATTCTAACTTTCCGGTGTCTTGATAGTGTTTATTGTTGTGTATGTATTGAGCTCAAAAAACCTAAAAAATGAAAACCGAGCAGTTCTAGAGGCGCTGAACACGACTAAAAAGTATAAAATAAATTTAAGTAAAAAGAAATCTTTTTAAAAAATACACTTTACTTAAAATTGCACTAAAAAGTAAAAAATAAAATCACTGTAAAGTGTGTGCGCTCAAATTATAATAACACCAAATGGAAGCAGTTATTATAATTTGACCGTTTCTTTTTACTTAATTAATTTTAGTTTTTTATTTAAAAATTAAAAAATAAAACAATAACCATAATTTATTTTTCAATGTAATCTCCATATTTAGTGAAACATTTTTTCCATTCTTGAACGTAATTTTGCTATGCCTTTATAGAATAAAATAGGTCTTGTCTTCAGCCGATTGCGTATCATATTATTATTAAGTTTCTTGCAGCAGTAAGTGAAATCGACTGAAATCAGTTTAGGCAAGAGACCTACACGAGTTTGGGTGTTTTTATGACATAAACAATTCTTCTATCTGAGCTATGGTTTTTTCGCATCAGCATGATATTTTGGATAATAGGAGGACAATTAATGCTGCGTTGTAGGGCGATATTTTAAACGAAATCAGAATTGGATAACAGCAATTTGAGTTGAGTTGAGAAATTTAACTCCACGAAATATACTCATCTCTAAATAGCACCTCTGACCAGAGAAAAATTAATAACTTGATTTAGAGACATTTGAACACATCCCTTAGATTCCTTAGAACCTGGACTGATATTCATGTGTTTGGCCTGTTAAGAATCCTTGTGGAGGGCAAAGTTTCAACTGACGTTAAAGCCAATTTGCGAATTCGACTGAAAATGGACCAAATAGAAAAAAAATTCCCTTTTAACTTGATTCACATCCTATCCATTATATTAAACATAATTATATTAAAATTTAAATAAGTTATTCATAATTATAATTTTTCCAGTTTGGATTTTTATTAAGTGTGTGTAAATTGTGAATAGTTATATTTTCAGCTATTAAGTATTAATTTTAAATTCCTAAATGTTGTATTATCATTAATCAGTCCAAGTTTAGATTTTTATTCTATAAAAAATAAGTTGACCTGTGGCCTGGTCCGAACCGACCGACGGTTTGAAATAAATTAATTTTCAGGTACAGAAACAATTTCAAATAATTTTAATGTATCTATTAATGTAATAAAAATGCATAACAAATTATTGTTTTCATAATATTTTAAATCCTAAGTATTAATTTTAAATTCCTAAATGTTGTATTATCATTAAAGTTTTTGCTTCAGATTGGAAATATTTTAGTCATATTCCCATAATGAAACTATATGTCTATATAAAAAAACTTATTCCCGTACAAATATTAATATTATATTTTTATTTTTAAGTTTTGTTGTCCGTATTGGAAAGAAAAATCAATCTCCAGATGAAAAATGTGGACTTGAACTTGAATTAAGAACACCAAAAAATAAAAAAGAAATACCACCCCCACCACCAGAAGATGACAAAAAGAAAAAAAAAGGAAAGGAGCCAAAGAAAAAGAGTAAAAAAAAATGATAAAGGGGAAACAAAATAAATATTTTTAAATTAAATTTCGATTTTATTGATCAGTATAAAAATTCCTAAATTAAAAGAAATAATAAGATTTAAATGTTCGCAATAAAATTTTTGCCAATTTTAATACTTATTAAATATATATATATATATATATATATATATATATAAAATTATGTAAATTAAAATATAATTTCTGTAAATATTTTTTAAAATAATAATTTTTTTTTAAATAAATTTAATATGACAAATAGAAAAGTAATTTTTAATTTAATATATATCTGATGATAGATTTGTTACTATAATTTGATGTTTTTATATGAAAGCGTATAAATTAGACTTTACACCTCAGATAACAAAAAAATTACACATATGAGAGAATAAATAATTTTTTAAATATTATGAAATGGAAATATGAAATGATTTGGATTGACCAGCTATTCAAAGCATAAATTATTCCGTTGATATATATATATATATATATATATATTGAATGTAAAAGTTGTTGAAACAATAGATAATTTATTTAGTTCTTGAAAACGGCTCGATATTAAATATATATTTTTTTTATTTTATTTCATATTCTTTGGGCTGAATTGTACAATATAATTGTTATAATAATAAAATTAATATGTGGATTAAAATTTCTACTATATATAATTTGGCTCTATATTTTATGCTTCTAAGTGATAAACAAGCCACTTAATCATTGATATGTATTAATCACGTATTAATTTTGATGTATTTGATACACAAATCTATAGAAATTGTAATGAAATTGGACACATTGATAAATAGTTTAATAGCAGAAGAGAAATCAAAAAACATTTGCTCCTAATTTCATTTATTATTAAAAATATAAGAAATTGTACATTTTAAATGAATAAATTGAAATATTTAATTCTGACAATAATAGTTGTAGTTAATACGGATGGTCTATGGTTGCAAAATTTTTAAAAATTTGTACTATTACGATTAGTTAAGTGGTTATTAAAGGGGGCGCGCATATCATATGAGTTTTACAATAAGTGAATCAAATAGAATTCCTAAACATATTTTCTTTATTTTATATCTTATATTTATTTTAAACACAGGCCATCCGTGATTTTAAATGAAATAGTTATATACGGGTTAATACAAAATTTTGAAAAATTAATAATGATAATATATAATTTATAATTAAAATTATATTATTTTCTTTATTATATTTAGTATAGTTATGGTATACTCTTTATTCTTACATCTTTGAAAATTTGAATTTTGTTACCTTTTCAATTTTTCAGTTAATCTATATTTTTTTATATACAATTTTTATAATTCTACTTAACATTAAGTGATTTGATAAATATATATAGAAAAAGGAGACAATGCCAAAACGTAAAAGAGATAATAAAACACTTCGTGTTGCTTTATTACAACTGACACCACAGAAATATGCAAAATCTTTAAGTAAATAACTATTTTATTTTTATTTTAAAACATTTAAACATTTAAACATTTTAACGTTCCTATTATTAATTCTGTTTAATTATTTTTTTTATTTTGTTTTTCTCACCAATAGGTTTTATGTTTTTCTTATTTTTATTATACTATTAATTTTATTATTCGATATTTTATTTAATAAATATTTTTATTTTAGGAAAGAAAGAACAAGAAAAAAATGATTCCTGTCAATCTACAGATTCCACAACTGATTCAAATAATTTTTCGAAAATTTTAAATACATCTAATACAGATGAAAAAATAAATGAAAAATATCAAGAAAATTTTGAAAATAATTCATCTTCAAAATCTTTAACTGATGTAGATAACACAATTTCTTCATTAAATGATACACTTTATAATGGTAATAATTCAGAAACGAATGTCATTTCGGAAGAAAAAGAGAATGATTCGAGTGGCTTTCAAAAAGCACTCATGTCTTCCATTGAAGAGGAAAATGATAGTAAAAACATCACAAATAATAATAAGGATACTTCAACAAACAATAAAAACAAAACAATTATTTCTTTAATTAAAAATAGAAACGATAATGATGAAGATTTGGATCTTACTTTATTATCATCTACAAATGTATCTTTCAATGAAAAAAATGATTCGTTATCATCATGTGAAATTTTGAATGGTTTTAATCAAATATTAAATAAGGAAAATGAACAAATAAATAATACAAAAGAAAAAGTACAAAATCATTCAGAAAGATCAAAAGAAAATTTAAATAATGAAATATCCGAAACAACAAATGAGAACATGAATAAATCAAACTCCAAAATAATTAATTTCTCTACCACTTTTATGACCAATACATTAAATAATCAAGAAGAATCCTCAAATAAAAATATAACCTCAGGTAATTATACTAATGAATTTATTCATGCATTGATGACTTCGAATGAAAACAATGAAAATATTATCGATAATCTGTCCACCCCTGATATTTCTCCATCAATGGAAAGTAATAATTTACAAATATTGGAAAATCAGAATGATTCAATTGACTTTCTTGATGTATTAAATGAAATGAAAGATAATAGTAATGGAGAAGGAGGGAAAAATAAAGTTATCCATAATAATAAAGAAAATATTAAAAATTGTGCAAGAGAACAAAGCAAAGCAAAAAATAATAAATCAATTGAAGATGAATCAAGCAACACAAATCTTTCAACAATTAATGCAAATGATGAGCAAAATGAAATTGAAATAGAAAAGACATTAAATGAAAGCAAACAAAAATTAATGATACATGATAAATCAAAAAGACAAAATAATACAACATTGAACGCATCATGTGGCTTTTCCAAGATCCTAATGACTTCAAATGAAGAAGAAAAGACATTGAATAAAAGTGAATCAGTAGTAATGCAAAAAGGATCGAAAATGCAAAGTAACAATTATACTTTTAATACAACAAATGAATTTCAAGGTGCTTTAATGACTTCTAATGAAGAAAATGATAGCCAAAATGAAAATGTAGTAGAGAAGACATTAAATAAAAGTAAATCATTATCAATTGAAAATAAATCAAAGAGACAATTAAGTCAATCAACTCTCAATGCAACAAGTGAGTTTTCTAAAGTTTCAACAACCTCTACTGAAGAAGAGAAGACATTGAATAAAAGTAAATCTTTAATAGTTCAAGATAAATCAAAAAGGCAAAATAATACAACTTTGAACGCATCATGTGGCTTTTCTAAGGTTCTAATGACTTCCAATGAAGATGAAAATGATGTGGATGAAGTTGGAGATGAAAATAAAAGAAATAAGGATGGGAATAAAGATTTAACAGTACAAGAAGAATCGAAAAGACAAAGTAATAATTCTACTTTTAATACAACAAACGGATTTCAAAATGCTTTAATGACCTCCAATGAAGAAGAAAATGAAATAGAGAAGACATTAAATAAAAGTAAATCATTATCAATTGAAAATAAATCAAAGACTAAAATTAATCATTCAACCATCAATGCAACATGTGAATTTTCTAAGGTTCTAATGACTTCCAATGAGGATGAAAATGATGTGGATGAAGTGGGAGACGAAAATAGAATAAATAAGGACGGGAATAAAGATTTAACAATACAAGAAGAATCAAGAAGACAAAGTAATAATTCTACTTTTAATACAACAAACGGATTTCAAAATGCTTTAATGACTTCCAATGAAGAAGAAAATGAAATAGAGAAGTCATTAAATAAAAGTAAATCATTATCAATTGAAAATAAATCAAAGAGACAAACAAGTCAATCAACTCTCAATGCAACAAGTGAGTTTTCTAAAGTTTCAACAACCTCTACTGAAGAAGAGAAGACATTGAATAAAAGTAAATCTTTAATAGTTCAAGATAAATCAAAAAGGCAAAATAATACAACTTTGAACGCATCATGTGGCTTTTCTAAGGTTCTAATGACTTCCAATGAAGATGAAAATGATGTGGATGAAGTTGGAGATGAAAATAAAAGAAATAAGGATGGGAATAAAGATTTAACAGTACAAGAAGAATCGAAAAGACAAAGTAATAATTCTACTTTTAATACAACAAACGGATTTCAAAATGCTTTAATGACCTCCAATGAAGAAGAAAATGAAATAGAGAAGACATTAAATAAAAGTAAATCATTATCAATTGAAAATAAATCAAAGAGACAATTAAGTCAATCAACTCTCAATGCAACAAGTGAGTTTTCTAAAGTTTCAACATCCTCTACTGAAGAAGAGAAGACATTGAATAAAAGTAAATCTTTAATAGTTCAAGATAAATCAAAAAGGCAAAATAATACAACTTTGAACGCATCATGTGGCTTTTCTAAGGTTCTAATGACTTCCAATGAAGATGAAAATGATGTGGATGAAGTTGGAGATGAAAATAAAAGAAATAAGGATGGGAATAAAGATTTAACAGTACAAGAAGAATCGAAAAGACAAAGTAATAATTCTACTTTTAATACAACAAACGGATTTCAAAATGCTTTAATGACCTCCAATGAAGAAGAAAATGAAATAGAGAAGACATTAAATAAAAGTAAATCATTATCAATTGAAAATAAATCAAAGACTAAAATTAATCATTCAACCATCAATGCAACATGTGAATTTTCTAAGGCTTTAATGACTTCCAATGAGGATGAAAGTGTTCATCAAAATGAAAATATTTCAGAGAAAACATCAAATGAACAACAATTATCAATTATCAATCAAAAAAAAAATTTAAATTTATCCTCATTATCAGAAAAAAAATCCTTAACTTCTAAAGATGATAATTTATTAATAGATCTTCCAAATCAATCTGATAATAATACATCTGGATTAAAAAAAATAGAAAACAAGTTAACAAAAACAATCAAAACAAATCAAAGGTTATCATCAACTAATATATCAAAACCTTCGTCCAATTCTACATTAAATATTACAAGTAAACTAGACAAAGAACAAGTTATAGAAACTGAAAAAAATAATTCAACAAATATTCTCGATAATACAAATGGATTTAGTAAGGCACTAGCATCAATTACGGATGATAATTTCTCACCACAGAGTAATACTATATCAAAACAAAATTCTTTAAATGATAAATCATCCAATTTAGATGAGGAAAAAGAGATAGAAGATCAAGAACAACCTACCGGTAAATTAAATAAATCTGATAACCTCGAAGAATCTCAAAACACTTTGGTTGAATCATCTATGGTATCGAATGAAAATGATCTTTTTCAAAAATCTTTACACCAAACTTTTATAACTTCTTATACATCTAAAAAAGAGATACAATCAGGTCATATTTCATTAAGATTATCAAATAAATCATCAATTCAATTAACTCAACCAATTTTAAATAAAATAGATAAAAGTAAACAAGATGATGATAATGATGATGTCGATGTTATTAATAATGTTTCGGAAGATGATGATGATGCTGTTGATCTTAATCACGATAGCGATGATAATGGGGAACAACAAAAAATTCAAAAACGAAAAAATGATGATATTAATTTAAAGAAAAATAAATTAATGAAATTAAATAGAATTCACGAAATTAATGAAAAAGATAATGATAATGATAATGAAATAGATGAAACTCAATCAATGTTTGGTCAAGAAATACCACGCCGAAATCATTCCACTGGACGTAAACAAAAATATAAAAAAGATGATAATTGTGATAAAGAATTTCGATCACCATTGTCTAAAGTAAAGAAACTTAAAAATTCAACAGCAATTATGACAACAAACGTTGCTGAAGATTGGGATGGGATTTCGGTTTTGTCTTCGATCTCATCCCGTTCAGTCAACACCATTGATCGTACAATACGTAGTCGAGGCCGTTATCAAAATAGCAAACATTCACAGCCTAATGATATAAAGCTTACAAAAGAATTAAATAATTTAGTCAAAGAAAAACACCATTTATTAGTTCAAGAGAAACTTGATCGATATTTAACTAATAACAATGATAATGAGTATATACCTTTAAAAGTTGATGATGAATTAAATAATGAAAATTTAAAAAAGATGAGCACAAAGACTATTGAAGAAAAGAAATCAAAACGTAAATATGTGAGAGTACAAAATCCGGATTTATTAATTAATAATAAAAAATATACTGGAAGATTAGCCAAACCAGCAAAATGGGCTACAGATCGCTTATATAAATATTTAGAGAGTAAATGTCAATCCAGGAAAAAATCAGAACAAGTGAGTTATATAATATTTTAACATTTTATTGTTGAACATTTCTTGTGTATTTCTTGTTCTTGTAAATTTTAAATATAATATTATAAATTTGAATTTAATATCATTTTACTATAATAATTTTAAAAAATAAAATTTAAGGATTGTTTTATTTAATTTAAAATAAAACAACAATCCATATCTTCATTAATCTAGTTGCTTTTCACCACTTATATTATATTAATATAAATATGGGATGTCAAAGTTTTTTCCTTAACCATGCCACAAATTTATATGAAATATGCCAATGAAATCAAACTTAAATAAAAATTAGAAATAATTTAATCTAAAGACTTATTATGAGTATCAAAAAGTATGAAATAAAATAATTTTTGGTTTAACTATATATCTATTTTTTTATAAAATTAATTTTTACCGACCGACGATAGTAAGGGAGGTATTGTTCCTATAATTAATCAAATATGTAATTTTATCTATCTCTCTTCAAAATTATCTTGTGTCTTTGACACTAGTGCTATATATAATATATATGTTTATATCATTTTTTATTATTATTATTATTATTGTTCAATTTTTTCAGATTGTTTTATTTCTTCATAAAACACATAAAGAATTAAAAAAAAAGAAAAAAACGGATTCACCATTAGCATTAGTTGAAGATATTAAAAAAATTTTATATAAAAATTCTATCATTGAAAACCATTGGGACTTTGGTTTATTCTTTTTAGAATATATGCCATATGAATATCGTGAACAAGTATTACCTATGCTTGTTTTTACAGAGAATGGACCAAAAAATGTTGGACCTCCGTTAGTACAGAAAAATATTTTAGAACCTTTAACTACCTATTATGATTCTGATTCTGATTAAAACTTTATTTTTTAACTAGTAAAATATTGTATTATATAAAAATTTTTATTTTATGTATTTTATAATTTTGATATTTTGATATTTGTATTTAATATGTATTTTATTATGTGATATTTTTTTATGTATAAAAATATATGTAATTTAAATAATTTAAAAAACTATTATTAATGATATTTCAATAGTTTTTGTATAAATGATTTATAACTAAATATTATCAAAAAACGATTTATAGTTTCAGTTTTTATTTTTAATCGTAGTGATTAAATATCACAAATTACCATGTCTCCATCATTCACAAATAATATCCATTTGTTGCTAAGTATGTTATTTTCAAAAATCTTGAATTTAATTTATTTTTTTACATTAAATTTTTATCTTCAACATAGTTTCTACTAGATTTTATACAGTATACCTGAACTACTCCCATCCTAATGAGGATCACATTTTGAAATAGTTTTTAGCTCTCATCTATGATTTTAAATTGAGGGCTCTTGATATTTTTATTGTAGAGAACAAAGTCAGGTCTGGTGAATACGGAGGATGGGTATCATTACAAAGTTGTTTTAACCGAAAATTAACAAACAAGTCATGAAATGAAGATACATTATTCTTGAATAATTTCGCCACAAATTTATACCTTTTCTTTGAGAAACTTGACAAAAATGACATTGAACTTATAGTTGTTCATAATTATTTCTTCCACTTTATCTACATTTTAATGTTCTGAGATTACCAAGGTGGAAACATCAGGGCCGTGCCTGACCAGCGTTCATTGCGTGCACCGCACGCAGGCGGCCTAATTAAAAGGCGGCCGAACGTCACATATTTAGAGACTCCAATTTTTTTCATCCCAGTCACTTTGGTTTTATTTTTGTATTATCTATTTATTTTATATTATGAACTTGCTGAAAATGTATTCGATGAAATATATTTTATATATATAATATGAGACTACAATGTTATACGTACTCGTATATCGTTACTATGAGAATAATATCTACAACTCATATAAAAACGGTTTTATATATCGGTCGAGGTCAATATAGTTTATATTATAGTATAATAACTTGTTTAATACCCTAGACCAGTGCTCCGCAACCGGTGTGACGCGGCACACTGGTTTGCCTTAAAGGAGATACATGAATATAAGAAATTTATATTTTTTTGATTTATAATTATATTATATGCGGATTTCTAAGTTTCATTTGATCGCGGCGGCACACCTGTATCTCCTTTAAGGCAAACCAGTGTGCCGCGTCACACCGGTTGCGGAGCACTGCCCTAGACACACGTTGGAGATTAATGATCATTAACAATTAATTATTAATTTACAAACGAAGAGTAAAAAGGCAAAGCAAAGCAAGTATGGTGTTATAAAACATAAATTGTCTTTTATTGAAAATTGAAAAAATCTACGTTAATTTTGAAAACATTTTCAGTCCAATTTAAACATAATACTCGTGTATCCATGCACAATGTAACATTAGTTTTCGGTTTTCATTAATTACTTCATTAATTAATTAATTTCATTAATAAAATTACTTGAGAACTTCAATGGCTCAAGAACGTCTCAGTAATTTATCAATTATTGCGATTGAAAATGAAATTGCTGATAATTTGAGTATTCAAGAAGCAATTGAAGACTTTGCTTCCAAAAAATCGCGTAGAGTTAATTTTTGATAGTAATATCTCATTCTTAAAACTGTACTAATAAATAATAAATAATAAAACAAATATTAAAAGTTAAATTTTGATTTTTTTCTTTGATGTTATCTTGAAGGGCGGCCATATATACTAGCACGCAGGCGGCCATATATCCAGGCACGTCCCTGGGAAACATTTATACTACTTGTAAATTCTTATTTAACTAATAGCAGATCCACTATCACCAACATTAAATATTTGTAAAATAATGTCTCTTTATTTCATTCTGGTGGAAAAATTTAATAAGAAATTAATTTAATGATATCACGCGCAAAAAACAATTACGAAATATAGGAAAATGAAAATATATATGATCTTAAAGGAATTTTTAATATAAATGAAGCGTTCCGCCTGTGAATACGCAACCATATTTTTTTTTTGGCCAGATATACCAAAACTAACTTATGGTGAATAATATTTGATCTTATTTTAATAAATATATTTAAAATTTTAATTTAAAAACTTTTACTTGTGGAACATCTATTAAATTAGATCTTAATAATTATTCTTGAGTTCATTAAATATAAGAGATTAGATCAGTGTTTCTCAACCTTTTAGTGTTCACGGCCCATACAATAAAATGAAAACAGTTTACCTTTTTTTTTTTAGAACCATATTGAAAAGAACTGAAATGTTGTTTGAGAGCCTTACACATTACATCTTTACATTCACTGACTTAATGGGTACACTTGGCCATATTGAAAATTCGAAAATGTTTCAGAGCATCACAAAATCATCTGACCTTTTTTTAGAACCATATTGAAAAAAAATCGAAAAATTTTAAAAGTTTACGGGCACTGGATATGCGTCCACAGGTTGAGAATTACTGGATTAAATTAATAAAATTATAAATAAATATATTATCTTTAAAGAGATTAAGTAAATTTATTCATTCTAATTCAAATATGCCCATGAACCAAAATGAAGAGGTAAAATCAAAATTAAACCACTCTTAAAGTGATCCTTATTCAGATTTTGTAGTTTATTTCATTTTTTAACAATTTAATGATAAATATGATAATAAAATTTCATTTTACTTGAATATACGATATATATATAAATTTTTTTCAGTATTAATGGAATAGTTTTGAGGAATAAGTTACCCTTAATACTTCATAAATATTGCACTTGTTATATACTCTAAATCAGTCCTGGCCAACCCAAATGACTCCATGGGCCTCTTTAATTAGGAGCAATGCTACAGGGGCCGCATTTTAGGGAAACGTGCGACAATGTATTAAACACTTTTAATACTTTCTTGATGCTTAATGTTTAATGTTTTTATTTATTATTTTTCGGCTACTTTTTTTTAAATAAAAATAATAACAATTTAAAATAAAAAATATATTCTCTATTACTTTTACTTACTATTATTTCTAACTTTTTTCTTCCTTTTTATGGAATCAAATATGTAGTTTAAACATTGTAGGATATATTTTAAATAAAGAAATTAATTAATTATAACTATTTCAATTATATTCTCTGTTTTTGAATATACAGACGAGAAATGAAAGTTACAAAAGGAATATAAAATTAACTGGCGGGCCGCACAATTTTTCACGGTGGGCCAGGCCTGCTCTAAATAACTCTAATTTTTAGTTAGGTTTTTACTTTTTGCAAATAAATTTTTGCTAATATAAAAGGTGCTTATATTATTTATATAGATTACAAAAAAGATGATAAGATATTTTTTATTTAGGGAAAACGTAAAAGTATTTATTTTACGAATTATTTTATAAATTATTTTGTTATAATAATATAAACATTTTAATCCTTCCGTTTTCATATTTATGTAATTTATTTTATATAATAAAAGGGGATGAAAAATTATTCTATGGCAGGAGGGAGTATTTCCTTGAAATACAAGAAGAGAGCACCACAGGTCTTTAATGTGACTTGGCTAAGCCATACGTGTTTTGGAGGGGCGCCGGAAGAGTGCTAAAGGGAGGAGAGGGGAGTGTCGGACAAAACGGGAAAGTGGAGAGTCCTACCAGCAAAAGTGCATGTGGTTCCTGGCAAGTGCATGGGGAGCTCGGCCACGTGACACTCAATCACTGAAAACCACCATCACGAAGCTCGACAGGTAATAAATGCCTTCGACACAAATACTCCCCTAGAGCTCGTACAATATGCCCCAATTTTTTTTAACAACGGTTATGATATTTCTATTTGGCCAATTGCGTGAGGTTTCATGACCCTTCGCAAGCCGGTACGCTTGAATTCACCCCTCAATGCGAAAATATTCACTGAATTAACTGAAACAAATTTATAAATAATATTTTAATAACACCCTATTTTATCATCATAGAAAATAAATCATTTCTAATTGATCTTAAAATTGTATAATAATAGTTCTTTTTTTATTTATTGAAATAAAAAAATGAATAAATTAAAAATTAAATGGTATTTGACAAGGGTTGAATGAAAAATAAATATATATTAAATTATTATATTATTTATAAAAAAATTGTATATAGGTATTTTTTATATAAAGTTTAATAATATCAACCCCGTTATTGATTGCATCATCAATATCAAATTAACTTCACTTTCACGTGTAGAACTAAAAAATTAATTATTTTTTTAATAAAAAATTAAAATAAACTTATTTTCAAAATTAATATATAAAACAAAAGTGCAGATGAATTTCATTTTTACAAATTAAAAATTTTATTTTACAATATGTAAATTGAAATTTTATTAAAATTGCAAAAATTTATATAAATTTTATAAATTGAAAAAAGAATCAAATAATAAAACATTTTTTTTTTGACTTCGTTTAATTTTACAAATATTTTACATTTAATTACAATATTTATGGTTTTGTTTTTACTATAATACTTTAATATACTTTAGAATATTTAAAAAAAAGTAATTGACACAACGCTTATATTTACATAAATGATCAATATATAATTACTTCATTGAAATGAAAATGTAATACTATACTCAAACAATAATAATACAAAAATTAACATTCCTTAAGTATATGAATACACCTACATCCTCCAAGAAAATCCAAATACTAAAATAATAAAATTCAAATTACAATTATTAAAGTTACAAATGCAATTATGAATTATTACATATTTAATAATGATTCTTTCAACGATGAATTGAATTTCCATAAGTTTTTTTTAATTTAAAAAATCACACTAATGTAAGGATTTATATATATATATTACCTATTATTTATTTCAAAATAATATATAAATAAATATATAACTTACTATACTAAACTAAATTTAATAAATTAATCCATTTTATGTTGATGTTTAGTTTCTCTATTGCTATTCCTTAACTGACACGTGTAACGTAAAAAACTATTTCAGTCACAAAAAATAGGCAACGATCCTTATTTTCTAGAAATTATCTATGTACACGATTATAAGGATATGTTTCTTTTCTTTCAAAAAATCTCTTTTTGTAAAATACTCTCATATGTTATGTAATTGAATATATTTACCTATTAAGTTTAAATAAAAAAGGTAAAAAAAAAAAAATGTATATCTTATCTTCTACTAATGGGTAGGATAGAGGAATTTTCAATAAAAATTAAAAAAAAAAATTCATGTAAAACCTATAAAACCTAAATGACATTTAGTTTCATTATTATTCATTTAATAAAATATTATATTATTTGAAATAATTATTAGATATTATATTTTTTTTTATTTTAATTAGATGTTAATTTTTACTCAAGAGTAACCTTGATCCAACCATGATTTTTGGATTTAATGAAAAAAGTGTCTATTCATGTTTCAGGATTAAAAGAAATATTATTCCATCATAATATTTAAACCTTATTTATTTCCTATAAGATTATGAAATTGATTAATCGTCTCTAGGTATATAATTTAAAGATAATTTTTGATAAAATCAATTAAATTATAAACGAATCAGACAAATATACGTAAAATCTTCAACAAATAGATCTACAAATATTATTAATATTAATATTATTATTATTGAATCACCATATGTAGAGAATTTAAACATGTGTTGATGATTTTTTTTAACAAAGGCGCCATCAACGTGAAGGTCACAATTTGTACTCGAACATGTGGGATACGATCTAAAATTGATTTGCTGAGAAAACATAAATCACAGATTTTATTAAGAACAAATTTAGAAAAAAATTCACTCTTTATAAGTCCTTTTTTTAACAAAAAAAAAGGTCGTCTTTTGTGAAAAGTAATTGGCTTCTTAGAAACGGTCCTTTGGAACCTGTGAGCCTCCTCTCTAATATTTTTTTTTCTGTTTGTCCTTACTAATAACAAGTTGACATTATCTGCTCTTTTCTTAAATATAAAATTGACTTTTCATTAATTTAAATATATCGATTTATTTAATTTTTCAGAAAAGTTAAATTAAAGTAAAATTACGTGTATTACGGTTTGAGCTAGAATTATGAAATTTGGTACAGGGGCATTATTCAAAATTCGTAGTTTTCTATCAACTTTTGATAAATATAGCTCATTCGGAGAGGATCATTACCTACCACTTTTCATTTTTTTTCCTCTAAACTGACCGTAAAAATAAAGATATATGTTTGATAATTTTTCACATGATTAAAAATTGTATAAAACTGCTAGATATAGAATTTCAGCTTGATTGAATCGCTGAAAGTACCAGAATTAATTTTTTAACACGTTGACTGCCAATCATGAGCCAGCAGTTGACGTGGTGTTATCAACAAAGAACCAAACACGCGCTGGTTTAATAAATATTATTTATTAATTTTAATTTATAATTCAATTAATTAAATTGAATTTAAATATAATATATGTTAATTGATCCAATTCAAATTTTCGAAATAGTCGAGTGGATACACTCCAGATTTTTACATTAGGCAACCAGCAAACCAAGTCAAATTTATAGGTACCATAATATAAGTAATTTGCAAACTTAATATGATTTAATTTATTAAAAGTGAATTTAATCAAAAGAAATTATCAGTTACATTTAATTATTTTTTTTGTTTAGATACTTTACATTCATTTCATTTAAATAAACATAATTTTAATGAATTAAATATAGATATCATATATTAAATATAATTTAACATTAAATTTACATAATTTGTTTGATGATCACCTAAACTGGCGGTGAGAATAAATCAAAGTTGGCCAGAAAAATAATAGCTACAAAGACGATAGTTTTATGAAAGTTAATTTGATTTTCAGATTGATTTATAAATGAACTCAACCATGATAATTTCTGTTAAAATTCATTTAAAATAATGAATAATTTAAATATTATATCATTATTATCTAAGAACTACAAGGAAAAATAGACATACACGGAAATTTTAGACATGTTTTCGATTAGAACTATTAATAAATTATCTATTAAAATATATTAATTAAATCCAGAACAATCATTAATTATTTTTTACATTATACTGATAAAAAATAAGATCTAAATTCCTTATATATTTTCCCACATTCTTATCGACAATTTTTATTTCATTTTTTTAAGCTGGGAACTCCTTAAATAAACAGAAAAAAACAGATCCTTCAAACATTTTTTTAATTGTATAGATTTAGTTTATTTGTTCGTGATATGAATGTTATGATAAGGATTTCACTGAATAGCAATTTTTTTATTGAATTTTAGGAAAGATCAGTATTTGCATTAATTAAATATTACTAATAAAAGATTATAGATAAAGGTAGTATTTTTTTAACAGATTTAAAATTAATCCCCAGTTTTTTGATAAAATACGTTTGAATATGAGATATTAAATATGCGTTCAAATATAATACCCTAATTATTAAAAACATTGAGGAAAATAATCTTAATATACAGGTATTTTACCTTGACCAAATTAAACATTTTATTGAATTATAATTTAATATATAGTAACTATAAATAAAATTTGAATAAAATTGATAATAATAAATAAAATAAAATAAGATTTAATCAAATTATTTATATTCTTAACACACACACAGAGAGAGAGAGAGAGAGAAGGATTTAATAAGATTATCTTTTTAAATCTCAGTTAAAACAAAACTTCCAAATATTATGAAATTCCTTTTTATCAAAAGATATATATATATATATATATATATATATATATATAATCCATTTATATAAACAACTATTAATTTATATTTTTTTTTATTCTTTTACGAATATAATGTTTAAAAATGTATATATAAATAATTTATACTATTAATATAAATATATATAGCAGAAGTATCAAAAGTATGATTTTCTTAATTCACTATCTTTTTTTAAGAGATTTGAACCAAATTGGAGTTCATTTCAGTTAAACGCTATTTCATTCACCCGTACACAGACAATGTGACAGAAAAGTCTTGTTTGTTATATTGTAAAAAATTTGTCAAATCTTGAACAGTCTTTCTTTATCATTTTATCTCTCTTAAATTCACATTAATATTTTTCATTTCGAACATTATCAGTTGAGAATTGAATTTTAGTTATGGATGTTTGAATTTTAATATTTAAAATTATTGATTAATAATATTAAATTCTGAATATTTTACTATTACTTACATATTTAATTATTAAATCAAAATTTTAAATATTTTATACATTATATAATAATTATATTAATCCAAATCACTATTCATTATTATATAATCCATTACCTGTATATATATATTTATATTTTCATTCAAAATATAATCAATAAATTTTTTTATTTATTAATATTTTTTTTTTAAATTATATAATTCTAAAATCTATAAATTGACCTATAAATGTTTACTAGTTTTTAATGTGTGGGAGTTTTAAACCGAAATCACAAATTAACATACTTTTTTGTTTAGTTTAAATTTAAACAAAGCTCTATAAAATCATTTCACTGAGAAAAAAACAACACATTGTCCCATTTGATTCATTCATTATTTGTATTTCATTCAACTAAATGTATCCTATAGGAAACAAGAGGAAATTACTCTTATCTCATCCATGAATGAAACATATTATTTCCGTTTTTTCACTTAATTATTTCTGCAAATATTATTACAGGCAAAGGATATAATATAAATTTTACAAATGAATAATCTACCTATTCAATATTATTCATAGTATTAAATAATTCAATGATCTTAAATAAATCAATAAAAAACACAGGATCTTATAGTAATAAACAAAATATAAATAATTATTAATCGGAGAGATCCTTTTCGAGTTTCCTTGCTATTTTAGAGGAACAGCTCGTTCGCTAAATTTTTTTATCTAACATTTCATAATAGAATTGAAGACAATTTGCAGACCTTTAGAAAAATTCAATCAAACCATTACTTTTTACTTTTAAATTACAGTTAAAATGAAATATCGTGTAACACTATTATATATGAATATAATAAAAACCAAAGGCATTAAAACAATTACAATTAGAACTTAACTCAAATTAATAATAATAAAAAAAATTTGAAATAATTATTTTTGATCTAGTTTTTCATTAGTTTAAAAATATCACAAAGAAGTGATCTGATATTTAGTTAACATACTGTTTCTATTTTCGAACGGATTGTTTTCTGTTTGGAAAGAGAGGTTTTAGTTTGTGTCATGGCGTGATGGTTTCTAACGCCGTCAATATTTTAAGAAGGTCAGTGTCTGGAAGAAAATCGATGGATTAGAAAATGTAATTACAACTATTTTAGGTGAAGCTGATTCTTGGAATCAATGACTACCCCCAATTTCCAGAAACATACTTAAAAATTCGGATTTTCTATTTGAAATGTAAAATAATTTACAGTTCAAAAATTGAAATATGTATAATAATATATATATATATATACCCGTGCATATTGTACCATTAAAAGGAATATGAAATTGTCAAATAGAAAAAAACAAAGTCGAAAACTATTGTTATACTATAGGAATTAGTTGGCAATTTTGAAATAATTAAACAATAAAATAATATATATTTATATATAAATATATATATTATCTATTATAAATATTTATTATGTAATGATAATTTAATATAATCTTAATTATTTAATTATCTATTAATTAATCACTTCGCTCTACTTAAAGAGAAATTAACTAATAGATAATAAAATAATTTTGAGAGGAATAAATGAGATTAATATAATTATTGATATTAGCAAAATTTTATTGGTTATTGGATATTTCTCTTAATATTACCATCGCCACCTTTCAAAAATATAAAATTCAAATTAATCAATATTTAATAACTTTTCAAGAATTAATAATTTTTATAAATAAAAACAAAAAAATAAATTAAAGCCAATAAATCAGTTTTAAAAATTGATTAAACTAATTGTTAGGTATATAAATTTCTTTTTTTTCATATATTAATATGAATATTATATTTTTATTTCACTTATTTATAAATAAATTTATACTACTATTCTAAAGAAATAAGCCTTTTTACTCAATTGAAACTATTTCATTTGTCGTATCTATTGGTACATATCAGAATTTCTGTTGTAAATATAAATCATTTCATTTGCATCATTCAAACAAAACTAATAATAAGTCAACTCAACCAGATGTTCTTGAGTAATTTAAGCGTTATTTTTATGTTTTTTGAAGGTATGTGTTGATTTTGAAATAGAAAAAAATAACTATATGTCTTAGTCATTAATTTTATATTTGAATTACATATCTTGATCTATTTTATTAATAGAATTATTTTCTCTCGGTTTTAAAATTATTTTTTTATACTTGGGATAAAAATATACATTTAAAACACGGCCCCAATGCATCTTTGACTTGAGCGAAACATGTTTTCAAAAAGACCTTTTCAAATCAGCAGGAAACAACAGCAACTTTTTACCGACCGACGATAGTAAGGGAGGTATTGTTTTCACACCAAATTTCACATGTAGAGATTTTTACATATCTCCACGAATCATGCATTTTCTTAACAGAAAAATGTATTTTTAGCATGATGTCTGTCCTTCCGTCCGTCTATCCGTCCGTATAGATGTGTACAGCCTGAACGGCTCAATCGATTTTGATGAAATTTGGTATATTTACTTTATGCATCAGTGGGATGAATTGATCAACTTTTGGTGCAAATCCGGAAACCGGAAGGGGTAGTATTAGCGATCGACGATAGGAAGGGAAGGGTTATTTTCACACCAAATTTCACATGAGGAGATTTTTTTATATATCACCACGAATCATGCACTTTGTATTGGTTTTATCCTCGGGAAAATCATATTTATTAGTTTTTTCTTGATTTAAAATTATATGACGTCATCCAGCCATTCATGACGTCACAGCCTGGTCTTGCATATATATTATAAATAAAATAAAATTAAAAATGTTTATATTTATTATTTATGTATCCATATCTGATTTTTATTACATTAATAGATATATTAAAATTATTTGAAATTGTTTCTGTAGCTGGAAATTAATTTACTTCAAACCGTCGGTCGGTTCGGACATGGCCACAGGTCAACTTATTTTTGGTTACGGTTAAGACAGTTGCAAAAAAATTTCACGACAGGACAAGTTCTCTAAATGTGACGTGTAATGGTTATTGTATATTTTCAAAATAATTATTTTCTTATTTTGATTATAACCGGTTCTAACCCTTACTTATATCTTTATACTTATATATATATAATACTATTTTAATAATATTAGTAATATAATATACCTAATATACAAATTTATTTCAAAAAATATTTTAATATAAAAATATATTAAAATCGCAATATTGTACAATATATCACAAAATTTTTTTTGATAATATTTACCTTTTATTATAATTCAATAATAGAAATTTGCGAGATTTTTAAATATTAAAAAGTTCTTATATATATCTTAATCTTAAATAAATAAATTGAAATATTAATGAATGAAAATTTTGAATCACTAGAAAATATTATTTTTAACTTTTCTCTTTAATTATTTAGTAATTAATTTATATATAATATATACTAGTATGTAGAGTGAATAATAATAAATTTAAATAAAATCAAAGAATATAATTATTAGTCTCTTTATAATTCATTAAGAATATTACCCTAATAAGTTCTATACATTTTCTTATTAGAGCAAACTGATTTAAACGAGAAGAATAAACAAAAAACGTAAGCATCTTTTTTCGAGGGCACCTTTCTTCTCGCTAATAAACTCTAATCAAATGTCGTGTGGCATTTGATAAATATAACCTATATTTAATGATAAGATAAAGTGAAATAATAAATAAAAGTGATTGTATAAGATTCCCAAAACTTTTATTGAGGTGTAAGTATATATTTAAAAAAAATTAATTGAATTTTTTATTTGTTTATATTTATGTAACCCTCTATAAATTTACATAAGCTATCTCTTTTCCTGGTGTTATTCATAGTTCAAGAATATCATTTTTTAAATAAACTAAGTAGATTTCGTCTTATGTATCCTTTGTAATTAACAATTTATATATGATTTAAAATAAATTATTGAATATAATAATTAAATTAAAATTTATATATTACAATACTTGATTCTGATATCTAACGATGTATTAATGATTGAAGCGACTAATGAGAAGAGGTTTAATTTTTTATAAAAAATAAATATACATAAATAATTAAAGAGTATTAAGAATGAAAAACAATGAGGATCTATTTCTAATTTTTAATTTATTTTTTAAATCATTATTCATTTTTTGTAAAATAAATAAATAATAGGAATTCTTTCATATTTTAAATATTTTAATATAATAATTATAAACAATTATATTATAAATACATGGTATGTACAGTTTTATTTCCATAAATGTTTGATATTTGCTTGAGATCTGATCTCCAAGTTTGTGGTGTAACCTCGTCAATTTGAAAAAATGTATTTATTTAATTAAAAAATAAATAAAATAATAAATTAAAAAATGAAATATTTTCTCCCTGTAAAAAATAACTTTTTATTCCTGTCTTTAATTATTCTGAATTATTATGTTGGATATTATGGATATGTTGTTGTGTAAAAAATTTATTTTTCACTCAAATTAAATGATTAATATCTCTGTTAATTTTTAAAATAAATTTACGCGAATTAAAAACATTTAAACTTAATGTAAATAAGTGTTCAAAATATTAGAAGAATTTTTTTTTTGTTTGTTTTAAATGTCTAATAGGAAAAAAGTTTACACCATTGCCGGAGTAACCGGAAGCCCGATTATGTCCAAAAAACCAGAGTCCGTTTCTTGTAGTTTAATCGGACCGGAACTGTTTGAATCGGTCGCACAACACAAAGCCTTACACTCATATATATTTAAATATCAAGTCGGTTTATCGATATTTGCAATATTAGTTTATAAATGTTTTATATATATTTAAAAAAAATTATATTTTCTATACACTTTATGTGAATCTGGATCTTTATATAATAATCACAATTTTATATATTATTTTTATGTATAAATCTTTAAATAAGGGTTTTTAATTTTATTCAAACTAGATTGATCTATGAGAGTTATATTTATTAACAATTTACTTATAATTACCAAAGCTTTATTTAATTAAATTATTATTATATATTGTATATATTTTTCATTCATCTTAAGGTAATTTACTTATGAAATAATATGCAATATTCGTTTTATATTTTTAATTATGAGTTTTAATCCAGAAATAGGTCACTCATGTCAATATTTCTATTTCATTTATTTTTGTATTACTTGAAAAGGAATTTCAAAATTGCTCTACATTCTATCATTATATTGAACTTAGATGCCCTATAATTTTTTTTAAGTAGAATATTAAAACATAAGTTATTATATTTATTTTTATCTTATATTTAGTATTTTTTTCTCATCGTAATGGAAAACTTCACTTAGATAAAGATAAATTTTAAAGAAAATATCATTTCATCGACATTGAAATTATTTCTAACCATTTTCAAGTGAAAAAAAACAAAAGATTTCTTACTTAATAGTATCATTCAAAATTAATATAAAAGATTCACTTTTTATTTTTCAATTTTCTATTACCATATATTTTAGATTTTTAGATCAAATTCTTTTAATATAATGGAATTGGATCGTTCTATAAAATAAACAAGTAAAAACTTTTGATTAAACATTTTTTTGAAATCGTCCCATCATTGAGTATGAAATCTAATACATATTAATAACATATATTTCCAAAACAAATAACAGATTTAATGAAATTCTTGAAAATATTTTTAAAAAAATCAAGTAAAATGGTTCTTTTAGCCTAATTTTGACAAATAAGGTAAAAAAAATATATTGTCTTATCTTTAATTTTTTTTTTTAAAAAAAAATATATATATATATATGTCAAGTATTTTATTTAAATAATAATATTAAAAAACAATTGAATAAAATCGCGAAGGTTATATTATTAATTATTTATTTATACATGTATATTAATTTTACTGATATAAAAATTTCAAGAATTTTAATTTTTTTTATTTTTACTAAACGAGATAAGTATTTTATCAATAAATAGGTTAAAATAAATTATTCAATTGATTCATAAGAAATATTTATATTGGAGTTTTTTGTTCATATTTATTTATTTAATTATTGCTATAATAAGAATAACTGTTTTTTATAACAAAATAATATACCATTTGGCAAGTTTCCTTAACAACCAATTCGTTCCAAATTAAAAGCATCTTTTATATATTATATTCTTTTCTCATTCAGAATGTTCCCAGTATTTGTATTCTTATTAACATAATTAAAAAAAATAATTGTTTAACTATATGTTTATCAAATCTAATATTTTTAACCCAAATATTTTTTTAAGGAATTGATTTAATGTTTTATTTAGTTTCCTGATGATCCGAATAGCTCAATGAACCTATTATATATAGTTTGCTTAAAATAAATTTGGCAAAATCAACTCAGAGATATTTTTCGTCTCTTCAATCTCACCATGACTCATTAAATATTTTGTTAAGTCTTACCCCTTTAAATTGCTTTATCATATACTTCAATCGATATAAATGATAATATAGAGTGATTAATCTACATTTATTATTTAAATATTATCAGATTACAATTTACAACATTTTATGTAAATGTTAATTTTATTTTTATTTTTTCTTCTATTGTATATTTTATACAATTCATATGTTTAGGCTTAGTTATATTAATTTTTTAAATGACTTAATTTTTCCTTTCTTTTTATTAAAAATTAATTTACATTAAATTTCTAGAAATTTATAAAAAAAAATATTTAATATAATTAGTATATATAAATAAATTCTTTTAGTTTATAGTTACTCTTCAAATATTTCATCCTTAAGACTATCTTAAAAATGTTTAATTTCTCTAACCATACAACATTTCAATATTTAACTAATTTTATTTAAAACTATTAAGTTTTAATATAATTTTATTTTATTACGATAGAACAGGAGAGTATGATAACAAAACCTATATTTGTTTATATATTTTTAAGTTGTATATTCAATTGTACACACCTAATTTTATTTGAATATTTTTTTAAAATTTTTCTTGAATTCAAATTTAATCTAAACCATATTATTTTCTGTATTTTTCTATTTGTATAAAAAATAACTTATTTGTGGTTTTATTATAATTGAATAATTATTATTTCTTTCCTATTACTTTTAAAATAGGCAACCAATCATACACTGGAATTACTTAAAGCATATATTCTGTGTCGGAAGTTATAATAATTTAAAAATAAAATATCATTGACAAATTATATAATATATTATATAATAATATTTAAAATACAAACATAGAACTATCATATTAAGCATTATAAATATAGAAAAATTATTTTAAGTAAAATATTATACTTAATTGATATTTTTTCTTTCGCTGGTTTATTTTAAAAAAAATATTTTTGAAATTTAGAGTCTTTAAGTAAAAAATAGATCGCCACATGACTAAATTACTTTAGTTTATTTTTTTTATTTTTGTCATTGTATTCTTTCAGGATCTTTAAAATAGAGTAGAGTATGATGTATCACGAGATCTTCATTTAGGCAATGCTAAAAAAAAAGATGTGCTTAGGTAATACTATTAAGAGATCCATTATTATGCCAACTGCATTTATGCAAATTATAAAAAGTGTATTTAAATCATGCTAAAGCCTCTTAGATATGCATCATCATTATATCTATGGCACAAAGTTAACATTTGCCAAGCAAGGTCGGAGAGTTATCTTGAATTAATTTAACATAAAATTTAATTATATTATATTAGATGAGAAAATTATCGATTACAATCTTTATGCATTATCTGAGGCTATGAGCGCATTAGTGAGTGTTCTAATCCATAAGAGTGGGCCACTTTTGATCTCAAAACCTCTTTTATACTATATAATATTTCTATATATGTGTATACGTAAATATAGTTAATATAAAATAATAATATGCTTTAGTCATGAGTCCCACTCTGAATTTATTATAGGATTAGATAGATAAAACTAATCTAATTATTCTCACAATATTTGTATTGTAGTAAGCAGGTATATATTATTTTAAATATATTATTATTTCATATAAAAATTATTATTAAAATTATTATCTAAGGATTTTTAATTTCAAAAATTTGATGTTCTACGATATCTAAAATTTTGAGAAACGTATTTATAAATAATACTCAATAAAAAAATTGTATTGATTTTAAAAATAAGAGTTAGAAAAACGAAGAACTACGCGTAAAGCATATGAAAACTGTCTAAAAAATATTTTATTAGTTTGTGAAATTTTTAAACATAAATACGTCAAAATGTTTCCAAATATTTTATTTTCTATCAATTTAAGTAATTGTTAGTTTAACAATAATTTTATGTTTATAATGTATTTTAATATAAGTTTTTCATTCATAAAATTATGAATTAAATTAAATAAGAATTACTATTTTTGTGTTAATTTATTATTTTAACTGTTAATTAAGGCTGAATAAATTAAATTTTGAATATATTCATGGTTTGCTACTTTTTGTATTCATCGATTAATCCATATTATTCATTTAGAAAATGTATTGTGTATATTTATGAGTGCAATCCTAAAGCCAATTTGTATTCAATTACTTTGATCTACGTTTTAAAAATTTACATACTTTTTTTGTTGAAATATATACGCATTGTAAATTAAAATACAATAATATTAGTATATTATTTATTATATATATATATATTAAAGAATATAAATAAAATAAAGACCTATATATTATATAATATTTATTCGTATCATGTATAATTATTAATTTAACTGAAATGAAATATGATCTTTACTGTTAGGTTTCATTACTCAACTTATGAAGTGTCTCCCCTGAAAGTAAATAAATTTCCTTGGTTTCTTATCTATAAATAGGAGAAGGCTTCTTTTTTTAGCTTTGATCAATAAAGAATAATTTCGTGGTATATAGCAAAGTCCATTATTTTCATGAAATGGCAGTTTAAACGTAGTAGAAATAGTAAATAGGAAAATTACACTTAGATTAGAATGGAGTTCTGGCATCATGTGCAAGAAAGGTTCTCAATGAGTAGTCAAGCGCCAAAAAACAAGCCGACGCAGTAATCTTATCGTATCGTATCCATCCACTGTGAAGATATACATAAATATATCATTTGGTTATTTAACCAACCTTATATAAATAATAAAATCAATATCATGCTAAAAAGAATGGAAAATATTTGTAAATATTTCGCAACATATTCATTCAATGATTTATTGAAAGTTTTTAATTTGTAAGATTTTTTTACTATATTAATAAAATAAAAAAAATAAAATAAAGATTGAAAAAAACAAAAAAAAAATTCTTAAAAATCTTATTCATTAAATTAATTATAAACTATTATTAGTTAAATTCTTGAATATGATAATAATTTGATACCACTAGACAGGGGAAACCCTTTCTGTATATAATAATTATTCAAAATAAAACAAAAGACTTTTGTTTATAAGTAACTTGTTAAATTCTAAACTTCTTATCTATTAAATAGAAAAAGAAAATAGTATAGAAATTAGGTATATATTAATCATCTAGATAATTTAATAATTTCATATTGTAGATATGTGCTTAATATAAATATACTATTTTCAATTTAAAATATTTTATTTAATTAAATAAATTTTTTTTGTTTATTTTATTTGATATCAATTATTATAAATCATATAATAAGGAAGAACCTTGGTAATTCATCTATTATAAAATAATTAATATAAACAAAAAATGTTATTGTTGAAATCTTTTAAAGTTTAAGCATTAAATAATAATATTATAGTTTATAGAACCTTCAATTAAATATAATCATAATTTATATAGGGAACCATGTGAACATTCTCTCTCTCTCTTTTATTTTATTTAATAAATATTTATACTTCATTAAACAAATTTGCTTATCTAATTAACATTCTTAAAATATAAGAATAATTACATTTAATTTGTATATAAAATAAAAATTCAAATTAATCTTAATAATTAATTAATATTTATTAATAAAGCATTTATTATTTAATATTTTTTATTGATCTCAATATTTTTAAGTATATGTCTATAGGATATTTTAATAAGAAATATATTTGCTAATATAATGAGATTTCGTAGCGTGTAATAATATAGCCTTGATAGTTTGCCCTGAGGAGAAAGGATTACCAACACCAGTTTGAATTTTTTTCAAGATGGCAGATTACTAGATAGACACGGCTTTAAGAGTCGGTGACCTGTACTGAACAATCAATCTGAACTTTCCAAAATCATTGTTCATATGCAAGTATTTGAAATAATAAAATTATGTCTATTTTTTTAAGCCCTTACGACTTTTCTAAATTCTATCTATCCAAGTTGTGATCCTGAACTCGAAAGTTCTTTATCTTAACAAACACACCCCTCCAACTGACACTATTATGTGAATATCTCCATCCAATTCGTATTCTCTCCTAATTTCTATACGCCCCCTTATAATGTCTGCCAAACGCGTCCTTGATCCACTTACCGTCCGCTATCCATTTGATCTCCCAACAAAGTTCCCACCCGTTCTAGCAACAGATTTTCCCTATTACTACATCCTCAATTTTATGACCCTTACAATGTTTGGAGATCCTTATAAGACATACAATTTCTTCTTATACAATCTTCAGTTATTTCATCCATATTAAAAAAAATGAATACATTTACATTAACTCTATCAACACTTGAGTTTTAATATTCGTTCTGTTTTTATCTAACAAAAAACATACAATTTTATTAAAATTGAATATTTAAAAAAGACAAATCCCAATTTAAAATTAACAAGATATTTTGAAAAAATAATTACTCAATTAATTAATAAAAAATAATTTACAAATAAATTAGGTTAGAAAAAAATAAATTGGCGTTACAAAGGAAGAATTTTAGCATAATCAAGTAATAAAATTGAAGTGCATTAATTAAAACTTAAAATATACCTTTATTATTAGAATAAAACAAAATTTATATTTAAATATAATCAAAAGAATATTATATTAATAATAATTTAATCTAAATTTAAGAAATGCATATAAAATTACAATTTTTGCCTTTAATTGTAAATAAACACTTATACTGTACTTTTGTTCTTTAAATATAAATTTTAAAAATAATATTTATATTCAAATTAAATATTCAAAAATATATATATATACTCATTTTATTAATTTATTAATAGTAATTGAAATAATATATAAGGCAAATTATACAAAAAACAACATTTAAAAAGTGGAAATTAAATTCACTTTAATTAGTATATGTTATTCCATTTTAAAAATTTAATTAATTACAACTACCTTTACAAGTGGCAACAATATTATTATTTCTATTTGTATTATTACATGAATAGTTTTATAACATTTTCAGTTTTTTTTACCCATTTAAAAATGTTATTTTATATAATTAAATAAATGAATAGAGTTATCATGAATAAATCTAATTATCGATCAATAAATACAAAATTTATTTGAAAGAATAATTCTAAGTTGGTACTATCTTGGTGTCCTTGAACTATGAATATTTTTTATTGATTGATTTATCTATAAGAAATTTAAAATTTGAAAAAATATTAAAAATATAATGCCAAAAAAATTGAATCCTTGGCATATATATTATATATAATAAAATATTCAATCATATTTGTTTATTGATTCATTTATTAGTATTATTATTTGCTAAATTTAAAGAAATCATTCTTATGACAATTTACCTTCATAATAATTGCTTGAATAACTAATATTCAGAGGATATTGGAGAGAACTGTTTGGGGGTATTTAAAAAAATATCGTTTTATTTTTATGTTAAAGAACTAAAAACTTTATAAATAATAGAGATTAATGAATAATATACTACAATGGTTTATAGTGGTATATAATTTATAAATTAAAATATATTTCAAGAGTTAGATAATAACTTTCTGATTTGTTAATTTTCAATCCTAGATAAATATTTATTTTTTAAAATTATAACCAGAAGTAAATATATTTTTTAAAGATATAAAATAATATACTTTATAAATTTATTTATCTTGTTTAATTTAATTAATAAATTGTTAATGATATAGGGATATATGTAGTTATGTAACTTTTTTTCATTTGTTTTTTCTACAAATCATCAAATTGACTAATATTTAAAATTAGTTAACCAACCATAAATGATATTCATTGACCTTGATAATGATCTTTGATTTACTTTCTCCTCTCACTTACTTCTGATAATATTCAATTTAATTTATAAATTTATATAATTCTTTAAAATTGAACTTGATTTTTTAATCGGGTTTTCTTGGCTTTTAGCCACGACTAGAAATGGACGGGTGGCCTGACCTAAGGTAGGTGCCTTATGAAGAAAGGCTGGCAGGCAGACAGGTTTACCCACTTCCATTCTCCTACTCACTTACAACTCACAAATGCATTCATATATACTGACGAGACTGAAAAAGAAAAGACAAGGAATTTCCATTAGTTATGCAAAATGTTCGTGAAATCATAGTTCAGCATCTTTGGTTCTTATTTATCCCTTCGCTTGTACTTTTACACTATCTTTGCTTAATAAATAAATTTTCTTTGGATAATAGAGCAAAAATTACCAAGATCAGATTACCATGCATGTTCTTAAACAAATGATATTAATAAAACATAATATAAGGAATTATATTTTACGTGATATTACATGATTGAAGGTGACTATGTCTCCCTTACCCCCGCCCCTCCTTCCTCTTTTGGTAAAATCTTATTTCATCAAATATATATTAATTGTATATTTAATATTTATATATTTCACTATGGAGATAAGAAGGATTTAATCGTAACAACAGACTTATTTTATTATATAATTTTTCCAAGATAATTTAAAATCTAAAAATAATTAATCTTTCATCTATTAAATTAAATAATATAATTTTATCTTAATCATAATATTAATAAATTCAACACAAAAAAAATTAGTTAATAATCTTTATTTTAACAATAAATCGTTATTATGAGATTTTGAATATCGTGAGAAATAAATCGAGACTTGCAATTACTCAATCAATCGCTTGATTGGATAAAAATTGAAATTTCAAGCTCGGCATGATGTCTGTTCTGGTGACCTAGTGTGCCGGTAGCCTCAGGGTAGCTCATTTTCAGAAAGTATTGATTCTAAGCAGCTGGTCCCGGGAATAACCAATTTCTTTTTATTTCTTCAAAAAAATTGTTGTTTTTCTGTTAAAAAAAAATTAAATTAAATTTAGATTTAATTCAATGTTTTTGAGATAAGAATTAATTAAATTAATCATTGATATAATTATTAAGTAAATGAATGATAAAAAAAGATTGAGACCAGCGATATTTTTTTCATTAAAAAAAATCTTACTTTTAAATAATTAATAATTAAGTGATTAATATTAATCGGATGTATTTCATTTGTTATTTTAAACAAGAAAATAAATTTTATGTGCAATAAAAAATAGATTGATCTTATAGTGAATAAAAATGATGAAATGTCAATATCGAATGTTTGTGCTCGACTGATGAAGAACCATCCCCCTCTCCATTCACACATATACATACGCACACTCACTAAAACAATAAGATTGTTGAATGGCCATTTTTCAATAGATCTTATCCTTTATCTCTCTGTAAAAAAATATCATAAATCTACACTTTTAAATCTTTAAATCTGGCTATTTACAACCATTCTTGCAAATAATATGGAACCTGTTTTTGAGTCTAAAAATAATTTAATAGTTTATAGATTTATAAATAAGGATCTACGCCCTAGAAATTATTTTCTTAGATTGATTAATTTAAGGAGAATTTTGACTTATTATTATTTCTAAAATCTATCTAAATAAATATGTTATTATATAAGAAATTGGAGTATTAACTTGCCTATCGAGCTGAACAGATCAAACTAATCCTTTGAACTCTGAGCCTTATTTAGTTTAATAATAAATTTTTCTTTTCTATTTATAATATATTTTAAAAAATATTATATAAGTACATATATATATTTACATAGAAAAAAAAAAAAAAAAAAAAAAATCTTTCGGGGCTAAGCCCCTTGGTCAAATAGCAGTGTATTTCACCAAAATAGCTGAAATCCTATTTAGAAATTTTAAATAATTTTGTACATTAATTTTTCGCTAATTTTACAAATCGTGAAATAAAAGAAGAGTCAGTTAAACTAATTCAAAAATTTTAAATTGTATTTAAGATATGAAAATGTTTTCTTATTGAAAAATATTAAATAAAATAATTTTGACTCTTGATTTAATTTGATACTTGATTTATATTTTAGAATTAAGAAATACTCTGAGTAGTTAGTAAATAGATCTAATTTTTACTATATTTTCCATGAAATTAATCAATTAATTAACTATTTGAGGAATTATCTTTTCATTAATTACTTAATCAAACAATGTAAAAGTAATTTCCTACTAAAATAAGTTGACCTGTGACCAGGTCCGAACCGACCGACGGTTTGAAATAAATTAATTTCCAGCTACAGAAACAATTTCAAATAATTTTAATATATCTATTAATGTAATAAAAAACAGATATGGATACATAAATAATAAATATAAACATTTTTAATTTTATTTTATTTATAATATATATGCAAGACCAGGCTGTGACGTCATGATTGGCTGGATGACGTCATATAATTTTAAATCAAGAAAAAACTAATAAATATGATTTTTCTCGAGGATAAAACCAATACAAAGTGCATGATTCGTGGTGATATATAAAAAAATCTCCTTTGGTGTGAAAATAACCCTTTCCTTCCTATCGTCGATCGCTAATACTACCACTTCCGGTTTCAGGAATTGCACCAAAAGTTGATCAATTCATCCCACTGATGCATTAAGTAAATATACCAAATTTCATCAAAATCGGTTGAGCCGTTCAGGCTGTACACATCTATACGGACGGACAGACGGACGGACAGACGGACGGACAGACGGACGGACAGACATCATGCTAAAAATACTTTTTTCTGATAAGAAAATGCATGATTCGTGGAGATATGTAAAAATCTCCACATGTGAAATTTGGTGTGAAAACAATACCAAATTTCAAATTTTTAGCATGATGTCTGTCTGTCTGCTAAAAATACTTTTTTCTGTTTAGAAAATGCATGATTCGTGGAGATATGTAAAAATCTCCACATGTGAAATTTGGTATTGTTTTCACACCAAATTTCACATGTGGAGATTTTTACATATCTCCACGAATCATGCATTTTCTTATCAGAAAAAAGACGGAAGGACGGACGGACGCACGGACAGACATCATGCTAAAAATACTTTTTTCAGTTAAGAAAATGCATGATTCGTGGTGATATATAAAAAAATCTCCTCATGTGAAATTTGGTGTGAAAATAACCCTTCCCTTCCTATCGTCGATCGCTAATACTACCACTTCCGGTTTCCGGATTTGCACCAAAAGTTGATCAATTCATCCCACTGATTCATTAAGTAAATATACCAAATTTCATCAAAATCGGTTGAGCCGTTCAGGCTGTACACATCTATACGGACGGACGGACGGACGGACCACTTCCGGTTTCCGGATTTGCACCAAAAGTTGATCAATTCATCCCACTGATGCAGTAAGTAAATATACCAAATTTCATCAAAATCGGTTGAGCCGTTCAGGCTGTACACATCTATACGGACGGACGGACGGACGGACCACTTCCGGTTTCCGGATTTGCACCAAAAGTTGATCAATTCATCCCACTGATGCATTAAGTAAATATACCAAATTTCATCAAAATCGGTTGAGCCGTTCAGGCTGTACACATCTATACGGACGGACGGACGGACCACTTCCGGTTTCCGGATTTGCACCAAAAGTTGATCAATTCATCCCACTGATGCAGTAAGTAAATATACCAAATTTCATCAAAATCGGTTGAGCCGTTCAGGCTGTACACATCTATACGGACGGACGGACGGACGGACGGACCACTTCCGGTTTCCGGATTTGCACCAAAAGTTGATCAATTCATCCCACTGATGCATTAAGTAAATATACCAAATTTCATCAAAATCGGTTGAGCCGTTCAGGCTGTACACATCTATACGGACGGACGGACGGACGGACGGACAGACATCATGCTAAAAATACTTTTTTCTGATAAGAAAATGCATGATTCGTGGAGATATGTAAAAATCTCCACATGTGAAATTTGGTGTGAAAACAATACCAAATTTCAAATTTTTAGCATGATGTCTGTCTGTCTGCTAAAAATACTTTTTTCTGTTTAGAAAATGCATGATTCGTGGAGATATGTAAAAATCTCCACATGTGAAATTTGGTATTGTTTTCCGTATAAATGTGTACAGCCTGAACGGCTAAACCGATTTTGATGAAATTTGGTATCTTTACTTAATGCATCAGTGGGATGAATTGATCAACTTTTGGTACAAATCCGGAAACCGGAAGTGGTAGTATTAGCGATCGACGATAAGAAGGGAAGGGTTATTTTCGCACCAAATTTCACATAAGGAGATTTTTTTACATATCACCACGAATGTATTGGTTTTATCCTCGGGAAAAATCATCTTCATTATGTTTTTCTTAATTTAAAATTATATGACGTCACCCAGCCCTTCATGACGTCACAGCCTCGGGTAACGCCGGCTACTTCAGCTATATATTATAAATAAAATAAAATTAAAAATATTTATGTTCTATCCATATCTGTTTTTTATTACATTAATAGATATATTAAAATTATTTGAAATTGTTTCTGTAGCTGGAAATTAATTTACTTCAAACCGTCGGTCGGTTCGGACCTGGCCACAGGTCAACTTATTTTCTATTAATTAAAATTGACAATTTAATTTTTATTGACATTATATTAATAGTATAAATCATAAATTTTCATCTTATTAAAATTAAAATATAATGAAATCTTTCCCCGTTACCCTCTCATAATTTATTATTTACTTATTGATTCTTATTTTTGATTGAAGTAGGACCCACGCACACTTTGTTAGTAAATATTCTTTGGAGAGTTATTTGTAAAATTTGAACTCAATCAATCAAACTTCATAATATGCTAGAGAGAGAGAGAGAAAGATTCTTTACCCACACCCATACCAATAAACAAACATTAAATCACCACGTTTATATGTCAGAAATGTTTTTCCTGGAATCTCTAAATGTAAAAAAATACTTAAAGATTATAATCAGATTTTTATCATATTACTTAATTTTAGCATTTAGAAAATAAAAACAACTATTTCAATAAATGTCTTTTATGTAAAAAAAAATCGTTTTTTAGCATACCTCATGTAAATGTTTATCAATGAGTACAACTAAGCTTTCCATTTGTTATCTATTTTTTTTAGCAATTATACGATAAAAGAAATATCAGTTTCATTTCTTTATTATTTATTTATTTTTTATATCTATTTTTTATTACTCTCATATTTCCTAAATTTTATATTTTTTTTTAATAAAAATGTTAGTGAAACCTTAAAATGATACCTATTTATCGCTTTTGGATATTATTAATAATTAAAATATAAATTGTGATAAAATCAAATAAAAAAATAAGTACTATATAATAATATAAAATATTAAATTATTATTATAAAAAATTAATATATTCATAAATAATATTATCTTATAAATTTATTGAAAAAGAAAATCAATGAGAAATATATTTCATGGAAAAAATTTTCAAATAATCTGATGATCATTTTAGAAATATTAAAATAAGTTTTATTTTAATTTTATATTACCTTTTCGAAAGAATTTCAAGGTAAGTAGTAAATAAGTCAATTATTACCATTAATAAATTTGGAAAGTTAATATTTTGAAAAATTGTAATGAATTAATTCTACTTATTTAATTTTGTTAATTGTTTTTCAATCTGATATAAATCCTTTTGTTAACCATTCTGCACATTTATAATAATAAATTCTTTCAAAAAATTTCATATTCTTTTTAAGTTATAAATTTGTTTTCACGCAAATCAAATTCATGTATTTAATTAAACCTTCCTAAATATATTAAAATTTACCAAAATATTTTATTAAATTTTTATAAATTAATACTAAAATATATTTAATATGTTTAATGTATAAATGAAAAACTAAACATTTTGTAATTTAATTCTCTATATTATTCTTAAATGTTCATGTCTTAATTAGATATTTTTTAATATATATTTAAGATATTTATCTATATTCAACAGATATATTTAGAATAATTCTTTAATATCTTGAATACTTAAATAACAGTTTACTTTCATAATAAGTATTTCTTTTTAATTCTCTTTTAAAAGAATGACAATGGTTCAATGAACCTTAAAATCTCATTGTGAATATTTAATGAATACTAGTAGATGCTTATAATAATAAGAAGAAAACAATTTCGAAACCCTTTAAATAATGTTCTGTCAGCGAACTCTAAAATTTTATTTATATATTTTAATTTTCAATACTCAGCGAGTTAGATTAAAAAAGATTTAAAGAACATTTGAGTTTGTCAAGTGGACCATTAAATTGGTAATTGTTTAATGTAGATAAAATAAAATACGATAAATATAATTTTTATTTTTTATTTAATAAATGTGATCAATATATTTTTATCACATATTATACTATACGATACACTATTTAAATAAAATAAAGTTATTATTTTATATATGAGAATATTCATTACTTAAATTAGTTTGCTTTTAAACAGTCATGTTTATTTGGTAGTCTAACTTTCAGGGGATAAATTTAAATAAAATTAAATCTAAAATAAATGAGTATAATTAAAAATAATTATATCATAATAAATTGTCAAAAATAAAAATTGTCGACTAAAAAAAACTTCCATGAGGAAATTTTTTGTTGATATATATATATATTTATATAATGGCAAGGTTCTTTGATTCGTTTTATTTTTATTTACTAATAATTAATATATCTATAATTTTTATTAAAATTTTTTTGGAATAATTTCATTACTAAATTTATTTAAAAGATAAATTAAATTATGACTCCAAATGATATCCCGAAATTTTATATTTGATATTTTTTAATATAATTTCATATTGATGTAATATAAGTACTATTCAATAAAAATAAGGTAACACATTAATACTTACGTAAAATGATTATGTGTACATAAATTAATTTTATGATATGAAAAAAATATTTGTAAATTTATTAAACATACAATCTATTTTGAAATAAAATGTATCTGACAATTTTGATAATTATATATTATATGCATATATATATATATATATATATATATAAATTGTGTATATAAAAAAATACTATAATTTTATAATTATTGATTATAATAATTATACATTAAATTAATGTATTTTTTTGAATTATTTTTCAGGCGGTGACAGTTAGCCGACTACTCGGCTTTATTTTCCTTTTAGAATGGAAAAAAAGGTAAATGATCTTTTCCAATAATTATTAACATTGAAAATTAAATTGTTTAGTTTCCGAATTTTGTATTTTATTATATTAACCGAAACTAATTTATAAACTTTATATTATCATATATATAAATATATAATTTTATATTTAACATTTTAGTAATTTTATTAATATAATACTAAAGCTTTATTTTTTTTTATTTAAAATAAAAAATAGAGAATTTTAATGTTTAGTGATTGATTGTTTATTAATCTGCTGCATTGAACTTTTCTAAATGACTAATTTTTGTTTATGCATGTAACTGGAATGTTTGTCGAATTGTATTGGTGATGATGATGGTGGTGGTGGTGCAATGGAATGCAGGCCTCTTCAGATAATAAATCTCTGACTGAATCGCGTGAGGTTCTTCAGAACACATCTGCTACGGTAGGTGGTCAAAGAAAAAAAAATTGCTTACCTGCCAATTTGAAATTTCGCTTATTGTGTTTTTTTTATTTTAAAACTATATTATTAATTAAATGCAAAAATAAATATTTAAAATTCTAATTAATGATTATAAAAGTTTATAATCTAAATCTCCTTTCATATAATACACATTGAATTAAGAATTTGTCTAATTATTGTATTTTTTTTTTTAATTTTAATTTAAAAAATTATTTTAAAATAAATTTCAATTGGCTTTTCTTCTATTGAATTATTATTTAATAATTTGTTTAAAAAAATGGATGAAAATAGAACTAATTATTTTAAAAGATATTAATAAAATTAAAAATAATTAAAAAACATTATGCGAAGTTTAACCTTGTCAATTTATTTCTTTTTTATTATCTATTAATTTATATTTTAGAACAAAGGCACTAAGATTGGTCATTTTGTTCAATTAAATTACAAATCAATACCTCCGGTCATAGAGATCTCTCGTCAAGCAAAAAATTCCCCCGTCGGTGTCCGCGCCCCGATTTATCAAGCTTTAATTGTGGAGGGAGAAGGATCGGGAGACGTTCCCCTGGACGTCACCCCGAAGACCTGTTAAGCATGATTGGGGGCGGGGAAATCCTCGGGATTATATTAAATTAAATTATTTTTTGAGATTAACAGTATTCATTTAATTTAATATTTATTTTTTAATATTTATTTCTATTTAAATCAAAGAAAAGTTAATATTGATGAACTGAAATGTGTTAAAATGTATTTTAATAGTGGAAAAATTGATAAACTATCATTCATAATTTAATTGAATGTTTGTTTTTCAATAAGACAAAAATTCTATAATTCAGATTATACAAGTGACAACTAAAACCATTTCTTCATTAATTATATAATTCGAGTGTCATTTGAAAACTTCGCCAATGGGAAGAAAAAAATGAAAAAATTTTTCTTTGAAATATGTTTTATTTTTCAACATAATTTTCTTTAAGTTCAATTCAATGTCATCACACTTCTCTAAAATATAAATTTATAACATAAATTTTATAATCATAACAAGTAATAAAACATGATGATCTAAATTGTATTGTAAATAAAATGTCTAGGAATAATATCTTTGGTATCAATCATTATTTTAATTAAATAATAAATTTTCATTCATTCCTATTTATTCTTCTCAATAATTAATTTTCAAATTGAATCTCGTTCGAGTGAGATTCACTTATCAATTCATTAATAGGAAAGTTTAGAGAAAACAGTTTAATTTATCTTTTGACATCTCAATTTAATTTGAAATGCTTTTAGTCTAATTGGTTTGTTCGTGGATAGTAAAATGAAATTGTAATATGCATCTCTATACAATTTCTATTATGATGAGGCTAACTTTCAAGAATTCTTCTTTTCAATTAAAATTTATTTTTGTAGTATCTATTATTAAAAGAAAAATTTGATTCTTCATTGAATAGATTAAAAACATTTTTTATTTGTTTTATTTTTAAATGTTATTGATCATCATCGGACACCTGTCATTATTTACAAAATAAATTTATATTTATTTATATAATAAATAAATGGAAATTTCAACAAAGATATATACAGTGGTACCTCGACATACGAGTGCCCCAACATACGAGTGTTTTGAGATACGAGCCGCCAACCGACCGATATTTTGCTTTGAGATACGAGCAAGATTTGAGATACGAGCACCCCGTGACGATGCACATGGCACCAATTTGCCCCCGCATTTCTAATTTTAAGAAGCTGTACACAAAGCACATGTTCCGCAAATGCTTTGAAGTGACGGATAGTACAAACCTGACCCTTCGAGAGTTTTGGAAAGACCATTTTAACATAGTGACATGTCTAAGAATTATTGATCAGGCCTGGCTGGGTGTCACAAAAAGAACATTAATTTCTGCATGGGAAAAGCTATGGCCTGACGCTGTAACTGAAAGGATCATTGCAGAATCTGAATCTCAAGTGTCAGAAATAGAAGAGATTGTTTCTTTGGGAAAATCTTTGGGTCTAGAAGTAGATGAAAATGATGTAAACGAACTCGTCGAGCAACATTTTGAGGAGCTTACAACTGAAGAGTTACAAAACCTACAAACACAGAATGATGTTGTGACCCAAGAAAACACAGTTTCTGAAGAGCCGCCAGAAACAGAAAATGTTATCTCTTCAAAAGAAATTAAAGAGATCCTAGGAATGTGGGAGAAAATTGTTGAATTTGTAGATAAAAACCACCCCGAAAAGGTTGCAACTGGTCGGGCTTCGGAATTATTTAACGAAACCTGTCTCAATCATTTTCGCAATACCCTGAAGGGGAGGAAAAAACAAACTTCCTTAGACAATTTTGTAAAACGCTTTGCAGAACAAGATGAGCAAGGGGAGGCGAAAAAAGCAAAGACAAGCGATGATATTTAAGTTTTTTTTTTAAATTCTTCTTATTTTTATTTATTTAAATGTTACCATTATTTTTGTTGTTTTTAAATAAATGTTCCTTCTCGTAAAGACATTTGTTTGATTCAAAATAGCATACAAAAAACAAAACTAAGGTGATTTTTGGGGACTGGAACGGATTAAAAGCTTTTCTATTAGTTTTAATGGCGCGAAGTGCTTTGAGATACGAACAATTTGAGATACGAGCAAGGTCTTGGAACGAATTAAGCTCGTATGTCGAGGTACCACTGTATTTATCTAAACATGATGACAGTTTTATAAATTTTATATATAGTTTTTTTCTAGGAACTTCACACTTAAAATCATTTTATAATTTGATTCAGAGACCGTATCTATTTCTGTAGAAATCTTAATTTCGAATTTGTTGCAATAATCGCATTTTTCAATATACACACATACACACTAACCTACTCACTACTTACAAAAAATTGTCTAGATATTTATAGATGTAAATATATCGTACATATATATTTATAAAATAAGTAACTATAAATAATTTTTTTGCTAAATATATAGCCAAATCCAATAATTATTAATTATTTTTGTTTAACTTAATTAGGCTCGGGGTCCCGGTACTATATATATATATATATATATATATATATATATATGTAAAATAAAAATAAATAATGTGGCCAGGTCCGAACCGACCGACGGTTTGAAGTAAATTAATTTCCAGCTACAGAAACAATTTCAAATAATTTTCATATATCTATTAATGTAATAAAAAACAGATATGGATACATAAATAATAAATATAAACATTTTTAATTTTATTTTATTTATAATATATATGCAAGAACAGGCTGTGACGTCATATATTTTTAAATCAAGAAAAAACTAATAAATATGATAATACTACCACTTCCGGTTTCCGGATTTGCACCAAAAGTTGATCAATTCATCCCACTGATACATTAAGTAAATATACCAAATTTCATCAAAATCGGTTGAGCCGTTCAGGCTGTACACATCTATACGGACGGACAGACATCATGCTAAAAATACTTTTTTCTGTTAAGAAAATGCATGATTCGTGGAGATATGTAAAAATCTCCACATGTGAAATTTGGTGTGAAAACAATACCTCCCTTACTATCGTCGGTCGGTAAAAATAAATTTTAATTTCAAAAGTGAATATTTAACATATTAATAAATATCATATTAGTAATTTTTACTTATTCTTATTATTACTAGAAACGATTTAAAAATATTTAAATTTTTAGGAAAATATATTTATTTATTAACAATATCTATGGAGTGGGAAAAAGAAAATTAATAAAGAGTCCCTTAAGTATATATATTCCCGATTAAGTGGGATAATTCTTGTGTACTTACATAAGCAAAGAAATTAAAAAATAAATTAGTAACGCTTTTCATTAATAAAAATGTTATCTATTAAAAGATAATAATGTTATACTTACTACATTATGTAGTCTCAAAATTAATATCATTGGAGTTCATTTCCGCTGATAATATCCTTGTCGTATTCCCACGTATTCGTTTAGTTTATCAGCCTTCTTTTACCTTTTGAATTGTTAACTCTTATCTATTACTATCATTTTTTGTTAATTCTCTAGCTTCTGGTTATTTCATCATCCACACATTAGTATCATTCCAAGTGCCTTAATTAATCAAATTATAATCATTCTACTTAAAATATTAATAATTATAAAAACGTCTAAATAAATAAAAGTATCAACTTCTATTGAACTTTTTATTTAGAAATATGTACTATATGGTATTATTATTTCAAAATATTACATATTCCTATGAATCATTTAATATCATTCGTTTAAGGTAAATTAATCTATCTATCTCTATTGCTCTATTTAATCGAAATTTCTTGGACGCAGCAAACACACTCCTCCAAACGTCCTTATCCTGAGCCTATTCTTTCTCAACTTCCTCACATTCCTTTTTACATTTTATGGTACCAACTATAGAGACGCATAATTCATAATTTTAATTCTTAAATTATTAATTTTTTTAACTAATTACAATATTATTAGTTATATTATAGACTTTTTTATTTATTTATTATTTTTTTGAAACTAGATTTTTTCTTTTTAGGAAAATAATGGGCCTGCTCAGGCAACAGAGCTTGAAGTATTTCTTCCCCAAGATGGTTCTGGAATTAAGGATAGTGCAAAGTAAGTTGTTTTTTTTTCTATAATTATAACTTTTATTTAAATTATATTTGTTTTAATTTCATTATACAGTGTAAAGTAGTTATTTTATTAATTTAGATACTTTGTTAAGTATTATTAAAATTTCACTGACAATGAGTCAGAAAAAAGATATTATTTTAACTCATAAGTATAGTAGAAAAATTGACTAATAATTATTCTAATTTGAATCAAAACATGATATTAATGAATTAAGTTTCTTATTTGAATGTAGTAATTTTTAATCGAAGGGAGAGAGGAAGGAGAGGGGGGCGAATGAAATTCATTCATTTGACAGCAAATGTCTAGTCGTCACAGTTTTCAAGGAAACAAAAGTTATATAAATTATTAAAATCTAAATATATCATCTTAAAATTATCAGCTACGTAACAAAAATAATAATTTTCATCATTCACAAAACACATATTATTTATAACGCCATTTATTAATTTAAATTTAATTAATCACAAAAATAAAATTTTAATTAGTTATAGTTTTTTTTTATATTTTTATTTATTATATTAGTAGTAGCTTTAAATATCTATAAAAACACTCTCAACATTGCATGGACACAATTTTAAAGGATTTAAATTACAAGATAAAAAAATGAAATTGTACTTAATTTTTTTTAATGATTTTCCTAAATTTTGGTAAAGAATTATTTTAGTTTATTTTGTTACAATAAGAAAACAATCTATCATTACGGAACACCAAATATATGCTTATTTTTATAGTCATTTATTTATTATTTATTTTTATTTTCTAGATTTTATGGAAAACTTTCTTTGAAAAATAATCTTTGATATATAATATATTTTTTCTTTTATTAAAATAAATATTTTAATTATAAATCTTTTTTATTTATACAATTATTTCATTAAATATTTACAATTTAAAAATTGTTCATTTGGTTGCATATGTTTCTGGCGTAATATTGTTATATTCCTTCATGGAACTTCAAAATCAATAAATAACTAGTAAATATATTTTTTTTAAGAATTTTCAAATATTTTTTTTTTCTTAAAAATATTTTAACACTCATTAAACAAGAATAAAACTCAAAATTATTAATTTTTAAAAATACGTTTTTCATAAAGAAAGACCCGATTTTAAATTGTTATAATATTTTGTCTAATAAAACTATAGAATAGCAAAACATTAATAAAGTATAATAATAAAATTCTATATAAATTGTATAAAAAATATTCTATAACTTTCCACTTTCTACAAAACGTATAATAAAAAAAATTACTTCTTCAAAATATCCTTATAATATAAAAACATAAGTATTGCATCTATAGATCAATGACAATTCCATCTTTGTAGTAGCCTATCATTGAAACATTTTTCTTACTTTTGACTTCTGCTGGAAAATGAACTCGATCCTCGTGGCATAATTTTCATTCAAGAGAATTATGTTATTTAAAATCGGGTCATTCTTTTTGATATACGATAACAAATAATTTTGTTTTGAACATTTGAAAAAAAATTTATAAATATGTAATGTTGAAAAAATATTAAAATTTTCTTATTAATAATAAAATACAATTATTTTGAAATAATCAATAATTTATATATATTCATTTAAAACTTATTATTGTTATTATTATTATTATTTAATAAGTTTTTTATGTTGTGCTTTCACTCCAGTAGCATCACTGATCAACAATCAGAGTAGGTATTTTATTCCACTCATTTTACACCTGTATTTGTTAAATATCCATAAAATCATCAGCCAATCAATGTTTAATTATAACAAAGAATACACAAACATGCTTTGGTCTTGTTACACTTCTATCTAAAAGACGATGACCTTTTCTATTTATTTTCCAGAACAAGCACCTGCTTTGTTATTTTTTAATACTATATTATTATCTTCTATAAATAATTTATATTACAGGTTACATTTGTAAACCGCTAGTTTAGTTAGCAAAATAAAAATTTCGTTTTACTAAGATATGAAATTAAGAACTAGTCAGCAAATAAATAATAAGTTGACCTGTGGCCAGGTCCGAACCGACCGACTGTTTGAAATAAATTAATTTCCAGCTACAGAAACAATTTCAAATAATTTTAATATATCTATTAATGTAATAAAAAACAGATATGGATATAACATAAATATTTTTAATTTTATTTTATTTATAATATATATGTAAGACCAGACTGTGACGTCATGAATGGCTGGATGACGTCATATAATTTTAAATCAAGAAAAAACTAATAAATATGATTTTTCTCGAGGATAAAACCAATACAAAGTGCATGATTCGTGGTGATATATAAAAAAATCTCCTTTGGTGTGAAAATAACCCTTTCCTTCCTATCGTCGATCGCTAATACTACCACTTCCGGTTTCCGGAATTGCACCAAAAGTTGATCAATTCATCCCACTGATGCATTAAGTAAATATACCAAATTTCATCAAAATCGGTTGAGCCGTTCAGGCTGTACACATCTATACGGACGGACAGACATCATGCTAAAAATACTTTTTTCTGTTTAGAAAATGCATGATTCGTGGAGATATGTAAAAATCTCCACATGTGAAATTTGGTGTGAAAACAATACCTCCCTTACTATCGTCGGTCGGTAAAAAATAATATTTAATATTAATATATATATAGCCTATATATATTCAATTAATAAATTAATAATGATATATTTTTGAAAATTATCTTTCATAAAATAAATCAATACTTTAACGAGATATTTTAATTATTTTGTAATTTTATGAATTTAAAGAGAAAAGCAAAATGATAGCACTGAATGTTTTTTAAATCTTTCCTATCTTTAATAGAAATTTTCTATTTTACTTTAATAAACTGATTTTTATATTCATATATTTTAAAAACCACTATCTACTTTTTAAAATAGTACAGATTGTAATAATTTAAACAATTTAAAAGTTTATTCATATTTTACAGGTAATAATATTCAAAATCTTCTATATATATATAATAAAAAGCTTTTGTCTGCACATTGCTCAGAATTTAAAAATTTTGCATATCTCCACGTTTCCTGACCTCTAGAATCCAAAATTGTCTTTAGAATTTTTCATCTTTCTCTGTCTGTATGTATGTATGTCTGTCCGGAAAATTGTGACTTAATAGACTCGAAATTGGCTGAACTACTATGAAATTACATTACAATTTTCTTATATACCTCTATTTGAACATAAGCTATATACTATAGCATTATCTATTCAATTTCCGCAGAAATTAATTTTTAAAAATGTATATAATATTTTGTTGTTCATTCAGGTTCTATCGTGGTTAAGCGAAGATTTCGATTAATTTCCTACAATGAATATAAAATAAATGATTCTAGCATTTCCCACAAAAACATTACAATATTTAAATTTTTATTTTAATTTCTAATATTCAAATATAATTTCAATTATTTAATTTATTCTAAAAGTTCTCATTTTAATTAATTTAATATAATATTTAAATCACATTTATCTTAAATTATTAATTTTTTTTAATTATTCTTATTTTATTTGAACATTTCTTCTTTTCTATTTAAAAGTGAAGGGTATAAATTTTATTTATGTTTAATAAAATAAAACAGAAATAATTTTTCTTAATCTTCTATGAAGTCAAAAATATATTTAAAACTTAAATTAAAATGACTAAATTAAATTGTCTTTGTTTTTGTTGTTAGTTTCATTACTTAATTTTAAATTACTACTACATTTTAAGAGAGAAATGATTTATAGATTATATAAAAATCAAAATTTTTTAGACAAAGTTAAAGTTTTATAAATCAAATAAATGAAAACCTAGTCTTTTAACCAAATAATACTTATTGCTTCGGGGGTACAAGGTACTAGGTACTAACCGGCCGAAGGTGGTCTGAGCAGTGAGAATAAGTATGAATTCAAATCATTATCAAATTATTGAAATTGTTTAAGGCAACTATAATAAACTAAAATGATAAATATTTTCTTGGAAACTTTATTAAATAAATCATTTTAATTTAAAATGCTAAGTGAATAAAAATAAGAATGATTATTTGAAAAATATTTTGTAATTAATTAATATATAATAAAATATAAGTATTTCCACTGGCGGATTAAGTTGATTGGGGGCCCCGGGCGGTAAAATTGAAATGGGCCCTCTGTTATTTATAATTATAATTGAAAGACAAATTTTGTTTATATTATAATTTAGGCTGTTTTATACTTACATATATAGTACTTATGTAAAACATACATAATTTTTACTGTAGTCGCCGAGACCCAAAATTGATTATTTTTTCTTAAGTTAATCGGGGTTCAAACACGACCGAATAAAGATCTGTTATTCAATAAAGATCTGTATCAAGAATAACTTGTTTTATTTAAACTCCGATTATCCATAAACTCAACAGTTTGTTTAAATTTTTTTTAAGGAAATATTTTTATTTATGTTTCGGCGGGCCCCGGGCGGCCGCCAGGTCCGCCCGGCGTTTAATCCGCCTCTGAGTATTTCTATTCTATATATTCATTTTTATGATACTATTTGTTTTCAAATTGTATCTTTGATTAGTAATATTTATATCATTATAAAAATTCAACTAAATTCGTTGAAATAATTAACCCTTAATGAACTAATTCCTCCATACTCGCGACATTAAGGGTTTTAATATAGAGATGGATGACAAATGAGTTATTTTTATTGAAAGATTTTCAAATAAATTTAATATTTTCATTATTGATAAATAATATCTAAACTATTATTCTAATATATAATTATATACAGAAATGTATTATAATAATATTGTATAAACATAGGGATTCGAGCTTCTTTCGAAAAGTTTCTTATTTATTTTTTTAACTTATCTACTTTAGAAGACATGCGTAGTGTTTAGAGAGTTTAGTTTCTTTTAAATTTATTATTTTATTTTTAAATTATAACTAAATTGTATATTGATAACAAATAAATAAATGATAAGATTTGCAAAAATAATGTAATAAACTAATGTTTTGGGAACGAGGACGTCATCTTTATTGAAATAGACATTTTATGTTTTGAGGTAAATTATATCATATATTTAATACTTCTTTGAATAATTAACATTCAATTATTCTCTTTTGATAGATATGGTAGTGTTCTTATTTCGAAAAATATAAATAATTCTACCACTTCGTTAATTCACAAATAATAATAATAATATTTTTTTCAATTGTACATGTATATATCTTGATCATCTATTGAGCATATGAAAAATATTTTCATTAACTTCATATCATTAAAATGAGTTCATTAATTCGTTGATAAGTTATAATTTTGCTAATCTTAGCAATTATTTTTTTTTATATTTTTTATTTTGAGAATATTTTTTTCTATTGGGATTTTTCTCGAGACAAATATTGCAATCTTTGTACTAACTGATTTGTTTTTGTTTTTTTTTTTTTTTTGATAATCTTCATATTATATTTTTTGATCAAGGAAAAATGATATTTTTAATTTCTTTATTGTAAATAAATTTTACATTAACAATTTCGTAATATAATATTTATAATATTATAATTTTGTCGTAAACCTAATTTATTTTTAAAAATGTCTTCTTTGCTGGTTTTATTTATCTAATAAATGGAATAAAAATTAGAATTATTAATTAATTAATTAATTATATATTAATCATTTATAATTTCAATAAATAAACATAGATAGATATTCTTAATTGGTTTGTACAAAACTGATACATATCAATAAATAAATAACCTTTTGAAAAGGGTGACATAAAGTAAGACGGAGAAATAGGCCAGGGTGGTTTCTTAGGGGAAATGAGGATAGGAATTACGAGGAAGGAAGGCGGAGCAAGTGGGGGCGAGGCCGTGGTTTCAAAGCTAAGTGAATTTAGAATAGAGAGGGTACGATTCACATTATAAAAAGCAGAAATGTTTAAATATCATTTAATGTTTTCATTTAACTCGTCCAAAGTGGAATGCCGTCATTATTCAGAAAAAAGAAATATAATGATTTTTATTGTGAGAGCTCTGAATTTTTACCTTTAAAGGATAGTTTTTATGATAAAGAAAGGTACTGTATTCAATTTAATCATTTAATTAGATATTTTAAATTTTTGGTTGAAAATTAAAAGTAAATTTGAAAATGAAAACATTTTAGTCTTGTTATTTGTTTTATTCAATTATTTTTTGTCTGAAAATAATTATTTAAAAAATAATTTTTTTTTAAATATTTAAATATATATATAATTAATTCACCCTTAATTATTAAAATAAATTAATAATGATTCTACATTCCATATAGAAATATTAAAATATAATGGACTTTAATTTATATTTTAATTCTGTGATATTTAATTGTACAATTGTACAGATTAACTGTTGATATTTACTTTTTAATAAAAATATATATTATCTTATAAGTGCATCTTAAAAAACAAATTTTTTTTATTTATTTAATTATGCATAAAAATATAAAAAACATTTTTATTACTAATATCTGATGGTATTATTATTATTTTAGAAAAATTATCATTTTATTAAATTATTGCTTTATATATATGTATATATAAATTATAAATATTTAAATGGAAATAAATTAAAAAATCATTAGGTAGATCCAATTCGATTTTATCTAAAATATTTGTTTAGATTGGAAAATGAATGTAACTTCCATCTCCAAACCACTATTCAAAGTTAAATATCGAATTTGCCCCGAAGGATCGTCTCTGTCAGAGAAATAAATATTTTATAAACTAGTAATTTCAATTTTGAGGATCATTTCATCTTTTTTTATTTTCTTTCTCTAGTAATGATTATAAATCAAACTAATATTAAAAATAATATTAATCATAAATAAAATTTGATACATACTATAATAGACATTAAAGATGAAAATTTAACACATAAATTACTTAACATTTATTTTTAAGAAATGTATATATATATATATATATAACATTCATAGTTTAATCAAAGGGTTGATTTAGTATAAGAAAATATAATATAATATATATTTTATAAGAAAATAATATTTTATCTTGTAAATTGGTTAATTTGACATTTTTTAAATAATTTTTCATTAAATTTTCTCCTTGGCCCTTTCATCTCCTTAAGTAAACTTTTCTTCACATTGTTTATGATCGTTCGATCATAGTACTTCTTTTATTTATATATATATGCTTCTTTTTATAAGAATAAATATGAGATTATTCTATCTATCAATCTCTGTGGCTCTACGGAACTCGAAAGTTCTTGGCCCCAGCAACTACATTTCTCCAAGTATCCCTATCCTGAGCCAACCCCTACCCTCCCCCGTCTCTCTGACATCTTCATATATTGTCCACCTACCGCGTCTTTGGTCTTCCAGGTGGACGTTTCCCAATCGGTATTCCCACCAATATATTTTTCGCTCTTCTTTCTTTTCCCATTCTAGCTACGTGCCCTGCCCATCGCAGCCTTCTCGATTTTATAACCCTAACTAACTATGTCTAGAGATACATAGAGGTGATGTGATTCCTCGTTATGCAGACTCCGCCTTTTCCCGTTGACCTCATCTATTTTTGGCCCATAAATGCTGCGAAGAATCCTATTCACAAATACTCGAAATCTACTCTCGTCTAAATCATATTTTTTTTAATTTCCATTACTAAGTTTTGGAATGCCCGTGGTTTATATAAGCTACGTAGATTCCATGTTCCTAATTTCAATTTCCTCATTTTACTAGCCCTGATCTCTCTATAATGTGGTTATTGTTTCATGATTTAATTTTTTGTGGAGAAGATAAATCACCCCTTCGTCCAACCTCCAATTGGATGAACAGCTGTAATGGAGAAAATTTAAGATTTACATTTAATTATAATAAAAGAAGAGGAAAACAATAAAAATGTATATTAAAAATACGGTTAATCAATATATGAGATTATTATAATATAATAAATAGTATAATAAATATCTTTTTATTTATTTTTTGAAAACTATTAATTAAATACATACTATTTCCATTCATTATTAAAAATATCATTTTTACTCTTAAAATGTTTTTAATGCCTTTAACACAACAATAAAAGCTATTAAGTTATTCTATTATTTTGTTTACTAATTCACAGATAAATATTTTAAATCCTATAAAAAGATTAAATTGTTTGAGTGCGTATTTCTTTAATAGAAGAATGTAGGATCGATTAATTGAAAATGGTTCTGTATATCTATTAGAAAAACAATACAATTCTCAGTAGACCTTAGGTAGGGAGGACTAGAATAGTTATCTTTCTATGCATTTGGACGTTGACTTTTCATTCTTTCTTTGAATGCTCTCCTATTAAGTTCCACGATTATGAGTAGCTCAGACAAAAGCAATCCCAAATTTGAAACATGGACTTTGTTTCAATTTGAAAAATATATTATTCAACTTATTAAGAAACCTTCTGGATGGTAATAACACTCGATTCAATTATATCATATTTTTAAAATTGTGCATTCAATTTCTTAAAATCAAAAAAAAAATTATTTTTATATCTTTTATAAATAATAATAATAATAATAATTGTTTTTAATTTGTTTCTTTTCTTTTAGGTATAAGGTAACGGTGGTTCCAAGAAGTCCTGAAGGAGATCGATTTAATGATGGCAAAGAATTCTGGGATCCATTCCGGGAAAGAGAAAATCTTGAACATCCTACATCGTAAGTTTTTGAAAATGTTTTATTATAAAATATCTATCAAGAAAATAATAATAGGTTTTGTAAATAAAAAAATTTATTTAAAAAATAATATAAGTATTCCTTAATATAATAGATAAATTACAAATTTCATTTCAGCGATTGCGATACGCTTACACATCTGCTTAAGGCCTCCCTTGGAACTGGAATTCTTGCTATGCCAGTAGCGTTTAAGAATGCTGGACTTTCTGTTGGAATCTTTTGTACAATTCTCGTCGCATTTGTTTGTACCCATTGCAGTTATGTCTTAGTTAAATGTGCACATGCACTTTATTATCGGACGCGAGTGTCACACATGTCTTTCGGTGATGTTGCTGAAGTTGGATTATCCAATGGCCCTCCGGTAGTTCGACCATACGCCAAATTCTTAAGGTAATTTTTAATTTAAGATTCTATTAAAAAATATCTTCTAGTTTGATGTTTGATTTTCTATTCACTTCTACACTAAAGAAATTAACTAATTTTCAATTAAAAAGAAATAAATTAAATTGAAATAAAGAATCAACGACAGTTTGAGAATATCCTCTACTATAATGGAAAATTTTTAAAAATTATTTGCTAATCTTAAAATTTCTCTATTTAAACCCATCTTCATTCAATGTTAACTTCCCTCTCCTTAACTTTTTTTCGGATCTCCCAACTATTCTAATGACATTTGGCTTTCCTATAAATACATCTTTTATCTTTTCTATAATCTTAATTAGCTTTAGAGATACATATGGCTAATCATATTTTTCAATACTATCAATATATATATATATATATTTTCAAAACCAAAAATATTACCATTGTATATATTTTGATTTAAATAATTTAATTCAAGATTAAAATTCAACGATTCTGAGAATCATTAAGTTGTTTTGAAATTTACTTATATAAATGGGAGAAAAATGGTATAAAGGTATGCCCGAAAAAAGATAATTTATCAATTTGTAGAAAATTCACTAAAAATATTTTTTTCTTTTTTATTATAAAAAATATAGAAACAGAATATATATAGAAAAATAAAAAAATAACATAAAAAATTGAAGTTTCGATTTATAAGATATATCAGATTATATACAGATAAATTTTTTTCAAAATACTTGAGAAAAAAATATTAAGAAAAATTTAAAGAAAAATTGAACATTAAATCATATAATAATATTGAGTTATTAATTTTAATATTATTTTGCTAAATTATTTTTCTGTACTTAAAGCCTCTAAAAAAATAGAAATGTCATTTCTCTCAATCTTCGAAACAATTTCATTTCATACTTGCATGTTATTGTTATTTATTTATTTCATTACAAAGTAATATTCCCCCAGAAAAAATTTTGACAAAATAAATTATTTCTTTATTCATAACGTTTATACTATACTTATACGTAATTTAAAGATGTTTTTTTTATTTTAGGTTCTCAGTTACAAAACTCATCACTTTTAAATTTATTTTTTGCACAATATTTGGGAGGGGGGAGGGGGCACGTGCTATATAAATAAAATATAAAAAAATTAAATTTTATTTATTTAATTAAATTTAAATATTAATTTTTATATATTTGTAACGTTTTCTAATTATAATTTTCCCTTTATGATCCAATATTTAATAGGATAACATAAGATGATATTTTTATTGCTTTACAAATTAATTCTTATGAAAATCTTGATTTTTTAAAATTCAATTTTTTTTTTATTTTCAGAGCTACCATTGAATATGGATTATTTATCACTTACTTTGGTACTTGTTCTGTATACACTGTTATCATTGCATCCAATATTCTTCAGGTAATTTATCAACCGTTTTAATGATATTTTTATATAAATATATTTTTATATTAAATTTCCTTTTTATTTTATTTCAGGTGACAGACTATTACCTCGGTTATAATTTGGACCTTCGCCTTATGATTTCAATATGGCTTATACCTCTTATTTTATTAGGATGGGTCCCTAATTTAAAATATTTAGCACCCTTCTCTTTGGTTGCTAATGCGTTTATGCTCATAGGATTATGTATAACCTTTTACTATTTAGTTATTGATATGCCTTCCATTAGTGAACGTAACCATTATGCACCAGCATATAATTTAACACAATTCTTCAGTATTGTTATCTTTGCTATGGAAGCAATCGGAGTGGTAAATATAATTATTTTAACTGTTCTAGTTATATATGTATATTGAAAAAAAAATTATTTATGTTAGAAATTAAATAATATAATTTATTGATGAAATTAATTTCATTACTTTCAAATTAATTCAATAAGAATTCAATAATTTCAAACTTAGTATAGGTAATTAAATATGAAAAAAATAAAATTTTTAGAAGATTGCAAGTTTCTCAATCCTTTATTTAATAAACTAATAAATAAGATTGAAGAATTTATTTCAATAAGCTCATCAAAAAATTAACTATTTCATTAATGTTAATTATCTTTACATACGATATAATTTTGTTTCCCAAATTTCCAAATTCTATAAAAAATTCATTTCTTTTTTAAATATTTTTTTATATCCTATATTTTGGCCTTTTTCTTCACTTTCTAAAATTTTATTTTCATTATATTTAAATATTAAATATTATTTATAAATAAAATACCATATATATTAATGTTCAATAAATAAATCTTGAAATATATATTATATTTAGTAATTTTTCACTTTCAGATGATGCCTTTGGAAAACAATATGAAAACACCACAGCATTTTGTTGGTATATGTGGTGTTCTTAGTCAAGGCATGTCTTTTGTTACCTTGATTTATATCTTTTTGGGTTTTCTTGGATATCTTAAATATGGAGATGATACTTTAGGAAGTATTACCTTAAACCTTCCAATCACTGAAATGTAAGAATTATTTATACAATATACATGTTATACTATAAAATATAAATAAATAATAAGTATAATAATGTAAATAAAAAAAAATTCTTTTTTTAGCCCCGCTCAAACGGTTAAAATTTTGATTGCTCTGGCTGTTTATTGTACTTACGGTCTTCAGTATTATGTATGTTTAGAAATTGCTTGGAATGCAGTGAAAGAACGATGTACATCAAGACCTAAATTTTGGGAGTATGTTGTACGTTCCGTTTTGGTTGCCGCATCAGGTAAAAAATAATATTTTAATTTTTAAATGATCCTTTTTTTAATTTAAATAAGTATAATACGAATTTATATAATAAATTATTTGATTTTTCAGTTTTACTAGCTATTGCAGTACCAACAATTGGACCTTTTATTGGTTTAATTGGAGCTCTTTGCTTTAGTTATCTTGGTCTTATAGTGCCATGCTTTATTGAGGTGGTTGTCTTCTGGGACAATGATGGATTGGGACGCTTTTATTGGAGACTATGGAAGAATGTAGCATTATCACTATTTGGAATCATGGCTTTAATTTTTGGAACTTACACTTCGGTGATTGACATCATAGCTGCATATTCGTCGGATCCGTCAAATTCAACATTAACAGAAGAACTAACTACACTGTCTACACTACTACCAATGAATATTAGCACAACAAATAAGACAGTTTAATAACTATTTTATCATTTTTTTACTTCATTATCTATTTTATTATTTTAATATCACAAGTAAATACCAAATTTGATATGGTATTGAAATAACATATCATCTAAATTTAAACCGGACTTATGAATACTTTAAATAAAAAATTTTAGAATGAAAATTGAAAAAAAAACATCTATATTGTATTAAATGTAATTTTGATAAATTCAAAGGTCTGTACAATATTTATATTTTATATATAAGATCTGAAATATATATTTATATATATTAAATTATATATACATATATTCATGAATATTGGGAGAACTTTTAATGTAAGAAATTTTCAATTTTCATTCTTGAATGTCATTTAATAATAACATTAAAAGAAAGGAACAATCATTTTTATATAACTTTTTTTATTTATTTATTTTTTTTTAGGGGGGTAAAAACATTATGTTTTTTATGCAAAATAAATTGTAATAAAAAATATAATTAATAATCGATATTACTTGAAAGTTAAAATTGAATCTATATTTCTAAAATAAATTTTAATTAATTTTATAAAGAGTGCAAAGAAATATATATACATATTTTTACTTATTTTATTACCATTTTCATGAAGAGAAACTACATTATGTTTCAATTTCAAAAAAAAACGTACAAAAACGTTTATATGGTATTATTTATATATATTTAATGGTACCTTATTTTTCATATTATATTTTATTAAATATATATATATATGTTCATGATTGTTTTTTTATAAATACTTGATAATGTTTTAGATTCTTGGCCAAAGAGCTTAATAGTAAGTTTTTTAATAAGCTTTTATAAAGAGTTATTAAAAAGCAGGTTGTTGAATTATTGTCTAGCATTATTAAATAATGCTATGTAAAATTGCTTAATAGATCATTTTATTCTTTACTAGTAACATTTGTAGAAATTACCCCTTGATTGTTTTTAGATTTATTCTTAACATGTTCTTAAATTAGAAAAATATAAAATAATTTTAATTTAATGTTCAAATAATTCTCAAATTATAAAAAAGGGGTACATAATAAAAATCTATGAAATATGTAATAGCAATTACATTCTTGATTGTGTAAAATATGATATATAGATTTCAATCTAAAAACCTTTTCTCAAGTTATTTTAATTTTTAGTTTAATTTATTAAAAATTTATTATATATATATATATATATATATAGTTATTTATTTTAACTATAGAACGAATTAAAAGTCGCCTTTATCTAAAGTCCAAATCTACTAAAAAACCAATGTTTAGAAATATAGAATTTTTCATGTCTATTTCACATTATATTTTATTTATATTATACAAAATTGAAATAGCGTGAAATAGACAATTGTTGAAATTAAAAAATATTAATATTTTTAGAAAATTAAAGTAAATATAATATTTTTTATTTAAAATTAGTTTGAATCTTGTTGATAGATATAAATTTTAAAATTTTTACAGTATAAATTGTTTATTTATATTCTTATTAACATATACATGTATTTATAATTTTAAACAAATTGAATGTATATTTTTTAAAAATCATGAAATTTTGGACTGTTTTATAATTTTATTTTATTTTATGAATAAAGTTCCTTTTTAAAATTAATTAATTTATTAGTATAACCATTTTTTCATAAAAGTTATAAACCTTTTATTGGAATCAGTTGAAAATTTTCAATAAAACTGAAAGGGTCCTTAAGAGAAAATTGATACATATAATTTTTCTAAAAAATACTAGGCCAAATTTAATTTTTAAAAATTCTCTTATTTTTTCAATATATTTAATATAATTATTTATTTTGATTTAATTTGAATAATAATATTTAGAAAAAATTTATTGGAGGCAGGGTAGCCGAGAGCGTAGGATACCAACTTTCCACGCAAGAAGTCGGCGTTCGATTCCAGCTAAGAACAAAAAATTTTCAATTTAATTTAACATCAGCTGCTTCCGGCAAGCCCCACCATGGATGTCACCTTGTCGTGTTGGGGGGCTTCGACTTAACTAAGAACATCCACGTCTCGGAGATGTCAGCAATCTACTCAAGAGACGCAAATCACAATTGCTCAAAGAACCACACACAGCCTCGAAAATTGGAATGATTAACACATTGACGACACGGCAACGAACCTATTACGGCAAATTTGTTAAGATTCGCCGTAAAAATGCAACGAACACGTAGGAAGAGCCAACGCGGAAGGGCTCTTGAGAATATAGCCCAGGATGGAAGGCCAGCAACACAAGAGACTAAGCCACCGAAAAAATGGGCTGACTGCTGGGCGTACTCTTCCCAAAAAAAAAAAAAAAAAAAACTGAGGATAGTGAAGAAGAAAAATTTATATTAGGAAATATTAAAGAATAATATATAGAACGTGGTAAATTCTAATTTTATGTTAATAAGTTTCGGATAATTAAAGTAGCATATAATTCCAAATACGGTCAAATATTGTTCAGACCTCAAAATATTTACACAATCAAAATTTTTTTAAAACGGGTAAAAATTATGTTTTTTTGACATTATTATTTCCTTTTTAGATAAATGGTAATTATCACTAATTTTAATCGAAAGTAATAGTTAATAAGTATTGCTATAGAATCAATTTTAATAAATAAATAAAGGTTAATTAAATTATATAGTAGTATTGGCAAGTTTTTCTTATGGAATTTTGTATAATATAAAATTAGATTAACCATTTATGTCGACTTTCCTGACATCAAAAATATTAAATGTTTTATCATAAATATTATGAAACTTTTCCACATGGTTTTTTTAAAAAGTATATTTTGATATTCTTTATCCATCCATAATGTTTTACTGCTCTAAATATTTTTAATAAGTTTCCTAATAAAAAGTAAATCATATATCAATATCTATAAGAGCCTTATCGTTATCAATCGGGAAAAGGTGTTCTGACAATGGATATCAAAACAATTATAAATTTTAATATTTCGAAATGAAGAATCCCAAGTTAGTGTATAAGTTTAATATTAAATTAAATACATTTTGTCAATTTTATATAAAAGTTATATAATGTGAATTTTCGTTTATCAGTATAAAAAATAAATTATATAAGAAAATAAAAAGCATTGTATGTTAACTTAATTTATAATTAACTTTAAAATATACATATTTATTAACAAAAAACTTAAATTTTATTGTGATTTGGAATAATTTTTTCTTTCTAAAGGTGAATAATTTAGAAGCTTTTCAATTAAATCTACATGTCCAAGAAGCATTCTTCTACAACAATATCGTTTTAGTCCGAGGGCATCTAAAGCATCTCTGAAAATAATAATAATAATAATAATAACGATTAATATTATTAATTGAAAATATTTATTCCTAAAATTAAATGTATATATTTTATATAAGTCCAGTATAATATCATATCCTTATCAATCTATCCTTAAATTTAAACAATTTAAATAAAATAAAAATTTATTATTTATTTAATGATTATTTTCAATAAAATTTTAATTTATTTAATTTCTTATATAAAAGGTTTGTATTGTCAAAATAGAATATAATTTCGATTTATTTTAAATTGTTTTATGATCCAAGAAAATTAATTAATTTATAAATAAAATAGTATTAACATTTAAAAATTAATATTTACCCTTCTGTATATTCAGCTTGTAATAAACCTAAATAAGATTCCCATTTATTACCAATCACTTTACCACATGTGAAACAACGAACTGGAATGATCATTTTCTAAAATTAAATTCACAAGAAAATAGGTTATTCAAATTTATAAAAAAATATAAATTTAATTAAATTAATATTTTACAACTTACATTTAATAGAATTATAAGTTAAAAAAATATAATATAGAAAATTTAATAATTTAAAGTTCAGATATATATATTTTAAAGAATTTATAATTCTTTCTCTCAAGTATGTGTAATACAGTGTAATATCGGATTTGATCGGATTGTATCGGATAATATGGATTGATATGGATGGTCTGTGCTGGTCTGTGCGGGCAACGTTTGTTTATATCAATACATCTGAATTTAACAACATTTAAAAATTTTAGGGTTTTTAGTTTTAAGATGTAGTGTTTTTAATATTCATTTTTTTGACATTAGTGCATTTAATTTTCCTACCTTCATATTTATTTGATAATTTATTTAATTCTTAAGTACTTATGTTTATAACGTTTAAATTATTTTTATAAATTAACATGTCGGAAGAAAACAAGGTAATTTATTACTTTTATTGTTATTTATCCAAAAACTATTGATAAATATGTATTTTTTAGGACATTAAAAATGAACATATTAACCTCAAAGTATTAGGACAAGACGGCGCTATCGTTCAATTTAAAATTAAAAAAAATACTCCTATGAAAAAATTAATGACTGCATATTGCAGCAGAGTGGTATGCATTTATTACACCATTTTTATTAACATTAATATCATTAGAAAATATCCATTGATATTTGCAGTTGTTAATTTATTTGATACTTTCAATTCTATATATTTATGATGGTTAATAAATTCTCTTTCATTCCTTACCTAAGTATCTATTAATTTTATAATTAATAACAATTCTTTTACTCTTCATTCAATTATTTTACTGAAAAATGTAATTTACAATAATTAAAATGTGTATTTATTTTTTGAGAATGGCAGATAATTTTATGATTTTTAATGTTAATAATATCCATAATTTAATAAATGAAAAAAATGATAAACATTTAATATAACAATTAGATTTTTTTAAAATTATTTTCAATTTCAATTATCTCATACGAGGAAATAATAATAAACAGACTATTATAGAAGAATCTCTCTTTTGACAACATCTAGAATATTATTTTATTCAAATTAAGACTAAATATTTAAGGAGAATGCTGTTTCAGAGCAAAATGATAAACATTAGATATTCCTGCTAAGAGTAATATTAATATTTAGATAATATTTAATATTTTTGTACATCAATTATTTGAAGACCTAAGGAAAGTAAAAAATTGTCAATTGTCATATTAAAAGGTGCTTATTTCTTAAAAATTATTATCCAATATTATCAAAATTAAAATATATAAAACACTTATTTTTTCCTGGGGTTTTAAAAGGGAATGAGGCGTGATCTATGATTTTGGAAGACGAAAATTGATTTAGAATATTAGAAATAGGTATTATTGTAACATTTTTGAGCCACAGGGATATATATATATATGATTGCTATATTTCTTGTTTAATGAATAAAAGTTATGATCGAAATTGGCTTTATTGCTTTTCTGCACCAATCTACAGACTATTGCTGTTTTGTTTTGTTTTTTAAAAAAATAGACTTCACAGTGCTTTAGTGGTTAGCACTACAGTCTATCACGCTGAAGACTCAAGTTCGGGCGTAGGGAAATTCAATAATAAATCTTTTATCTTGAAGCATTTAATTGACAATTTTTTTTATGAAGTAAATATTTTCTTTTCCTTTTAATTTATGTAATTTATTATAAATGGATAACATGGCCCGTTGCTTTATATTAAAATGAATAAAAAATAAAATAAAATATTTTATATTAAATATTTACATTAAGTTTATATTAAATTAAATATAGTAAAAATATAAAATTTGAAATTTTTTTAATTCCATTTTGACATAGTTTTTTATTGTTTTAAGGGTTTAGCTATGCAGGCCACTAGATTTCGATTTGATGGCCAAGCAATAGGAGAAGATGATACACCTTTTTCAATGGAAATGGAAGAAGGAGATACAATCGAAGTGTATCAGCCACAAACAGGAGGAGGAGGAGTTGCGGACTAAATATTTAATATATATATATAAATGTATTAATTATCTATTAATGTTAACTATTCCTTCAACAAGTTTTTCTCTATTTTATTAATTTTAATATAATAATTTTAAATTTAATGAAATTAAGACTGCACTTTAATATAAATATTAATCAATAATTTATTTAATTTACCTTATAAACATTTAAATAATAATTCCAAGAAATTTTATGTGCAGTCTCCAAACTATATAATAATCAAGTGAATATTTTGTTTCGCTCATATAAAGAGATGAATTCTTATTCATCTTTAATTGAATAAATATTTTTTTATAAATAGTATTACTTTGTACGTAATCTTTTTTAAGTAATAAAGATTCTTTTCTATGAAAGTTGTTAATCTAACTTTGAATTTTTATTATTACATTAACATTTGCAAATGTCAAATAGATTTTAAGATTATTTATAAGATAATTGCAAAATAATTACAAAAAATATTTTTAATAAAATGTTTTATCTGGACATTTTTCCTCATAATTCAATCACAGTATCTCTATTTTTATAGAATTATTTTTTTCTAATCAAATTTTATCGATTTGAAAATAAAAATATTGCTTAGAAACTCATTAAGAAACTTAATTTAAAAAATGTGTACATACATATTTTTATTTTAGTTTTAAATAAGACTTGAAATATATATTATAGAATATAAATTTTAAAATATTCTATTTTAATACAGTTAATTCAAAATTTGAAATTTTTTTAGTTTAAACTAATGAAATGTAAAAATATTTAAATATTTTCAATTTTGTACGATGTAAAGGCAAAACTTGACTTAGAATTGTTTTGTTTGTTTGCATGTCTTAGAACAGATTTTTGAAGGAAAAAACAAACTATATTGTAAATCGACCACTAATTACAATGACCGAAATATTCTTTATAAACCAATAATAGAATGTAATTAAATTTTATTTATCTGGAGTATCTACATTTTATTTATGAAATTAATGAAAATATTTTCTGATTTGCTACACATTTATTTAAGCCTATAAAGGGATATCTATAAACGACGAGATGCAGAAAAATGGTCATTTTAAACCCCCTCAACTTCTGTCAATTACATAGTTTTTATATTTTTATAATTATATTATACTATAATATATAGTCAAATTTAAATTTATTTATGTTTATAATCATTACGCTATTGTTATTTATTTACGATTATACTTTTTAACATAGTATTGTGTGTTAATACTATTCCCCTCTGATACTTTTTGTTTTAGCATTATTCATTTCAAGCCTCACCTCTTTTCCAGCGTCTATTAATTTTTCTACCGCATCTTTAATTGAATTTGTTGAAACTACTATTATATTTAAATCTGCCTTCCATTCTCTACATATAAGTATTTAATTGTTTAAAAATTATATAATCTCTACCATTATCTGTGTAAATGATCACACTTAATTCGATTTTCAATCTACGAATATTTTCCCCTCAATTATATAATTTACCACTGAAGTACCAGTTGAGCCAAAAAATTAAAAATTCTAAATTTTCTTCCCTACCATTTCAAATTTTGAAACTTTTATCTTAGCAAAATTTAATCAGTTCCCTATCCTCCTTGTTTAACACTTGGACCAGCCTCTGTATATTCCTCTATGTCCTCGAGTTAAAATGTCAAAAACTTTTTCCAGGTTGATCCGACACAAAAGTTAAATGGAGAAAAATTTAATGATTTTGTAATTTTGACAATGCTTAACAAGAGCTGTTGAAGAAAAAAATATTAACATTTTAATTATCTATTCTTTTAATATATCATGTTTTAATCAATAGAGGGGATCTATATTTTTAATATTTATATTACTAATTTTATAGATTTTTTTAAAATTATCCTCTTGATTTAATTTATGGAGTATGGAAAAATATAAACTAAAAATGTTTTTGAAACTAAAAGATAAATTTCCATTCCTAATTTTGAACTTACCTCTCTTTGAATTTAATAATATTTCTTAATCTCAAAATTGATATTAGTATATATTTAGGTATTGTTTAATTTTTATTAAGAAAAAAATTATTTATACTAATATAAATTATAAAAAAAACAATCTAGAGCCGCCAATCTATTTAAGCAGAGATTTTTGTTAATGATGATCAGTTGTGAAAAAGATCTCTCAAATTGTTGCAAACAGGGGGGGGTCTCTCTTACGGCAGAGAAATTTCCAGTGTGACAATGCATGCATGCATCACTCGAGGCCGCTCGAGGCGCTGCCGCTGCTAGCACTAATTTTAATTCGGTTTGTTTCGGTTATCCGAAAACACCCGAAAACATTTAACAACAGTTTGTGACTTGTGGACAACGAGCACTCGTCCCATTTAAAATATCTCTGCCAGGCATACGTAACGTGATCTGTCGCTGTCCAATTGCGTGCAATATGGTTCCTAAAGTAAGTTTAATTAATATTTTTACTATTATTGATGATTATTTTTTATTATAAAGTTATATAATATATGTACATATAAATAAATTTTTGATTTTGCAGGTTTTTAATTGTATTCAGAAAGATTGTATTACGAATTCTCTACCTGAAGGAGAACGAGGACACTTGTTCTATTTTCCAAGGTGAAATTTTTTAAGAGTGGGTAAAACAACAATAATTTAAAGTTGTTGTTTACCAAAAAATATATTAATAATAAAAGAAAATAATTTTATTAATTTTTTTAAATATTTATAGCAACACCTGTTAATACTACATCAGATGGTTTGGGCTTGGTATCAGAGAAGAGTGATCTTTTCGAATCCAGCCCTGCGAGAAGTATGTATTATATTTTTTAATAAAATTCATTAATCTTCTCCTAACTTTAAATAGATTTTTTATAATGATTTAAAATAAATTTTTAGTTTGCTTAGGCTTTTCTGTATTAATTCTTTGGAATTTTTTTTTAAACTTAATTAATTTTTGCAGGTGTTCAGCGGGACATACGCCTACACCATCTGAATTTTCTTCAAGAATAAAATATTTATCTCCCATGAAGAAAAGATTGTACCAAAGGTTCACCGAGGTCAAGCGACTATTGAAGCAAAATAGACATCAACAGTCAATTGATTAATTGAAAAATAGTGTAAATTTTATTTATGTGAAAAATTTTATATAATGTTTTATAAAGTTTTATATAATTATTATTGTATAATTGAAAAATAGTGTAAATTTTATTTATATGAGTAATTTTATACAATTTAAAAAAATGGATTCGTAAAGGGTTAGATTATAAATAAAATTAACATTATTTTTATATTATTATTGTATGATTGAAAAATAGTGTAAATTTTATTTATGAGAAAAATTTTATATAATGTTTTATAAAGTTTTATATAATTATTATTGTATAATTGAAAAATAGTGTAAATTTTATTTATATGAGTAATTTTATACAATTTAAAAAAATGCATTCGTAAAGGGTTAGATTATAAATAAAATTAACATTATTTTTATATTATTATTGTATGATTGAAAAATAGTGTAAATTTTATTTATGAGAAAAATTTTATATAATGTTTTATAAAGTTTTATATAATTATTATTGTATAATTGAAAAATAGTGTAAATTTTATTTATATGAGTAATTTTATACAATTTAAAAAAATGCATTCGTAAAGGGTTAGATTATAAATAAAATTAACATTATTTTTATATTATTATTGTATGATTGAAAAATAGTGTAAATTTTATTTATGAGAAAAATTTTATATAATGTTTTATAAAGTTTTATATAATTATTATTGTATAATTGAAAAATAGTGTAAATTTTATTTATATGAGTAATTTTATACAATTTAAAAAAATGCATTCGTAAAGGGTTAGATTATAAATAAAATTAACATTATTTTTATATTATTATTGTATGATTGAAAAATAGTGTAAATTTTATTTATGAGAAAAATTTTATATAATGTTTTATAAAGTTTTATATAATTATTATTGTATAATTGAAAAATAGTGTAAATTTTATTTATATGAGTAATTTTATACCAAGATTTAAAAAAATGCATTCGTAAAGGGTTAGATTATATATAAAATTCAAATTATTTTTATATTATTATTGTATGATTGAAAAATAGTGTAAATTTTATTTATGTGAAAAATTTTATATAATGTTTTATAAAGTTTTATATAATTATTATTGTATAATTGAAAAATAGTGTAAATTTTATTTATATGAGTAATTTTATACAATTTAAAAAAATACATGCATAAAGGGTTAGGGTTGTATTATTATTGTATGATTGAAAAATAGTGTAAATTTTATTTATGTGAGTAATTTTATATAATGTTTTATAAAGTTTTATATAATTATTATTGTATAATTGAAAAATAGTGTAAATTTTATTTATATGAGTAATTTTATACAATTTAAAAAAATACATGCATAAAGGGTTAGGGTTGTATTATTATTGTATGATTGAAAAATAGTGTAAATTTTATTTATGTGAGTAATTTTATATAATGTTTTATAAAGTTTTATATAATTATTATTGTATAATTGAAAAATAGTGTAAATTTTATTTATATGAGTAATTTTATACAATTTAAAAAAATACATGCATAAAGGGTTAGGGTTGTATTATTATTGTATGATTGAAAAATAAATAAATATGCCACATACAACATTATTCTTTTATTATATCCATGAAAATTATTAAAATTTTCACTTAAGTGAAAAATTATTTATTTTGTGATAAGACCAACAATTAAGCAATTTTCTAAAAAAAAAAATTTATTTCTGAAATGTCTGTTTTATATAGCTTTAAATAAATAATTTTTCACTTAACTGAAAAATTTCATAATTTTTTCATTCCTCCCGCTCTCATTCATTCAAAATAGATTTTAAAAATGGTGCCAGGCCGGCCGGTTTTTTTCTTAATTAGTTCGTGCATGCATCCGCATAGCAGCGCCAAACGCTGTTTCAAAAAAATATCATTGCGTGTCCACCCCCTGGTTGCAAACTTCATTAAATATATGTCATTTATGTCATATTTTTAATAAAGATTTTTATATTGAAACTTTTTATTATTTTTACTTAATTTTTGAATCATTTGACGATAATTTATCAATTTATTTGTTTAATAAATTAACATTTTAAAAATAAACTAATAAACAACTTATATTTAAAATAACATATTTTTATATATAAGTTGGACGAACATCGAATTATTTCATTTTTATCATTAAATCTTTTCATAGGTATATTATAAAATTACATTTAATAAAGATAATAAATTTAAAATATTAATTATTCGGTTTTAGTAAAAAAATGGCATCAAAAAACCCTGTAAAATCATCAAATTCAATAAATTTTAATAAATCACCTCCTCAAAAAACTCCATTCCAAACAAATTTAAATGATTTGTGGAATGTTTGTAAGTATTCATTTTAACTGTAAAACAAATTTTAATAAATTTTTTCTTTTAATGAATGTTATGATGCTTTTTAGGGAAAAAAAGTAAACCAGTTACAAATTTATTGAGAGATTTTTATTCAAATTCACCAAATCCTTTTGAAGCTTGTCTTGATCTTGTAATTAGTTGTGAAGATTTTTCAAATGCCAAACAAAATTCATTACCATTTACTAGTAAACTATATTTATTTACTTGTTAATTATTATATAGATGAAGTATTAACTTTAAACAATATTATATTTTAGTTTTGGAAGAGCTAAAATCTTATAATGAATCCTTCCAAGATCTGAATTGTCATTTTTTAACTTTTGAATTAAAAAATAAAGTCTTCGAACTCGTAGTTAAAAATAAAAATAATCTTTTTGTGAGAAATTTTTTTTCTTTATATTTGCTTCAAGAAGATAATCAGAAATTTGTTGGCGCTATTAAAAAACTTGTTAAACAAAATTTATATAAAGAGGTAATATATTTGTTTTTTTTAAGTGAAAAAGTTATAACATTAACAATATTTTATTATTAATTTAAAGGCATGTCAAGCTGCTCATTTATTACAATTACATAGCTATTTTGAAATTGAGGAATTCATTGTGCCATTGGTGTTTCAAGATAAACTTACAATTGTAGAGAATTTTCTCGATCATAGTGAGAAACATCAACATGAGCTTTTATCTTTCCTTGATAAGTTTATTGTAAAAGGTCATCCAACAGACGCACTTTATAAAGTTATCTGGTAATTAAATATATTAATGCTATTTTGTAGATACATTAATTCAATATCTTTTCATTAAAATTATAGTGATTTAAATATTGTTGGAGTAAAAGAAGAAAAATTAAATTATAAACCGTTTCATAAGTTAGTTGCCCGTTGGTCGAAAAAATATCGAATTCCTCCAAAATTAACTCCTAATTTTATTCGTCGAAGGGGTGAAGGAGCCATATACTATTTACTTTGTCGACGTTTTGAAAAAAATTCTTTAGGTATCTTAAAATTTTTTAATTTAGTAATTAAGTAATATATATTTAAAATGGAAGTATTTTAAATAGTAATAACTTTCTAGGACATGAAAGTTTTCGAGAAATGATAAGAGAAGCAGTTGGAGATGATGAACAATTAATTGATCATCTTATTTTAACATTAACTCAACAAGCTGATATGAAGGAAGCTTTATATTGGGCAAGAGAATATGACATTCCAAAAGATCTTTGGCCTTCCTGTCTTCAAGAATATGCTCAAAACTCTTCTAAGTATTAAATATAAATTTAATTTACCATTTAAATTACTTTCCTTAAAAAATATAAATTTTTTAATTTATATTTAAGAGAAGATATTTGTGATGAAGAGATCACTGATTTTAATGACATTTATCATACACTTTCGATTCCTCAAGAAAATATAATAATTGTTGATAATGAAGATTCTTTTAATTTTCTTCTTCTAAAAATAAAAGTAACATTAAATTTAAAATTTTTTTATTGTTATTACAAGTTATTATAATTTATTTAGTTGAAAAATAATTTCAAATAAATAAACATTTTTTTCATTAATCTATGTTTCCAGGGAGAAAACCTAGTTGCATTAGATTGTGAGTGGAAACCTACATTTGGAAGTACGATGAATAGTTTAGCTCTTTTACAAATTGCAATTCAAGATTATGTCTTTATTGTTGATGCACTCACAATATCTAAAAAGTATTTATTTCAATGGGATATTCTTAGACAGGAACTATTTGCTAATACAAATATCTTGAAATTAGGTAAGTTTTGAATCCATATACCTAGTAATAATGATAATATATAATATATTTTCCCTATTTGTATATTTTTAGGTTTTAGTTTTTCATTGGATCAAGTAATGATTCACCGTTTCCTGCCTGGACTACGGAAAATACCATTGCATGGAACTAGTTTTTTGGATCTGGCTTCGTTATGGACTAAATTAAATCAAAATTCATTTAAATTTCCTTATACGGGTAAACCTACATATTATTATATAATTTCCCAAAACAAATTAAAATTTTTTGAGATCAGGAAAAAAAAAATATAAATAAATTTTCATTGTAGGTAATGAAAATTCAGGCGAAAGTTTGAGTCATTTGTGTGGATTATGTCTCGGCCGACCACTTAATAAAGAAAATCAATTTTCTAATTGGGAACGCCGACCCTTACGACAAGCGCAAATCATATATGCTGGTTAGTTTAAAGAGAAAACTTGATTGATTTATTACATTGTACTTTGTCGAAATAATTCTCTTCACATTGCTTTAAATGTGACTATGAATATAGAAAGAAAATATTAACTAATATGTCTAGAAAATAAAAAGCACAATTTGTGAACTTACTATTTATTTATAATTATAGTTACTTTTAATAAAATTGTTGTATTTAAATATAAATTATATTTTCAAACTAATAGATAAAATTACATAAATTTTAAATTAATTATTATTATCATTAATTTATATCAATATATTAATAATAGGCCAGATTTCTTTGATATGAAATACTATTTATAGATTCTATATTTCTTTAGCTATTGATGCATATTGTCTGCTCGAAATATACTGGACTATTCATCAAGGATGTATTGACCAAGGTATTGATTTCAACGAAATTTTATATAAAAAAGGTGAAAAGAATAATAGAAAATCTAAACCTCATTCTAAAAAACAAGAAAAAGAACAAAGTAGTTCTAAAAAAAATCATGTTAAAGTATTAGCTGAATCTTCAACGCATAATGAAAATCCGGGGCCTTCTACCTTTTCAAAAAAATCAACTTTAACAAAAGTAACTCTTGATCATTTTTCTTAATTTCTTAGATTTAATTAACTACTTTTAAAATTTTTTCCAATATTATTTTTAGTAAATTTAAATCGAATTTAATTTGATTAAATTGATTTATATTTTAGCAAACAAAAATCCAACCACATAGAAATACAATAGAGAAGAATGAAATGCCAAAATGTGAAGATGAAAAAGTATTAAAAATGGAAATTAAACAAAAATCATTAGTAGTTAAGGATGCAAAATTTCTTATCGATACAATGGTTCAAGGGTTAGTTAGACCCCTCCGTAAATTAGGTATAGATACACTCGGTGTTTCTGAGATTATTGGAGAAGATTTTGCCCGAGTAGCTTTACGTGAGAATCGTTGTATAATTACTAGAGACTCAGGATTTAAAAGGGTAATTAGCATTTTATTTATATATTTGTAATTTTCTATAATTATTTTATAATAAATTGAACATATATTTTGAAATTACTTTTTTATTTCAAGTTAAGTCAAATACTTCCAAAAGATTTAGTTTATTCTATAAAATCAGATGGTATTAAAAATCAATTACTGGAAATTGTGAAATCCTATAATATTCATGTAATGGAAGAAGATATATTTTCTAGATGCACTGTAAGAAATTTATTTTTTATTTATATTTTTAAATAATTATTAGAATATTTAATTAAGGTTTTAACAATTCAATTATTTTTTTTCAAAATCTAAATTATAAAATTTATTATATTTTTCAGATTTGTAATTGTAATGAACTTAAACGTGTTCCCAGTAAAAAGTTGATAGATACTTTAAATATGAAAACGAAATCATTTACAAAACATGGTGTTGAGATCCAAGCAAATTTGGTTCCTTTAGATGTTTATCATAGAAAACCAATATTTAAAGTTTGCCAACTTTGTGGAAAATGTTATTGGGATGGATCTCATCAAGAACGTGTTTTTAAAGGCTTGATAGGAAAGATTGTTCAGCATTAAAGATATTAATTTTTTTTTTATATTTTAAATATAGTCTTTTGTGATATATATCAAAAGTGAGCATTTCATTAAATAACTAATATGTAATTATCAAATTAAATTCTTATCAAGAAGACAATATATGTATATTATAATATTACATGCATATATAATAATATATAGATTTGTTTTTATTTTCAATAAATTTATATAAATGTTTTTAAAAAATAATTTTTTTATTATTTAAATATATAATATTAATAAATTTTTAAAATATTTGAAAAAGTGTTGAAATTATTTTCCCTATCTCATAACCATTTTAACTTTCTACAGTTCCACTATGAAGACTAAAGGTAAAGAGAATTTATAAAAACAGTATTTTCCTCAATATGAAATTTATAAAAGAAAATATTTTATAATGTTCAAAAAAAATATGTTAAAACTACTAATACTTGCACATTTTATTAGGATTTTACAAATAATTTTCCCTAGACATTGTAATGTTTTTATTTTCAGATTATTCTGAATAATTGATATTTTATAGTGTAGTTGTTCTCAACCTTTTTAGACCAAACGCCCACTTCGAAAGGCCGGCTTCATAATTCCCCCCCCCCCATAAATTTTAACAAATAAAACTTCAAAATCATCTTATCTTCTTTTTTTTAGAACCATATTGAAAATTAGCTGAAGTGTCTCCACTCGACTATCTCGCAATTTGAATTGGATTAAATAACATAATATATTATATTTAAATTAAATTTAATTAATTATAAATTATAAATAATAAATATTAAACCAGCGCATGTTTGGCTTTTTGTTGATGGCACCACGTCACGTGTTGGCGCGTGAGATTTGCAGTGTTAAAAAATTAATTCTGGTAATTTCAGCGAATCAATCAAGCTGAAATTCTATATATAGCAGTTTTATACAATTATTAATCATGTGAAAAATTATCAAACATATATCTTTATTTTTACGGTCACTTTAGAGGAAAAAAAATCAAAACGTAAGTAATGACCCTCTCCCGGTTGAGCTACATTTCTCAAAAGTTGATAGAAAACTACGAATTTTGAATAATGCTCATGTACCAAATTTCATCATTCTAGCTCAAACCATACCTCATTTGGTATATTTACTTAATGCATCAGTGGGATGAATTGATCAACTTTTGGTGCAAATCCGGAAACCGGAAGTGGTAGTATTAGCGATCGACGATAAGAAGGGAAGGGTTATTTTCGCACCAAATTTCACATAAGGAGATTTTTTTACATATCACCACGAATGTATTGGTTTTATCCTCGGGAAAAATCATCTTCATTATGTTTTTCTTAATTTAAAATTATATGACGTCACCCAGCCCTTCATGACGTCACAGCCTCGGGTAACGCCGGCTACATCAGCTATATATTATAAATAAAATAAAATTAAAAATATTTATGTTATATCCATATCTGTTTTTTATTACATTAATAGATATATTAAAATTATTTGAAATTGTTTCTGTAGCTGGAAATTAATTTATTTCAAACCGTCGGTCGGTTCGGACCTGGCCACAGGTCAACTTATTTTAAAGAGTTGAAAATGATTTCGCCCCCTTTAAGAAGTCGCCACCCAGGGGGCGATATCGCTCAGGTTGAGAATTACTATTATAGAGCATAATGTCAGTTTTATATTTTAAAAATACTCATATTTGCTGTTAAGATTATTTACTATTTATTTGATACAAGACAAACACTTCGTTTATTGTATTTATTCCTAGGGAATGATGCAGCCTCACTAACAGTACCGATTGTTAACACAATTGAAATCATGATTGTGAACAACTCATCTATTTATGAACCTAGTTTAGGTTTGGTAAAGAAACATTCTTTTCAATTGTCATTATCATAGAATAGAAAATGTATTTTGGACTCTTAGAGAAGTGATTAAAATGTTTATTAATTTTATTGTCTTTTGTTAGTCATATTTTAGAATTGTTTAAATAAACTTAAAAATTTTATTTTTTTTTCCATCATTAAAATTTGCTAAGAATTCTAAGATTTCCAGTTAGGTTGTTTGAATTTAAATCTCCCTAAGAGATTTTTTAAATTTTGTGTTATAATTCTAAAACAATAAAATAAGAAAACTATAAAAGTAATACATATTTATTTATTTTTTAATTCTATAAATAATTAATATTAAATAATATATCTTTTTATAGGATTTGATTAAATAATGATAATATCTAAGATAGAGTACCGTTATCTTTATAGAATATTAGGATAATGGTTCAAATTCTTATAAATAGATAAATAATTTAATTGTACTGTCATACATTACATAATATGTTTTTATTTTTTTACTAATATATATTATTTACAAAGTCATCATTTAAATATATTTTTTCTAACGAAACATTACTATACTGCAGTGTTAAGTTTTTAACCTCTAATTTTGTTTTGTTATTTTATTTAAAATTTTTGATTGAATTTATATTATTAATAGAAAGTCATGGCACTTTCAAAACCATTTTTTAATTTTATGCAATTTTATTTTGAACAATTATTTAATCATCCTTTACGGACTAAATCTATTACAAGGTATTCAGAAAATTTCATTCTTTTTATAAACTTAATACACTTTAGATATTCTTATTTTTTTAATTTTTAATAGTTGTGTAATTGCATCATTGGGTAATTTATCTGCTCAATTTTTATATGGACCAAAACCTATTAATATACATAGTGTTAAAGCATTTGCATTATTTGGGTAAGTTTTTTCAACAAAGTATTTATTATTAACTTCTTAAAAAAATACTAAATCTTATCTTTACAGGTTATTATTTGGAGGAACAATTCCGCATTTTTTATATTTATTTTTGAATAAAATATATCCTTTGCGAAAACATGGAAAATATGGTTTTTTATTCCATCTCTTATTTGAAAGATTTATTTTTGCTCCAATTTATCAGGCAATATCACTGTATGCAATTGCAAGATTAGAGGTACAATAAATCCAATATTAATCTAAGTATTAAAAGATATGTTCATTATTTATCTATAAAATTTAATATATATATATATATGTTGGTTTAGGTTTCCGTGAATGTTATTGTTATTATTATCAGATTTATCAGGGATATAATATATTTTTGTGAGATTGTTTTCTCGACGTTTCGGCACCCATTTTGGCTCCATTTTCAAGAGATTATTTAGATGGGAATATTTTTGGGATTCTGGGTCTTAGTCTGTGTGACCAAGGGTTAATATCGGGATTTTGGATTGATAGGTTGGGTGGTTTTGTACTCACTGCGTTGCTGTAGAGCTCCGAAGAATCCTGGGCAATCCTGAGACCGGCACACGTCCGCACTGGACAACAGTCCGAGGCCAAAAAATATATATATATATATATAAATATCACATATTAATATTTTCATCAGTTATATAAATTATGTAAATTTTATTTACTAATATTAATACTAATTGTAAGAGAATTTAATTATTAATTTATTATTTTATTTTTTAGGGTAAAACTCACAAGGAGGCCCAAATGAATGTAAACAATTTATATATGAAATCATTACAGGCAAACTTGAAAATATTAACATTGTCTCAATTTATTAATTTTCGCTATGTTCCACCAGAGGTAAATATTTTTTTAATCATTTTATTAATATACGTAAATATACCTATAAATAATTACCGTTTTCTTTTTCCTTCCCGATGGTATTTAAAGGGTTTTTTAAATATAAATATAATTATAAATTCACCGCAATTATACTTACAAATATATAAGTACTTATAATATATTATATATAATAATAGTGCTGTCAACAGACTATTGCAAAATCAATTTTTTTTTTTTAATTTTCAATCGGCATTTTTTTCTAAAAAATCAAATTAATGCAATTTATTTTAATTTTTTACCTATAGGGAATTTAGGTATTAAGCTGATAATGAACTTTAAAACTTCAAATTAGTTTTTTTCAAAAGATAATTTTTCCGAATTAAAATTTTTTTTCATCGTAATTTTAGCTCGTTTAGGATAGTTTCACATTTACTTTTAATCTTAATTTATAGTTAATTCTTTCAACTTTCATCTTCCTTAATTTGGAAGGGAGATATTAAGAAGTTATAATAATTAATAATTTTACCTATATATTAAATAAATAAATTCATTTGTTTCAATCAAAATTATCAAGATAAGTTATTTATTATTTTACATATAATATAACTAATTTTATTTTTCTAAATATAAATTTTAACACTATATAATCTATAAATTTATCATTTTGTTATTTAATATTATGATTTATTTTTTGATTTTTAGTTACGAGTTCTTTACGGAAATTTGGTTGGCTTTTTATGGCTTATATTTTTGGCTCGTCTACGAATGAAAAAATCTAAAGGAAATGTTTAACTTACCTTTCAAGCCTTTTTTTATAGTATTCAAATATTATAAATATATATATTTTAGTATATCTATATATATAAATATATAAGCAAATATAATATAAAAACATTTTCTATTATTAAAAGTTAAGATTTTTCTAAATAATATATTTTTTATTATTAAAAAAAACACAAGTATTTCTTTATTTAAACATTCTTTCTATTGATTTATACAAATTTCTATTAACACATTTTATATTACATATATTTACATGTTATAAATCAAATCATTCATCAACTTTCATCAAATCACATTATTTACTTAGTAAAGTATATATTCTGTATCATCATCTGAATTGACTAAAATATTTTTTAAATTTTTTACAAGTTCTTTCAACATGGAAGCTAAGGAATTACTTTTACTTATAAATATATTTATACGCATGATTCAAATAATTTATTCATTTAAAGTTTATTCACACTCTTAGTAACACTATATTAACAAATAAGTCATTCATCGCACAGCAACCCCATTAATAGTGACTGTAGGCCCAAAAGCTTGTGTAGGTTCTGCATATGGTGAATCATAGGTAACATCAGTAATATTTTCATAAACATTTGTTCCAATTATTCCTGAATTTCCATTTTGGGGCGGCATTCCATAACCTACTCCATTACCATCATTCAATGTTGCATATGACATAACAGCTGCAGAACGATCTTCTTTTCTAACCGCTGCTTGGACATTCTCGGTATTTTTAACTGGAGTTGCTTTACGTCTATATTAATTAAAAGAAAATTATTACTTTTAATTCTATTGTAATTTAAAGAAATTATGTTTAAAACTTTCAAATGAAACTAGATCGATCTTAAAAGATTACATTAAAATTACATAAATTACATTACAAATCATCTTGAAGTTTGGCCAAGTTAAATACAAATCAAAAATTATTTTAAACATTTAATTAACTAAATAATTATTAATAAATTAATTTTTTTTTTATGATTTTTTAATATACTATAATTTTTTGAAAACGATAAATATATATTATGTCTTTTTATATTTACATTTTAATTATTATTTTTTAAGTATTTATGATATCTATTTTATTTTTATAAACTTTTAGGGTTATAAAATATTCTTCTCCAGATTAAAAATATAAAATTTATGATATATTTCAGAGGGATATTTCTTGAAATTTATAGAGATTTTGTTCATATTTTTTTAATTAATAACTTGGTTATATAAATTATTTTAGTATCGATAAAAAGATTATATAAAACTGATAATCCCTATATGTATATGTATACATATTAATTTAAAGTATATTGAGTATGGTCCTATCAAAAAATTGTCTTTAGATAAAAAAATAATCAAATATACTTACAATCTTAGATATATAAGTCCTAAAATAAGTAATAGAAAGAGAACAACTCCGCAGGCTATTCCAATACTTAATCCTAAATTTTGTGGTTCACTTGTTTCGCCAGCCATCACTTAAATAAAATAAAATAATGTCATCAATATATATTTTTTTATAAAAATATTTGATATTAGCAAGGTAATATAATTACATTGACATCGTGCTTCTTCTCCTGACCAAATTCCATTTTCCATACATTTTCGTAAATAAGGTCCAATTCGTTCAAATTGGGGAATACAATGATATTCAGCTACACCTTGATAAATAGTTGATTGATTGACAATAATCACTCTTCCATTTTCTATTGAACCTGGATGACCACAATCGACCACTAATAATTCATAAAATTATTTATTAGAAATTGATCCATATATATAAATATGAGTTAATATTTTGGTTTTAAAGAAATGATAATTTACATTTACAAAATGGAGCAGTCCCATTCCACTTTCCAGATGGTGTGCATTGTCTAACTGTAGCTATATTTTTTTGCATTTCACCTCCCTTTATGCATGAATAATATGCTAATCCTCCTACTTGATATGAAGCAACATTAACAACTACTCCAGATCCTGACTCTGGAGTTCCACAACGAATTTCTAGAGAAAAACATATTCAAATAATATAATAATATATAATATTATTATTTTATTAAATATTATTGTACGTACCTTTACAAGTAGGTGTTTCACTACTCCACGTTCCATTTTCCAGACAAAGTCTTCTTTCATGTCCATCCAGTTTAAAATTGGGTTCGCATTCGTAAAGGGCTGTAGCTCCATAATAAGTTACATTCGACACAAGAGAATAACGACCCATCAAGGGAGCTTCGGGTACTCCACAGTCAACAACTAAAAGATTTTATTATGAATTTTTGTTTTGTTTAAGATAATTTGATTGTTAAAGATATTTACATAAACAAATAGGAACTTTTCCCGTCCATTGACCATTTTCATCACAAGTACGGAGAGGTTCTCCAACAACTCTATACCCTCTTTCACAACGATATTTGGCAAGAGATCCTATTTTATAAGTTTGTCCTACTCTTGCTGCAGCTGTTTCTCCAGTTAAAACGAGAGTTCTTCCATATGCTCTATCATTTCCAGTTACAGAAAGAATGGCATGATCAGTGAGCTGAGGTTCTACACAACGTACCTCTACAAAATTAGAAATATAAATAAATAGAAGATATTTTGATAAGATATTTACTAGGTGTATGCATATGAAATCGCCCTTTCGAGTTGTACACGTATAAACGTATATTTTATGAAAGTGAAACAAAAATATTTTATTCAAAATCATTTTCTTCGTTAGGAATACAGCTCTACCATCTCTGACAATTTGTGAATCTCTCTTCAAAAAGAGTTTTCTCTTTCGAGGCAAACTAGACGTCGAGCCATTTCTCGATAATAATCAACAAAGCGTTATTGAGCCAACGACTGCCCATCGAGGCAAACAAATGATGATGAGATGGGACTAAGTTTGGTGAATAAGTCGCATGGGGAAGAACTTCCTATCCAAATGTTTCAATGGTTTCCTACGTTTGTATTGAAGTGAGACGGTGCGTTGTCATGCAACAAAATGTCTTTGTGTTGTCTTTTTTGTCGTAAGACTTAGTTCAATTTCACCATTTGTTGTTTGTACCGTTCAGTATTGACAGTTTCGTCAGGTTTGAGCAACTTATTATATATAATTCCCTTCTTGGACGACCATTTTTAATTTCAAAATCTTCGCTTTTTAATTTTCTAAACCACTCTTTACACTGTGTTTGGCTAAGAGTATCGTCGACGAAAGCTTCCACAAGCATTCTATTCGATTCTACACCAGTTTTCTTCAAATGGTAACAATAAATCAATGACCTCAAATCGCTATTTTGAGGCACAAATTTCGACATGTTTATCGTTGTAAAAAGATATGTTGGGGATTGTTAATTCGAATTTTTTTAAATTCAAAATATTTTACACACAAAACCAAAACAAACAAACTTAATCACTCTACTGTATGGTACCTAGTTTAACCTGTAAAAGACTTCTAGAATAAGGGCGGTTTCATATGCATACAACTAGTATATGTGTTCAGGATTTTCTATTCAAAATACATTCATTAGTGAAAATTATTATTCATTTTCATTAATGTCTAATTAAATCTCAAACAATCGAGAAATCAGCCTAATAATTTAAAATTATAGTTTCTGCTTTAATAATTAAATACCTTCACATTTTGGTGTTTCCCCTGACCATTGTCCATTTTCTTCACAAATTCTCTTAACAGGTCCTGTGAGTCGATAATGTTTAGTGCAACTATAATGTAATTCACTTCCTAGATATGTTGTCCCATTAGCATATTGGGCCGACCCATAAAGCATTGGAGGAACTTTACCACAATCTATATCTGTAGAAGAAAAACAATTTTTAATTTTTTATTAAATTCCAAGTATTCAATCAATTTACATTGGCACTCAGGCATTTCTTGGCTCCATTCCCCATTTGGCATACAAGTACTAGTCGCATGGCCTCGTAAGTTATGTCCAGGATCGCAGTGAAATTCAATCACTGAATGTACATTAAAATCATAGCCAACGACAAATCCTCCTGTTGGAACTTCAGGTTCTTCACATGTCGTTACTATAACAAATGATTAAAATTGGTACCATTAAAAAAAGGTAAGAAATAAATAAATGTTTAAATGCCTAAATATATAGATATTACTTACAAACACAGGTAGGCGGATCATTTGACCATCTTCCTTCACGAGTACAAATCAACTCAGCCTGTCCATCTAGCCAATAATCTTCTATACATGTGAATCGAGCAATGCTCCCAACCGTGGTGCTTCCATTTACTAATTGATAAGAACCACGATCTGGAAGAGCTGGTGCTCCACAATCAACATATCGACATACTGGAGCTTTCCCTGTCCATTGACCTCCCAAACCACAGGTTACAACCGCTGGTCCAAATAAAATAAATCCATTTTCACATGTATAAGTTGCAATAGATCCAGCTCTTCGGCCCTTAACCGTAACAGTTCCACCTTCTATTTTTTCAGGTTCAGGACACCAATCAAGCAGACATTTTGGACTTTCTCCTGACCATCGACCATCATCACTGCAAGTGCGTATTTCGTTTCCAGACAAAGTATAATTTGTGTTACATGTGTGCACCGCAACAGCACCATGAGTTGTGCGATTATCCCGAAGAGTAATAGTTCCATGCTCGAAATCCTCCAAATGACCACAATCCACATCTGACATTAGCACAAAATGTTTTTATTAATATTAAATATTTAAAAAGTGTATTATTTTTTTATGATAATTTTATTATATATTTATTTAATATTTTTTAAAATTTATATACTTATTGTACTATGTTAGGTTATTTTTTTAAGTATTTTAATTTTTGTTAGTTTTATTATTTGTTTTAAAAGAAAAAAGTTTATTTATTAGTAATAGGATAATAAATATACTTGTATTTTTTTTAATTTATTGGTTTTACTGTAATTATATATCTATTTTTTAATCTTATTAATAAATACAATTATTCAAAAATCAAATGAAATGTGTTTTAATAAGAGTTAATTTTTATCAAAAAAATCTCACATTCACAGGAAGGTGCCCGTCCTGTCCAAGATCCATCTTCTTGGCAAGTACGATTCGAATTTCCTACGAGTTTATGACCTGCTGGACATTGATAGGTTACAATAGATAAATGTCTGGCAAGAGTTCCTGATTGAACTGGCGATATTGTAAGCGTTGTATTCACAAGTTTATCAGGACTACCGCATGAAGTAGGGCCTAAAAATAAATAATTTATTTTGTAAGTTAATTTTATTGATTTATTTTTTGTTTTTTTTTTGTTTAAATTCAATTTCAATTTACGGTGTTGACAAATCCAATGTAAATAATCCAAATTACAGCCAACATCGTTCCATAACCAACTTCTACCCCCATCCAAAACGACACAATTCTGTTCTCCATTATAATTATTAGGCTGATCCTTTCCCCACCATGGCTTGGATACAACTTCACCTAAAAATAAGAAATAATCAATATATAGGAATTATAATTCAAATTAAGTAAAAATCACTTACCATCTACCCATCGCCAAGTACGAGATGTGAAACCTGGATCTCTCTGAGCACCAATCCAAACTAACTGAGTGCTAAGTCGAGGTTTTGCACGTTCGAGTTGCCCTAAGACAAAAGTACGTGCAGCACCAGCCAAACCATGGACCAGATCTCCTCCCTGAGCTCGTTTACAATGATCTCTAGCTGTTTCAAAAGAACCTCCTTTCGATATGGTCATTTCATAGCATTGTCCACCAAAAGGAGCCAAAATTGTATCTGCAGAAGATCCAGGACCTGCACAGCGCTCTGGAGAAACCTCTAAAATAATATTCAGGTAAATATACTCATTAGAAAAGATTGATTTTTTTTTTGTTAAAAATTGGCGTTAGTGATCTATTCAAATTTAGCCGTATTTATATTTATATTAAATTTTGGTGAAATTGAAGAGTTTTGAAAGGTCATCATTCTTGAAATCCATAATTTATGATTATACATTTCAACTATGCTTTTAAATAGAAAAATATTTATTTTGAAATGAAAATAAATTTTTATGAATTACCATCTGTTGCAAAAACTTGTACTTCACATAGTGAAAGACTTCCTTCAACTCCTACAAGTTGAAGAAAGACATGTTGACCAATTAAAGCTCGAGCACAGAGGAATGTTTTAGTAACTCCTTCCTCTAAAAAAAACAAAGATTAATGAAAACTTATAATTTTTCTGTATATTTATTTAATATATTGTACAAATAATATTATCATTATATATATAATTATACCGATTGTTCCTGGAAACCAAGCACAAAGTGGATTTCGTTGCAACTCGCCACTGCTATTTCCAACTCTGATCTCAACATCTTGTAATGGTTGTTCGCCTTAAAAAATAAAATTCGCCTTTAGAATCCAATGCATATTTCATATCTTATAATAATTAATTATTAATACATATAGTCAAAATTTGGATGAGTGATTCCATGAATGTTAAAAAATCAGATTCAAAGACTCTTTTTCAACACACACACTCCGCTTTAACTCTTTTTAAAAACACTCCTTGTAGTGATCAAAATTGTGATTAAGAGTATTATTTTAAGAAAAAATTTTTTAAAATTAAGACAAATAATTTCATGAGCCATAAAGTAAAAAAAGTATTTATTTATCTTCTTACTTATATATATTTAATATTACAATCATAGTACAATCAAAATAATTTATATAGAACTTTGTTTGAATCATAAATAATTTTTGTAATTTTGTTTTTTATTTGATACCCAATTGTGCTATCTAAGCAATTGAAAGTGAAGTTCAATAAGTATTGTAAATGACGACTCACCACAGCAGCCCCTGGTCGTAACTCGAACTGCCCGAACGGCATAAGGTTTCAAGAGATCAACTTGCCACCAAGGAGAGATTTCCTTTAAGGTCTCTGTACATCGTTTACCATCATGAACGGTGGTCACATCGCCGTCATTTGCATTAATTGCAGGTCCTCCACGAGCAGTGGTAGATTGATTTGCTGGTTTACGTAGGGCTACATTTGTACCTAAACAAATTAAATAAATAGTACAATATTAAATAAATAAATTATACAATATTAAAAAATAAATTGTCATAAAATGTTGAATTTTTTTTTATTATAAATTCGATTTGTCCTAATAATAAAATAAGTTTTTAATAAATTTTAAATTAATGAGCTTAATTGTAATCAAAAGAGTAACATCTAATTGAAATGATATTGAATTCTTATTCTACATAACTCATTCAAATTTAGTAATTTAAATAATTTATTAATTACTAACTGCTCAGATCGCATTAAACACGAAGGGTCCATTTTTCTGATTCAGGAATCCTTAAAATAAAGTATTCCAAATTCAAATAACTTTCTTGAAAATAACTTCTATTATATTTAGTTACATAAATATTTACACAAGTATTTACTTTAAAATATGTACAATTAGATATATATATATAATCAACCTTCAATAAACTTAGGATTTTCAGTAAACTGGGGATTCATCCCAATACATATTTAATAATGAATTTAATGAGAGTAAGAGGATCTTGCATTGTTGGTTTCCTAACCAAAAAACAATATATATAGAAATACATCTTGGTATAAGAATCTTATGGGAAGATACTTTAACACAATTAAAAATAAGCTGGAGTGTCTCCACTCGACTATCTCGCAATTTGAATTGGATTAAATAACATATATTATATTTAAATTAAATTTAATTAATTAAATTATAAATTAAAATCAATCAATCAAACCGGCGCATGTTTGGCTTTTTGTTGAAGGCACCAAGGCACGTGTTGGCGCGTGAGATTTGCAGTGTTAAAAAATTAATTCTGGTACTTTCAGCAATTCAATCAAGCTGAAATTCTATATATAGCAGTCTTATACAATTATTAATCATGTGAAAAATTATCAAACATATATCTTTATTTTTACGGTCACTTTAGAGGAAAAAAAATCAAAACGTTGTAGGTAATGACTCTCTTCCGGTTGAGCTACATTTCTCAAAAGTTGATAGAAAACTATGAATTTTGAATAATGCTAATGTACCAAATTTCATCATTCTAGCTCAAACCGTTTTTGCGTAATCTTGTCTACATACACACACACACACACACACACACACACACACACACACACACACACACAGAGAGACATTTTTCTCAACCTTAGTGAAAATGATTCAGGAACATTCAAAACGTATAAAAACATCAAAATCTCAACATCGAAAATTTTCGTGATCGCAATACTATCTCTGGCGAGATAGTAAAAAAATAAGGAAGAATAGACATATAGACCCCTTCACATTTAAAATCAAACCAATCACTGGTCGACATACAGCAACAAGAACTTCTAATTGTATATATATTGTAACTGCCTGCTAATAAACCATACTAGCTGTCCATTGGATTTAATAAGAGCCCCTTACCACTCTATTTCTGTTCAGAAATAGCATCTCCAGAACATGTAATCCTCCAATTTATGGAATCCCCCGATTTCACTGATTAAATAAAATTAAAATATGACCTCAATTTTGATCTCCTCCTATATTTCTGAGTATAAGTCGATACTTAAAACCAACCAAAATCCGAGGTCGTCTCATGTTTCTTGAAACAACATAACCATTCTGACTCTGTTCTTGTAACCATTCTGTAACGTTATTTTCTAAATACAATATTATTGAGAATTTTGGGGTCGCCATTATATGGCGAATAAGTATATGTAAAAATTGGCTGAAAATTTATATCTCGTTTTATCTGAAGGTTTAATTAGTTTTAGTTTTTATTAATACAATTTTTTTAATAATTAATTATGAACATTCAGGATGTACGGGGAAAATGAACTTCTACCAAGTCGACCAGTTAGAAAATAAAATAAAAAAAAATTCATTTTCAAAAGAGACTTCCAAGCATGATCCCAAATTAAATTTTTTGTGGTGATATTATTTCGGACCTTTTTCATGAAATATGGAAGAGATGGCAAATTTTTTGGGATAATACAAATTTCCAAAAATACCTAATTTACATAACTTTAATTTCAAAAAGATACTTTTTTTAAGTAATTTACTATAATTATATTTAGACTTAAAAAATAGTTTTCATCACTTTTCTTTTTTTATTTATATAAATTAAACCATTATTGGGAATGTAGATTCATTGGTTTTTAATGTTCTTTTATTCATATTAATATTCGTTTCATTTTCATTCCTTTTATTAAAAACTAAAATTGATAATTTAATAATATATAACAGTTTATCTGGTTTGATACCCTTTCCCTGTAATTATGAAAAGAAGAATACATTTCTTTATTATCTTAACTCTATTATTATAACTATTAAAATTAACTATAAACTTAATAATAAAAGTCCAGGGCAATAAAAATTACAAATAATAATAATTATTTCTCTCTTAAAATATATCTTTAATATCATTTTATCTTCATTATCACTACATTAAACTACATGTTAATTTTTTCATTCGATTTAAAAATAAACCAATTATTAAATACAATTTTCATTAGAAATGATCAAATGGTGTATAATCACTATTATTTTGTTAATTTTCAAACATATGTTATATATTTAAAAAACAATAGTTTTATATATAAATTAATTAATTAAAATATTAATTTAGAAATCTTTAATTTACATTTATTATTTTGTAAGACAAATGTCGAGAATTAAATTAATAAATAACATTATTTCTAAATTGGATTATTTCCAGTATATGACTAAATTCTTAAGTCATATAGGTATATAATTACAGGAATTATTAAACAGAAAGTGAAGTTGAATGTAAAGTCAGCCACCCTTCACTTAATAGAGCGTGAACCTGTATTATAGGAAGCATAAGGGAAAGTTTTTGTCTTTTAATTTAATTTATATATATAATATATTTAAACTTCAATTATTATCCTTTTTCAAATCAACCTATTGTTGAAAATAAGATGAAAAATAAAAATTATGTTTTTTTAAATTATTTTATGTAGTTTTCAAGATAATAAATACAGAAACGAATTGAACAATTATTTTTTTATTATTTTATGGGAAAAGATTAACTTAGCAGAGATCGTTAATTTTTTAATATATATATTGTCGTATAAAGTATGGTTTAGTATGGATTGGTTAATGATAAAAATGGATTTAAAAAATAATATCTAATTAATTGGTAGCACTCTGGTTAATTTTTGAAGAATAATTTGGTTCATGAATCCGAGACAGTCGATGAGGGAAAGGATAAAATTGAATTCGTTCAGAATAAAATGTAGATATAAAATTATAATAAAATTGAATATTTAATACTAAAAGAATTGATATTATAATATTAGATATATAACAAAGTAATTATAAAGAATTATTTGTTCATAAGGTACCAGTATAAATATGATAAATTAAATGAAATTTAATTTAATAAGCAATTGCAATTTTATAAGTAAGCGAGGATCGACCACTTAGCTGTATTATAATTAAGAATAGTTGGAGACTTGAATCTTCAGTTTCAATCATCAGGATACTCTGTGGATACTCTGTGGTAATATGGGAGGTACTACCACACACTATTTGCAAAAGTTTTATTGGAAATGCAATTAAATACACTATTCAGGAAATGAACGTTTTAAAAACAATTAATATTGTAAGGTGAGGAACTTGGCGGCCGCCAAGCTTTGATTTCATTAATTTTCTCGAAAGACAACTTGGCGGGGCTCTAACTTTTTTGATTTCCTAACTTTTTAGGGCACACAACTTGGCGGGGAACCTCTACCACGAAGTTGTTTTTTCTCAGATTTAGATATATTATGTATATAAGTAAAACCTTCGCGTCCCCCATTTAGTGCTGGAACTCGAGTCTTCTGTGTGGTTGACTGTCGTGCTAACCACTAATCCACTAAAGAGTCTAATCTTTAATTATTTAGATATAATATGTATATAAGTAAAACGTTCCCGTGCCACATTTATTGCTGTAACACACTTTCCGAAATCTCTACTTTATAAAATGGATAAATTCAGAATATTTTTAGATTAATTTAAAATATGGTATAATTCGCTTGAATTATTTTTTATCTATATTTTTTTAAATTTATCTATTTTATTATTATAAGGTTTATTTTTAATTATTTTTTTTATTCGTTGTTATTTATTTATTTATTTTTATTTAGAAAAATAAAATTTATATCTGTGGAAAATGTCATAAATTATGGTTAATGTCGCCTATAGCCGTTATGTTATAATTAAATAAGTGGAAGCGTTGAAGAGTTATTTCTAATAACAAGGAAATTAATAAATAAAGAGGTGCTCCATTTCAGTGAAATTATCTAAATTTAATTTCTTTTCACAAGTTTTGTCATAATTTCATATTAGATTTAAAAATTGTACTGACAGCTCTCGTTGAAATATTGTATCTCCATTTTTGTAAATTTAATCTGAGAATTATTTTTAACAATTTTTACCGACCGACGATAGTAAGGGAGGTATTGTTCAGTTTAGAGCAGTTTAGACCCCTTGCCATGTTTTTCGGTTTTGAGTAGATCCTTACTTAACCTGAAATTTATTTTTTGTAAAAAAAATTTACTATTTTTTAGGGCCTTATTTAATTGAATTATAAGATACTATAATTTAAGTAAATAGGCTTGAGATCCACTATGAACCCCCAAATTTTTTATTCGCTGGCGTAGACCCCTTGCAGGTTGTCATAGACCTTTGGGAGTCGATATAGATCACTTTGGGAACCACTGGTTTAGAGTAAAAAATTTTGATGATGACGTAACTTTCGAAATTATCATTAATAAAAATTTATCTTGAAACGTAAAACCGTGTGATTTTAATAATCTACCTTTAAACTATTGATTTTTACTATCTCGCCAGAGATAGTATGCGATCATGAAAATTTTCGATGTTGAGATTTTGATGTTTTTATACGTTTTGAAGGTTCCTGAATCATTTTCACTAAGGTTGAGAAAAATGTCTGTGTGTGTGTGTGTGTGTGTGTGTATGTAGACAAGATTACGCAAAAACGGTTTGAGCTAGAATGATGAAATTTGGTACATGGACATTATTCAAAATTCATAGTTTTCTATCAACTTTTGAGAAATGTAGCTCAACCGGAAGAGGGTCATTACCTACAACGTAACACTGCAAATCTCACGCGCCAACACGTGCCATGGTGCCATCAATAAAAAGCCAAACATGCGCTGGTTTAATAAATATTATTTATAATTTATAATTAATTAAATTTAATTTAAATATAATATATTATGTTATTTAATCCAATTCAAATTGCGAGATAGTCGAGTGGAGACACTCCAGCTAATTTAAATTAATTTTTAGGTTCATTTCTAAATTGAAATTGTTTAAAAAAATTCAGTTTAAATTTCCAAATAATATTATATATAAAATATATCTTTTAATACTATTGCCACCTCTCTTTCTATCCTACTTAAGAATAAATACTTTAATAAAAATATTTCTCAACAAAAGAGCAATAATAAAAATAACAAAATAACAAAAATCAATATAGATATGTGTTTAAATATAAAATAAAGAAAAGAACAAAATATTTACGAAATCCTTTTTGTAATGTCTGTTCTTCCATGATTGTTTCTATATGACCTTGCAAGGTAGACTGTATTTTATATAAAATAATTAGTTAATTCTTCTTTTGGATATTTACGCAATAAAAATGAATTGTGAGAAAATCTTTGGCTAATTTGAATATGATAAAATAGGGTCTTTTTTAAAAAAATAAATACAGGAAATATTATCTGAAAGGTTTTTTAAAGTTCAAGTTTATTTAATCATAATTTTTTTTTAGCTATATCGAACTGTATTTGGTTATGTGAAATTTTTTTTATATTTATTCAATATTCTTGATTAATTTAAGCCATCCTAGAATATTAGTAATATATTGAACGGTATTAAAAATTCGATTTGAACATAATATGTATGTATAAGAAAAAATGTATTATACATAAAACTTTCATATTTAGATAGTTACTAGTATCTACAACTACAACTATAAGTAATAGAATACTTATTAACCAGTCATGAATATTTATTATTTAATATAAATAAGTTATATTTAATATAAATTATATTTTTGTTTTATTTTCTATTTTTTAATTTATTAACTACGATAATTAATCACATAGAAATTTTTTGTTATATCCAAAGTTTACTTTTATAGCCCACTCTATTCAATGAGTCACAAGAATGACCTCACTCCGAATTATTTGGAGTGTGTTTACAGAATGATATATATATTCTCCATGTTTTCTATCTTTTCCCAACGTTCTGGCAGCATACGGATGCCTCGATCTTAAAAACTGGGCGGTTTAGATTTGAAGAACGAAGAGACGCCGTTTTTTAAGGCCTCCAAAGAGTCAAAGTTTTTTTTTTCCATTTAAATAATTTTGCAATATCCGGAACAAGTGATAGTCAGATGGTACGATATCAGGAGAATACGGTGGATGCGTTAAGACATCCCATTTCAGGCTCTTCAGTTTGCACAGCGTCTTATTCGAAACGTGTGGCCTGCAGTGGTGTATTGGGAGGGGAAAGCGGGGGAGAACGACGTTCCCTTACCTTTTTTCAGAACTGGAACGCGTTCCAGTATTTTTTCATGATATATACAACGAATAGATACACAAAAGAATTAATGTTTATAAATAATTTTAAAATGTAAATGACATTTATTGATGAAAATTAGTAAATGGGTTTAAATACAATTTAATTAAAAAATAAATGAATAATAATATATATTTATTTCTGTTTGGATTCAGCAATATATCAAGAGTAAAATGCAAATTAGTTTATAATTATAAATAATTAATTTAAAATGATTCTTAAAATTAATTATATTATATTAGTACTGTAAACAAATTATATTTAATATTATCCTGTAATATATTTTTATTAATTTGAAATATCTTTAAACTAATGTTATCCAACCACATTGAAGATTAGATCTTACACAAATTTATATAATATAATCATTTAGAAATATGAATATTTTTATTATATAATTAAATTTTATAATAATAATATTAAATATTATTAAATATATTAGTACTAAACAAATTATTGTATTTATTATACACATTATTTAATTTCAATTCAATACCTCCTCTTTCAAAAAACGAATAAAACCATTTTTTTTACCGACCGACGATAGTAAGGGAGGTATTGTTTTCACACCAAATTTCACATGTGGAGATTTTTACATATCTCCACGAATCATGCATTTTCTTAACAGAAAAAAGTATTTTTAGCATGATGTCTGTCCGTCCGTCCGTATAGATGTGTACTGCCTGAACGGCTCAACGGATTTTGATGAAATTTGGTATATTTACTTAATGCATCAGTAGGATGAATTGATCAACTTTTGATGCAAATCCGGATACCGGAAGTGGTAGTATTAGCGATCGACGATAGGAAGGGAAGGGTTATTTTCACACCAAATTTCACATGAAGAGATTTTTTACATATCACCACGAATCTAGCACTTTGTTTTGGTTTTATCCTCGGGAAAATCATTTTTATTAGTTTTTTGTCAATTTAAAATTATATGACGTCATCCAACCATTCATGACGTCACAACCTGTTCTTACATATATATTATAAATAAAATAAAATTAAAAATATTTATGTTATATTTATATCTGTTTTTTATTACATTAATAGATATATTTAAATTATTTGAAATTGTTTCTGTAGCTGGAAATTAATTTACTTCAAACCGTCGGTCGGTTCGGACATGGCCACAAGTCAACTTATTTTGTTTTTGTTTTTATTTCTACATTTTGATAAGAATATTGTTATTTTTAAAATTAATATTTATTACGCTCTGTATTAGAAAAATATATTTATTTATTTTTTATGTTATTGTTTTTTAAAATATCTATTTACTTATTCATAGTGCATTCCTATTTGTTAATTAAACAAAAATTCATGATCCAACTGCATCAATCAGATCTCGGGTATTTATCTCCAGAACCACCTTGACCTACTTCTTGATCTATTTTAAATTTGATCTATCATTCCAAACGTTTTCTTGTGAACTTTACTTTAAAATTTGTTCATAAATATTTATATTTTGAATGTCATTTATAAAATATAATAAATGATATATTGTTATCTTCTTAACTAAAAAAAATTATTTATAATATAATAAGTCTTCAATTTAACTTTTATTTAAATATTATAGTATAAAAACTTATATATTATCTATGATTAGAAAATAATGTCTCTTAGTAAAGAATCTCATACAACAATATAATAGTAAAAATATAATTATACTCATTTATCAACAAATAAAATAAACAATTTATTTAATAAATAAAAAAATGTATTTAACAAAATTCCTGTATATAATTTAAATAAGTAACAACTCATGTTTTATTTTAATAAATATATAATTAAATGATGATTTCGTTAATTATTTATTTAGTTTTTCACTTTTAAAAATTTCCCTTAAAAAATTCTATAACAAAAAACCATAACTAATAAATGTATTATTTTTTTTAGCTATTATCATTTTGATTTATAGCCAAAGCTTACTTTCGATTAAAAAATTATTTATTTTTCAAATTTTTTTTTTTTAAATTTTCAAAAAGAAATTCAAAGTATTTATTCTTTTTAAAATTTAAAGTTGTATAATACAAATTAAATAAATTTTACCACCACTAAAAATTTCTTAATTACTAAGAAAAAATATTAACAGGCAATAGAATTTAAATTTTGATAGGATTTTTGCCTCCCATTTTACAGAAAATTTGTTGTTAAAATTAATTAATTGGAAAATGATTTTCAAACTTTTTTAAATTTTTAAAAAACAACAAACAGATTTTTTCATTTTTAATACATAATTATTGAAAATTTTTCTTTTTGATCCGAATTGATGAAAAGTTAATAATACAAATTGTTCGTTAATATAAATATATGTTGTTGTTTTTAAATCAAATTTATAAAAAAATGTATTATGATAGTTAATTTTTTCCTGATTACTTAAATGTAGAGTAAATTGTAAAACGTTCTTTAATTCCATAATTATTGGTGAAAGAGGAATATTAATTTTTGAAATTTTAATAAGATTAACGATGAACGATTAAAATTAATTTTAATTATATATCATTTATATTATTTTCATTAAGTACATAATATATTCATAATTTTTGTTTTATTCATATATTCTAAAGAGCAAGGTGTTATGGCAGCGGGGGCGTGCATAAAAGGAGAGCGGTTAACCTTTTCGCTTGCATCACCTCCCACTTGCCGTGGATAGTTTTGGCCTGGACAATCAAATCGGAGAGAGAGAAGTTATGTTAATATTAATGTTCCTTTTGGATTGTCAATGTTTCTTATAAATTCAAATAATCCTGAATGAATTTATTTATTTATTTATATGAAGGGGAAAACAATTTAATGATATTTCAAACACCAAAATTTACAATAAAAGGTTCACAATTAAATTATTTCATATTTTAAAATGGTTTTTTTAATAAAAGTTGGGAATATCCCAAACGTCTAGCTTAAGGTATTTTCTTTAAAAAAAATATATCAATGCATTTTTATTTTAATGGGAAATGGCCGAAAACGCATTTATTTTAATTAAACCAATTATTTGAATGAAAGGATGATCTGACTAACAGATCCTAACACCACTGATCTAATTGGGATCTCGGTGGCCCACATGAGAGTTTTTAGGGGGGGGGGGGGGGTAAAAAACCCTCATAACCAGGGAATCCACCGTTGCTTTGAGCTTTCTGCTTTCTAGTACCTTTTGAAGGATTTTCGAATCCTTTCAAAAAAAGGGCTTAGGATTTATTCTGTTTCTTCTTTCTCCTTATACAATTAAATTCGAATAAAAAAAAATAAACGACATGTTTTTTGTAATTTTTAATTTTGTTATAGGTTTTTTAATTTGTGACATTTAGGGAAGGTCAAAAATATAAAAAGTTAAAACTATTATAAAGTGTCTTTTTAGAATTAATTTAATCTTTATAATATTTTCGTAAATAAATATAATAAATCAGATATTGTGATATTCTTGAAAGAATACCAATTTTTATAGTGATATGACTGGTGTACTTGTTCCAAAATTATAAGATAAATATTCATACACAACTTACCAAAAATAGTCGAAATTTCAATATTTTTTTTATATACTGTAAATTAAATAAACTCTCATAAATTTAAATTTTTATTTTGTTTTTATTTTAATTTTTAATTCTCATTAAAAATAATGATAGATTTGATTAAGTGGAATATAGGATATAATATAATATGAGGCGGTTTTGAAGAAAGGTAATGAATGAGGTACGTAGGAATGGTCGAGAGTGTGGGAGAAATATCAATTATCATTTTTCTACATTTATAAAAGTATGTTTAGGATATTCATTGTAGATAAGTTTAATAAAAAATAAAAAAAAAATAAAAATTCTTTAAAATTTATTATAAATAAATAAATATTTTTTTGTTTTTTCTGATATGCAAATCTTTATTTTAACTAGCAGGTTCGAGAGCAACACACCTTTCACTTACCACCTACTTTTTACCGTTTTTTTATCATTTTTTTTTAGTTGATGATCAATTTCGTTTATTTTTTTTATATTTATGGATCTTTTTATTAATGTGAGAGAGCTAATTATTAAATATTATTAAATAAAAAAAATAATTAAAAATACTTTAGAGGAAACCATTTTGAAAAATCTTTTAAGTATTTCAAAAGTAAGAAAAAATCTTCTTGACATTTTACCAACAAAATTTCTTAAAATAATATCTAAAATACTGAATTTCAGTTTCGAACATTTTTTTCCTTTTGGAGTTGTGACCATATAGACACAAACCTTTTTGGATTTATTACTCATGGAACCTTAAAATGTGGGATTTCATTGAAATCTCGAATTCAAATTTTTTATCTATTGCAATATATATATATATATATGGTATATATATACAATATTTAAATTGAAATTAAAATTTAAAAATTAATCCATGTATGTAATCTCACTAATTTAAAAATAAAAATTAATATAATTATATTAATTACTCTTATAAAAACTATATATAGTTTACTATCATTTAATTATTTATATTTATTTTTAAAAAAATATACTTTTTTTAGGAAAAAAATTAATTCGAGGAAAGGAGGTTCTTGAAATTGATTCAAATATGGAGAATGAAGAAAGGTGATTGTTAATTAATTCTATTTTATCAACTCAAATCATCTCCAAATAAAAAGTAGTTTCCTTCAATTAATTCTTCATTTCATTTTTCTCAGATATAATAAATAGCGTGGAGAATATACTTATGGTATATATTATAAATTGAATGAAACAATTTGTATTAATTTAATTTAATTTTACAATTTTTTTTTTGTTCATATTTGTATAAAACATCTCAATAAAAGAAATTGATATAATAGTTTCAATTTTTAATAATTAATGTTGATAGCGTGTGAGATAAATAAAATAAATAAAATGATGGGAACCGATTCTTTTGTATTTTGAATTAACAATCTTTTCTATGATAGATAATTAAATTCATTTATCTTTGATTATTATGATGATGCAAAACTTAATGTCGGATACCGGAAGTTGTTTTATTGTAATTTTGTTTTGTTTTGTTTTTAAAATAACATATATATTAAAATTATTTCCTAATTTTCCAATTTAAAAGTAAATGAATAAAAAAAAGAATGTTCTCTAATTTGTTTTTTATAATTTATAATATTTAATTAGTAACACATTAATATATAGTAGCAAATATTTTTAACCAGTAAAATTATTAAGAAAAAATGTTACTAGAAATTTCAGATTCTCATAAAATAATGCTTTCAAAAGTTTTACCATCATTGATCCTAATAAAATCATAACTATAAATATTTATTTTATTAAAATCATTAATAATAATTCATTTTTCCTATTTGAAATATTTTAAAATAATTTTTAAATTTATATTATGGTAAATCGTTTATTAAATTACCTTGATGATAAATAATGATTAAATATTTTCATTTTTTTATCAACTGTTTTTAATTATCAATGTTATTCATGTAAAATAAATTTTACAGAGGAAATTTCGTTAAAATCATTCGGTAGGTGAACACCCACGCAATTATTATTGTATGTTTAAAAAAATATTATTCAAGAGTTTAAATATATTATATAATAATTAAAATATTATTGTATTAAAAATTAAAAGTAAAATTTTAATTTTATCATGTGATTATTCAGGGGAATTATTTATATTAAAAAAATTATTTCAATGAGTATATTTATTAAAAATAATAAAATAAAAAATTTATACAAAAAAATGCATATATAGTTACATAGATTCATAAATATGAGAGTAACAATTTAAAGGATTTGAGGATTAAATTTTTTTTTATGTTTTCATTTGTTTTTCCTCTAAAGTGACCGTAAAAATAAAGTTATATGTTATGGGGGCCATACACTATGCGATTGCCTGCAGGCCGTCTCCTCAACAGGCGATCGTAAGACCAATATCGCTGAGTTCCATACACTAGCAGTCAACCGCCTGCAGGCGGCCGTACTGAACTGCAGATGATAGCCTGAAGATAGCACACACTACAGTCCGGTACCTGCAGGCGGACTGTCGGTCAATGAAACAGGACTGTAGGAGATCCCCAGTTTTTCACCATGCTCCGTCGGAAACGTTGCGCTATGTTTGTTTTGTCAGTTCTTGGGGAACCCCAAGAAATAAGTTGACCTGTGGCCAGGTCCGAACCGACCGACGGTTTGAAGTAAATTAATTTCCAGCTACAGAAACAATTTCAAATAATTTTAATATATCTATTAATGTAATAAAAAAACAGATATGGACATAACATAAATATTTTTAATTTTATTTTATTTATAATATATATGCAAGACCAGGCTGTGACGTCATGAATGGCTGGATGACGTCATATAATTTTAAATCAAGAAAAAACTAATAAATATGATTTTCCCGAGGATAAAACCAATACAAAGTGCATGATTCGTGGTGATATGAAAAAAATCTCCTCATGTGAAATTTGGTGTGAAAATAACCCTTCCTTTCCTATCGTCGATCGCTAATACTACCACTTCCGGTTTCCGGATTTGCTCCAAAAGTTGATCAATTCATCATACTGCTGCATTAAGTAAATATACCAAATTTCATCAAAATCCGTTGAGCCGTTCAAGCTGTACACATCTATACGGACGGATGGACATCATGCTAAAAATACTTTTTACTATCTCGTAAGAAAATTTTCGATGTTGAGATTTTGATGTTTTTATACGTTTTGAATGTTCCTGAATCATTTTCACTAAGGTTGAGAAAAATGTCTGTGTGTGTGTGTGTATGTATGTAGACAAGATTACGCAAAAACGGTTTGAGCTAGAATGATGAAATTTGGTAGATGGGCATTATTCAAAATTTGTAGTTTTCTATCAACTTTTGAGAAATATAGCTCAACCGGAAGAGGGTCATTACCTACAACGTTTTGATTTTTTTTCCTCTAAAGTGACCGTAAAAATAAAAATATATGTTTGATAATTTTTCCCATGATTAATAATTGTATAAAACTGCTATATATAGAATTTCAGCTTGATTGAATTGCTGAAAGTACCAGAATTAATTTTTTAACACTGCAAATCTCACGCGCCAACACGTGCCATGGTGCCATCAATAAAAAGCCAAACATGCGCTGGTTTAATATTTATTATTTATAATTTATAATTAATTAAATTTAATTTAAATATAATATATTATGTTATTTAATCCAATTCAAATTGCGAGATAGTCGAGTGGAGACACTCCAGCTTATTTCTGTTAAGAAAATGCATGATTCGTGGAGATATGTAAAAATCTCCACATGTGAAATTTGGCGTGAAAACAATATCTCCCTTACTATCGTCGGTCGGTAAAAAGGGTCTGGGTAAAAAGTTGGCTGCGAGATAGAGAGGCTAGCTCTCACATTTCGTTGCTCCATGAACTGAGGCTGTCTCACCACGAATTATCTGAGGATGAGTGATGAGGCGTACGTTATCCTTGACTTTCCATAAACAGGGGTAGGCCCGATATAATTCAATAAATGCGGAAATGAAAGGTTTCCCGTCCATCTTTCCTCGACAGTCCAATCTCGGCTGGTGAATGATCTCACGAAAATTATCTCACGCAAAACTGATGGAAACGGTGACAACAGATCGTTTGCCTGCAGGCTAACTGACAGTGTGTGGTGGGGGGCACATAAGATCATTATCCGACAGGTCGCTGCCTGTCGCGAATCTCTCATCCTATCCCCGCCTGCCCGGCGACCACACACCTTCAGTCCGGGCGAACTGCAGTCCATTATCTTCAGATCAACTGATAAATGTGTGGGCAATCCCGATCTACGGCCTTACGATTATCTTCAGTTAAACTGACAGTGTATGGGGCGCTTTAGATAGTTTTTCACAAAATTGCTATATATAGAATTTCAGCTTGATTGAATCGCTGAAAGTACCGGAATTAATTTTTTAACACGACTGCAAATAACGCGCCAGCACGTGATGTGGTTCAATCAATAAAGAACCAAATACGCGCTGGTTTAATAAATATTATTTATTAATTTTAATTTATAATTTAATTAATTCAATTTAATTTAAAAATAATATATGTTAATTAATCCAATTCCGAGAAAGTCGAGTGGAGACACTTCAGATTTTTTTATAATATTTAAAATTTGGGATTATTTATTCACCACATAAATTAATTTAGTATTTAAAATATTCACTAATTTTTCATTGAAATTTGTTCAAAACCTTCTTTCTAAGAAAAGGAAAGCAACCCCACCCTTAAGATTATATCATATAAAATATTTTTTTTAAAATAATCTTAAAATTCTCTATTTATAAACAGAATTGAATGATTATATAACAACAGCAAGGAATTATTAATCTCTTATCAACCAGAACAATCAAGTTATGCATAATGATTAACTTTTTGTTGTACTTCTATTTTTTCAATGAACATATTTTGAAAGGGTTTTGTTGAAATTTAGATCCATGTCTGGGCCAGTCAATTGTTTTGTGTCGAGAAGTGAATACTTTTTTGATATTCATTTATTCGAAGTTTATGATGATACCTCAGGTGTCTGTAAGCTAATGCATACATTAGGAAATCGTAGGAAATTAGATTCTTTATTTCTTTTTTTTTTAATTGGTAGGAAAGAGAACAATGGATTGAATCAACCTTCTAACTTCCTTCTTAATTTATTGATCATATCGTTTTATTTAACCAGACGATGATATATTATGAGATAAATTTAGAGCTTACCACAAAAAGGCATTTCACCGGTCCAGATTCCTTTCGATGAACAAACAAGTTCTGATGATCTAGAAAGAAAGATATATATGTATTAGATATACAATAAAATTGAATTTTGTTTAATAATTTTAGAATTTATTTTTGATTTTATTTTTCAATCTATATTATTTAATTAATCAAAAAGAACGAAATTCCTTGTTATTTATTTTTTATTTTAGATATTAATGGTTTTTAGTTTATAAGTCCATTTTAGCCAATCTTTAAAAATGATTAAGAATATTATTTAATTTTATATTTAATTATTTAATTTTTTTGATGTGATTCAATTGAGAAAAATTATTGATGATTATCTCTTTTCTAATATCCAATATTATATTCCACTATCTTTTTCATATTATTTTATTGTGATTCTCCTTAAGGTTTTTTTTCTATCTACCATAGGATTGTTTAGCAATTCCTTTTCTAATAAATTTTTCTCATTTCATTTGATTTTAAAAAATAAAAAATAAATTTTAATTTATAGATCACACAGATAGATTTATTTAACCGCAAATATTTTATTATAATAACTAATTTTATTTATAGTAAATACATTTTGAAAAATGTATAAGAATTACCATAAAAATATTTTTTTTACTTGTTTTTAAATTCTTCAGAGATAATTTGAAATATTTTTCAGATATTTTTAATATTATAAGTATTTTTACCGACCGACGATAGAAAGGGAAGATATTGTTTTCACACCAAATTTCACATGAGAAGATTTTTACATATCATACGAATCATGGATTTTCTTAACAGAAAAAAGTATTTTTAGCATGATGTCTGTCGGTCCGTCCATTGTGTGTGTGTGTGTGTGTGTCTGTATAGACATGTACAGCTTGAACGGCTCAACGGATTTTGATTAAATTTAATATATTTACTTAATGCATCAGTACCATGAATTCATCAACTTTTTGTGTATATCCGGAAACCAGAAGTGATAGTTTACATAGTATTAAATTTATATTCATTGTCGAAAAATATTTCACTTAAAATATAGGAGTAATTAAACTAAAAATAAAAACCAAGATAATATAATTTAGTCATTTTAATTCAAGTTTTAAAAATATTTTTTTTGATACTTTATATATATATATTATATATTATATATAAAATATAAAATGTTTGGAAAATAATTTATTTCAAATCGTCGGTCGGTTCTGTGCCTGGCCACAGCTAATATTTTTAATTTTATGGATTAAAAGAAAACTCAATTTTGTCCTTTCCTTTAAATAGAATGTATAAATATGAATTAATTAATAAAATTCTTACCCAAATAGTTCATAGCCATCGTCACATTGATATTTGGCTTTGGAATCGACTGTTAAACTATTGGATGGAATTAATGTGACTCGTGCATTGGCAGGAACTGCTGGATGTCCACATTTTGTCGTTTCAGCTCCGGAATCTGAAAAATAATTAAATAAACAAATTTAACAAAATTTAATTATTATTTAAACTTGTAAAAAAATCATTCTAATTTATTTTTAAAGTTTATTAATATATTATATAATTATGCAGTGTTTTTAAAATATTTATATTATTAGGATAATTATTTTAAAAATTTAATTATAATACATACTAACTAATCTTAAATATTATACAAACGGACAATACAAGTTAATATTATTGGAGTTCAGTAGATGATAAACGAATTTAAATAATTACATAATGAAAGTAAATTTCTTTTGAAGATTTAAAATAATAATTTATTAATAATAAGCTTTTTTCAGTTTTTTTTTATTCACAGTTGATTATCCAAGGATTAGTGTAAAATTATTTTCGTCCTAATATAATTTATGCGAAAAAAATAAAGTTTTGATAATAAGTAAAAGTTTAGTATACAAAAGTATTTTTTCAAGATATTGAATTATGATTAAAAAATGTGCAAAGACATCAGAGACAAAAAAAGTTTTTAAAAAAATTAAAAATCATGAAAAATTACTTTGTAAAGAAAAATAGAAATTAATTCTATTTGTATATAATAAAAAAAAACTTATAGAAAGTATGAAAATAACTTAAGAAAAGAACATTAAAAAAACATTATTAAAAAATTATTGTGACACTACAAAAAATGTGAAGCCACTATCTTTGGAACTACTATCATTTATAATATAATTTTTCGTTTAACTTTTTATTATTATTTGTTTAACTAAAAATAAATATTTAATTTTTTTACTGTTAATAATTATTTTAAAATTGAAAATAATTTCAAGAATAGATATTTCTATACTTCAATGAAATATTTTTTAATTATAAAAATTCAATCATATATAATAACAATGATGCACTGCTTAATATTAAAAATTAATTAATTTCTTCTCTTTAAAATTAATATCTTAATTTTTCAATATAATATAAGGCCATTTTTTACCAATATCTTATATTTTATTTTTAACAATTTTATTAAAACTATTTATTTATACTTTTAATTAATGAACAAATTATATTAGTATATAAAAATAAAATTGATCTAATATTATTTTCACCAAAACAATGAATTATTTTAATTTCATGAGAATAATAGAACGAAAATTTTTCGAGCATTAGTTCACTTTGTTTTATCAACAATTTATTTTAATGAACCTTCTCATATGAATATTAACCAGTACCATTGGGAAATTTCTAAGAAGATTTGACAAACATTGTTATGAATATGTCATAAATGAAATGTATGAATGAAAATATATTTTTAACAATTTATATATATTGAAGATAAGTCAATTAAAATCAATCCGGATGTCTGACCCAGATCCACCTACACTGACCCAAATTATAATAACTACTGTTGAATTTATAAATAAAAATATTTATAACTATATTTAGCAGTTTATGTCATTTATAGGTATAGGTTTATTTGTGTGTGTCTTTGATAATGATATTTAAAGAAAAATTATTTTTCAATTATATTTCCCTTTTCTTTATATACTTATATAATTAATAAATTAATCATATAAATAACACCTTGGCAGCCCTCTGCGACACCGCAATGAGATGCAATTTATTTATTTATTTACTTTTATAGTTCAATAAAATTATATAACAATACTTTTTCTTTTGCAGGTGGACATGAAAGTATAGAATGTATATGTATAAAATTTACCTATTCAGGTTAAGCCCTCAAAATTGAATTACAAGAAAATGAGTTAATTTCCTTTATTTTAAAATGAATGATAAGGACTTGATTCTTTTATATATATAATTTATTATATGAACAGTAAATGTTAATGTTATTATTTACATTATAAACATAACTTCTTAAGACAATTAATCTGTAAATCTGGCAAAATAAAATCCTTTTATTCTCTGGTAAGGGGGGAAATTTTAAAGCCTCGCGCATCTCATTTCAGGGTCAAAAATTAACTCAACCCATGTGGAACAAGACATATCCCTTTCACATTAATTTAAAACTCAACTCGAGCTTCCATCCACATCAAAGATCCTAGTCAGATGAACAACAGCGTCCGACATTCATTACTTTCATCGATTAAAAACTATAACCTTGATAATAGCAATTCTAATATTTAATGAAAGAATGAAGTTCTCACTTTCTTTCTTTTTTTCCAAATCAATTCTATAGTCTGATTTTAGGTCACTACTCGAGTAGATGTTTAATTGCTAATATATCCATTTTTTGAGAAGCTCTAAACAAAAGGGTTCCCAAACTTTTTGAAGTTGGTACCACAGAAACATCCATCAAAAAGTTTAGGTGCTACTAAAATAATTTCGTTACTAAAAGTAACTATACTGTAACTGTAGGGTACCACTATATCAGCGGTCGAGGAACCGGGTTAAATAACCCCAAATGGGGTAAAACTGAAACTTTTCTGAGTAAAAAGTATATATTTTTAATTTACTATTTTATAAACTTGTTAGTATTTTTACAAATTAAATTTTTAGTTATTGTTTTCTTTTCAAAATTATCATAGGGGGCTATAATAGGAAAGATGCTAAAAAGAGCCGATTTCGTTTTTTTTCGCTTTTCACCATGGGGTAATATCAACTTACATAAAAATATTTTGGGGTAATGATTAAAAAAGTTTCCCGACCGCTGCACTACATCTACAGTTTGGGAACCTCTGCCAGTTATTGCTCATTATTTCTCAAAATCCTTGCTTTATTTTTATAATTATAATAACCTTGACATTTAGATGATTATTTTTACTTGATTTTCAGTAAGTTATAAATATTTTAAATTTTCATACTTGATTATTCGAAATCTAATTTAGTCTATTCGAACATTGCTTTACTGCTGTACCACTTATTTATATATAATCTATTTAATGTATATACGTCTATAAGAAGTAAATAAGTTATATTGTCATGATTAACGGATCTTTTTAAATAACATATAAATATAAAAATATTTAAATATTTCTGGTTTAAAATTTATTTTAATGATTGGTATGATCTACATTCCTACATATTATCCAATTAATTCTCTCATCAAAACATAAAGAGATACTAAATTTTATTATTTTTAATTATTTTCTTTTATTTCTAAAAGTAAACCTCTCACATAGTAAAATATAATTAATATTTCATTTTGAAAAAAACGAAAATTTTTCCCTATGCGATATAATTCTTTCATCTACATATTGTTTTAAATGATTAAATAAAAGTGAAAATAATACACGGAGAATATTGAATCTAGGTTTTTAGGTTCAAGATCACTGAATATCTGTTTGCAAATATATCCTTTTTCAAATAAGGATTACTTTACTCTCTAACGTGTTATACATATATATATATATATATATAATTGTAAAAAAAGAACTTTCATTCATCTTGTAAAACGTGAAATCAATTCATTTGAATATTTATTATATTTAATTATCTCAACATTCACTTTGAATTTTTACATTCTCCAGGAAAATGAAATATATATTAAAATATTAATATCATAAAAATATGAAATACTTCAGGACATAATTTAATTAAATTTGTTGTTGTCTTTACAAATAAACTGGATTTTTTTTATTTAGTTCTTTTATCTTTTACCTTTGGGAAGTTTTGTTTTGATACTTGTTGGAGATTTAATTTATATTTTGCTCTTTTCATGATAACCTTACTTATTTGGACATTGAGCTTGAAGGCTGAAAGGTGTGCCTTGAACTCGGATCCGTTACTTGCTACATTCCCACATCTCTAACGATATTTTTAATTTCTATATTAATAAATAAAAAAAAATTAATATTATTTATAAATAAATAAATGCACATAATATTCTCAATTTTTTTTTTTTAACAAGCTAGAAAAATATTATTTTTTCATTAAATATTAAATGAATTAATTAAATATATATAAAATTATATTAATTATTATATTATATTGAATTAATTAATTTTTCCTTTTTGAAAATCATAAGTTTTAATAGAGATAGAGAGGGAAAAGAAATAGTAGAACTGAAAATATATAATATTATTTATAAATTTATTTGATAAGAATACCAATACATATTTACAAATCTACTTGAATCATTGAAAAGATTTAAATTATTAGTTTTAATTTTATAATTAAAACTAAAATAATTGTTAATAGTGACTGATATTATTTTGTTAGATTGATTATTCAATGCATTTGACTTATCTCACTCAGATTTCTTTAGGCATCGAAGAGGGCTCATAAATATTATATAATTAATATGTATTGTGTATTTTTAGGGGACTTTCAAGCATAAAATAAATCTATTTAGATAAAAATGTATTAATTAAAATAATAAATTGATTTATATTTTCAGTTAATTTGTTTATAATATGAATGTTTGACATTTAAATTTGTTAAATCATTATGATATTTTAAAAACCTCCAATTTTTCGTTGCGTGTCGATCAGGAAGCAAATTGATTGAACAAATGAGCCTTAATTCAAGATCAAGTGAATATCCGGGAAAATATTGTCTTCTTTTGGCAAAATAATGTTTATTTTTTTAAATATTTTTTACTTTGTTTTTTTTTTTAATTTGTAAGTGCTTATTATCTTTGGATAAAAAATTTTGTAAAATAATTTCAAGGTAAAATTAAATAAGGTTATAATAGAATGAAAACTTTTCAGTATGAATTGAGATTTTGATGATGTAAATATATAAATTATATAATTTTTCAATATAATCTCTGGATAATTCTTAATCTATAGATCTATAATTTATAATTATACGGTATTGATATTGAAATATTAAATTTTGATTTATAAATAGATAAATTTACAAAAAACAAATATTTATTTTTAATTAGTATTTAATAATATTTTTTTTAAAAATATTTTTGTACAAATAGGAAAAGTATATTACAAATATCATTTAATTAAATAAATTAATATTTTATATTAAACAATAGGAGAAGGTTGCTATCGATGGGCTCCTTAAAGGAAATTTGTAATAAAATCCGCGGATAATGTAATATACATGCATATTGGTTAATGTAATAGATACATTATATATATTGATTTCCAATACCATACTAGATACAGATAATAATAAATATGTAGGATCTAGAGGTTTTGTTAATAAAAGATATATTGTATTTTAAATATAAGAATATTTATTATATATGATAATATATACTGATGAACATATAGGTGAGAGAGTATTCTGCCTGCGTGTGTTAATTGCTCATATATGAGACTAATTTTAAAAATACAACAAAATATACAATGTTAAGGAAATATTTTAAAAATAAAAATATTGTAATTGGTCCAAATAATGTGATTGAATCCTAGATTGGTCCAGGCAGTTCCCTCCCACTCCAAGAGACAAATTAGAGTTAAGGCCCTAACCTTATCGTTACAATATGAATTTATAATTAATAGGCTATTATTTAATTAAATAGTGAGATAATTTAATTGTGAATTAATTATTCAATCAATTATTACACATTAAATGATAATAAACTAAATAATTCTCTTTGATTTTTATTCAGTCGGTTGTTATTGTTCAATTTTTTATTATTGATTTGCTTATTCTGCAACTCGGTAGTTATGAAAATGCGCGCATATATAGCGGCTCATTTTAGGCAACTAGCACGACAACGCTTTGCAAGAGCTAGTCTAAGTTATATTATAAATTATATTTAAAATACGTACAATTGATCAAACTTTAAAATATTTCCTGAATGAATTCAATTACTATTTATATCTTTCTGAAAAGTTTCATTAATTAATACTAAGGAATCGGAAGAAAAAAAAGTTAAAATCTTTTTTTTTCCTACTCACTTGAAACAACTCAAAACTCAAATGGCTTTCTTAGGGCCATACGTGGTGCACTTATATATTATAAATCATTAGAATACATGTAATGGCATTATGTGAATTGTTCATTAAATATTTAAGGATTAATAATTTATTAAATAAAATTAAACCCGCCAAGATATATTAAGGCCTGCCAAGAAATGTCGAATTTTGGTTTGGCCCTTTGATAAATAAACTGTATAATAAATAAGTCTCCACTCGACTATCTCGCAATTTGAATTGGATTAAATAACATATATTATATTTAAATTAAATTTAATTAATTAAATTATAAATTAAAATCAATAAATATTTATTAAACCAGCGCGTGTTTCTATACCTTCTAGGGATCGATTGAAATATCTATAAAAATCTTCAAAAGTCTATCTCAATATTAAGATGATGAAAAACCGCAGTCGTGTTAAAAAATTAATTCCGGTACTTTCAGCGATTCAATCAAGCTGAAATTCTATATATAGCAGTTTTATACAATTTTTAATCACGTGAAAAACTATCAAACGTATATCTTTATTTTTACGGTACTTTAGAGGAAAAAAATCAAAACGTGGTAAGTAATAACTCTCTTCCGATTGAGCTACATTTCTCAAAAGTTGATAGAAAACCACGAATTTTGAATATCCGTATACAAAATTTCATTATTCTAGCTCAAACCGTTTTTGCGTAATCTTGTTTACATACATACGCACACACACACACACACACACACACACACACACAGAAATTTTTCTTAACCTTAGTGACTCATGACCCTTCAAAACGTATAAAAACATCAAAATCTCGACATCGAAAATTTTCGTGATCGATAGTAAAAAGGTAGCCTATCCCTGCCTTATTATTATAGAAATTTATTAAGCGTATAGGTTAAATCGAAAACTATTCATTTAATATTAGTTTATTAATATCAACTAAATACTATAAATCAAAATATATATATTGTATTTTGTATTAAGTTTATCTAAGAAAAAAATTAGATGATTTTCTTGAGAGAAACAGCAAGAATTTAAATTATGAAATTCTCAAAGCATGTTTAAGATAAATAATAATAAAATATAATTTCACATATTTTGTTTTTTTTTGTCATACGTCGTATCTGTTTCGTTATCATTTTTTTACATATCACTTTTCTTATTAAACATTAAAAAAAACAGTAATAATCATATAATAATAATATCATATAATAAACAATAATAATATTCATATTTAAAACTTCTTTGTCAAAATAATTCTCAAAGTAAATATGTAAATATTATTGTACTTTATATATTTTATTGTACTCTATATATTTACTTTACTATATTTATTTTTATTAAAATTGAAATAATAATTTTCTTCTAATCTATCGAAGTAGAGGTTTTTTCCTACTAAATCACAAAAAAAAACATTATTTAAAACAAATTAATAGTGTTCCTGATTTTCCTTATTTATTATGGTATCAGTCCACACTTTCAATATTCAATGTGTTTATCCCAAATAATCCTCAATGCAATTAATTATATATTATTTAATAATTCTAAAGTCTGACCAGGGGAATAATTTGTTAAATTTTAATAGTGATTTGTTATTGTTAAATTTGGGGCATTCTGCTACTGGTTTTGGCTCCTGAGTGGTGCTGCCCTGACAGGACAACCCAAAACCATTGTCGTATCCCAATATGTGTGTGATCCACCTCGCTTTCGGCTATGGAAGACTAGTAGGAAACAAATCTTTGGACTGATAACATAAGTTTTGATTCCCCATTTTCCCCCCTCTTTCTAAAATTATTCCTAACTCAAGCCAGGGAGTGGCTTATTTTATTATTATTATTATTAAATTCCAAGTTATATTCAGTCTTATGTTATTTTATTATTCATTTATATATATATATATATATATTACTTATATTATAATTAAAAATAAATTTAAACTTAAAAACATCTCCAAATGATAAATTAATTTGCAATTGCCCATATCATCATCGATATCATTTTCATCATTCTAAATATTATCAACTAATATAACTTAAATTTTTTTGAATTAAATGTTAAATAATAACAATCTGTTAATCAAATCTTATAAGAAACAACATAATATTAATTATAATTATTCATTAAATTCATTAGTTTCAAATAGTGTAGGTTTATATTTCAAAATTACATTAATACAATAAGAAAGCTAATTTTAGAATTGGCAGAATGACAATTTGTTTCATGAACATAACATAAATGAAATCTTTATGAAGATTGCAAACATTTTCTTTGTTTAAAATTATTGCCATTAATTATAAAAGCCCTCCAATTTTCCCATAAATTTGACTAGAATTTGCACTTGTTATGACAAAAATCAGGTTTCTTTGTACATATATAAATAAAATGGACGAGTATTTTATTAATAATGTAGAAGAATAATGGAAAATAAATGTAAAAAATTAAAATTTCAAACAAATGAACAGCATTAATATATAGAGTACAAAATTTCTTATCGAACAGTATATATCTCATCACAATAGAATAAATAATTATTGAGATATGGTGCTACAAAACACATGTCATTAAAATGCACAAAACTTTTGAGACAACCTAATAATGATTAATTTAAAATTTTTCGTATTTTAATATTTTCTCTGAAATGTTTTGTATTTTTTTTTTTATTCATGAATTAATTTATTTTGTCAGCTTTCAAAATTTACTTCAAGTGTAAAAAAGAGATACTTATTATTTTTTAAATATAATTATATTCACGATATGATTTCTATTAAATATTGTTTTATATTTATTGCAAGTCATTTGTGTAAAATGCACGAAACGTATATTATTAAAAATTAACAACGCTCGAGGTGGCGAGCGAATAATCTGAAAATAATTCTTAAACAACCGATTATAATGCTTTTCAATGCGATATTCGTTTTGTGTTTTCTCTAAGGAAAAAGGATGATGGACTGATTTTTTATAATGATTTAATAATCTTTTTTTCACAATTTAAGGAAGAGAATTTAAAAAATAGATATAAAACTATATATAACATAATAATTTATTTAATTTATAATAATTTATTTAAAAAAAATATAGTTTTTCACCTTCATTTATATTGAACAAATACAAAATATATAAATTCACTATATAATTTAGTTTCCTTAAAAGCTTTGATTACGAAAAGTTAATTCCGAGTTATTTTAAAGGTAGTTTAAAACCTAAAAAATGCTTACCTTAAGTTATATGTTAAAGTACTTTTATTAGAATTTTACTTCATAGTCAATTATTTTTTTACATTCAGAAATAATACATTTTCCATAAGAATTTTTACCTATTATAAAAAAAAAAATTTGAAAATGTTGTGTATGCTATTTTAAGATTTTTGATGTTTAATTTTTTCATTTATAGTTTAATGATATTATTAATTTTATTTATTGATTGAAATTTTTTCTAGGTGAATACGTTATTTGCTATGAAATAAATTTGTTATATTAATCAAAATATTAATATATTGTAATAATTATATTATTCCGAAGTCAGAATGATCGCATCTTTGACTGGCTGCACCTAATTATGTTTATGTTAAATAAAAATAAAAATAAAAATAAAAACTGATATAATTATGATTAAATCATAATGGAAAGAAAATCTGCTTTAATTAAAACTTTTATTTTTTTAATTTATCTCTATTTTATCTCTTGCAATCAGATAATTGGATTTCAATGATTATAATGTAGTTAATTAAAAATTTAAACAAAGAAATAATCAAAAGTAAATTACAATTTCCAGTAAAATAAACATTGTGATTTTAGTTTCATATCTTATTTCGATAGAAACTAATAATTTCATTGAATTATTTTCTTTTACTAGAAAGCGTTTTCTCTTATTTATTTAATCATCTTGAAAATAAATACTTTACTAGCCAATTCTAGGCATAAAATTAAGTCACTAGATAAATATATATTTACAAATAAATGAATAAATAAATAAAATATAATATAAAAGAAATTTAAAAAAAAAATAAATCAAATATAAATTTCAATACATATTTGAAGCCCTTCCCCTCCCACCTTTCTTCCAGAAAAGAAATAAATAAAAATAAAATTGGCATCTCCCTGAGAAAATAAAAAAATTTCTATAATAATTGTAATCATCTTCATTTTAAATATGTTTTGAATACCTATTACATGTTGATGAGTTGAATGTCTAGGTCAGTGATTGAAATTGAAGGTCGCTTGATTATGAGAAGATTTTAACGATCCCATAAAAAATTTTTCCATTTTGTCTTTCATTATTAAATAATAAAACAGAATTTATATTATAAAAAATTAATATATCCTAAATTATTCTATTACTTTCATTTATATAAGTATGTGAACATATTTAGCTATTTATAGAAATGAAAGTTTTTCAAACCCAAAATGTCAACGAAAATAATCCTTAATTAAAGAAAGAATATTTTTTTAGGAAATGATAAGCAGTTTGTAACAAAAACTATATCAAAATTTAATTTAAGTGATGCTCAGACAACAATAACCGGAATTACAGGTTTGATTAAAAAGACTACAACTTTTTGTACTTTAATTTTCGATTATATTTATCATTTTGAACTTGAGATCTTGAAGGATGTTTAAATACCAATTTTATGAAATAAAGCTTTGATTTATCATAAAGTATATATATATTAAAAAAAAATAATACAATATTTTAACTTAAATACATTTATAACGAATTGAACTTGGAGTAATTTGTTAATAGTTTTATAATATATTATATAAACTAAAATTAAACTTTAAATTAGAATAATTTGTTCTTTTATTAAAGACACTTGATGAAGTATCAAATTATTTTTTATTGGTGTTTGGATTTCGGATGTAGCAACTGACTCAGTTGTGAAGAACAAAGCTTTTTTTGTTGGTGAAACTACTGATATTATTGTACAATCGATCTAAAATCTCAATGTATGATTTACATTTCAAAATAAGCTTTAAGAATGATATAAATTATTTAAAGAGTAGAATTTGTTAAAATATTTATATATATAAAAAAATGAATGAATCCATAGAATGACTAAGCCATACATCCTCCAAGGAATATTCTCAATTAATTTTCATTACCGTGACATTGAATTTTATTACCTTATTTGAATTATCTGATTGTCTTTTCATGTATTAATTAAATTTATTTTATGCATTTTATAAGGTTTTGCATCTTTGAACTTTAATAGTGCCCGAAATTTTTATTATTAGATATTTTTAATTAAGATCACAATGAATTTTTTTATATATATAACAAGATCACATTTAAATAAAGTCATCGTGTTTAAAGATTTCTTTTTTTCCTAAATTTTACCTTAACTTGAACGCATTTGCAAGGTTATACTGTTCCATTTCCCAGCGATTCTCTATCCTTCTTAATAATGAATGAGCTTAATTATATTCCAAAATTTCACTAAAATAATGTCACGTGAAATGGGAGACAGAAATAAAATTATTTCAAATCTTTTTTTTTTTTTTTATAATTTAATCAAGCACTTTAGATTATCAATGAAAAAGAGAAGAGTAATTAAATGAGATTACATGTATTTCTCAAAACTCTCACTCAATTTTCTTTTCATGAAGATTTCACTTGAATCCACTCTTATTTCCATATTCTTTAGAAGTTAATTAATTAAAAGATACTTAATGGATAAGAATGTTTAAAAATATACCTCGTTCCTACTTGCGATTTCAACACAACTTAATCATTGTATCGGTTCTGCTAGAGTAAAAAGATATAGGTACAAGTATACTATATAATATATGAAAATATACATATGACCTTGGCTTTTTAAATCTATTCATAAACAAATTTCATTGAAACAAATAATAATTTTCATCATATTTATCATATAATTAATTCTAATAAATACGTATAATTTCTTTTAACAAAGAGATTGATAATTTCTATATTCTTTATTAATTGTGCCACACAGAAGCTAAAGCTATTAATTAACTCCACATATAAATAAACTGAGAAAATGAAGCCCAAAATTCATAGTTTGTATTAAATTCAGGGTTATTGATTACAGAAAAATGTATATTGCATTTCATATGTTGCAGATTACATTACATTACATTACTAGCAAAATTTTAAAAACTGGAGTTAATCCTTTTGGCATCTGAATGGCTCAATTATATTATTAAATGTTTTGAATAAAGATAATATGAGAATAAGTCCAATATATTAATATTAATAAGTAATTATTGCATTTTTATGGATTTAATATTAAATAAATGAAATATTTTTATAATAATAATTAAAACATCACGAATATTCAAATTAAATACAGTTGAAGTTCCTTATTCATGGTTCCGGTATTTGCTTATTCACTATTTGCAAGTTTCTTTATTCTTCGCTAAAAAATTATTTATTAAAATTATTCACAATTTTCTTTATATTAACATCTTTTAAGTACTGCTGGCTTATAGAAGGAGGTTTTCAGAAAGAATATAACCGAATGGACTAAGTTCAAAATAAAACAAACAATATTCATTGTCAAATGATGCCACCGGTGAAAGTCCTTTGTTAAGAAGCATCTTCAGAAGGATCGGGTTGTAATATAACTGATAGAATATTGGAATAATATTTTTCATTTGTTTTTAGTGTATTAATAGAAAAATTAGTTTCGTTTCGGAAAAAATAGTATTGTTATTTTAAGTGAAAATAGAAACGTATGATTGTTTGTGTTCTGGTTAACGATATCACATTTTAGAAAACAAAATCCTTCTTAAAACACATGCCGAAAAAGGACAATAATAAAATTATTAAAAAAACCACTCCTCCTTCTCATCCATTATTATCATTCTCTTCTCCCATTAACTCCTTAAATTTATTTTATATTTTGTTATTTTGAAATCTTGAAACGTCCCATACAAATAACCATGCCATATCATATCAATCGCATATTTACCACCTAACTACAATATACACGTATGCAAGAAACGTATCCATTTACGAAATGTGTTTCGGAATTAATTTTACATTCGTGTAATATTTGTATGACATCATATTATTATAAGATTTATTTTTATAATAAAGTATTTAAATATTTTGTGTAGGTAATTCTTTTATTTAATAATTATTTCTAAATATTCATTATTGTTTAAATATAAATGTTTTTAATTATTCAATAAGAAAGCATTTTTCATCAAAAATCATAAAAACCACGATAAGTTTGTTTACAGAGAAAGAAAGTACATACATAATTGATATCCAATCATTAGATATACTAATTATGTGAAGGGAGAATTATATAAAAAAATTTAAAAAAAAATGAATAATTTTTTTTTGTTTTAGTTTAGTTTAATATAACCGATTCTAACTTTAATTAAGAACAATAAGTTTTTATGATTTAGGAAGTGATAGAGACGGTTTTCTCCTTTGATAATTTCTTATGCGGTTGTATCATAATTTTTTAAATGGTCTAATAATGTCTAATAAAAATTTCTACCTATACTTCATTATATTTGCAATTTTATTAGACTAATTGTATTTCAATTCAATAATAAAGTAAATTAGTTTTATTATTAAATTTCAGTAAATATAAAAATAAATAAAAAAAAACACTTTAAAAAATTTATCTTTAATGGCTGGACATACATGAAGTTTGCTTAATAAATCAAATGAAGATAAATTAAACTCAGCTGATTTTACTATTGTTCATTTTAATTGAAAATTTTGCAATACATAGTGGAATAAACACACAAAAATTTTACAATTTATTATATCTCTTTTTGGATGAAATTTTCAATATTATTTTCAGTGGTATATATTCACTCTATTTTAATGACCATCTCTCAGATCAAGGGCGTTGGCATACATTTAAATATCAATTATTACATCGAAGTGTTACGTTGCTTTCTTAAGTTGATTTTTAAAAAAACAAAAACTTTTGAATGACATTTTCCCTTATAAAAAACACGATGATCTATTGTCTCTGGGAATTTTTTTCCAACTAATTATGCTCTATTAAATGATTTTTTATTATTTATTACACTTAAAATATGCCATGAGACATGCAGATAAGTAAATATGAATTATGTTCATCATTGAATTCTCTCAACTGACAATAGAAAATTACCTATTTTTTTATTGGAATATATAGGTATATTTTTTTTATTAAAAATTATCTATGGAAATGAATGCAAAAAACAGATATATTTTCAAATGCAACTAAATAAGAGATGCTTTTAATTTTAATTATTTTTTTTTAACTAATATTCGTGTAAATAAATTATCATTTTCATTTTTAAACTGACTGTAAAAATAAAGATATATGTTTGATAGTTTTCCACATGATAAAAAATTGTATAAAACTGCTATATATAAAATTTTTGCTTGATTGAATCGCCGAAAGTACCGGAATAAATTTTTTAAAACGTAAACTGCTAATCACGCACCAGCAGATGTGGTGCCATCAACAAAGAGCCAAACACGCGCTGGTTTAATAAATATTATTTATTAATCTTAAATTATAATTTTAAACCATAATTTTAAATTGTAATTTTTAAATATAATAAATGTTAATTAATCCAATTCAAATATGCGAGATAGTTGAGTGGAGACATTCCAGATTTTTGTCTTTGCGATAGGACCGAGCTCGGTAGGTTCACTTCTAACTAAAGAGTAAAAGACATGATTTTGAAGAGGTTGATGAAGATATTGTGAAGCTAGTTTGAAGAAGTAGTATATTTGTTTATATTTTTTGTAATGTTATTCAATATTTTGTATAAAAATGTGCCTGTAAATATCTCTAAAATATTTAGTGTGATTGATTAAATTTAATTTAAATAGATTATGAAATAACGGAAATTGCAAAACAAGGTATCGAATGATCTCGATGAATATTTTAATTAGATTATTACTACTTTAAATCTTAAAATAAATTTTTTATATATATGTTTTTTTTTCTATTTAATATTTCAAGAGAACTGAAAATCAAAGTCCTATGTCACAATGATCGATAAAACGTGACGGAAAATGTTTTTTTTTCGAAATTCCTATTATACCATGTAGATTAGAAATAAACAGAAAAAACGCTTTAAATCGAATTATAACTCCCACTATGTCATAGAATACATAAGAATAGTTAAATTATATTTGTTAATATAAAATTTATCCCATTTAATTTATAATTAGATTTAATTTAATTTTTTATTTATTAAAATTAGATTTCCGTTGACCAAATTGAGAATTCAAATTAAACCAAGGCCAATAAAAAAATGACAAAGGCCCATTTTCAAAAGAGCAAAATCATTGTAAGACCGCTAATTTTGCCTTTATTACTTGCAATCGGTGTCAGACAATTGGTACAATGATATTTTTTTCTAATATTTATCCGAGTTCATTAACCGAGCTGGTAGTTCCACGTTCAATCTTGTGAAAGAGATCTGTCTGCTCTGGCTTTCCAAATAAGTGAAGTTGAGCCAAAAAACAGTTTTCTTTCCTTCAAAACAGACAATTTCAACTCGACTGAATTTATGTTAAAGGGGACCTTCCGAAGGCCGGATATCCTTAATTTATCACCTGGCGAACAGATGCTAATAAACTTAATAAAAAAAATTCCACATTATATATTTTCTTTAAACGATTCATAACTATACAATTTTTATTTTATTACAATTATTCATTAATTTATTTATTAGATTAAATATATTTAGTATAAGAGAATAGAAATTGTATAGGTAAATATCCTTATAAAAGGATTTAAATATTTAGAAAATGATAAACTTTTACTAATAAAATTATTAATTAGTATAATAGATCTTGTTAATTAAATACTTTATAAGTTGTTTTCAATTTGATATCAAAGAAGTGATATATGATTTGAAATAGTTATAAAATATTATAATTTTCTCCTTTCCACTATAATACAGGATGCAAAATTTTTTACCGCCTCTGGACCTGATTTGCAAATGGAAATTACTTCACGCAGCAAAAGGTGGAGGGGTCAGAAGGTCTTTTGGGTGAACCTGACCAACCTGGAAGCAACTCCCTCTCACAACTGGTTCCCATAAATTATGCTTTTTTGTTCTATATTCATTAAATATAATATTTATGTGTATCTTATCTTATTATGCTAGCTAAAATTATATATATATATATAGTGCCGGGACCCCGAGCCTCGGCTCGGTAATTAAGTTAAAAAAAAATGATTCATTATTATTGGATTTGGCTAGTAATATTAATACCTGATTCACCAAATCGCCATTCAAATAATTTAAAAAAAATAGTCATAAAACATACACCCCTTAAACGAAACAGATACATTTAAATTATTTGAAATTGTTTCTGTAGCTGGAAATTAATTTATTTCAAACCGTCGGTCGGTTCATGTCAACTTATTTAAAATTTGATATCTACATGTTGTCATTCAAAGAATGTTTATATTTTTATTTTTAATATTATTTATATTTATTATATTTTTATATTTTATTATATTTTTAATTTTATTTTTTAATATAGGCCTTTTTAAATTATTTATAAAACACTGAAAACATTCAAGATTATATGAATAAATAATTTTAATTTTGATCTCATAATTGGATTTTCATTTTCAAGTAAGTAAGATATCATTATGGGTGGATTCACAATGTATGAAGGGACACTTCTAGAAATGTGGATGTTGCGGGCAAGAGACTACCGTAGAGCACAGAGATAGATAGATATAACATTTACAATAATAATATATAATTAATTTACTGATTAAATTAAAATATATTAAAAGTAAGAACACAAAAACAAATAAATGTTTTATCTAATATGCTGATTGAACACCTAGTTAGTATAGAATAATATTTTATATTTACGGAGTCGCTGTATAATAAATTGATGACGTCATTTAATTCTATATCGAATCGAATAAAGATAAATCTTCTAAACGTTGTGAAACAATTTCAAATAATTTAAATGTATCTATTAATTAAATAAAAAACAAATATGACTATAATATAAATATTTTTAATTTTATTTTAAGAATAGATATATATATATCTCACGGGCGGTGGCTGTGACGTCATATCTATTTAAATTAAAAAAAACTAATGAAGATGATTTTTTCCAGAGATGTGATCAATAAGACTCAATTTTTCTTTATAAATACTATCTCTGGTGTGAATTTCAAAAAAATCGTTAGAGCGGTTTTTGAGATATATATATATTATATATATATGTAAATGGGTTCTTTTTTTGAAAGGGTCGAGTGAGAGCTCGGTGTCCCAGGTATTAATATTATCAGCCAAACCCAATAATAATGAAATGTTTAACTTAATTACCGAGCCGAGGCTCTGGATCCCGGTACTAAATATAATAAGTCTATGTGTATATTAATTTTAATAAATTGATAATTATCCTAGAATCTCAAGTAAGAACATTTAATAAGAAAAGTTTCATTCAAATCCACTCATATAAGAATTATCTTTTCATTTTTCTTAATGTAAAATTTAACTATAATAAGTTAATCAATATAAATAAAAGAATTTTTTTATCACATGTTGATTCCTTTTTGCAACTTATTTTTTTAATTGTTTATACTAAATCATTATAGAAAAGTAATCTTGAAAAAAATGTGTTCATGTTTTGAGGGCTCCTGAACATGATTCGACTACTTTGGAAGTTAGGAATTTTAATTACCTTCTATAGAATAAACCGCTAGTAATATAAACATGAAGTATGGTATTTACTAAATCTTAATGGTGTTTATAGTTAGTATAGTTTTTAAAGGAAATCTATATAAAATATTTATTCTAAAGAAAAACTTTCTTATTTAATTTTAATTTTATTTATTCATTTATTTGATTTAATATTTATTTTGCACTAAAGATCATAATCAACTCATAATTGTATAACTATATAGATTTAAATAAATTAATGATATCATAATATAATACAGATTTAGTATTTATGTACGTTAATTATAATTTAATAACTAAACTTTAGTTAGTTTAGTTTTGATTAATTTAATTTAAATTTAAAAATAATAATAAAATTTAATTTTAATTCGACTTTTTTATAATTATTATTTTAATGTATATTCTATTTAATCTCACACAGGTTTATATATTTTTACTTTTACTATATTTAATTATATTCTACTTAATGATAATGTAAAATAACGTTATTTTAAAATATTATTGTTACAAAATAAAGGAAAGGATACTGAAGGAAAATGATCTTAGACTAATCCTTAGAAGAAAATTAATTTATATTTTGATGTAAATTATATTAAAAATGTATTAAATTTATATCAACTATTTATATTATGTTCATCAACAATTTTGAAAATTGATAGAAATTCTAAAATAATATCAATTATAAAAACGTTCCTTAATAGAAAATAAAATTTAAATAATAATTTATCTATTCAGACTGAATAGATTGTAAAAAAATCATACAAAACACATTAAATTTGGTTTCATTATAATAATATTGATTTGTAAATTCTTACAAGGCAGTCTTGTGCATCAGTTAATAATTATTTTCTAATATTAAAGACGGTTGGTAGTTTCCCACATCTAAGATACTACTTAACCAATGTTTATTTTGGTAAATTGCTAGGTAATTAGGTCAGCGAGTGATTTCCTGCAGGCATGTATGCAAACGGAGCCGACGCGTAACGGCCCATTGGACCGTTAGAGAAGTCTGTGTCGCCTGTGCTCCGATTGCAACTTAACTTTAAGAAGAGAAGCCCACCGTTAGTTGTTTTGTCCCGGTGACCCTTCATCTCCATGACCTCTCCACGCCAGGTCATTGGCCATCTGGATGTTTTCGGAAGTGATCTTCAAGAAGATCCGAAGGTCCCCCAACCGATTCGTCAACTCTTTCTGATGAGTCATCCAGTTCCTTCTCACCACGAAATCATTCCCTTTATATTTACTGGCTTTGTAAACTCTCCCTTTCACAAAGACATTTTCAAAGAATTTTATTATTAATATTTTTTTTCAACTGTCTTAATTATCCTTATGAGAAAATTTAGACCTCACTGTTTCGTGAGAAAATAGTAGGTGTTAATATAATAGGAATAAAAACAAAAATCATTGTAAATGATCTTTCTGGTTTAACAATTCAAAAAAATGAATTGACTAAGGGCCAAAATTTAAATATTTATCCAATTGTAAGTATTAATGATTAAATTGTTGTTTTGCAATTATTACAGAATTGTATAATAATAAATGAATTAGATTATAGTAGTTTAATGTTGAAATAATATTCATATTAAACTTGTAAATATATATTTTATATTTATTTTTTTAAATTTCAAATAACTAAATAATATCATAGATTAAATTGACTTGGGATTTATATTAATTATAATTTCTTCATTTATTTTCCTGGAATCTTTATTGTAAAAATATATATATATAATATATATAAAATATATTTCTATTATTTTATAATAAATTTCCGCAATACTTATATAATGTGTTAATCAGGAAATATCTTTATTAAAAAATTATATATTGTATCAAAATAAATTTTATTAACCGTATTTAAATGTTATATATATATATATAAACTGCACTCCAATTTTAGGATTTTGTAAGAATAAAAAGTATTGAATTTTCATATGAAATTGAATTATATTTTTTTATCTCGCGATAATTATATGTTTTTAATCACTACATTATCGTCTAATAGTTTAATAAAAAATTAATACTCTAATACCTTGTATTTGGAAAAGATAACAAATAATAATATATCATAATTTTAAAAAAAATGTGACTAATATAATATAATAATAGTATAATTCAATTATTATATTAATTCAAAAATAACTTTAATAATATTAGAGATATACTATAAATAAAAAATTATATTTGATTTATCAACATTTATTTTTTTATTTTGAAATTTACAAACAAAAAAGTATTTTAAATAGTAATAGTATTTGTTAATAAAAGTCATTAAACATTTTTTTTATATTTATTATCTCTAAAAATAATTGAATAAACTCTATATATATTGATTAGTAAGAATTATTCTGTTTGTTTTTAGAAAAAAAGATGAAATACTTCCAACATAATACCGATAAATATAATTATTAGTATATGGAAGATTGAATTGGAATATATATTACAATCGTTATTGTAGAATTTAGATTAAATTAATAAATATATTAAATAAATAAAAAATTAAATATATTCCAATATGACCTAATAATATTGAGTGAATAAAATAATAAAATCAATTTTTTAGGAATTTTAAAAATTGACTTATTTTTGAATTGATAAAAACATTTAATATCGTCTTGTTTTAATCGAATTTTCTTATACTTTAGAATTATAATATTACATTTAGCATTCTCATCGTCCAGTAGAGAGAGAGAGAGAAAGTGAAATTGTCCATGTAAGAAAATGCATGATTGGGCACGAATTCTCAAGGTGTGTATTCGAGCGTGCGTTTTTGCCTATTAATATTAAATGCTCAATATTTTCACTTTATTTCTAAAATTATACATGTACCTAAAAATTAACTCTATAACAGGGAAACAAAAAAAAAAAATGTAAAATTAAATTAATGTACAATGCAATTGAATTATTTCAACTGTTGTTTTCTAAACAATTTTCCATGAAATTGTAAATATTTGAATATTATAATAATAATACAATGACATTAGATGTTTTATAATTTCATTATTTTAAAAGAATATCTCTAATACAAAATCATTATATATGTCTATATCTCTATATATATATATTAAGGTATTTATATTAATGTAATTTTCCAAAATTAAAAATTTTCTCATGGTCACAAGGAAATATTCAATCAAAATTCTACCAAAATAAACGTTATACATCTATATTGTTCCTTATTAGTAAAATCATGGTTGCTAAAATTTCTTCTAATTAATTTTGAAGGATATTTTTGGATTGATTTTAAACAGTCGTCTATCCAAGGTTAACTGCTCAATAACCTTCGCCTTTCCTCTGCAAGTCTCGAAAACGATTGTAATCCAATTGTAAAGTGAAATAGAACAGAAAGTCATAGTAGAAACAAGTGCAGGCAGGTTTCGATATATATATATTTTTTTTAAAAATCGCTATTTACATTCATTTGCATTCAGTGAAGAAGGTTTATGTTTATAAATTTTTATATTCTTAAAAGTGAAAGTTTAAATGCAAAAATAAAAATAGTTAGTTTAAACCGACAGTGAAAGTCTTAATGATAAATATATACTTATAAATATTTAATAATTAGTACCGGGACCCCGAGCCTCGGCTCGGTACTTAAGTTAAAAAAAATGATTCATTATTATTGGGTTTGGCTGGTAATATTAATACCTGGGATACCGAGCTGTCGCTCGAAAAAATATTTAGACATTATTATAGACATTTTCATTCTGTAAATTAAATAATTTTATTTCATTTAAATAAATATCTATTTTTAAATAATTTTTCTCTCTACATTATTTATCTAATTCTGACAATATATTAAGATCACACCGGGACCCCGAGCCTCGGCTAGGTAATTAAGTTAAAAAAAAATAATTCATTATTATATTGGGTTTGGCTGGTAATATTAATACTTGGGACACCGAGCTGATATACAATTCTTTAATTATTTATTACAATTATTAAATGTTGCATCATTGCATGGAACTTGGGGTCCTCAATAATACATAAATATGTATACCGGGACCCCGAGCCTCGGCTCGGTACTTAAGTTAAAAAAAATGATTCATTATTATTGGATTTGGCTGGTAATATTAATACCTGGGACACCGAGCTCGCTCTACCCTTTAAAAAATATTGATATACAATTCTTTAATTATTTATTACAATTATTAAATGTATTAAATAATATTTTATTGAAAAAATATTAAAAATTATAAAACTATCTAAAACTTAATTAATAAAAGAACAATGAATAAATAAATCACGAAAATAGATAAAAAAAAAATGGGGGAGTAAAAACAATTGTTCTTACCGCTGGTCTATGATATTTTGATAATTACAAAGATATTTTTACCATCTTTCAAAGACATTTATTTGTTTTGTTGTTTTTTTTTGAGAGAGATTAATAAATATATATATATTTTATTAAAAATAAATATTTTTAATTTTATTTCGAAATTAAATAATGAATTTTAAAATATTTTTATATTTTATTAAAAATAAATATTTTTAATTTTATTTCGAAATTAAATAATAAATTTTAAAATATTTTAAATATAAAAAAAATATTAATACAAAATTAAAAAAAGGCGGGAGTAAAATTTCAAAATGGATGCCATTTACGTCACCCATATATAATTTTCAATTAAGAAATTAATAATGAAGCTGTAAGTTTCAAGAGATGTGATCAATAAAACTCAATTTTTCTTTATAAATACTATATCTAGTGTGAATTTGAAAAAAATCGTTAGAGCGGTTTTTGAGAACCAATGGTTATAGATAAATAGATATATAGATAAATAGATATATAGATATATAGATATATACAATTTTAGCTAGCATAATAAGATAAGATAATAATAAAATTTACAATTTTAAATATATATAAAAAGTGAATGAATTTGAAAATAGCTTGATAAAGAAATTTAGATAAATATGTAATTTAATATTTAATAATTCCTTCAAAAATAAAACTAATAAATATTTGATCATTAATTAATTGTTGGTGACTCGGTTTTTAATAACAGAAAGACATTTTTTATAATAAATAATTGTATATATCAGAATTTCTTAAACCATTTGAAGTGGTAATACTATAATAATATTAAATCAAATTTTATAAAATAATTTCTAATTTTAACATTTTGTAGAAATCACTCTTTTTATATATAAGTTTAGAAAAAAATATGAAAATTGCTAAAACTTTCGCCAGCCCTATGATTTAAGAAATTCTGGTAAATTGGTAGATTATATTCTGATCACACATAATAAAAATCTCAAAAAGATTATTGGAAACAAATAAATAAGAATGCAAACATATTTTTAGTTTATTTTTTTTTTTATTTTCTTTATGCATTCTTGATAAAATCATCCTGAAATATATTAAATTTAAATATATTAATATATTAAATATTTAGATTAAATTTCTAAAATGATATTTATTTAAATATGTTTACAGGGAAGTTGTAAAAGACAATTATATAAATTAAAATTAAATTTTTTAATGATTTCCCTTAAGAAATAAATTTAATATATTTTATTTCCTTTTTTTTGTATTAAATGTATATAAATATGTGATTAGTTATATTATTTATTTCACGTAAAAGACTATTTTCTTAAGTAAAAGTATTCTAAATTAAAAATATTTTTTTATTTTATTATTACCAGCAATAATTATAATTTAAAAAGATCATACTTAAAAAAATCCTTTTTTGCCCTAATTTATGCATTCAAATCTTTGTAAAATTTTGGTAGTAAAAGGAGAATAAAGAGTTGCAAAAAGTTTTTTTTCACTATTAAAATTTAAATATTTTTTTAAATCTTGAGATTTTTATAAAATGCACACTTCCGGTTGACTAATTTTAATTACATCTAAGTATAATATACAATTTAATTATATAACAAAAAACAACAATTATAATTTTGCTAAAGTCTACCCATACAAACACTTTAAATTCCGTTTCTGAAAATATTGAAATATTTCACGGATTTTCGTCATTTTTTTACAAATTTTTCCATCAATATATTATTTTCATCTTGTTACTTGATATCGCTTAATCTACTTATCGATTTTTATAAACTATAATAATTAATTTTATACTTATTATTAATGTACTATGCTTAAAAGAAAGGTATATAATATATAATCATAATTTACTAACCTAAAGCCCTAGTTCTCTCATAATCTATAATTTCCATATTTGCAAAGAGAGAGGAAGATAAATGTGGGAATTGAAACAGAACTAAATTTTCTCAACAATTATTACAATAAACTTTTGACTAAAGAAAGTTCATCCAAGAAATACTAAAGAACGAATAACAAGAAATTTAATGAGATAGTGTAAAAAAATAACAGAAATCTTTCTTTTTTCCAGGGATCAATTAATTTAAATGCAACTTTTAAAAATATATATTTATATTAAATTGTATTATTAATATTATTATATTTCTCTCTAAATAATAATAAAAATATCATTTCAAATAGAATAATTTTCTAAATAAAAATATTAATATTATTTAGTTAATTATATCATTTATTCATACTTTTATAAAAGAAATTGATAAAAAAGAAACCTCCTTTAAAATATAATTGTTTTATTAAACGAGACTGTGGATTATATAGTAATAACCATAATAATAATTATCCTCTCATAAAATGAAATTAAATCTTTGATTTATACGCATATGTATAAATATAATTATATATAAATTAATATATGTACATATTTACATCGTATATTAAATTATAGAAATCATATTGGAGTTATTTTTTTTCATTCTATCAATTTGTTTTTATATTATTTTATAAATATTAAATTATAATTATTTGAATATTTAGTAATTAGAAAGGAAAAATAATGATTAATTTTATATTTAATCATTTATTTAAAATAAAATAAAAAAATATTAGTTATTAAGGGAATTAATCAGGTGCATTAAAGTCTCCAAAACAAATAATAGGTTTTCTTTAAAAAAATAGGCAATTTTTTAAAATTAAGGTTCACGATTTAATTTTAAGTATTTGACAACATCAACAAATATTCTTATTAATATTAATACTTATATAATTATAACATGTGTAAATCTTAATCAATATTAAAATATATAAATGATTTATTTTTAATATTTAGAAAAATAACTATTAAAATACAGGTTTCTGCCATGATATTGTTTTGATCATCATAATTATATTTATATATAATATTATGTAAGTTTAGTAATATACTGTTGATTGTGAATGTTTTTTTAATTAAGATGCTTTTAAGCTTAATGTATTATTTCAACACTTTTCTTTACCTTGCAAAAGAAAAGCTGTCCAGAGACTGTAAATAAGAACCCAGAGATGAAGTGCCATTTTTCCAAATAAATAATAAAATTTCTTTTAAGATAAGATTGGGGACGGCGACGGAGGCGTCGATGTCGTCGCCATCCGTCACTCACAACACAAAATTCACACTAAAAATAAACCACCCGCGTGCCACCTTCACTTATTTTCCTCTATAGAGGTGCTCAGAATGGATTTCGAACTTGGACTGACAGCCTGCAGAGAAACAGGCCTTACAGACCGCCTTTCACCCGGCGCCCTTCTTTAACGGGATTAGACCCACGCACTGCAAGCGCGCGTTTCACCAATAACATTCGCAACCGGATCATTAAAGATTCTACTTCAAGAATCATTCATGAAAGTTGACGAATCACAATTTTTTCTATTTATCATTTCCTTTTTTTTATTTTTCTAGAAATTAATTTATATTTAATTTTCTAATCCAATTTTTTATCTCATAATATTATTTTATATTCTTGTTTATCTTTACATAAGCATATAAATTAAATAATTTTTTTTTATTAAATTTTTCTAATCATTTTTAACCAAAAAAAAAACAACCTAGGGATCAATTATATTATTGAATTTGATTTAATAATTATTATTTCACTAATTTTACTTGATTTGAATATTATTATTTTAATTTTTAAGAAAGCTTTATTTTTAGAAAATTATATCGGCATCATAAATTCATAAATAGTGGTCTGTGCTACATTGCAGGTCGGTTAAATTTTAAAACATTGTAAATTATTTTAATTATAAATACTAGAAATATCATTTTTGTTGTGCCTATATACTTGAATAACTTACAAACTATTTATTAATTTATTTATATAAATTATTTTTTTTATTCCTATAATATTTTTTTCTTATTTTCATAAGTTATTAATTCTTGAATATAATTTAATGCTATGATAAAATTATATATGAGAATGATTTGATGTCATATCATTATTTAATCATTTAAAAAATTAAAGACGGTTCATAAGTTATTAATTCTTGAATATAATTTAATGCTATGATAAAATTATATATGAGAATGATTTGATGTCATATGCATTATTTAATCATTTAAAAAATTAAAGACGGTTTAGGTAGAAACCAGAAAGTTTGAGAACACTCTCTCTCTCTTTCTCCATTATATATCTAGTATATAAACATTTCATATGGTTTGAAAAACTCATAGTAAAAATACTGTAAATGAAGTGTGTATATATATAAAAATTAAAATAGAAGAAAATTTGAATTTAAATAAAATATCTTTGACAGCTAGAGACATCTGTTATGAGTTACAACAAATATTACTGAATCTATATTCAAATTTATATATTTATATATAGAAAAATTATAAATGAAAATTTACACTTTTTTAATTTATTAATTTATAAAAATTAAAATTTTTTTTATTTATTTGGTTTCAAATTGTCTAAATTTTTATAAATCTTTAGAAGAAAAAGAAACATTTTTTAAACTTATCTTATGATCTCAATTGTCTTATTTATTATTTAAAAAAGATTAATGAATTAAATATGCTATATCAAAATTAAATATAAGTATGTTAAAAATGTAAAATTCTAATTATTTCACTTTTTTATTTTATGAAGAAAATAACTTAATTAACATTGGGTCGGGGGGGAGGCTGAACCAAGAATTCATATCTCAGGAGGGGTTGCCAGTTTCAACACTTCAACGTCGATATAACTCATGCCTATCTTTACATAAGCATAGATAATAATAAATAATATCTAAAAGATAATAAAAAATGTTAACGCTTTCGAAAACTCAATATGAATAATTTTTCCAAGTTGAAATATGATTATCAGAAAATAAATGTCTTATTATTATATTCAATTAAAATATATTTTTTTTATTAACATTTTATTATTTTTTTAAATATCCTTATACATGACAAGGAATACATTTTGAAGTCAGAATGGCAACTTCCTTCTATTTTATGATGATTTTATGGGTATTTAAATAAACATGATTATTTCGGTCAATGTTAAATTCCATAGTAGATAGTCCTCTTTTGTAGCCTAACTCTTCCCTTATTTGTACATATATCATTGAATTTCACGTCCCGGAGAATTCATAAATGTATTTTGAATTGTTAGTCTCTATCTGTTTAGGAATATTGTAAGGATACCAATTACAAATTAACTATGCTGATTATAAATGTAATAATTCACAATATAATAAATACTTCTGTTTAAACATAAAATATAGAACAAAATATATAAAAAGCTTAGTAATTATGTTTTGGTAAAACCAAACTTTGAAAGTGATAAACATTTTTTAATATCTCTAATTGAATTGGATTAATCATCTATTTCTTATATTTTTTATATATTAATCAACTCTAATTTTACAGTTAAAAATATAATAAAATATGTTTTTTTTGACAAATCAATGAAATATAGAATTACAAGATCAATAAACAAATAGATAATTAACTATTTTTTCTTTTTTTACATTTTTTATAAATTTTATTGATGATTATAATATAGAATATTAAATTTATAAATCAAAAGTATTTGAATTTATTATTTTAAAATTTATCAAATTAATATTTTTTTACTCTATGTGAGAGAAACAGAGGACTTATGATAAACTTTAGAATCGCCAAAGACAAAAAAAAATTAGGATAAATAATATTTATAATGAATGAATCTTTTAAAAGAAACATTATGATCATAATTATTATATAACCTTCATTTTAAAAAAAATATTGACTCATATAGTTACAGAGATTAGAGTTTACAAAATTTATTTCACTTAATTAGAAACAAATTTGAATGAGAATGTTGGAAAAATCCCACCCTGATCAAACTAAAGGGTGGGGAAGTCGGCACACTGTGAGGAGTAGTGTGCCAGCATATTCAATCAAAATCATGTTCTAACAACTTACACTTAGTTGAGGAAAAGCATTGCGGCTTACAGTATGGAACAAGAAAAACAGTGTAATTATAGTATTAATCCAGCTGAAAATGCCAGCGTCTTATCTAAAGCCTTCTTTTGGTGAGTAAAAGTTTTATTTATATTTAAGAACTGAGAATTTAATTTCTCTGTATTCTTTTAACTATTATGAAAACTATATTTTTAATCCTTTTTTTTAATCCAAATTTATAGAACTATTTTATAAAATATTGAATATAAAAAATAAATAAATAAATATAATTTTAATTTCATTTGAATTTTTTGTGTATAATTTAATTAACTGAATATATATTTTTTTTTAAAAATGATTTTTACAAAATTATTTTAATTGTATTATTATGAATAATAATAATTAATAATAATTGTAATAATAATTTATGTATTATTTGATATTTTTTATTTTTAAACAATTTAAAAAAATGTCTTTTTAATGGTCTTGTATTAGTAAAAAAACTGTTTTCGATAATACATTTTTATTAATATTTAGCAAATTAATATGAAAATTATAGATATAGATTGATTAATATCGTTAATTACAATTTATTTTTTTTATTTTCACTTACTTATATTAACAAACCTACAAAAAAATTAAACGTATTAAATTGATCACTTATCCAAATTTGTGAAATATGAACTTATAGAATAAAAGACAATAACAAAAACAACTTTTGGTTAGATATATAAATTAACTAATATTTTTTTTGTTTAACTATAAATATAAATATATATATATTTCCATTTAATTAATTCATTGATAAAATGATTTCAAAATTTAAAAAATAAGGTAATTGAAAAATAAAAGTATCACATAACAGATATCAATTATGTGTGTTCTTTTAAATTTCACCTAATTTTAAGAATTTAAAATATATTTAAACAACGGTGATATCAAATTTGAATTATAGAGATATTTATCGATAGGAGCAATTTTATATATGTTATTTTATATAAACATAGATATATATATAATTAACAATATATTGATAATATATTGTCATGTTTTCATGAACATATGTATATTACTATCTATTTTTAACTAATGAAGAACAATGTTTTTAAACTTTATAATTATGAAGGAAAGGGAAAGAAAAAAAAAATAATTTTTTTTATAAATCATTATCATGGAGGAGGGGGTGTTAATATGATTATTTTAGAAACTATACTATTTAAAATACTTGTAATATACTATACTGAAATTATACTATTTTAAATACTTCTAATATATATGTAAATATATATATATATATATATATTCCTTCATATATTTTATATATAACTATATATATAGATTCCGAAAAATATTTTGAAAAAAATATTTCTATATACTTTTTATCTACTATTTCTTAATCAATTAAATAAGTAAAATATTTATATATACTAGAATAATATAAATAAAATATTCTTTATAAGTATTAATGTAATATTCTTAATGTATTGATTAATCCATTTGTTTCAAATGATTAAGAGATTATTTCTTTTATACAATAAATGAAGGTCAAAATTATTCATACCATCTGAATTGTTTGATATGATTCATCTTGCTAAATGAGTTATCGACATTGACAATTATAAAATTAATCAGAAAAAGTTTATTACATATTTAGATATAAATTCAAGGCTTGTTTATTATGTATTTTATGAACTAACCTATCGCTAATTTTTAAAAACAACATACTTTAATTTTATTTCAGGTGGACACTAGGTTTACTTAGAAAAGGGTATGAACGAACATTAACATTTGAAGATATCAGCAACCCTCTCAACAAAGATACATCAGAATATTTGGGAGATTTATTAGAAAAGTAATAATACCTTTTGATCAATCTATAGAATTATTTAAACCTTACCCAAAATATAATAAGATTATATTAATTGAAATAGTATTTGCTCACTCATAATAGAGAATTTTATTCTAGAGTAAAAAGTTTATATAATCATTTTTAATCATTTTGAGGTCCCTGAATTTAAATTCTCTGACTCTAAATTTTAATGAGTACTTTACACCCTAAACAAAAATAAATTATATTAGAAATGATTCATATTGATTTATTTAGTTGAAGAGAATGTTGTTTCTTACCTTTTTCCGAACCATTCATTTCTTGGAGAAAGATATATAAATTAAAAATTTAAAGTTATTTCTTATTCTTATATAATACCAAGTATAATAGTATAATAATTAAAGTAAATTTAATTTTTGAAAATAAAATCCCTTCCCATTTTAACTATTTATATTTACCTCGAGAAATAATATTATATACTAAAATATATATAATTCTATATATATAGTAGATACTATTGTATTGTATAGACTAGTGGTTCTCAACCTTTTTGGACCAAACGCCCACTTCGTAAGGCCGGCTTCATAATTCGCCCCCCCCCCCCTATAAATTTTAACAGATAAAAATTGCATGATAATCTAATATAAGGTAGGTACACTTGGTGATACTTAGAGCCATATTGAAAAATCGAGTTTCAGAAATCATCTTACTTTTTTACTATCTCGCCAGAGATAGTATTGCGATCACGAAAATTTTCGATGTTGAGATTTTGATGTTTTTATACGTTTTGAAGGTTCCTGAATCATTTTCACTAAGGTTGAGAAAAATGTCTGTGTGTGTGTGTGTGTGTGTGTGTGTATGTGTGAATGTATGTAGACAAGATTACGGAAAACGGTTTGAGCTAGAATCATGAAATTTCGTACATGGTCATTATTCAAAATTCGTAGTTTTCTATCAACTTCAACAGGGTCATCACCTACAACGTTTTGATTTTTTTCCTCTAAAGTGACCGTAAAAATAAAGATATATGTTTGATAATTTTTCACATGATTAAAAATTGTATAAAACTGCTATATATAGAATTTCAGCTTGATTGAATCGCTGAAAGTACCAGAATTAATTTTTTAACACTGCAAATCTCACGCGCCAACACGTGACAAAGAGCCAAACATGCGCTGGTTTAATCAATATTATTTATTAATTTTAATTTATAATTTATAATTAATTAAATTTAATTTAAATATAATATATTTTGTTAATTAATCAAATTCAAATTGCGAGATAGTCCAGTGAAGACTCTCCAGCTAATTTTTTTTTAAAACCATATTGAAAAAAAATTGAATAAAACTTACCTATTTTTTAGAGTTGAAAATGATCTCGCCCCCCCCCCCCCAAAAAAAAAAAAATACTATCGCCAGCCCCAAATAACTTATCGCCCCCTAAGATATCGCCCAGGTTGAGAATCACTAGTATAGACACTTCTATATTTACATACCTATTTAAATAAAGAGAATTATGTACCAAAATAATTATTCAAATTATTTTTAAAGCCAATTTACATAATATTTTACATATAAAACATTTTAGTTATATTTATGTACTTTGATATCTCAAATGAATATTTTTAATGATACATAAAAATTGATATTTAAAATATAAACTTAAATATGTGGATCTGCATAAATGTTTTTAATTTTTAAGATATACATTTTCTTATTATATAAGGACATTGTTAATTCATATTTATAATTAAAAAACATAACTTATAATGAAAAAGAAAATATTTTATTATACATAATTTTTAAATTTAGAAATGTCAATTATTCAATTTGAAAAATTTCGTTTTCAGACTTTATTTGTTTATTATCATAGGGAAAAAATATGATAACACCAATGTGGAAAATTTATATTAATTTCTCAAATGTTTATCTTATTTAAAGAAATATTGTACAATTATACTCTTTACTCAACAAAAGATATGTAATTTTATCTATTATTTTAAACATTTATTGATTCATTCATTTCATCTTAAATAATTATTTTATAATTATTAATCAATTAATATATTATATTTAATATATTTTTATTGATTTAATTTTTTACTCTCCATTGTTATTGTAAAGCTTTATTTAGAAATTAATATATATATAAATGTCTTTGGAATTTATAAATTTATTTTAAACAATATTAATTGATAAATCAATTTCTTTACAGACAATGGCAAAAGGAATTACGTACTAAAAATCCTTCCTTCATGAAAGCCATTCTTCGTACTTTCTTTTGGGAACTATTTTTTCTAGGATTACTTATGTTCTTCAATGAAATAATAGTCAAGTAATTCTTCCCTATATATTTTTTTTATATTTAAATAACAATTTCTCAAAACAAAAATTAACGTTGAAATAAATTATTTTATTTTAATTTTTTTTAAAGTGTATCAAAAAATTTACCTATATTGAAAATTTTATAATTTAATTCATATCAAAGAACATTTAAAATACATAATATCATTTTCATAAATGATTTCAGAATTGGACAAGCTTTAATTCTTGGAAAAGTTTTAAATTATTTTCGACCAGATAGTATAATGAGTAAATATGAACTAATCATCTATGCAACTGGACTAATAATATCTGTATTTTTGAATGGTCTAATGAACAAACACTACAGTATAGGAAATTATCATGTAGGCATGAAAGCAAGAGTTGCAACATGTTCGCTCATATTTCGAAAGGTAAAAAACTATAATTTTTTTATTAAAGCATAAAAAAAAGAAAAATAAATAAATCATTTCTTTTCAAATTCTAAAATAGACTAAAGCGAATTGTATAGATATTATATAATTTCTTTTTTATTTTGTTGATCATTGGGATTTATGTACAGTTTAAGCCAGCCCCAACAATATTATTTGGATTATAATTTATAATTATATTATTATTGATCTTGGCAATGTTTGTTTGATGGTCCAGGACGATAATCATTAAGTTGTTTACATTCTTTTTAATTATATTTAATGTTAAATATGATTAAATTATACCTCAATTTTTTAATATTAAAATACAAATATAAGATATAAATATATTCCTTTGATTTTATAAAATAAAATTATAAAATTAATACAAAATTTAAAATTATTTTATTCTGGGGAAACAAAAAATATTGTGTGAGAAAAATATTTCACGGTTTTGGAAGTTTATCAATAAAACCTTTGGATAATAAGTAATCGCAGTTACCTGATCTTTGTGAAATAGGGGCAATTCAAAAGAACATAGTACAGGACGTGATGGGAAACTTCAACACTCGAATATAGGTATGCGTTGATGGAAGGGGAGGACAATTGTTTTTTACGGAAACGATTTTTTGCAAATAATTCTAAATGTCAAATCATCTAAAATTAAATTGTAAATAGTTATCTTTTCTTTAGAAACAATAAAAATTTTATTAAATTTTCAAAACCGTCAGATATTTTTGCCTCACCCTCACACATACTTCATATTGCTTTCTTTTTTTCTTCTCCTTTTTATTCAAATCCCTAAGGTCATCGTTTAAATTTAATTAATATATGTACATAAATATTTTAAAAATTAAAAAATTTATTATGGAAAAAAATGAATATTGTATTATATATACATGCTCAATTTATTAGTTTTTTGAGTTCAATTAAACTCTATTTAACTTTTATAAAAAGATAAAAAAGCATAATTAAATGAATTTTTAATTGTAATTTGTAATATACATGTATATAAATTTTTGTAAAAATATAAAATAATATTTCAGGTACTGAAAATTCGAACCTCCTACTTAAGTGGCCAATTACTTAATATCATGTCCAATGATGTGAGCAGATTTGATTATGTTACTTATTTCATTCATTCCTTATGGGTAGCTCCTCTCTGTATTATAATTGTTTCAATGATGCTTTTCCAAGAAGCTGGTTTTGCGAGTTTAATCGGTGTTTTCGCATTAACTGGTATTTTACCATTTCAAGGTATTAAAAAGTTTACATACCTAAAACTTCTAAATATTTCTGATAATTATTTATATAAACTTTTAATTTAATAATAATAGGTTTAATGGCTTTTATGGGCGCTAAATTTAGGCGACAAACTGCATTAAGAACTGACAAAAGAGTTTCTGTTATGAATGAGATTATTGCAGGAATTCGTGTAATAAAAATGTATGCCTGGGAAATTCCTTTTACTTCAATAGTAAATTTATTAAGAATGTAAGTTTTTTTATTATCTAATTCTAAAATTTTTATTGATAATTATTTTATCAATCACATTTCATTATTAATTTTTTTTTTATTTATAACATAGACGTGAAATCAAATCAATACTAAGATCCTCTTATTTGAGAGGGATTCATATGACTCTCTTAATGTTTACTAATCGATTTGCTCTCTTTATTTCCTTAATTACATTAGTAATTAATGGAGATACGCTGAATTCTGAAAAGGTGAATAATATTATAAACGAACAATATAAAAGTTTAAGGAAAATCAATATAATTAATTAATTCGAATACAATTTTCAAGGTTTTTGTTCTATCCTCCTTTTATGGTATTATATCTAATATGATTTCTCAATATTTTGTGCGTGCATTGGCGGAATCAGCAGAAACGAATGTCTCTATTCATCGGGTGCAGGTAAATATAATTAATGTTGTTACTAACAAAAAAAATTTAACTTAACAATTCCCCCATAAAGGTAGGATAAGTTTATCACTTGATCTATTAATAATATCTAAATTTAACATTATTAAATGAGATCGTTTAAGGAATTACATCATCTCTTTTCAACTATAAATATATTTATATTCATAATTGTAGGTCTTGCTTTTAACAGAAGAAACCACTGAGAGAACTATATCTGAAGATTCTGAGATTCAATTAAAAAATTTCTCTGCAAGTTGGGACGTTAATGAATCACCGGTGCTATCTGATATTTCACTTAATATAAAATCTGGTGAACTTATCATTGTAGTAGGACAAGTTGGATGCGGGAAGGTTGGTCTTTGTCTTTGAATCACTTGTAATAGATAATAAATAAGTTAAAAATTACATTTTTTGGTTGTGATCCATGAACAAATTTATATTTCAAAAATAAGTTTTTCAACTACTCACTTAATGTCAACTCTAATGGTTAATCGAATTAAATGGTTAATAATTTATAAAAAAATATCACTTAATATAAGAAGCCAGGTCAATAAGTCCGTGACTTTTTGAACTTCCCGACGCTTAAATGAAATGACAACACTGCTCCTGCCTACAGACAACTATCAGCTGCCCCTTCTCGAAATTTGAACCAGCTGGGTCTTTTAGTTTGTGTTCGACATTCATTAATAGCAGAATACCTCATGATAAGAGAAGAAAATGAAAAAAAGTGAATTTCCATGAAGCTCCCTGAATTAAGATATGAATTGTTCCCTCATCCGCCCTATTCTCAAGATTTAGCTCCGAGTGACTATTTCTTGTTTCCAAACCTGAAGAAATGGCTCGGCAGAAAGAGATTTGACTCCAACGATGAGATTATCCCATAAACAATTCTATTTTGATGTCCTCGATAAATCTTATTTTTTAGAAGAGGTAAAAAAATTGGACTTATTGACCTGCCCTCGTAATATTTAAATGCTTGATAAATAAGATTTATATTATTTAAATAGAAATATCGATTATAAAATGAAAAGAAATCCATTAGAAATTCAATTATTTTTTCAAAAAGTCATGAATTTATTATATTATATTTTTATTTTATTTTTTTTCACTGTAAATTATTTTTATTTATTTTTAGAGTTCCCTTTTACAAGCATTTTTGAACGAATTACCGGCTCAATCGGGTACTCTTAATATTTCGGGAAGAATATCATATGCCGCACAAGAACATTGGATATTTCCTGCCACTGTTCGACAAAATATAATTTTCGGTTCCCCATACGAACCTGAAAAATATGAACGCGTAATCCAAGCGTGTTCATTAAAAAATGATTTTTTATCCCTTCCATTTGGAGATCTGACCAATGTCGGCGAACGTGGATTAAGTTTAAGCGGAGGTCAAAAAGCGAGAGTTAATCTAGCTAGGTAAATATTGCAAAAATTATTTAAAAAATATATTCAGAAAGTTATTCACAAAAATAGTTATTTATAAAAGTAAATTTTATTATTTGTGTAGTCTTTAAGATTTATACTTTGTATCCTTTTGCAAAAATTAAATTAAAAATTCTTGAAATATTATCAATTATTTCAAGTTTGCTTGTTTTAAAATGTCATGAGTGCGTTTTGATATCATTATTTAGGGCGAAGGGTAAAAACTGTGACAACATTTAGCAGAAATGGATGAAATAGTTTAAAAATGACTCTTTTTGGGTGACATCATTTATTACATTAATATCCCCTTATAAGGCCCGATTCACACACAAGTGGCGTATGGCACTGGCGTGGTTCTGGCGTGGTTCTGATCAGTTAGTAAAATATATATATAAAGATATATATATGAAAGAAAAAATTATAAAAATTATATAAAAATAAATTGACATTAAATAAATAAATCAAAATCAGAGAGAGGCGTTAACAATGATGATAACACAAAAAACACGTTTTTAAAATTAAATGCTGGCAAAATATAAAATTTGATTAAAAAGTTGAAATGAATAATGAAATGGTCTAGAAGTGGCGTGCCAGTCCTACGAGCCACCGGTGGCGTCGGAGTGGAGTGGTCTTCGTGCCATTTTCCACGCCTCCAACACGCCATATCTGTGTGTATTGAGTCATAAGCTAACGCAATTACATTAACAAACCTGTTCCACGCCAGAACCACGCCAGTGCCATACGCCACTTGTGTGTGAATCGGGCCTAAGGTTGATAATATATTGTTGGATTTTATTTGGTGCTGAGCTGATATTTTAAATTTAAATATTATAAATAATTGTATTATTTATTTTCCCTTTAGAGCTGCATACAAAGAAGCTGATATTTATTTAATGGATGATCCACTAGCAGCGGTTGATGGCCATGTAAGCCGAACAATTTTCGATAAATGCATCTCACAATTGATGTTTGGAAAAACACGAATTCTTGTCACACATCAATTACAATATCTTCAATATGCTGATAGAATTATTTTTATGAATAATGTAAAGATCATTTATTATCAATTTATTTTTACATAATATTGAACCACATATTTATTGTAAATTAATTTTAAAAAAATTTCAGGGACAATTTCATGTTTTTGAAAGCTTAAATGAATTAGAAGAAGGATTAGAAAATATTTTAACAGAAAAAATTAAAAATAATATTAATTATGATAATGAAGAGAAAGAGATCAGCGATTTGGATCTTGAATTTGAAAACAATAATAATAATTCGCCACATTTTAGACAACTTATTCGGCGAATTTCTCAAATATCTGTCAACAATCTTGAAACAGTTAAAAAAAGAGTGAGTTTCTTATTATTTTTATTTTTTTTTCTAAATTTACACTCTAGAGCAGGGTCGGTAACCCTTTTCAATAGTCGGGCACATTTCTGAAATAATATAACAGGGGTGGGAACACTTGGTGATACTTATTGTTAGAGCCATATTGAAAGATCGAAAATGTTTAAGATCCAAATCGGGAAAAGAGCCCGATCTCAAAAACATTTTACCTTTTTTTTTAAGAACCATATTGAGAAAATTTACAAAAAAATAGAAAATGTTTAAGAGCCTGGTCGCAAAAACATTTTACCTTTTTTAGAGCCATATTGAAAAATAACTTTAAATTAATATTATATTTAGTGATAATTTAATACTTAATAATTTGAATGCGGGCACTTGAAAATGGCTTCCCGGGCGCCAGGTTGCCGACCGCTGCTCTAGAGAATAATTTGAATATTTTGAACGTTATATAATTTTAAGCATTTATTTCAATTCAATTTAACAAAGATTTAACTTTTATTTTAAATACGATGAGTTTTCAGAGATCTTATGTGGAACCTATTAAAGATATCCCTCAAAATGCATACGAAGAAGAAAAAGAAGTTTCGAGTAAAGGAAAATTTCAAGGTTCTGTTTTCTTAGAATATTGGCGGAGCGGATTATCTTTTTCACTTATACTTCTTACAATTTTTTTGTTTATAACTACACAAATTGCTGCAAGCGGCGTAGATTATTGGCTTTCTTATTGGTAAATATTTATTTTACTTCAATTAATTAGTCTAATAATTTAATTTATAATAATTCAAATTTTATTAATAAAATAATTTTTTCAAATGTCTTCGAATAAAATATAATTCCCAATACTTTGCTCTGAATTATTATAATATATACAGTACAATTTAATCTCAAATTTTATTAATAATCTTCTTTGATTTTAAAAATAAAATATTTTTTATATCTTTTAGGACTAAACTTGAAGAAGCCAATTTTTTTATAAATAAATTGAATAGATCCGAAGAAATTGATATCAAGGGATTATTTTTTAAACAATATACTGAAATTTTATTCAATATTGGACCAAAAATTTTCTCCAATTTTTCCTCACTAAACTATTTCATATTCATTTATTCATTGTTAATTGTTATGCTTTTTGTTCTTGCTACATTTAGATCTTTTTTCTATTATAAAGTATGTACTAATTGTTCAGTAAATCTTCATAGCTCAGCATTTCAAAAAATTGTTCATACTTATACAAGATTTTTTGATGTCAATCCTTCAGGTAAATAAACAGAAGCAGAATAAAATTATAATTAATTAAAAATATATCTATTATCTTTATATCTATCATTAAATAAATATTATATAATTATTTAATAAGTGTTCAATAATTTATATTATTATTTAAAGTTAATTAAAGTAAAAATTTATATATAATTTTAACATTGTATTACAGGAAGAATATTAAACAGATTTTCGAAAGATTTTGGATCCATTGATGAGGCATTACCTAAAACAATGCTTGATTCCACTCAGGTAAATAATTAATATATCTCTAATAAATCAAAATATATCTAAGATAGATATAGGTAAATGCTTAATTGTTCATTATTTAATATAATGTGTATTGTATAATATACTGAATTGTTTTTAAAACTATTTAGTCAAAATCATTATTTGATTTTTAAATTTTCATTAAATTAAATTTGTTATTTCATTTTAGATTCTATTATCAATTTTTGGTGCATTGATTATTTCAATGACTGTTAATGTCATGTTTATTGTCCCAATTGCAATGATGAGTCTTCTTTTTTGGTTTGTTAGAAAAATTTATCTTAAAACATCAAAAGAAGTCAAGAGATTGGAAGGAATTGGTACATAATGTAAAATGTAATCTACTATGTTGAAATATGAAATTTTATTAAAAGATTTATTTTTTTAATTTTAGCAAAAAGTCCCGTTTTTATTCATTTAAATGCGACTATTCAGGGCCTTACTACTATTAGATCGTATGGATGCCAAGACATTCTAAAAGCTGAATTTGATAAACATCAGGTAATACAATATATTCATTTATTTATACTTAAGAAATAGAATATAATAATGGACCTATACTGAAATATTAATCCAGGAGTTTGAATTGGATACATTATGAATGTAATTTCTAAGAGTAAAAATTATTCAAGGTTTTGATGGAAATTTATTTAAATATATAATTAATATAAATTTGAATAAATTCAAGAAATTTTTATAATTTTTTTTCAAAATTGTATATTTTTGTTATTTAATTTTCATCTAATAATTGTTTATCTATTATATAAATTGAGTAACAATCTATCAATTTAAATAAAAAATTCTGTATATCGTTTTTGTTCAGGATGATAGCTTACTGGTTATATTGCACTGAAATTGATCGAACCTCACAATCAGTGAGCAAAGAAGAAATAAAATAAAAAAAAAGAATTTACTTTTATTGTTATTAACCGTTTTGATTTTCTTTGATTTCAGGATGCTCACACAGCTTGTTGGTTTATGTTTATAAATACTAGTATGGCTTTTGGATTATACTTAGATATTCTTTGTTTTATTTATATAGCATTGGTAACTTTTAGTTTGGTTTTTATCAGCGAAGGTGTGTTTATATTTTTTATTAAAATATATATATAGAGAGAAAATAGAAATAGTAAATACAAAATAGAAATAGATTAATTTTTTTAGCTTAAAAAGATTTTACTTATATATTAATTTTTTAAAAATCATATCTAAAACTTTTTATAATTACCGACCGACGATAGTAAGGGAGGTATTGTTTTCACACCAAATTTCACATGTGGAGATTTTTACATATCTCCACGAATCAAGCATTTTCTTAACAGAAAAAAGTATTTTTAGCATGATGTCTGTCCGTCCGTCCGTCCGTATAGATGTGTACAGCCTGACCGGCTCAACGGATTTTGATGAAATTTGGTATATTTACTTAATGCATCAGTAGGATGAATTGATCAACTTTTGGTGCAAATCCGGAAACCGGAAGAGGTAGTATTACCTATCGACGATAGGAAGGGAAGGGTTATTTTCACACCAAATTTCACATGTGGAGATTTTTACATATCTCCACGAATCAAGCATTTTCTTAACAGAAAAAAGTATTTTTAGCATGATGTCTGTCCGTCCGTCCGTCCGTATAGATGTGTACAGCCTGACCGGCTCAACGGATTTTGATGAAATTTGGTATATTTACTTAATGCATCAGTAGGATGAATTGATCAACTTTTGGTGCAAATCCGGAAACCGGAAGAGGTAGTATTACCTATCGACGATAGGAAGGGAAGGGTTATTTTCACACCAAATTTCACATGAGGAGATTTTTTTATATATCTCCACGAATCATGCACTTTTTATTGGTTTTATCCTCGGGAAAATCATATTTATTAGTTTTTTCTTAATTTAAAATTATATGACGTCATCCAACCATTCATGACGTCACAACCTGGTCTTACATATATATTACAAATAAAATAAAATTAAAAATATTTATGTTATATTTATATCTGTTTTTTATTACATTAATAGATATATTAAAATTATTTGAAATTGTTTCTGTAGCTGGAAATTAATTTACTTCAAACCGTCGGTCGGTTCGGACCTGGCCACAGGTCAACTTATTTTTAATTAAATTAATTCTTAATTATTTAAAGAATATTTTATTCATAAAGATGATATTTTTTTAATAGAAAGAATATAAATGTAAATTAATATAATTAATTAATCGATTTTAATTAAGAAATAATAACTATTTTTACGTTTTTAGGATCATCTGGGAGTGACGTTGGCCTAGCAATAACTCAATCTCTTTCTCTCAGTGAAATGTTACAATGGGGCATAAGGCAATCAGCAGAAGTTGCTAACAATATGACATCTGTCGAGAGAGTACTTGAATATATACAACTTGCAGATGAATTTGAACCAGGTAACTTTTTAATATAAAACATATTTCATTTTCACTTAATATTATAATTATAATTATTTTTAAGAAAATGTAAATAAAATATTGACAATTGATGAAAAATGGCCTTCTCATGGATTGATTGAATTCAACAATGTATCCCTTCGATATTCACTCTCTGAACCATTAGTACTAAAAAATCTTACAATTTCGATTTTACCTAAAGAAAAGGTATATAATCCAAAGTTTATATTATCACTATGAGTAATAACTTTTAATAATATTTAAGTGTTGCATGTTTTTTTCAGGTAGGTATTGTTGGAAGAACTGGGGCAGGTAAATCATCCCTTATAAGTGCATTGTTTCGTTTAGCACCGATTGAAGGCCATCTCTGCATTGACAACATTGATATCTCCCATATTTCATTAACCCGCCTGCGTCAAGCAATTGCAATCATTCCACAAGATCCTGTTCTCTTTAGCGGAACATTGAGACACAATTTAGATCCATTTAATAATTATCCTGATTATAAATTATGGTCTGCGTTGGAAGAGGTATTGATTTATTTTTTTATTTATGTGTTTGTCTTGTTTAAATTTAGTCAAAATAATAATAAATTATAAATTTTAAATGAAATATAAATTTATAATAAAAGACATATTTAAGTTATAACTCTAGTTAGACTATACATAAATTTAAAAAACAAAACTTAATGGGAATATTATTAAATTGAATTGAAATTTCATTTTTTGATATATTTTCTTTGTATGCATTTTGGCTGTTTCACCACCATCATCAGAATCTTCCTCAACTAATTCATACATTTAATGATTTTCAGGTGGAAGTTAAAGATACAGTTGTCGATTTAGGTGGTTTAGATGCGATTATTTTGTCTGAAGGAGCTAATCTTTCTGTAGGCCAGAGACAACTTATTTGTCTTGCAAGGGCAGCATTAAAAGATGTTTGTATTCTAGTACTCGATGAAGCTACAGCAAATATCGATCCAAGGCAATTAACTATAATAGTTATTCATTTTTTTTTAATACATTAATTTTTTTCATTTTTAATTTCTTAAGTTTTATATTTAGAACTGATGCATTGATTCAAAGAGCAATAAGAAATCGTTTCGCGAAATGCACGGTCCTCACAGTGGCTCATCGATTACATACTATCGCTGATTCAGATAAAATTATTGTAATGGATTCAGGACAAATTGCAGTAAGTATAATTAGTATTAGATAAAAAATTTTACCCTTAATTTTTCTATTTCTATAATCAGTGGCGTACCTAGGGGGGTGCGGTGGGTGCGGTCCGCACCGGGCGGCACTTATCTTGGGGCGGCATTTTTTATATTTAGTTATAGTTGTAAAAAGCAACACACTTATTCATTTCATATTTATTTTTTTTCTTTCTTGAATAATAAATGATTATTATGATTATTATAAGTTTACTATTTGATTTATATAAATTATGATTAACTATATGATTTCGAATATTATTCCTCGGTGTATATAAATGCATTTTAGAGAGTGTAAATTTTGAATTCTAATTCCAAGAACAGGATAATAATTTTATTTTATTGTATTCATTAAAATTCGTTGAATTCGTAAACGCATCTTTACGATTTTGTTCAGCAATTTTTCCTAACTAAAATTTTTTGATATCAGTTCATAAATGTCATTTCTTTTGAAAAGTTTATATGATTACTTTGAAGTGATATACCAATATTTTTTTAAATCATTGATTTTTCTTTTGAAATATAAATTTTGAGAGGATTATTATACACGATTTTTCTAGTATGAAAGCTAGAAGAGTAAATATTATATTAATATATGTTCACGAGTGCATACAAATATGTGTAAAAAAATTTACTCTGTGTATTAATTAATATTGATTAAATAACTTAATAATTTATTTATGTGCATTAATTTATAAATACCACTATTTGATTGACTTATAATAAAAAGGGCGGCAAACTGGAGATCGCCAGGGGCGGCAAAAGTTCTAGGTACGCCACTGTCTATAATTAATCTTCATTATTAAAATGTTTAAAGAAATCTTATTAATAAATAACTTTCTTACTATATACTTTTTTTATAATAAAATATATCATCTTCAGATACTATAACAATATACTATTTGATTATTTACAATATAAAAAATAACCAAAATTTGTTCAGATTAAAAAGCATTTAAATTTAAAAGATGATCATTTCTTTTTTAAAATTTTGAAATCAATTTCAATTATATATATATATATATATAAATAATTAAAACATACAAATTAATTAAAAAAATTTACAAGGTACTTTTTTTTAATAAAATTTGTCATAAAAAAAATTTGTATAATTTTTAATTTTAGGAATTTGATCATCCATATGTTTTACTTCAAAATAATGATGGAATATTTTATAATATGGTTGCAAAGTCTGGAAATAAATGCAAAAATATAATCACTTCAAAAGCAAAAAAGGTAATTTGTTATAGTTATTTTTAAACTAAGTATTTATCATTTAAACAAATAATTTAAATTTATTTTTCAGAGTTATAAGTTTTAACTAATAAACTTGATAAACTAATATAAACTTGAAATTAAATATAAAATCAAGTTAAGTATGAAGATATTATGTTTTTTATAATTATTTATTATTATGTATTTTAAGTTTTATATTTTTAAAAAATAAAATAAAATAAATTTTGATTTTTATAAAATTAGAAAAATATTATTGTAAAATAAATATTTACTCTGTGAGAATATACTTTTATTTATTTAATTTAATTTATGTGTCATTTAAATAACATTTATTATTTTTTAAAACCATGAATTCGTCCATCATCCTTTAATATCTAATATCACAGCACCGCCCTCCCTAGCATTTACGACCCCCTAGAATAAATTGCCACCCCTATATTGGAAAAATTTATTACATTTTTTTACCCAAAATGCTGCCCTTGAAATGCAAGGTTTGCATAGAGAGGGCGTGGTCACAGATAAAAATAACAATACACAAAAATATTTGATAATCGGGGCAGTCTAAAATTGGTAAAAAGGTAAAAAACGAGTTTTTGTAAAAACATACGGGTACAACTGTTAGTTAAATATAGTCTAGGTTTTTTTGTATTATATAGCCTTTTCTTATACAAACAAAAATATTAATAATTAATTTAGATATAATAATTGTATCATTAAAAATAGGATAATTGTTTAATTGACGGGCCCAGCAAGGTGGGTGGCTGAAACTTACCTTGAGGGATTCCTTGAATGATTCTAAACAACTTTTTCAGATAACTTTTTTTATGATCTCTTTTAGTTTAATTAATAAAAAATAATTAATTTTTCAATGTAATGTACACATTGACATTGGCATTTTGACTATGTTTTTTGGACCCGGGGGCATTCATCGTGAATGGTGAATTCATTTTTTATTTTTCCAATAACTAAGGCAATTAAAATTATAAAAAAAAAATTACCAAGCTGCCCCGACCATATGTGTATGGATGCTCTGTGGTGAGACACGAAGATAGTGTGTCGAGTAGAGCCAAAAAAGAAAACATGATTAAATATTAAGGGCGCACTCCAAAATTGGTACAAAGGGAAAAAGCTAAGCTAGGTTGAAATGCCCATTAAGACCCACATTTCCCCTTATGCCTTTTTACCAATTTTGGAATGCGCTCTTGATGGGTTAACCTATGTTAAAGACTAAAACTTAGTGGAAAAAAAGGTGGAGCTTCGCTTTTAGTAAGCCTTTTACCCTTTGTACCAATTTTGGAACGCACCACAGGACCAACTTTTTCCTCCTCCAAAAAAACGACAGTTGAACCCATGTATTTTTTCAAAAAAAAACTCGTTTTTTGCCATTTGAATCAATTTTGGTCTGCGCCCTAAAAAAAAGGTGGAGCTTCGCTTTTAGTAAGCCTTTTACCCTTTGTACCAATTTTGGACCGCACCACATTAACAATATTGTTAAAAATTCAAAATTATTAATTTTATCTAAATATAAATTAATTCAATTAAAACGTAAAAAATATTTATTAAATTAATTTATTTTTTAGAAATATAATTTTAATAAATGAATCTTATTTTAAATTGCCGCTTGTAAATGTCACATTTCAAATTATATTTGAAGCAGAGACCATCCGTATGATTTTAAAGAAATAATATAAAATATAAATGTAAATGTCAAGTACTTTATCATCGTTAATATAAAATCAATTATCCTAATATTGATAATAAAGTAATTTTAACAAAAGTTTTAATTTTAATTGTCATAATTTGTAATCCTTTAAAAATACTTCAGGATGTGGTATCTAATAAATGATAAAGGTATTTTAATATTATTTTTAATTATATTAAATTTAATTTTATAAAATATTTGTTATTTAGGTGAAAAGTATTATCTATTAAGCAAGGAAAATAATGTTGGACGAATGGATGGAGATATTATATTAAAAGAAGATCCATCAATAAGTCGAAAACATGCTATTATTAAAATTATTCAGGTATTTAATATATATATATATATATATAATCAAAAATTTTGATAAAACTAATATTATAGATGGATGAGAAGTTTCTATATTTATTCTTATATCTTATATATTATATATTTAAGTTAATAATTGTGCCCAAAAATATATTTCCTTGCTCCTAAGAAAATTAAGAATTATAATTTATTTAATCAAGAGGAATTATGAACATTAACAGAATTAAGAAATTAATAATTAAAATTAAAAATTATATTTTTTATATAATCTATCCAATATACTCATTATTTAAAAAAAATCTTTTCTTTCTAAATATCTAAATTTTTTCACATTTCTTACTTGTAATTCCTTATCTTTATTGTTTTCTCTGTAAATATACTTAAAAAGGTTATACAATATATTTATCAAATCTCTTAGAGGGTTCTTGAAAAGCCAATAAAGATTTCAATTAAAACATTTAATTTAATACGTTAACGTGAAAATTTGAATCCATGGAGGCCTTGGCCTTGGAGATATATTAAATAACTCAATATACAATATACTTATTGTCTATTTATCATTTATTTTATTTTATAAATCACTTCTAATGTATCATGATATATTTTCTTCCAGAATTCTCCATCACAAATTCCCAGAGTTTCTATTTTGGATTCAAGTAAATATGGCACATTTATAAACGAGGATATTACCAATAATAAATGTTTAACCAAAAATACATACCATGATTTAAGTAATGGCGATAAAATTCGTTTTGGTTTTCAATGGAATACTTTTAGGTAAACATTTTATTATTATCTCTCTATTTAGATAATTTACGTATAAATAAGTATGCTTATAAATTATATCAATTTTTCCCAATATTTCTAATCTATTCCTTAATAAGTACCTACATATGTGATCATGCTTTTATATTATTATTATCAATATACATATTTAATTTATATTCCAAACATGAATTATAAGTTTGAAATGTAGTTTTTATAAGTTTAAAGAAAGTTGGGAAAAATTTAACAAATGACAAAAAAAAATTAGATAGAACTTAAAACTTAATAATGTTCAATTGAAATTATTAAATGTTTATTATAAATTCAAATAAATTTTTTAAGATTATGTCGAGAACATATAAAAATATCCTATTCAAGTGTTGAAAAAAGTTTATTAACAGATTTAAAGAAGCAAGTAAAAAACTTTGGAGGAGTTATTATATCTAAATGGGAATCTGATTGTACCCATTTAACCATGACTTCAATAACTGTAACTGCTAAGGTATTGTAATTTATTCTTTTATTCAATCTATCTCTATTAATAAGTTAAATAATAAATTTTTAATAGTAAAATGTATTTTTTTCTTAAGGTAAACAAACACTTTTATTCTAGAGTATCATAAATTAATAATTTGTGATTTGATCTATCTTGTAATATTCATATAATTTTTGTTAAGTGTTTTTGCCATCCCTTCCCTTCTTCACTCTTCAGTTATTATTTTTTTTATTTAATTATTCAAAAATAAAATCGAGGAAAATTAATAAATGAATAGAATGCAAATTTTAAATTTAAATTTTTTTTAATAATAATATGTAAAGAATATAATATAAAACAAATTAGTAAAAGAAATGGTTTAAAAACTTCAAGTTATTGATTTGTTATTTAAAAATTAATTATTTGAATTATTTCGATTCTCCGTTTCTATTATGTGATATTTGATCATTGTTCAGTATCAGGTTTTTAATCCTTCGAATTCTAATATCATTGTTAAAATTACAAAATAAAATATGTGTTACTTATTCTATGAAATATAAATACCGTTTTAGATTCAAGAATCTATTTATCTTAAATTATTAAAGCTTTGGTGGTTGTTTTTATTTATAACGGAATTTTGTAAATTAAACCACATATTGATATTTGTTATTGTAAATTTATTCAAAAAATACAAACATATACACAACGTTTCGATTGCTACTTCTGCAATCGTTATCAAGCGACTGCACTGTTCGAGCCACGAGCGTCCAGTGACAAGTGACCAATGATCATTAATATAAGACCAAAGTCACCAACCAGATGGCGCTCTGAACGTGCTTACAATTTCAAAATTACAGGAGAAAAAATAACTATTCTTAAACAATTAAATCAAAAATTATAAACAAAACGTGAACAACAATTATTTTATGAATAAATCATAAAAATGATGATTAATAAATAATTTTAATAATTTTTCAATTCACAAGATCCCAAATTTGATTTATTAAGAGGCTTTTGTCCTTGTTCAAGTTATTCTTATTTTTCATCAATTCTAGGCTCTCTTTAATCTTTCTTTTCCAATAATTCTGTTCAATGTGTAGAATTTTTGTTGAATCAAACTCCACCACATGACCAGTAGCCAACACATGCTCAGCAATAGCGGATTGATTGCAATTTTTCAACCTTATTGCTCTGCTATGTTCATTGATCCTGGTTGATACTTTTCTGCCTGTCTCACCAATATAAACCATCCCACACTTACACGGCACTTCATATACGCCTGCATTCTCTAATTTTATATGGTCCTTTAGTCTTGTTTACTGTACACTGTTTTAATACATGGCTTATTCTGTCCGTAGTGCCTCTAATGTACGGAAGAGTAATCAAACCTGTGTATTCAATGGATGGTTCCGACCGTAATCGTTTAGTGCCATTAAAAATGCTTTCTATCTTTCCTTTCGAGAAACCATTCAGTAAGAGAGCCGATTTCAACCGATTCTCCTCTAATGTAAGGTTACTTGGGGAGCATATTCTAAGAGTCCTTTGGTGTAAAGTTTTTACTATGCCTGAAATTTGTGCGGGGTGATGATGTGAACTGGCATGCAAATATCGGTTCGTATGTGTAGATTTTCTGTAAATATCGTAAGAAAGATTAGTTAGGTTTCTTGTGATTAAAACATCTAGGAAGGGGAGGGTTTTGTTTGATTCTCTCTCGATGGTGAGTTTAATATTGGGATGGATCGTGTTGGTATAGGCCGTAAACTCAGTCAGGCTTTTATTACCATGTGGCCATATGAAAAATAAGAATAACATGAACAAGGACAAAAGCCTCTTAATAAATCAAATTTGGGATCTTGTGAATTGAAAAATTATTAAAATTATTTATTAATCATCATTTTTATTATTTTTTAGGACTTAGAAACTTTATTGTTTAGATAATTATATTTCATCACTTTCCATTTGTTGAGAATCATCTTTTGGCAACACTGGTTTAAATTCCCGCCAAATACAACTGGCTTGCTTCCCGCCAAAATCTCTTGCTTAATTTAATATTAATATAATAAATAATGTACAATTAAAGATCTCAATTTATTCATAAAATAATTGTTGTTCACGTTTTGTTTATAATTTTTGATTTAATTGTTTAAGAATAGTTATTTTTTCTCCTGTAATTTTGAAATTGTAAGCACGTTCAGAGCGCCATCTGGTTGGTGACTTTGGTCTTATATTAATGATCATTGGTCACTTGTCACTGGACGCTCGTGGCTCGAACAGTGCAGTCGTTTGATAACGATTGCAGAAGTAGCAATCGAAACGTTGTGTATATGTTTGTATTTTTTGAATAAATTTACAATAACAAATATCAATATGTGGTTTAATTTACAAAATTCCGTTATAAATCTATTTATCTCTGTGGCCACATATCATATTCCCTCTCCTGAGCCTTGGCATTATATTTTTGCTTGAGTCCATTATATCTTTAGTCGGTGGTATTTTCCTAAATAAGGAATGGAATAAATGATATATATAATATTCATAATATATTTATTATCAAAGTGATATAATACTAATAATTTTTAATATTCTTTATTTAGCTCATATATGCTTTAGCATGTGGCAAACCAATTGTAAATACCGATTATTGGAAAGAATATTTAAATGCTATTATAAATAAATCTAGCATACCAGATCCTATAAATTATGAGCCGCCACTTAAAGAACCAAATTTAAATCCAAGACATGTGTCTTTTATTCCAAATACAAATCGATCAAAATTGTTTTATGGGAAAACATTCGTAATATATTCACAAAAGCAATATGAAACTTTAGAAGAAATTATTAAATATGCAGGTAATTCTAAATAGTTAAATAATTATACAATAATTTTAAGTTTTAATTTATTCAATTTATTCTTATCATTTTAGGAGGTAGGTCTCTCTGTTGGGCTGAAGATAATGTTACAATACAACATCTGAAAAGGGATAATTGGATTATGATTCAATACTTAGAATCTTGTCAAGAATATAAAGAACTTGCAAGTAATTAAATAATTTGATTATATATTTATATGTATACTTGCAAGTAATTAAATAATTTTTTTAGGAGAATTAAATATAAATGGTCTTCGAGCAATCCCCGATACAGAATTATCGCTTGCAATTATTTATTGTTCTCTTGATAAATATTGCAATCCTAAATTTAACTTTGCTAAAAATTTACGAAGTTCTAATAAAACTAGTAACGCTGGCGTTTTACTTATTCCTGAAACATGTGAAAACATAATTTCAACTCAGGCAACTATAAATACATTTGATAAAGATATTATTCCTGAAACCCAAGAATCTTCTAAAGATTCTGAAATTACTTCTATTCCTGAAACGTAATTTTATATAAAACTATAAATTTCTAAGATATTCTTTTTCATTTTGATAATTTTTTTTGATGAATAGACAAACCCAAGATTCAATATTTATGGACCCTCATACCTCTACCATGAAATTAAGTGAATCTGACCATGATAATGTTTTTTCTCCCAGGTATTTGTTTTTTGTTCTTCAAATGAATATCATATTATAATTTCAATGTTCAAATATTTCATTCATTTGGCGAAATTTAAATTTTTCTTATATTGTTTCATAACTTGGATCTTGTATGTATGTATATTTTGATAATTTTTTTGAAACCTGAAACTAAAGGAACTATTAAAGGATCTAAAATGACTTGTTTCACTTAAGATACTTACAATTAGATATGTTCAGAATATCTAAAAATATTTCTAATTTTATATTTGCACCTTTTTATAGTACGTTATTTATACATAATATATAAATATTTCCCGATTTTAATATTTATTATTTAAAAAAAAAAATTTGTCAATCAAATTTGTATGAAATTCTTTGCTTTTATTAAAGTTATTATTTTTTGAAAATTTTTTCTTAAAAATTTAACACAGAAAATTTAGACAATTTTTTTTCTTTATATATTTAATAATGATTTTTTATATTAATTAATTATTATTTTTAGTGCATCATCTATTAAAAGAAAAGCAAATGAAGATTATATCGAAACAAATCCAAAAAAGAAACCAAATATTGAAAAAAATGAAAATAAATTAAAAAATGAATCTATTCAAAAGATTAAAGAAATTCCGATAAATAAAACAAATTATGAATTAGAACTTTCAAATTCTCCAACTGAAATTCAATCTCCAAATAAATCTATAATTTCCTTCAAACGAAAAGCTGAAGAAGAAGATATAAATGAAACTCCAGCAAAAAAACCAAATAATGAATTGAAAAATTCGAATTCGTCCATTAATGAATCTCCATGTTCATCCAAAGATAAAACTCAAGAATTAATAATGGATATTAAATCTCCAATAAATAAAACAAATGATGAACCCGAAAAACCGAAATATCCAAAAAAAGGTCCAATACGCTATTGGGTATTAACTTTTTCTTTTAAATTTTGAAAATTACTCTAATAATATTATATTTTAGTTAGTTAGTTAAACTTAATTATTTATTCTAGATAACTGATGAATTAGAAGAATTTGAAATTAAAAAAAAAAATAGATATTTGAAACAAAAGAGAATACGAAATAGGCAATTTAGTGAACCAATCCCGGATTCAGAATCTGATTCAGACAAAGAAACTAAAAAACCAAACCATCATTGTCTAAGTCCAGAAGAATATGAAAGAGAAATGAAAAAAATGCCAGACTTTTTTGCTCCTGATAGTGAAGAAGAACCTACTGAAGAAGAGTTAAAGAACTTTTATGATAATTTAGATAAAGAATTTGATAAAATGTTTAAAAAAAAAGAAATTGATTCGGATCATGAGAATTCCAAAGGTAAAAAAGTATATAACTTATTATTATTCAATAATCAAATTAATTTTTGATAAGGGACTATAAATACAAAAATATCTTTAGATAGAATATTATCAAAAATAGCAATCAATATTTTATTCTTTTTTTTATTTAAGCAAATTACATTTTTCATTTAAATAGGGTTGTTAGATTTTGTGATCTCATTCTAAATTTTATAGATTCATTGTAATTTGTACTTATTTGCTCTATTTATTTGATTATTATTATATACATTATTCTTCATAATTATAAAAAATATTCTTATATATACATTATTCAACATAATCGTAAAAAACAAGTTTTGGGAATTTGTTAAATTTTCAGTTTTAATGATTCCCTGAATACTATTTTTGAATTAATAATCATCCAATATTTAAAATAACCGAAAATAAATTACAACAGTAAACTTTAGAATAAGAAAGTGAGAATGGCATAGATTCACATCCAAAACAAATCGATATTAAAACATAATATTCAAATAACTTTAACCTTTCATTCTATCTGATGTAGAACTTATATTTTTTTTAAAAAAAATTCGAAAAATCATATTTGTACCAAAAAGTTTTCATTTTATCATTACACATTTATAATATACATTATAATTCACTTTAAAGTAAATTAAATATGAATTTGAATATTATTAATATTGACATTTTTATGATTAATTTTTAATAAATATGTTTAAATAAATATATAATAAAATCTTACATTTTTAAGATATTGAAGAGGACAACCTAATTAGGAAAGATATTTATCCTACTATTCCTTTGTTAAATCGTAGTTTCACCAATGCAGCTTCTAAATATTATATTAAAACACAAAATAAAACTGTGAACATTCCATTTAATCAATTTTTAGATCTTTCAACTTTAAACATCACTTCGGTAATTTAAATTTGACTTTATTAAAATATTTTTAATAATTTATATTTAATCATGTAAATTTTGAATAGATAAAAAAAGAGGAAGAAGAAGATTATAATGACGAAGAATTTAATCAAAGTAAAGTTTCCATTCAGACCTTTAAAACATCATTACAAATTCCAATAGTTAATACATCACGAACAGAAGGATCCACAAATTTTAAATTATTTAAAAAACAGGTACTAAAAATTCAAAAATTTTGATTTTTAATTTTTTTTAATTGTTAATTTTTAATTTTTAGAATTTGGTTAATGTTGCTGAGAAAAGTCAGTTTGAATTATTTTGATTTGGAAAACGAAAAATATAATAAATAATATTATTATTAATAATGTAGAGAAAAATCAAATTAACATAAAATATAAAACATCTAATTTTATTTTCTATTCATAAATGAAATTAATTAAGATTACATTTCTTTACCCTAGTTATTTATAAAGTTTTTGATAAATAATAACTCTAATTTAATATAACCGTTATTCAATACTTTTTATTTGAATAATAATCTACTTTTTAGAATTAATATGATAGGATTTTGAGATAATTAAAAATTGTACATTATAAAAATAAATAACACGCTGATGATCAAACTAAAAATATATTCCATGTGTGTTTTTATAATATATTTTGTTGACAATTTGAATATCTGTTTTCTACAAAAGGAAATAAATAAATTTTATTAGAACATGAAATTCTAATCTTTATCCATTCCAAAAATTCACTATTAGTTTTTTTTTATTATTAGTAGATGAACAACAAATTTGCTGGTTTTAATATTTACTCAGATACACCCAGTGCCGCCCTAACCCTAGGGCGCAAGCCTTTTGAGGCGGCAATTTTTTATTTGCGATATAGTAAAAATTTATTCTTCATTTTATTAGTTTTTACTTATTTTTAAATTAAAACACTTCTTAAAATATTAAACTGATTTTTATTTCTTTCAAATGTGCTGAAAAACGATAGATAGAGAACGGCAACGAGAAATAGGAGTAACACCCTACCGATCGTACTTTTGTTTCAGTCGCATTTGAACTGTCGGAGCTGTACTGGAGTTAATATAAGACCACCAATCATATAATAGTTCCGATCAAGTTCTAAGGATTAGACTAAAAACTGATCGGAACTGTCATTATTGAGATAATCCCCTCAAATCTGGGTAAACATTTATACCCATCTTTTAAATAAGTGACTTTAAAGAAAAGTTACAATAAAGATAAATGTGCTGAAAAAGTAATAAATAATTTTTTTCTAGTTCTGACACTTTTGTTTTGTATAAACTTTTCCGACTCCTATTTGCCATTCTGTGTATTTTCTTAGCAAGAAGAGCGCATTATTTTTAGTAGCCCATGGGCGCCGAATTCCTTAAGACGGCCCTGGATACATCTAGCAGTTGAAAAGAAAAATTATAACTTGTTTGCCAGAGTCCATCCGTTTGGCCTTGACCACCACATAATTATTTAATCACTATTTTCTACTTGATGTTCTTTATCTGAATTGAGGAAACCTTAAATAATTTTTAACTGAAATTTTTTTATTGATTTAGGTAGTCGAAAATATATTTGTTATATTACAATACATCAAATATATATATAAAATTAGATAACTCCAAATTAATTTTCCCGCTTTTAATAGGGACTGGTAAAAAAAATAAATTTTAAAATTAAATACTATACTTAATTTTATTATTATTCAACTATAATTAAAAATAAATTTTAAATCTTATTTTAAGACTATATTTATTACGATTTATTTAATGGATATTTCTGACGTTATGAAACCTGTCATCTTGTGTCACCTGTCATTAATCAATAAGGAAGTATATGATTTCTAATTTTTTCTTTTTTCTTTTCTTATAACTTATAGTTTATTTTTATTTAACATATAAATATTCGAAGTCATTTCATATTATGGCTTGGTTAAAAGGATTAGCAGGTAAAGCTGAAGATATTCTTAATCAAATTGATCAAAATGCTGCTCAAGCTTTTCAATCAGAACGTAAAGAGAAATTTAAAGGAAATAATTTAAATGAATCTACTCAAAGTTATGATGATTCCTGTAATTATTCTTCTCAAACCATGATTAATGTGAATAGTTCTTTAACAAATACCAATTTAGATTTTAAAATAAATTTACCTGATGACATTACAAATTCACCAAAAACTCCCAAAAAGGATAAAAAATTAGATAAAGAAGAACATCTAATTGAATATCTTAATAGTCCTTTAAAATTTGCTCATAATTCAGATTCAATAATATTGGATTCTGAGATAAGCACTTTATTTGCCAAAACTGAAGATTCTACTCATCAAGAAATAATACCAGAAATTCAGGATGTGAGTATTATTTATGATAAAAATTATAAAATAAAATGAAATTTGGAAATAAATTATTCTCTTTATCAGTTTTTTACGAAGCAATTGTGGCCCAATCACTATAATCTGATTATTTTTTATATATAATAATTTAAAAAACTAATCAATTCTTTTCATTCAAAGTGTTTTTTTAATAAGTCAATTTTTTCTTTTTATTTGAATTATCTTTATATAATGTAGTTTTGTAGGCTTACAATTCCAAAGAACAAATTGATGATCTTAAAAATGAATTACAAAATCTCCAAAAGCAAAATAGAGAGTTGAGACAAGAGAAAATGAATTTATTATCTCAGCAATCTGAATTTTTAAATAATGAGACTAAAAACCAACTGGAAATTCAAATTAAAATAAAAGAAGAAAGGTGATTATCATAAGTTTATTTACACTTTTGAAATGAATTATTTTTATTTTAGTTGATTAAATTCTAATATTAAAATCTTTTTCTATCTTATTTTCATTACTTCTTATTTCGATGAGATTCCATTGTCTATACATTGATCCTTCCAATATAGGGCTGACAACTCACACGCCTTATAATACTCTCTATAGCTATGTTAAAAATTAAATTAGGTATATAGTCTAAAATTAAACTTAAAAATATAAAACTTTATGAGATAATTTTTAATTAAAGACTAGATGAAGTTTTAAATTAATTGCTATATTTTCTTTTTCCGTATTTCGGTTGTTATAACATCAGGAGACGCTTTTTTCTTCTGATGTATTGAAATAATAAGTGCAATATTAAACAAATACCAATTTATTTAATTTTTTGAATGATATAACTTGCTATTAAAATGTTATTAAATCTATTAATTTCATTAAATTAGGGCTTTCAGTCTGAATTTTATAAAAAGTAATATTATATTAAATTTATTTATATTTTCAATTAATAAAAAAATTAAAAAAATAAAATATTAAATAAATTGATATATTTTCAATATCACAATTTTATTTTGTAATTTTATTAAAACAATTCCAATATTTTGATTATTTTACAAATTTTCAGATTAAATGAATCTCAATTAGAATGTTCACAATTAAGACATACAATAGAAGAAGCTAATTCAAGAATTCGGGAATTAGTTATTCAGGAAAAACGATATAAAGAGGAGGTCCTTCAATCTAGAGAAGAATTATCTAATTATCGCGTTAAGGCACAACGAATTCTTCAGGATAAAGAAAAATTGATTACACGTCTTCAAGAGAATACAAATACTAATATTCAATCATTCCCAATTAATTCGAAAACTAATATAGAAAATGATTCATGGCAAAGAGAAAAAGAATTGCTTGTTGAAGAAGTTCAACAATTGTCTCATCAATTACAAGTTGCTCGAGATATTGCACATCAATCTGAGATTAGTCTTTCTGAAGTTAGAGAACAGGTAAATATTTAGAATAATAAACATAAGTAATTAATATTTTGAATACAAATATTGTAAATAATTCAAAGAATTTATCATTTAATATGATAAAATCCTTTGTAAAAAATAAACATTCTCAAATGATTTGACATTAGGTAAAAATGACTTTTAATAAACTCAAAATGAATCAACAAAAACAAATAATTTAGGGATTTCTTTAAATTATAAAAATTAATCTAATATTGGTGATATCAACCTTGTGGTCCCGGGTTCAACTCCAAGGCTTGGAAAGGGAATTTCTTTCTAGATGGAGTCCATGGGAATGAGGTCCACCCAGCTTACTTGACCAAAATTGAAAAACTACTTAAAATAAAAAGTAGCGCTTCTGTAAATTAAGTAAAAGGTTGAGAGTTTTACTGATTATACAATCTCGCAACTGACTTGTTAGGCACCCTTCATAGAATAAATAAATGTCCAGAGATTTTTGCTGATAATAAAATAGAAATTTGAATTAAAACGATAAAATAATATAACAAATTTCCGCTTTATAAAGAAAAAATTAAATATACTTCAGTTCTATACACTCCAATTTTTTTTATCTCTTCCAAAAAATAAGATTTTTCGAGGACATCTTTGGTGCCGATTCACCCCGAGAAACCCACTGTTTGGTCTCTGCTGTGTTGTGGTAGATCCACGTTTCATCTACGGTTACAAAACTGCTGAAAAACTCGTTTAAAGTGATCTTTTTTTCCACAAAAAATAATGCTTAATGAGCTCACGAAATTCAATTTTCCCATTTTCTTCTCATATCACGAGGAAGGCTGGTATTAATGGATGTAAAACAAAAAATAAAAGACGCAGCAGGTTCAAATTTCGACAGGTGACAGCTGATATTTGCCTGCTGAGAGGAGCAGAAAATTCAAGAAGTCACGGACTTATTGACCAGCCCTCGTATTTTGTTAAATAAAGTTGAAGTGAAAAGAAAATAATATAAAATTTTACAAATAATACTTATAAAACATTTATATATACATTTTTTAGGCAAGTCGAGCCCAACGTTTGGGTTCAGAACGTCTTGCTGATGAAATTCGTAGAAGAAATGTTGCTGAAGATGAATCTCGAACATTACTTACTGAACTACGTGTTCTGCGAGAACAATTACTAACAGAACGCACTGCAGCCGAAACACGGGCTCAAGAATATGAGAATGAAATTTCAAGAGTAAGAACTCAAAGATGGCATAAAGATAGTGAACTCGAGGCTCGCCTTGATGCTCTTACACATACTTTAATGCAAAAACATGTTGCTCTTGAGTCAGCCACTACTGAAAGAAATGCTCTTCGACTTGCTCAGGTACTCAAATTTTGATTAATTTTAATTTATTGATTGTTATTTTACTAATGTAAAATGGAAGAAAACTAAATATCTTATTTCAGATCAACGATTTTCTCTTATTAATATGTGATTTTTTTATTATTTATTAAGGAAAAACAACGAGAAACACCCGCAATTTTTGATCAATCTCCCCTCAGAGGAAATGACACTGATGATGGTATATTATCCAATTACATTTCTTTTGTTATAATACATTTTATTTACTTAGAGCTTTTCTTGATTATATTTTATTATAGTTTCTCAAATATTCAAGTAATTATTATAAAATTATTATTTATTTGTTATTTTTAATATTATAATATTCATTACAAATTCTTTATTATTTATTTACCTAAAAAAATATTTATTACAGTATAAATAATAATCACACTTTACAAAATTATAATTTTTAAACATTAATTAATTTTTTCAGCAAAAGCTCTTGTCCCCAGTTTTTTGGCTGAATCCCCATTCGATACAAATATGACACGAAGGGTAAAGAGAGCATATTCTACTCTTGACGCAGCGAGCGTTAGAACAGGAGTATTTTTAAGGAGGTATCCCTTAGCACGAATTCTTGTTCTATGTTATATGGTAAATATAAATATTATTTTTTATTAATTAAATTTTATTTCATCTTACATTTTTATATAAATTAAAAAAAATTTTAAAATACAATTATATATTTTATACTTATAGATTCTAATGCATCTTTGGGCCTTTTTATTACTTATGTCTTCTACTCCAGAACCACGATGTCCTATTATAAACCAATAATTTTTTTAAATTATATTTAACTTTATTATATGAATATTTATATATATTTTTATTATATTTGTTATTAATAAATTCTATTTGACTAACCCAACAAATCATTTTTTTATTTAAGCTCATCGTTAATTGTTAATTAATTTATATTTATTTGTATTATAATTTAAATCTAACCTTTCTGGAGCCAAGAAATCCATCTCATAATCACCTAGTCATTAATAAAAGTATTATATTATGAAATTTATTTTTCACGATTGCATATATTTAATTAAATTGTTTTATTTTTATTTATCTATTAAATATTTAATTGAATGTATTTTTATATTTTTAATTATAACCAAAAAAAAAATCTACTTTTTAAAGAAATAGGGAAGGGAGAAAACTCTCCTACTATGTTATATTAACTTACATCAATAAGATCTAAATTTATGGTAAAAATAGTACCTCCCGAGATGTTTTAAAAATAGCAAGTATATATATTTAATTTTTTTTCTATCATTTGTATAAATACTAAAAACTTGTAAAAGTATATGAAAGAAATTGAACTATTGAATTAAAACTTAATTTTTAAATTATTATATATTTTAAAAAATGTATATTATTTCAATTGTTTTTGTTAATATATGACTAATTTTGAATCATACTATTTCATCAATATGAAAGATTTACTATATAAATATTAATATTATTAGTTAAAAAGTACTAACCTAGGATTAGATCTTTTTTTATTTTACCATGTTTATAAAGAAATATAAAAATTAAGTTCGACAACTTAAAATATTATCTTATAAAAAAATATTGATTTGCAGAATTAAATATCTTATCATTAAATAAAAATAAAAGAAATATTAAAATAAAAATCATATTTATTTTTTTCAGAAAAAATATAATAATTATTTCTATGTAAATAAAATTGATTCATTAGGTAATAATAACTAATTGATACAATTATGTGTGTGTATAAAAAATTAGCAAAAATAAATGTTGATTTTAAGATCAGAATAGATTATCAGGGTATTTAATTATTTTTTTCAACACATGTTGCTAATTGTAAAAAAAATAATAGAAATATGAAAAACAATTTAAGAAAACACATGATTTATTTAAATATAAAGCAGTTACAATTAATATAATTATTATCTTTACACCTCTATCAATATATTCATATATTTGCACACACATATAATTATATATGTATATATTGTTGAGATTAGAATTGACTATTTAGTTAAATATTGTCATTTAAATTTAACAATTAAAAAGTATAAATATATGTTCAATACTTACTCTACCTTACAACATCAGATAGATATCATTTAATCATATGAAATGTACCTTCGTGACAGTCATTGTAGTTTGAGGGAATTAACTATGCTCTAAAAAAATTAATAAATAAATGAACTTAATAATAAATTCTTTTAAATATTAATTTTTATATCTAATTTCAATAAATCTATATAAAGTTACTCTTTTAAATTAATCTCTAAAAAATATATAATCATATTAGAATTAATCAAACTTATTTTCATCTTTTATACAAATAAAATCCTCTCTTTATCAACTTTAATTCATTTTTCTTTCTTTTTTTATTAATAAATAGTTTTAAAAATTGTTGCAATATTTCAGATAAGTGACAGATATAAGAAAAAGACAAGCAGACACTATTATCTAAAATTCATTTATTCATTTAGTAACCTCAGCACTAGACTTTATTATATCAATAAGTAGTTTTAAGGCGTTCGTTTTGCGAATCCCTTTACTCTGGCCGTAGCTATCTTGGCCAATATTACTAAGGGCCCTAACTGCTTGTCCTTCTACTTGTTTGTTAGGAGAACCTAAAAGAGCAACAAGTTTTGGAATGGCACCAGAGTCTATCACAGCTGCAATTTGATCAGGGGTTCCGGAAGTAATATTTGTTAAGACCCATGCAGCTTCAAATTGAAGTGATGAACTATAAAATAAATTAGTATTTAAAACCAGATTTTTATAAAACGATATTAACATTTATTAATTACTTTTTGGAGTATGTAAGAAATTCAACACATTTTGGAACAACTCCACATTTAATCATTTCATCAATTGGAGGATTTCTTTCCCTTGATAATGTTTTTCGAGCTGCTTGAGTGGCATTAAAAATTTCATTTTCATCACTACTGTTCATTCCTAAAAATGGTTATTAAAAATAGAGAGATTGATTTTTAATTTAATTATATAAGGATATTTCTTTTCTTAGAGATCAAAAAGTATTAATATATTATATTATATTCTTAATTAATCTTTTTCAATTTCCAAATTATTTATTTACCAGATACTATCTCTTCAAATGAATAATTAATATTTTGAGTACTTGTCTCTTGTAAAGGAGATTTTGGTTCATGGCAAGGAAGCTTTCCATCTTTTTTCCCCTTCTCTTCTACATCAAACCAAGTTGTTTTATTTGACTATAATAGAAAACATTAAATATAATTTGATAATTTCAAGATTTTTTTAAAACTATTATAAATAATTTACCTGGCTGGGTTCATTTTCATTAATAAAAAATATTGAAAAATTATTTTTTTGGGTAGACATGATGAATGCTCTGAAATAAATTATATATTCATTATAAATTAATAATTTTTTAAATTTAAAATAAATGAAAAAGTTATTTTCAGGATTACTTACTTTTGATATAATAATTTATAAAAATCTATGAAAATTGTTATAAATAGTTAAAGCAAAATAGAATTTTAAAGTTATTGAATATGTTATTGAACCTTGGACCTTGGTGAAGGAAAATTGAATTGAAATAAAATGCTGGTAGCAACCACGAACAAGGATAATTGGCCTTTCTTATAAAATCTCTTGCCATTGGATATTTTAAAACCATTCACCATTACCGTTACGAACTAAAACGACCATTCTGATTCGTTAATTTTAAATTGTGAGTTGCTCGAATCCAGGGGGTGTCCAGCTCAATGGGACGGTGTAAACCTCGAAAGCTAGATGGTGTTGCAGGCGAAAACGGTTGACTCTTCAGGCGCCCAATAAGGGCAGAGCAAAAAATGACCGCAGATCAGCCCCCCCCCCCACACAGGCCTTCCGAATCATTCCGAATTCCCTGAATTTATTTGAATATGACACCTCTGAATCCTTGTATAGTTTTTTGTACAAAAATAAGAGATGACGCTGCAGGCACCCAATTTTACTCTGCAATCGCTCAAGAGATCGCACTGCTGCAGAGCAAAAAATTTAAAAGGGAATTTCCTTAACACCAGTTGTGTCACAGACCCACAAACTATCCCTAAAATCCCTATAATAAAATGTTCGTAAATGATTCTTAATTAATTTTAATTTAGAAAAATGATAATTTTGAAATCGGAAGTGCTTATAATATACTTAAACTAATGAGTTTATTTTTGAAAAGGAATATTCAAGTTTCTCTGCATCTTCAGGAGAGTGAATTATTGTTGCACAAGTAAATTCGATATATCACATTTTAATTTAATTGTTTTCATTTACGAGATCAAGATTATTTTCTTGTATTTTCCTCCGATAATATTACTTGTCGACGGGATTCGGCTTTATGTTAGTGTAAAATTGAATTAAAAGTATTCTTCTGAAATAAACTAATATTACTCAATTAAACTGGATTAAACAAATTTCATTACGAGAAAACTATCATTTATTATGTAAATAAAATGTATTTAATCTTATCTTCTTATACGAGTAAAAATTGTTTGTTTGTTTCTTTGTTCTCAAAAACCGCTCTAACGATTTTTTTGAAATTCACACCAGAGATAGTATTTATAAAGAAAAATTGAGTTTTATTGATCACATCTCAGGAAAACTACATCTTTATTAGTTTTTTTCTTCTAAATTTAAATGTATATATGTGACGTCACAACCACCGCCTGTGAGATATATACATATCTATTCTTAAAATAAAATTAAAAATATTCATATTATATTCATATATTTGATTTTTTTTATTTCATTAATAGATATACATTTAAATTATTTGAAATTGTTTCACACAATGTTTAAAAGAAGATTTATCTTTATATTCGATTCGATATATAGTAGGAGAATTTAATGACATCATCAATTTATTATACTGTGTAAATATTACTATACTATACTAATAAGGTGTTCAGTATATTAGATAAAACATTTATTTGTTTTTGTGTTCTTACTTTTAATCCATTTTAATTTAATCAGTAAATTAAATATTGTAGTGGGGGTTTACGTTGGGTGCCAGCGATGGAGGGGAGGTGACGGCAGTCCAGCGATCCACACTTACAAGGAGAGGGACAGAGGAGTGAGGGGAGGGGCTTTCAGGCTTACCACCGCCTCGGGAAAGGGGAACTTGTAGGGAGAGGTTTCAGGTCTCCTTTACAATGGAAGGTGAGAGTGGTGAAAGGGTTGAGCGCCAACGAGTTTTACAAAACTCGTAAAAGGAAAGATAGAGAAGGGGAATAAGTGAAAAAGAATAAGGAGGGAAAAATTAGGTTTACTAGAAATCTAGGAGAAAGGGTAAGAAAAAGAAGTCTTCTATATACATATATTTTATATTTACAATATTATATACAGAGAGGTTGATTGAGGTACAATCTTAGATTAGATATAATTGCAGGGGAGGGGAAATTATCAAGGTTTCACCCGAAGATAATTTCTAGGAAAGGAAAAGGAAAAGAAAAAGAACTGTGGGAGAATAGAATGAAGAACTAGCAGATTTTCGTTCAAATCAATCTACCTCGGCAATAGGGAATAGTTTAATCCCTATTGTACAGGTGAAGGCGAAGAGTGAGAAATTTAGAGAGCGTTTGAAAATGGCGAGGAAGGCGGTCGGTTCGACACGTCTTTCCTCTTTCAAAGCTTCTAGACAACTGTTTTTCTTGACACCAGTATGTACATTTCCTGTCTGTTTTGATGCCTCTCATTGGCCAAATAATGGTGGTGTCATCCCTTATTTGAGCCAATGACTTGACTTGTCACATTTTCCGTTATATTGCTATCCAACGGATGTCGTGAATGGAAAGTTTCCATGCCACGGTGGCTTAAACAAAGGGAGGCCGTTACAATATATATTTATATTGTAAATGTTATGTGTTCCTTCATATAATGTAATTCCACCCATAATAATATTTTAGTACCGGGACCCCGAGGCTCGGCTCGGTACATAAGTTAAAAAAAAATATTTTATTATTATTGAGTTTGAATTAAAAAATATTGATATACATTTCTTTAATTATTTATTACAATTATTAAATGTTGCATCATTGCATCAATCTGATTAAAATGAATGGATCTGGGGTCCTCAATAATCAAACAAACAATTTTAGCTAGCATTATAAGATTAATCGAAGTGATATCGTCTATTTCTATTCGACACTATATCTTATACATACTTGAAAATGAAAATCCAATTATGAGATCAATTATTGTGTGTATTAAGTGTCTACAATAATATTAGGTTGGGGAAAAAGAAATCCATTATTTTTTCGGTAGATGGCTGTGGTGATCGATATCTCGTTAATTATCGATCAAACAATTTCAAATTTATGCTCGTTGTCAAGGTAACAGTTCGCACTAAAAGAATTCGTTTGCAGTTTTTTGTTTTGTCCATTCAGTTCTGAGTTACACGGCGTTAAAGATGGAAGTCAACACAAAGAGAAAATTCGGTACATTTTACAGTTTTTCTTTGATAAGGGCGAAAATGCAAGTCAGGCGGCTGAAAATGTGAATAGTGTTTATGGTCCCGATACTGTAACAGCTAATTACGCGCAATTTTGGTTTCGTCGATTCCGTTCGGGTATTTTTGACGTTAAGGATGCCCCTCGCACAGGCAGGCCCGTCGTCGAAAATGTCGACAAAGTCACTGAAATCATCGAAGTGGACCGGCATGTTAGTAGTCGTAGCATCGCCCAGGAGTTAAAGATCGACCACAAAACAGTTTTAAACCATTTGCACAAAGCTGGGTTTAAAAAAAAGCTTGATTGGGTGCCACACCAATTAACACCAAAAAACATGATGGATCGAATTTCCATCTGCGAAGCCTTGGCCAAACGTAATGAAATCAACCCATTTCTTAAACGGATGGTGACTGGGGATGAGAAATGGGTCACATACGACAACATTATGCGAAAGCGATCGTGGTCAAAGCGCGGTGAAGCAGCTCAGACGGTGGCCAAACCGGGACTAACGGCCAGGAAGGTTCTGCTTTGCGTTTTGTGGGATTGGAAAGGAATCATTTATTACGAGTTGCTTCCATATGGCCAAACATTAAATTCAGACATCTATTGTCAACAACTGGACCGTCTGAAGCGAGCAATTGACCAGAAACGGCCAGAATTGGCCAACAGAAGAGGTGTCGTGTTCCATCAGGACAACGCCAGGCCACACACTTCTATAGTGACTCGTCAGAAACTCCGGGAGCTTGGTTGGGAAGTTTTGATGCATCCACCATACAGTCCGGACCTCACACCAAGAGATTACCATCTTTTTCTTGCATTGCAAAACTTTTTTAGTGATAAGAAATTGGCATCAAGGGAAGAGTGTGAAAATCAATTGCTGGAGTTTTTCGATAATAAGGACCAAGACTTTTATGAGAGAGGCATAATGAAGCTACCATTAAAATGGCAACAAATTATAGAACAAAATGGTGCATATTTGACCTAAATCGGACAATGCAAAACATGTTAAATAAAGTCTTGAAGTTCACGTAAAAATAATGGATTTCTTTTTCCCCAACCTATTATATAAACATTTTTTCTTTATAATTTTACATTATAATAATACTATTTACAGTAGTTATATATATGGGGAATTTTCAACTTTTACTGCCGATTTAACCATGTTCCAAGCTCAAGTCCACACACTCAAGTGCTGCGGAATTCATTTGCAATCCCTATGTTTTTCCCAAGGCCAATTATATGTTGCATGTTGTGAGTATGTGATTACACAAATTGGGAAAAAATCACTCGAAATGCAATTAAACAAAAAAATTGAAAAGTTAGGCTAAGCTAGGCTTAAATATTATAAGAGATTCGGCAATTGCAATTACAGATAGCGAGGAAAAATTAATGGAGGTTTGAAATTAATAGTGATAAGAAAAAATATTTAGTGACAAAGAGGAACAGTATTAACATACAAAATCTTAATATACAAAATGTAAAATTTGAATATGTGTAGAAAAATTGAATGTAATCACGAAGGATAATAATATTTGAGAAGAATTTAAATCGAGGTAACAATCGGGAAACGCCTGTTATCATGCAGTAAAGAGGCTTATCTCATCAAAATTATTATCAAAGGGAATCAAGACCATGGACGCATAGGAAGGGACGTAAGAGAGATGGGACAAGGACTCAGGATAGAGACATTTGGAGAAATGTGGCCAAGAACTTTCGAGAATCTTTGCGCCATATAAATAGATAGATATAACATATACAATAATAACACAAAAACAAATGAATGTTTTATGTAATATACTGATTGAAACAAAATGGATGAAAACCTTTTACTACTTTTTACCAAATACTATGTACCACTCGGGGGTACAGGGGGCGGAGCACCTGTCCAGGTGTGAAGAGCGCCGAAGGCGCTCTGACCAGCTGGTATATATTTAAGACCGATCCTTATTTTAATTTTTTATAAGTGTAATTGCTAAAAAATAACAAAAAAATTGAGTAATATGGAAAAATTTTTATTTTTATGGTTTTATACGTTTTGAAGGTCCTTGATACATTTTCACTAAGGTTGAGAAAAACGTTTGTGTGTGTGTGTGTGTAGACAAGATTACGCAAAAACGGTTTATAATAATGAAATTAAAATAAAAATAATGAAATTTGGTATACGGGCATTATTAAAAATTTGTATTTTTCTATCAACTTTTGAGAAATGTAGCTCATCCTCTAAACCAGTGGTTCTCGTCCTTTTTTTCAAGCGTACCCCATAGTTATACATATTTTTGTAAGTACCCTTTTCCTTTTAGTTTTTTTAAATGCAAGATTAAGGTTCAAATAAAAATAACTAGATTTTTCATTTCTGAAATTTTATTTTGTGAAATTAAAAAAAATATAAATGTGTAAATAATAGTGAAAAATAATTTTCAATGTTTTTGTTTTTTGGAAAATACTCTATGAAAGAGCTTGACAAATTTGAAAGATGTTCTAAAATTTCCTTTTTTAAATTAAAATTTATTGATATATTGTTTTCCAACAAGTAAGAATCAAACGAATTAAAACAATCAAATCCATGTCTCTTAACTCTTTCTACCCACATACTAATTTATGCTTGAAAAACTCAAAGGTAAGCAATTATACTATTTTATGTTTTATTAAACTTATTAAAAAATCTTCTTCTTTTAATGCTGCCATATGGCGTCCGCGACTATTTGTTTATATCTCTCTCTGTCGTGCACTGCGCGTAGGACTTGTGCTCTTCTCAGATGAAGCCAATTCTTGATGTTATCCATCCATGTTGTTTTCCTTCTGCCAGGTCGTTTCTTTCCTTCTATTTTTCCTTCTAAGGCGATTTGTAGCAGGTTGTATTTGTCGTTGTTTCTTGCCACATGTCCCAAGTAGTTACATTTTCTTTCGTTGATGATTTTGAGCAACTCTTCACCAGTGTGCATGTCATTCAGAACTTCAGGTGTTAGTTATCCTGTCTGTCCAAGAGATTCTTAGCATCCGCCTGTATAGCCACATTTCAAAGGCTTGGAGCTTTTTCGTTGTTGTTGCGTGTCCACGCTTCAACTCCATATAATAGTATTGGCCAGATGGAACATTTTAATGTTCTTAATTTGAGCTTGTTATTTAAGCTCTTATCAGTTAAGAATGACTTCCATTTTATGAACGCCGTTCTAGCTTGCTCAATACGGTTTTTGATTTCCAGCTCGTGATTCAGTTGTTCGCTTATTATTACACCAAGATATCTGAATTGCTGTACTTGTTCCAGTTTCTCGTTATTTAGTTTTATTGTGATTTTGCTTGGAGTTCGGCTTATCTTCATCACTTTTGTTTTCTTTTTGTTTATTTTTAGCCCTCAATTTTGGCTTTCAGTGTTGATCTCATCCAGTATGCTCTGTAGATCTTGTTCTGAATCGGCTATTAGTGCCGTATCGTCTGCATATCGTAGATTGTTGATATAGTGTCCATTCACTCGGATACCAATGTTCTTTTCAGCCAGGGCATTGTCGAAAATCATTTCCGAGTAGATATTAAATAGAATAGGTGATAATGGACAGCCTTGTCTGACGCCTTTTTTGATTGGGATTGCATCAGTCATGTCATTGTCATATTTGTGTCTTGCAGTTTGATTCCAGTAGAGAGTTGTGATAAAGTTGATATCTTTGCTTTCCAGTCCGATTTTTCTGAGTTGTTCAGCTAATTTATCACGTTTCACTGAATCAAATGCTTTCTCATAGTCAATGAAGCAGATGTATACTTCTTTTTGATGTTCGTAGCAGCGTTGTAGCAGCATTTGTAGGCAGAATATTGCTTCTCTTGTGCCTAATCCTTTACAAAAACCAAATTGTGTGTTCCCTGTCGCATTTTCGTATTTACACCTTATTCTTTGCTCTATTACCTTGAGGAAAACTTTTAACATATGGCTCATCAGACTGATCAATCTATAGTCTTCACATCTACGGTTGGTTGCTTTTTTTGCTATGGTTACGAAGATTGATTGCAGCCAATCGGATGGAATTTCACCGGCATCATAAATTTGATTGAACCAATAGGTTATTTTCTGGATGTTGTCATAGTCCAATTGTTTCCATAGTTCTACGGGTATCTGGTCTGGACCACAGGCTTTACCTGATTTTGCTATTCGTATAGCATATTCTACTTCAGATGGTAGTATGTAAAGATTGTCGTCCCGTTGTTGTTGCCTCATTTCCGGTTGAGTCCTATTGTCATCGAACATTTTGTGTATATAATTTGACCATGTTTCCAGTTTCTCTTGTTTGTTTAGTATGAGCTGATTAGTATCGGTTTAGGGTAATAAGGTTGGAATAGGAGCTTGTCTGTAGATGTTTCCCGCTTCCTTGAGCTTTTTGTGCAGGTTGAAGTTATCATTTTTCTTGATTAATACTTCGACTTCTGCACATTGCTCTTCCAACCATTTTTCTTTCGCTTTCCGTATTTCTTGCTTGATCTTTTGCTGCATTTCCTTATACTTCTCCCTGTTATTGTTCTTGAACGATCCCCGTTCTTCCATTAGTTGTGGTATATGCTGGGTCATCCAGTTTTTCTTCTTTTTTGTTGTTTGGTATCCAATCAGATTTTCCATTGTTGTTCTAGTGCATTGTTTAATTGATTGCCAAAAAGATTGCACATTTGTTGTTGTTGCGTCGATTGATCTTATTTCGGTGTTTTGTGTTGTTTGTTGGTGTTGTTCTTCAGCTTCTCCATATCGATTCGTCGTGTGCTCATTCTTTTTAGTGATCGTAGTTTGAGACGCAGTGTTGCTGTCATAGGGTTGTGATCGGATGAAACGTCTGCCTCAGGATATGTTTTTGCATTGAGTATATTTGACTTATATCTGGTGTTGATTAGTACATAATCGATTTTGTTCCTAACGATGTTGGTGCCTGTGTCTTGTGGTGAGCTCCAGGGGTATAGACGTCTAGGTGGTAATTTGAACCAGGTATTGGCAATGGTGAATTTCCTGGCAGAACTGAATGAGTCTTTCTCCTCATTCATTTCTCGTCCCCAAGCCATATTCGCCTATTATGTTGTCTAATTTTCACTGACCCACTTTGGCATTGAAGTCGCCGAGGATGATGGTGATGTCTTGCTTTCTCAGAGTTTTTAAAGACGCTTCTAACCGTCCATAAAATGATTCGATTTCTTGATCGTCTTTGTCGGTTGATGGGGCGTATACGTGTAGCACATTCAGGTTCATCTTGTTGCCTGCCAGTTGTAATAGTGCTATTCGTTCAGACACCGGTGTGAACTTTTTTGTTCCAGGCCACTTGGTTTCGCTGATTCAGATTATTTTGATATTTAAACGGCTCATTTCCTGGATTACGTTTGCTAGTTTTCCTGACTGTTGCATGCTCCTGACGTTCCATGTTGCAATTTTGAGAGATTTCTTTGAAGCAAGCTCGGAGATTCTTAGCACCTCTGTCCCATTTAAGGGATGCCGATACTCGGGGCCGTGGTTAATTTTGCTTGCTTTCATTGAAGTTTTCAAGGGAAGAATAATCCAAGTAGTTTCCCGTTGCTTTCTTGGATCACACTTTATTTATAGGTCGCGTGGAGACCTGCCCAAGAGAAGAGAGAGTAAACAGTAAGAAATGAAAAAACCCCTAGCCCTCGAAAACCTAATAGCATCGGGGTCGGAAGAAACAAGAGTTGGCCAAGGGAGGAAAGATAAAAGAAAGATTTCTAGTACAAGTAAGTAGAAACAATACTAGATATGGCTCAGGACCTCATGGTTGCCAATCCATATGCTCACAAGTTATGAGACCCTCAAGGGAAATGTAAGATCCCCCAGCGCGAAATACAAACAGCCCGACGCGGGCCAAAACTGCTATATATAGAATTTCACCTTGATTGAATCACTTAAAGTACCGGAATTAATTTTTCAACACTGCAAATCACGCGCCAGCACGTGACGTACTGCCATCAAAAAAGTGCCAAACACGCGCTTGTTTAATAAATATTATTTATTAATTTTAATTTATAATTTAATTAATTAAATTTAATTTAAATATAATATATGTTAATTAATCCAATTCAAATTGCGAGATATTCGAGTGGAGACACTCTAGATTTTTATTATTAGAAATAATATTTATTTTTTTTCTAATTTATTGAAAAAATATTTAAAAAATTAAACTTTAATTAATATATTTCAATGAATTGGATCTTAATATTAATTTAATACAGAAGTATTTTTATAAGTGGGATAACGAATGACGGGTCTTCAGTTTCTACTTATATATTCTATATTGTAATAAACATAAAATAATTCTTGTTTATTACTAACAAATAAAATCAATAAATTTATAATGGGAAAAATAATTAAAGAATTTATTAGAATTGAATTTAGAGAACATATTACCATTCGAGTTATTTCTGTTGCATACCAAGTATAGAGAAAAAATTGTATTGTATATATGGATCCATATTCAAGGTAATCTAGAACTTTTGCATCATCTGTATTCAGCTGAAAATAATAATAATAATTAGAATGCATAATAATAAAGAATTCTGTAGAAAATTTAATAAATTAAAAATTATTCCTTATTCAATATTTTATTTATTTTTACCGACCGACGATCGTAAGGAGGTATTGTTTGCACACCAAATTTCACATGTAGAGATTTTTACATATCTCCACGAATCATGCATTTTCTTAACAGAAAAAAGTATTTTTAGCATGATGTCTGTCCGTCCGTCCGTCCGTATAGATGTGTACAGCCTGAACGGCTCAACGGATTTTGATGAAATTTGGTATATTTACTTAATGTATCAGTAGGATGAATTGATCAACTTTTGGTGCAAATCCGGAAACCGGAAGTGGTAGTATTAGCGATCGAGGGTAGGAAGGGAAGGGTTATTTTCACACCAAATTTCACATGAGGAGATTTTTTACATATCACCACGAATCATTCACTTCTGTCTGTCTGTGTGTGTGTCTGTCAAATACTCAAAAACTCAAAAAACATGAGGAGATTTTTACCGACCGACGATAGTAAGGGAGGTATTGTTTTCACACCAAATTTCACATGTAAAGATTTTTACATATCTCCACGAATCATGCATTTTCTTAACAGAAAAAAGTATTTTTAGCATGATGTCTGTCCGTCCGTCCGTCCGTCCGTCTGTCCGTCCGTCCGTATAGATGTGTACAGCCTGAACGGCTCAACCGATTTTGATGAAATTTGGTATATTTACTTAATACATCAGTGGGACGAATTGATCAACTTTTGGTGCAAATCCGGAAACCGGAAGTGGTAGTATTAACGATCGACGATAGGAAGGGAAGGGTTATTTTCACACAAAATTTCACATGAGGAGATTTTTTTATATATCACCACCAATCATACACTTTGTATTGGTTTTATTCTCGGGAAAATCATATATATTAGTTTTTTCTTGATTTAAAATTATATGACGTCATCCAGCCATTCATGACGTTACAGCCTGGTCTTACATATATATTATAAATAAAATAAAATAAAAAATATTTATGTTATATCCATTTATGTTTTTTATTACATTAATAGATATTATAAATCTAATAAAATTAAAAATGTTTATATTTATTATTTATGTATGCCTATCTGTTTTTTATTACATTAATAGATATATTAAAATTATTTGATATTGTTTCTGTAGCTGCTAATTAATTTACTTCAAACGGTCGGTCGGTTCGGACCTGGCCACAGGTCAACTTATTTACATATCACCACGAATCATGCACTTTGTGGTGGTTTTATTCTCGAGAAAAATCATCTTTATTAGTTTTTTTCTTAATTTAAAATTATATGACGTCATCCAGCCATTCATGACGTCACACCCTGGTCTTACATATATATTATAAATAAAATAAAATTAAAAATATTTATGTTATATCCATATATGTTTTTTATTACATTAATAGATATATTAAAATTATTTGAAATTGTTTCTGTAGCTGGAAATTAATTTATTTCAAGCCGCAGGTCGGTTCAGACCTGGCCACAGGTCAACTTATTTATTTCTGAATTTAATATTTGCTTTTTTTTACTTTAAAATTAAATAAAATTAATCCTTTTTTGTATCTTTTTTTAATTATCCCTTTGAAATATACATAATAACTAAATTATTTTAAAACAAATGTCAATAAAAGATCAGGTTTTTTTATGCGATTAAAATTATTAAAAGAAATCATTTGACAAATATATTTTTTGAACTTTAAACAGCTTAATTACATTTAATATTTATTCAATAAGATCTTTGATTTGTGTATCTATTTATATTATGAATCTGGGAATATGATAATATCAATCTTATAGTAAAATAAAAAAACGTTATAAAATAAAAAAATTTAAATATTCTATTAGAATTGTGTAAGTAAATATTTAATAATTTTTTAATTCATTGCTCAGGAGGTCTGGTCAACCAGAGCATATTAGACCAAAACCTTTCAACAGAATCTAATGAAGAAATAAGCAGAAATATCAATAAAAATATTAATAAAAAAACTAATAAGAACAAGAAACAACTAGTAATTGCTACCCTTAACGTACGAACATTAAAAGACGAAGAACGTTTTATAGAACTTGAAAATGCTTTAGATAACACAAACATAGATATTTTGGGCGTCAGCGAAGTTAGGAGAGCTGGAGAAAAAATTATTAAAATGAAAAGCGGAAAAGTTTTTTACCATATGGGTGAGGTGCAAGGTCAGAGAGGAGTGGGTTTTGTGATTTCAAAAAAGTGTGGCTTTGAGATAATGGAATATAAAGGATACTCGGACAGAATAGCACTTATAAAAATAAAAACAAATAAACAAATAATAATAAATATAATACAAATATATACTCCAACATCTGACTATGATATAGAAATAATAGAAAAGTATTACGAACAGCTAAATGAAATTATTAAAAACACTAAGGTAAATCATAAGAACCATCTAATAGTAATGGGAGACTTTAATGGACAAATAGGAACGGGAAATAAGGAAGAAAGAGAGACAATAGGACCATATGGATATGGTACACGTAATCAAAATGGAGAAAACTTGATCCTTTTTTGCCAGGAGAATAACCTAAAGATAATCAATACATTTTTTAAAAAAAGAATAGGCAAGAGATGGACATGGTTGGCTCCTAATATGTGACAACTAAAACTCAAATAGATTATATTCTTACGCAAAAACTTAACATTATAAATAAATTTGAATTAGACGATAAATTTCTATTTAATACAGATCATAGACTGATAAAAGTGACACTTGATATGTATATGATATTATGAGGAGGCCACATCTGACAAATAAGAAATCCCGCGAAGTTAATTTAGATAATGTAGATAGTGATAAACTAATAGAAATATCAAAAAGACTAGAAACGATTGGCTTGACAGAGGGAGATGTGCAAAAACAATACGATCAGATTGAAACTCTATTTTAAAAAAGATCCAAGGAGAAATAATAACAAAAAATGAAAATAATGCTAATAAAGAATCAAAAATTTCGGTTAATACTAGAAATTTAATTAAAAAAAGAAATGAGCTTAAAAATAAACGAAAGGACAGCAAAAGTAAAATAGAACACAACCTTTTATGTAAAATGGTAAAACAAGATATAAAATATGACTTAAAAAAATATAATGATAAGATAATTAATGCATTAATAGAACCGCACTCCTCTATAAAAAAAATTAGAAAGAATCTATCAACAAGTAAACAAATGATAACATGTCTCAAAGATGAACAGAAAAAGACTCACCATGTGACCGAACAATGATAATAAAAATTGCGACGGATTTCTATAGAAATTTATATTCCAAAATAAAAAATAACGAAAATACCGTAATAACATCTATAGTAGCATTTGAACCGCCTTTTCTTGAGTCAGAAGTAGAATATATGATCAAAAAATTAAAAGTAAATAAAACTCCCGGAATCGACTCTATAAATAATGAAACAATTAAACCACTGAATGACATAATCAAGAAACCTCTAACAAATATATTTAACTAGCTGCTCAGAGCTTCTTCGTCGCTCTTCACTCCTAGACGGGGGCTCCGCCCGCTGTACCCCCGAGTGGTACATAGTATTTGGTTGAAAGTAGTAAAAGGTTTCCATCCATTTTGTTTCAATCAGTGTATAACATAAAACATTCATTTCTTATTGTGTGATTATTTAAAATATATTTTAATTTAATCAGTAAATTAATTATATATATTATTATTGAATATGTTATATCTATCTATCTATGTGGCTCAACGGTACTCGAAAGTTCTTGGCAGCTACAACCACATTTCTCCAAATGTCCTTATCCTGAGCCTCTGTTCCATCTCTCTTACGTCATTCCTTGGTGTCCTCATCTTTCTTTGGCCCATAAATGCTGGGAAGAATCCTATTCTCAAATACTATAAATCCACTCTTATCTCCTAAGATCATAGACCATGTCTCACACCCAATAATACAACAGGAACAGACAAAATAATTGTTTTATATATTTTAATTTTGATTCCCTTTTATAATAATGTTGATGAGATAACCCTCTTTATTGCATGATTACAGGCGTTTCCCGATTGTAGCCTCGATTTAAATTCTTTTCAAATATTATTATCCTTCGTGATTACATTCAATTTTTCTACATGTGGCGTCACACAAATCATGCTCGAAGGCTCCAGAACAGTCCAGACGTTTCGAGATGCTCTCAGAAACTTCCAGAAGGTTCCAGGCGTTTCGAGAAGAAATAACTCCGCCCCCGGACACGCCCAATAGGGCGGACCAGAGGCGCTTGCTGGAGGTATATAAGGGCAGCCCAACAGCAGTCCGGCACCCAGTCCCAGAGGGGCAGGCCTAGGACAGCTCTATGACGGTCATTTTTCCAGTGGGACAATTAGTGCACAACTAGAGGCGCTGCTGGCACTAATTTTAATTCGGTTTGATTCGGTTATCCGAAAACTGCCGAAAACATTTATCCTCAAGCTGAAGCATCTCATTCACCATGTTGACCATTTTAAATATCTCTGGCATCCATACATGACCTGACGCCGTCCAATTGCGTGCAATATGGCTTCTAAAGTAAGTTTAATTAATATAATTTTACTATTATTGATTATTATTTTTCATTAAAAAGTTATATAATATATGTATATATAAATAAATTTTTGATTTTGCAGTTTCTCGAGTGTGTTCTGAAGAATTGTTTTACAAATTCTCTGCCTTTAGGAGAACGAGGACAATTGTTCTATTTTCCAAGGTGTAATATTTTTTCTTTTAAAATTTAATGTTCTTGTTTACTAAAAAATAATTTAATAATAATAGAAAATAATTTTTTGATATTTTTTTAAATTTTTTTTTAGGAACACGTGTTATTGGGATTGACCTCAGAGTAGGCTAATCTTTTGCAATCCACGCCTGGGACATGTGTGTATATTATATTTATAATGTTTTAAGAACAATTTAATTTTTTTGGAATTTTAATATATATTATTTATATGTGTATCTTTGGTGTAACATTTTTTTTTAAATTTAATCTTGTTTTCTAATGAATAATTTAATAATAATAGAAAATAATTTTTTAATATTTTTTTTAGCGACAAATATTTCACTATCAGATTGTTTGGGCTTGACCGGCAAGGAATCCAGCCCTGTGAGAAGTATGTATTATATTTTTTAATAAAATTCATTAATCTTTTACTAACTTTGGTAATTGTACAGAAGACGGGCAAAAGGAGGTAGGTGTTTGAAACTTACTTTGAGGTGTTCCTTGAATGATTCTGAACAACTTTATATGCTATATATATGGTAAATTGTAAATTGTAATTAACACCCAGCATTCTTTTGGCGTTTCTTTATAAATATATAACACTATAATTAATTATTTACGCATTAAAGGGTTCTTGATTGTAAAATTAATTAGGAAAATTTGGTTTATTTTATTTTAGAAATATTTTTATCCATACTAAAGTTATTTAAAGACTTTTTCGGTTTTTTAGAAATAGTTTTATTCATACCAAAGTTATTTAAACGCTTTTTGGGAGTTTATATTTTCTAAAATAAAATAAAATAAACCGAATTTAAAAACTGATAGTGTGTCTAGGTGCTGCCACCTAAAGATAAAAAAGAGAAAACAGTCAAATGTCATCCACAGTGCATTCTTATAGGAGAATACACTGATTAATTAATTAATTTTTATTAATTAAACTAAAAGAGATCATAAAAAAAGTTGCATATAAAGTTGTTCAGAATCATTCAAGGAACACCTCAAAGTAAGTTTCAAACACCTACCTCCTTTTGCCCGTCTTCTGTACAATTACAATTAAATAGATTTTTTATAATGATTTAAAATAAATTTTTATTTTGCTTAGGCTTTTCTGTATTAATTATTTGGAATTTTTTTTTAAACTTAATTAATTATTGCAGGTGTTCAGCGGGACATACGCCTACACCATCTGAATTCTTCAAGGATAAAATATTTATCTCCCAGGAAGAAAAGATTGTACCAAAGGCTCACCGAGGTCAAGCGACTATTGAAGCAAAATAGAGTGAGGAAGAATATAATTGCTAGAAAATGTAAGGAAGCAAAAGAATGTGACCTTTTCCCTAAATCATTTAAAAATATTAATGATATCCATAATCTCCCTGCTCCTCTCTCAACTTTTATTTTATCCATCCTTAAAAATTTCCATTCATCAATTAACAGAATCCCGGCAATATGAGGGATGTTTGTCAAAATATCCCTCAAATAATTTCATAAAACTAATTTCCGAAGAGATGGACAAATTTTACCGTATTATCCCTAGCATCATCCATCTCACAAATATCCTCTCTTCTCCTTCCATTTCAGATCCTTTCTTCCCCACAGACTTTTGTCCATTGCATGGTGATGATTTCGCAAAAAGATGTAGCATTCTTTTACATAAAGAAATGTTACTACATTTTATTAAAATGTGTAACAGATTGATATGTAAGAAGGATATATCTTCAAGCAAAATCATCAACATTTTTGTCAAATATATTTCTCGATCACATTATTATTGTTAACTTAAAAATTGTGTAAATTTTATTTATGTGAGCAATTCTATAAAAAGTTTTTAAAAAAACGGGTGCAAAAAGAGTTAAAATTGTAAATAAAAATAACATTATTATTGTTAACTTAAAAATTGTGTAAATTTTATTTATGTGAGCAATTCTATAAAAAGTTTTTAAAAAAACGGGTGCAAAAAGAGTTAAAATTGTAAATAAAAATAACATTATTATTGTTAACTTAAAAATTGTGTAAATTTTATTTATGTGAGCAATTCTATAAAAAGTTTTTAAAAAAACGGGTGCAAAAAGAGTTAAAATTGTAAATAAAAATAACATTATTATTGTTAACTTAAAAATTGTGTAAATTTTATTTATGTGAGCAATTCTATAAAAAGTTTATAAAAAAACGGGTGCAAAAAGAGTTAAAATTGTAAATAAAAATAACATTATTATTGTTAACTTAAAAATTGTGTAAATTTTATTTATGTGAGCAATTCTATAAAAAGTTTTTAAAAAAACGGGTGCAAAAAGAGTTAAAATTGTAAATAAAAATAACATTATTATTGTTAACTTAAAAATTGTGTAAATTTTATTTATGTGAGCAATTCTATAAAAAGTTTTTAAAAAAACGGGTGCAAAAAGAGTTAAAATTGTAAATAAAAATAACATTATTATTGTTAACTTAAAAATTGTGTAAATTTTATTTATGTGAGCAATTCTATAAAAAGTTTTTAAAAAAACGGGTGCAAAAAGAGTTAAAATTGTAAATAAAAATAACATTATTATTGTTAACTTAAAAATTGTGTAAATTTTATTTATGTGAGCAATTCTATAAAAAGTTTTTAAAAAAATGGGTGCAAAAAGAGTTAAAATTGTAAATAAAAATAACATTATTATTGTTAACTTAAAAATTGTGTAAATTTTATTTATGTGAGCAATTCTATAAAAAGTTTTTAAAAAAACGGGTGCAAAAAGGGTTGAAATTATAAATAAAAATAACATTATTATTGTTAACTTAAAAATTGTGTAAATTTTATTTATGTGAGCAATTCTATACAAAGTTTTTAAATAAATAATTTTTAACTTAACTGAAAAATTCCATAATTTTTTCATTTCTCCCGCTCTCTTATTCATTCAAATTGGATTTTAAAAATGGTGCCTGGTGCCAGGCCGTTTTTTTTCTCAATTAGTTCAAATATACATCACTATGAATAGCGCCAAACGCTGGTTCAAAGAAATAGCATTGCGTGACCCCTCCCTGCAGAGGGGGGACACGCAATGTTATTTTTTTGAAGCAGCGTTTAGCGCTGCTGCTTCATAGCGTCTCTTAAATGAACTAATTGAGATAAAAAAACCGGCCTGGCACCTGGCACCATTTTTAAAATCCATTTTGAATTATTTGAATGAGAGGAGCGCGGGAGGAATGAAAAAATTATGAAACTTTTCAGTTAAGTGAAAAATTATTTATTTAGAGGTAAAACTGACATTTCAGAAATAATTTTTTTTTTTTCAGAAAATTGCTGAAATGTTGGTCTTATCCCCAAATAAATAATTTTTCACTTAACTGAAAAATTTCATAATTTGCATGTCTAGAAGAAAAGAATAATGTTGTATGTGACATATTTATTTGAAAATAGATTATTACAAAATATCATTAACAATAATGTTGTGTATCTCATTTGTAAACAAATCTTTTATACATATTTTTCTTTAAACATATTATATTAAATTTCTCACTTAAATAAAAATTACACAATTTTTCAATTATAGAATTATATAAATTGCACATCTAAAATGAAAAGAATAATGTTCTATGTAACCTATTTATTTAATAAATAGATTATTATTGTGACATGTTTTTAAACAAAATTTGTGATAATCTCTCACAGACTAAGAGAAACTAAGAGGTTCTCACAGGCTATCTGGAGGCCAAAGACGTTGATTTACTTGGAGGATGGTGAAATATATTTCACGAAAATGGTGATGATTTCACTCGAAGATATATCCTTCTTACATATCAATGTTGCTAAAAAAAAATATTAAAAAAAATTAATAAAATTATTTTCTTATATTATTAATATTTTTTTAGTAAACAACAGTATTAAATTTTAAAAGAAAAAATTACACCAAGCATATAGATACATAATATAGATTAAGAAAATTGAATTGAGTTTAAAACATTATAAATATAATACGTACATCTCCCAGAACTGGATTCAAAAATATTTGGCTCGTCTGAGGTCATTCCAAAATCACCTGTAGTATTACCACGTGGTGCTGAAAAAATATAAAAAATTAATAAAATTATTTTCTTTTATTATTAATATTTTTTTAGTAAACAACAGTTTTAAATTTTAAAAGAAAAAAATTTGTTACACAATTCTTATGAATACAATCTATAAACTGCAAAATCAAAAATTTATTTATATGTACATATATTATATAACTTTATAGTGAAAAAAAAAATCATCAATAATAGTAAAATTATATTAATTATACTTACTTTATTATTAAACATATTGATCGCAATTGGAGGGCGTCGGATCAGTCAGATAAAATAATATTTACAATTGTTTTAAATTGTTTAAGTTGTTAGACGCTTGATGATCAGATCAGATGTTTTCGACACTTTCACAATATTTAAAATGATTCAAATGGATTTCATGAACTTAAAAAAGAGCCTGGCGCGCCATCTGATGGTTGTATTCTGAACAACTTTCGGATTTGAATTATTACCAGCAGCGCCTCTGGTGTCTCTTAAATGCGTAACACATTTTCTAAGTCGGCCATCTACGTGTAGGGGGGTTGCCCAGTCCTATCCTCACCTAGACCCAGTCCTATCCTCACCATCCACTCCTAACCATCCTCTCCTACACGGGTCCCCTCACTTGGGGACCCCGACGGACGGCTACCTCCGGGCCTCACCGCTCCGGTTGCCTACGGCCCTCATTGCCACGGCTCGGCCTCCGTCACCATCATTCCCTTCCTCACCTTCCCGGCTTGCAGAGAGTAGGCAGATAGAGACTCTGTAAGCCATACCTCCCCAGGCCCGAGCATCGTCCTCTGGGCCACGAGCATCATCCACTGACCATCCTCCGGGCCACGGGCATCGTCCAGTGACCGTCCTCCAGACCGTCGTCCACGAGTCGCCCTGCGGTCAACCGCTCATCGGCCACGAGTCGCCCTCCGGTCCCCGCACACTGCTCACGGACCATCATCCGACCCGGCCACATCACCGACCGCCCAGGGCCATCTAGCAGCACTCCGAGAGGACTTCGTACTCTGGATCCCACACCGACGATCCGCCTTCGGCCACCTTCAGCGACTTCAACAACACCGAATTTGTAACCCCTACACTCCCGAACACGTCAAGCAATAAATACCGATTCTACAAACAACATCAGCGTTTTATTGCCCCCTTGATCCTGCTGGCCTCATACATATTCAAATTCTACATTTTGTATGTTAATACTGCTTCTGTTTGTTTCTAAATATTTCTATTTATCATTATTAATTTCAAACCTCATCTCTTTTCCTACCTCGATTAATTTTTCCTAGCTATCTGTAATTGCAATTGCCGAATCTCCTATTATATTTAAGTCGTTTGGGTAACCTAATATTTTACAATTGATTTCCGCATCTTACTCTTTCTTTACTACCATCAAGATAAATTTGAAGATCAAAATTTGAAAAAGTTTATCCGGATCTATTGAGTCATGCGTAGGTTTTACTAAAGTCTACAAATAATTAGTGAACAGAAATATTGAATTCGCGGTTTTTTCGAAATTCTGTCATAATGAAAATATCTTAATTAATGTTAATCGATTTGGCCTGAACCCGCAATGATATCTTCTAATATTTCCTCCGCCTATGGTTCGTAAGTATTGTATATGTTATAATAGAGATAGAGTATAATATTTCTTGATCATTTCATTTTGATATTTTAATTTCATTGAATGAACAACACGGAGAACTATACTTCAAAAATTAAATTCTGCGATATTAATAAAATTTAAAGCCTATGTTACCATAGAAGTATATAAGAATATTGTGATGTAATTTCATAGAAATCGTTTCAGCCAATTTTGAGTCTATAACATCCTTATTTTCCTGACAGACAGACATGAAAAATTCTAAAGTCACTTTTGGATTCTAGAGGTCATGAAACGCGAAGATATGTTAAAATTTTTAAATTCTGAGCAATGTGCAGACAAAAACCTTTATATATATATATATATATTTATATATTAATCTAAAATTTATCTTATTAGTCTTGTAAACGTTTTAAGTATAAATCTTTCTGTCTTTCTATCTTGAAAATGTTCAATTTGTTTATAGTTTTAAATTACCAAGTGTCGGTTAAGTGAGAATTTTTTTTATTTTGATGTTCAATTGTTTTTGTTTATAATTCTAAATTATCAAGTGTCGGTTGAGTAGGAAATTTCTTTTTTGTTTGTTTCTATGACAGCAAAAAAGTAAACAAATTACATACATACATACAAACACTCTCCTTTATATATATAGATAGATAAAATATTAAAAACACTCATTATCCCTGAACAATGAAAAATGGCAAATATATTGATACTTTATAAAAAAGGAGACCAAAATAACATAAATAACTATAGTCCACAAGAATGAAAAAAACTTTCGAGTTCGGTCAGCCGGTTGAACAGGCTGGCTTCTGTGGGGGTTTCTCAACGTGTGATCATCTGCATGCTATAAACCAACTTATAAAGAAATCCAAAGAGTATCAAATTGAGATCTTTTTGGTATTTTTGGATTATAATAAAGCGTTCGATAGCATACATCAGGAATATATCTTGCAAGCAATGAGTACCCAGGGAGTGAGTAAGCACTATATTAAAATCATACAAAACATATATGAAGGTTGTAAGGCCCGAGTTGTGCTAGACGAACAAGGTCCTTTTTTCGAGGTTGGGAGAGGAGTGAGACAGGGAGACCCGCTCTCACCTAGCCTGTTTAACTGTTCATTAGAACAGATGTTCAGAGAATTGAATTGGCAAAATATTGGATTGAAGATAAACGGTAAATATATAAACAACTTAAGATTCGCGGACGATATAGTGCTGATAGGAACTTCGGAAAAAGAAATTAGGAAAATGCTAACGGAACTAAATTCAAAAAGTCAAAACATCGGGCTAAGTATAAATTCAAACAAATCGGTCATATTAACAAATAATAAAAACCAAAGAAATCTAGTTGAAGTGAAAACTTCTTTAGCGGCGTTGAGCACTTTTGCGGGATGGGGAAAAAGTATAGAACTCGCGTGAGATTCCAAAACGACCCGACCGGTGAGATCGACCCGACCGATATACGCATGCGCAATACGCCAGAATGTTAGACACTAAACTTCTGATACATTCTTTACAAAATTTTACATATTTGCCATATTAAATATTATTATTTATATTTACATTAATAATCAGTATTACTAAATTATGTATATAAAAAATAAAATATTTTAATATATTATTATATGTTAAATTATATTAAATTAATTTCTAATATATTTATATAATTTAAAATTAATTTCATAATATATATATATATGTATATATATTAAATTATATACTATATATAATATATTATATAATATATATTTTAATAAATTAATTTTTAAATGTGTGTGTGTGTGTGTGTGTGTGTGACCGTAAAAATAAAGATATATGTTTGATAATTTTTCACATGATTAATAATTGTATAAAACTGCTATATATAGAATTTCAGCTTGATAGAATCGCTGAAAGTACCAGAATTAATTTTTTAACACTGGAAATCTCACGCGCCAACACGTGACGTGGTGCCATCAACAAAGAGCCAAACACTCCACTATCCACTCGACTATCTCGCAAATTTGAATTTGATTAAATCATATTTATTAATTTAAATTAAATTGGAAAGCATTAAAAGTTAAGCTGACCCGGCCGGCTCGGCTACCAGATAAGAACTGACCTATAAAATGGCAAGAAATTGTTGAACAAAACGGTACTTATTTGACCTAAATCGGACAGTCCAAACTGTTAATTAAACTAATAAATTTCAGCCAAAAATAATGGATTACTTTTTCCCCAACCTAATATTAAAAAAAAAAAAATAAATATAAAATTAAAATATTTACTCTGTTAAAAATTTATAAAATATATAAATATAATATACGAGGTCTATTCAAAAGAAAATGTGAATTTTGAATTTTCTCGGGCTGTGTACATTCGATTATCAATTTTTTTTTCTTATGTTGGTACACATATGTTTCTCATATGTTGACATATCAGTCATAGTAGTTTGTTTTTGACAACTGAAAAAGTCACGATTTTGTGTGTTCTTCAATTTTTTACTTAAAAAAAATGGATAAAAAATTTGTATTAAATTTTGCGTTAAAAATAGAATAAAGTGCTCCAAAAATGTTGACTGTGGCATTCGGCGAGTCTACTTTGTCTCAAAAAAATGTTTATAAGTAGTACAAGCGCTTTACAGAAGGCCGAGATGTTGATGACGAAGTAGAATTGCAACCACGTTAACAAGCGAAGAAAAAATCGAAACAGTGAAGAAAATTATTTTGGAAAAATCGTGAATCACTATTAGGGAAGTTGCAGATGATTTTGGAATATAAATTGTCTCATGAACAAACCTCGTGCATTACATCAGCGTTCCTCATGATTTTCAACGTGCCCCCCGCTTGCAATAAAATGTATTCAACAATAATGAATATTGAGTATTTGGATTCTGTAATTAAATTATTTTTAACTAATTGCTAAAAAAAGAGTTATTGAATATGTATGTGTGCTAGCCTTTCAATCTGTTAATCAATTTATTTTAATAATATTTGTTCTTGGATATACTCGCGCTCATCAGGTTAAGAATCGCTGCTTTATACAACCATTGCTAAAATAACTGAATTTAAGTACGAATTGTTGCAACATCCAGCCTATTCACCAGATTTAGCTCCCTCCGATTTCTAGCTCTTTCCACACCCCAAACAATATCTCCGTAGAAAACGATTTTCTTTAAGCGAAGAGGTGATAGCTGCCGTGGACGAAAATTTTGCAGAGCTGCCGGAAAACCACTACAGTCAAGGGATCCATAAATTAGAAGACCGTTGGAATAAGTGTATTGAAGTTGAGGGAAACTACACTGAGAAAAGTCATTTTTACAAATATAAATTGGTTTCTTCATTTCCGTTCCACGAATTTTATGAACAACATATTAATACCAAGGTTTAATATCAGATATGTATTATGAATAAAATAATATTATAGTTCAAAGAGATGTATTGAATATAAGCCAAAAACATATATTAGGGGAGAAATTATTAATAAAATTAATATGAATGTGAATGAATTATATTCCTTAAAGTTTAATATTCATGCGTAACAGCATAAAAAATAAATATGAGCTGTGGCCAGGCACAGAATCGACCGACGATTTGAAATAAATTAATTTCCAAAAAACATTATATATATATATATATATATATATATATATATATATATATATATTATCAGATTTATCAGGGATATAATCACGTATTTTTGTGAGATTGTTTTCTCGACGTTTCGGCACCCATTTTGGCGCCATTTTCAAGAGATTATTTAGGTGGGAATATTTTTGGGATTCTGGGTCTTAGTCTGTGTGACCAAGGGTTAATATCGGGATTTTGGGTTGATAGGTTGGGTGGTTTTGTACTCACTGCGTTGCTGTAGAGCTCCGAAGAATCCTGGGCAATCCTGAGACCAGCACACGTCCGCACTGGACAACAGTTGGCCTCGGACTCTTGAAAATGGCGCCAAAATGGGTGCCGAAACGTCGAGAAAACAATCTCACAAAAATACGTGATTATATCCCTGATAAATCTGATAATAATAATAACAATAAAATTCACGGAAACCTAAACCAACATATATATATATATATATATAAAGTATTAAAAGAAAATATTTTTAAAACTTGAATTAAAATGACTAAATTATATAATCTTAGTTTTTACCGACCGACGATAGTAAGGGAGGTATTGTTTTCACACTAAATTTCACATGTGGAGATTTTTACATATCTCCACGAATAAGGCATTTTCTAATCAGAAAAAAGTATTTTTAGCATGATGTCTGTCCGTCCGTCCGTATAGATGTGTACAGCCTGAACGACTCAACGGATTTTGATGAAATTTGTTATATTTACTTAATGCATCAGTAGGATGAATTGATCAACTTTTGGTGCAAATCCGGAAACCGGAAGTGGTAGTATTAGCGATCGAGGGTAGGAAGGGAAGGGTTATTTACACACCAAATTTCACATGAGGAGATTTTTTAAATATCATCACGAATCATTCACTTCTGTCTGTCTGTGTGTGTCTGTCAAATACTCAAAAACTACCCATCCGATTACGGTGAAACTTTCAGGGATTGTTGTGGGCATCCCAGGGAAGGTTTTAGTGTAGTTAAATCCAAAATTAATTTATCCAAAATTAATTTAATTAGTAATATTTTGGTAAAAGTCTGTAGCGTCACAAAACTATCGACAGATGGCGCTACATAAAAACTTAAACATTCAAATATTTTTAATTTTTTTTAAACTGTCAAAAATAACATACCCATAATAACATTTGTAATAAAAATAGTAGAAATATAAATCACAATGTAAGTAAAATATTGAATCGTTTTATTTATATTGTTTCAATTATTGTTTGAATATTTATTAAATTTATATATAGATTTATTAATTATAATAATTCCATTTACTTTCTTCAAATTTTTTTAATTTTTTATTTAAAAGTATATTCAGCATTGAAATTACCATTAAATATGCAGGTAATTTGAACTCCAACATGTAATATTAGCAAATATTCTGGGATGGGAAAAATACTAAGATCATGTCATGTCCTATTAAATATTTTGAATTTTATTAATCAGTCTAATATAATGAAAATAAATTAATACTAAGATCATGTCATGCCTTATTAAATATTTTGAATTTTATTTTGAATCATACAATGGTAATGAATTATTGTAGGTAGACTTTTGAGACAAACAATAAAAATTTATATAAAATAAGAGAATATACTTATTCCGAAAACTGTTAATTAAAATGTAATAACTATTAACAATTAATAAAGTAGAAATAATTTTCGAACAAATAAAAATGTAATAATTATTAACAAAAAAAATAAAAAATAAAAATAAATTATTAACAAAATAAGTTGACCTGTGGCCAGGTCCGAACCGACCGACGGTTTGAAGTGTAATAAATTAATTTCCAGCTACAGAAACAATTTCAAATAATTTTAATATATCTATTAATGTAATAAAAAAACAGATATGGACATAACATAAATATTTTTAATTTTATTTTATTTGTAACTAGCTGATCAGAGCGCCTTCGGCGCTCTTCACACCTAGACGGGGGCTCAGCCCCCTGTACCCCCCCCCCCCGAGTGTCCCTATTCTGAGCTATAACAATCTAACTCCTACCCTATCCTATCTCTCTCACGTTCCTTCCTACATTGTCCACCCTGTTCACAATTGGTCTTCCAAACGGACGTTTTCCAATCGAACTCCCACCAATATATTTTCCTCTCCCATGCTAGCCATGTGCCCTGTCGGCCCCAGCCTTCTCTATTTTATGACCTATAATTTAATAATTTTGATCCCCTTTGATAATAATTTCCCGATTGCAACCTCGATTTAAATTCTTTGCAAATATTATTCTCTCTGATACTAATTATTTTGTCTTATCACTATTAATTTCAAACCCCATCAATTTTCCTGACTCGATTAATTTTTTTATGCTACTTTAAATGTTAATAATTTATTTAAAAAAAAATCAGAGTAAACAAAATAAAAATAAAAAATAAAATTAGCATAACACTAAACTACTATAAAAATAATATTAAAAAATATATTATATATTAAAATCTTACGTGAAAATCCAATTATGAGATCAAATTTTCTTAATTAAAATAATTTACTCACATAATCTTAAAAATTAATAGTATTAAATTATAGCCGTAATGTGAATGTTTTCAAAGTTTAAAAGGCCAATAAGATCAATTGAGATATTGTAAATATCAATAGATATATAAAAAGATTTTTATCTGCACATTGCTCAGAATTTAAATTACCGCCAAATTATCGCCACCAGCGCCTCTATGATCTAGTATGGTAACTAAACTATTTTTAATTAATATTCTTTATAATTTTTTTAAAATTTTTCTAATTAAAAAATCGAAAATCGGGCTTCGTGGCCAGCCCCTTTGTGCTTCCGTGTAAAAAATTCCAGGTCCCTGCGTGCGATAGTTTTTGCTGGAGAGCTCGGTCAAACAAACACACAGACAAACAGACAAACAAACAGACAGACACATTACACTTGCTTTATTATTATAGATATATATGTAAGACCAGGCTGTGACGTCATGAATGGCTGGGTGACGTCATATAATTTTAAATTAAGCAATATTCGTGGAGATTGTAAAAATCTCCACATGTGAAATTTGGTGTGAAAACAGAACCACCCTTACTATCGTCGGTCGGTAAAAAATAAAAATAAAAATGTAATAATAAAAAATAAAATTTCAATTATATTAATTTAATAAATTATTATTATCATTTTCCTCAGAAATCCTCAACACTCTCTAGTGTCAGTTAATTCTTTTTTGAGAACTAGGCTCACGGTTGCGATGGAGAGGGAATTCACCCTAACCCACAACAACCTTTATATTTCCTTTAGGGCATTAGGACTTTTCTAAGAATATAACACGTTTGTAGAATAACTGCTTTCTGGATAATGATGGAAAGTTTATCCGATAGTCCTAATACCTTTAAATTATCTTTAAATTTCACTGGAGATACTCCCTCTACCGACATCACTATTGGAACTATCTTCACACTTGTCAGCTTCCACAGAGATTTCAGCTCCATAGCAAGGTTTTGATATTTGTAATATTTCTCCTTCTCGGTTTTTGAGACGTTGTGGGACAAAGGGATGCCCACCTCTATTATTGTTGCCTTTTTCTCTTTTTTATCAATCAACAGAAGGTCAGGGCGATTGTAATCAATAGATTTATCGGTTATTATGGGACAATCCCAGTACAGCACATAGGAATCGGATTCTAAGACCGTGGGAGGTGAGTATTTGTAATAGGGTTCCGGGATAGTAATAAGGTTGCACTTAAGGGAAATTTGTATGTGGAGGATTTTTGCCACTTGGTTATGTCTACAAGTGTAGACATTATCCGCTAGAGCACTGCAACCACCAGTGAGATGTTCTACTGTTTCCCCAGGTTTCCCACATCTCCTACATCGATCAACTACGTTCAACTTGAGGATGTTTTTCTCATAATTACGCGTCCTGATTGTCTTGTCTTGAATTGCTGTGATAAATTCCTCTGTTGGTGGGAATAGGTAGCCCTTTTCAAACATTGATAGTGATGTCTCCCTATCGACATTGGGGTCACTCAATTGAGTGGGATATTTCCCCTGGAGTATTTTATCTCTCCAGGATGTTATGAGGCTCTCATACGGTTCAACTACCTGTTGCTTTAGTTGGAGCGGGGTAAATTTGTCTATTTTTACTAATCTATCGATCTTAGGATTAGCATGACATTGGAAATAGGAGCGCATCATTCTAATTTGCTTTTTGCATAGTTGCGAGATGTTTAATAGACCACGGCCACCATCTCTCCGAGCGAGATAAAGGCGTTCGATTGCTGACTTAGGGTGATGACAATTGAATTTATATAGCATTCGGCGAGTTAATCGGTCTAATTCATCCAAGTCCGCTTTGCTCCACTTAATTATGCCAAATGAGTAGGTAAGCAAAGGTACTGCCCAAGTATTGATCGCCTTAAACATATTTTTTGAATTCAACTTTGAGTTCAATAGCTTGGTCAGCCTAGACTTATATTTGGTGGTAAGCTCATTCTTCATAACTGTATGACTTATATTAAGGTTTTGTTGCATACCTAGATATCTGTATAGCTCTTCAGGTGTTAGTTGAGATATACCATGTATTATTAGATTTGAATGAGTTATCTTACCTCTAGCCACGTGAAGCATCGCGCACTTATCCATTCCAAAATTCATTTTTATGTCATCACTGAACAATTTAGTGGTGTTAATTAATGTTGCCAATTCTCGCTCTGACTCCCCATACAACTTGAGGTCGTCCATGTATAGAAGATGGCTATATTTCATTTTATCCTTTTTTTCCAATCTAAAACCTACTTCGGTTCTGTTTAGTAGGGTAGATAGAGGGTTAAGCGCCAAACAAAACCACATTGGGCTTAAAGAATCTCCTTGAAATATCCCTTTTTTTATTGAAACTTCTCCGATATCATGGCCATTTATTTTTAAATTAGTCCTCCAACCATTCATTAAATAGGAAAGAAGGTGGATTATACTTTTATAAATTATTATTATTATTATTATTATTTTCACGTATTAAACGGTATATTATTATTATTATTATTATTTGTAATAATTCCAATAAAAATAAATAAAAATAAAAACCAAAAAAAAAGTGCAATTAAAACTAAAATTTCAATTATATTCATTTAATACATTATTATTATTATTATTAAGTGTTCAGTTATCATATACGTAGATATGTATACAGACACACATGCAAAAACGAAGCTTTTCCGGGTCTGCTATTATTATAATAGGCGTTTACTTCGTCATTATTATTAAACATTCGTTTTAATCGTTATCATGTTTTATACATATATATCTTATCTTATTATGCTAGCTAAAATTGTATATATCTATCTATCTATATATATTGGTTCTCAAAAACCGCTCTAACGATTTTTTTCAAATTCACACTAGATATAGTATTTATAAAGAAAAATTAAGTTTTATTGATGATATCTCTTGAAACATTCAGCTTCATTATTAATTTCTTAATTGAAAATTATATATGGAAAACGTCAAAATTGGCCTCCATTTTTATTTGTATTAATATTTTTTTTTATTTAAAATATTTTAAAATTTATTATTTAATTTCGAAATAAAATTAAAAATATTTATTTTTAATAAAATATATATAGATATTTATTAATCTCTCTCAAAAAAAAAAAAATAAAATAAAAAACATCAAATCTGCCTGCTAAGACAGTAAAAAAATGACAATTTTTTTATCTAAATATATTAGTCCAGATGGTAAAGTGATGTTTTAACGAGTGGATTTCGTCGGTTCGAAACTCTCCGGGTGAATCGTTATTTAAAAATGAAAATGAAAATAATGAATTTGTTATTTTTTTTCTTTTTATCTATTGTTTACATTTTAATAAATTACTATTTTATATTTATTTATTCATTGTTCTTTTATTAAATTTAATATTTATTAATATTATTTATTATTAATTTATATATTGATGACATCACAAATGACATTTATATTGAAATTTGACTCCCGCCTTTTTTTAAAGAATATTGTATTAATATTTTTTTTATATTTAAAATATTTTAAAATTTTTTATTTAATTTCGAAATAAAATTAAAAATATATATTTTTTTTATATTTAAAATATTTTAAAATTTTTTATTTAATTTCGAAATAAAATTAAAAATATATATTTTAATAATATTTTATAATTATAAATTACGATATATATTTATCAATAATAATGAATTTTTTTTTTTTAACTTAATTACAGAGCCGAGGCTCGGGGTCCCGGTATGATCTTAATATATTGTGAGAATTAGATAAATAATGTAGAGAGAAAAAAATATTTAAAAATAGATATTTATTTAAATGAAATAAAATTATTTAATTTACAGAATGAAAATGTCTATAATAATGTCTAAACATTTTTTCTTTATAATTTTACATTATAATAATACTAATTACAGTAGTTATAATATATGGGGAATTTTCAACTTTGACTGCCGATTTGACCATGTTCCCAAACGAATTTTAAAAAAACCAAGACCACTCTACATTTATTTACACATTTTAAGCTCTAATCGAATCCAAAATCAAAATTTAAAAAATCGAAAAACAAACTCACAGATATATAGATTTTATAAATGAACATTTATACAATTTATTTTAATTAATTTGAAACATTTTAGGAAACAAATTTTGAATGGGTCATTTTTAGAAATCCCATTTAACAATTATAATAAATAATTAAAAAATTGTAAAATTTTTAAAGTATATAAAAATAAATTGTATAAATTGGTTAAAGGGTCGAGTGATAGTTCGGTGTCCCAGGTATATATTTTATATTAACACGCCTACTTTTCTGTATAATAAAGATATAAAGAATCATATTTTAATTTTTATATAACCAAGAAATCATTTTTTCACTTAAAATATAGTTGTAAAGCCCAAATCTCCGATCCATATAACATCATCGACTGGGCCGCTACCAAAAGGAGTCTTCTCTTGCTCTGACTAGGGCCACCGGTATTTGCCATTAGTCTCGAAAAAATAATATTAAATTTTATATAAATTTATAAATTAGAATATTTGAATTTGTTTAAATTTTAACACATGTAATCAATCATATGCATAAAGAATAGAAAATTTTGAAAATCAACTTGGTATTAAATTCAGAAAAAAAAATACTCATATATAGAATATATAGACTATTCGAATATAATTGAAACTCTTTCTCTCCCTCTATTTTAAATTTAAAAAAACGGAGTGTTAAGAAATTAAGATTCCTTATACAACATGGATGGTTAAATGAATTGGGCTCCCTACCTCCCTGAGAAATTCCCATTAAAAATGTTTATAATATTTTAGTTTATTAAATCAAACTATTATTTTTTTATTTCAATATTTTTAATGTTAATACAATAATTTTTATTTTATAATCTATAAAATAATTTAATTATTTTTAAAAACAACGGTCTTCAATTACAATTTTTTTACTCTCTACTGACTGTTCATTTCATAACTGAAAATAGTGTCGAATAGAAATAGACGATATTACTTGGATTAATCTTATTATGCTAGCTAAAATTGTTTGTTTGTATTATTGAGGACCCCAGTTCAATTCATTTTAATCAGATTGATGCAATGATGCAACATTTAATAATTGTAATAAATAATTAATTGTAGATTAATATTTTTTAAAGGGTCGAGCGACAGATCGGTGTCCCAGGTATTAATATTACCAGCCAAACCCAATAATAATGAATCATTTTTTTTAACTTAAGTACCGAGCCGAGGCTCGGGGTCCCGGTACTGTAAAATAAAGAGCCACAAATATTGGGAAACATCCGGTGGAAGACCAAAGATCAAGGTGGGTGGACAATGAAGGAAGGGACATGGGAGAGATGGGAAAGGGTAGGATTTGGTTGTAGCTCAGGATAGGGACTCTTAGAGAAAAGTGGATGCTGGGGCTAAGAACTTTCGAAAACTGTATAGACACAGAGTTAGATAAATATAACATATACAATAATAATATATAATTAATTTACTGATTAAATTAAAATATATTTTCCAAGAAAACAAATATATGTCTTATCTACTTATACTGATTGAAACAAAATGGATGAAAACCTTTTACATACAGACTTTCAACCAAATACTATGTATCACTCGGGGGTACAGGGGGCGGAGCCCCCGTCTAGGAGTGAAGAGCGCCTGGAAGGCGCTCGGAGCAGCTAGTTATAAATAAAATAAAATTAAAAATATTTATGTTATATCCATATATGTTTTTTATTACATTAATAGATATATTAAAATTATTTGAAATTGTTTCTGTAGCTGGAAATTAATTTATTTCAAGCCGCCGGTCGGTTCAGACCTGGCCACAGGTCAACTTATTATTTTTAGTTTAATTAATCCATTATTAATTACTACTATATTTTAAGTGAAATATTTTGGGACAATGAATATAAAATTAATACTTTGAAAACTACCACTTTCGAATTCCAGATACACCAAAAGATAATGAATTTATGCTACTGATGCATTAAATAAATATACCAATTTTTATCAAAATCCGTTGAGCCGTTCAAGCTGTACACTTCTTCTATACGGACACACAACGGACGGACGGACGAACGAACGGACAGTCATCTTGCTAAAAATACTTTTTTTCGGTTAACAAAATGCATGATTCGTGGAGATATGTAAAAATCCCCACATTTGAAATTTGGTGTGAAAACAATACCACCCTTACTATCGTCGGTCTGTAAAAATAAAAATTATTAAAATATATTTAGTGAAATAGATTTTCACTTTTAAGTAATAAAATAAGGAACCTTTGGTTTAGAAAAAACTTAAGTGAATAACCTGTTACTTGACAATCTATTAACAAATTATTTAAATTTTTTCAATTAAGCAAATTCAATAGTCATTTCATTTAATTTTTTTTTGTTGATCTTTAATTAAATATTTGCACATATTTTGCACAAGACTTTTATTTCAAAAGGTAAAAAAGTCATTAAATATTCAATATAGAATTTATAATTCAGAAAATATTAAATATCCGGATTTCTTTGTTATTCCATACTAGCATAATTTGAAATTTTTAATATATCACATAATCAATTTTTTATTAATTTTTCTGGATTAAGGTATTATGAACTGAAGTATATTGAAAAATTAACAAAATATAAATTTATTTATTGTTTACTTAAAAAAATTAATTTGTTTTTCTTTTTATTATTATTACTAGCTGCTCCGAGCGCCTTCCAGGCGCTCTTCACTCCTAGACGGGGGCTCCGCCCCCTGTACCCCCGAGTGATACATAGTATTTGGTTGAAAGTCTGTATGTAAAAGGTTTTCATCCATTTTGTTTCAATCAGTATAAGTAGATAAGACATATATTTGTTTTCTTGGAAAATATATTTTAATTTAATCAGTAAATTAATTATATATTATTATTGTATATGTTATATTTATCTAACTCTGTGTCTATACAGTTTTCGAAAGTTCTTAGCCCCAGCATCCACTTTTCTCTAAGAGTCCCTATCCTGAGCTACAACCAAATCCTACCCTTTCCCATCTCTCCCATGTCCCTTCCTTCATTGTCCACCCACCTTGATCTTTGGTCTTCCACCGGATGTTTCCCAATATTTGTGGCTCTTTATTTTACATATATATGTATAAAACATGATAACGATTAAAACGAATGTTTAATAATAATGACGAAGTAAACGCCTATTATAATAAAAGCAGACCCGGAAAAGCTTCGTTTTTGCTTGTGTGTCTGTATACATATCTACGTATATGATAACTGAACACTTAATAATAATAATAATAATGTATTAAATGAATATAATTGAAATTTTAGTTTTAATTGCACTTTTTTTTTGGTTTTTATTTTTATTTATTTTTATTGGAATTATTACAAATAATAATAATAATAATAATATACCGTTTAATACGTGAAAATAATAATAATAATAATAATAATAATTTATTAAATTAATATAATTGAAATTTTATTTTTTATTATTACATTTTTATTTTTATTTTTTACCGACCGACGATAGTAATGGAGGTTTTGTTTTCACAATAAAATTCAAAATATTTAATAGGGCATGACATGATCTTAGTATTAATTTATTTTCATTATATTAGATTGATTAATAAAATTCAAAATATTTAATAGGACATGACATGATCTTAGTATTTTTCCCATCCCAGAATATTTGCTAATATTACATGTTGGAGTTCAAATTACCTGCATATTTAATGGTAATTTCAATGCTGAATATACTTTTAAATAAAAATTTAAAAAAATTTGAAGAAAGTAAATGGAATTATTATAATTAATAAATCTATATATAAATTTAATAAATATTCAAACAATAATTGAAACAATATAAATAAAACGATTCAATATTTTACTTACATTGTGATTTATATTTCTACTATTTTTATTACAAATGTTATTATGGGTATGTTATTTTTGACAGTTTAAAAAAAATTAAAAATATTTGAATGTTTAAGTTTTTATGTAGCGCCATCTGTCGATAGTTTTGTGACGCTACAGACTTTTACCAAAATATTACTAATTAAATTAATTTTGGATAAATTAATTTTGGATTTAACTAGACTAAAACCTTCCCTGGGATGCCCACAACAATCCCTGAAAGTTTCACCGTAATCGGATGGGTAGTTTTTGAGTATTTGACAGACACACACACAGACACACAGACATTGCCTTTTATATATATAGATAATTTACTAGTTTTAATTTCGCCCCTTGTGATAGTCAACCAGCTTAACAAGAGATACGACGGTATCATGTTATTTCACTTCCGTTATTTTCCACCCAAAATTTAATTTCGACATTTTAGACAAAAATAATTAGTTTAGAAGAAAAATATATATCCATTCAAACACAACACCAGCACAAATAAGTCTAAAGTTTGAAAAATATTCTATTTTTCATTCTATAATAATAATAATTATATGTATAATATATAATTATGAAAAGTGATTACCTATATTTTCAGCTTCAATTAAATATTCTATTTAAAAGAAATTATTTTTAAAAATATGATACCTGAAATGGTTACTGTAACTCCATTCACAATATTCAATAACAAAAAAATAGTATACAACCAATTGAATGCTAAACACATTTTGTAAATTTGGGTAATCTCGGAACACCTAACATGGTAAAAATTTTTAAAGTCCGATCTACACATTACAATAAACTGAATTATTCATAAAATAAAACAAGAAAAGTAATTATTTATTTTTAAAAACATTTTTATTGTTTTTCATTGTACAATTTTCATCATTTTATTCTTCTGAAGAAAAGAGAGGGCAACGGTTCAAACCTTTCCTTATATATTTAGATTTTAGTTAAATAAATAATTTTTTTCTACAAAAAGTTAAATTAATATTTATGTAATATTTCTTTATCAGATTCTCTTAAACGATGCTATTTATGCAAAATCATTATTTTAATTAACTTTTAACCACTTCATATAAGTATAATAAAAAAAAGTAATTAACCTTCATGCTTTCAATATAATGATATGTTAATAATAAAATTATAGTAAGTAAATAAAACAATTACATAAAAATAAATCTAGAATCAATGGTTATATAGAAATTTATCTAATATAATAATATTCAATAATAATTTAATGTTTCTAATTAACAATTAATTAGTAATAGATTTATTCAAAGTGTTGTGTTTACCAATCCATTTTCCAAAAAAAAAAAAAATAAATAAATAAATAAAATAGTTATATAGAAGTAAAGAAATATTTGTGTTCCTAGGTGTTCTTTACTAATGCAAACAACTTAAAATTCAAGACTTTTGTTCTTCAAATCAGAAGTTGGAGGGAGAATATTTATTTATCTAAATAATAATATTTTCATATATTTGAAAATGTATATATATATATTTGATAGTGAGAGAGAGATTTTCATTCATACGAATAACTGATTAGAAATAACAAAAATAAATTTGAAAATGTATAAAATCTTTTTGACTATACTTTTTTGTTTATCTTGTGATCATGTTTTTGGAGCAATTATTGGTATGTCTTTTAATTATTAAAAATAAAAAAATTTAAATAGAATAATTTAGAAACAATAACATAAAATTAAAACATTGGTTTAAATTTAGCGAATAAAATAATATCATTTTTTTAAAATAATTAAAATTTTGAAATAGATGCATCTTCTTTAACTAAAAAAAAATATTTGTTTGAGGATATGTAATAAATTAATAGACAAATGCACATTTTCTAATTAATTTATATCTTATCTTATTATGCTAGCTAAAATTGTATATATGTATTTATCTATATATCATGGTTCTCAAAAACCGCTCTAACGATTTTTTTCAAATTCACACTAGATATAGTATTTATAAAGAAAAATTAAGTTTTATTGATGATATCTCTTGAAACATACAGCTTCATTATTAATTTCTTAATTGAAAATTATATATTATATGGAAAACGTCAAAATTTTTAATACTGCCTGCTAAGACAGTAAAAAAATGACAATTTTTTATCTAAATACATATAGTCCAGCGGTTGGACTGATGTTTTAACGAGTGGATTTCGTCGGTTCGAAACTCGCCGGGTGAATCGTTATTTAAAAATGAAAATGAAAATAATGATTTTGTTATTTTTTTTTCTTTTTATCTATTGTTTACTTTTTAATAAATTACTATTCTATATTTATTTATTCATTGTTCTTTTATTAATAAAGTTTTAGATAGTTTTATAAGTTTTAATATTTTTTCAATAAAATATTATTCAATATATTTATTAATATTATTTTATTTATTATTATTGAGTACCCGAAGTTCCATTCATTTTAATCAGATTGATGCAATGATGCAACAGTTAATAATTGTAATATTGTAATAAATTTCTATCTTGAAAATTGTTACATATTATTCAGGATATTTTAAAAACTATTTCTTTCTTTAATTAATATTCATTTTTTCTATAAGTCAGATATATTTCCAAATATTAAATAATTTTTGAAGTGAAAACTTCTTTAGCGGCGTTGAGCACTTTTGCGGGATGGGGAAAAAGTATAGAACTCGCGTGATCATGACCAACACCATGAAACCATCTGCTTTCAAATTTCTTATAACAGAGCGCGAAATTTGAATTGTCATTAGAACTGTTTTATAAATTATCTCTAACATATAAATATATATTTATTATGTAAAGTTCATTTCATATATACATATATAATCAAAATTATACGAAATGAACTTCACATAATAAATATATATTTTATGTTAGAGATAAGAATTATAAAACAGTTCGTATTGCAATATTTTAAACAAAGTTGTGTATTTATATATATATAAATATAAGTTACAAATTTGTTTAAAATATATGTTTAAAATAATATATAAGTTATATATATATACATGCATATGAAATTCATCTTTCTCGTGAAATAGCGCGAATTTCGTCTGTTTTAAAATTTCTTACGCAGAAGTTTTCACTTCTGTCGGCCAGTCCCACGACTGCCAATTTTGCTTTTTTAATTCCGAAAAGCTGCAAAGCACGTTTTTTTGTCTTTAGTTTGTTTTATAACCACTTGGGGCGCTAAACAGTTTTTCAAAAAAACACTATAGAAAAAAAATATATGTACCTATATATTATATATTTATGTATTATTGAGGAGCACAAGTTCATTAATTTTAATCAGATTGATGCAAATGTGTAACATTTAATAATTGTAATAAATAATTAAAGAATTGTGTATCAATATTTTTTAAAGGGTAGAGCGAGAGCTCGGTGTCCCAGGTATTAATATTACCAGCCAAATCCAATAATAATGAATCATTTTTTTTAACTTAAGTACCGAGCCGAGGCTCGGGGTCCCGGTACTTTATAAATTATTGAAATATAAAAAACAGCAAATACAGGTGCAGCCAAAGATTGAAAATACTTAAAAAAATATAATAATATTTTTTATAATTAATTTATAAAGTTTATTTTTATTATTAATTATTAATTATTATTATTAATAAATATGTGTTTATTTTATTTTACAGAAAAATATACAGATTCCACAGTATGTGATTTGAACGATTCAGACAAAGTGAATGATTGTTTAAAACAAGCTGTCCAGAATTTCCTTTCAAAAATGGATAAAGGTAAATACAAATGCTGTAAATAATTTACAAAAAATAAAATTTATAATAAATAATAAATTATAATACTGAATTTTCTTGAAATAGTTCACACATGAAATTCTTATATGTAAATTGTAATTCAATTTTTAATATAAATTAAATAATTATTCCAAATATATTATTCTGACCATAACATTATATTTGAATTTTACACTTATAATTCTTTTATAGTATTTTATAAGTAATTGCGTGATTGATTAGACTTCTTTGTGGTTTGAAGATTTCTTCCCTTTGGACCCTTTAAAAAACTTGTTCAGGATCGCAAATATAATTTCTTCTCTGGATTTTTCAATACAATTATATTCCTAAATTCTTTTGCAAATAAAATAAATATTTAGGTATTAATAATATTTCTTTTATAGATTATAGAAATTATTTCTAAAAATACACGAAATTAATCTAAATTTAATTACCAATCACTCATTTCAAGTTTATTGGAAAATATTTTTAAAGTATGCCTGTGTCGTCTTTTATAAATGGGTTTGTGGATTACATTTACATAATTATCTAATGAAATAAAGGTTTTCTTTAAGTTTAAACAAAAATAAAATAAAATTTTTTTTTTCTATTCTCTAATTACTATTTAATTTATTCAAAATTTGAAATTCTAATAAATGAAAAAAAATATTTTTAATATTTATGTATAAAGGAGGTGAGCTGGGCATTCCAGGAAATATTCGAAAGTGAAGGACACTTATATTTTCATTTTAGTTTCGAGAGATGAACGCGCTTGAACCTTCTTTTTTTAAAATAATATTTTTTAAAAACGTCCAAATTAGAACCATAATAATTAATTTCATTTGATGCTTAAAAAATTATGTAAATATAAAAATAAACATCTGGGAATGCTAGGAAGCATTACTATTAACGAACTTTTATTCATATTTATCACAAAATTGCATAAATAATTCCAATTTATATGATCTTAATATATTGTGAGAATTAGATAAATAATGTAGAGAGGAAAAAATATTTAAAAATAGATAATTATTTAAATGAAATAAAATTATTTAATTTACAGAATGAAAATGTAATTTTAATTTAATTTTAAAACTAAAAAAATAACAACGTATTATTATAAATTATAATAAATATTAATTAATAATAATTAATATAATTTATATAATTTATAATTATAATGATACGATCGAAGATGCGCTGAAAACATCGCTTATTTATAATTATGCACTGAAAATATGGGAAATTTTCAACTTTAACAGCCGATTTGACCGTGTTCTAAACCGAATTTTAAAAAACCAAGACCACTTTACAATTACACTTTTATAAGCTCTACTCGAATCCAAAATCAAAATTTAAAAAAATCGAAAATTTTTGGCGTCAGACACACAGACACACAGATAAATATATTTTATAAACGAACTAAAAGTTCGTTGAAAATTGATATAATTATGTTCAAAATATAATAAATATTTTACATCAATTTAATAATAATTATTTGTAAATTATTTCAGTTTTATCTAAATATATATATAATGAAAAATTAAAATTAAAATTAGAATCTTATTTCCAATAATTAATAAACGATAAGAAAACGAAAAGAATAACTTTTCTTTGTTTTTTTCAATGAATAATCAATTCAATTACTTTATCTAGTAAGATAATGTAAGTGACCTTATTCGTTTTTTAAAATTTAAAAAAAGAAAGATTTATATATATATATATATATATATATAGTCATTTAAGGGCATTTTGATACCTTAAGGGAAAATGATGAATAAGGATTTAATCATTTTATCAGAAAAGATTTATTCGTATATTAGTATATCCTTGTGAAAATTTTATTTGCCTTAATATATCATCCTAAATACAATAAAATACAATTTTAAACATAAAAATGAAATGTCCACTTCTCCCTTAACTGCGGGAGATCTCGACAGGTTCCAACGGGGCGGCAAGTGTAATTTATAACAATATATTGTATAAGTAGAAATCAGAATGTACTTAATACCATTACAACAATACATTCCCTTATTGAATATTTGTTGCAAGTAAACTTGGGTTGTTACTACAATATTTTTCACCACTCTAGGTACTTAGTTCACTTCATTTTTCTAAATAATTAATTAATTAAATATACCTACACGAGAGGTAAATAAATAAAGTTTTTTGTTCAGACATGACTTAACATATACAAACCACGGAGAACATGATAAGAGAAAATTTGACTGTCGAGATCTCCTCATTACCAGTTATCGGACTACATATTTCTATAAATGATGATACCATTTCGTTCGGACTGACTATGAATACGATTTGCGCAGACAGCCTTGTTTTTAAATGTCTTATCTTACAAACCCGTCATTTGCAACATCGCTAACATTTATTATCGTTATCAATATCTTATACTTCAAACTATAAACTATTACTATTTACTATTATTATTTTTTTTCTTAGTCAATCTTTGAATTTTTATAACTTTCGATTGATAACACTACTCTCATAGGTTATTCAAAGGATTGTCGAGATATCCCTAAGTGACACTATACTTTTATATACTTATATAATATATATATATATATTATATTATATGTTAATCGCAAATTATAATTTTCAAGCTAACAAGGCAATGAATGTGAAGCCTGTTAATAATTTTTTAATGAGTATTTAATAGAATTATTGAAATTTACATTTATTTTCTTTTCTTTAGGGATTAAAGAAATAAATTTGATTCCATTCAATCCCTTATATGTTCCAATGGCGCAGTTAAGTGAAAATAGTAAAGGGGCAACAACATTATCACTTGTACTAATAGAAACAAAACATAGTCATATCACTGAAGGAACCGTCCTGGATGTTAAGTAAGTACTCCAAACATAGTATTTGATACATTTCTTCATAACACAATTACAATTTAATTTTTTTTAAGTATTTAATTAATAATTATTTTTAAAAAGAGAATTATATTTGATATAGATATTACATGTTAAATATATTAATTATTGAAAGAAATAGATTTATTTATAGGGGAGACCGGAGAGACTCTGAACACTTTTTGTTTCTATATTTACTTCTAAGTTCGTATAAGCACTATAACATTTCTCATGGCATTAGATAGCCTGAAGATTAAGGTTCATTCGAGATTTTTTAAAAGTCTCCAGGAAAACCCTTTTATCGCCGACGTCCATTTTTATACATAGTGGGAAAATGTTTAATGTCCTCCTACCCCGAGCAGGAGTACATTTTAAAGAAAATTTAGACTTATAGACCTCATAGATAGTTGGAACTAGTCATAACTAGTTGAAACTCCAAATGGGCAGTGTATGTTCCAGATCAAGTTCAAACTATATCAGTCAGTGTAGAGAATTTCCTTGTACGACTGCCGACCCAATTTGGAGTAAAAGTTTGAATTTCTGCAGATTCATACACCTCTGAAGAACATTTCATTTTAAGTTCGTCTCTTGGGTTTTCTTAAAACCACCCTCTCTCAAAAGGCTGGGTTTTTATGACCAATTTTTTCAAAGAATGACTGTTTTGAGAAGGTGGGTAATTAATTATATTTCGTACATGTCACGATTATTACTTCATTTTATGCAAACAAATTCATACAAAAATAAATTTTCAATTGAGTATTGTTAATGACTTGATTATGACTCCTGCCCTCTCCAAATGGATTAACTAATTTTACCTGTTCTCATGGACATTTGCCGTTACACAAAAATTTAATCGTAGAACTAAATTATGAATATAAATATGTAATAGATGAAAATACAAAATTTCCAATTCATTAAAGAATCCCCTTGTCCAGGGTCTCCCCGATCTCCCGTATAATTACTTTTCTTGAATATAATAAGTATATTTATTTTATTGAACATTAGAAAAAAAATAATATATTTATTTCAATTTAAGACTATTTATTTATAATTTTATAATCATAAATAACAATTTAAGTTTAAAAAAACGTTAAAAAGAGAGAAAAATAGAAATTAAATTAAATATAATAATAAAATCTTTTTTGTGAAATATATATATATATATAATAACCCTATAATGAAAGAATTCTTTTAATTTTAGATTTACAGAAAAAGAGAAATTTATGATGCGTTTTAGCATTCCTAAATTGACTATCGTTGGAAATTATAAAGTAAAAGGGAAAATTTTGGCTTTGCCAATATTTGGTGAAGGTAAAACATTAATTGAAGCAGGTAATTAAAATAAAATTGTTTTATATCCTATCCTATATAAAAACCTTTAATTTTTTACCGACCGACGATAGTAAGGGAGGTATTGTTTTTGAATAATATAATAATAGACACCATTAAATAATAGAGATATAAATTCGTGGAAAGCATTAATTTTCATACATAAATTTAAATTAACCCAAAGAAAATCTTCATTTTACTTTTCTTACCATATAATTACATCTAATTGAAAATATTAAAAAACTCCTCAATCAATTTCTTTGTTCTAAAACCCAAAAATTATTTTTTGGGTATAAAACACTTGATAATAATTTATATTGGTTTGCGCTGTTCTATACTATAAATATAAAAATTGTACTAATTCACTGAATTGTTTATTAATTTTTTCTATAAATGAGATCTGTACGGATCGAATCTTTACCCCAATTCCCTTCCCCCTAATATTGAATTTTGCTGAATCAGATATTTAATAAAAGCAATGAATATGAAAATATAATTAATAACCTAGTTAATGTAAATTAATTTTAATATAATAATTAATTAATAATAGTTTATTTTAATTAATTTCATATCTGTGATTTAATAGAAATTTTTTTGAAATAATAAGACTATTTGAATTAAAATAACGTTAATTTGAAAATTGCTTTTTGCATATATTACATAAGTTTAGTTTCTAGTTGTAACCATGATTAGTTTCAAGTTCACTGGCATTCCACTCATAGTTACTTCGACCTTGGATTCAATCTCATAGTAATACAAATTTGACCTTTCTGTCACTCACCAGTAATTAATATAACTTCTTTATTATCCAGACATTCGATAATTTAGTTGTTAATAATAATATATTATTTTTCAGTTGATAACAAAGTAGTTGTGGAAATGATACTAAAACAACGGCCTGGTAAAGATGGAAAAACATATATATATCCTGAAAAAGTTTCAATTAAGGTTAGCCCAGGAAAAACTCATTTTGATTTTGAAAATTTATTAAATAATAAAGAACTTAGTGATAATATGAATAAATTTTTAAATGAAAATTATGAAGAAGTATTGAATGAGATCTTGCCAAGTTTAAATGATATGTATACACAAATTCTTCAAAGCGTTTTGAATAATGTATTTGCTTCTAAACCAGCTGAAGAATTTATTACCAATCCAATGTAAATAATATAAAATTAAATTAATTTTAAATATTTGCATCATATTTAAATAAATATTTTTCATCCTAAAATCAATGTAATTATGTATATAATTTGAATAAATACAGATGTATTATTTATTTTATATAAATATAAAAAATATACAATAAATCTTTTAATTATATTATGATTCTTAATCCGACTCTACATTTCTTTATTTTAAATATATTGGAATCTATGTCCATTTTAAGCACCCATTAAATTACTATTAAATCTAAAATTGAATTAAAAAATAATATTTAATCTTAATTTATATTAAAAAATAAGGTAATGGCACCAATTTTAAGCGCTCTTGTCGCTATTTTCTTTTATAAAACCGAAACTATACGTCTCACAAAAAAAATCTTTTGGTTATTATAAAGCTTATCTTACCTTTTATCACCAGGATAAATATTTTAAACTTTTATATGAGAGGAAATATAATTTTTTTTCAAAGTAATCAAATGGCACCTATAGATGACACCAAAAATTTTGGTGGAACCTAATGATGACAATTATGGAACCCAAAGATGACATCTACTTTTTTTCACTTTATCTTTAACTTATTTATTTACAAGTAAAACATCTTCACACCACCTTGTTGCTGCTTTAACTTTGATTGATTTTAAACAAATATTTTTTTAATTATGCATTTTTAATTATACATTGAGAACAGAGTAATTTAAAAAAATTATCAAAAAAATAGTGTTTGAAGTTCTGGAACAGAAAAAAATTTTCTGACAATGAAAAACCTAAAGATAAAACACAGTGTCACCTTTATTCAGACAGGGAACTTGGTTGAATTATATAAAAAATTAGCTGCTCAGAGCTCCTTCGTCGCTCTTCACATCTAGACGGGGGCTCCGCCCCCTGTACCCCCCCCCCCCGAGTGTCCCTATTCTGAGCTATAACCATCTAACTCCTAACCTGTCCCATCTCTCTCACGTTCCTTCCTACATTGTCCACCCTGTTCCCGAATTGGTCTTCCACACAGACGTTTTCCAATCGAACTCCCCACCAATATATTTTTCCTCTCCCATTCTAGCCATGTGCCCTGCCGATCCCAGCCTTCTCTATTTTATGACCTATATCTAGAGATGCATAGAGGTCATGCAATTCCTTGTTATGCAGTCTCCGCCATTCCCCGGTGTCCTCATCTTTCTTTGGTCCATAAATGCTGGGAAGAATCCTATTCTCAAATACTCTGAATCTATTCTCATCTCCCAGGGTTATAGACCATGCCTCCCACCCATATAATACAATTAATAATTTAATAATTTTGATCCCCTTTGATAATAATTTCCAGATTGCAACCTCGATTTAAATTCTTTGCAAATATTATTCTCTCTGATACTAATTATTTTGTCTTATCACTATTAATTTCAAACCCCATCAATTTTCCTGCCTCGATTAATTTTTTTATGCTACTTTAAATGTTATTAATTTATTTAAAAAAAAATCAAAGTAAACAAAATAAAAATAAAATATAAAATTAGCATAACACTAAACTACTATAAAAATAATATTAAAAAATATATTATATATTAAAATCTTACGTGAAAATCCAATTATGAGATCAAATTTTCTTAATTAAAATAATTTACTCACATAATCTTAAAAATTAAAAGTATTAAATTATAGCCGTAATGTGAATGTTTTCAAAGTTTAAAAGGCCAATAAGATCAATTGAGATATTGTAAATATCAATAGATATATAAAAAGATTTTTATCTGCACATTGCTCAGAATTTAAATTACCGCCAAATTATCGCCACCAGCGCCTCTATGATCTAGTATGGTAACTAAACTATTTTTCATTAATTATTCTTTATAATTTTTTTAAAATTTTTCACATAAAAAATCGAAAATCGGGCTTCGAGGTCTGGTGGCCAGCCCCTTTGTGCTTCCGTGTAAAAAATTCCAGGTCACTGTGTGCGATAGATATGGCTGGAGAGCTCGGTCAGACAGACAGACAGACAGACAAACAGATAAACAGACAAACACATTACACTTGCTTTTATTATTATAGATTATCTCCTCTTTACAGCTATTAATATAATAGACAATTTTTTTAAAAACCTACTTATAGCTGACATTGCTGTCATCTATAGGAAAAACAATTTTTAGGGGCACCTATAGATGACACGGTTGATAAAAATGATACTTTTAAAAATTAGGTGTTTAAATTGAAGTGATTTATATCTATATTAAGTCTATTTTATAATGTAGTTATTAAATTCTTGATAAATATGAAAATAAAATTATAAAATACTAATTAAGAACATTAGTTAGCTTAAGGTTATCTTTAAGATTTGTTGAAAAAATCAATTGTTGACGATCCGGTCTGCTTTTCAAGTTAAAAGAAAAAAAATAGGGCGACTTATTGAATTGTTGTAGGATATCTCAGGTGGTGGAAAAACAAAACTATCATTTAAAAAAAAAATTCCGCGTATGTTTTAAAATTTGCTTATTTTTTTAGTTTAAATTCAAAAGTGTCATCTATAGGTGCCATTACCTTATTTAATCTTTAATTTTAAATTTTGCGAGGATCCGTGGACCTCAATGTCAGCGGACCAGGAATATTACTTTTTCCATATCGATTATTTTGAATAAAAGTGTGAATTCTTCTAAAAACTTTGTTTACGTTCTTAATGTTTTTTATTTTTGTTTATTTTTTGTTAATTAAATAAGTATGTATAATTTATTAACTTTATATAAAACTAATGATAGAGATTTTACTGATTTTTTTTATTTAAGGAGATTAAATAAATAATTTCAATTTTGAATAATATGTTTTTAATGAATAAATTATAACATAAAATCTAAAAAATATTCAAAAAATTTTTTTATAAAATAACGTTTTTCTCATGGACTAAAAAGAATAAAATAATTAAATAAATTTGACTTGATTTTTCATATGAATAAATAAAAATAAATGCGCCCAACGTTTTTCGTTGAATATGAAGCAATTCATCCAAAAACTTTGTCAGGCTTATAGAAATATTATTTTATTCTTTTTAGTCCATTTTATAAATGGAATCCAAACAAATTTTTTGCATCGATTCATAACTGTTGATGAAACTTAAATTAAATTAAATTAATTAGAACACCGTTATGAGAAATGTATCAGTGTTGATTAAGATTATGTTGAAAAATATAGCAAAAAAAAAAAAAAAAATTTAAAAAGAACGCTTTTCTTGGTCAGGCCGGAAACTTTTCGATTAATTTGTTCTGGAGACCCTAAATTAAAAAAGGATGTATATGTTTTCGGTAAATTTATTTAAAAAATAAAACATACCTATAATTTTGCACTTTAACCAATCTGTTTATAAGACGTTAAAAACATATCTAACGACGATTGCTTTTTTCTTTTTTTAAGGATATTCCGAAAATGGGTAATAGTATTATCATTATAGATATCTTCAGCCCTACTTGATTTGGGTGCCATTTTAAAATCATTGATCTTACATCCTCCCACTTCTTCAAACGATCTTTAATGTCAGATGTCGGCATTTCTTCTCTTTTGTCTTCTCTTGTTCAGATACATTTTGATTTATTTCTTGGTGTTCTTCATTCAAGAGCTCTTGGAGTTCTTCTGTAGTCAATTGTTCTTCATGGTCCATTATGAGCTCTTCTATGTCATCCTCATTCACCTCCAATTCCAGATCTCTGGCAGTTGTCAAAATTTCAGCTATAATTTCATGGGTGTCCGCCTGATCTTCTCCTTGGACGAAGGACGGACACAACATTCGCCAAGCATAAATCAACTGACGCTGTGTGACTTCTGACTACGCCTTTTCAATGATTCGTATAGCTTCAACAATGTCAAATTTTTCTCTCCAAAAAGATTTTAACGTTATTGTTGACGAGAATTGGCATGCTTCAAAACACCGGTGAAACAGCGCACGAGTGTACAATTTCTTGAAACCCGCAATAACCATCCATCGGCTGAATCGGCGAAGTCGTATTGGGAGGCAGAAATTGAACTGTCAGCCAGGGTAGGGTAGGTTTAGTTCGTTGTCCGAACATAAAAATCTTACGTGAATGTCTTTGGTATCCAATTTGTTCATTGTCCGAACAGTTCGTTAACCGATCACTTACTGTATACAATTAATAAATGATTATAGGTTGAGAGCATTTCTTAAATAAGGCGTTTTTTTTTATTTATAAATGACCATTCATTGATCAGATGTTGAGAAAATGGGTTGTAATGTAAAAATTCTTTCGCATCCTCTACAAACTCTACATCATAAGAAAGTGATAGTAATAAATATTATTTTAAATATATTATTATATGTAAATATTAAAATTTTAAATAAATATTTGAAAATGTACTTTAAGAATTAATTTTGACCTACTTGTTCAATTCCTATATCCTAAATTTTAATTTATAATAATATAATAATAATGATTAAAATTCTTCATTTACTACTTGCTTTCACTTTATAAATAGAAGTTACAGTGGTGCCTCACACAACGAACTTAATTCGTTCCAGGAGCAAGTTCGTTATGCGAAAAGTTCGTTATGTGAAACGCAAGGGGATGCAATACAACATCAGCGATCGTGGAAGCTCGGGCGAGTTCGTTGTGTGAAACGAAGTTCGTTGTATGAATCATGAAATTTAGTTCATTATGGTTCGTTGTGTCAAGCGTTCGCTGTGCGAGGCTTTCGTTATGCGAGGCATCACAGTATTTAGTAATTAATTAGTAGATGAGTTAATATACCGAAGTAGTATATTTCTGGTGACAACCCTTTAGTATAATAAATAAGAAAAAAATTATTAAGAATTTAAATAAATTGTGATATGCTTAATAGAATCAACCCTTAAATATTTTTTTTATAAAGCGGACTATGGACATCTGTATTATCTATTTTTAATGTTTTGAAAAGGTCCCTTTTGTTGTTTTGTTCTTTTATTCTTTCATCTTCAAGTAAATAACAAGAAATCTTAGAACATATTATATATATTACATAAAATATCTGCGTCAAATTCACTGTTTTATTTTATAATTATAACGTTTTTCTCAACTACACTTGACGTCTGTCTGTCTATCTCTCTGTTCGCTCTTTTGACAAATTGAAATCGAATTTTCATCAGAATCTCTTGGAAGTGCAATGAAAAATTATAAATTTATAGTATCAATGGTTTTTTGTTACGACTTACTTTATTTTCCGAGTCAATTATGTAAGCAAGGAACTTTAAAGTAAATCTGTAGATTTATCCATTGCACTTTACTCATTTAAAAAACTTTTAAAATGGTTGAACGACTACAGAAACACTGAATTCGAACAAGTTTTAGTTCAAGCCAAAACTCTTGCTGAAGATTTGGAAATATCTACGGAATTTCAAAATAAAAGACTTCGGAAAAGAAAGAAGCATTTCAATTATGAAGGAGATGTCATCATATATTAGATCCGATAAACGAATACAAAATATATTTTTTTTATTTAGTTTTAGATAAAGCTTCAGAATCACTAAAAGATCGTTTTAAACAATTGAAAAGTCATAATGACTTATTTGGGTTTCTGGGAAAATTTCAAAATATGGAAAAAGAAGCACTTCAAAATCATGCAGCCAAATTAGAAAGTGCACTACCAGTAACAGATTCTAGGTTTCCAGAAAATGATCCACTAATAGTGAAGGAAGCTGATATAGATGGAAAAATGTTAGTTGAAGAAAAGGAAGCTTTAAAATATATCCTTTCATCAGAAGTTGTTGATTGGGTATTCAAATTATTTTAAAAGAATTTACAGAACAAAAACTTAAATATGTGTAAATTCATATATTCTTATTTAATAAAATGTAATTATTTTTGTATTTCATGCATTTTTATTTTTCCATATGTAGAAGTTTACCTATTTTATGTTATGAATTTATGATCCATGATATTTGATAGATATACATATATATATATATATATATATATATATATATAATTTTATTTAAATATTTTATACATAAAGGACCCCGTAAAAGAAAGTCGAATCGGGCCCCGCACTTATTGGATCCGGCTATAATTTATAGTTCTATAAAGGAAGATAATTGCATAAAAATAAAATGAAAACTAAAAGCGCCCAACGTTTTTAGTTGAATATGAAGCAATTCATCCATAAACTTTGTCAGGCTTATAGAAAAACGATTCAATCAAGCTGAAATTCTATATATAGCAGTTTTATACAATTATTAATCATGTGAAAAATTATCAAACATATATCTTTATTTTTACGGTCACTTTAGAAGAAGAAAAATCAAAACGTAAGTAATGACCCTCTTCCAATTGAGCTATATTTCTCAAAAGTTGATAGAAAACAATGAATTTTGAATAATGCCCATGTACCAAATTTCATCATTCTAGCTCAAACCGTTTTTGCCTAAAATTGGTTAGATTCATACACACACACACACATACATACATACAGACATTTTTCTCAACCTTAGTGAAAATGATTCAGGAACCTTCAAAACGTATAAAACATCAAAAGCTCAACATAGAAATATTTCGTAATCGTAATACTATTTCTGGCGAGATAGTAAAAATTCAAATCTATATATTTAATACGTTAGTGTCCGTCTGTACGCAAAAAACTCCAGAGCCTAAACTACAAGGAGTAAGGTAACCAAATTTTTCTGAGGTGAAGGGTACCTCAAATGATGAAAAATAAAAAAGAAATTAGAATCTTAGGTAACTCCTGAGCTGAGCTGCGGGTGTTCCATTTTCCAGAAATATATATAAAGGAGAGCGTTTGTATGTATGTAATTTGTTTACTTTTTTGCTGTCATAGAAACAGATATATATATATATATATATATATTTAATTAGAACCTTTCTCTCTCTCCCTCTATTTAAAATTTTAAAAAATGGAGTGTTCTAGCCAAATTAAGAAATTTAAAAGCCTTATTCAACATTGATAGGTAAATGAATTGGACTGGAAGAGGAGACATATGATTAGAGAAATTGATGAAAAATCATCCGAAATGTAATTAAACAAAAAAATTCAAGAATTATGATACGGATACGACTTACATACAATTAACATACAAAATGTAGAATTTGAAAAAGTATAAATATTTAAATACTTAAGATCTCTAATCACGAAAGATAATAATATTCGAGAAGAATTTAAATCGACGTTGTAATTGAGTAACGCCTGTTATTATGCAGTAAAGGGGCAAACGGTATACCTTTTTTTTAAAACTAAATTGAAAAAATGTTGAAAAAAAAATTACGAAATGCCCTAAAAATTGAAAAAACAGTAGGCTGTCCCGAAGACATTTTTGGGACAGTGCACCTAAAGACGGGACGTTTGGTCACCCTATCGATGACTCTGGGAGACGAGAGTAGATTTGGAGTATTTGTGAGATTAATATTGTTCGCAGCATTTATAGGCCAAAAGAAGATGAGGTCACAGGGGGATGGCGGAAATGGCATAACGAGAAATAATTTCCAGATATAGTTAAGGTTATAAAATCAAGAAGGCTGGGATGGGAAGGGGACGTGGTTGGAATTGGAGAAACTAGAAATTGGGAGAAACCGATTGGGAAACATCCGGTGGAAGACCAAGGACCAAGGTGGGTGGACAATGAAGGAAGGGACATGGGAGAGATGGGACAGGGTAGGATTTGGTTGTAGCTCAGGATAGGGACGCTTAGAGAAATGTGGATTTTGCGGCTAAGAACTTTCGAAAACTGTAGAGACACAGAGTTAGATAAATATAACATATACAATAATAATATATAATTAATTTACTGATTAAATTAAAATATATTTTACAAGAAAACAAATACATGTCTTATCAACTTATACTGATTGGAACAAAATGGATGAAAATCTTTTACATACAGACTTTCAACCAAATACTATGTATCACTCGGGGGTACAGGGGGCGGAGCCCCCGTCTAGGTGTGAAGAGCGCCGAAGGCGCTCGGAGCAGCTAGTTAGTATTAATATGTTGTTATTTAATTTTTCATTAAATGTTTAAATATCTTTACAAAAACTATAATCATTTCTCGAAATAACTAAATTTCTTTGTATATTCTTCATTTATTTTTCAAAAAAAGTTTTTAAAAGAGGAAGAATCCTGAAATCAAATATTACTCTTTACTCCCTTATTTCTTATTCATGGTTAGATAGTTACTATCTCAATCAAACTAGCTATGGGGAATAGAAAAAATATTTTTTCAGCTAAACCAAGAAAATGAATAATAGTTACAAAACAAAATGCAGGCTTAATTTTTTATTTTTATTTTTCCATAATACCTTTTATTTTCTATTTTATTTTATTTTATAGTATTGAAATTATTTCAATTTTTAATAGAATGAAGAAGGGCAGAGGAGGGGCTTGCTTCCCTTTCATTAAATACCTCTGCGCTCAAGTTTAAAGACGTCATGTGCACGGAGTCAAATAAGGTAATATAAAAATAAGTTGACCTGTGGCCAGGTCTGAACCGACCGACAGTTTGAAATAAATTAATTTCCAGCTACAGAAACAATTTCAAATAATTTTAATATATCTATTAATGTAATAAAAAACAGATATGGATACATAAATAATAAATATAAACATTTTTAATTTTTTTTCTTTATAATATATATGCAAGCCCAGGCTGTGACGTCATATAATTTTAAATTAAGAAAAAAACTAATAAAGATGATTTTTCTCTGATATTCATATTTTTTAGACTTTATAATAATTGTAGGCTCATAATATTATTGAATAAATATTTTAATAATTTTAATATTTATTATAAATTAAACTATTTAACAAAACTCTTGTATATTTGTTTTAAAGTACATATTCAGATAAAATTGTACTGTAGGTTCTCTCTAATTATGATCGTTTGAACTTCTAACTGTTCAGATTAAGTGAAATAAGAATCTATAATGTCAAGCAAGCCCCGGTTAATATGCCACCTTAAGATGTTCTTTTTCCTTAGCAAATTTTGACACACATACCGCCCAATTATGCATTTTATCAAAAAGAACTTGTATTTATTAGAATAAATAGAAAAACAAAATTAACAACAAAAATTTTGAGAAATTTTATCGTTCATGAAAATAAAATATTCTCTTTGTTAAATCTTTATTCTAATATTTTCTATACAGTCATATTTGTAAAAAAATCAAAACATGGTAGGTAGTGACATTCTTCCAGTTGAGATACCTTTCTCAAAAGTTGATAGAAAACTACGAATTTTGAATAATGCCCGTATATCCAATTTCATTATTCTAGTTCAAACCGTTTTCGCGTAATCTTGTCTACACACACGCATACACACATACATACACACACACATAGAGAGAGAGAGAGGCAGACGGACATTTTTCTCAACCTTAGTGAAAATGAATCAGCGACCTTCAAAACATAAAAACATCAAAATCTCGACATTGAAAATTTTCGTGATCTCAATACTATCTCTGGCGAGATGGTAAATATTTAAAAAAATTATGAGTGGAATTACTTTTGCGGTCTTGAGCCAGTTTTTTAAAAGTTCAGCAGCCTATTCGAAGAGGTCTTCAAGGTGGACCTCTTCTAATCATTAAGAAGTCAATTTAGTCACGCAATTACTTTAAAAATACAATAAAATAGTTATAAAAGTGGCGCTGAAATGAATTATTATGTTTATAAAACTATTTTGAAAAATAATATATAATTGCTTAATCGTTTAAAATATAGCCCAGTTTATTATCTTCTGCGGTTGATGATTTTCCAGTGCTTAATTTTTAATTTGATCTAGAAACTATATTTTTCTAAATAAATATTTATATTGAAAAATAATGTAAATATGAGTAATAGTTTTATTTAAATTTCAATGATATTTTGATCGGTTTTTGTCTTTTTCTTAGGCCAAGGAAAGTATATAAACTCATATTTAAATTATTTTTAAATGAAAATATTTATTTAGAAAAAATAGTTTCTAGATCAAATTAAAAATGGATTAAAAACGTTCTAAAAAATTATGAAAAATTAATTACTTTCATTTAATATTTAATATTTCATATTTAGATATGCATATATACTAAATATATACTAAAATCTTAACTAAAGCAAAAATTATAAATAAAACAGGAATATAATTTGATACTTAAGTTGAGTATCTTATTTAAATTTTCAGTATTCGTTAAGATTGGATGCTGAGTAATTCTGTATATTGCTACTGATTTTTTTTAAATTTTTGTGATTTTCTCAATAGGACTCAAAAGTTTTGCAAGAGTCCAAAATCACTCAACCTATCAACCCATTTAATAAATGAATTGTTGCAAATTAAAAACTAAACTTATTCATTTTTACTATCTCGTAAGAGATAGTATTGCGATCACGAAAATTTTCGATGTTGAGATTTTGATGTTTTTATACGTTTTGAAGGTTCCTGAATCATTTTCACTAAGGTTGAGAAAAATGTCTGTGTGTGTGTATGTGTGTATGTATGTAACCAAGATTACGCAAAAACGGTTTGAGCTAGAATGATGAAATTTGGTACATGAGCATTATTCAAAATTCGTAGTTTTCTATCAACTTTTGAGAAATGTAGCTCAACCGGAAGAGGGTCATTACTTACAACGTTTTGATTTTTTTCCCTCTAAAGTGACCGTAAAAATAAAGATATATGTTTGATAATTTTTCACATGATTAATAATTGTATAAAACTGCTATATATAGAATTTCAGCTTGATTGATTGAAATTACCAGAATTAATTTTTTAACACTGCAAATCTCACGCGCCAACACGTGACGTGGTTCCATCAACAAAAAGCCAAACATGCGCTGGTTTAATATTTATTATTTATAATTTACAATTAATTAAAATTTAATTTAATTTATAGAAGAAGAAGAAGATATTAAGTTATTTAATCCTATTCAAATTGCGAGATAGTCGAGTGGAGACACTCCAGCTAATTTTAATTATTTTGAGTTTTGAACTATTGGTTTGATATTTATGTATTTCTCCTAAACTAATACTTATACTAAAGCAATTTTCTCTCGGAAGGTACTTTTCAATATATTAATGAAACTTAATAATATTCATCTAAACACTTAATAATTTGAGAGGGAATCAATTTTTTTTTACTCCTGAAACAATTTTTTTTAAAGAACATCGAACCTTTTGTTTTTAACGATTCAAATGATCTCTCGAGGTGTGTGTGTGTGTGTGTGTTTGCACAGTCAAAAAATATAAATATAAAAGAGATGGAACTTTAAAGTCTAATTTCTTATCTAAATAGAGATATATGTGTATATTCATATTAGACTTTCATAAAAAACACTTTAATATTAAATAAATATATATTTTATTAAATTATATAAAATTAAATTTTTTTTTATATAAATTTTAAATTCGAAAATAACATTTTTAATCCATTAAAATTTATATATATAAGTACCATTATCGCCATTTCAAAACAAATTAAAAACTTTCAAGATCAGGGCCAATTTTTTCAGTTGGTTTATAATTATGCGGATTTGATGTTCCTTGCTAGAATATCTTCAGGCATATTCTTAATCAACTACTCTACAAATACCTATCAAAACTTCATTAATTATAAATGATTAAATCAAGATAATTAATAAATCTGTTGATGAAATTATTTCCCCTCGATTATATATATAATAATTACAATAAGCAAATCTAATATAAAAAAAAATATTTCTTATAATAAATAATTAATAGTGAAACTGGTTTTTTTTATAACTCATCGTTCCTCAAGTAAAAAATAGTAAAAGATTTTACAAAAATTAAATGGTATTTAAATATTTATTACACGAGTCTCTTTTTTACATTCTCAAGGACAAATTTTTTTTTATCCCCTCTATATAAAACCATAGACTGTCAAAGTCGCAACTCAAATCTTATTCACACTTAAAAGATGTTTGTCTTAAGGCAGATTCTATTAATATGCTTGGTTTCACATGTAACTTTCTCAGCAGTAATTGGTTTGTAAATCTATTTATCTGAACATCCTATCTCTTCAATAAATAATTAAATAATAAATTAGTTCTGTTATTTTATTATGAATATAAATGAAATAAATATTGAATGCGGCTTTTAATTTTTATTTTTTATTTAATATAAATATAATTTGTTAAAAAGATTATTGATTAATTTTTTTTTTTTTACAATTTACAGATAAATATGCTGGAAAAATATGCAATGTTAAAGATCCTGGAGTGAATGAATGTTTACAAAAAGCAATCCAACATGTATTTGATCAATCTTCCAAAGGTTGGTTTTTTTGTTTTCGTTGTAATGTCAACTACTTTTCTATCCCAATTAACGAAAATTTCCAAAAAAAAAAAACTAATTACCTAATAACAAACATTCAATTGTTTTAGATAAATAAAAAAATATTGTGAAAATTATTAAACAGATATATGATAGAATCTAATTTGAATTTTTCCTAATAGAAGCAACAAAGAATATTTATTTTATTTATTTATTCGAACCAAAGAAAATTGTTCAAAGTGTGTGTGGATTTTTAAAGTTGAAGTTGATATTTTTGCTCTTTTTTATACACTTTTACTTAACTCACACTGTCCGGTTGTCCGTTTGTACGCGGGTTGTCCGCGGCATTTTATAATCGATATTTCAACAACTACCCGTCATTCAATCAACTTGAAATTTTCCATATTTGCTTGCTCCTGTTAATAATACACGAATCAAAAGTTTTTGCAACACACATTATATTTACAAATGTCAAAACATCTCTAATTAACCACGTAATATTTCTTCTTCTGGCCGATTATAAGTTCCAGGAATCGGTTGTCTTCTTATATATATATATATAAAATAAAAATACACATACATATTATATATATCTATGCGCACGGCAGTGCGCCGGCTGTTTCAGCAACAGGCCGCGCGCATGCCGTAAGTATATTTACACGAATGGTTTGGAGTCACTTTTGACCCCCCTGTATCTCAGTGCCTATTGCAAGTACAGAGATAAAATTTTATCTACGTAGCATATACTAGAACTAAAGCAGTATGCCAAATTTCATAGTTATAGCTTCAGTAGATCCTGAAATATGACTCTGTTAAAATAGCTTATTTTGGCACTGATTCACTGATTGGTCAACAAAATTCTTAAGGTATTTCCAATTGTCCTAGCGCTATGAAATTTGGCATACAGGTCATGTGTTATATGTAGGTTAACAAAAAATTAAGAAATTTAAGAAATCGGTCAAGCTTGAGTTGTTATAATCGAATATCAATGCGATTTTAACGAATTCAATGATTTTGTCAGAAACTAATCAAGCTAGGATTTCGAAATTTGGTACACCGATATTATTCACAGTTTGTAGATTTCTTTTAAAATTTCGTCAAAATCGGTTAACCGGAAGTGGTACTTTACCTACACTGGTTGCGTTTACCTTTCAAGTAAAGTACCAGTTTGCTTCGAGATATTTGCTTCATATTTTGTATATAGATTTAAAAATATGAAAAAATTCAGATACCAAATTTCATCATGATCTGACTACCGGAAGTAACATTTTACATATACAAGTAGCGTTAGGTGTAAATTATAAATATATATAATAGTGTTAAACCATTTTACTTTATAATTTAAATTAATTAGTTTGTTTATTTTTATTGTTATAACTTAACAGTTTCTATATAATTTTCAATTAATATTAATAGTTCTAATTATTTATTATTCAATACAAGTTGGAAATTCAGAACTATAAAATAAAAGAACAAATAAAATTTTTATATTTAATATATAAACAAATATAATTTTAATTTAAAAAAATTTGCAATTTTTTTAAACACAAAATTACTTCATGGGCTAAGAATGGACGCGGGCGCGCCACAAAAAGGAAAAAATAGGAAGCTTTCTTAAAAAAAAGTATTGAAATCTAATCAAAAACATACCTGTTAAAAAGGGGGCCAAGTTCCTATCGGCTATTTGTTTGCCTAAAAAAGGGTTCAAATCCATCACAATACCAAGTTTAGATGCACTTCAAAATCATTCATAATCATTTGTATCAACAGCCTGATCCACTGGTATACATTTGGCATTCCAAAGAATCGCCACCACACCCAGTCCTCCGCCTCCTGCATCCAGGCACGCCACTTTATTCACGTCAACGGTCCATCTGGCCGAAATTCACTTTACCATACACCCAACTTAAAATATGGTATAGTTGTTAAAATACGTAGGTACATGGTTTAAAATATCTAAAATTATAATATTAGAAATTTGAACTTGGCAGGTTTTCGTACTGTACGTAACACTAGATTAATTGTATAATTATATTTATTATTTAAATATATAAATTAACCTGCTAATTCTAAGTATTAAAATTGTAGATATTTTAAACCAAGTACCTACGTATTTTAACAACTATACCATATTTTAAGTTGGGTATATGGTAAAGTGAATTTCGGCCAGATGAACCGTTGACGTGAATAAAGTGGCGTGTAGTGTGCCTGGATGCAGGAGGCGGAGGACTTGGTGTGGGACTGAGTGTTTTGTACAGCACGAAAACCTGCCAAGTTCAAATTTCTAAGTATTATAATTTTAGATATTTTAAACCATGTACCTACGTATTTTAACAACTATACCATATTTTAAGTTGGGTGTATGGTAAAGTGAATTTCGGCCAGATGGACCGTTGACGTGAATAAAGTGGCGTGCCTGGATGCAGGAGGCGGAGGACTGGGTGTGGTGGCGATTCTTTGGAATGCCAAATGTATACCAGTGGATCAGGCTGTTGATACAAATGATTATGAATGATTTTGAAGTGCATCTAAACTTGGCATTGTGATGGATTTGAACCCTTTTTTAGGCAAACAAATAGCCGATAGGAACTTGGCCCCCTTTTTAACAGGTATGTTTTTGATTAGATATATATATATACATATATATATATGTAAATAAATTATATAAATAATAATAATAATATATATATATATATATTATCAGATATATTGATTCTAACTTGATAGTGTCGTGATATTGTGATTCTGACTTTACAGTGTCGTGATAGTGTGATTCTAACTTTCCAGTGTCTTGATAGTGTTTATTGTTGTGTATGTATTGAGCTCAAAAAACCTAAAAAATGAAAACCGAGCAGTTCTAGAGGCGCTAAACACGACTAAAAAGTATAAAATAAATTTAAGTAAAAATAAATCTTTTTAAAAAATACACTTTACTTAAAATTGCACTAAAAAGTAAGAAATAAAATCACTGTAAAGTGTGTGCGCTCAAATTATAATAACACTGTAAAACATTTGCTTCCACTATTGAGCGCACACACTTTACAGTGATTTTATTTTTTACTTTTTAGTGCAATTTTAAGTAAAATGTATTTTTTAAAAATATTTCTTTTTACTTATATTTTTTATTTACTAGCCGTTTCCGGCGGCATAAAACTCTTCTTACTTATTGTTAGAGGGGCAGGCGGCTTCTAGCCGCACGAGACTGATTAATAATAATAATTTATACTATAGGAAATTTTGTTTCAAACAATTACAATACAACACAATGTTTAAATATAAAATTATTAACTTTATTCAAATAATAAATAATAATTTTAAATTAAAAAAACATTAATATCGGTAATTCAACTGATAACAGTAATGAAGTCAATTCCATTGAAAATAATAAATATACTTATAAATACAAATATAACAATAATAAATAGAGTTATATTTTTTTATATGATTTTAATTAATAGAGAGATGGAGGGTTTAAACTGTTTCTTTATAATATATATTAATTTATAATTATTACTATTATTATTTACATGCAATACGACATCAGTATGACCTGATTTATATCACTCGATTTACCTAAAACTAATTTGTTTTAAATTTAAAATATTGGAAAATATATCTGTAAAGATTTAATAAAAATACAATCACATGGAGTTATTAATTATATATATGTGTTTGTTTACGACTCCCTCAAAGTTTTTATTATCAGTTATTTTTGGGTTATTTATACGTTTAATTGTTAAATTTAAGACACGATGTTTCGGCTCCCATTTTTAGAGAATCCGAGTGTCACATTTACCCAATGACACATCCGACCAGCCGGACCTGAGTATAATAAGATGTTGATTGTGCGAACATCCGGATATTTTGGAGCCTCATCTAAATAAAAATTCAACCGTCCAATCAACTCGAAAAATTTTTTATGGTCAAATAGATTACTACCCAGAATTCCAAAAATTCCCTCTCAAAACAATCTCTTGAAAATGATACCAAAATGGGAACCGAAACGTCGAGCCTCAAATCTTACAATTAAACCTGGAAATAACCCGGAAATAACTTCTCATAATATATAGTAGTAGTAGTAGTAGTAGTATATGTATATATAATTTGTTAATTGAATTCCGATGTCATATATTTTTATGTTCAGTTGCATTCAAGGCGAACATTGTTTAAAATCAAATTGCGTATTATAGCCCAGTTATATTAGGTAAAAAAAGGGGTCAACCTCGGAATGAGAGATAATAAGCTGTAAATTGGTATAAACCTTTGTTTAGTCGTTCTAAATGTTGTCTCAAAAGTCACAAATGCTATCGTGTCCCCGTCTTAAGATACTGAAGGCCAAAGGTCATAAAAATCTGTTTTTCGCGAATATCTCGCTTTCTATTGCTTAAATGAGATTTGCACCTATTATAAAAGTTGTAGAGTATAAAATTATCTACAACTTTTGTTTTAACTTTTTTTTCTTACGATCAACCGTTTTTGAGGTAGAGCGCGAAAAGTGCGCAGCGCACAGTCATATATGGTCTAATGCAAGGTCAAGCGTGAGTTACGGTTATCAGTACGATGTATAAAGTCAATTATATATTTATTAAAACATTATAATTTTTAAACAATGCCCATTATTTATGTACTAATTATTAATTGTTTATATTTTATTAAAATAAGTAACTTAATTATTTGTATTTAATTATTTATATTTAGCTATTTAACTATAGAATATTATTTATTCTGGAATATATATTTTAATTATATTTTTAATTAAAAAGACAATATGGGAATATATTTTATAAATATCTTTATTTATCATTAAATATGCGATATTATACATTTATTAAAATGTCAGTTTAAATATTAAAAGAATTTTTATTGGTTTTAATTATAATAAAATGGTGGATGGAAGCTAGTTATCTTCATCTTCTTCGTCGTCTTCTTGTCAACCTTTTATTTTTTTAAAATATTCTTCAAAATCCTGTTAGTTCAAATATAAATAATTTTTATCAATTATTCTACAATTTTTTTGAATTTATTTTTGAAAATAAAATGTAAAAATACATAGTAGTTAGTTTTGTTGACTCACCTTCTCGTGGTCTCGGGTTCAAGTCCCTGGCCTCGCAATGGATTTTCTTTAGCTGGGATGGAGTCAACCCCACCTCCGGAGTCAAAAGTGGGAAGCTACTTGATAAAAAATAGGGCATCCGATCAAGAAAATCAAGACAAAGGTTGACCCGTTCTACTGATCAAAGGACACCTATTTTATATATAACCGAATTGATAGTCGTTGTCCTTGGATAGGATGTACAAAAGTCAGAGGTTTTTATTTTTTAGTTAGTTTTGAAATTTTTTTGAATTCTTATTTCCATTTTTAAGACAATGGAAATGGAAAAGGAAAAAATCATGAAAAACCTGAAGATAACAATCTTGCTAATATATGTAAAAATGAATTCTTCATTATGAAAAAAACATTTTTATTTGTATTATTATTAACTATTACAATCCTAATATAGAAAGTATCAAAATAATAAAATTATTAAAATTAGAAGAGCTCAACAAAATCACACTATTCTATTAATGATAAATAACTGATAATATTAGTTATATTTTAATTGAATTATCATAATATTGTTAATAAATCTACTAAACCATAAAAATGTAATATATAATTACAACTAGGTTTTTTAAAACTTTTTTTAACCAAACTAAACAAAAAAAATTTTATTGTCTCGACTCGAATAATTAACATATATTATATTTAAATTAAATTGAATTAATTAAATTATAAATTAAAATTAATAAATAATATTTATTAAATCAGCCCATGTTTGGTTTTTTGTTGATGGCACCACATCAAGTGCTGGCACGTGATTGTTAAAAAATTAATTCCGGTACTTTCATCGATTCAATCAAGCTGAAATTCTATATATAGCAGTTTTATACAATTTTTAATCACGTGAAAAACTATCAAACATATATCTTTATTTTTAAGATTACTTTAGAGGAAAAAAATTGAAAACGTGGTACGCAATGACCATCTTCCGAAAGAGGTACATTTCTCAAAAGTTGATAGAAAACTACGAATTTTGAATAATGCCCGTGTACCAAATTTCATTATTCTAGCTCAAACCGTTTTTGAAATAATCTTGTCTACATACACACACACACATACACAGACATTTTTCTCAACCTTAGTGAAAATGAATCAGTGACCTTCAAAACGTATAAAAACATCAAAATCTCGTCATCGAAAATTTTCGTAATCGCATTACTCTCTCTGGAGTGATAGTAAAATACAACTTAATAAATTATTGAACCTTAAATATTTAATAAACAATTCTAATATAACATGCCTCTTTCTAGGCCTCAATTATTTCATTATTATAATTATTATTATAATATATATTTAACTTAATAGTAATCAAGTGGGTCACAAAAAGTTCAGGATACCATTAAAATGATATTTTACTATTATGCTTGGTGGGCCTCACAAAAGTGATGTGCCCCGGGTTGCTCACCTCTATCTTAAAAAAAAACTATTTGAATTACATCACACTTAAGTGTGCCTATAAGAAATTTTGTCTAATCCTAATTCTAATGGTTGAAGCAATTATTGATTTTTTATATAATTTATTTAATTGTAACCTTGATCCTGATTTATCATAAATAATAGCGACCTTCTCATTTACTTTAATTCTTTCTATATTTATTCACATTATTTACTAGCATGCTTATTTTATGATTAATTATAAGTTAGATACACTTTATCAAACATATAGAAAAAGCTATGTTTCATTAATTAATAAAATTGTCTACTTTCTTTTTTATTTTCATATTAGTTTTCGTTTTGCTTTCAAGAAAAAGAAATTGTTATTTATTAATTATTAATTGAATTATCTCTCATTAAAAAACATATTTCTTTGTGTATGCCCTTAAAATTTTATATCGTGACTTCATTGACGATGGGACTGAAAATGACGTCATAGAAACACAATACTATACCTAGATCAAACCTATACCGTGTTTTCAGAAATAATTAATTTAATTTAGTTGAAGTTATCCCATCATTAATTTCTAAACTTCATTCTATCTATCTCGCTGAACCTACGGAATTCGAAAGATCTTGACCTCAGCAACCACATTCCTCCAACAGTCCCTATACTAAGTTACTTCCATCCAACTTCTCTCCTTTCTTTTTATATTATATGCTTATCGAATCTTTTATCTGCCAACTATTCGCTTACTAATTGTACTCCCAACTAACAACAAACGGGTTGTTCTTATCCCCCTCCCCAAATCTACATAAGAATAAAGTATCACAATAAAAATATTAAGAAAAAAATAATTCAATTTAAGATTAAAACTTATTCTTTTTAAGTTGACTGATCAAAACTCATCTCTTCTCAATTTTGGCCAATTAAATTATTGGAAATATTCTAATTTTGATTGATATCAATAAATAAGGAAATATATGAAATAATATCATATATTTTAAATAGTGTATAGGAAAATTTGTGCATGATCTCCAACCATTCCAAAAAGATAGGTTTTTGACCATACCAATATTCTATAATAATTTATTTAATTGAAATAATAATAATTGTTTCACATTATCTCATTATTTTTTTTAGGTGTTAAAGAAATTGATTTGATATCTTTCAATCCATTGCAAATTCCAAAAGCTGCTTTGAGTGAAAATAGAGGTGGACCAACGCAACTTGAATTATTTTTCACAAATGTCAAACATTCACATTTATCTGAATCCACGATAAAAAATGTCAGGTAAATTAATAAAAAAAAATAAGATATTCAAATATGTATTCCACTGTTCAAGGTGTTTGACATTGTGTGTGATTTTAAATATGATTATTTAATCAATTTTCAATTCATTTAACCTTTTAATTGAAGTTATTTTTAATTTTAGTTTTGATGTCAAAACAGGACATTTAGCATTTTCATTAGATAATCCATTATCAATATTTGAAGGTCAATATAAAATGGGCGGAAAAATATTGGCACTTCCTATAAATGGTGATGGGGATGCTTCCATTAGAATGAGTAAGTAGTTTTATGATAAATTATTATGATTATTATTATTATTATTATTATTATTAATTTAATTCAATCCTATTTTATTTTAGCAAATAATATAATGAAAATTCAAATGGACCTGAAAGAAAAGAATGGCAAAGATAATAAAAAATATGTTGATGTATCGAATGTTAAATGTAAAATTATTACAGGAAAAACAAGCTTTAAGTTTGATAATTTATTTGGAAATAAAGATCTCAGTGATAATATGAATAAATTTTTAAATGAAAATGATAAAGAAGTGATGGGTGATATAACACTTGCTTTGGATGCCATGTACGATAAAATAGTAGAAGGTATTGTTGTAAGATTATTTGCATCCAAACCAGCTGAAGAAATTATTATTTTATAAAAAAATTAAGTTGTATTGTAATTAAATAAAAAAACAAAACAAAAAAAAATATATATATATAAATATTTTTTATTCATAAATGGATATTATACTTAATTTCATTTGAATAAAATATGAAAATAACGTTTAATTACATTTATTTTTTTATTTTATTCATAATAAAAATATAATACGAAATGAATTAATAACACACCATAATTCAATATAATTACCTTCTGTAGAGAAAAAACACCAATAAATATAAATAATAATTGTGTCATAATGTTTGAATGAATTACTTATAATAATAATGAATGAAAGAGATAGTTGAAATGAGAGGTAATTGAAAAATAATTAATTATACCATAAAAAAATCATATTAGTAATATTAAAAATCATAATAGATATTAAAAAAAACTGATGATATTAATGGAGATATGATTTCCAAGAGTTAATGTTTTGATTTTAATATTTATTGACATTTGTTATTTATTACATGTTTGTATTATAAGATTAAAATAATTTCCCTAGTTTGAAATTCAGATGACTAACATAGGTATGTATTAGAATTTTATAAGTTACTTTGTTAAATAAGATACGAACGAATGTATATATATAGTACTATGAAAAATTTTATATTGAGCCAGATTGAACTAAGGTTCTCTTCGAAAAAGGCAGCCAATCTATCTTAATAACAAATTCACAAAGTATGTGATTATTGACCAAAAGGATGGAGGGTGCTCCAAAATTTTTATATCAAAAATACATAAAACTGTCAATCATTTAAAATTAAATTGGTATTAAAAATTAATTTCTTTAATTTTGATTCATATTAATAATTCTAATATTTTATTAATAAAAAAATAAGTTGACCTGTGGCCAGGTCCGAACCGACCGACGATTTGAAGTAAATTAATTTCCAGCTACAGAAACAATTTCAAATAATTTTAATATATGTATTAATGTAATAAAAACAGATATGGATACATAAATAATAAATATAAACATTTTTAATTTTATTTTATTTATAATATTATGCAAGACCAGGCTGTGACGTCATGAATGGCTGGTTGACGTCATATAATTTTAAATCAAGAAAAAACTAATAAATATGATTTTCCCGAGGATAAAACCAATACAAAGTGTATGATTCGTGGAGATAAATAAAAAAATCTCATCATGTGAGATTTGGAGTGAAAATAACCCTTGTCCAATCTCTCTTGACCCTTCCTACATTGTCCACCCACAGCGTCCTTGGTATTCCAAACGGACGTTTCCAATCGATCTCCACACCAATATCTTTTTCCTATTCTAGCCATGTGCCCTACCTATCGCAGTTATCTCAATTTTATAACCCTAACTATTTCTGGAGATGCATAGAGGTCATGAAATTCCTTGTTATGCAGTCTTCGCTATTCCTCGGTGTCCTCATCTTTCTTTGGCCCATAAATACTGGGAAGAATCCTAATCTATAAATACGCTGAATCTACTCTCATCTCCCAGGATCATAGACCATGCCTCACACCCATATAATACAACAGGCAAAATATATTATATATATTTGTTATATATTTGAACTTTTATCCCCTCTTTACTCCATGGTAACAGGCGTTTCCCGATTGCAACCTCGATTTAAATTCTTCTAAAATATTATTATCCTCCGTGATTACATATTCAAATTCTACATTTTGTATATTAAAGCTGTTCCTCTTTGTTACTAAATATTTTTCTTATCACTATTAATTTCAAACCCCATCTCTTTTCCTACCTCGATTAATTTTTCCTTGCTATATGTAATTGCAATTCCCGAATCTCCTATTATATTTAAGTCGTCTGGGTAACCTAATATTTTACAATTGATTTCCGCATCTTACTCTTTCTTTACTATCTTCAAGACAAATTTGAAGATCAAAATTTGAAAAAGTTTATCCGGATCTATTGAGTTATAAGTAGGTTTTACTAAAGTCTACAAATAATTAGTGAACAGAAATATTGAATTCGCGGTTTTTTCAAAATTCTGTCATAATGAAAATATCTTAATTAATGTTAATCGATTTGGCCTGAACCCGCAATGATATCTTCTAATATTTCCTCCGCCTATGGTTCGTAAGTATTGTATATGTTATAATAGTGATAGAGTATAATATTTCTTGATCATTTCATTTTGATATTTTCATTGCTTGATTTTTATTGAATATTATTGAATATTTTTAATTATAATGAAATTTGAGAAAATCTAAAGTTAGAGAGACTTGAGGCAATTTATAAAAATTAATTTATAAAAATTAACGGTATAAAAGTATTGATAAAACTAAAGATAAATTAACAATATATACATTCATTAATAGTATTAATTTAAATTAATTTATTTATTTGTTTTTTTATTTTTAAGTTCATTTATTAATTTTTCTAAATCATAGTTAATTTCCTCTCTTAAAAGAAACTTATCTAATTCTGTGGTGCTAGGAGATTTGAAAATTATTAGTCGCAACATGAAGATTTCGCTTACAGTTTCTTTTCTGTCCGACCTCCATCCAACACTTATTTTCTCCCAAATTTCTTACTTCTCTTTCGCACTCTTTTAATCAAGTGATCTATACATTTAATTTTTTTTATTCATTATAATAAAATTTAAACAAAAAAAAATTTTCCCTTTTTTAATTTATATAAATTTCAATTTAATCTGATTGTGAGTCATACGCCTTGCCAAGACTCTGAATGAACAACAAATTGTGTACAGAAATATTGAATGTTCTTAGCGAGATTTGATATAATGTTGTCCGATTTGTCCTTAATCTGAATTAGAAGAAAATTATAAATTGCCTCCTCTACCAGCCCAATTCATGTTGCATAAGGCATCTTAATTTCTTAACACTCCGTAATTTAAAGTAGAGGGAGAGAAAGAGTTTCTAATTATAATCGAATAGTCTATATAGTCTATATATTATTAATTAATATCAGTATTTTTTTTCTGAATTTAATACCTTGTTGATTTTCAAAATTTTCTATTCTTAATGCATATGATTGATTACATGTGTTAAAATTTAAAAAATTTCACATTTCTAATTTTTAAATTTATATACCATTTAATATTATTTTTTATTAATATCATATCAAAAAAAGAGAATTTATTAAAAATTAATTATAATTATAATTAATTAAAACCTATTAATAAAAAATTAGAATAGAATACAATAATTTTGATTTAAAACAAAAAAAAAATACTCAATTTAAAAAAGACGAAAATTTAAAACATCTCGTTTATATCATTTGTCTAAAAAATCATTAATTTTTATATAACCAAGAAATCATTTTTCCACTTAAAATATTGTTGTAATTAATAATTGAAACAAAAACAAAAATATTATAATTTAGTCATTTTAATTGACGTTTTGAAAATATTTTTGTATTCATAAAATATTTATACAATGTATAGGTACACTTCACTTTCAAATAAAGCGGTCAGACGGGTCCCGATTGACCAGCCGCAATAATTATTTTTTTGCGTTGTTAAACTGTTTTATTATCTTATCTATTCCAAAATAACCTTATTAAATTTTGGAACACATTTCTAAAATCTGAAATAATAAAGTTCTTAATTAATTTTCTCATAAAAGTGGAAAACGTAATTACAACGCTTGGAGTCTCAAGAAAACAACATTCCTTCATCTATTACGGAATCTACAACAGCTGGACCACATGGAGATCATCACGACAACTGGTACCCGCCGAAATCAAGACAACACGGATAAGAAAAACTTTTCTTTTCTTTAATTCTACAAATATAAAAATTGTTGTACTAAATAATATCTAATCTGTTTAAAGTTGTAATAATTTATAATTGATTCCCCAAAGTCACAAATTTATTTCAAAATAATTAAAATAATACTCGTATTATTTTTTCAATATTTTAAAAACTTATAAAAATTCATTATTTTTGTGTGTGTTACCTGTTTTAATTTCTTTCCTCCGGTATAAATTTCTTTCTTTATTTTCGCGTTCGGATCAAAATCCATTGATGTGCTAATTATTCCTTCTTTTGGATCACAGAAGATAACCATTACACGCATTCGACCACATTCTTCGTGCTGTACATCAGTGCTTCTCAAACTTTTTGGTCCGCGACCCCCTCTTACACTTAAAAATTTCAAAGGACCCCCCGAAGAATTGGTATGTGTAGAAAACATCTCAGAGGGAGGAAGAAGGGGTGAAAATCATTTACATTCAGAAGGAGTTTTTTTTTTAGTTTAATTGCATTGAAGCACTCATAATTTTGATTCATAGCCAATTTATTTTTAGTATCAATAAAAATTAATAACTTATCTTTGGTACATCTTTGAACAAAATATTTTATGCTTATATACTTTTATTCTGACATTAACTTAACATAACTAATTGAGTTTATTTAACATGTTTTAAAATAAATTTAATGCGATTGGTGAGCTTGCTTATTTTGGCACAATAAATTAAAATTGGGTTTAATATCGGTCAGTGCAGGTCTCATAGCAATTTCTATGTTACTAAGACGAGAGCGCTGTTTTGTTTTTATGTTGGTCATTACTGAAAATGCCATTTCGCACAAATAAGTAGTTGCAAATGGTAAGAGAATATCCATTGCTAATTCAGCGAGTATTGGATACTTTGTTTTCAGACGAAGCCAAAAACAATTTAATGTTTGCTTACTAAATTCGATTTTAAGATTTGTGTCACAACTAAATTCGGCAAATTCTTCTTGGGCACTTAATGTGAGATGTTTCACTTGTGCCATTTCTACAAGGAATGGTTGTTGTATCCAGATGAACTGTTCAGTATTTAAATCGGATAGAAAATATTTTTTAAATTGTTCTTCCATAGATGATAAATGATCAATTATGCTTTTCTTAATTAAAATATTATCCAAATTATTTTCTGTGATAAAATCATATGTACTCGAAAATATTACGAAAATGTCATTTTTCACACTTGATTTCCATAAATTTATCTTTTTAATAAACGCTTGAATTTTATCGTACAAAATTAATATATTCGTGTTCTCACCTTGCAAGGACATATTCAATTCATTTAGTTTCTCGAATATGTCTGACAAATAACATAATTTGCAAACCCAAATTTCATTGTGGAAGAGATTTAAAAAATCGGACTTTGTTTCTGATAAAAATATCATTACTTCATCTTTCAACCCTATTAGTCGTTTTAAGGCTCGCCCCTTTGACAACCACCTTACTTCTGTGTGTAGTAAAAGCTGTTCATAATCTGCTCCCATATCCTTACATAAATTTGCAAATAAACGACTATTAAGTGCACGGCATTTTATGAAATTTATAATACGTATGGCATCATTTAACACCACATTAAGATCTGGTGATAATTTTTTAGCTACTAACGCTTCTCGATGAATGATACAATGGGTAAACATGATATGCCCATTTGTAATAGATTTAACTTTTGCTATAAATCCGGCGCGGTGTCCCTTCATCGCTGCTGCACCGTCAGAACATACACCAATACAGTTATTCCAGTCCAATCCTTCTTCTTTGAAAAATTCATTAACTTGTAAAAATATGTCTTCGCCTGTTGTATAACTTTTAATTGGCCGACAAAACAGTAAATCTTCATGTATATTGAAGGCATGGCTGTATCGAACGTAAACTAATAATTGAGCCAAATTTGTAATATCTGTCGATTCATCCAGCTGAATTGCAAATTTCGGACTTTCCTTAATTCTTTGTATAAGTTGCTGAAATTGATCACAACTAATATCTGAAATCCTTCTAGCAACTGTATCATTGGAGAGAGGAATTTTCCGCAATTCATCTGCATATTTTTTTCCATGAATAGTTTCTGTAATTTGTACTGCAGTAGGTAAAACAAGTTCTTCTCCAACTGTATATGGTTTTTTAGCTTTTGCTATTAGATATGATGCTTGGTACGACGCTAAAAGGTATTTTTCCTGAGTAAAGGCATAATTTTCTAACAAACATTTGCTTTGATTTGATACCTTCAATAAATTTTGAAAATATTCTACAGGTTTTGTTGAATAAGCAGCATGTTTGATGTTGAAATGCCTTAGTAATTTTGAAGGTTTCATGCTTTCAGCCGCCAAAGTATCATTATATAATAAACATAATGGTAGTTGTTCGTCATGTGTACCAGCAGTAAATGTAAATCCGTATTGTAAATATGATTCATTATACTTTCTCTTTTTCTTAAAAGCTGGTTCCGATTTTGGATCCATTTCTGTTTTTTTACTGCTTCCAGCTTCGGCAAGATCATTTGCATCTACACTCGTAGCTTTCCTTTTCAACCATTTATCCATATTTATGGAATAATATTCTAAAATAAATTTAAATGGTATAAAAATCAATTTAAATAATTATTAAATGAAGTTTTTTTGTGTGGAACTATGTACCAGTTTTGGCATAAGAACTATGATTTTGAAAGGTCAATTAGAATAGCTTCCTAAGCTGTGCAAGCTTTTATTCAAGACGTTATTACGGGTATTTTAGCGTGGGTTGTTCATTATTAATACTCATATTACCAAGTTATTCACCGCATAATAAAAGTAAATAAATAAATACAAAAACAAATACTTACCTTTATTTTCATATATAACAGTATATAAAACACACAAAAATAGTTAATGAGCACTTTTAGTTTGAATTACAATATTTTGAAATCGACGTGCATACAGATGTAGCCCGGCTAACGAACTTAGCGAACACGGTTCCAAATCAGTGATGCCAGAAATGAAAAAGATATGAAGGGGGGAGATGCGGGGGAACCCTACTGCGTCGACTCGGATCTTTCTAGGAAACAACGCATTCTTATTGGTTGTTGCAAAGAGCCGAGTCGACGCATAAGAGTCTCTTTTACATCCCCTACCTACATATCTTTTTTCTTTCTGGTAAGACTGTTCCAAATGAGAACATTATTCTATCATAGATTAGGCGGAGAGGAGAAACTCTGGGGATTCCCCAATATCGCACAAATTTTTGAATGTTATATTCAGGCACGTATTAAGATATTTTTATTATTTTTTTATATTTATAATAACAATTTATTTTTTAACAATTTTTAAATTAATAAAATTTTTGAAACAAAAATTAATTTGTCATCAGTTTTTTTGCGACCCCCCAAATATTTTTCGCGACCCCCTCAGGGGTCGCGACCCCCACTTTGAGAATCACTGCTGTACATAATACTCAGTCCCACACCAAGTCCTCCGCCTCGTGCATCCAGGCACACTACACGCCACTTTATTCACGTCAACGGTCCATCTGGCCGAAATTCACTTTACCATATACCCAACTTAAAATATGGTATAGTTGTTAAAATACCTAGGTACTTGGTTTAAAATATCTAAAATTATAATACTTAGAAATTTGAACTTAGAAGGTTAATTTATATATTTAAATAATAAATATAATTATACAATTAATCTATTGTTATGTACAGCACGAAAACCTGCCAAGTTCAAATTTCTAAGTATTATAATTTTAGTTATTTTAAACCATGTACCTACGTATTTTAACAACTATAGCATATTTTAAGTTGGGTGTATGGTAAAGTGAATTTCGGCCAGATGGACCGTTGACGCGAATAAAGTGGCGTGCCTTGGTGTGGTGGCGATTCTTGGGAATGCCAAATGTTTACCAGTGGATCAGGCTGTTGAAGAAAATGATTATGATTGATTTTAAAGTGCATCTAAACTTGGCATTGGGATGGATTTGAAATAATAATACTCGTATTATTTTTTCATTTTTTTTAGGCAAACAAATAGCCGATAGGAACTTGGCCCCCTTTTTAACAGGTATGTTTTTGATTAGATTTCAATACTTTTTTTTAAGAAAGCTTCCTATTTTTTCCTTTTTATGCAGCGCCCACGTCCATTCTTAGCCTTTGAAGTAATTTTGTGTTTAAAAAAATTGCAAATTTTTTTAAATTAAAATTATATTTGTTTATATATTAAATATAAAAATTTTATTTGTTCTTTTATTTTATAGTTCTGAATTTCCAACTTGTATTGAATAATAAATAATTAGAACTATTAATATTAATTGAAAATTATATAGAAACTGTTAAGTTATAACAATAAAAATAAACAAACTAATTAATTTAAATTATAAAGTAAAATGGTTTAACACTATTATATATATTTATAATTTACACCTAACGCTACTTGTATATGTAAAATGTTACTTCCGGTAGTCAGATCATGATGAAATTTGGTATCTGAATTTTTTCATATTTTTAAATCTATATACAAAATATGAAGCAAATATCTCGAAGCAAACTGGTACTTTACTTGAAAGGTAAACGCAACCAGTGTAGGTAAAGTACCACTTCCGGTTAACCGATTTTGACGAAATTTTAAAAGAAATCTACAAACTGTGAATAATATCGGTGTACCAAATTTCGAAGTCCTAGCTTGATTAGTTTCTGACAAAATCATTGAATTCGTTAAAATCGCATTGATATTCGAGCTTGACCGATTTCTTAAATTTCTTAATTTTTTGTTAACCTACATATAACACATGACCTGTATGCCAAATTTCATATTTTGGACAATTGGAAATACCTTAAGAATTTTGTTGACCAATCAGTGAATCAGTGCCAAAATAAGCTATTTTAACAGGGTCATATTTCAGGATCTACTGAAGCTATAACTATGAAATTTGGCATACTGCTTTAGTTCTAGTATATGACTACGTAGATAAAATTTTATCTCTGTACTTGCAATAGGCACTGAGATACAGGGGGGGTCAAAAGTGACTCCAAACCATTCGTGTAAATATACTTACGGCATGCGCGCGGCCTGTTGCTGAAACTTAGCCGGCGCACTGCCGGTGCGCTTAGATAAATTACTTAATTAAAATTCTAATATAAAATTATTCTTACGACTAAAGAAAATATTTAAATTAAAATAAAATTAATTTAAATTCTGGTTTTTTCCCTTTTTTACCGACCGACGATAGTAAGGGAGGTATTGTTTTCACACCAAATTTCACATGTGGAGATTTTTACATATCTCCACGAATCATGCATTTTCTTAACAGAAAAAAGTATTTTTAGCATGATGTCTGTCCGTCCGCCCGTCTGTCCGTCCGTCCGTATAGATGTGTACAGCCTGAACGACTCAACGGATTTTGATGAAATTTGGTATATTTACTTAATGCATCAGTGGGATGAATTGATCAACTTTTGGTGCAAATCCGGAAACCGGAAGTGGTAGTATTAGCGATCGACGATAGGAAGAGAAGGGTTATTTTCACACCAAATTTCACATGAGATTTTTTACATATCACCACGAATCATGCACTTTGTGGTGGTTTTATTCTCGAGAAAAATCATCTTTATTAGGTTTTTCTTAATTTAAAATTATATGACGTCATCCAGCCATTCATGACGTCACAGCCTGGTATTACATATATATTATAAATAAAATAAAAATAAAACTATTTATGTTATATCCATATCTGGTTTTTATTACATTAATAGATATATTAAAATTATTTGAAATTATTTCTGTAGCTGGAAATTAATTTATTTCAAACCGTCGGTCGGTTCGGACCTGGCCACAGGTTAACTTATTTATACTCAAATTTATTCGCAACATTTTTCTCTCGTATAAAAAACCATTACAATATATCTAGCGAAAAGCGCTCATAACTTTTTATACTATCTAGCTTTTTTCTATGAATTTATAATGATAGTCCGCCAAAGTTAAAATTACACATTCCGTGGTCCATCAAGTTCTAAGGTTTGACAACTTCTTGTAAGAATCGGATTTAAATTCTCGAGGCCTACTTTTCAAACGAATTGCAACCCCGTGCGTTTTACAACTTTACTGTACCCTTGTTGGACCAGGACCGGAAATCTATTGTTTCAAGAGTCCTACATTCAGACAAACGACAATTCGACAAGATAGAGATTTGACTTTTTTCGGCTAATCAGATCATCTGTGAATATTCAACATGCTTCTATCTTGCGATTGTGACAATTGGATGAATTGGAATTAAGGGACATTTGTTTCAAAGAAGGTAATTTGGAGTTTCCAGTCTGCTGTCCAGATTTCGTTCCTTTTTCGTTGACCATTTGATAACTGATGCTCCTAGAAAAGATCAAAACTTAAGAACTATGCTTGTCGTTCGCTTTAGCCTGAATAACGCATAAAAAATGAAGTTATGTTGCAGAACCCTGTATCATAATAATATTGTATAATAAACATTAACAAAAGAATGAAACATTTTGTATTAATTATCTCTCATAATAAATAAGTACTTTCATCTGTTTGATTTAATTTTAATCACTAGAACATTACAAACATTTTAATTAAATTAGATATCTTAGCGTGAACCTTAATTAATATATATCTATATGTTAATTTGCAATTAATCAATCTTTTGAATTAATTAGATAAGATTTATTATGAAGGTTACATTTTGTTAAAAAATGTTGTTTTTATCTTGTTCTGTTTCTTATCCCTATAAATTAATAATATTAAATAATATATATATATATATATAAACATTCTTTTGACTATAAAACTGGATTAACAAGAAAAAATGCAACTAAGAATAATTATTTTTAAGGAATTTTTTTTTAATTCCAGTTGTTTATATATAGAGGGAACTGCTGAATTTATTTAATCTATGCTCTTGTGTGAGTAATGTTTCCATATTCTTATCCCTATAAATTAATAACATTCTTGTTCTTACAAAACTGGATTCAAGAGAGGAAAAAGCAACTAAAAATAATGCTTTTCAAGGAATTTTTTTAGTTCCAGATCTTTATATATAGAGGGAACTGCTGATTTTATTTAAATTATATTCTTGTATAATGTTTCCATTAAAACAATCTGTAGTGATCTGTATAATTTTTCATGTTGCTTTTTCAGCTATCATAGGTATGAATATATATTAGTATAAATTTTCAATAATATTTAATATAATAAATATATTTTAATTTAGAACTATTGAAATATTTGTATCAGGGCTGAGAAAGATCATGATATTTTTATATTTAAATTCAAAGGTATTTTCGGACTTGGATTTAAATGCTTCTTTTTTTGGTAACAATCCAGAACCGAAAGTCCTGGATAAGATCGAATCTTTGAATTTAATTCTGTCCACATCTCTGATTTGAACTGTACATAATTTTTTCAAAAAGTTATTTTAAATTAATAAAATAAGTGATTTTATATAGGATTATGAATTTGGTGTATTTCATCATTTTTGAAAATTTCATCATATTTTGTAACAAACTCATTGATAATTAATTAATGATTGAATAATACAATAAAGTAGAGAACCCAATGTCTTCCTCAAATCTAGTTATACTCTTAATAATATTAAGAATAAAAAATTAAATGTTTTTAATATTCGACTTGAATAAATTTGTATAATAGTTTTTTAATCTTTTAGAGAAATATGCTGGAAGGATATGTAACTTAAAAGAAGAGAAAGGTTTGAATGAATGTTTACAAAAAGCAATTCAGCATCTTTTTGATAATTATCCGAAAGGTGAGTTTAAAAATATATAATAAATATTCATTATTAGTTTTTCATCTGAGTTTATAAAATAATTATTAAATTAATTAATTATATCTTTAAAGATAAATTAAATATATTTACAAAAAAGGAATTTGTTCTCATTTGATTTTATGCTTTGATATTGTTAATTGTGAAAATCATTTTTATATACCTATTAATTTGAAAATTTGAAGATTACATGTGGTCAGAATTTACATCCAGAATGTTATGTTTAAAAATTGATTTTATTTAATAAACAATAAAAAATAAAAATAATATGAAAAACGATAAATATGATTATTTGTACAAAATTTAAGAGTAATCTGTGATACAAAAGATTAAAGAGGCTGATATGAAGATTTAAGTTATGTAAAGTAAAATTAAACTTAAAATTATAAAATTTAATAAAATTAATATTTATTGAAAAAGTCGGTGGTTAATAAATATTTTTCCTTTAAGTGCATTTCCGTTGATATGCTTTTATTAGAAACATTATTTTACCCAAATCGACTTCTGAAATTTGAAATAGAAATTAATCACAAATCAATAAATAAATTTGATACTTAACTTATTAATTTATTATTTAATATCATTCACATTGTAAATGTATTAATTTATTGAAATGATTGATTTAAAGGCAGCAAAGAAATTGGACTTATAAGTTTAGATCCTTTAGAAATTTCTCATATCGTTATGAATGAGAACAGAGGAGGACCAACTCAATTCAAGTTAGAATTAATCAATGGAAAACAACATTATATTCCAGAATCTCTTATAAAAGATGTAGAGTAAGTTTTTAACTAAAATATCTATTCTTCTATATATTTTTTTATTATATTTCAAAAAATAAATATTTAATATTTTAGATATGATATCAAAAATGGACATTTAAAATTTATAATGGATATTCCATTAACCTTATTCGAAGGGACATACAAAATGGCTGGAAAAATATTGGCTCTTCCTATTAGTGGAAATGGAGATGCTTCTATTAAAATTAGTAAGTGTTTGCTAATCTTGGATTTATTTTGACTTTTGTATTATTATTTTTTTAATTATGTTTTTTAGCAAAAGTTTTGTTAGATATTCAAATGGATTTGCAAGATAAGAATGGTAAAGATAATAAAAAATATATTGAGCCAAAGAATATTATAAGTAATATTACTGTAGGAAAAGCAAGTTTTAATTTTAATAATTTATTTGGAAATAAAGATCTTAGTGATAATATGAATAAATTTTTAAATGAGAATGACAAAGAAGTGGTAGATGATGTTAAAATTGAGATAGAGTCGATGTATAATAAAATATTAGAAAGTATTGTGAAAAGTGTATTTAGATCTAAACCAGCTGAAGAATTTGTTGTTTTGTAATTCAATATATATATATATATATTTAATAAATGTAATTAATTTTCTTCACTTGAATAATTACTAATAATAATAATTTGCAATTTTTCAATGTTTTGTGTTTTATTTCTTTTAAATTATATTTCCGTTCAATTAGATTTTCGTTTTCTAGCTTTACTCCAATATTGTCCTTCTTACCATCTTCCTCTAATTTTCTTTCAATATTATTATGTTTCATATATTGGTTATAAATCAATATATTTATCCTTTTTACAGCAGTATAATTAAGAAAAGTAAAGTACTTTTTTAATAGTTATAAAAATAATAATAAAAAAAAATGAAAATTCATTTTTTTTAATTAAATGATTACTGTGATAATTCCTCCATTCTCTCGGCGCGTGCGTGCCAATTTGTTTATAAATTCCGATAAATAATGAAAAATTGAAAAAAAATTAACTAATTTAATTATTATTAAACAAATTAATAGAATATTATTATTATTAGAAAATATGTATTATATTAATATATTAAAATATTAATGTGATATTAATTATTATTGTTATCTTTATCTATATCTATCTATATATATAATATATATAAAGGTTTTTGAATTACCATTGTTCAGAATCCAAAATGTCTGACTGTCCGGAAAATTGTGACTTTAAAGACTCTAAATTGGCTGAACCGATTATTATGAAATTATATCACAAGATTCTTATATACACACCTCTATTTGAACTTAGGCTATATATTATAACAATATCTATTCAATAACTGCAGAAATTAATCTTTAAAAATTTATATAATATTCCATATAGTCATTCAGTGCCTCTGGTTACTCAGAGAATAAGTTGATTCATTTCCGACAGTGAATATAAAATTAATGTGGGAATTGAAACTTTTTCCCAAACAACGCTTGAGACGATAGGGACTTTGTTTCCCTCCCTATATTATGTCCGGGCTTGGCTCTACGACAGCCAGACGGAAGGGCGTCGATTCTCATTAATAATTAATATTTCTAGCAATTCCCATACAAAAATGTTTATAATATTAAAATTTTTATTCTAATTTCTAATATTCAAATATCATTTCAATTATTTAATTTATTATAAAAGTTGTCGTTTTGATTTAATAAAATATTTAGATCATATTTATCATAATTTATTAATTATTTATTATTATTTTATTTGAATATTTCTTCTTTCTATTTAAATGAAAAGTGTATAAATTTTATCCAAATTTGACTAAATTATGTTATCTTTGTTTTTGTTTAATTACTCAATTATTAATTACTACTATATTTAAAGAGAAAAAATGATTTATTGGTTATATAAAAATTAAAATATATTTATTTGACAAATTATATGAAGGAGTTGTTTTAAATTTTTGTCTTTTAAAATTTGTTTTAAATCAAAATTTTCTTTGTATTCTATTACAAAGTTTATGAGAAATGTATGGTGTGAGCTTCGGTCAAGTGCGGACGTGTCTTGTCTCTCTCTCCTACTTGGACTCGACTTTAACCTCGGTGAGTTAAAATTTTGAATTACCAAAAAAAAAAAAAATGAATATAAACGAATTAAAAAAATTATACTAAATGAATTGAAGGACGAATTTATCCAAGAATTAAATGGGAATAATCAAATGTTTAGAAAGAAAATACGCGAATTAATTGAAAACAAAACTCAGACATTGAATATTAAATTGAATAAAAACGAAATTTCGGGTGTTTTAGACCAAAACTTCCCAAATAAAACAAATAATAATCTAGACAAATATAATTTTAACAACTATAACAATAAAAACGATCATAACAATTTCAACAAATTTAAATATAATTCTAAAAATAAAATAGATTATATTATCTCTAAAATAACAAATTTATTACTAAAAATAAAATAAATAATAATGGGAAATTAAAATGTAAATTAATAAATATAAATATGAAAATCTAAATGATAAAAATAAATTTAAACTTGTAACGGATGTATATTTATTATATATATATATGACAAAGTCACCCCAGGCGCTGTTGCATGACTGAATGGCAACGTCTAGGGGATTCCGACGACGGTTGGTGACTTGGCATTATATAGATAGTTGGATTCCAGCGTTCTTTGTGTAAAGACGTGTTATCTTGTCTCCACGTTCTTTACATAAAGACGTGTTTTGATGATCCTCCATGTTGGATGGATCTTTTTGTGACTCCCATGGTGGAGAAGTAATATAATATTTCTTATAACTTATAATTATACATTTTCTTTTAAACAACCGTTTTTTCAATTTAACTTAAACTACATCCTTATTGACCAGTCTCTCTAAAATCTGCTTTACCTCTGAGTATAGCATGGCGCCCATTTAACCTTCATCTCCGCTGGACCACTGGAGGAAAGGCAGGTTGTTCTCTGCAGCTGCGGGTAATATTTTCCCCCTTCAAGAAGATATCCACCTGTTTACCTGTGGAGACCTTAAACTCCTTTTTTCCCTCTCCACATAAGATCCATTTTTCCCTCTCCCATTTCCCCTCTTCTCTCTTCTATCACATTTTCCCTCCCTTCTCTCCCCCTTCTTCCATCCTCCTTGTAAGGGGCCTGTTGGCATCCACTGTGGGCCTCCCCCCTTACAAATTGACGCCCAACGTCGAGGCCTGTTTTCCCCACCCCTGTGAAGGCAATAAGTGATATTAGTGCAAATAATTTGTGAATATTAATCAACCATATGGTGACACTCGTCCTAAGGAACAACCACACTTAAGTACATTTATATATATTTTTTTTTTTTTTCTCTTTTGGTTTTAAAACCTATGATTTTTTTTTATTTTTCTTTCTATTATTTATACTTTGTTTGAGAATTGAATTTTTTTTTCTCTCTTTCTCAGTTACATTGACATTGTATTATTATTATTATTATTTTTTATTTTTACTTTCATTGTATTTATTTATTATTTAGTTATTAGGATTTATATTTAATTTAATATTCAATTTATATTTTTATTTTTATATTATAGTTTTTTTCATACAATTAATTAATTATTATAATTAGTAGTATATTGTGGTATATAATTTATTGTTAAGAAATGGCTTTCCTCACTAGAGCACGTAAGGAGGATTTAATAGTTTTGGCTGATGAATTGGGCATTGAAATTAATAATTCAATGAAAATTATTCAAATTAAAGATGCTATATTAGCACATGATGATTTTGATGATGAGATAGCTCAGGGTATCCTCAATTCTATTGTAGAACAGAGAGTTGAAAGGCTAGAGTTAGAAAAAATTAGACTTAACTCACCTCATCACAACCCTCCACCTGTAGGAGCCCCCTTTCCCCAAATAGATTTAGCCAATCGCCTCCCAAAACTTAATAAAAATGATGATATTAATTCATACTTAATGGTCTTTGAAAGACAGATGAATTTTTTTAAAATACCTCAAGAAAATTGGGTATCTTATTTATCTACAACCCTCCCTTTAGACCTAGTAAGGTTGTTATATAGAGAATCGGATAAAAATTTAATGGATTTTAATTATATTAAAACCCTTTTGATGCAAAGATTTAAAATCACTAAAGAAAAGATGCGTCAATTATTTTACAACAGTAAAAAATGTCCCACTCACAGGTGGACTGATTTCTATCATAGCTTATTGGTTCATTTTGAATCATGGATAAAGGAATTGAATATCAATAACTTCGAGGCATTAAAGGATTTAATTATTACAAATCAATTAAAAACTCACGTGTCATCACAATGTCGTGAGCACTTTTTAGATGAATGGGAAACATTAAATAAGCCTCTTGAATTAATAAAAAAACTTGAAAATTATGACAACCTCCGAAATACGGATGGCAAAATTGTAAATAAAGTAGCCCCCCGTGGCACTGATACCGTTTCTATGGAGAAACCTTTTAAAAATGTAAAAAAATGTTATGGATGTGGGAAAATAGGTACTATTAAGCCCAAATGCACTGATTGCAATCCCCAATTAAAAACTAATAAAGTAGATCCTACTTTTAATTTTAGTAATACTATCAAAATATCTTCAAATGAACAAAAAGGATTTCTCCCTCTCCTCCCCATTCAAATAGGCGATGCCACGGGTACGGCATGTGCTGACTCTGGTGCCTCTCATTCCATAGGGAGTGAAAAATTATATAATATTTTAAAAAATAAAAATGTTACATTTTATAATAAATCAGTAACTATTAGTTTAGCTGATGGCTCTAGCCAAGAGCATCAAGTAGATTTAATTGAATTACCTATAAATATTAAAAATAAAATAGTGCCCACCAGGCTGATGTTTTTTCAAAATCAAAAAATCCCCAGAACCTTATTGGGAAATGATTTTTTAAAACAAGCAAGATTAATTATTGATCTTTGTTCAAACCAATGGTATTTTAATAATAGAATGAAATTAAAATACCCCTTTGAGAAAGAGGAACCCCTTTTCACCTCTGAACCTCTTAAAATTCATTATTTATCGAATATTTTAATTACTAACAAAATGTTAAACGTCTCCCAAAAGCAGAAATCGAATCCCTTATTGAAGGAATCCAATAATATCTTTACTGCAGGGGGAGAGCCTACACCTTTTGGTGAGCACATAAATGGACAGGTGATTTACAATGACAACTTCGTCCCAGAAATCACCCCTTATCTAAAGAGATTCGCAAATAATTTGAAAGTTATAAATGAAAGAATCGAATCTAAGCAATTAAAAAATAAGAATTACAATGATAAAAAACACCAACAAGGTCCTATTTATAAATTAAATGACAAAGTATGGGTTAATACTCATTATTTGAGTGATAAGAAAAAAGGCATCACTGCCAAATTTGCTCCAAAGAGAGATGGGCCCTATAAAATAATAAAAATTGTTTCTCCCGTATCATACACTGTGGCAGCACTAGATGATCCTAATACCCCTTTAGGTACCTATCATACTTCTATGTTGACCCCATGTCGTTTAGATAATATAAACCCAATTAGAACAATTAAAAAGAGAGGTCGACCTCGAAAGGGTGACTCTAATTAATTATTAAGATTATTGTATATTTTTCTTTGATTTTTGTGAACTTTTTTATATTATTAATTGTTTAATTAATTATTAAGATTATTGTATATTTTTCTTTGATTTTTGTGAACTTTTTTTTTATATTATTAATTGTTTAATTAAGTATTAAGATTATTATGTGTTTTTCTTAAATTTTTGTGAACTTATGTATTATCCATTTTTTTTAATTAAGTATTAAGAATTATTATATCCTTTTCTTTAATCTTTATGAATTATTTTGTTGTATTATTAAATATTGTTTTTCGCTTTTCTCTTTTTCTGACTCCTTCGTTGGGACTTCTTCAGGAGTCAGAGGGGGAGGATGTAACGGATGTATATTTATTATATATATATATGACAAAGTCACCCCAGGCGCTGTTGCATGACTGAATGGCAACGTCTAGGGGATTCCGACGACGGTTGGTGACTTGGCATTATATAGACAGTCAGATGCTAACCTTCTTTGTGTAAAGACGTGTTATCCTGTCTCCGCGTTCTTTATGTAAAGACGTGTTTTGATGATCCTCCATGTTGGATGGATCCTTTGTGACTCCCATGGTGGAGAAGTAATATAATATTTCTTATAATTATACATTTTCTTTGACTCCCATGGTGGAGAAGTAATATAATATTTCTTATAATTATACATTTTCTTTGACTCCCATGGTGGAGAAGTAATATAATATTTCTTATAATTATACATTTTCTTTTAAACAACCGTTTTTCAATTTAACTTAAACTACATCCTTATTGACCAGTCTCATTAAATCTGCTTTACCCCTGAGTATAGCATGGCGCCCAAGTAATCTCATCTCTGCTGGACCATTGGAGGAAAGGTAGTTTGTTCTCTGCAGCTGCGGGTAATATTTTCCCCCTTCAAGAAGATATCCACCTGCCTACCTGTGGAGACCTTAAACTCTTTTTTTCCCTCTCCACATAAGATCCATTTTTTCCCTCTCCCATTTCCCCTCTTCTCTCTTCTATCACATTTTCCCTCCCTTCTCTCCCCCTTCTTCCCTCCTCCTTGTAAGGGGCCTGTTGGCATCCACTGTGGGCCTCCCCCCTTACAAACTTAAAAATAACTATAAATTAACTCTACCGAAAGCAGATCTTAAAAATTATAATGATAAAATTATTTAAAAATTTATTGAACCTCATTCATCTATTAAAAAAATAAAAAAACGAATTATTAAAACATAACAGGCGTTACCAGATTGCAAACTCGATTTAAATTCTCGAATATTATTATTGTTCGTGATTACATTAAATTTTTCTACATTTTCAATTTCTACATTTTGTATATTAAGTTTTGTATGTTACTAAATATTTTATCTTTCATTATTTATTTCAAACCCCATCTCTTATCCTGCCTCGATTAATTTTTTAGGCTACTTTAAATGTTATTAAATTATTTAATATAAAATGTCTGATTTCCTATAAAAACAAAGTGAAGAAAACTTGGAAGAAAAACAGATGTTCCCTTATTAAAAATAAAATTAATAATTCAACCAAAGAAATCAAAAAGCTTATTTCCCTTAACAAAAATAAAAAATATTCAAAACTACCTTAAAAAGCTCACTCAAACCAAATCTACCAACTACAGCCTCTAGAAACTCACCAAAAAATTTAACATCCATTCCAAACATATTCCTCCCCTAAGACTCTTATCAGGTGAATGGGCCCGTTCTGAGATTGGGAAAAGTCTGATTGTTTCTCAAGACACTTAGCTGAAGTATTTATCCCTCATCCTTCCAATTCCGTCTGTCCTAGTGACTTTCAGGTTCAAGTTATCCCTTCTGAACTGAATTCGAATATCCATCTGTATATAATAATATAAAAAAAAAGGATTACGGGCAAAATGCTGGGGGAGGTTCCTGATTGTCCAATTCTTTTCTTAAGTAATTTTTTCGATGCCATCGTGAAAATTGGACATTGTCCTTCCTCTTGGAAAATAGCCAAGATAATTATGGTTCCCAAACCTAGTAAGCAGCTAGAGCAGAGGTCGGTTTTCAATAACCGGGCACATTTCTGAAATAATATAACAGGGGTGGGCACTCTTGGTGGTACTTAGAGCCATATTGAAAAAATTGAAAAAAAAATCGAAAATGTTTAAGAGCCTGAATGCATTGAAAAATCGAAAATGTTGCCTTTTTTAAATTAATATTATACTTAGTAATTTGAATGTGGGCACTTGAAAATGGCTTCGCGGGCACCAGGTTGCCGAACCCTGCGCCAGAGGATGCAGGATCTTATAGATGCAATTTTGCATAGAAATCGGTTCACCCAATTTTGAGTCTATAACGTCACAATTTCCGGACATGCAGACAGACAGACATGAAAAATTCTCTAAAATCACTTTTGGGTTCTAGAGGTCATGAAACGCGAAGATGTATATATAATATTTATAAAAATATATAAAAAAAATACTTTTATTAATAAGATATATGCTACGGCCAAAGCCTGAAGTTTCGCCACTTTCCGAATTTGCCGGCCAACCGAGTAGAGGAGGCGTTAAAGATATGGGTCCGGAGAGATATCTTGGGAGCTGAAAATGACTAACAGGGAGGTGCTGGAGAGAGCCAGTAATGAACTAGAGCTACCTGGGTCATTTTCTGAGAGGAAACAAGTACACACTACTACAACTAATCTTAAAGGGGAAAATCGATATCTTGTCCAAGGTGGTCTGAGCAGCTAGTAACTTATATAATTTCATTTAAATAGAAATGATAAATTGATAAAATTAGCACATCGAATATTTATAAAAATTTAATAAAAGTATACTTTATTTTCATTTGTTTGCAATTTTTTTTAATTTAGTGCTTGAAAAAAGAAAATAGAGCAAAAGGAAAACAAAAAAAAATTGAAATTTATATTTAAATTTTAATTCATTTCAATTTAAGTTATATACATAATGTTTTCACTCAAATGAGTCACTTCTGAATCACTTAATAGAAGAGTAAAAAATATGAAGGAACACTGAAGAAAAGTATTTCTCGTCCAATTTCCTTCGTGAATTACATTCTCTGGTAAATAATATTTTGGATGAATGCTAAAAGAAAATTCATTTTCATAGAGAAATGAAGATTTAATAACAGTGCTTTCTAGAAAACTTTCTTATTAAATATATACGTATATATATCCGGATTAAAGCATTTTTTTAATAAAAATAAATAATTTAAAAAGTATAAGAAGTTTAATTAGAATACTGCTATGTGATCTACTTCGAAATATAGATCTCAATTCTTGTGAACATATACTTGAAAATCCTCCAAACTATCTATTATTGCTAATTTATGATTAGGAAAAATATTTAAAAAAAGTATTTCAAATTAGGACAAGTTCACTTATTTTAGAATTTAAAATAAAAAAATTTAAATTAAAAAATTTTAAACTATAAGAAAAAGTAACTTCCAATTTGATAAAAATAAATCAAATTTCATTATATAATGATTTAAATGATATTGATATTGAAATACATTATCTTAGCTTAAAAATTAATATCATAGAATTACAATATAAAAAAAATATTGATGTTTGCCGATGAGTGTTTTTTTTTAGATAATTATTACTTTAAATAATGGAAAGGAATATAAAACAAATAGTATATATATATATATATTTATGTACAACCACGTGTACTAGTAAATTACCTTGAGTTTGTCATTGAATCTAAAAAATATTTAATACCAAGAATCTATGACTCGTGTTTGAATTATTTTTTGAATATTAAAATCAGCAGTGCAGTAATTTCATATGAATAAGTTAATAAAGATAATATCTATTTTTGTAGACATAAAATAAAAACTATAACTTTACATAGATTATGGATATTTTTTGTTTAATTTATTTTCCATTTGACTATAAAATAATTGTTAATTATACTTTTTTGAAAAATTGTCTAAAATATTTTGAAGAAGAGGTGAAAATTAATAAAGTTTATAATATATATCTATATTATTATTTTGTTTGGGACTAAAAGGCATTTCAGAAACAAAAGTCATTTAATCCATTGATTAGTCATCATCCATCATTTATCCCAAAACGATTTTTTTCGTATCATAGATGTCCCATCAAGAAAAATAAACCAGCCTTCGCTGACCCATCCAAACAAAGAGAGAAATTAATCATCACCGATTCTATTGTGATAAGTTCAGTGTTCCCCGGAGAAAAATTCTTGATTTTTATTTTCTCCTACTTTTTCATCTACTCATGGAAGTTTCAGGACTTCAATAAATGATTTTGTCTAAATATAATGATTTATAGAATATATTATAAAATGAAGCAGGGGCGTAGCGTGATCTATTATGTAGGGGGTCCTGGGGTCTCGTCCGGAAAATATTTTGACAAAATAAGTTATTTATTCATAACAATTACGTATAACTTTTATGTAATTTAAGGATGTTTTTTTACTTTTGGGTTCTCAGTTACAAAACTAATCACTTTTAAATTAATTTATTTTTTGCACAATGTTTGGAGGAGGGGGCAAGTGCCCCCTTTCGGCCCGACGCCACTGATATGAAGAATAGACTAGAAGAATAAATAATTAATTATTACAAAATATAAATTATATATCATACTAAATAACAAATAAGTAATAAATAGTTCAAATAAATAATGAAGATTAAATTCAGTTTAATAATTTAATCTTGTCTATAAATTTGAACAAATTCTCAAAATTTTTAGCATCTTATCGTAAATTTTTAATATTTATGTTTTCTATTTTAACAGGCATTCGACAGGGACATGATATACGTTGACTCACAAATCACAAATTGAGAACCAAAAGGGGCGACCTGATCAAATTTTTTAAATTTTTCTAAAGAAATAATTTAAAATAAGATAGTTTTCATCCTTATTCTTCATTCGTTTATTCTAATTCAAATTGAAGGTTAAATATTTTTTAAAATGTTTATCCTTAATAAAATTCTTTATAACAATAATAAGTTTTGTTTAATTGATTCAGAAAAAAAAAATTACTATTTGTTTTTCAAGGAAAGTTTTTTTCATTAATTATAGCAACTTTATATAAAGGGAGTACGGATTGTGTTTAAATTATAGTCTTGCAAAATGTTCTCACTAAAACATTCTGTGATATTCTTTGTTATTTTTAATCTTGCTTTTTCAGCGATCATAGGTTCGTTAAGAATATTATTTGATCGATTAAAAGATCTTTGGGATTTTTCATTTTAATTTCCATTATTTTTAAATTATTGATATATATTTTATTATAATTTATTTTAAAACCTGCAAAAGGGGTTGAAAAGGAGAAAAATTTTGGGTTTTAACAAATATGATAATTTCATTTTTTCACACCAAATTTCACATGAGGAGATTTTTACATATCTCCACGAATCATGCATTTTCTTAACAGAAAAAAGTATTTTTAGCATGATGTCTGTCCGTCCGGCCGTATAGATGTGTACAGATTGAACGGCTCAACGGATTTTGATGAAATTTGGTATATTTACTTAATGCATCAGTGGGATGAATTAATCAACTTTTGGTGCAAATCCGGAAACCGGAAGTGGTAGTATTAGCGATCGACGATAGGAAGGGAAAGGTTATTTTCACACCAAATTTCACATGAGGAGATTTTTTACATATCACCACAAATCATGCACTTTGTATTGGTTTTATTCTCGAGAAAAATCATCTTTATTAGTTTTTTCTTAATTTAAAATTATATGACGTCATCCAGCCATTCATGACGTCACAGCCTGGTCTTACATATATATATTGTAAATAAAATAAAATTAAAAATATTTATGTTATATCTATATCTGTTTTTTATTACATTAATAGATATATTAAAATTATTTGAAATTGTTTCTGTAGCTGGAAATTAATTTACTTCAAACAGTCGGTCGGTTCGGACCTGGCCACAGGTCAACTTATTTAAATAGTAGTTTGATTTCAAACTAAAACTGGTGGTTTATCTCATGAAAACCAGTATGTTTATTTTTGGAATGATAAATAACTTCATTTTCATAATTTTTACCGACCGACGATAGTAAGGGAGGTATTGTTTTCACACCAAATTTCACATGTGGAGATTTTTACATATCTCCACGAATCATGCATTTTCTTAACAGAAAAAAGTATTTTTAGCATGATGTCTGTCCGTCCGGCCGTCCGTCCGTATAGATGTGTACAGCCTGAACGGCTCAACGGATTTTGATGAAATTTGGTATATTTGCTTAATGCATCAGTGGGATGAATTGATCAACTTTTGGTGTAAATCCGGAAACCGGAAGAGGTAGTATTAGCGATCGACGATAGGAAGGGAAGGGTTATTTTCGCACCAAATTTCACATAAGGAGATTTTTTACATATCACCACGAATCATGGACTTTGTATTGGTTTTATTTTCGAGAAAAATCATTTTTATTAGTTTTTTTCTTAATTTAAAATTATATGACGTCATCCAGCCATTCATGACGTCACAGCCTGGTCTTACATATATATTATAAATAAAATAAAATTAAAAATATCTGTTTTTAATTACATTAATAGATATATTAAAATTATTTGAAATTGTTTCTGTAGCTAGAAATTAATTTATTTCAAACCGTCGGTCGGTTCGGACCTGGCCACAGGTCAACTTATTGTATTTTAATTTATGTATTTTTTAAAATATTGTTTCAATTTTTTAGAGAAATATGCAGGAAGAATTTGTAACTTAAAAGAAGAGAAAGGTGTGAATGAATGTTTACAAAAAGCAATTCAACATATTCTAGATAATTATCCGAAAGGTGAGTATTAGATATAATCATTTAATCTTATTTAAAGTTCAAATCGTAAATATAATGTAAAAAAATTAAATAAGATTCAATCGTTAAAAGTTTATTTTTAATAATAAATGGTTAACTACTATTGGCAACCAAAGAAGAAAAAAATGTCACTATTTATTAGAGTAAATTTAAACGGAAATTAATTTTTATTTAAGTTTGAAAATTATTAAATAAAATATGAAAATAATGCTTTGAATTAACAGATTGGACTTGAAAAAATCAATAGAAATATATTATTTAATTAATAAACTTCAATTTATGTATGAATAATGAATATAATTATTAGGTACTGGTATCATTTAGTCCTTCCCTCGATGGATTGGAAAAAAAATACCAATGCGTACCTTAGATTATCCTGATTTAATTTTGATATGATATATTTTATGGAAATTTCGTGTTTACGGGAGAAAAATATAAATATTGTATATAAATTGGGGGTGGGAGCCATGTTTTGACAGTTATAGTATGACTTATGATCGCAAAAGGGCGAGACCTTCACCTTGCCCAGTAGATACCGTAATTAAATACAATTTGAATTTAAATATATATTAATTGCAAAATTTCCCTAAATATTTATAAATGTTTTTTTATTTATTTTTAATATTAAAAAATATTTAATTTAAGATTAATTATATATAAAAAGATCAACCTTCAAATAGATTCAAACTTTTATTTTCTTAGATTAGATTATAATTAAATATTATTTATATTATTTAATAATTATTATTTTTCTATTTATTAAGGATGTCTCTTAAAAAATTGTAATTAACATTCAGCATTCTTTTGGTGTTTCTTTATAAATATATAACAGTAAAATTAATTATTTACGCATTAAAGGGTCCTTTATTTTATAATTAAATAGAAAAATTCGGTTTATTTTATTTTAGAAATAGTTAGATTTATACTAAAGTCATTTCAACGCTTTTTCGGTTTTTTAAATTCGGTTTATTTTATTTTAAAAAAAGTTAAATTCATACTAAAGTCATTCAAAAAAATTATTTTAATTGCGCTATCTATTGGGCAAAGCAAACACAATGGTGAAGGCCGCGCCATCTCTTGACCTAAAGCCAAGCTTGGTTGAAGGCCTCGCCCTCTTGGGGACAATCATTTCTATCTCGGAACCATGGATGTAAATAATTACCTTAAAAATTATTACTTTGTGTGTAATTAATTATATCAAATTAAAAATACAAAATTTTTAAATATAACTAATTTACCTTGGTTGAAATATTTCAATAATTATACGAAGGCAGGTCAATAAGTCCGTGACTTTTTGAATGAAACACAGGTTTTTACTTTCCCGCATACTTCGTATAAGGGAAGTATTGGAATCGTCAAAAATTTCGACTTCGAGATTTCGATAGATCTTGACGTTTTAGACCTCCCTGAGTCGGAAAATACCATTTTTCGAATTATGTCTGTGTGTGTGTATGTATGTATGTATGTATGTATGTATGTATGTATGTATGTATGTATGTATGTATGTAATGTCTGTAAGCAAATTTACTCAAAAACTAATCAAGCTAGGACTTCGAAATTTGGTACACCGATATTATTCACAGTTTGTAGATTTCTATCAAAATTTCGTCAAAATCGGTTAACCGGAAGTGGTACTTTACCTACACTGGTTGCGTTTACCTTTCAAGTAAAGTACCAGTTTGCTTCGAGATATTTGCTTCATATTTTGTATATAGATTTAAAAATATGAAAAAAATTGAGATACCAAATTTCATCATGATCTGACTACCGGAAGTGACATTTTAACTATACAAGTAGCGTTTCTATTTTACCGACCGACGATAGTAAGGGAGGTATTGTTTTCACACCAAATTTCACCTATGGATATTTTTAGGTACATATCTCCACGAATCATGCATTTTCTTAACAGAAAATAGTATTTTTAGCATGATGTCTGTCCGTTCGTCCGTATAGATGTGTACAGCCTGAACGGCTCAACGGATTTTGATGAAATTTGGTATATTTACTTAATACATCAGTAGGATGAATTGATCAACTTTTGGTGCAAATCCGGAAACCGGAAGTGCTAGTATTGCCGATCGAAGAGAGGAAGTGAAGGGTTATTTTCATATCAAATTTCACGTGAGGACATATCTCCACGTGTTATGCACTTTGTATTGGTTTTATCCTCGAGAAAAATCATCTTCATTAGTTTTTTCTTAATTTAAAATTATATGACGTCACCCAGCACTTCATGACATCACAGCCAGCCCTTATATATTATAAATAAAATAAAATTAAAAATATTTATATTATATCCATATCTGTTTTTTTACATTTAAAATATCGGTTAACCGGAAGTAGCACTTTATTCTATATATATATATATATATATATAAATGTTACCAAATATCAAATTTGACACCAATAAACTAATACGAACTGGCTCTTTATCTATACCAAATTTACACATTCTAAATATTCATTCACAACTCTTTATACCTATTTATATGCGGGAAAGTCTAGGGGAGGACACTCCCGCTTATTTATTAAAAAATTATTTTATTTTTCAACCTAGTCTCCCTTGAGCTCTATTCACGTCGTCATCCCTTCGTTACTTTTTTTACCCCTTCCAAAAAATAAGTTTTGTCAAAGACATCAATAAAGATTTGTTTGTGAAATGATTTCATCGTTGGAGTTAAATCTCCATTTCTTCAGGTTTGAAAACCAGTCACTCTGGACTAAATCCGGAGAATAGAGGGGATGAAGGATCCCAATTCATGGATTTTCATGTAAATTTACTTTATTTAATTTTCTTTTCAAATCATAGTATAATATTAATGGATGGATGGATGGATGTTAAACAAAAACTAAAGAGACTCAACTGGTTCACATTTCGACAGGATAGTTTCCTGCTGACTGAAGCAATGTTGCCATTTCATTTAAGAGATTCCGAGACTTATTAACCTGCCCTCATAATAATAATAATAATCTCAAAATACCAATAAAACTATTTCTTAAATCATTTATTCACGTGATTTTTTTACATATTTTAACAATTTTATGTTTAGATAGAATATAGTATTTTATTAATTAAATTTTAATTATCCGAAAGGTAAGTTTTTGATTAAAATATAATTGATCATTTATATTATTTTTAAATTTAGACTGATATTGCTTATATTGCTGATATGAGTTGCTAATTATAATTTAATATTATTATTATTATTTATTGTATAAGTAATATTGTATTTATGGTATAAGAATAATATTTATTTAAACACTAATCAAAGTTTATTCATATAATTACTTAAAACTTAATTATTTAATTTATTATTTGATATTCTTCATTGTTAGTATAGGCATTAATTAATTTGAATTATTGTTTTAAAGGCAACAGAGAAATTGGACTCATGTCTTTAGGTCCAATAGATATTCCTCATGCAATTGTGAATGAGAACAGAGGAGGACCAACTCAAGTACAGTTAGAATTCTCCAACGTAAAACTTAATAATATTCCAGAATCTGCTATAAAAGATGTGGAGTAAGTTTTTAATATCCTTTAAAAGATCTATTTTTTATCATATATTTATATAAACTAGTATTTAATATTTTAGGTATGATATTAAATCAGGACACTTAAAATTTACATTAGATAACCCTTTATCGCTATTCGAAGGGACATACAAAGTGAGTGGAAAAATTTTGGCTCTTCCAATTAATGGCAATGGAGCTACTACTATTAAAACTGGTAAGTATTTGTTACTCTTCAATTAATCTTAACTTTTGAATTATATTTTTATAAATGCTGTTTTTTTTAAAGCAAATACCTTAATCAAAGTCGAAATGGATTTGAAAGAAAAGAATGGCAAAGATAATAAAAAATATATTGAACCACAAAATGTTAAATGTAAAATCATTCCAGGAAAATCATATTTTAATTTCGAAAATTTATTTGGAAATAAAGATCTTAGTGATAATACGAATAAATTTTTAAATGAAAATGATAAAGAGGTTATGGATGATATTGTAATTGGGTTAGAAGGGATGTATGATAAAATATTAGAAAATATTGTGAAAAATGTATTTGCATCCAAGCCAGCTGAAGAATTTGCTATTTTGTAATTTACATTACAATTTAAATTATATATCTATTAAAATGTATTGATTTTTCAACAATTGAATAATAACTAATAATCAAACAATTTTGCAACTTATCCATTGTTGTATATTTTTTCTTATTTCTCATTTCATATGTACTTTCATCAAGGTTTTTATTCAACTTTATCCTATCTTTATCTAACTTTATCTTTTTTTACTCAATTTCAATATACATTTGTTTTGATCTAACATTATCTAATTAAATTATCATTTTGAGTTGTTTATCTGTTGTCACACACTTATACTAAATAATCAGTTTTTAATATTTAATATCCACTTATAGTATGTAAGAAAGTAAAGTTTACAGAATATTTTTTCTACGATTTCGAAAGTTATTGGCCGCAGCAACCACATTTCTCTCCCTCTCCTGAGCCATAACCATCCAACTACTACATTCTCCCATCTCTCCCACATCCCTTACTACATTGTACACCCACCGCGTCCTTGGTCTTCCAAACGGACGTATACTATTTTTCAAATAGTTGAACCAGTTGCAAATGATGTTTGCAATTTCAGTTTAAAATGAATATATCGTGGTTTGCAGCAATTAAATAAATAGTTCTTTGAAAACAATATTTTTCGTATACCTAATGATCGTTTTTTAGTAATCTGTCTTGAGCAAAGTTTTCTTTATTTTTGTTTTGATGTTGTTCTGGTCGTGGATATTAAAAAATTAACAAAATAATAATAAATATATTTAATTTGGCTTTACTAAATAAAGACATCAGAAAAAACTTTCTTTTAGATTTGTGAAAGTTAGTTTGTGTAAAATTTAGAAAGAATTGAAAAAAAATATAAAATATGTAATAAAAATTGCATAGTATAATTATAAGGTTTAAAGTAGTATAATTACTTGGAAATCCCTGTTATAAAAAAAATTGTTTTACATAAAGGTTAATTAAAAACGTTTACACTATAATAGATATAATAATAATACATTGGTAGTAGAAAAATCAGTGACACCTATATTATTAATATATTAGTATTATTTATCAATTTCAAATTAGAAAAAAAGATAAGAAAGAACAAAATTAATTTAATTTTTTACATGAATTTAAAAAAAAAAAACAGTAAAAAACTTTTACTTGATAATCTATAATAATATTAAATAAAAAGATATTACTCCTATATCTACGATAATTTAACTTAATAACACAGGCCAATGATGAAAAAACTTTTTTAATGAATATACCTTATTATTATGTTTTTTAGGTTGCTGAATCCAAATATGATGCTTAAAAAACTGAATCACCTACCATTTCTTCACATTTTATAGTTAAATGCATTTTTTTCGAGATTTTTGCGTTTAGCGATATTTAAAGAATTTAAACAGATTTATAGTATTATAATATTTATAAGTAAATTGGAAAAGTAGGTCTAATGGATGTAGATGATGTTGGTAGCACTGCCAAAAAACATTTGCTGGTGTTTTCTTTACTGTCAACCAAACCTCACTTTAACGTTTCTAGTACATGTGCTCAGTAAAATGTCTAATTGCGGTTGTAAAAACTCTGCTGACAGTTTTTGTTATATTTGTGGTGAGTTTGTGATTAAAAAACACCAAAGAAACATTACAGACTTTGTGAAAAAGGTTTATCTATCATATTTTGGAACTAAACTTGGTGATCAGGAGAAATCTTGGGCACCACATAAGGTATGTTATGTTTGTGTTGAAGATCTAAGAAAATGGTCAAAAAAGGAGAGAAAAAACCTTTAAATTTGCTGTTCCTATGATATGGAGGAAGCCGAAAAATCATTCTGATGACTGCTATTTTTGCAGTGTTGATATTACTGGTCATAACTCAAAAAACAAGAAGGTAATAAGCTATCCTAATCTTCCGTCTGCCATCCGACCAGTAGGACACAGTGTAGATTTACCGGTTCCTGAACCACCAGATGATTTAAATTCTATTGAAGTATTTTCTGATGTGCAATCCGATTCAAATGAACAAGATGTTGAAGAATTCCATTGTACTACTGAAAATGTAGAGCCTAAAGTGTTTACACAAATCGAGCTTAATGACTTGGTTAGGGATCTGGGCTTGACTAAAGAAAAGGCTGAATTGCTTGGCTCTAGACTGAAAGAAAAGAACTTGTTAGCCATTGGAACCAGCATTCATGTGTATATTGATGAGCCTGAAAGTTCACTTTTTGAATAGCCACCTTGATTACTTCCCAGACAATTTGGGAGATGTTAGCGAGGAGCAAGGCGAACGTTTTCACCAAGACATTAAAGTGATGGAAAAACGCTACCAGGGCCGCTGGAACACCAACATGATGGGGGACTATTGTTGGTCACTTCACCGTGAAGTTCAGCAAGCAACACATCGAAGAAAAAGCTACATAAGAAGCTTCAAAGAAAAAAGAGAACGGAAGTATAAACCAATTCCAGCTGACAAGTGAAACCTGTAATATCAATAAAAACCTATAATGGCACACACACATTCGGTCACTGTTTTAAACTGTAAATACAAACCATGCTTATGATTTGACATAGCGTTTCATTAATTTCCCTATATACTAAAGCAGTGGCGTACCTAGGGGGGTGCGGTGGGTGCGGTCCGCACCGGGCGGCACTTATCTTGGGGCGGCATTTTTTATATTTAGTTATAGTTGTAAAAAGCAACTCTCTCTCTTATTCATTTCATATTTTTTTTTCTTTCTTGAATAATAAATGATTATTATGATTATTATAAGTTTACTATTTGATTTATATAAATTATGATTAACTATATGATTTCGAATATTATTCCTCGGTGTATATAAATGCATTTCAGGGTAAATTTTGAATTCTAATTCCAAGAACAGGATAATAATTTTATTTTATTGTATTCATTAAAATTCGTTGAATTCGTAAACGGATCTTTACGATTTTGTTCAGCAATTTTTCCTAACTAAAATTTTTTGATATCAGTTTATAAATGTCATTTCTTTTGAAAAGTTTATATGATTACTTTGAAGTGATATACCAATATTTTTTTAAATCATCGATTTTTCTTTTGAAAAGCAGGGTCGGCGGAGAAAATATAAATATAAATTTTGAGAGCATTATACACGATTTTTCTAGTATGAAAGCTAGAAGAGTAAATATTATATAAATATGTTTACGAGTGCATACAAATATGTGTAAAAAATTTACTCTGTGTATTAATTAATATTGATTAAATAACTTAATAATTTATTTATGTGCATTAATTTATAAATACCACTATTTGATTGACTTATAATAAAAAGGGCGGCAAACTGGAGATCGCCCCGGGCGGCAAAAGTTCTAGGTACGCCACTGTACTAAAGTGGTTTTATACTATATCATTAAAAAACAGATTGCTCAAAAACTGTGCGTGATACAAAAAAACCAAGGCCAGATTTGGATTCAGCACAAAAAAATCTATAAACATCACCTATTAACGTGAAAAAAGTTTTCAAAAAAATTTTTTTGTTGGCCTGTGTAATTGTTCTGATTCAAGTTGAAGGTCAAAGAATTTTTTTTTTTTTACTAATTAAATATTCTTAAAAACAGGAATCTAAATAAAATGCAAGTGAAAAATAATTAATTATATATGATTATATATATTGTTTCGTCGAAAACTAGTCCTTAAGCCTAATTCTCGTACTTCAGTTTTAAATCCTTTGTGTTTGATCTAAAATAAATGTATGGAGTAGGATTAGATATGAATAGGTATTAATAAATAATTATACTCAATTTGGGGTGTATATTGAAGAGTTTATTAGCCCCAAAAAGGGAGAAAACCTTAGCTTGGCTAAAGAACTCCCTGAAGATTGTACAATTGATGAAAGTTAGCATTCAATCTTTTCTGTAAAGATAAGAATCGTCGATGAGCTTGAATTTTAGAATCTCCAAATTCAATATTATTTATACGAAACGGTAATTTGACAACATATTGTCCATATGGATTACGAATAGTATGTATTTGATAATGATTTTCACATATTTTTTATTTTTCATGTCTGTATGTCTGTCTGTCATTCTGTCTGTCTGTCTATCTGTCCGGATTTATGTTATAGACTCAATATTGGCTGAACCGATTTCGATGAAATTACATCACAATATTTTTGCATATCTCTATTTTTCATATCTTTCCATAGGCTATAAACTTTATTAATATCTAATAAATAACTGCAGAAATTAATTTTTAAAAATTTGATATGTAGATATTCTTTGTATTGTATTCTTTGCGCTGCTAAATGTTAACACGTTCATATCAAATTTTTAAAAATTAATTTCTGCAGTTAATGAAATCAATAGCCTATGAACAGACATGAAAAATTCTAAAGTCAGTTTTGGATTCTAGAGGTCATGAAACCCGAATAGACCAGAAATTTTAATTAAAAAAATTTGATCTCATAATTGGATTTTCACGTAAGATTTTAATATATATCTTTTTCCTGTTATTTTTATAGTAGTTTAGTATTATACTAATTTATTTATATTTTATTTTTATTGTTTACTTTTTTTTTTAATAATAATATATAATAATATTTAAAGTATCCTAAAAAAATTAATCGAGGCAGGAAAAGAGATGGGGATTTTCATGAGCTCTATGCATCTCCAGTAATAGTTAGGGTTATCAAATCGAGAAGGCTGCGAAAGGCAGGGCTCGTGGCTAGAATGTGAGAAGAAACAATGGCAAAAAATATATTGATTGATGTGACTAGAATGGGAGAGGAAAAATATATTGGTGAGGAGACCGATTAGAAGACCAAGGACGCTGTGGGTGGACAAGATGAAAAATATATTCAAATTTACTTGCTAAAATAAAATATTTGATCCTATATTTTATATATACCTGGTTTACCGAGCCACTGTTCAAATAATTTAAAAGAACATGAATGACTAATAAAACAAATACTCCTTAAACGTATGTATTAATGCACTGAAAGACAGAAAAGTAGGCCTGTTGATATAAAATATGTATATTTTCGTAAATTTGATATATATATATATATATAGTTTTTTGTCTGCCAAGAGTGACTTTAGAATTGCCTATCTGAAATTTTGACGTCAAAATTGGCTGAACCGATTTCGATGAAATTACATCCCAATATTCTTGCATATCTCAGAAATTAATTTTTTAAAATTTGATATCTGCATGTTGTCATTTTGCAGAGCAAAGAATACAAATCAAAGAATGTTTAACTATAATATTTAAATTTATATTTTTATTGTTCTAATTTTAAGATTATATGAATAAATAATTTTAATTTTGATCTTATCATTGGATTTTCAAGTAAGATTTTAATATGGGTGGACAATGTATGAAGGGATACTTGGAGAAATGTAGATGTTGCGGCCAAGAACTTTCTATGTAGATAGATAGATATAACATTTACAATAGTAATATATATAATTAATTTACTGATTAAATTAAAATATATTTTAAGTAAGAACACAAAAATAAAATGAATGTTTTATGTAATATACTGATTGAAACAAATTAAATTGACAGAGAAAGGCTTTTCTATCGTCCCAGCTTGCCCCTCTCCATTCCCCACCCCCTCTGGCCACTTCTTGCCTGCAGTTGTGCCTCGAGTGCATTTAGATATTTAGATAAGGATAGTCTGTGATTCAGTTGCTATTCACTAAGCAATTTAAAACGCTTAAAGGTTTATCCACCGAAATCATTCCTCAATCATTCGCTAATCAAGAATTAAGTGAAAATTATTAATTCTTATAAATTAAAATTTTTAATGACATATTTATCTATATTTATAAATTTTTCATTAAAATCTTTAAATAGAATTAAACTTAAATAATCTATACATTCGATTTCAGATCCCAAAGTTGAATCAGGTTTTAGAATTTTTAGATAAATTAGCTGACTCTTTCCATGAAACTCATGCTAATAAATTTTCAATTAATTATAATAATAATTATAACAATAATTCAAATGCAAATTCGTTTCATAAAAGAAATAACAGAGTTTATAATATTAAAACTTCTGAAAATAAAAATAAAAATAATTATATAAAATGCACCATGTGCAGAGGTTCACATTATTTTCAGAGCTGCAAAATTTTCTTGAATTTATCTGTTAAAGACAAAATTATATTTGTAAAGGAGAACGAATTATGTTCTCTATGCTTTTCTAAAAAACACACTTCAAAGCAATGTAAATGGAGTAATTGTAAATTATGTAATAATCCACACAATTTTCTCTCTTTTACACATTTTTAGAGATAAGAATCGACGGGGATCTTCTAGATCACCTACAAAGAGTACAAAGGATGATGCGTCAGTGAGTAGCAACTCCAGGTCTCCCTCTCCAAAAGAAAATCCTGCATCTTCAAATTCCAGTGTTTATTTTTGTCATGGAAAAAATACGACTTCTTTACTGGGCAAAGCAACAGTTATTTTAAATGATAATGCAGGTAAAACTTATAAAGTTAAAGCCTTAATTGATATGGGCTCTGAAATCTCACTTATCTCCAACTCCTTAGTGGACAAGATGAAATTACATAAGCAACCCTCCAATATAAAACTTACTGGCATTGAGAGAGCCCGGGGATTATGTTTAAGCATTATCCCAGAGTCAGTGACAACGCGAGGCCAAATTTATATGTTATATTATCATTAAATTTGGCACCCACTTACAAAACATAGAAAACAAGTTTAAACAATTAGTACCTCTATGAAATTGGCGCCCCAGACCTTTGTTCAAATAGCTATTTGATACTATTGGATGAATGAAAAAAATACTTTTGAGAAGATTCCATATTTTAGAATTTAAAACTAAGAAACTAAGAAAAATTACTTATAATTTGATAAGAATAAATAAAAATATCATTATATGATTGAAATGAATCTTAGTTTAAAAATTAATATTATAGAATTACGGTCCAAAAAAAAAAACCTTGAATTTGTCATTGAGGCTAATAAGTAAAGAATACATAATAAAAAAGATAATTCTAAGAATTGTGTATTTATTTTTTTTTAATATTAAATCATATATCTTGACATGTATAATATATTGAAAAAGCTTTCTATTATACATAGCTTTTGAAAGACAATTCTTTATATAGAATTCAAAATTAAAATTATGTATTAAAATATTCATTGTTCTTACCTTTGACTTTTGAACATGTTATGAAATGACAGTGTCTATCAAACCGGTTACAGCCTAAGGGGAGTAGATTTGATGTATGATCAATACAACGAATTTTCAAAGATCTTGATTTTTTGATAGGAAGGCTCTACCACAAATAGTTTCCAAATTTATATAAACGTAAACTGAGAGAATCTTCTACCAGACTCCAGATAGAGAAAATTCTCTTTGCCATCACAGATAAACAAACTGGATTCACAAAGTTGTCTCATAACACAGATCATTTTATTAAAAAATAGGCAAAAATAAAATCTTAATTTAACTTTTTTGAAAAATTATTTAAAATCTGAAGAAGATCAAAAAATAAAGAGAATCACAATATATATTTTCAAATATGATTAATCAGAAATATCTGTTTTAAATTATTTTATTTATATAAGTATTCTATATTAATGATAAGTCTCATTAAATTATATCTATAAAATAAGATAGATATCACCTCTATTTCTCATTTATTCTAATTCAAGTTGAAGGTTAAATATTTTTTAAAATGTTTATCCCTAAAAAAATTCACGTTAAAAATTACTTATATAATATTATTATTAGGATAATTGTTAAAAAAAAAATATTTTCTTTAAATATATTTTTTCTTTCATTTTTATAATTATAGCAACCTTATATATAGAGAGGACGGCTTGTATTTAAATTATAGTCTTGCAAAATGTTCCCATTAAAACATTCTGTGATACTCTGTATCATTTTTAATATTGCTTTTTCAGCAATCATAGGTAAGTTAAGAATATTATTTGATCAATTAAAAGATCTTTGGGATTTTTCAATTTAATTTCCATTATTTTTAAATTATTATTGATATTTATTTTATTATAATTTGAAACGTGCAAAAGGTTGAAAAGGAGTCAAATTTTGGGTTTTCACAAATATGATAAATTTTTTTTAAACTAGTAGTTTGATTTCAAACTAAATTGGTGGTTTATTTCATGATAGCCAGTATGATTATTTTTGGAATGATTTCATAATTTTTGTATTCTAATTTATGTATTTTTTTTTTTTTTAAATAATTTATCAATTTTTTAGAAAAATATGCAGGAAGAATTTGTAATTTAAAAGAAGAGAAAGGTGTGAATGAATGTTTACAAAAAGCAATTCAGCATATTTTCGATAATTATCCAAAAGGTGAGATTTTACAATATAATAGAAATTATAATTTGTTTGTTTATAACGAGAAATTCATAAAAATATTTATTAAATTAAGTTATTAAAATAATGTTTAAATTCAATTCATTCATAAAGAGACTATTTATATGTCTTAAATTGATATTAATCCATTATATTATTCAATTCTATAAAATATAATGGAACTTAAAAATTATTTTATTGATTCGTTTTCTGGTTTTCTGGCTTAATTATTTTTAATTTTTTCGATCAATAAATAAGATATTTTTTTATTTATTTTATTGGAATACAATATTTTTATTATGAAAGTAATATTTTAATAAGTTTTGTAAAATGAAATTAAACTTAAAAATATATAAAATTTAATAAGAATAATATTCATCTAAACACTCGTGGAAATTTATTCATATATTCGCTTAAAACTTATTTAATTAAGTTATTATTTGATATCATTCATTGTAAGTATAATTAATTACTAATTAATTTGAATTATTTTTTTTAAGGCAGCAGAGAAATTGGACTTATATCTCTAGGTCCATTAGAACTTCCTCATTCAGTTTTGAATGCAAACAGAGGAGGACCAACACAATTGCAGTTAGAATTTACCAACTCAAAACATCATAATATTTCCAAATCTACTATAAAAGATGTAGAGTATGTTTCTAATATACCTAAGATATAGTTTTTTTTATCATATAAATTAATAATTGAATTAATATGTTTAATATTCTAGGTATGATATTAAAACAGGACATTTAATATTTTCAATAAATACTCCTCCAACTTTATTCGAAGGGACATATAAAATGAGTGGAAAAATTTTGGCTCTCCCTATTAATGGCAATGGGGCTGCTACTATTCAAATGTGTAAGTAATTGATTGTTTGATGATTGATTATAATTTTATTCTTTTTTGAATATCGCATTATATATATATTTTTTTTTTATTCAAGCATATTATAAAATCCTAGTTGAGATGGATTTGAAAGAAATAAATGGTAAAAATAATAAAAAATATATTGATGTACAGAATGTTAATACTAAAGTTACTCCCGGAAAAACTAATTTTAATTTTGAAAATTTATTTGGAAATAAAGATCTCAGTGATAATATGAATAAATTTTTAAATGAGAATGACAAAGATGTAGTGAGTGATGTTGTAGGTGGCTTAGAGTTGATGTACAATAAAATAATAGGAGGTGTTGCGAAAAGTGTATTTGGATCTAATCCTTCTGAAGAATTAGCTATTTTGTAATTTTATTACAAATAGATATTAAATATTCCATATAGGTGTTTATGTTGTTTCTGAGTTCTATAATTATTTTAGGCTTATAAAATACATAGCTATCCAACGAATATTAATATATATACTTATCTTAATATATTAAATTTTAATTATTTTTTCAAAATTGCTTATTGTTGGTTATTGTATTTTTTTCGATTTATTCAACCATTAAATAAATTTAACAATTTTTTTAACTTCTATTATCATTATTCCATAATAGTTCACATCAATGAGATCTATTCTTAAAACACACGAGCATCCAAATGGTTATATAAATTAAATTAATTTAGATGCAATTTTTGCGATTTATATTATTTATAAGTCCTTTAAATAAATATGTATCGAAAAAGTATAATAACTTTCAAAACTTGTAATATCACTAAAAATATAACATTTGAAATCTTTTACAAACTATCCTGTTTTGTGTTTCATTTCATTTTATTCCTATTTCCTATTTTCTTTATTCTAGATGACTATTTCAACTTTATTCAAACATTTCTATTAAATACTTTAATTCTCTAGCATTATGCATTAAAGAATATTGTCAATTATATATATAGTGTAGTTTTAAATTAATATATTTCTTCTTTCACTAAACGTATATTCTAGTTTAGGATTACTTGATAATTTTTAATAAGAAAAATTATTTCTGTATAATACACTAACGTAATAATCTCAACTCGAACTTCGAATGTCTCAGAAAGAGATTCTTATTTTCGTTGGAATTATTATAGGCTATTTTCCCTCGAAAATAACCTGAAGAGAGATAGAGTTTTTGACTTTAACCGAAAGGTAGTGGATCGTGATATTTTGTATAAAGAAAGCACACTCAAATATATTCTTTTTCAGACCTTTTATTTAAAATAAGTGATAGATTGATTAAACAGAAATTATATACAAATAAACAAAATGAAATCGATCAAACAAGGTTAATAGGGCAGGAATTTCAATCTTGCCACGCGTCCAATGCCCAGAACTGAGATCACTGCTTCTCTGGGAGACCGGTGTGCGTCTGCAGCTACGAGTTTCTTCAACTGAAGCGCGATGTTCTCGTAAGATGGCCGTGGTCGATCAAAGATAGCTCTTGCGGGGAATGAAGAAAGGAAAGGAATAAAAAAAAATAGAAAAGAAGATGATGAGGGGGTCCAGATGGTGGTATCTTCGAGCAAAAGGAGCTCAAACACTTTTCTCAAATAAACTCTTCAAACAAACACTCTTTGCCGTTGATCAATCCACCATATGGAAACGAAGAAGAACGCAGGCTCAACGCCGCTCAGAAGGAGTAATGACTTGCTCAGGTCGAAGGGAGGAAAACAAGTGGCCAAAATGGCCGGAACACAGCAGGACTCAGAAAAGGAGAGAAGGGGGGAAGTCGAAGAAGTTATAATGAGATAAGACATTTAGGTTGGGACAGAAGGACTGCCCTCTCTTATTTTTATGCACATGGGATTCGAAATGGCTTGTTCAATTTCCATGTTATTTTCAAATGATTTTGAGATATTTGAGTTTCGATGTTTTGTCATTTTAAAAGAATTGAAAATATTTTTTCTGGGATTCTGGCTCTTATTCTGTGTGACACTTGTACGACCCAGACACGTGTTAGCATGTTAGTGTAGAAGATACTTCAGAACTTTAGAAAACAGTTAGTCAAAGTTTACCCAAAATCCTAACATTGACTCTTGATCACATAGAGGATTTTTAAACCGTAAATATTAAATTTTCAAACTTTTATAATAGTACTATTCATTTTTTTAATTAACTTTCTTAATTAGCTAATAGTAGTATAAAGAAGGCTAAATATAAAAATTATAATTCACTTGTAAGTATTTTGAGAAACATGATCTACCATAATAAATTTGGTGCTTCTCGCTAAGTTATATACTTAATGACCTGCAATAAATCCAGACCTGATATTCTGTAACTTTTTTTTTGATTTGGCGAAAGAGGAGATGTGCTGGATGTATCCTCGCAAATTAAACGAATTGGAAGTTGGAAGTAGTTACCAACACAGAACTTTTTCCAGACAGCTATAGATTCCATTACAGGTCGATTAACGAGATTGATCAACATCAGAGAAGCCTACATCGAAATATAATCAAATTTTAAATTATGCCTTTATATTTCCATCAAACACACTGCACACTGAAAAAATTTTAAATCAAATTTTTACGTCGAGATAAAACAGATTTTATAAATTAATTATAACAAGTTTTTTAAAATCATTTGTTATGAATTGCTACTATTTTCGTGTATCTTTAAACAAAACAACTTGTTGTAAAATATATTTAAGATTAAGTAAACTAGTTATTAACTATATTGAATAATAATATATTGAATAAGAGATGAGATGACTCATGCATATGTATACTATAAAACAATTTTCTAAGAGTAAGAATAAGAAAATTAAATTTTAATTTTGAAAATTTATTTTATTTTGAAATATGAGATTTGTATGCAATTGCGCAAAAATTTTTATTTAAAATTCAATTAAAATAAATAAATATTTATTTTTATTTATTTTATTCTTATTAATATTGATGTTAATATTATTTTCTTCTCAGTGAACAGTAATTTTTTTATAATTTCCAAGAAATATTATTTATATTTTTAAAATTATATTCAATAACCTTAAAGTAATTAAAATATTTTGGATATAACTGATTAAAAAAAAAATGACTATTATAACATTTATCTAATGAAAAAAATTTTTCTGGAAATTAGGATGATTTAATAAAATATTTTCCTCTATTTCAAGGTCGTAAAATTAATATTTCATAAAAAAATACAAGGAAAAATTTAGATGAAAAAATAAATAAAAAAAATCCAACCTTAATATTTTACAATTTTTGATATTTATATAATTTCAACTAATTTATTTAAATATTTGCCCTAGGGGCGATTCTATATGTTAGTAAAGTAGAATTTCATTTAATAACCGATGAAATTATAACCTGATGATTTTTCATTTTTTTGAGGGGTTAAAGACATCTGAAAATTTATATCTAATTGTAAGTAATTGGCATGGAGAAAATGTAAATTTTTAAAATCTATCCAAATCCTATTAAAAAGAAGCCAACAAGAACCTTTGAACATCCCGGAAAAAAAGTCAATTTTTTATTATAAATTTAAATCTTATTTCTTATGTATATACATATAGGTATATAGCAGTGATTCCAAAAGTGGTCTATATCGACCCCCAGACAACCAGCTTTATCTATATTTTTTTATACATTTTTATATTATATAATTTTTTTCTTAAAATTTAAATCTATAAATCTTTATTTAAATATCAAGTATATAAAATTTGTTTCTTTTATGTTTAATGCTAAATTTAACCTTTTCTATTTTGTTTTAAATAGTACAGATCTCCAGGTCAGTTCACGCCAATTCAAAGTCCACCTTTCCCGTCACACATCTGAGACAATTACATCTTTTTCTTAAATTTTCATCCCTTTTCACCCTGCCAAATCTCCCCATTACAAAAAAAATCATAACAATATATATAAATACGTTCAACAAATTTAAATTTAAATTAAAATATGATTAGATTCTTATGAATTTTTGGAAAAGCCCAAAGATACATTAGAATCTATAATTCTCCAAGCCCCGGAAAGCAGGCACGGCCCGAGCTCTTATGGCGCCCTAGGCCAAGGGTCTAAAGTTCGCCCCATATGTTTTAACAAGCAAAAAAAAAAGAATCAACTAAAAAATTTTTGTTTGTTATTAAAAAAATATTTTTATTTATCTTCCTAAAAAGGAGATATCTTGGTATATCAACATTATATTTTTAAAAATGTAATAATTTACTACTTATTTTAAATAAACGCAATTTTTTTATTGCGTACCATAATTTTTTATTTACTATTAAGTCTTATAAGCCCTGATATCTTGCGAAGGATTAATTTTTTTTTCATAATGGCGCCCCTACCAGCCAAGCGCCCCGAGCCATGGCCTTACTGGCTCGGCTCTAGGGCCGGCCCTGCCGGAAAGGGTTAAAGAGGAACATATAAATAATTTAATAAATAAAAAAATATTAATATTAAAATATAATAATAACAAAAATCAAATTTTTTTTTTACAATGTATAAGTGAACAAGTATGAATTTTATCGAAGTAAAATACATTAAATTCAAAACATGTGTATATGTAAAAGGCAAATGGCAAGTTTAAGAAAATAGCATTTGCCTGGCCAAATAGTTTAAAGTATTATTTCATTTCAATTTGACTAGGAAAATAGCATTTGCCTAAACAAAAATCACTTGACTAAATCTTTCTTGGGTAAATAGCTTTAACTATTACAGTAACCAATTATGAAATTATTCAAAAAATTTTTTGTTCTTTATTATATGTATATTTATCTAACTTCAGTTTGCCATAACTTCAGTGCAGTTTTGAGTTCTAAATTAATTTAATGAAAAATAAATTTAATATAAATAAAATAAATAAATTATAAAAATCCGAAGATGTACCAAATGGTGGAATATTATCTGAGGAATTATTAGATAATGTATTGAAAAACCATTACCCAGTACGTCAAATAATATAATTTCTCCAAAAATATTAGAAAAAAAATGATTGTGAAGATGGTATTAATTTTTATTGTTGTATTTGAGGTAAAGACTGTACAGATTAAGCATGCTTAACATGCAACAAAAACGTGTCCAAATTTGTGGTGAATCAAAATAAGATTCAAATAATTGTTACCATTGGCGTTGTGAAGAGGATATTATAACAAATCGAATAAAATCATATGAAGAACAATTAAAAGCTGCCGAATTAATGGAGAAAAATAATATATTTGCCCAACAAAGATTTAGCCAAATGGCTTCTGTCTAGGCAAATGCTATTTCTCTAGTCAAAATGAAATGAAATAATTGTTGAAGCTATTTGACCAGGCAAATAGCTTTTGTCTATGCAAATGATATTTTCCTAAAATTGCCACTTGTTTATTCTTCAAAAATAAAAAGGTATATTGGATAAATTTTCGAACATTTAAATATAGCTCTTTATTTATACTTGATTTTGCGTGAATATATTTTTTTATCAATTTTATTTCTATTTATAGGGTCCACAGTAAAAAAATAGATAGTGATCATCAACTTAGAATTTAGTTATTTCATTAACGAGAAATCAAAATATCCATAGATTTTTTTAAAGTGAAGTGCAAATTGTGACTTTTGAATCATATTTTTAAATATAATCAATTCTAATGAAAAAATCACATTAATATAACTTCATTATTACTATCTCGTAAGAGATAGTATTGCGATCACGAAAATTTTCGATGTTGAGATTTTGATGTTTTTATACGTTTTGAAGGTTCCTGAATCATTTTCACTAAGGTTGAGAAAAATGTCTGTCTGTGTGTGTGTGTGTGTGTGTGTATGTATGTAACCAAGATTACGCAAAAACGATTTGAGCTAGAATGATGAAATTTGGTACATGAGCATTATTCAAAATTCGTAGTTTTCTATCAACTTTTGAGAAATGTAGCTCAACCGGAAGAGGGTCATTACTTACAACGTTTTGATTTTTTTCCCTCTAAAGTGACCGTAAAAATAAAGATATATGTTAGATAATTTTTCACATGATTAAAAAGTGTATAAAATTGCTATATATAGAATTTCAGCTTGATTGATTCGCTGAAATTACCAGAATTAATTTTTTAACACTCCAAATCTCACGCTCCAACACGTGACGTGATGCCATCAAAAAAAGCCAAACATACTCTGGTTTAATATTTATTATTTATAATTTTTAATAAATTAAATTTAATTTAAATATAATATATTATGTTATTTAATCCTATTCAAATTGCGAGATAGTCGAGTGGAGACACTCCAGCTAATTTTTAAATTGTAATACAATGGTTTTCAATTAGAATCCAGATATTAGGTGTAATATTATAAAATTTCTTTTAAATCTACTTAGTTTAGCTTTAATTTACACACGAAGGCTAAACTTGTTACTTTGCTTATCATTTTTTTTTAAATATTAAGAAATAAAACATGTTTTATGTAAATAACTTTTTTTATTTAAAAAAAAAATTTTATTAAAAAAAATTAGATTGAAAAAATAAAAAAAAATCATAAAATATTTTTCAAGGTCCATTATAAAATTATTCTTTTTTTTTTGTAAAAATATCTGATTTAATTTATTTAAATCTTTGCAAATAAAAATAATTATTTGTGCGAATATGGGGTGTAAGAATTGATGTTAGTACTCGAGGTAATTTATACTAAGGAGTGGCTCCTTCAAGGTCAAAAATATATTATTTTAATCATTTAATTTTTGTGCGTTAATAAAATTAAACTATAAAACCTAACTAATATTTTTTTTAATACTCGGGGGAAGGGGAGAAGCCAGAAACATTTCACAGAGTCAGTGAGGCTTACTCATTCGTCCTTTCGGGAGGGAGAAAGGAAAGGGGAGGGGTTAAAATCTTTATAAATCATACCTGCCTTCGATTAGTAATAAAATTAATATGAATATATCATCTAGGTATTATTAGGTACAACGGATCCTTTCTCTTCGGTTTTTATTTCACACTAGTTTTTACTACAATAATATAAAATTCAGTAATCGGGTAAAAAATAAGATCTTGAGAAATGTCCTCGTTTTAAGATTTCCTGTGTACAAAATATTTAATTAATTTGAAAAACAAAAAGATTATTAGGATAAATAGTAGACAGTGTTTATTAACCAGAATTTACGAAAAGAGTTCTCATACCATAAAATCATCCATACAAAATCATCAGATAAAATTGAAATATATTTTTTTATATATATTCTTATTCTTATTAATATTAATTAATAATACAAAAATATTTTTTATAATATTTAAAATTTAAAGTCGATCAGACAAAGAATGTATGTAGATCAGTGTCTCCCTACCATATTTATGCCATGCAACACCAGAGCTTCTGAAAACTTTTTAAAATTTTTAAAATTTATAAAATTTTTAATGGTTCACTAATTGTAAGTATAAATGATGGACTTCTGACCACTCATCAGTTTTTTCCATTGCTTACCTGGATAGTTAAATACCCTCTGATGGTACGCCCCACGTTGAGAACCACTGGTGTAGATTAAAGCACATAAGCAGTCATAGACACTTTGGTAAAAATATCAGATTCCGCGGATAATAAAGCGTAAATAATTATCAAAGCCAACTTTTTTCATCAGAATTCCTTACTACTCAGAAAATAATTAATTAAATTCAATTTGACTAAAAAGGATTGCCGTTAGAAGTGAAAACTTGAAAATATGAAATAGGTGTTTACTTTTGTATTTCAAATTAACTGTAATATCAAAAATTAATTAATTAAAGTCATTAATTAGTTTGATTTTCTTGTTCTTTATAACTCTTAATAACAATTATATTTTTATAATGGGTCGTTCGGAAAGTAATTTCGTTTTTTCAGAGAGATATCTTTAGTTGCATTTCCCGACTTTTTACACTTAACCTTAAAATTATTTTACCCTTTGACAATTGACATTTCAAACATCACTTGGTACCTTATTGGGTTTCTGACAATTAATTCCCATTAAGATCAAGATTTGAAAAAGTTTTTCCCGGTCTATTGAGTCATATACTTTTGTAAAATATACAAAAATTTGGTGAACAGAGATATTGAATTCGGGAATGTGCTATCACATCCACCATATTCTCCCGATCTGACACCATTATATTATCATTTGTTTCGGTCATTACAAAATACTTTAAATGGTGTAAATTTCGATTCAAATAAGTTGATCCCTTCAGGTAAAGGGGTACTTGATCCTGGAATCAAAAATCCCTCTTATATTTCTTTTGTGATGTAACTAGCCATCCAAGTGGATAAGTGGCAGTTTTCTTAAGTTCTTCAATCACTTCGTTCGTTTTGTTCAACCAAATGTTGATAAGAACCAGTCATGAACAATCACGAAAGTTATGGTTTTGAGGAGGCTCTCAATTACGCTAAAGAAAATGAAATAGTTCTGCTTACACATAAGTTACAGCCATTGTACAAGACTACTGTTGGTCCTTTGAAGATCTAATATTCTCATACAGCATTAATTTTTATGCTGAGTTTCCACGGGAGATATTTACATATTTATTTTAATTTCTAATATTCAATAATATTAAAAGTAAAATTAATTTAAATTAAATTAAATTTTTAATCAAACTAAATTTTTATAGGTTAAAACTAGAGCTTACAATACCGAACTAAAATCTGAATACCGGTATTTGGTATTTGAAATTTGAAATACCGGGATACCGGTATTAATACCGGTATTATTAATAATAAATTTACTAGCTATATTTCTTCTTACCTCAGTTGTTATATTGACTTTTAAACAAATAATATATGAAATCCAATAAATATTGTTCTGAAATGAGTAGATATTATTTATTTTATTACATAGAGAGAGTAGGAGTAGATAGATACAAAATAAGCGGGAGTGTCCTCCCCTAGACTTTCCCGCATATAAATAGGTATAAAGAGTTGTGAATGAATATTTAGAATGTGTAAACTTGTTATTGATAAAGAGCCAGTTCGTATTAGTTTATTGGTGTCAAATTTGATATTTGGTAACATTTATATATATATATATATAGAATAAAGTGCTACTTCCGGTTAACTGATATTTTAAATGTAAAAAAACAGATATGGATATAATATAAATATTTTTAATTTTATTTTATTTATAATATATAAGGGCTGGCTGTGACGTCATGAAGTGCTGGGTGACGTCATATAATTTTAAATTAAGAAAAAACTAATGAAAATGATTTTTCTCGAGGATAAAACCAATACAAAGTGCATAACACGTGGAGATATGTCCTCACGTGAAATTTGATATGAAAATAACCCTTCACATCCTCTCTCCGATCGGCAATACTAGCACTTCCGGTTTCCGGATTTGCACCAAAAGTTGAACAATTCATCCTACTGATGTATTAAGTAAATATATCAAATTTCATCAAAATCCGTTGAGCCGTTCAGGCTGTACACATCTATACGGACGGACGGACAGACATCATGCTAAAAATACTTTTTTCTGTTAAAAAAATGCATGATTCGTGGAGATATGTACCTAAAAATATCCATAGGTGAAATTTGGTGTGAAAACAATACCTCCCTTACTATCGTCGGTCGGTAGAAAAGAAACGCTACTTTTATAGGTAAAATGTCACTTCCGGTAGTCAGATCATGATGAAATTTGGTATCTCAATTTTTTTTATATTTTTAAATCTATATACAAAATAGGAAGCAACTATCTCGAAGCAAACTGGTACTTTACTTGAAAGGTAAACGCAACCAGTGTAGGTAAAGTACCACTTCCGGTTAACCGATTTTGACGAAATTTTGATAGAAATCTACAAACTGTGAATAATATCGGTGTACCAAATTTCGAAGTCCTAGCTTGATTAGTTTTTGAGTAAATTTGCTTACAGACATTACATACATACATACATACATACATACATACATACATACATACACACACACAGACATAATTCGAAAAATGGTATTTTCCGACTCAGGGAGGTCTAAAACGTCAAGATCTATCGAAATCTCGAAGTCGAAATTTTTGACGATTCCAATACTTCCCTTATACGAAGTATGCGGGAAAGTAAAAACGTGTAAGTAAAATAAAGTAAATATTAAATTCTATTTTACATTTTACATATAATAGGCTCGTATGGTATTGTATAATTAAAGAATTAAATATAATTAAAGAAGAAAAAAATATAAAAATATAAATTGAAAGTATTGCGTTTTGTTTATTAAAGTTTGCTCTTAAAAAACACAACGAATCAAGCGTTTCATCATCAAGCGAGGACCGAATTTTCGTACAAATATAACCAGCGGCCGAAAAAGCTCTTTCTGATTCTACACTTGTCGGCACTATTGTCATTAAAAAATCATACACATTTTGTAAATTCGTAAATTCGTAATTACAAAATACCGGTATTTTTACATAAATACCGGTTTTTATACCGGACAAAAACCGTCCGGGATCTAAAAACACAGATTAAAAATAAAAAACAAATGAAAATATTAATTTCAAGTTATATTGAATGTTTTAAATAATTTTTTTAAAACATCGGTGTTAAAATTATGATTGTTCCTTTTAAATTAATTTCAATTAAATTAAATATTAATTATTTAATATTTTCTTATTTAAAACAAAGGTGGTAATATTTTTTATATTTAAATTTATAATTTATAAAACTAATATTTTAATTTGAAAAATTGTGCCGTTTGCATATATGAGTGACAACGAAGGTCCAATTGAGATTAACTAAAGAAAGAATGGCGCGATGATTATCTCGGCAAAAAAAGTAAAATAACTCTGTAAATTTATCTTGATGATATTGAATATTGATGTCCTATGATGATATAAATTAAACGTTGGTTTATTAAACCATGTTCATTTTTCTGAGAACATCTATACAGAAATTTTCATAAATTAAAAGAACACGTTGCAATTATTAATATGGTAAAAAAACAAATTAAAAGTCGAAAAAAGAAGACATGCTGGTCAAAAGTGATCAACAAAGAAGGTGTTTAACTATATACACTGAACCCCGTCGTGGACGGGCCCTTTTCACTATATTTTAAATAAGAACACAAAAAGATATGATTATTTTATAATATACTGATTGAATTAAAATGAATTAAAACATTTTATATTAGAATTTTTAAACAAGAAACGAATTCGATTCATATATATTTTCAAAATCTCAGTTAAAAAGTCTTTTGATGTAGCTATCAACAAGTGAATTAAATCCTATCATAACAATTAAATTTAAAAAACAAATCAGAAATAATTAATGTTTTGTTTTAAGACATTTTTATAATCTTGTTTTATTAGTAGAAAAACTGGTCAAATGTTATTTTTTTACTTAAAATTATTATATAATATAATTTTTTTGTTTACGATGAAAGGGTATGAATAGTTAAATAATAACTTTTTATTATGTTAGAGATATTATTTTTATTTTAAGATAATAATAATAATAACATGGTTTTTCTATAAAAGCAGCAATTTGATTTGAAATTCGTCAGTCTCATTCTTTAACAATGTTCTTCCTTAAGTTTACCTTCTTATTTTTTATACTATTCAATATAACTTTCTCAACAATAATTGGTATGTTATCTCTTTTTAAAATAAATTATTAATTTATTGATATTTAATGATTAGAATATAATATGTTAAGATCAATTTTATAATATTTAATAATAAATAAATACAAATATAACAAATAAATTTATAATAAAAAATGTCTTCCTCAAAACTTTAGAAATGTTTAAATTTATATTTTATTTAGTAGTAAAATTAAAAAAAAAGAAAAACTTCATTGTATTAAATTTGTCTTTAAAAATAATCATCATTGGCATCGTAGATGTGTTGAATTAATTTGAACTCAATCTTTTGTAAAAGTTTTTAATTTTTTTTTCTTTTGTTATTTTGAAAAAAAAACATAGACATAAACGAATATTTTTCTTTTTTCTTTATCTTCTTGATATTTTATTAATTAAATGTAGTAAAAACTTTTAGAAAAATATGCAGGAAGAATATGCAATTTGAAAGAAGAAAAAGGACTGAACGAATGTTTACGAAAAGCCATCGAACAAGTATTTACTAAAAGTTACCAAGGTAAATTTATAAAAGAAATTATATATATAAGTAATCCATTTATATATAAAGATTCAATTTATGAATATTGATAATATGAAGATCTTATATTGAAAATATTATTTGCTTATTGACCCTTTTGGTATAACACAAAGTCTCCTTTTCTTTCTACCTCTGAGTTAGTTATGCTGGTCTCCAAATAGTTTATAGTTTATATTATAATAATGGCTATAATTACAATAAAAAAATGGGGATTTTGTAAAGAATTATTTTGATTTTTTTTATTAACTTTTATTATAGTTTAATCAATTAAATGCATTTTTTTAAAGGGGCAAAAGAAATTGGACTATTACAACTAAGTCCATTAGAAATTCCACATGCAGTATTGAATGAAAACAGAGGAGGAACTCAATTGAAAATAGAATATATTAATGCGAAACATAGCCATCTTGAAAAATCATTTATAAAGGATCTAGAGTAAGCACGAATATTTTTTACAATATTATAGCTCAAAGATCTATAATATCTATTATATCCTTTCTAACAGTTTACTCTAAGTATTATATACCAGAACCTGGTTCACCGAGCTACCATTCGGTACTTTTAAAAAAATTATTCTTAATTCTTAACTATGAATATTTAAAATTAAGATTATTATTTGAAATAAATAAAAATATATTAAACAATTCCAAATAATTTAAAAGAACATAAATTAAAAAAAAAATAGTAATAAAACATACAGCCCTTAAATGTACGTATTAATGCACTGAAGGACAGAAAAGTATGGCCTGTGAATATAACATAATATATATTTCGTAATTTGGTTACAAAATATTATTAAAATAAATTTTTTTAATTTTATTTTATTTATAATATTTTGTATTTAAGGAAGCGCTGTCTGACGTAGTTGCTGACGTCATTTAAATTTACAATTTTATATTAAGAAAAAACTAACAAAGATGATTTTTGCCGAGGGAGGAACTAATACAGATCGATTTTTCTTTATAAATATCTCAAAAATACAAATATATATACAATTTTTTGCTAGTATAATAAGATAAGATATAGAGTCTAGAAAAAATATCTGAAAGTTTTGAAAAAAGTAATCTAGAGTTTAAAGATCATGTCGTCTTTGTTTACTTAAATCCAAAGTTTTATTGAAAAACCCCTCAATTTGGATAAGCTAAAGGCAGGTATTGTTCGTGAAATAGGGTCAATATCAATGAACATGCTTTAAGTCTTGATCGGAAACTTCAGTACTTGTAACCTCGCTTTAAACTCTTCTCGAATATTATTATCTTTCGTTATTACAGAAACTAAGTATTAAAATTTTTCTACGCTATAAACTATATATAAAATATAAACTATAATTAAACTGAAAAGTATAAAATTTAATAAGAATAAGTATTAATTAAAATACCCAATGAAATTTCGATTGATTTATTTATTTTATGTGAATTTCAGTTGTTAGACAATGAGTACTAAACTAAACTAAACTAAACTTTAATGTTGAAATGAAAAAGCTAAAAACGATGATACCACGATGGAAATGCACTTATAATAAATAAATCTATCAATTTGAAATATTGTGTTTAGTTTTTTAATTAAATAATATTCTTACTTAAATCATCCTTCTCTACCTTTGATTAATCGCAGCCCATTTTTCACTCATAATTTTCACCGCACCCCCCTCTCCTCCCCTCCGCTTACAATTTTTACCGACCGACGATAGTAAGGGAGGTATTGTTTTCACACCAAATTTCACATGTGGAGATTTTTACACATCTCCACGAATCAATCATGCATTTTCTTAACAGAAAAAAGTATTTTTAGCATGATGTCTGTCCGTCCGTCCGTCCGTCCGTATAGATGTGTACAGCCTGAACAGCTCAACCGATTTTGATGAAATTTGGTATATTTACTTAATGCATCAGTGGGATGAATTGATCAACTTTTGGTGCAAATCCGGAAACCGGAAGTGGTAGTATTAGCAATCGATGATAGGAAAGGAAGGGTTATTTTCACACCAAAGGAGATTTTTTTATATATCACCACAAATCATGCACTTTGTATTGGTTTTATCCTCGGGAAAATCATATTTATTAGTTTTTTCTTGATTTAAAATTATATGACGTCATCCAGCCATTCATGACGTCACAGCCTGGTCTTGCATATATTTTATAAATAAAATAAAATTAAAAATATTTATGTTATATCCATATCTGTTTTTTATTACATTAATAGATATATTAAAATTATTTGAAATTGTTTCTGTAGTTGGAAATTAATTTACTTCAAACCGTCGGTCGGTTCGGACCTGGCCACAGGTCAACTTATTATTCATATTTCTAAAACACAAAATAATTTGTTTTATTATGTAAATTTTAGATATGATATTAAAACAGGACATTTAAAAATGAGAATAAGCAACCCCTTTTCTATATTTGAGGGAAAATATAAAATAACTGGAAAAATTTTAGCATTGCCTATTAATGGAGAAGGCAATTGTAATTTAAAACTAGGTATTTAAATATATTTTTATTTAAAATAATTACATATTTATTTAAAAATGAAATATAAAATTACATTTTTAATTTTTAAATTTTAGAAAATAATATAGTCAAGGTTGAGATGGATCTAAAACAAAAACCCGGCAAAGACAATAAACAATACATGATTGCTGAAAATATTAAATGTGAATTAACTCCTGGAAAGACGATTTTTAATTATGAAAATTTATTCGGAAATAAAGAATTAAGTGACAATATGAATAAATTTTTAAACGAGAATGATAAAGAAGTTATGGCTGAGGTTACGGCACCACTCAACGAGGTATATCGTCAAATTATTGAAAATATTGTAAAAAAAGTATTTGAATCACATTCAGCTGAAGAATTTATCCTTCTTTAATTGTAACTACGATTGCTTTTATTTAGCTATGCATTTTAATAAAATATTGAAAAATATTTCATTCATTTAAGAAAATTTTGAGTTTTAATTATTCTCATTTTTTCATAAGGTTTAAGATTTCGATTGATAAATAATCAATCTTACTTTGAATAAATATCCTAGAATTTAATTTATGATAAGTCGTTTCAGACGTCTTACTACATTATTAGAAATATTAGTTATGTGTTTACCTTACCCACGGGTATAATGGGTAATTAAAGGGTAAAGAATAAAAGGCAATTATTTTAATTAAGAAAAGTAAGAATTTTATTCGTGAGTTTAAGTTACAATTTATACAGTCATACAAAGGCCGAAAAGGTAATGCATTGGAACACACTCCAGTCTGTTCTAAAAATATCTCTCGTCTACATCTAGTCGCTCTAGTGGCCCGTTGCTTCTCTTTTATATTACCTGAATAGGGGAGAAGAAAAAAAGGGGGGAATGAAAATGAAGAAGGGTTTTTCCGAGACACATGTTTGGAAAGTTTCTCTTCCAAGGGTCATGTTTGACAGCAACTTTATAATTTTCAATTGAACGACCCTTGCTAGGTGTTTTACCTGTTAATTGCTAAGACCCCTTAATTTTAAGAAGGTTGATTGACATATTGTAAATTATGTCGAATCATAAACTTATTTTAATTGTAATGTACACATGTGGAAGTGTGAACGTGACTAACATAACTTATTCTTAATTGTAATGGACACACGTGGGAGTTTGACATTACTTATTTTATAAATTATAAGTAAATAATAGGATTCAAATGATTTAAAGAAAATCAATATTTCCTTAAAAATAAATGATTTTTTTTCTTTTTAAATTTTATCGAATAGTTAAATAGATTTCAAGATAATATAATTTAAAAATGTCCATTGTTTATAGAAAATTTTATAAAAAAAAATGTCATGGGATTCCTTGTGAAATTTCTATCAAATAATTTTATTATATATATACATAACACACAAATCTAATATAAATATTTGAATACGTTAAATATATCTGATCTATCTATCTATCTCTGTGGCTCTACGGTACTGGAAAGTTCTTGGCCGCAGCGACCACATATCCCAAGTGTCCCTGAGCTATAACCATCCAACTCCAACCCTCTCCCATCTACATTGTCCACCCACCACATCTTTGGTCTTCCAAGCGGACGTTTCCCAATCGGTCTTTCCACCAATATATTTTTCGCCATTCTTTCCTTTCCCATTCTAGCCACGTGCCCTGCCCTTACTCAATTTTATAATTCTAACTATATCTGGAGATGTATAGAGGTCATACAATTCCTCGTTATGCAGTCTCCGCCATTCCCCGGGGACCTCTTTCTTTGGCCCATAAATGCTAAATAAATCTATTCTCCTCTCCTAACACCCATATAATACAACCGGTAAAATAATTGTTTTATATAATTTAATTTTTATCCCCTTTGATAATAATTTTGACGTGATAAGCTCCTTACTTCATGAAAACAGGCGTTTCCCAATTGCAACCTCGCTTTAAAATCTTCTCGAATATTATTATCCTTTGTGATTACAGAACCTAAGAATTTAAATTTTTCTACATTTTTGAATTCTACATTTTGTGTGTTGGGACTTTGTGTATTAATACTAATCCTCTCTGTTACTAAATACTTTGTCTTAGCACTGCTAATTTCTAGCCCCTCCTCTTTTCCTCCTTCGATTAATTTTCCTACGCTATTTTTAATTATAATTGCCGAATCTCTTATTATATTTAAGTCGTCTGCGTAACCTATTATGTACAATTTTTTTGTTTAGTTGGATTCCGTTTGATTTTTCCCTAATTTGTCTAATTACATATTCCAGTACTAAATTAAATAAAATTGGTGATAGTGCGTCCCCTTGTTTTAACCCATTCCGAATTTCGAAAGTTTCTGACAATTGATCGTCACATCTTACTCTTCCTTTACTACCCTCTAGAGAAATTTGAATCATACGTACTAGTTTTTTCTGAATAAATATATCTGATATGTATAGTAAATTTTACTGATTTGTAAATTATTCTTTTAAAAATTTTATTTTTTAATAAAAGTAAAAATATCGAACAAAACTAATTTTTCTGAGGATCTATATTTTATTTAACTTTAAAAGAAAAAGAGAAAATTTAGTCACATTAGCGGATTAGACTTTAAGTATAAATAGAACAAACTATTAAATAATTATTTAAAATTAAGATTCATACATATTTAAACATGATTATAGGAAAGAAGTGAATGATAAAAAAAGGGAGAAAACACTTTAAATAAAGGTATATTTATGTGTATTTAAATATAAGTTTATATATTTTATTTATCTATAATAATAAATGTATCTAAAATTTAAATAAATACAATAACGTAAATTGATTTTATATTCAGTCTTAAATTTATAATAAATTAATGATCAAGAAATGCATGAAGACGAGATGTTGGACAAGCTAATAATTCTTCTGGGTGTCCATCTTCAACAATTCCTTGACCTGCTTCTAATACTAATAATCGATCACATTCCATGAGTGTGCTGATACGATGCTAAAAAACCAATACAATTTATTTCTATATCTTTTATATATTGATAGATTAGTAAGATTTTTTAGTATATCCTACTATCATTAAAAAAAGGTTCAATAAAAATGATTTTTTGGCTGGTTATAATAAATGGTTACAGATACGATATTGTCTTTTAGATATGTTTAAAATAAATAAAAAATGGCGAATTAGTCATATTTTTCATTCATTATTTTTTAGAAATTATGTCATTTAATAAATTTAAAAGTAGTAGATTTTTATATTTTAATGAAATTTATTATAAAAATGAGGTGGTTAGTAAAATAAGTGATTGCAATTTCTGGAAATAGAACTAATTTGTTTTTGGCTGATAGCCTTAATTTCAATTTTTTGATAATTTCTTAACAATTTTTTATATTCAAGTATATAACTCTTTGTTTAATTAAAATTTTTAAAGATGGTTTTGAAAAAAGATCATTTTATATGGAATTTCATTTTCCAACACCTCCTCCTCTTTTAGCTACATCTACTATAAGACTCCCTTCCACTTGTCGATGAAGTATGAAGTTGATTAATTTATATTGTTTGTTACTCAACCAACAAAAGGTTTATTCTTGACAAGAATAAATTGATTAAAAATTAGCCTTATTAAATTTTATATTTTTTATGATTTTTATTGTAAAACTAATATCTGATATACGTACATATATCAATATATAAATTATTTTTTTAGTGAAGATCTGCCAAAGAACAAATAGCTTTTTGAAATACCCATAAAAAAACCTTATAAAAACAGATTTAACAAAATGAGTTTGAAGAAAAATAATTACTAGAGTCAATATACTTCTCCTTAATATATAGAGGTATGTGAAAGGAATAATTTTTTAGGAATCTTAAAATAAATATTTGTTTGTTTTTAAAAACGTATACACTTACTGCAACAGCAACTATAGTTTTTCCTTCAAACGCATGTCGAATAGCTTGCAATAGCTGTCTTTCAGTAACTGCATCAAGAGCTGCAGTTGCCTCATCCAAAGTAACACATTTGGATCCACGAAGAAATGCTCTAGCAACAGTAAGCAGTTGATGTTCACCAGCACTTCCAAAGGTATCAGGAGAAATCAAAGTATCTAAGGAAATACCTTTCAATATAATAAACACCGAGAATAAACAAGCAATTATGGCTTTGATATTGAAATTGATAGATCATAGTGAATTGAAATATTAGGAAATAACAATCAATAAGTTATTTGAAATTATTATAAATAATAATTAAAATTTAATATTTGATTATGTATAAATATATAAAAAATTTAAAATCAAATCAATCAATCTTCGGTAAAATGTTTACCAGTTGACAAATATTAATAGTTCTTTTAAATAATTTGGTAGAATAAATAAGCTTTTAAAGTCAATTAATATCTATGAAGAGCAAATCGATATCAATTTTACTAATAACAAAAATATCTAAATTTAATTTGAAGAATATATATGCTATTAATAAAAGTAAAAGAATATACCTGGTATACTAACTTACCTAATCCATTTGTAAAGGACTTGACAAAATCTTTGAGTTGTACCATTTCAAGACTATGCCATAATTCTTGATCTGAATATTTTTTCTTCGGATCTAAATTATCCCTAAATTATATATATATGTATATTTAGATTATTAGATTGATTTAATAATTTTAATTATAAAGGTCAGGGTTAATCAAGTATGACCTAATAAAGTTGATAATCCATGACAGGTGGTCATAACATAAGACAGGGATAACTGGAGGAGGAGGTTCATATAACCCTTTATTTAGGCCTATAAGGCCTCTTGAGATTCAAAATAATAAATAATATAAAGGTACCTAATTGATCCAGAAAATATAATGGAATCTTGAGGAATAGAAGAAATTCTTGAACGTAATATGCAAGCAGTTAATTTTCTAATATCAACACCATCAATTCGTATTCCACCATCTGGGGGAGATTCTATATGTACCATACCAAAGAGAGACATCAAAAGGGTCGATTTCCCACTTCCAGTTCGGCCAACGATGCCCACCTGTAATGATTATAAGTATTTTTCAGCAAAAAATCGTAAAGATTTAATAAGGTAATTAAAATAACTCAAATAGAAAATATATTCTCAATATCCATCAATCAACCTTTTGTCCTGGTGGAATATGTAAAGTTAAATTTTTAATAATTGGTTCAAGATCACGGCCATATCTTAAGGTTACACGATCAAAATGAATTTCTCCCTTTTCAGGCCATGTATCTTCTACTTTTAATCCATTATCTTGAAAATAAAAAAAATTAACTTTTTAATTTAATCTATTTAATATTAAATGAGAACCTTACCCACTCCAATATGTTGTTCAATTTCTACTGAATCAATACAAGAATAAATACGATCAGCTGCAGACATATAAATATCCACATCTGCAGCAAATTTAACTACCCAATTTAAGTAAACAGGAACAAGAAGTGTGTAGTTTATTGCCAATCCAACCAAAGATGGAGTAACGCGTTCAGGATATGAACTTGCAGCAGTGATTGTTGCAATTGAAGAAAGAAACACAATAAAAGCACCAATATAGTCCTTAAAATAAAACAAATATAAAAATTTTATAATATAAAAAGAATTTTGGAATATTAAAAAAATATCTTCCATCTATTTATATTGTACCACTCAGAAGCCAAACCGATTAACTCCAATTTTTATAATTTTGCTAGTAAAGTAATGTAATCTGCAACATATGAAGTGAATAATGAACTTGATAATCTTAATATTGCAATGCAATAAACATTTTTCTGTAATCATTATCCCTTGAATTTCCTACAAGCTGTCAACTTTGGGATTGATTTTCTCAGTTTGTTTATATATGGAGTTAATCGCTTTGACTTCTGAGTGGCACATTTAATACTTTACTTTAGTCTCTGAAGAAAAAAAAGACTGAATATTAATTAATTATTAGTTAATTAAAAAATAATAAAATATACCTATATGAGAGGTTTCAAAATTAAGAATGAAATTAACAATTCAAAAAAAAATTGATTAATAAAATTTAAAATTATTATAATCATAATCTAGTTAGTTTTTTTTGAAATGGGATCAAAATTAAAAATTAATAATAATTAAAAATATTAAAAAAGTTCAATAAAAATTACACATTTTCAATTATTCTCCAACATCTAATATCTAATAATTTAAAATTGGACATGTATATATATATATTTTATATATTATATAAAGCAATATAAAATATATATATATTTCTTCTTTTTAATGAATTCAATTTATGTTTAATAAATTACCAGCGCAATTCCTAGCCATCGAGCTGAAGCATCCAAAATTAAATAAGCTACCACATGACGATCTAATTTCTCAATAAATTCTCTAATATATTTATGTTGTTGACCAAAAGCTCGTATTGTTGATCTCCCAAGTAGTGTATCTGATACATGAGCTAAAAGTGGACCACGACCCAATGCATCTAAACTATTAAATTATTAATGAAAGTAAAATAAATTAATAATAATTCGTTAAAAATAAAAATAAAATTAATAATTGAAAAACATACCTTTGAATTTGTTGAGAAGTGGTTCTATAAATTCGTTGAATAAAATAATAAGCGACCGAAATTGGAACAGCTGCAATTAAGAACCAAGGAGCAATGCAAATATTGACAAAAATAGCAGAAGCACAAAGCAATCCAAACTGGCTTAATCTTTGAACAGCTGGACATAATTTCTAAAATTAAATAACAAAACATTTAATTAAATTAATACAAGTGAATATATTTATTAAATATATAATATTTTAAATTAACTAAAAAAGAGAATATTTGAATGAATATATAATTATATCACATAAACTAAAACTAAAAAAAATAATCTTTCTAAACTAAATATATTAATTTCAAAATATTAATTAAATAAATCTTTAAATTATATAAAATATAATATAATCAATAAATCGTAATTTATCAAATATTTTGATATTTGAATTATTCCTAAGTTTGAAATGTAAAAATTTGATTATTTTTTTTATTAATGAATGTCGAAAATGAAAGTAGTTTAATGATTATTTTATCTGAATTGATTGTTTCATTTTTTATTTATTATATTTTATATTTATTTTATGTTATATTTTATTTATTTGATTCATTTAATGTTGGAAAAAATAATTTAAATTTTATTATTATGTCTATTATTTATAAAAATGTCTAAAAAACTGGAGAAAATATGTGCAGAAAGATTGTATCAAGAAGAACAAAAGCACTACTGTAGTAATGCTTAGATGCGGTAAATAAGCCTCGGGGGCAGGGGGGGACATATGTCCCCGGGCGCCAAATTTAGGGGGCGCAAAATTAGGGTCATTAATATTCTTTAAAAAAAATTAAATTAAATATATATAAGAAAGGGGGCGCTAATTTCTCAGTTTCCCAGGCGCAAGAACCTCACGGTACGCCACTGGGGGGGATAACAGGTAGAAGTCCTGCACTACTTGGCAATAAAAATCTAGTGCCATGTTTCTATGAAGGACAAGGCCCCTCCAATTGATAAAAAAAAATAATTTAATTTAAATTTTATTATTATATTAAAATCATTACTTTATCAACAATAGCCATATCAGTTGAAAAACGGTCAGCAAGTTTCCCAAATGGAGTAGTTGTTAGCCACTTTGGAGAAGCATTCACCAGAACAGTGGATGAGAGTTTTTCATGAAGGTGTCTTCTTCCTCTAGCTCCAGACCAGAATCCAAATCCATGAGATCCAGCAGAAAAAAACAGACTTAGTAAAGTTAACCAAGCATATCTCTCGAAGAACCATAGATTTTCATCCTGATGCTAAAAGTAATTCATAATCTTGAAATATTTAATTAATATTTTCTCATTGAAATGATGAATTATGAATATTTTTATTTGTAATTAGAATTAGACAAGATATTCGTCTGATTAAAAGGGTTACAAATAAAAATTGTTTTTTTTCAAGTCATAGATTATAGATCTATAATAAAAAATAATTTTAAAAATAAATTAACCTTTAAATGACAAAAAAAAATAAAAATTAAAAATGAATTTGACTGCTGAATTAACCTTTCTTTGACTTTAAAGCTTTATTTGAAACATGTTTTTTCACTGGAATATATTTAGTTTTTGATATAGATTCAGGTGGCGTATTGCCTTCCCCAATCTGTATACGTATAAAAATATACGTATATATATATATATATATATTTAAAATTACTTTTGTCTAGAATTTATTTTTGACAAAATTTTGTTTATTTACTTCCTGTTGAGCACTATCCGTCCATCGTGTAAGCCAAAAGTCTGTAAAGACACGTAAAGCTTGCCATATAAGTGTTGTCAATCCGTAACACAAGCAAGGAAGCCATCCACAAATAGAAATGTACCCTAACCATCCTTCTTTCATATTTGATATATTCCTTAAAATATTTTCTTGAGAAAAGAGTTCTTGTTCAATTATAGAATTTACACTCTCATTTGGAGATGATCTACTAAATGATGTTTCATTTGGAGTTGAAATAAATAATCGGCGAATTAGTGAGGATCTTGTGGGTAGATTATAACTTAAAATGCCAATTAAAATAGAATATAAGTAATTTATATGTATAATGTGTATTGAATAATTTCCAATTTTATACTTATGATGTTGAGATAACATAGCAGGTGTAGAATGTTGTCTTCTTACTCGTTTCGATTTTGAAATTGGAGCAATACAAGAGAAAGAGGAGTGGTTTTGACGTCTTGGTTGTAACGTAGAAGATCTCCAAATTGAAGATGTGCCGTGATTATTTAAATCTCTCCTCAAAGTGAGTGTAGATCTTCTTGAACCAGAAATGGTGGCACACCACCAATCTTGTGTAGGAGGTAATTCATGAACAAGAAGATAACGTGGAATTCCATCTGAAATTCCAGTGCCAGCTCTGCGTCGAAAACCATCTGTCTAAAACAAAGATAATCTCATATCTAATTACATACAACAACCGATATTATTAAAAAATTTGTGTCCCAATTGTATAAAGCCTATACTTTATATTATACTGTACTATTTTAAATAATATATGTCTTTAATGTATGGGGATAAATAATTTTTAAAAAATAATCGTTACAATATAACCATATTTTTTAATTGTTAAACATTATATGTGTTATATTTTAAATTTATTATTTGTTAAATGTGCATGTGAATATAATTCTAACCAATTTGTAACTAATAATAACATTTAAAATATTTTAAAAAAATTAAATTTTCAAAAAAATTATTTTTCATTCATGATTAGAAATAAAACCACCAATTATTAAAAATATTATAATATTAAATTATTATAGATTTACATAGAGGATAAATAAAAATTTTAAAAATATATTTAAATTTGAAAATAAAATCCAATAATTGAATAAATAAATGGACAGCAGATTCTATTCATTCTTAAAAAATTTATATTGTAATAATCATTATTATATTTTTGTAAGAAGATAGTGTAAATTTTATCTAAATTTTTTTTTTAATTATATTTATTATATACCATTAAATCATTGTCAGCGTTAGATTCTTCGTCCGTTTCTTGTGAAATTAAATGATATTTTAATTGAAGGCCAATTTTTGAAACGAGTCGAATCTATAAAAAAATTAATTAAATTTATTTTTATGATATTCGAATCTTCTTCTGAAAATGAATTGACTACATTAGAAATTACAATTTTGTGAGCACTTTATTCTAGTCAACAGATAACTATCATTTGAGATAATTTAATTCAGACTTCCCAGGGGTAGAAGTATGAAACCGGAATTTTTTTGTAAAAATTGGACAACTGTTATTTGAAAATTATTAAAGATATTTTATTCAAAATAGTCTACATTGGAATTCGGCAGGTTATGAATGCCACGCCAAAACAAACAATTCTTCCTTTGAAGCGAACAAGTTGTACATTTTCATACGAATCGAAATGTTGTACGGCGAGTATATGTCCCAATAATGCGATGGTAATCAGACGGAGCCAAGTCTAGAGAATAAGCGGCATGCGCTAGTATTTCCCAATTGAATGCCCCGTTTTGTTGTGTGTGAGGGAGCACTATCATTAAGGAAAATGACGTTATGTTGTCTTTTTGCATATTCCAGTCGTTTTTCACGTATTGCTCGATTCAAATCGATCATTTGTTGTTGGAAGCGATAAGTGTTAATGGTTTCGTAGCTCATAATATATTATACCCTTTTGATCCCACCAAAGGCACGGCATTGTTTTTTTTCCAAAAACCATTTGGTCTTGAAGTGAATGTTGATGGCCTTCATTCACCCATGATTCTGAAAATATATCCACTTTTCATCACCTGTCACTATTCGATGAAGAAATGACTTTCTTTTACATCTGACTAGCAGCATTTGGCAAGTGGTTTTTCGATTTTCTTGCTGGCTTTCATTCAGTTTATGTGGTACCCAATTTCCAATTTTCTAAATCTTTCCCATAGCTTTTTGCGTTACATTTAATTGATCCGCGAGTTCTTGTTGATTCTTAGTATTGTCTTCATTCAATAAGGCTTGCAAGTCCTTGTCTTCAAAATTTTCGCTACAGAAGCGGTCTTACGGTCTTTAAACTGATAGCAAGCACCATCTATAGGGAAATTCCGGTTTCATACTTCTACACCTGGTATTAGAATGTTGGTCATTAAATTTAAATATACTAACAATTATTATTCTATGATATTTCAGCAAATGATACTAATTTCTTTTAAATATTTACATTTATAAAAAATTATGTAATTTGTTAAATGTCTTACTAATTGCCAACGCTCTCTTGCAGTTCTTGTATAAACTTCTCGAGGAACAGATGGAATGTTTGATTGAGTCATAGGTTCTTGAGATTGCAAAAGAGAATAATATAATTTAGGATCTTTTTCTTTAATCTCTTGAATTCCACCCTTTGCAATCAAATGAATTAAGCCATCCTGCATCACAATAATCTATCGAAAAAAAATAATTGAATCAAACAAAGGATGAATCAATCCATAGAAGAAAACTTACTTGATTCGCCTCTTTTAATACAAAAGCGCGATGACTACTCATAATTATTGTACGATTTTCTTCTCTTTGAGCAAATCTTTTAATACCTTGTTCAAAAACATGCATGGCCACTTGTTCATCTAAAGCGGATAAGGGGTCATCCTGATAATAAAAAAATAATTTTTTAATAAATTCTCTTAATTTGAATTTTAATAGAAATAAATATTACTTAATAATAATAAAGGAAGTAATTGATATGAAAATTACCAAGAGAAGAATTTGAGCTTGAGAATAAAGTGCTCTCGCTAAAGCTACTCTTTGTTTTTGTCCTCCACTAAGTACAATTCCACTCTCTGTATTTTTTGCTTCTTCATCAGCACCTAATTTGGCGGCATCTCCTTTAGGAAGAATAGCTAAATCTGGTTCGAGAGCACAGCATGAAATTACTTTTTTATAACGACTGGCATTGTCATTGGATGGATTCCAATTAATAATAATATCCCGGACAGATCCTGAAGGCAACCAAACTTGTTGAGCAGAGTAAGCTAAATTTAATCCTCTGTAAACATAAAAATAATTTCTAATTTCAAAAATTAAGATTGTATGGGGGATATGAAAATATATAAATTTAATTATTTTTGTAAAATCTAAATGAAAGTCATGTGATGTCTTGAATCAATTAAATTTTTTTTATTTATCGACCTTGAATTTTTTTTAATTGCTACTTTAATAGTATTTTAATTATTTTATAATTGCAAATAAATACCTTTGTAATAAAACTTGACCTTCAATAGTAATCATTTCATTTAAAAGTGCGGCAATTAATGATGTTTTACCACTCCCCACGGATCCAACCAAAACTGTTAATTTTCCTTTTTTCAAAAAACAAATCCTTAATATATACTTATTTTTTTATATATTTCACTAATTATTTATTTTTAATCATACCTTTTGGTATACGAAGTGGAAAAGGAACGGAGAGAGTGATAGAATCACTACCCCAGCCGAATTTAGCTTTTGGAGAGATTATAAAGGCTGCATTAGAACAAAAAGATGATGCTGCGGTTGTAGTGGGTGAAGATATTTCTGGTAATTTTAAAAATGTATCTAATCGTCGAGTACTATTCTAAAAAAAATTTTTTTTTTATATTAATATAAGAATATTCATTTTAATAAATGCAAATAAAAATGATTTTTCTCTTTATGAAAAGGGAATATTCAATAAATAAAATTATTATTAACGTTGGTTGAAATATATGCTACAATTGAGAAATTTATTTACGAATTTTATATTGTGCCAAACTGATTAACTCCAATTTTTAAAATTGCTAGTAATGTAATGTAATAGGTATAATGTAATCTTCAACAAATGAAGTGAATAATGAACTTGATAATCCTAATATTGCAATGCAATATACATTTTTCTGTAATCAACAACCCTGAATTTCCTACAAGCTGTGAACTTTGGGCTTCATTTTCTTAGTTTGTTTATATGTGGAGTTAATCGCTCTGAGTGACATATATATGAAATATGAATATGAATTATAATATAATAATATATATATGAAGCTTAAAAATACTAACAAAAAGGAATACGAGGAGATAGGAAAATCTGATATAATTTGGCAAAGGAGCGTGGATGAAACGATTTATAATTAAATATCTGAAAATGACAATTATTTAAATTAAAATTCTAAAATTAAAACTAAATGAAAATTTTTATTACATTATAGAAAAAGTTTATTTTAATATTTTTTATTAATTAGATCAAATTTATATTTTTTACCGACCGACGATAGTAAGGGAGGTATTGTTTTCACACCAAATTTCACATGTGGAGATTTTTACATATCTCCACGAATCATGCATTTGTAAAAAACACTAATTGAAAATAATAATTAAATCTTGTTATTATTTTGTTTGGAATTTTATTTATATTTATTAATATTTATAAAGATAATTAAAATAAAAATAAATAAATGCATACCCCAGCGGATACTAGAATTGGTAGAGCAGCAGGAATAATAAAAAGTGGAACGGCTAATTGATTGAATAGAGCGAGGCCTGCAAATAATTGACTTGCACGGATTGATTCATTTTGTGGCAAAATGTATTCGCGAAATGCAAATGTTGTTAAAGTTACTAAAACCGTTAATCCGTGTACTAACAAAGCTGTAAGAGAATTAATTTATTTATTAAAATATTAAATGTTTAGTGTTTTCCATGAGGTAATTATTTTTAAAAGAGAAATTAATAATATCCTTACTACTAACAGCCCAATATATTGAATCTTTATTAAGATAATTTGTTTCTTTTTTTCTTGCAGAAGATACCCGGTTATGGTGCCAACATTCCCATCCGTGGAGTTTAAGGATTCGGGCTCCTTTGATCCCTTCATGGACTAATCGAATTCTATCATCTGTAGAAGACTGAATAAAAAAATAATAAATACACAAAATTAACAATTAATGAATAATGGTCAAAATAATTGAAATTAAAATATAAAACTCATCGATTCATATTTAAAAATTAAAAAAATTACTCATTTCGAAACCATTAAATCTGATAGTAGGGTAAATGTACTAGTAAGTGACTACTGTGCCAGTAATTGACAATTTGATAGATTTTTTTATCAAAATAAGCTCTTTAATTTCAAATTAAACTCAATATATCGATAAATATCAAGATGGACCTCTTCGAGATTGCTTAACAACAGTGGCGTAACTAGGGGGGAGCAGGGTGGGACATATGTCCCCGGGCGCCAAATTTAGGGGGCGCAAAATTAGGGAAGCCAATTTGGAACAAAAGAAGAATTAATATTTAAAGTTAAACTGTATTTTGTGTAAGTCAATAAATATTATTTATACGCTTATTAAAATCAGTTAAACCTGTTTCGTTATTCGTCATTAATATTCTTTAAAAAAAATTAAATTATATATATATACGAAAAGGGGCGCTGATATCTCAGTTGCCCCCAGGCGCAAGAACCTCACGGTACACCACTGCTTAACAATGAAACAGAGACCAATCGCTGTCTTTATAATATAATTGTGAATACACGAGATAAGAGTAATGCATTTTAAGGTTAGTTTCTTATGAAAAACGTTAAAGATATGCTTCACTTTATTTTCAATATATTATGTTTTATTTAATAATAATTTCAAACCAAAAATTCAATTCAATAGTTGATAGTACAAATTATATTAATCAATTTGAAATATTTTCTTAATGTGAACATTAATAATTATCAAGGGAGTGGTCCATTTCAGAAACAAATATCACATTTTTTTAGAAATTGACCGGAAGTGGTCAATTACTTAAATATTCATATTAATATAATAATAAATATCTTTTATTAAATGTGTATATTATTTAAATAAGAAAAAAAGAAAGAATAATTAGAAAAGAATAAAAATGAACAGCTTTAGAGAGGCAAAGGAAAAAGTTGGATAGCGAAAAAAAATAAATAGAGAAACGATAGTTTGTAAGGAACGAGTTAGTAGTTCTGAATATTGTGACTTCAGTTATAAAATATCACACAGATGAAAATAATTGTCTTGAAGTCAGTGAAGAGGATCAGAAGGCTCTAAAATTCAATGGCTTCATGTTCGAAAAAAGATAAACAAATTCGTGGTGTTTTTTATATCCCGAAAAAATTATACAATTTACTGAAGAAGAAGCCACGATTTCATCGATGGAGAATACAGGAGATTTATGGAAATGTCCAAAAACTGCTGACATCCTTGAGTAGGCCCCTCGAGCAATTAGCAAAACAAGAAAATTCCTGATATGAACTGAAAATATAAACAATATTTAAAATAAATTATAAGAAATTAATATATAAAAAATACTAATGAAACCAATCCTTTTATTTTAAACCCATTTATGATGATGGTCAATTACTGGATCAAAATATGGTCAATTAAAAAAACTTATAGTTTAAATAGTAAAAAGCTATACATTATAAACTATTTTATCTGCTACTTAAAGATTCCTTCAAGGAAAATATGAGTTAGAAGAGTATCTTAAATAATAATAGCAATAATAAAGACAACTTACAGAAAGATCTCGTCCATTTGATGCCATTCTTTTAGCTAGCCAATATTGGAAAGGAGCCAAAATAGCGACACAAACCAAAGCTCCTAATACTCCACTTACTCCTATAGTTCGATAAAGAAGGTAAACAAGAAGAAAAATCTATAAACATAAATGTAACGTCATGAATAAATAAATGATAATTTAATTTTGTGGAATTTCAAAATTGAGCTATGATTATACTAAGAATATTTTACACTTAATAAATTTGGTACAAGTCAATTCTTTTAAAGAATCGTTGATTTTGGATATAATTTTTTGTTTTAGTTAAGTAAATAAATAGATAGATAAACTTAATTTATTTAAACGAATTTGTCATATAAATGAGTGAGTTCCAAAAATTGATATACATATAACATTTTTGTTTAACAAATTTTTATTTTTTTGAAAGTATTATCTTTTACAATAAAACATTAAATAATAGTAATAAACTATCAAAACGTTAAACAAATCAATAAATGAATAAATTCCTTTCATACACACACAGTCATTTGTAGAACAAAATTTCAATTAAAAAATTAAACTACCATTTTACTGTTAGAGAAAGAAAGAAATGTTTTCCTGACTTATTTTAGTGTTGTTTAAAAGTTTAATTGCACATTTGTTAGAATTTGGAACCTAATAATTTTTTATTTATTTATTTATTTTTATTTATTTATTTGTTTATTTTTTTTATAATACTATTATTTGAAATAGCAAGACCTCAATATTCTAATATTCTATTATAATATCATAAAAGTATAATGTATTATTATATTTTGATAATAAATTAAAGATAATAATAATGAATGTTAAATTAAATAAATATATATAAAAATATAAATTTAAAAATATTACCTTTAAAGGAATTGCCCAGAGATAATGACCAACACAAAATGCAGACATAATATTAAATGCATCTTCTGAAACTAAATTAGTGACAAATCCTGGATCTTTTGCCATTTCTATATTATCTTCATTTCCTTGTGAGATGGGCAATCGAAGAGATTTCACATAAATCATAGACTATGGAAAATAATTAATTAATTTTTTATTTTTGTAATGTAGTTGGAATTTTACAATTGCATGTATATATTACTTAAAAATTAAATTAGTTGCCCTTCAATTATTATCTGTGACTGTAATAAATTAATTATACAGCTTAAAGTTGAAAAAAATACCTGAAGAGCGTTTTTTAATCGGATGGCTTGAACGTTGATAAGATGTGTGCTTGCTTGAGATAAAGAACCTTGGGCAAGTGCAATAAGAAAAGAAAGGGTAGCCATTGTATGAGCATCAGAAAAGAATACACTCCAACTTCCAATTTCTTTTAAGTCTACCTATAAATATATAATAAAAATATAAACGATGTTATAATATAATATAATATTCATTTCATACAATTATTTTACATTCACATTAATAATATTCTTTGAAATTGATTTATAATTATCTGCGTTCAATTTTTTAAAATTTAGATAATCTGATAGTGGGAGATATTTTTAACTAAACAAATCTCGACATTATAGCAAATCTAAATTTATTTCAGAATAATTTATTTATTTATATTATAATATTTAATTAATCATAATATTTTTCACTTCATAAGAAAGAGACTAACCGTACTATTTGGTTTGGTTCTTTCTTTCGTTAATTGAGACGTATATTCAACAACAACAGCCAATCCGATTGGACCCATCATCGTGGCTAAATCTCCAAGAAATTTTAAAAAGCCACCAAACATCCAATCTCGACGACAAAAACGCCAATAACAAGTCCAGAGACCACCCCAATGATTCTAAAAAGTTAAACATGAAACAAATCATTAATTGGATTTGGAAATTGATTAGAGACGTTGATTAAAAAATTATATTTTAATGCATATTTATAAACTTTTTAACTTAGTCAGGTATCTTAAAAATAATGAATAAATGAAAAATAAAAAAATTAATTTAGTGAATTTTAAAAATTCGTAGTACGCCAAGAGGAAGATTAATAAATAATAATCAATTAATAGATTATATATTAATTACAAATTATATTTAAATATTTAAAACAACAATTGCCGGTTGTATTATATGGGTGTAAGGCATGGTTAATGACTCTGGGGGACGAGAGTAGATTTAGAGCATTTGCAAATAATATTCTTCGCAGCATTTATGGGCGAAAGAAAGATGAGGTAATTGGGAAATGACAGAGACTGCATAACAAGGAATTGCATGATCTCTATGCATCTCCAGACATAGTTATAATTATAAAATAGAGAAGGCTGTGATGGACAGGGCACGTGGCTAGAATGAGAGAGGAAAGAATGGCTAAAAATATATTTGTGGGAAGACCGAGTGGAAGATCAAAGACGCGGTAGGTGGATAATGTAGGAAGGAACGTGAGAGAAGGTAGGAGTTGGATTTTTGTGGCTTAGGATAGGGACACTTGGATAAATGCGGCCAAGAATTTTGTAGTTACGTAGAGCCACAGAGGTATTTAGATATATTAATTACAAAATTAAAATATTACCGAATATTGATTATAAATTAAGTTAAAATTCTGGTAGTGGATTTGGCTTGATTCTTTTTCTGGTAACTCCCCCAGATCTTCGAAGGTAAGATCTTTTTTTAAACTAGTTCGAAACAGTGGTAACATCCACCAAAATAGTATTTTCGAGGGAACACTACTTAAGTGATGGGTATATGCTCCTCGAAAGATGAAGATTTTCTCTTGCTAAAAAAATATTCAAATAACATATATAAATTGTTTTTATTGTTAACTCTATTTTTGTTCTTATTATAAGAAATACAAGAATATTAGATTTCTGAATAAATTTATATTTTATCATCAATATTTTGTTTAATACTATTTAAATTTCATGTAATTAAATAATTAAATAATTATCTAAGTACTACGACTAAAAATTATAATTATATCTTAATCTTATTTTTAATGATTACTTCTTTACTCCAAAAAATTGCCTGTCTAGCTTCTAAAATTGTAATTATCAAAGAAGAAAATGCAATGAGGAGGGAGGAAGTCGTTTTAATTTGATTCCATGATGCTGTAGGAAGGATGTATCCAAGTCTCCAACCGTGTGCAGCAGATATTAATAACCATATAATAGAAGTTAACCAAAACAGAAGAGATGATATTTTCTAAAATAAATAAATAAATTTCAATTATTATTACTGTATTGTAATAAATGAGAGTTATATTATTAAACTCTTATTACACTAAAGATCATTTGAAAGTGTAAGCAGGTGTATTTTCCGTTTGATTTAATGTATTTAAGAAAACAAATATTATATGTCGAAAGTTTTACTGATGGCAGGAAAATATTAAAAATATAAAAAAATTAACTTGAATTCATTTTTTTATATATAATATTATATTTTAAAGTTTAATTTATAAATATAATAATTTTTTTATTTAAATCGCACTGGTAAGGAAAACCTTTTCTACTCTTAAATCTTGAATTTATTAAATTGTTAGATCTATAACAAAAAAAATATTGCTTTAATAAATGAAGTGAAAAGTTGAATATTGAAATGAATGTATCCGTAATGAATGAAGAAATTTGTTTCTCTATATTTCTCAAAAATTCTTTTTGATTTTTTTTTTTAATGTATAAATTAATTTAAGTATATATAATAATACTAATATGTATAAACATACAATTTTTTACAAATAAATTTTGCTTTCGAAATATTAATAAATAGAAAATTTTAAAAATTTGTTTATTTGTTTGTTATTTTATATTATTATTTTAATTATGTTTCCATTTTTCTCTTAATCAAATCGACCATGAATTTTAATTAAAATAATATTATATACCTATATATAAATTTAATATAATAATAGATAATAATTATTTTTTAATATAATTAGAGGTTATTTAATTTCATATATTTATATAATATACTTTTTTTTATTTGACTAAATATATATATATATATTAAAGTATATATAAAATATAGGAAATTGGGTGAATCACGCTTGCACCAAATAATTTTATTTAAAAATTATATACCTATATATATATATATATATATTCCTGATTCTCTATAGATATAATAAAAATAGTGTTTCATAATATAAAATAATAAATATAATGATTGTACTCACTTTCAATTTAACTCGTGATTGAATAATAAAACTTTTCCACATAGTTGATAGAATGAATAGAAAAGAAGTTACAACCAGGATTATATTTGGGAGTTTAGATGAAAACTCTTCTAACCAAATTGCAGCCAATTCTAGCAAGAGACCCAATATAAATAATAATTTTGTGAATGATGAATGCCATTTAGTTGAAGAAACATAATATATTTTGGAATTCTGATTTAATTGATTTGGATTGCTTTCTTGTTCAGATCTCAAATAATTATTAATTTTTCTGAAATTTATAAATTAAATTTAAAAAAAAAATTTTTTTAATAAATAATATTTAATTTAATTATTGATACTATCATTTTAATTTAATTGATAAAATTTCATTAATATTATCTTATAAATATGTTAAAGAGCCAAAGAACGTGGTTTGAAAAATCATTAAAGAATAAAAAGGAATTGTTTTTTTATTTATATATCTTAACCACTTCTTGGGTTCGAAGATAGGATTTTGATTAAATAGAAAAAAAATATTTTAATATCAAAATTATTATATGCTAAATAATACAATTAGAGCAGAGGTTCTTAAACTGTGGTCCGCGGACCCCTGGGGGTCCGCGAAGCCTTTACTGGGGGTCCGCAAAGCTGAATTTTCTTTCTTCAATATTATAATTTCTAATAAAATGTGTTCTACAATATGCAAAAAAATCGTTATTCACCAATCACTGTTAGAAATATTCATCAAATATCCTTGTTCTTATGAGATCGTAAGCCAGAAATTAACCAATAAAATTACGTAAACTACCTAAAGTTGGGATGGGGTCCGTCAAAATTTTTTTTTTCAAGTGGGGGTTCGCGGAGTACATAAGTTTAAGAACCTCTGAATTAGAGTATAACAGTCATAAAACGTACGTATATTCGTATTCAAATTATTTTTCTTAAATTCATTCATTCTGTTATTAACATTACCTACAAATTAAAACATCTTTTATCTTTAAGAATTTATTTATTTTCCATTTTTACTATCTCGCCAAATCACGAAAATTTTCGATTTCGAAAGTTTGATGTTTTTATACGTTTTGAAGGGCCATGAGTCATTTTCACTAAGGTTAAGAAAAATGACTGTGTATGTGTGTGCATGAAGACAAGATTACGCAAAAACAGTATCAGCTAGAATAAAGAAATTTGGTACACGGGCATTATTCAAAATTTGTAGTTTTCTATCTACTATCTACTATCTACTTTTGAGAAATGAAGCTCATCCGGAAGAGGTTCATTACCTAACACGTTTTGATTTTTTTCCTCTAAACTGACCGTAAAAATAAAGATATATGTTTGATAGTTTTTCATATGATTAAAAATTGTATAAACCTGTTATATATAGAATTTCAGCTTGATTGAATCGCTGAAAGTACCTGAATTAATTTTTTAACACGTTGACTGGCAATCGCGCGCCAGCACGTGACGTGGTGCCATCAACAAAGAGCCAAACACGCGCTGGTTTAATAAATATTATTTATTAATTTTAATTTATAATTTAATTAATTAAATTGAATTTAAATATAATATATGTTAATTAATCCAATTCAAAATTGCGAGATAGTCGAGTGGAGACACTCCAGATTTTTCATTACTTTTTTGTTAATAAATATTAGAAATATTTTTTCGTCTATAAACTCTACATATACGATTTTATCTATTTTCTGAATTCGAAATTTTAATTCAACTAAATCACTTTATAATTTGATTATATTTGGTTGGTTTGTTAAAAACATAAAAATATTTAGAATAAACAAAAGTTCTTTGACTCGAAGACATGTCACTCAGGAGTTATGATTAATTGCGATAATGATCAAATGATGACCTTCCAACCTTCTGTTCTAAAGAATGTTGCCAAGACTATAAATAAGTAGAAAAACTGAAAGCCATTTCTGGCAACAGTGGTCAATTATCAGGTAGGTATGTATTTACTATTATATATATATATATATATATATATATATATATATATATATATATATATATATACCTGAATCTACATCTAAATTCTATTTAAATAACAAAAAAATAAAAATTACAAGTTACTGGACTTTATACAAATAATATTATATATATATATATTATAATTAATAAAAAATGTATACTAAACATTGAGGTCAAGAGCTACATCTCAGAATTGTTTACTGAGAAGATGAAACATCATTTGGGTTTTTCATTACAAGTTTTCCTCAATGCTTATTGTTTATTTATTGTTATGAAAAAAATATAAATATATGATTTGAGAAATAATAAATATAAAAGATATAAAGAAAATAAAACATATTATTACCTCCAAAAAAATAATAAATAAATCAAAATAAATAAATTAATAAGAGCTGCGAGCGATGAAAGAAAGGCAAGTGCATATTCGACTTGACAAACTTGACCTAGAGAACTCAGGCAAAGATCCATCATTGTGATGAAAATAAATCGTTTTTTTTTGTGTGTGTGTGTGTGTGTTTTTTTTTAATATTCGAAAAAAATAGATTATATAAAATGTGTCATGTTATACTAAAATAACATTCACATGTGTTCCATAAAGTTAAAAACAAAACAATCTATATCAATAATATACACTTAAAAGCACACTTGTTTAAAAGTTTTTAAATAATTGTTATATATATATTTAGGGAGCCTGATTTAATATCGGCTGGATACGAGAGTTGTCTTCCTGTGTCGACATGGTGTGGAAATGAATTAAAATACACCCACACTTCATAGTTTCTAGAGATATATATAATATATACTTGAGTTAATTAATTATGTCACTAAAATCACTTCTAATAGAATATTAAATTATAAAAACAGTTATAATTCAACAAATCATAGTAAAATTGTTCATTCATTGACCACGAGGAATAGACTGAACGATCAGAGACTCATTGGTTGATGAGGAGGAGGACCTCGTATTCCCCTAAATCCCCTTCGAGTTTTCCTCGTTTGACTTCTTTTGCCACGATGATTTCATTGTGAATTTTCTTTTGAGTCAGAATTTAAATAAAATTTATTGACACATGCTTCCATCTCTTTCATTTAAACAAAACAAAAAAGTGAATAAATTAATGTGAAGTGTTACATTTTTTACAAATCTTAAGATTTAGATGTTCGTTTAGTTAGTTAGTGGGAGGGGGGAACCTGAACCTCACTCAATGCCAAACAAGATATATAATATGAAGAATTCGTCTCTCTTGATGACAAAAAAATATTTTTAATTTAAATCTTTCCGAGGCACCTTATGCATCACCAGTCACTTTGGCATATAAAAAAGACGAGGGTCGAAAATCTCGACTCTGGATAGATTTTAGAAACTTAAATAAATTAATTATTCCGCAATGTTATCCAATTCCATCAATTAATGATGTAATAAATAAGTTGACCTGTGGCCAGGTCCGAACCGACCGACGGTTTGAAGTAAATTAATTAGCAGCTACAGAAACAATTTCAAATAATTTTAATATATCTATTAACGTAATAAAAAACAGATATGGATACATAAATAATAAATATAAACATTTTTAATTTTATTTTATTTATAATATATATGCAAGACCAGGCTGTGACGTCATGAATGGATGCATGACGTCATATAATTTTAAATCAAGAAAAAACTAATAAATATGATTTTCCCGAGGATAAAACCAATACAAAGTGCATGATTCGTGGTGATATATAAAAATATCTCATCATGTGAAATTTGGTGTGAAAATAACCCTTCCCTTCCTATCGTCGATCGCTAATACTACCACTTCCGGTTTCCGGATTTGCACCAAAAGTTGATCAATTCATCCCACTGATGCATTAAGTAAATATACCAAATTTCATCAAAATCCGTTGAGCCGTTCAGGCTGTATACATCTATACGGACGGACAGACGGACAGACATCATGCTAAAAATACTTTTTTCTGTTAAGAAAATGCATGATTCGTGGAGATATGTAAAAATCTCCACATGTGAAATTTGGTGTGAAAACAATACCTCCCTTACTATCGTCGGTCGGTAAAAAAGTACTCAAATGCAAATATTTTACGGTTATTGATATAAATTCTGCTTTATGGTGTATATCAATAAAAGAAAAAGATAGAGAAAAAACATATTTCATAACCAAATATGGGAAATTCATGTTTAAAGTGATGCCTTATAGATTAAAGAATGGTCCTGCTATTTTTCAACGTATACTTTCAAAGTTAATTAGAAAAAATGATTTCGATGATTTTTGTATTAATTATATTGATGATTGCCTTATTTTTGAAGAAATTGGATAGATCATATGCGACATATTTTGAAATTTTTAAAAGTTATGAATGAAGAGGGATTTAAACTAAAATTAGAAAAATGTAGATTTGCTGAAAGTTCTTTAAAATATCTCGATCACATAATACAAGAAAATAAAATATCCCCGGCACAAGAAAATTTAATAGCTATTAAAAATCTTAAAAGACCAATTGATAAATCTGGTGTTCGGAACATTTTAGACTCAATAAATTGCAAAAAAAGGTAAATTTTTTTTATAAATGTCCTCCGGCCCGGGAGACATTTTGAAAATTTCATTTTGGCCCGCGCTTAAAAGTATTTGCCCACCCCTGCTCTAAAGTGTCCGTAAAAATAAAGATATGTTTGATAGTTTTTCCACATGATTAAAAATTGAATAATTTTGCTATATATAGAATTTCAGCTTGATTGAATCGCTGACAGTACCAGAATTAATTTTTTAACACTGCAAATCACGCGCCAACACGTGACGTGGTGCCATCAACAAAGAGTCAAACACGCGCTGGCTTAATAAATATTATTTATTAATTTTAATTTATAATTTATAATTAATTAATTTTAATTATAATATAATATATGTTATTTAATCCAATTCAAATTGCGAGATAGTCGAGTGGAGACACTCCCAGCTTATTTGGAAAAGGGCCAAGTGTAAAAATTTTAAAGATCTGGTGCCAGACATGTTTGAATATATATTTTACTGTCCTAACGAAGAATCTAATAAAAAATAAATTTTAAATTAATTAATTAAATAAAAAATTTTGCATTAATGTGATGAATGTAATTTTTTTGTGATATTATTTCATCATAATTGGATACAAAGTTAGTACTTCCTATAATTAAAGTTGTTTGCAAATGGTCATCTGTTAATAATAATCTGAATTGCGATTTTGCTTCATTTTCGAAAATGTCTTTTCACATTGGTATGTACTTCCAAATACAGAAATAAACCCTCATGCATGTGATTTTAATTGACCGTATTCATTCTTGGAAAGATATTTATAGTGTGTCGTCATTTTGCAGATCATTAATCATTGACTTCCAACTGTAGTTCTGACGGACGTTCGACAATCGTCATCTCAAATGGATTTTGAAATATAGTGGTGCCTCACACAACGAACTTAATTCGTTCCAGGAGCAAGTTCGTTATGTGAAACGCGTTTTCCCATAACAATACATGTTAAAAAAAATAATTCGTTCTGTAGCATAAAATATGATAAGATGACATAATAAAAGATAAAATTTTTTTACTATTTTTATTTAGATACATATTTAGAAACATAATTAAATCTAAAAAACCACCCCCTGCTGGCTTTGAATTCTTCTTTATTATCTTGATTGCTGCTACTTCCAGGGACGTTTTTCTTTAGATCGTCATAAATTCTCTTGGCTTTGTGACAGATAATATCTTGGGTTGTTACGTCACTTTTCACCTGCCTGTCCTTAATCCAAATCGCTAATAGCCTCTCCATTTCCTCGTGGATTGAAGACCTATGTTTTTCATGAAATAATTTTGATACTCCTTTGGCTACTTTGGCTGATTTGATTGCATCCTTATTTGTCAAAATGGTGTAAATAGTGGTCTCGCTGAGGCCAAACTCTTTGACGAGGTCACACTGTTTTACCCCAGATTCACTCCTTCTAATTATTTCCTGTTTTATTTCAACAGAAATCACCTTCCTGCTTTTTTTAGAAGCCATGATATAAAAAAAAATATTGAATGATAATGATAATTGAATATGGTAATGAAGAACGATTGCCGCGATACGTGTTTAAGTTAAGTGCAGTGACTATAATGACTGCCTGCAGTGCCTGCGCAAGGGGATGCAATACAACGGCAGCGATCGTGGAAGCTCGGGCGAGTTCGTTGTGTGAAACGAAGTTCGTTGTATGAATCATGAAATTTAGTTCATTATGGTTCGTTGTGTGCAGCGTTCGCTGTGCGAGGCGTTCGTTATGCGAGTTAATCAAGTCCATTTTAAGAGTCGGTTCATCAATAGCACCCTTCCCCTATATATACATATGAATACATATATATATTATATTATTACTATCAGATTTATCAAGGATATAATCACGTATTTTTGTGAGATTGTTTTCTCGACGTTTCGGCACCCATTTATATAGGTATATATAAATCTCGCCATAAAGTTAAGCTCCGCCCAGAGTACACAAAAGCCCATTGCGCATGCGCAGGTAGCAAGCTCAGGTAGAATCCAAAGGGTCGGGTCCCAGTTGGCCTCGGGCTAATGTCCGGTACGGACGTGTGCCAGAGTCAGGATTGCCCAGGATTCTTTGGAGCTCCACAGCAACGCAGTGAGTACAAAACCATCCAACCTATCAACCCAAAATCCCGATATTAACCCTTGGTCACACAGACTAAGACCCAGAATCCCAAAAATATTCCCACCTAAATAATCTCTTGAAAATGGCGCCAAAATGTGTGCCGAAACGTCGAGAAAACAATCTCACAAAAATATCCCTGATAAATCTGATAGTAATAACAATAACATTCAAGGAAACCTAAACCAACATATATATATTATATATGTATACATATATTAAATATACCTATCAATCAAAATTCTGATCCTATTATTTATAATATAATAATTATATATTATGAATACGATTAATGTTTATTAAAATTGTACTCATCTATCATGCCTGAATAGGCTTATTTATAAAAGCCAAATAATTTGTTTGTAATATTTATAGAATAAATATACAATAGTAAATAAATATTTTCATTTGGTAAATACCTTTGTTAAAATTATTTTGTAATATTATAGGACATACATTAAAATTTCCGTGATAGTGAAGGTTTGGGAAGGGGAATGTGAAATATTGTATAATTTGAAATATCATTAGAAATGCGTGTTTAAAACCAGATACTGTTATTAACTATCTACTTTTCAGGTTCATTTTTTAATCTATAGATAAATATATAATATTTTGCTATAAAGACACACCTAAAATATATTAATGAGTAATTAAGTCTGTTAAGTACAGGATATAAATATATCTTTGGTAAAATTGATTTTATATATAGATATGATTTTTTTATAAAATATATATATTTTTCTATATATCTACATATGTATTGTATATTCAACCATTATTACCATATACACACACTTCATACAAATAATAAAAGAATAGAAGATATAAGTTATAAAATATGAGAAATAAATCTTTTCATCGTTATATTTATGAATTTGAATTTGAAATAGTATTTTGTAATCGAGAGGATAATGGTCATGTATTATTATAATTTATTAAATAAAAAAAATATTTATTAAGTATGGGTTTTCGTCAAAATATCATTTTGTTTTTACCGACCGACGATAGTAAGGGAGGTATTGTTTTCACACCAAATTTCACATGTGTAGATTTTTACATATCTCCACGAATCATGCATTATTAGTATTTTTAGCATGATGTCTATCCGTCCGTCCGTATAGATGTGTACGGCTCAACGGATTTTGATGAAATTTAATATATTTACTTAATGCATCAGTATGATGAATTGATCAACTTTTGGTGCAAATCCGGAAACCGGAAGTCGTAGTATTAGCGATCGACGATATTCTATATTTAATTTATTAGGTTAAATATTTTAAATAAAAAAAAGATATTTTTAAAAACTACATGAAATAAATCTCACACAAATTATTTGAGGTAGGTAAATGATTATTATTAAAACAAAATAAATAGAAATAATATATTTTATTTATTATAAAGAAACTAATTTAATTGATATTAATTATATATATCAAAAGGGTATTATATTATTAAATGCTTGCCAAATTCCTTATTACTTCATAAAATATATCTATTCCTTTGAGGAAAATCTCTTCATTTAAAAATTCATTATGCTGGTGAAGTGTTATTGGAGTGTAATTCATTGGAGAGAATCCAAGACTAGGAACTCCTTTCTGTTATATAATATTAATATTATTATTAATAATTCATATATATTGAAATATACTTAAAAACAATACCTCTCTAAGAAATCTTGAATCAGTATTTCCAGGACACATTTTAAAAATCGGTTTGAGTTTTCTGAAAATATATACAGGAAAGAAATTATAAAACTTATCAAAAAATGTATAAATATAAAATTAAAGGCCAATAAAAAAAATTTCTAATGTTTAAAAAGAACCCAAAATTTTCTTCTTATATTAATTTTCTTATTATATATATATATTTATATATATAAGGGCTTTTGTCTGCATATTGGTCAAAATCGAAAAAATTTTGCATATCTTCAGATTTCATGACCTCTAGAATCTAGAATTTTTAATGTCTGTCTGTCTGTCCGGAAAATTGTGACGTTATAGATTCAAAATTGGCAGAACCGATTACTTTGAAATTACATAACAATATTATTATATACCTCTATTTGAACTATATATTTTATATATATATATATATAACCCCTGAAATTAATTTTCAAGAATTTATTTAATGCTCAGTGTTATTCTTTCGAGACTTTAATTAATTTCCGACAATGAATATAAAATTAATAATTCTAGCAATTCCTACACAAAGAATTTTATAATATTTAAATTTTTATTTTAATTTCTAATTATCAAATATCTTTTAAATTAAATAATTTATTCTGTTAATTCTCATAATTCTTTAAATACTAAATTGTAAAAAAATTTAAAACTTAGAATATTTGAATTTGTTTAAATTTTAACACATGTATCATATTCAAATAAGATAGAAAATTTTAAAAATCAACCTACTATTAAATTCAGAAATATGAGTTCAATTATACTTTGAATATTTAATTATAATATTAAAATATAAGTATTATTTGAAAATATCTAGGTGCCTCATGGAACTTGGATGGGTTAATGAATTGGACTGAAGTAGGACCCGACTTTTTTTTCTAAATTTAGGAGAATATCACTGAGGAATATGGTCAAATTGGATTTGGACATCATTAGATCAAATTTAATCTTGCTAAGAACTTCAATATTTCTGTACACCAATATGACTTACAAGTTTAAATTAAATTGTATTTAAATTAAAAAAATAAATATTTGAATTTATTTCAATTTTGCATGGTTGAGGGAAGACCAAATCAGTTAAAAGAGTTAGTTTAAGTTTTATAAATCAAATAAATGAAAATCAATTAAAGCCCCCTGACTATAGTCTGAGAGACCAAAGTTGGTACGTGAGGGGTGGCGGCCAGGTGGGGCGGGGGTACCCCTCCCTCCTAGAGTGATTTACCCTCCATTACAGTCTTCTACTCTCTCAAACTAAACTATAAAAAATGTGATATGCGCAACAGAGTTGGGCGGTGTGGTCTTGTTGGAATGGTGGGGGCAAGCGGGAACTGGTTGGCCGAGGGAGGGGGTCGGCTCAGGAACCAACTTTGGCCTCTCCGACTATAGATACGAAGAGAAACGAAGGCGGTTCGAGCAGCTAGTTATGACTTATGACTAAATGTTATGTTCCTTTATCAATAATACTTACAATGTTTCAAGTGTTTGTTTGAATGTCTTAACCCATTCGTTATTTACAATATCTGTTGATGGAGAAAATGAATTTTTCTGTAAAAATGATATTTCTACATTTCCTGCTTGATTACACCAATCTAAAAATTGTTTTTCTAATTTATCTAGATCAACACATGGTACAATTCTAAGGTCAAAAGTTAAAGACATTTCGCCAGGAACTACATTTGCTTGTACACCTCCCTAAAAAGGAGATTCATATATTATAACAAAATCATTAAAAAATCTCTAAACTATTCTTAAAAAAAGTTCAAAATCATTCAAGACAACCTCTATTGGCAATAAAATTAATTAATTGATTTCAATTTTATAATATACATTTATTTAGGTTAATATTGTTCTAATTTATTTATTTATATGCTAATATTTAATTTAGTCAAGAATATAATGATATCTATCTATCTATCTGTGTGGCTCTACGGAACTCGAAAGTCCTTGCCCGCAGCAACCACACTTCTCCAAGTGTCTCTATTCCTCGTTATGCAGTCTCCGCCATTCCCCGGTGACCTCATCTTTCTTTGCCCCATAGAATATAATGATAATAATTAATATTAATGATTCCATATAAAGTAGAATAAAATTGTGATATACCGAAATTTTAGTTAGATTTACAGTAGTTATTTTACTAAAATCTTTCTCTTTAAATAATTCAAGTCGATTTATTTCACTTTTTCGAAATTGCATCATTTTTTCCATTATCAGTGCAATTTTATCAACAACATTGTTTTCTAATATTGTTCCTCCATGAGACGGATTTCCCTTACAAATAAATTCGATCTCTGTAAAAAGAAAAATATTTAATATAGAATATATATATATATATTGTCATTTAAATAAATAAAAAAATATATAGTAAAAAAGTCTTCATTAAATGTTTTATAGAGAAGTTATATGTTATAAGAAAAGATAAGAAAGTATATGTTAATAATATGTAATTCAGATGCACTGTTTGGAAACATATAAGGAACAGACGGATTTATATATAAATATAAATATATATACTTATATATATATGTTTCTAAATAGTGCATTAAAATAAAAGAGAAGGTGAACAAAAATATTATACATTATAGGAAAAATTTCCTTTCAGTCAGTTAATCATTTTTTTTAAATAGTTTTAAAAATTTTCTTGGATATTCTCGCGGTCCCGAAAAGTTGAGAATCGCTAGATGTAGGCAGATTAACTGTCGATTCATATATTTATTTTATATGATAATTATTTTTGACATAATTTAGATAAATGTGTGATTTGATCACAATTGTAATATTTCTAATACCAATGCTAAATACAGAAGAACGTACCCAATTCTAAGTCTAATTACGATATTAAAGGAATCCATTTTTTAAATAAATTACTTTCATGAAAGCATAACCTTAATAATATTATAGGTTGTATACAAAAAAGGTAACTCCTTTCCTTATACTTATTCTAGGGGTCGCTTTTACTAAAATCGTCGAATATTATATTTGCATAATATTAGAAAACTAAGTATGCGAGTCACATTGATCTCAATATGAAATCTATCTTTCTATCTCTGTGGTTCTACGGAACTCGAAAGTTATTGGTCGCAACCACATTTCTCCAAGCGTCCCTATCCTGAGCTATTTCAATCTAACTCCTACCCTCTCCCATCTCTCCCACATTCCTTCCTACATTGTCCACCCACCACATCCTTGGCCTTCAAAGCGGACGCTTACCAATCTGCCAATATATATTTTTCACGATTCTTTCCTCTCCCATTCTAGCCACGTGTCCTACCCATCACAGGCTTCTCGATTTTAAAGTCATAACTATGTCCCAAGATGCTTCGAGGTCATGCACTTCCTCGTGTCCGCCATTCCCTGGTGACCTTTCTCAATATGAAATACTCGAATAAACCTACATCCCAAACTTCGTTTCGTTTTACGTCATTTCGAAATTGGGCCTCTGAAATACTTACGCCAACATATTTTTTCCCCATAAAAAACTGGAAATGTTTCATCTGGTGAGGCTACTGCCTCATCAAGAGCAAAGGCAACATTTAAATCTTGGAAGCACTTAGTGTTAACAAAATCTTTCATTCCATGAATTCCTCCAATTTCTTCTTCTGGAAATTTTAAAAAAATGTATATTAATTTATTCATATTTTCCAAATTGTTTTGTAAAAACATTTTTAAAATAATTTTAATTTACAAATTACCTGGAACAAAAGATAAATGAATCGTACGCTTAAGAGGACCTTTTTGCTTTAATTTACGAATAGCTTCTAAATGCTGAATTGTTATACATTTCATATCTTGAGCTCCTCGTGCATAAATATTACCCTTGTCGTCTTTTACAGCCCCAAATGGTGGATAATCCCATTTATCCTTTAATTCATAATTAAGATTTTGAAAATTGTTATTCTTTAACCTCAACAATTAGTTAATAGCTTTTTTCCATTTAGAGTATCACATTGAAGTGAAATCAAATAATTATATTAATATTAGAGGAATTTTAAGTTTTTTAATAATTCCTTAAATAAATTAAAAACAAAACCATTTCATGACAAGAACCTTAAATATATCCTATATATTATTTTATTATTTTAAGTGAGATGATTTTGTGTATTTGAATCATATTCGATTTTCAACAAGTATCAACTATAACTATTGAACCAATGTGAAAATTTCTCATATGTACGATTATTTAACAATTAATTTTTATTTTTATTTCTTATATTTATATATAACAGCCTAGATCCTTCTATCTCTGTATAACAAACGCTACATGTGGCGCCTCTGATGGCTCAGTTAAGAAGTTGACACTCAATTTAAAATTAATAATTCTAAAAATTTAGAAAACAAAGAATGTAAATAATATTTAAATTTTTATTTTAATTTCTAATATTCGATAATATTAAAAGTAAAATCAATTTCAATTAAATTAAATTAATTCTAATTGATAAATATTTACTAAAACAAAATAAGTAATATTTTTTGTATTTAAATTTTTAAAAAGATAAATTTAAATGTGTTCATTTGTCAACGCCACCATGACAGATTAAAAATAAAAAACAATTTAATTTCAAATTGTATTGAATCTTTTAAATAATTTTTTTGTTAATATTGTGATTGTTATTTGTAAATTGATTTCAATTAAATTAATATTTTCTTTTTAAATCAAAGTTGGTAATATTTTTTATATTAATTAATTTATATTTTGAAAAATTGTGCAGTTTTCAAATATGAGTAGGGACACGATATCGAAAGCTAATTCTTAGTATCGGTAGGTATCGAAAAGCTAAGTATCGATTCTTCGATAGTATCCGACTCAAAAGTATCGGTATCGGAAAAAAAGCTTAGTCTAGAGAACGTTTGACCTTTTTTTTTAGACCCAAATTGAAAAAATTTTGAAAAAAAGTACACTGCTAGGTGCGCTCAGTACCCTTTAGATACTTTTTCCGATACGACAGGTATGGGTATCGATGCTGTACTATAGTCCGGCAGATGAATGTTGAGCCGACCCCCACCCTCGGCCAATCAGTACACAACCATAACACATTTTTTATAGTTTAATTCAGTGGTTCCCAAACTTACTTGGCCAAGCGCCCCCTTTCCAGAAAAAAATTTACTCAGCGCCCCCTTGGAAATTAACTTTTTTAACAGTGGCGTAACTAGGGGGGGGGACATATGTCCCCGGGCGCCAAATTTAGGGGGCGCAAAATTAGGGAAGCCAATTTGGAACAAAAGAAGAATTAATATTTAAAGTTAAACTGTATTTTGTGTAAGTCAATAAATATTATTTATATGCTTATTAAAATCTGTTAAACCTGTTTCGTTATTCGTCATTAACCCATTTGAGCCTAGTGATCCGATTTCGGAACACTCGACTCGAGTCACTATTTTATTTTTTTATTTATTAATGTCAACACCAAAGTGCGTTCTGATCACCTAGTCGGTGATAATGATAGTGTTGCTTGCTTGTATTAATTATTTAAATGTGCATGGACCTGTAACACTGTCGCTATGAGGTTACAAAGATTGAAGTAAAAAATAGGACGGTTTTTGCAACGTTTCTTTCAACTCATGTTAGTATTACTTTTACTTTTTTGGTTCTATAAATATATTTTTTTGTTATTACTTATCTTCTGGATATACACTAACGTGTTGTAAACACACTACACAGAAATTTTTGTTATTGTAGTAATTATGGGTTCATAAAGTCAGGTGTTCCGATTTCGGAACACTAGGCACATACACTACTATCACATGATAGTGAAGAAATGATTGTTCTAATAATTTAATAATAATTTAATAATTCTAATAATTTCTAATTATTTCTGATTATTTCTTGATTTATTTTAGTAACAATTATAATATTTTGTTTCAAAAAACTTTACTTTTATAATAAAAAAAATAAATAAATATATATTTATTATAATTGTAATTTCATACAATAAAAGAAAAAATTTTCTATAAATTAAATTTAAAACATTCATAAGTCAATGAATTCTATTTTGTTGCCCTTCCCCAAGATGCCCAAGATTTTATCCGTAAATGAAATCATAGAAAATCTAGAAGTAGATCATAATTTTGAAGCAACCGGTATAGTCATCGAGCCGCCTGAAAAAGCATTCGGATGAAGATTCTGGAGATGAAGAAGGCGGAACTATAAATAATTTACCAGGTTCTTTAGTCTACTATGGTACTTTTATTTCCAACTTGGATGAAGAAGATGTTTTTACTTCTACTGTGCAGGAACTTTCTCGAACGAAGAAAATAATTTCAAGAATATGGCGTCGGTGCATCGGTGGTACTTCAATTTGTTAAGACACTAACAAAGAAACATCCTGGAGAATATTATTTCATATTTGATAATTTTTTTACAAGCATTTCTTTACTCGATAAACTCACATCAATGGGCCATCATGCGACAGGGACCGTAAGGAAAGATCGGACTGATAAGCCTTCACTTCAATCAGACAAAATTATGAAGAAAAAAGAAAGAGGTGCATTTGACTACAGAAGTGATAGTAGACAATATTGTTTGCAAGTGGCATGACAACAGTGTTGTCACTGTTGCTTCATCAGGAGCTGGAATCAATCCTATTGGTCTAGTGCATAGGTTCCCAAACTTTTTTGTGTCGTAGACCCCCTAAATTGATTTTGATTTTTTATAACAAAATTTTACCCTTTTTTTAGAGCCTTATTGAAAAATCAAATATGTTTTAAAAGCCATGTCTGAAAAACAATTTACCTTTTTTTTTAGAAACATATTGAAAAAATCAAAAAATGTTTTAAAAAGTCATGTCGGAAAAACAATTTACTTTTTTTAGAAACATATTGAAAAAATCAAAAAATGTTAGAGCCATGTCGGGAAAACAAGTATATATAGACCCCCATATTCATTTCATGGATACCCAAATTTGTTATTCGCTGCCGTAGACCCCTTGAAGGTTGCCATAGACCCCTAGGGGTCGATATAGACCACTTTGGGAACCTCCGGCCTAGTGAATCGTTATTCCCAAAAAGAAAAAAAGAGAATACAGATTCACAACAACCAAACATGTTAAAATTTTTGTCGACAGAGCTGATGAAAATATAGCGAAATATCGAGCATCCATACGTGGAAAAAAATAGTACTCAAGCCCTCTGTTATTTTGTTTCGAAGTAATTTTACAAAATGCTTGGCAATTACAAAGGACAATAGGAAAAAAGCCTTTAGATTTTAGATCTTCTGGAGTTTCGACGACGTATAGCATCCAATTTTCTGGAGACCTACGGTCAACCTGCAGAGACTGGAAGAAAGGGAAGACCATCACAGAAGTGCAGCATTGATTCAAGATAGGATAGTCTGAATCATAATAGAGTGAATCAAAATAAACAAATACGTTGTCGACATTGCCATAAAAACACAACATTCAAATGTGAAAAATGTGATGCTGCATTATATGTTAAATGTTCGACGAAATATCATACACAAAATAAGTAAATATTTTTTTGTAAATGTTATTTTTAGTAATTTTATATTTGTAATATATATAATAAATATATTTATGAAAATAACAACAACAAGACTAGTTTTAGTATTCAAAAGTCACCAAATAATTATGAAAAAACAGTTTATATGTATATTCTTCTAATGTCATGAGAAGGTAGTCCTTGTGCCTAGTGTTCCGATTTCGGAACACCTTGTATCTCAAAAACTAGAAAAGATAAAAAAAAAGTTATTTGAAACAATTTTGTTTTTACACCATTTTATGTAACATATTCGAATATCACGAAAAAATTCAGTAAAAAAAACCTTCGGTCTAAATGGGTTAATATTCTTTAAAAAAAAATTAAATTAAATATATATAAGAAAGGGGGCTCTAATTTCTCAGTTGCCATCGCTCCACTCCAGAATCAATGGTTTAGTTTTAGACAGTTTTAGAGTAGAAGACAGTGGTGGAGGGGAGAGAAACCACTCTAGGAGGGGAATCCCCGCCTCTCCTGGCCGTGGCGGCCACCCCTCACGCACCAACTTTCGTCTCTCCGACGAGTATCGGAAGTTAAAGAATCGAGTACAAAAATCGATGTTACTACGATGTTACTACGATAGTATCGAAGTATCTTTAGTGTCCCTAAATATGAGTGACTACGAAGATCCAAATGAGATTAAACGTCGATTGACTAAAGAAAGAAGGGCACGATGCTTATCTCGGCAAAAAAATTAAAATAAGTATGTAAATTTATGTTGATGATATTGAATTGCTATTTTCTTTATATATACACATTTCTTGACATATTTTGTTACTTTGTATTCGTTATAAATATCACTAAAAAGTAGTTTTTTATTTTATTGATTCTATTTATAAGGTAGCCCATCTTATTTAATTTTATTAAATATTGTTTTTTAACTAAGATGTCCTATGATGATATAAATTAAATTAAATTAAATTAAAGTTTATTAAACCTTGTTCATTTTTCTAATGACATCTAAACTGAAATTTTCATAAATTAAAAGAACGTGTTGCCATTATTAATATGGTAAATAAACAAATTAAAAGTCAAAACAAGAAGACATGCTGGTCAAAAGTGATCAACAAAGAAGGTGTTTAACTATATACACTGAACCCGGTCGTAGACGGGCCCTTTTTACTATATTTTAAATAAGAACACAAAAAGATATGAATATTTTATAATATACTGATTAAATTAAAATGAATTAAAACATTTTGCATTCAACCAAATACTATGTATTACTTCGGGGGTACAGGGAGCATTTAGTGACACTTCTTGAATAAATTTTTTTCACAACTACTTCTCTAATTGCCAATTATAACTCAATAATATTATAGTTACTATAATATATACTTTAGTAAGATAATAATTAATTTGTTAAAATTTACCTCTTCAACAGAAACGACATCCATGTGAGAGTTCAGTAGAAGTGAAGGTAATTTGGGCTCAAGTCCTTCCCAGGTAGCAATCAATAATGGCTTCATTGGAGCCTCTCGAATAATATTTACTTTTAAGCCGATATCCAAACATTGCTGACGAATAAATTTTAAACATGGTTCTAAAAGGTGTATTAATAATAAATTATTTTAGGTATTTATATTAGTAATTTTAACATAAATTATAATATTATGTCAATGTTGGAATAGAACAAATAGGATATATGTTTTAAGCGCCCTAATAAGGTCCTAGGAACCAAATGCAAAGGGCTTTGACGAGGAATTGTGGATGTGCTTAAGTTGAGATTATATATTTAATCTATATTTTATTAATATGTGAGATTAGCTAAATTAAAGTAACTTTCACCAGATTATATCTTATCTTATCTTATCTTATCTTATCTTATCTTATCTTCTTATGAGAGTAAAAATTGTTTGTTTGTTTGTTTCTTTCTTTCTTTGTTCTCAAAAACCGCTCTAACGATTTTTTTGAAATTCACACCAGAGATAGTATTTATAAAGAAAAATTGAGTTTTATTGATCACATCTCAGGAAACTACATCTTTATTAGTTTTTTTCTTCTAAATTTAAATGTATATATGTGACGTCACAACCACCGCCTGTGAGATATATACATATCTATTCTTAAAATAAAATTAAAAATATTTATATTATATTCATATATTTGATTTTTTTTATTCGTTAATAGATATACATTTAAATTATTTGAAATTGTTTCACACAACGTTTAAAAGATTTATCTTTATATTCGATTCGATATATAGTAGGAGAATTAAATGACGTTATCAATTTATTATACTCCGGTAAATATTATAAAATATTATTTACTAAATATTCAATCAGTATCAAATATTCAATTAGATAAAACATTTATTTGTTTTTGTGTTCTTATTTTTAATATATTTTAATTTAATTTAATCAGTAAATTAATTCGACCCATAATATGTATAATATCTTACTTACTTGAAAATGAAAATCCAATTTTGAGATCAATTATTTAAAATTATTTATTCGTATAATCTTGAATTTTGTGTTCTTACTTTTAATATATTTTAATTTAATCTGTAAATTCTCTTTTTTGATATGCTATTTTATGAATACAAAAATATTTTCCAAACGTCAATTGAAAATAAGTGAAAAAATGATTTCTTGGTTATATAAAAATTAAAATATGATTTTTTAGACGTCCTTTACGCATTTTTAATATTAAAATTATTTATTAAAAAAAAATCAAAAACAAAAACAAAATTATAAATATGATATACATATTCTTTGAATGAGATGAATGTAGATATCAAATTTTAAATATGTTGACATAAATAATTAATAATAATTAATAAATAATTCCACTTTATATGATCTTAATATATTGTGAGATGTTTTTCCCACGGCCAATTATATGTTGCATGTTGTGAGTATGTGATTACACAAATTGGGAAAAAATCACTTGAAATGCAATTAAACAAAAAAATTGAAAAGTTAGGCTAAGCAGACGTCTTAAATATTATAAAAGATTCGGCAATTGCAATTACATATAGCGAGGAAAAATTAATGGAGGTTTGAAATTAATAGTGATAAGAAAAAATATTTAGTGACAAAGAGGAACAGTATTAACATACAAAATGCAAAATTTGAATATGTAGAAAAATTGAATGTAATCTCGAAGGAATATTTGAGAAGAATTTAATCGAGGTATCAATCGGGAAACGCCTGTTATCATGCAGTAAAGAGGCTTATCTCATCAAAATTATTATCAAAGGGAATCAAGACCATGGACGCATAGGAAGGGACTTAAGAGAGATGGGACAAGGGCTCAGGATAGGGACATTTGGAGAAATGTGGCCAAGAACTTTCGAGTATCTTGAGCCATATAAATAGATAGATATAACATATACAATAATAAAATATATAATTAATTTACTGATTAAATTAAAATATATTTTAAATAAGAACACAAAAAGAAATGAATGTTTTATGTAATATACTGATTGAAACAAAATGGATGAAAACCTTTTACTACTTTTAACCAAATACTATGTACCACTCGGGGGTACAGGGGGCGGAGCACCCGTCCAGGTGTGAAGAGCGCCGAAGGCGCTCTGACCAGCTGGTATCTTCTATATATATAAAGGAGAGTGTTTGTATGTATGTAATTTGTTTACTATTTTGCTGTCATAGAAACAAAAAAAAAAGAAATTTCTTACTTAACCGACACTTATTGAAAACAATTATTTTGCCTGTTGTATTATATGGGTAGTCGATGTTCTTGGGAGAAAGTAGATTTAGAGAATTTGATATTAGGATTGTTTGCAGCATTTAAGGACCAAAGAAAGATGAGATCACCGGGCTATGGCGGAGATGGCATAACGAGGAATTGCATGACCTCTATGCATCTCCAGATATAGTTAAGGTTATTAATGTTATAAAATAGAGAAGGCTGGGATGGGAAGGGGTCATGGCTAGAATGGTAGATTAAAGATCGGCGAAATATATTTGGAAAAACCGATTGGGAAACGTCTTGTATGATTGGGAAGACCAAGAACGTGGTGAGTGGAAGGGACGTGGGACAGATGGGACAGGGTAGGGGTTATATAGGATGGTTATAGCTCAGACTTGGGGGTTACTTTCGAGATCCGTAGAGCCACGGGGATAGATAGATTGATATAACAAATACAATAGTAATATATATTTAATTTACTGATTAAATTAAAATATCTTTTAAATAAGAACACAAAAAGATATGATAATATAATGTAATATACTGATTGCAAGGCGCTCTGATCAGCTAGTTTATATATATATATATATATAATATATATTATAAAATCAAATTTATTTTATATTTAGGGATAGGTAGAAAATTATTGGTATGCTTCCCTCCTCCCCAAAAGAAAAAATATCTTTTAAAAAATGTGCAAATATTTTTAAATGTATTAATTTTTTTCAAGGAAACAAAAAATATTTAATAAATAGATTCTTTTAAAATTTATAAGAATTAATAACAAACTAAATGATTTTTAAATCAATCATCTAGAATTATATATTATTTATAAGATATATTATGATTAGATCCTTATAATGGTGAATAAACCAAAATGTAAACATTACATTTTGATTACAAATTTATCTAATTGAGGTAGATTATAATTGTATAAAAATAATAAAAGTATTACCATAATCAATATTAGGATGTACTGAAGGAATCCGGAGATATTCACGAAACCTTGTTACTTCTGGTCTTTCAGCCATTTTTTTAAACTAATTTATATATAAAATTAAAACTTTTGTTTTGTGTATCATTTTATATTCATTTATAAAGTTATATAATAAATCTTTTAAATATAAATAAATATGTAAGAATCCATATAAGATAAGATAAGGAATTTAAATGTTAATAAGAAAGATAATTTTATGTTCTAAATTGATAATTTTTCTATTTTTAAAATGATTATTAATTCAAAACATTGTTTTTTCTTATTTAATCTTGATGAAATTTATTTAATGATTTTGTGGGAAATATTATGTCAAGTGAATATGCGTAATTGAAAAAAATTAAATAAATAAATAAAATTTAATAGCTTGATGATCCATTAGTTTCTGATTTTTTTCTAAAGTTAAAAACAAGGAATTAATTTTTATTTATCAAATTTAATTATATAAAATATGATGCTCAAGACCTTCTATATGAGATTATATAATAATCTTATTCTTAAATATTTTCCTTTTTTTAAAATTAAAAAATCTAAATATATATATTATATTTGGGTTAAGAAAAAATTTGATTTTTTTCTGGGATAACACAAAGCATAATAAATAAAAACATAAATAAGACTTAAATGTTAAAGTTTGGTAAATATTTATTATTAAATAAATTTTTAAATATTATTTAATTATAAAAAAGCTTTTTTTTATTTAAATTATTATTTTCTTGTGAAAATGATATCAAAGAAATTTTTAGTATATCTGTTTTGATTATTTGCGCTCAATAAGGTTGAATGTCTTTAATTGTAAATAGTCTTTAAAAAACGCGGGATAATTTGCTTGTCTATCTATATTCATTATATTTCATTATATTTGTTTACATACCCGGAATATTACAGGTTATTTATTTTCTTATTTTAAATTAATTCTCAAATTATAATACTGATAATATTTACTTAATGTTTTGAATGAATTTATTATGAATTTTTTAATGTTTCAATAAAAAAATTAGATTAAGTTAAAAATAATTTGACAGCAAAATACCTTGACCCCACAACCGTCATCAAATTATGGAAATAGAACCTGAAAATGACAAAAAACCTGAAACAGAAGAAATATTTGAACCTCCAAAAACAATATCAAAAAACGAGGAAAAAAAATCATCTCAATCTAATGGTTCTCTTAAAGTGAATACGGAAACAAATGGCAATTGTTATTGGTATTTTTAAATAAAAAAATTAGATATACTTATTAAAAAATAATGATCTATAAATTAAAAAAACAATTTTCTTTGTTTCAGTGGAAAAGATAGAAATTTAAACATAGCAGAACTTCTTTGTGCGCATTGTTTTCGATGGTTTCATGAATCATGTATTGGTTACCAGTTGGGTAAACTTGTACCATTTATGATGAATTATTTTTTTATATGTAAAAATTGTTCACCTACTGGATTAGAAAGTTTCAAAAAAAATCAAGCATGTATGTATCAAATCCATCTAATAATAACATTTGAATATTTTGAAATGTTGTATTTCAACTGAAATAATTGAAATCACAATTATTTTAAAAACAATCTGAAATATATATATATATGTACTTTGTTAACAATTTTCCTAATATGATCTATTTGGAACATATAAATTATTAAAGCTTTTGATATATGGGAAGTTTTCATTATTTAAAAAATAATTTAAAAATTAAATAACTTCTCGGTTGAGCTTTAGTAAATGGGAACGCCAATCTTTAGTCGTTCAAGGGAAGGGGAGAATATTTATAAAAAATAAGGAGGCAAGAGGTAATTATATAAAATAATTATATTTTATAATTATAATACTTCCAGCTTTCAAAAGATGTTTCCAATTAACGTTTGGTTTATATTATAAAGTTTTACCCACTTCTTTTCTGATCATCTTCTTGAAATGCAAAATATTATTGAAACTATTATGTTAATTAATTACCTCACTATAAAATTTGATAATATTGATTATAATTTTTATATAATTTTTATTTTTAGCGTTTCCACAAATGTGTTTAACTGCTTTGGGAAACTTAATTCAATCAAGCATAAAAGAAGGAAATCCTAAAATTTATTTTTCAAAAGATCAAGAAATAATTCCATTTATTGATTCTCATTGGGAAGGGATGACGACGATGCCCCGTAGAGTTACACAATCGTGGCATGCAACTGTAAGAATTTGTAAAAAAAAATTTATTTTTGTATTTTCAAAATCTTTATCATGTATATTTCTAAAAAATTTATAAATAAAATAAAATTTATTAACTTATTTTTATCCATTTATTGGAGAATAATAAGAAGAAAATATTGTTATATTTCAAAACAAAATATATTAATATAGAATTAGTCAAATTAATTAAGATAAATTTATTTTGTTTAAAATTTATTCTTTGTACATTTAGATTTTATTTATTATATATTTATATATTATATATATATATATTGATGTTTTAAAATATACTTTTATGTTAGCTATTATTAGTAATTTTTTAATTTTTTTAAAATTATTATTTTTAATAAAATTTTTTTATCAAAATTTAACAAATATTCTGATTTAAATATTTCCCACTTTTAGAAAATTTAAATTCAAATTGATAAATATACCTCCATTTTTAGATAAGATAAAAATGACATTGTTTTAAAATTAGATATAAACATTGTCGTTACATTTTAATCTAAATGAACATATAAATTAGTTATTTTTTGTTTTATGAGTTATTTACTTGATTATTAGTCAATTTTGTCTTATATTACATCTTGCTTAGAAAAATGGTATATATTATAATTTAAATACAATTATTCTATTTTATTTAATTTTTATTTTCAGATTCACAGAGCTTTAATTAAAGATACTGGAACTTTATTCTCTTCACAAGAATCAAAAGATTCATCTTCAGAGATAATGAATGCATCCTATGGGCTCATAAATAAAGATTTAACTTTAATAAAACCTAATTATGAAGCAATGTTTAAAGGGGGGCATTTAAAAGTAACTGATTTAGGAATTCAACAGGGTAAGAATATTGTTTTGAGTTTTGTTTCATTTTTTTTTAATTAGCTATCAGAATCTTAACCCATTTTTACTCAGATTTTGAATTTATTTCTATTTTATATTAGTGAGGATCTATCTCAATTTCACTATTGACACCACTCCTGAATATTTAATTTTTTCATCGAATAATGAAATATTAAATTACTTTCTACTAGCTTATAAACAAAATGATAAACGTTTTTGGTTATTGCTTTATTATTCTATTTATAGTCCCTTTGGGAAGTGGAGTTAAAGGCCGAAGTGCAAAACGAAAATTACCAGGAGGTGAACAAAGTTCCGGAGGTCCAGGAAAAAAAGGAAGAGGTGGAGGAAGTGGGAATATTGGCTCAAGTGGAGATTTAGTTACTCCAAAATTACCTGCCCATGGTTATCCTCTTGAACATCCATACAATAAAGATGGTTATAGATACATTTTGGCAGAGCCAGATCCACACGCTCCATTCCGTCAGGTATTTTAAGATTTAAATTTAAAATATATATAGTTTATTTTTATATAACATAATGTAATTATTCAATAATCAAGTTTTTAATTATAATTTAATAATGTAGTTACTATATATATTTATAGGTTATTAAAGAAACTTCGTTTCTTTGTAAATGCATATTTTACAACTACTGAATTAAACATTTGTGTTGTTTTTGGAGTAAAATTTATATTTACAAAGAAACTAAAAATAATATATTAATTAAATATTCATTAACATGATGATTATATTTATTATTATAATTTATAATAGTTACATTTTTCAATTTCAGAAAAAATAATGAAATATACTAATAATCATTTAAAATTTTTAGGAATTTGATGAAAGTAGTGACTGGGCAGGTAAACCTATTCCTGGTTGGTTATACCGCACTCTAAGTCCAAGCTCCGTCCTTCTTGCTCTGCATGACAGAGCTCCACAATTGCGTATTAGTGAAGATAGATTAGCAGTTACCGGCGAAAAAGGCTATTGTATGGTTCGGGCTACTCATGGTATATTAACTATATATACTACATTCTATTGCCTTGCCAAGATAATATTTTTATAATGAGTAATACTTTTAAGCTGTTAGTCGAGGAAATTGGTTTTGGGAAGCCACGATAGAAGAAATGCCGGAAGGATCTGCAACACGTCTTGGATGGGGACAAGAATATGCCAATCTTCAAGCACCACTTGGATATGACAAATTTGGATATTCTTGGCGATCAAGGTATAATTTATTCTATAATTAATTTTTGTTTTTATATTATTGTTTTTTTTATTATTTAGAAAAGGCACAAGATTTCATGAATGCAGAGGAAAGCATTACAGCAGTGGTTATGGAGAAGGAGATACTTTAGGTTTTTTAATCATTTTACCAGATTCTTCTAAAGTTAATCATATTCCACATACCTATAAAGATAGGGTAATTAATTGTCAATATCTAATGTTAAAATATTTAATATTTTATTTATAAATACTTTCATTTCAGCCTTTAGTCAAATTTAAAAGCCATCTTTATTATGAAGAAAAAGATACGGTTGCAGAATCATTAAAAAATCTCCAAATGTTGGCCAAAAGTAAAATCATTTTTTTTAAAAATGGAATTTTCCAAGGAGTTGCATTTTCAGATATATATGGTGGTGCATATTTTCCAACATTATCTTTATATAAAAGTACAACAGTTTCAGTTAATTTTGGTCCTAATTTTAAATATCCTCCAAGCGACTATTCATTTAGATCGGTAAATTTTTTTTTCCGTAAATCATTTTTTTTAGCTATTCATTAAAAATTTCTAATACTTTTTTAGATGGTGGATAAAGCAGAAGAAGCTATTAGTGAACAAACAATGGCCGACATTTTATATTTAACAGAAAATGAAGGAAAACTTCGATTGGACTCTTTGACAATATAAAAGAATAATGAAATATTAAATAAAATATTTCCTATTTTTATTTTTTCCAAATAATATTTTTTTTACTTCTGGAATAACTTGTATCATAATATAATTTAATCTTGTTTCCAATGTATTATCAACGATAATACTTTTATTGAAATTTAATAAAATCACGCCTCCACTCATATTGGGAAGCAAATAAGATGAATCTAAATATAATTTACAATCTTGAGAAGTTGCTTGTTTATATTGAGAAATGATTTCAAAAAATAAATCCAAAACTATATTTTTGTCTCTTTCAAGTACTCTTACAAAAATAACCTTTTCCAACATTTTACATAAACCTTGAATAATAAGTAAACGCATAATTTCCCTATATTTATCGCTTAAGTAATTTACCCTATTAAATATAAGAATACATTTTTTAATAATATCATTAATTTCATTATCACATGCTTCTAAAAACGTAATTCTCTTTTGAAATATTAATCTTGATATAAGAATATTTTTTCTTACTTTCACCCTTGTTTCCATTTTAGAAAAATATTTCATAAGTTCAATTCTTCCTTTTTGAATTTCACGACCCTTGATAATATTATATTCTTCTTCTGCCCTGGCATCGATTTCTTCAATTTTTTCATTAGCCTCTTGTTCTATAAATAAAACCATCTTATTAATTTGTTCAAGTGCCTGTTTTTCGCTAAACATTTTAAAAAAGAATTATATTTTTTAAAAATGATCACTAATAGTATCTAGTATTCATTTAGATTTACCGACATCTTACGACCATTAATGAAACTAATTTGACATTATTGAATACGTTTTTCTTTGGCCGCTTTAGTCTTATCACTTGTTGATTTTATTCTAATTATTTCTTGATAGTTTCATTTTACAAATGTATTTTTACTAAAGCATTTACATTAAATAACTAGTATATATACATTAATTATTTGTTTTAATGATGGAAAAATTACGAAGAGTTTTAAGAGGAGATGATTCACAGGCTGAAGAGGAAAGTGGTATTATGCCACAGGTAATATAAATTAAATTATTTTTAAATCTTCAAGAAAGCTAATATATTATAAAATTATTTTATAGTTACTTGATTCAACGACGTTAAGTTGGGGGACACGAATTAAAGCTTTCATTGGTTGTTTTGTTATTGGAATCCTATGTTCTTTACTGGGTTCATTATGCTTATTTTTAAATAAAGGCCTAACATTGTTTGCTGTATTTTATACTTTAGGAAACATTATATCCATCTTAAGGTATAAATTTTCATTTAACTTATTTTTTTTTAAGATCTAAAACTCATTCAACTGTTTTTCTTTTAGTACTTGTTTTTTGATGGGTCCTTTTAATCAAATCAAAAAAATGTTTGCACCAACTAGAGTGATTGCCACAATAATAGTAATCGTTATGTTTGGTTTAACACTTTTTGCGGCAATATGGGTAAGAAAAAATATTTTACACTATTTTACACTTCAATATTTTTAACGTATATTTTTTTTAATTATTTGGATATGAGTCGAAATAAAAATAGGTTTTGGAAGAAAATTTTTAAAAGTAGCTCTTCTACTATAAATTATATATAATAAAATAAGGGAAACTACTTAATCTTTAATTGAATTTATAATATTCTTCTGATCCCATATTACATCATATATAGATAATTAAATTTAATTAATTAATTTTAAATAATATATTGAGTAATAAAAAGAGAACAAAAATCTAAGATCAGCTCTAATGTAGATTACGAACAAGATAAAAGGGGAGTTTGTATAATTATTTTAGTTTTAAATTAATATAACAAATTTATTTAAAACTAATTAATTTAAATACAACTTTAGCTTAAAATTTTAAAATAAGATTATTTTACCTTTTTATTTTTATAATAATTTTAATTTTTATTTTCATTTTTAGCTTAAGAATGCTGGATTAGCTTTGCTCTTCATTATATTCCAATCTCTTGCAATGACATGGTATTCTTTATCATATATTCCTTATGCAAGAGATGCCGTTAAAAAAACTGTCGAGAGCTGCATTGCTTAAATCTTTATGAAAATTGCATTTATCATTTAAAGAATTTAAATTTATTTCTCTTTACACGTTTTTTGTGTTTATTTTTTATTTATATATTATTATAGAAAAAATATTTTGATATTCTAATCTAAAGCAGCTCTATATTTTCTATAATAAAAACGACTTCAATATTTTTTGAAGGTTCATTTAAAAAATTTCAATAAATTATGAAAAAATAGAAATAAATACGTATATACATATAAACGAAATTTTAAATTTTCTATTTCTATCAATTTTAAATAAAATATATAAAAATTTTTTAAATATTTTAATTAATTAAACATTATTACCGCGGCTATTCGTTACTTAAAATGTTATATTCAATTGTTTAAGATAATAAATTAATTCATATGCGCGGAACACCCTCCCAATAGATTATTTTTTTAAAAATTAAATAATATCTCAATATATCTATGATTGTTGATAACTTTTAATTCCATTGAAGTTTCTTTGACTAATCAAGTAAAATCATTAATAACTCAATTAATATTAAAGATATAATTCATTTTTTTACAAAGTTTTAAATAGTTTTTATCATTATCTGTTAAAGAAGAAGTAAAATTATACCTAAAGTTTGGTAAAATATAACTTAAATACAAAATTTCAATTCAATTGAAAAATCGGTTTAAACTATAAATCGCATACTGTCATTGTAGAGATCCCTATACCGTAAATAAATGGAAATTTCTCTCAGTGAATTTTTTATCATGATCGCAATACTTTTCTATATATTATGCATAAGCAGCGCTCTTGAAAAGTTTAAAATATTTAGGATGTCCATTGTAATAGATAATGTACTAAAAAATAATCCACATTTCTAGTTCAAGTGAACTCATTGTTGTGTCTTCCTGATCATTAATGATCACTTATTTCCTATCAATGTTAGTAAAAAAACCAAGAATTCAACAAAACATTTTAATCCTTCCATGTGTCGATGTCAATTAAATGTATTGTTGTGCCTTACTGTTATATAATAAATTGAAAGTGTTGCAAGTTATGGCAGGAAAATTTGTAAAAGTTACTAATGTATTGATAATAATTTATTAATTTACCTGAAAATATATTTTTGTACAAGATATAAATTATTTTTCTTTTCTTATAAAAATATATTTTATTAGATATTTATATTTTTGTAATTGCAACTGTTCAATTGTTAACATTAATTTTATTAATCATAATTTAAAATGATTAAATATTTTTAATATATTGAATGATTTTTTTATAACAACCACAATATATATTGTGTATGTTTCTGTTTCATTTGAAAGTCAATTTACAAACTGAGTTTTTTAAGAACGATATAAAACATAAAATTAAATTTATTATATATACATATATTTTGTATTATAAATATTAATAATTTATTATAAGAATATTTATTTTAAGTTTTAAATATAAATTAAATATTTCATCTTCACAAGTTTGAGGTCTTTATATTTTAATAACGAAAAAACAAAAAATTGAAATCAGATTATATATATATTTGTTATTAATTATGTATATATTCAAAGTAAAACATGTTCCATAATTTTTGAATAATTATGAAAAACTTTTAAGGACTAATGGATTAATTTCGAAATATTAAGATGAGACAGTCAATTAATTTTTTTTACAACATTAATTTTTTTTAAATCATAAATGTTATAGCGAAATTTACTGTATTAAAAATAATTCTTAAAATATAATTATTATTGAAAATGCAACTATTAATTAACATATTTAAATTAGTGAAAAATAACTCGTTCCTACACTATTGAATGAATTAGGACCCCTTAATTTTAATAAATCAAGAAAAATAAAAATTCAAATATAATAAATGGATTTACACAGAGAATAATTAGTTAATTTAATTTATTTACTTAATCAATTGAAAATGGTATTGGTTTGATGGATTTAAAAAAAGTTTACTAAACTGACTTATCTAGATCTCTGTGAACTTCCAAATATACTATAATTTAAAATTTATTTTAAAATACTTTTTATATCAATTCTTACAATTTTTTAAAGATTTAGATAAAAAGTTTAATTTATATTAATATATATATATATATATTTATTATTAATATATAGTATATTTTTATTTTAATTACCGAATGATATATAATAAATAATATGAAAAAAAGAATTGAGCTTTTTTTTCTTTAACTAAGTAAAAGTTTTATTTTATTTTCTAGATTATTTTATAAGAATTATACATATTAAATTATAAAAATGATATATTTTTTATAAGTATTAAAATATGATTGGTATAATATCTTCTAGTCAATGCTTTAAAATTAAATTAAAAATTCCTAATTTATTAATATTTACAAGAAAAAAACATTCATTTTTTATATTATGTGTGTTTATTTCTTTATACAAATAATTTATATTAATGATGATAAAACATCGTTATTATCAATTAATGGTGATGAAGAAAGGATTATTGATGGTCTTAATGTTGTTCTCGATGTTTAACTAGGCTGATTTTGCTAGAGCAATAATGTTTTGAGCTTGTTTAAGTAGAGGCATATCAATCATACTTCCTTTATAAACAAACGCCCCCTAAAATAATTTATATTAAACAATTATTAATTTATATTTTTTTATATCAAATTATTGATATTTAAATGAATGATATTAATTATAATTAAATATGCTAATATTTTATAAACCTCATTTTATTAGATTTGGTACATGATGTTCTATTTGAAGTCGAGTTTACATTACAATGACTTTGTCACGAAGGTACATTTCATATGATTAAATTGTCTCTATCTGATGCTGTAAGGAAGAGTAAGTAACTAATATTGCTAGAAAACTGATTCTGTAAACTCTGCATATATTTATACTTTTTATTGTTAAATTTAAATGACAATATTTAACTAAAAAGTCAATTCTAATCTCAACAATATATATATATAAGTATATGTGTGTGTGCAAATATTATGAATATATTGATATTGAGGTGTAAAGATAATAATTATATTTGTTGTAACTTCTATATATTTAAATAAATCATGTGTTTTCTTAAATTGTTTTTAATATATCTATTATTTTTTTTACATTTAGCAACATGTGTTGAAGAAAATAATTAAATACCCTGGTATCCTACTCTGGTCTTAAAATCAACATTTATTTTTGCTAATTTTTTATACGCACACGTAATTGTATCAATTAGTTAATATTTCCTAATGAATAATCATCAATTTTATTTACATAGAAATAATTATTTAAAATTATCACACAAATAGTAATACTAAAAGAATTTTCTAATAAAATTGAAAACGAACATATTTCTATAGAAAAATTTTCAAGACATACCGATCGAAGTATCTTTGTATACACATTAAATTTTAAATTTTTTATTATATTTCTTAAATGTTGTAAATAATATATTTGCATAAATTTTGTGTTCTAATATTGTTTTATATATCTAATTACGTTATATAGAAGACTAGAGATCTATTTCTACTAATTAATAAATTATAATTGAGAAAAATACGAGTAGGTTAATAAAGTCTTTTCATACTATAAAAATAGAATAGTTTTTAAAAGTTCATGACCCTTTATTGTTATAATAAAAAACATATTTACTTTTCCTTTCTTTTGATGTTCGTTAAATGAATTTATAACTCCTTCAGCCCATTGTATCATTTCTTTTGAAGGTAAGAAGGCTTGTTGAACTACTGGAACTTGATCAGGGTGGATTATTTGTTTTCCAGTATAACCAAGCCTTGCACCGATCTTACATTGTTCTTTTAATCCTTTTAAATCTTAAAAATTTTATTTCAAAATAAATAAGAATTGGATGTACCAAATGAATTAATAAGAAAATTACCTTTATATTGAATATAAACCATATCTATGGCTTGCCACTTAAATGCTTTTGCAATCAAAACTAATCTCTGTCTTGCATACATGATTTCACTAGCATCCGAAGATCGGGAAGCCCCTAAGAAATAATTTATAAGAATTGTGCAGAAAATAACGAAATGATTTAGTTATTATTTATAAAAACTTAATTATTTTAATTTTTTTCATTCTTCAATTTTTTTGAGTTTACATTTCTTAAAATATATAAAAAATTAAAATATGAGATATTACCTAAGCTAGCTAAAAGATCATCACTTCCAAATAACAATGCAACCGGTACAAAAGGATATTTTAAAGATAATTCTTCTGCGGTCTTACATATTTTTGGAAGATCCATAATAGCTTGAGCCGACTCTATAAAAATGACTAAATTTATTTTAATATTAGGTTCTCGTTTAGAAACATGTTTTTGTAATTCTTCTCCAAACTACAAAGATTTATATGAAGATAAATAAATATTATTGTTGTCACTATTACTTATATCGATATATACCCAATGAAGATGTTCTGGTTTGTCTACTTTTGGCAAGAGAATTGTTGGTGGTAATGACTTTGCCGAAAGTAAAGTTTCAAGATCAGATTTACATATTCCACTTTCAACTGAATTTACTCGTATCGCCCATTCAGGTTGGGTTTGAGAAACCTCTAAACAATCTAAAAGACTAAATATAGTTTTTCTTGCTATGTCCTAAAAAAATATTAACATATATTTATGTAAATCTCGAACTGTTTATAAAAATGAAGATTTAAAAATTATAAAATGTTTCCGAATAGTGACACTTAATGAAATTATAACCTTTCTATTTAAGGCGACCCCATCCTCACAATCCATTCCAATACAATCAACTTGTAAAGAAAGAGCTTTTTGAAGTTTTCTATTATCATCTCCAGGAACATATAAGAGAGCTCGGCGGGCTGTGTAGTGCCGATTCTAGTTTAATAAGTTTAAATTTGTAAATCATTAATCCTATAGTTTTTGTTCATTTATTTAATTTTTATATTTTTCTAATAAAATTCTAATTTCATATTTAAATAAAGGTAAATTATCAAAATTACCGCTGTATAAAATATATTTTGATTTTTAAATGACAATTTAATTAATAATTTAATTGAGGTCAAACGATTTCCCAGCCTCATCTTTATTGTATAAATATCACATAAAATATTTGATTACATCATAATGAAATAAATTATTGTATTATACATAAATAAATAATGTAAATGTTAAGAAATCTAGGATCAAAGGAATAAGTAGAAAAAGGAGAAAAAAACATTTTGACAAAAAAAATAAATCTTTAATCACAGCAATTAACATTTTATAAATAGGTTTTAAAATAGTGAATATAAAGAAAGATGAAAAATAAAAATAAAGTTTCAAAAATTTATTTGTTACATAAAATTATATTTATTTTTATAAGTTGGTAATAAATAATCTATAAATATATATATACATCTCAGGAGGAGGGTAAAAATAAAACTATCAACTTTCAAATGATGGCCATACCGTCTAATCATTGGAAGCGCTGATTTTTACTTTGATTAACTATCAAATTGAATTGAAGCCGACTTGGCGATAAAGAGCCTTCCAACTGTTTTGCGAAATGGTGCGTTACTATTTCGTTTTACTAAAGAAATTCCCCCAGTTGTACAAGATATACTTTGTACATTTATATACATTATATTAAATCCATCATTAATGCATATAAAATTTCAAATGAATATATTTAAAATTAAATTATTCCAAATATTTTTCTAAATCAATTAAGACATTTTGAAATATCAAGGAATTTTGTTTTTCCTAAAAATAAAATGAAATTATAAAAATAAGAGAAAAAATCATGAAAAATAATATATTAATACCTCTTTTAAAATAGAATCCCATTTTCTTTTTAATATATCGGATTTATTTTTTACTTCAGAATATAATATATTATAATTTTTTTTATGTAATGCAATATTAATATTTTGTTCTTTTTTGTTTAGTTCCTCTAAATCGCTTTCAGAGTGTTTAGCTGTCATTACAACATCTTTAAAATATTCAATAAGTGATCTATTTTTTTTAGACATCTGAGTTTTAAATGCATCCATTTCTTCTTGAAAAAAATTATTTTCTTTTTCCAAAGAAATAATTTCTGTTTGTATGATACTTGAATTAAAATTACTATAATCTTGTTTGATTGATAAATCGGCTTTTCTGTGAAAATAATAGATATTTATATATTAATAATTAAAAGATTATATTTATAGCAAAAGTCTTACAAATTTTCCAAATATATTTCTGTATTTGTTTTAAATCTTTGATAAAGATTTAAATTGTTTTCATTTATTGTTTCTTTTTCTTTTTGTAAAATAGTTAGTGATTCTTTGGTACGTTGATTAATCTCATCATATTCACGTTTTAATTCAGATAAATTTGATTCAATTTCAGATTTCTTAGGCATTATTTTCTTCTTCAAATCGTTGTTTTTATGAACCATTTGCTAAGAGAAGTTTAATTCATTAAATTAATATATATATATTTATTAAAACTAATTTATAATAAATACCTCATGTAATTTTTTTAATTCATTTAAATTATCTATATTTTTAGATCTGTTTTCTTGAAGTTTTTTTAAAGTTTCTTTCTCTTTAAGTAACTGTTTTATTTTTATTGAGGCTTCAGATTTTTTTTGAGAAATCTTAAATAAAAACAAAATCAATGAAAATAATTATTGTATATGTTATTTGAAAGATAAATATTTATATAAACAGAATAAAAAATCTCTGTTAATTTTCAAATGAATATCGAGCTATTCAACTATCTAGTAAAAAAAAATATCAAGTTTATAAAAATTGCCTAAGAATACCAAGTGCTAAACTAAAACAATACCTCCCTTACTATCGTCGGTCGGTAAAAAGAGAAACATGAATCATGTGGATGAAATTTGACATATTTAAATCGTCCGTGACTTTCATATTAATAAGATAATAATTACCTCTTTAGATTGATTCTGAAGTTGAGCTTTATAAGAAATGTTTTGGTTGTTATTTGTTTTATAATGTTCAATATAATTTTCTAAATCTTTTGATTTTTCTTCCAATGACTGATGTTCTTTAACTATTTCATTAACATCATCCATAGCAACATTGGCATAATTATGAAAGTTGTCAAAACTATGAATTAATGTTAAAGTTCTTTTATAGTCTAAATAAAACAATATATATATATATTAAAACATTAATTAACTAAAAATATAAAATAAATAAAATAATGAATATTGTAATTACTTGGTTCTATTAAATCTTTAAGTGAAAAATTATCAACAAAAAGCTTTTTATAAATATAATCAAGTGCAAAATATAAATTTATAGTTGGTGAATTAGGACAAAATTCTCTTAGATGTAAAAATGGAATATGATTAAGATTTATTTCTTGAGGAGCAAATTCTTCTAATACTCTTCTAAAATAATCAATAACAAATTCTGATGTGGGTTTTTTTAGATCTTGAATAGTTATAGTAATATCTGGCATTTTTAGATTTATACTATTTAATAAATCCTTTTCAGATGGTACTAAATTAGCCATGCTTTCTGAAATAATAGGTTTTCTTTAATATATGTATAACAAATAATAATAATAATTCAACTAAATTCTAGATAATCGCAAATATCTAAATAAAATATATGAAAAGAAAGATTTCATATTTATAAATCACTTATAAATAAAAGAATAGCTGTAAATATAAAAATAAATAATATTAAAACTTTACCTTATATTTTAATTAAAAAAATTGTGAATTATAACAAGATGTCAATAAATAAACAGTTTTCTGTTCAAAAAAAATTCAAAAGTGAAGAAGATTCGAGCAACTGATCTCACAATTTAAAATGAACGAATCAGAATGGTCGTTTTAGTTCGTAACGGTGATTGGTTAGATTAAATTAACCGTTTTTTAAAATATCCAATGGCAAGAGATTTTATAAGAAAGGCCAATTATCCTTGTTCGCGGTTGCTACCACCAAATTATTTCAATTCAATTTTCCTTCTCCAAGGTTCAATAACATATTCAATAACTTTAAAATTATATTTTGCTTTAACTATTTATAACATTTTTCATAGATTTTTATAAATTATTATATCAAAAGCAAGTAATCCTGAAAATAACTTTTTCATTTATTTTAAATTTAAAACATTAATTTATAATAAATATATAATTTATTTCAATCAAATTTATTTCATAGCATTCATCATGCCTACCCAAGAAAATGATTTGTCACGATTTAACGCTTATAAAAATAAAGGCAAAGATGTAGAGGTAAATTATTTATAATAGTTTTAAAAAAAACTTGAAATTATCAAATTTTACTTAATGTTTTCTGTTATAGGCAATGAGAAGACGTAGACATGATGTAACTGTTGAATTAAGAAAAGCTAAAAAGGAGGACCAATTGCTAAAACGGAGGAATATCAATAATTCCTGCGACGAACCAACATCTCCTTTACAAGAGACAAATGCTCAAAATATTAATTATTCAGTTGAAGAGATAGTAGTTGGTAAATAAATAATTAAATTTTCTTATTTGTTGCAGCTTGTCAAGTTAAAGAAAAAGATCCTATTAGTCATGTAAAATAATTTTGAAATTGAAAAAGATTAATTAAGAATATAATATATTAATACTTTTTGAAAAGAAATATCCTTATATAATTAAATTAAAAATCAAGATCTCTATTTTTATTAACTATTTTTAGGAATGAACAGTAGTGATGAAAATGAAATTTTTAATGCCACTCAAGCAGCTCGAAAAACATTATCAAGGGAAAGAAATCCTCCAATTGATGAAATGATTAAATGTGGAGTTGTTCCAAAATGTGTTGAATTTCTTACATACTCTAAAAAGTAATTAATAAATGTTAATATCGTTTTATAAAAATCCGGTTTTAAATACTTATTTATATTATAGTCCATCACTTCAATTTGAAGCTGCATGGGCCTTAACAAATATTGCTTCCGGAACCTCTGATCAAACTGCAGCTGTGATAAACTCTGGTGCCATTCCAAAACTTGTTACTCTTTTATCTTCTCCTTACAAACAAGTATCAGAACAAGCAATTTGGGCCCTTGGTAATATTGCCGGAGATGGGTCCGCAACTAGAGATATGGTTCTCGAACACAACGCCATGATACTATTACTTGATTTAATAAAGCCTGATACTGAGGTATATACTAAAAATTAATGAATTTTAGATAATGGTGTTGTCTTTTTCTTATATCTGTCACTTATCTAAAATATTGCAACAATTTTTAAAAAAGAAAGAAAAATGAATTAAACTTGATAAAGATAGGATTTTATTTGTATAAAAGATGAAAATAAGTTTGATTAATTCTATTATGATTATATATTTTTTAGAGATTAATTTAAAAGAGTAACTTTATATAGATATATATATATAGATATATTGAAATTAGATATAAAAATTAATATTTAAAAGAATTTATTTTATTTATATATTAAAATACATTGTGTTCGAATTATCTTTTTTTTTTTAATTAATAGAATTATATTTCTATTTACTATAATCTATTTTAATATCTTTTAGCCTGGTTTTCTTAGAAATGTTATCTGGACAATTTCAAATTTATGCCGTAATAAAAATCCTTCACCTAAATTTGAATTAATTAGTCCATGTCTTCCTGTACTTGGAAGAATTTTGCATTATAAAGATCCCGAATTATTAGCAGACACTTGTTGGGCGTTATCTTATATTTCTGATGGCAACAATGATAAAATTCAGGTAAAAATGAAATTGAAATATTTTATACATGATAATATTGTTAGATGTGAAGTTTGATTTTTTTTTTTTTTTTTTATTTTTATAAATGTAAATTTATTTCATTATTAAAAAAAGATATTTAATTAAAAAAAAAAAAAATTTATACATTATTTTAATAACTCATTTATACTATTCTTTGAATCGTTACGCAGGCTGTTATTGACAGTGGAGTCGTTCCTCGATTGGTTGAACTTTTGAGCACTGATCATGTAAATGTTTTAACACCTGCTCTTAGAGCTGTAGGAAATATTGTTACCGGAAATGACCAACAGGTAGATTACATTCTATTTCATCATCCCCTATAATATTTTACCTTTTTTTTTAATATTTCTAATTATTTTTCTAGACTGAATGTGTACTTAATGAAGGTGTTTTATTTCATTTACCCAATTTATTAACTCATCAACGGAATAATATTGTAAAAGAAGCAGCTTGGACTGTCAGTAATATTACTGCTGGAAATGTAGAACAAATTCAACAAGTTGTTGATTCTGGAATTATTAAACCTCTCATTCATGTTTTAAATACTGTAAGTAATTATTAAAATTTAATAAATAAACAATATTTAACTTATATTATTCATATTTAATTAGGGAGACTTTAGATCACAAAAAGAAGCAGCTTGGGCAATTACCAATTTTACTTCTGGTGGTAGTGTTTCACAATTAGCTACCCTTGTTCATTTTGGAATTATTAATCCATTTATTAATTTACTTGCAAGTAAAGATTGGAAAACTGTAATGGTCGTGCTTGATGGTATACAAAATATTTTGCAAGCTGCAGAAAAATTAGGCGAACATGATACTATAGCTGTAATGATTGAAGAAATGGGCGGCGTTGACAAACTTGAAAATTTGCAAAATCATGACAACGAACATGTATACCAAAAAGCATATGCTATAATAGATCATTTTTTCAATGATGTACGTAATTCATTTTGTTTGGTTTTTTTGTTTTTTGAATTTGGTGAATTTCTTATTAAAATTGAATTTCTTTTTATTTTCAGGAAAATAAAATTGATTCAACTTTAGCACCAAATGAAGTCAATGGTCAACTTGAATTTGAAACTAACCCCAGTAATCTTCCTGAGGGAGGATTTTCATTTTAAAATATTTATTGATTTTAAAGAAAATCTTTTCAATATATAATCGTTTTCCTCTTTTTGTTAAGTTTCTCTATTTATTTGTCATTGTCTCTCTTTATTAATCTTTCCAGTCTTTTCATATTTTAAAAATATTTTTCATAATTTTAACCTTATTGTAGATATATTTTTAATTATGAAATAATCTATCATAACTTTTTAATATAAACCCAGCCTTGTCTTATTTAAATAAATAATTATTAATTATTTTATTTGTTTTTTTTTTAATATCCTAAACAAATGATAATTATCAAATTTTTACTTTAATAAACTGAATTTTACAATCCAACTCACCAGCCTTTTTTTATAAATATAATATTTACAATTTATTTATTTAAAAAAAACAGTAATATACTAAACTTAAAATTTTATAAATAATATATACAGTACACAATATTAATAATTCTTTTATATATTAAAGAAAAAAATAAAAATTTTCATTTCTTTGTTTTACTACAATCTGATTTTCTTGCTTTATATAAAAAATATATATTCCTATTTGGTTATTATTTTGTTTATTCTTGGCGTTTTGGTATGATCTCTTTTGATAGATGATGCTGAGATGTTGAGGTCTATATTATTTATTAAATTATTAATATATTTTGAAAAAATTTTCTACTATACTTCATATATCCTTTTGGAATATTTAATTTTTCTATACATTTGAGGTGGAAGCTTCACCCAAAATATCTATAACACTATTTTAATTTGAAAATATCTTTATATCTTTATTTTTTCTTACTTTAGTTTTCCAATACCATCAATACCACTTTCTTATTTCTTGAGATGTTTGATGATTATGAATTAGTCCAAAGTTATTCATCTAGGTACATCTTTTTAAGGGATCATCTTATGATCTGAAGGCAGGATTTTTCTTTTAAAGAGTAAAAATGACGTTTGTTTTATCGATAATAATCGCCATTTATCCATTAAAATGAATTTGTAAGAATAGGAAACGTCTCTTTTGCGTCATTAATGTATCGTCGACAAGATGCAATCCGTTTGACATATTAGATCTATATATATAAAAAAAGATTTTTGTCTGCATATTGCTCAGAATTTAAAATTTTTTGCATATCTTCGCGTTTCATGACCTCTAGAATCCAAAAGTGACTAGAATTTTTCATGTCTGTCTGTCCGGAAAATAAGGATGTTATAGACTCAAAATTGGCTGAACTGATTTCTATGAAATTACATCACAATATTCTTATATACCTCTATAGTAACATAGGCTATAAATTTTATTAATATCTAATCAAGAGCCGCAGAAATTAATATTTTTAAGTTTATATAATTCTCCGTGTTGTTCATTCAAGAGCCTCTGGCAAGTGGGTTACTGGCCAAGCGCATTCATTTTACACAACATTTTTCATTTCAATTAAGTAAATAATTTATTGTAAAAAAAAAAATTCAAGAATTAGGCTACAGAGACGACTTAAATATAATAGATTTGGCAACTGCAATCAAAGAAAGCATAAGAAACTTAATCGAAGCAGGAAAAGAGGCAGGGTTAGAAATTAATAGTGCTAAGACAAAGTATTTAGGGGAATAGTATTAATATACAAAGACTTAACATACAAAATGTTAGAATTTGAAAAGGTATAAATATTTAAATACTTAAGATTTAAGATCTGTAATCATGAAGGATAATAATATTCGAGAATAATTTAAATCGACGATGTAATCGAGTAACGCCTGTTATTATGCAGTAAAAGGGTTTATCTCATCAAAACTATTATCAAAGAGGATCAAATTTGAAATATATAAAACGACTAGGGTGACCATATTTCGAAAACACCAAACCGGGACAAACGGTTTACCTTTTTTACCGACCGACGATAGTAAGGGAGGTATTGTTTTCACACCAAATTTCACATGTGGAGATTTTTACATATCTCCACGAATCATGCATTTTCTTAACAGAAAAAAGTATTTTTAGCATGATGTCTGTCCGTCCGTCCGTATAGATGTGTACAGCCTGAACGGCTCAACCGATTTTGATGAAATTTGGTATATTTACTTAATGCATCAGTGGGATGAATTGATCAACTTTTGGTGCAAATCCGGAAACCGGAAGTGGTAGTATTAGCGATCGACGATAGGAAGGGAAGGGTTATTTTCACACCAAATTTCACATGAGGAGATTTTTTTATATATCACCACGAATCATGCACTTTGTATTGATTTTATCCTCGGGAAAATCACATTTATTAGTTTTTTCTTGATTTAAAATTATATGACGTCATTCAGCCATTCATGACGTCACAGCCTGGTCTTGCATATTTATTATAAATAAAATAAAATTAAAAATGTTTATATTTATTATTTATGTATCCATATCTGTTTTTATTACATTAATAGATATATTAAAATTATTTGAAATTGTTTCTGTAGCTGCTAATTAATTTACTTCAAACCGTCGGTCGGTTCGGACCTGGCCACAGGTCAACTTATTTTTTTAAGAACTAAATTGAAAAAATTTTGAAAAAAAAGTACGAAATGTCCGAAATATTGAAAAAATGGGACAATAGGCTGTCCCGAAGACATTTTTGAGGACGCCAGGACAGAGCACATAAAAACGGGACGTTTGGTCACCTTATCGATGACCCTGGAAGACGAGAGTAGATTTAGAGTATTTGTGAGATTAGTATGTTCGTAGCATTTATAGGCCAAAGGAAGATGAGGTCACAGGGGGATGGCGGAGATGGCATAACGAGGAATTGCATGATCTCCAGATATAGTTAAGGTTGTAAAATCGAGAAAGCTGGGATGGAAAGGGGACGTGGCAGGAATGGGGGAGGCTAGAAAGATCGGCGAAAAATATATATGGGAGAAACCGATTGGAAAACATCCGATGGAAGACCAAGGACGCGGTGGGTGGACAATGAAGGAAGGGACATGGGAGAGATGGCTCAGGGTAGGATTTGGTTGTAGCTCAGGATAGAGAAATGTGGATGCTGCGGCTAAGAACTTTCGAAAACTGTAGAGACACAGTATACAGAATCTAAATCAATATCTAAATAAATTATCTCTGAATTGATTCCCGCCTAGAGCTTCACACTCTAATAAAAAGATCCCTTAAGGCAGTGGTGGACAAAGTGTGGCTCCAGAGGCGCATTTGCCTTTTGGCGCCTTAATAAATTTCCTTTGTCGCATTAATTAATATTTATTAAATATGAAATTTAGTTTTTTTAGGGTACTACTTAGTAACTAAGTAACTACTTATTTAGTATAATAAAAGTTTACTAATCAAGCAGATTTGGCTCCCAATTTTTTTTTTAATTGTTGTAATGTTCATATTTGGCTCTTTGGCTAATAAATTTGCCTTCTAATCTGCAAAATAATCTATATATAAATGGTTCAATTTTTTTTTAATTTTCTTAATAACTACTTTTTAAATATTCGTTTATTAAGAGATTTAAAAAGAAAAATTAATAATAATTTAATCTTTATTTGTAAATATGATTACAATCTTATCTTAATTAGATTGAAATTAATTGTTAAACTATATATTTTGTTTATATTAAAAAAAACAAAAGAAAGATTTGTATTATTTATTAAAATGTTACATATATAATACTTAATTTTATTCTAGTTATATAGAAAATTTAATTGAAATATCTATTTATGCTAATAGTTAAAATTCTTATATTAATATAATTGATTCCTTGGAAATACACTAATATATGAAACCCTTGGCATTGTAGATTCAACAGAAGGACGAAACACTTTTCCTATTGTAATTTGTTTACGAGGGTCATGAATTCCGGTATCTAGGCCAGTTTGTCTTATTCCTGTAAGACCTCCTACATTTCCTCCAACTTCTACTGTTGATTTCTTTTTACGTTTATAATAAAATATTTCACCAGCTAGTGTAATCATGGCGAGAGCTAATCCAAAGAGGGTTGCAATGAACACACCACCTGGAAATACAAGGAGAAATTATATTATCTATTTTAATCAATATTTAGGTTCTATTTTCTTTAATAATCTAAAGAAGCTTTTAAATTTAATATTTTAAAATTTCGGTTTATTTTCAACAAATATATAATTAATTTATATATTTTGAAAGTATAAATAGTAAAAAATTTAAATTTAAAATTTAGATATCATCCTAATTCTTTTTTTTAAAAAGAAATTTCCAATTAAAATGAACTCATTATACTTATATATAGATATATATATATTTGATTGAAGCTCTTCTAATATTCCAATGTTTTAAATTAAAAAAAAAACAATTTCGAAATTAAGAATGATGTATATATTCAGTGGCGCAACCAGGATTTGATCCTGAGGAGGGGGGGTTTGACTAGCCGTTTCACCTTCCTATGCCCCCCTCCCCCCGGGCTCTCTCAAAGATAAATCTTAATTAAGATTAAGCCGGCCGTTCGTTACCGAGATTACGTCTAAACAAAATGAGATATTGTCTTGAAATTTGATATTTAGATTTTTTGGGGAATGATGGGCGGGGATTGGATTGTTTTTGGACAAGATCGGACCATAAGTAAAGGTAGTTTAAAGAGGTGTCAAAGCACATTTTATTGATTTTCTCAATAAATACCTATTTTTATGAGAATTATCATACTATCGTATTAAATTTATAGGGAATCGAATTTACTAAAAGATTCATTATATTAATTTTTACCTAAACTTAATATAATATAAAGGAGTTATTTATAAAAAACTAAGATTTCGAAAGCTTTTTGTCCGCCCGAAGTAGCAGGATATTTTGAAAAAATTAGTCTTCGCTTCATAATTTTTATGAAATTAGCAATTAATGTATTAATAATAAAAAATATTTAAAATTTGAGTAATATTTTTATTTATTTTAAATTTAAATAATAGAGTCAAATTGGAAAAATTCACAATTATCTAGTAATCTTATATTAAGTCTTTTGTTTTTTATGATTTAGGAGAAATAATAAAATAATTTTTTTCTTTCTTATATTAAATTCTGTACGAAAAAATAATTAACTTTTATTTTTGTTAAAATTTTTTTAAAATAAAATAAACTTATTTTTTATACACTAAGTTATACTTTAAGAATTTTTTTTTTTTTTCAAATAAAAAGGATTATATTTTTTCTTTTCTATTTGTAATATATAGCAATTTGAATTTTTTTTCTCTTATGGGGGGGGGGAGGGGGGTTAAAACCCTAACCCCCCTGGTTGCGCCACTGATGTATTTAATTTTAAAAACGAAACTGAGAAGATGAGTTTGCAGTTGTCAGCCCTCTTATTCTTTTATTGTACAAAAATTTATGAATTGTTAAACGATTGTATCCGGGAACGTATTCTATAATTAAAACTATTCACAGCATTCTAGTAGGATTTTGTCTTTTTTCCGCAAACGTTTCAAAGATATTCATAAAATTATCACAAATTTGTTTATTTTTATTTCCATTCAACTGATTTATCATTTCTATAATTTTTTTGCAAGAACAAACTAGAAGCTCCGCAATTTTCTTATTCAATTCTGGGGTACATTGTGTACGTAGAACTTCTACTATACATATAAAGAATAAAAGAAAGTTGAAATTGAAAATCTTACCTAAACTTTCCAAGGTGATTCCTTCGCTATCATCTACATTAGGACATGTACCTTTCGCAGAAGAATTCCAATATTTAGCTGAAAGCGTTTCAAAATATCTATCCTTTTGTAAATCAAGAATTCTGAAATAATAAATAAAGCAAAAATATATTTATTGGTTTATAAGTTTTAAATGATTCTAAAGAATCTATGAGTAAATGAATGACTTTACAGTGTAGACGTAAAGGTGACCCCAGGGGTAGTTAATGGGGGAGGGGGGGAGAGAACGGGGATGACTATTTCGTATAATGTCCAGCATACTCAATCAAACCATGATTTTAATCTAGAGTACAAGTCTCACATACTGTTAAGACCGTGAGTAAAGTCGTTCTCCGGTACCGCACCTGTCTAGATTTTTATTATTCAAGAACTATAATAAATTAATTAATTACCATACCAATGAAAAAGTAACTTATTTTTCATGATTTGATCATAGTTTGAATTGAATTTAAATTTTCAAAAAGATTACAAGAAAATTAATTCTTTAAATAATGTATAAATTAATAAAATCTTACTTTCTACTAATTTCTTCTTGAAGGTGACTTCCCTGTTGGACTGCTATAGCGTATGGTTGTTCAGCGAACATTTCACCCACTTCTGTTAGATTACAATTACGGGATACTTCATACCTAATAACAGCAGCATCATGGATAAAGGCAAACTCTCCATTTTCATTTTCAACAACCTATATCGTAACAAAAATAATTTGAGATAATTTCTTAGTAAAATTAAGATCAAATATTTATGAAATTGACTTTATGAAATCCTTCTTCATAAGTAGCTACAGGACCAACTTGTTCAATGGCATTTAGAATGTGCCCATATTGTTCTTTTATTGGATAATCCCAAACTCTGTATTTTGATTGATCCGTTGAACTATTCAATGTTATATCTTTCCAAACCCTGTAATATTCATATATAATAAGAAATATATTATCAAATAAGGAAATTATAAAACAAGTTACTTACTTATATAATACATCTTCAGCATTTTTCATATTTTTAAAATATTGATGTGTGTCTGAATCTTTAACAACTGTATAATTAATTCGAGATTGTCTAGCTAATTGTTCAAGCGATGAAACAGGGGTCTAAAATTCAATATAACTATTAATTTCTTTAAACTATTGTAATATATTTGAGAATATCTGCACCCGTGAGACAACTATCTTAACTGCTTATTTGTTTTAAAGTAACTTAGATGGTTGACCTCTCATGTACAAATATAAATAAACTATAAGTTTCTCTTAAGAAACATCCTTGATCATTTAACCCTAAAGTTACCTTCATTCTTTCCACTGTGAGGAAAGCAGCCAGATTAGCAGTAAAAGTAGCAAGCATTAAAACTACAAAGAGCCAGTAAGCAGCGACTAGTGTTCTGCCACTCAATGCTTTTGGCGCTTCTCCACCTCCTTGAGGAGTGAAAGAGGTTAAGGCAAACCAAAAACTCTCCTTTAAAGTGAATTCCCTAAAAGTAAGTAAATAGCATTGGTTTTTGAATTCATAGGAGTTTGAAATCAATTAAAAACATACCTGCAAGGGTAAGGATATAATGCTTTATTGTTTTGTGCTGAATAGGGTGAGTATTTATCAAGTACCCAAATCATGATTCCAGTTACTGTTAGAGCAGCTACAATACTCAACCATACTTCTTTTCGTAAGACTGTCATGAATCGAAAAAGAGATTTTGGACGCACAGGTTTCCGAATTACTAAATAAAAATATCGATTTTTACAAATTAAAATTAAATATTTAAATACATACTTATGATTTAAAATTAGGGAGATAATAAAAAAATTGTTATTTAAAGCTTACCAATGGAAATTCCAGATTGGTCAAAATAAGGTGCTACAAAATCAATGACTTCTTCTCTTTCTGATGTCATTGTTAATGGAGCAATAACGATATCTGTTTCCTATAAAATTTTATATTTTTAATATTTTGATCATGGCTTTATAATTTTATCATTTTGTGAATATTTTAAATTGAAAATATATATTCCAGAAATTAATTATAATAAAAATAAAAATTATGCAGTAATTTTTTGTTTTGTGAACCATTTGGCGCCCCTTTGAACCATTTGAAGCCCCCCTCGCTATGCCTCTGCATGTTCATTAATTGAAATAAAAATTATTTGATTCAAAACATTTTAACCAAGGTTCAAGTTTATTTAGGATAATAAAGTTTTTATAGATATTTTGATTTTAAGTTAAAAGTTAAAAACAGTTCCTTTTATTTTTATATTTCATATATACTTACTATATATATACATATATACATATATATATAAAGAAAGAGACAATTATTTTGTTCGTCTATTGGTTGATATTTACCCCCATTGCAAGATCACCCACAATTCCATCCCATGATCCATCTTCAGATCTAATCCCGAAAGTTCCATTTTTTGGTTCTACTATTTCATAATCAAAGTCCAAACTGTCATTATTGGCTAATTTATTAAGTAAATCTATACAATATCCTTCCCAAATTGGCTTTCCGTTATCATCAAGAAGAAAATTTCCAGAAGAATCTCGTAATTTATAAGACCAGGGAACTCCCTAGAAAAAAAAAATAACTTAAAATACAAAATTGAATGTATAAATACAATTATTTGTGTTCTAGTCTCAGTCTAGTTCCACTCTATTTTTACAAGGTACTTCACTGATCCATTATTCAAAAATATCAACTACCCGAAAATTTTGTTTTTAAAATAAAAATCTATTTTTAATTCACACTTAAATCACTTTTCACTTTATATAGATACTTTTAACCACGTTTTGATAATTTTTAGTTATTGCCAAACTTCTGACTTATAGCCCCCCTAGTTCGGTTTATAATTTGTAGAAAATATTTCAGGTTAATCATTAAAAAAAATTTATAAATTTTTTTCATACAAAAAGACTTACTTTTAATATAAACCACTGTTATTAAATTAGTTTGAAAAATTAAATAGTTAAAGATTATTTTAGAAATTCATGTCTAGTAAGTTTTTAATCAATTGTGATTTTTCCTATTCGTTTATTTCGATAAATTTAGTTTATAATCATTTTAATAACTTTATTCGTACTAGTTAAAGTATCAGCTATATTGCCTTTGTATATCATTAATAGAAACATTAACTGAGTGTCCCTCCTGATGATCAACATACCTCTGCCGTTCCAATTCGATAAAATTTTCTCAGGGGCGCTATTGGAGTAGTATTTGTGATAAGAGCGTTTTGAGCTTGCCATGATCCTAAATCAACACTAGGATTTTTACTTATAACATTTATCTTGAGATTGTTTCTGAATCCTAAAAGATATTTTTCTTTCAAATAATAAACCGCTGAAGGAGTATTATTGACCTTGAATAAATAATAAACATAATAATAAATACATTATTAATAAAATATGTTTTGTTATTATTTATTTGTTATTCCAAAACTACCTTTTCAAGCTCTTTTTCGAAATCTGTTGATGTATCCACCAAAACGCCAGTGATATTTTTAGAACAATCCCCTTTGCGTGGGGATATATCTTTCCCTTGACTAACTAATGTAGTTAAGGTTTGTCCAATTTGCAATGTGGCTCTTTCCAAATAGGATTGAAGAATCTAATAAAAAAAAAATATTCAAAACAATTATTAAATATTGTAGATTTTCAAACAAAATAGTAAAATAATAAAACGTACATTGATATCACTTGGACAATTACAATTTGTTCCAGCACCTTGAAGAAGGCAACACACTTCGGGATCCATGGTCAGACTAACCGATGCTAAAGGTAACAACGAACCTTGGAAATTATTACCTCCAAAATCCAAGAAGACTAGGTTCCATCTTTGTTCTTTCATAAATAATCCTCCCTGGGATGCCTATAATAATTAATTCAATATTTATATTTAATTTATCTATATAAAAGATCAATATACTATAAAGTATCATATAATAAAAGTAAATCCTCTACTTGACATATTTTATTTTGATTACTCTTCAATTATTTTATTATTTACTACTCTACTTAAATGTTTAGTAGATGATTTGTGTTGAAGGTTGCAGAGTATTTTAAGGGCTCTTGCTTTTTTGGGGATCAGATGAATATAAATTCAACCTTCCTTCTCATTTAAATATTTTTATTCTACGAATTACTTTTTTATTTATATTAATTTCTTGGACATGATGAGGTTTAAAATTTAAATAAATAAAAAAAAAATAGTTACTTCTAATTTCTACGAGGGTGGTCTGAAAAGTTTCCGACCTGACCAAGAAAAACGATGTTTTTAAATTTTTTTTTTTGCTATATTTTTCAACATAATCTCCATCAACACTGATACATTTCTCATAACGTGTTCTAATTATTTTAATTAATTAATTAAATAATTTATTAATTAATTAATTAATTAAATTTAAATCTCATCAACCGTTATGAATCGACGCAAAAATTCGTTTGGATTACGCCTACAGCGCCAAATTATCGTTAGAAATGGTTTTTCGAAGCAATTTTTGGTCTAACGTTAGGAAATGCGGCATCCACATTGCACACAGCTTTCCATATTCAAATGGTTTTGCAAAATATTTCGCACACCTTCAGCTGACATCGTACAGCTCTCAGTTATCTTGAATTTTGAAAAATAAAACAAAAAAAAATTGAAAAACATCGTTTTTCTTGGTCAGGTCGGAAACTTTTCAGACCACCCTCGTATATTATATTATTAATTTTGAGTCATTTATGGATTCTAAAATAAAATGAAATTTTTTTCAATTATTAGGATACAAACATTTTTTATGATATCCGCCATTTTATCAGAAGTTGAGAACACCACATAATAGGATGGTGATGGGCGCATATCAGCTAGTTTCTTCGGATCTGGTAATCCATCTAAAACGATAACTCGAATAATTGAGTTACCAATGAGGAAATATAAACTCTGATCCAATTCTGAAATAAATTATACTTTCATTATCATCATTATCAATTATCATCAACGAAGTAAGTGAAGTTTTTTTAGTTTTTATTTTGCAACTATAATTTTTATATGAAGATTATTCTCATAAAAATAAAAATATGAATATATATAATTAATTTCCTAAGAAATTAATCTTAAAATAAAATTTTTCTTAATAATATATCACGGAAAAAAATTATTTTATGATTAAAAAGTTAGTTTTAATAAATTCCAATTTAGAAATTGATAATAAATCTTTATTAAGTAAAAAAAAATTAAATATAAGTCTTCTTAATTCATTTACATATAATTTTAATTATATATTTTAATAAACCTAAATTATAATTTATTTAATTTATTCACAGCTCTTCAAAGCTACTCAGTTTCTTTTCATGAATAGATACATATTTGATCATATTTATTTACTATAACAATATCTTTATCATTTTAGAATTTTTTTTATAATAGAAAGCAAAGAAATGTTATAAAAATGAGTAGGTCTATTCAAGTTCAATATTTTAATTAAATAATATATAATCTCCTTGTATAAATATGTTTAGTTTTTCAATATTAATTTATTTTATGAATTATTAAATAAATAATTAATAAATTCAAAAGACTGGATTTCCAACCTTTTTCTGAATTGAATATCAATGCAGCATCATTTCCTTGGCGTTTACTAATAAAAGCGTCCATAGCCCTGACGTAAGGTGCAATGGTAATTTCTGCACGAATATAATCGATACCAGAAGAGTGGGCCAACTCATTAATTCGTGACCAACCAGTCCAAGTAAGATCCAAAATTACAGAGGCGCCGGACCCTTCCACAACTCTACAAACTATATATACATTTTATTAATATTGTGAAATTAATAGATTTAACAGAAGACACTCACACAATTTGAAAATATGAACCTTAATAAGAATAATATTTAATTAAAACATTCGGTAATGTTTTAGAAATTGAGAAAAAGAAAGCTTCGTATGATGGTGAAATAACCGAAATGCGCATAAAGAAAATATATCACAATCATTTTGAAAATTCCCTGATGGTAAGTATTTTTAATTGAAAATTATTCTTATTTTTACGTTTATATTTTTAAGTTTAATTTTAGTTTACTTATATAAATTTTATATAAATAAAAATATTATATAAATAAATACAATATAATGTGTATAAAGATATAAATATTTTTGTCTGCCCATTACTTGGAATTTAAAAATTTTTACATATCTTTAAATTAGAGGATTTAAATATTATTGTTGAATTATTAAAATATTAAATGGTTATAATGGGCCACCTCTGATACCATCCATGGCTCTGAATAATATTTTAATTTTTTTACATAATTTTTATCATTTCATATAGAAATGATAACTATTTTTCATAATATTTTTGATGAATTTTAGAAATATTGAATAATGATAAATTTTTCACTAATTTAATGAAAATAATAATAATTCACTAAACGACAAAATCTTTAGTAAATATAGTTTTGCCTTACCTTCCTGGAATGTATTTTCTTCATTTTCTCTTGAGATCTTAATTGGAACATCTTCAAATTTAAGGTCAGGAAATTTTGGCTGTACCGCTTTCAAAGCATTTGAAAACATATTAGTAGCCTCATCATGGTTTTCTTCAATAAGAACAACTGAAATATAAAAAAATTATGAAAAATTATAAAATTATTTGATTTTATAACATTATTTTAATTATAACTATAGACACTCAGAACGAATTCCTTTAATAATAAAGGATGAATACTGATATATTGATAAAAAATTAACTTTTTTGATTAAACTGAGTATTTAAGAATATAATATTTTTTAGAATAATTTAATTAATTTTATTATAAAAAAATAAATATAGATTTTTGTTTAATATAATAAGCGACTATAAAAATATTTTATTAATTCTTTCCCGTATTATAATCTTAGAAGATGAACAATAAATTGAAAAGCAAAAACAAAACAAACTTGCTTTATAAATATTATAGATTATATGATAAAAAAATATATTTAATTTATTTTTTAAATCCTACCAAATCTGACAGTCGTTTGTGCAAAACAAAGAATAGGTAGCAGCAAGAAAATGAAAAAACTGCAGCCCCTCCCGGGCCGTGTGTCGGAAGCCATCTTCTCACCCTATGTCTTCTTCGCGGTCGGGTCACTTGGCTTTAGGGTCAGCAAATGAGCCGTCAGGTTTCCAAGCAACCAAATACACAACATATGACAAAAGAAATTGACGGTCGTTCAATGACGTTTCATGGTCATGTGGAAGTCTATCTAGTCAACAAATACAATCTCTAGAATCTAATCTTATATAAATTAGTCAATTTAAGAACCAATCATTCATTATATGAAATGATCATTCCATCATCCATCCAATTGGAGGGTTTTATAATAATTACTGTTCAAGAATCAATCAAAAAAGTTGATACACTTTTTATAAAAATCTTTTCAAATTAAAAACTATATGATTTGATTTTGAAAAGTGCATTCTTTAAAATTTCATTAATTTTATCAATTTGATAGAAACCATTTCTAATGGCTATTTTATGTTCCGTTTGAAAGGATAACAATTATATTTTTAATAAATTGTGAGGTTCATTAAAAAGTTAACGAAATACTTGGAAGGAAAATTGAACAAATATTTTTTAGATATGTAATATTTTTAACATAATCTCGTCCATTGATGTTCTAGGACTATTATGCCATCACGAAAGTGCAATATTCACAAGATCTTTAAACATTCCCCCTCAAAGAAAATTTTTAGTTGTGTGAATAAGTAGGAGTCGGAAGAAGAGCAAAATCAGGCGAATAAGATGGATCTGGCAACAAATCATTTTTCAGTACTTTCAATTTTCAGTTTTCATATTTATAAAAATCTGGAGTGTCTCCACTCGACTATCTCGAAAATTTTAATTGGATTAAATAATATATATTATATTTAAATTAAATTTAATTAATTAAATTATAAATTTAAATTAATAAGTAATATTTATTAAACCAGCGAGTGTTCGGGTCTTTGTTGATGGCACCACGACCCGTGCTGGCGCGTGATTTGCAGTGTTAAAAAATTAATTCCGGTACTTACAGCCATTCAATCAAGCTGAAATTCTATATATAGCAGTTTTATACAATTTTTAATCATGTGAAAAATTATCAAACATATATCTTTATTTTTATGGTCACTTTAGAAGAAAAAAAATCAAAACGGTGTAAGTAATGACCCTCTTCCGGTTGATCTACATTTCTCAAAAGTTGATAGAAAACTATGAATTTTGAATAATGCTCATGTACCAGATTTCATCATTCTAGCTCAAAGCGTTTTTGAGTAATCTTGGTTACATACATACACACACACACACACAGACATTTTTCGCAACCTTATTGAAAATGATTCAAGAACCTTCAAAACTTATAAAAACATCAAAATCTCGACATCGAAAATTTTCATGATCGCAATACTATCTCTGGCGAGATAGTAAAAAGAGGGAGAAGAGGGTCATAAAATGTTCTGCATTGCGGTTGTTTTACAATCTTTTAAAACAGAATATTTAATATCAACACACTTGGTTGCGGGCAAGAACTTTCGAGTTCCGTAGAACCACAAAGATAAATAGATAGATTAATATCAACAGGCGTTTCGGTTTTGTTGAACTAAACGAACAAAACTAGCTATTTTCAAAGAATTACCAATCTGACTAATTTGTAGAACTATTTATAATATATTTATACACAAGACAGTTTGTACTATCTATTCGATATTTTTTATTCCTTATTAAATTTAGATTATTATATTTATGGGAGTCCCAAAGTCTTAATAATAATAAACCCGAGATACAGGAAAGTCTTTAATTATTATTAACTTTATTATTAAATTAATTATTATTAATTATTATTTATTAAATTTTTACACATCTTGTGCCTCTTTCAGGCAATTTATAGATTATTGAAGAAACCCTGGAGAGAAGTTTATTTATTTGTTTAGGGAAGCCAATTGGGAACATGGATAGATTAAAAACCGAGTGAACTGATGATATAAAGTGAGATAGTTATAAGAGAATTGAGGGAAGATAGGAATTGGATTGAAATTGCTCAGATTAAGGATAATTGCAGGAAATTTAAAAACTTTCAAGTTCATAGTTCACAGATAAATAGTTTTATAATATTTACAATATATGTATTAGAAACCCGGTATAAAAGAAATGTCTTATTATAATTTTTATATTCTCCTTTTCTTTTATAAAAATAATAATTAAATAAGTGAATAAAATTAATTTCCATTTATAAAATATTTTCCATTAATAATAACCTTTTGATTAGAAATCAATAGTTCATTACCATTGAATTTCTGTTTTATATTTGATATCGATAATAAGAAGAATAACAAAATAAATACTTAATAACAATTATTCATTGAACTTTTTCTTTTTTTTTTACTTTAACCATCAATTTACTTTTTTATTTTTGAATGATATATATTTTTCGTGGTTTGATTTGAGGTTTACTTAATATTTTATTAAAATTGTATTTACATGGCATTGATCTAGTTCTGATTTGAAATTGAACTACATTCTTTAAGGTTTGAATAATATATGAATGAACTTGATGGGTTTCAATCCATTTTCTTATTGAATAATTAAGAAAGTTAAAAGAGATTTTATATAGAGTTTGACATGTAGATAAATTATTTTTTGAAAGTCATTAAAAAAAATATTTAATGATCCGAAAACCCTGATTTAAAATAACATAATAAAAAAGTAACTTATATATATATGTGTATAAATATATTCTACAAATAGACAATTTGTAAAATACTTAAGGAATTATTAAAGAGATTTTTATTAAAACACCACATATTTGTATAATTTATTTATTTAGTTAAATAAACGTACAATGTTATCATACTCTTGCTCCGACTCAAGCAGGCGGTACTTGATAATGACTGCAGAATAAGGAGTGGAAACGTTGTACGTTTATTTAACTAAATAAATTATACAATAGCCCCAATAATCAAGATATTTAATAAAAATCCCTTTAATATTATAAAAACCACATAGTTTTAATAAATATAGTTAAGGAATTGTTTATTAAATATCTTGATTATTGGAACTGGATAATACGATAATAGTGGCGGGCTTCTTTTTAAGTCCAAAGACAAAAAGTATTCTTCTATTCTTGACTATAGACTGAAACCCAAAAATACGAACTTATTTCTATCCTTTAATCATTTTATTTTAATCTATAGAGATTTAAATAATTTTATTTTAAAATTAATGCCTTGCCTTAGAAGAAGATCTAAAGAACCCAGCATATTGGAATATCGAACCGAAGGTGAAAGAATATTTAAAATAAAAATTGTCTTTAATGATTATATTGTATGAATAACATTAATGTCTTCAAATTGTATTTATATTGTTTAAATAATGATTAAAAATAACAATAAATGGAGTAATTAAAATAAGAAAATCAATAAGAATTATTTATTTAGGATGATATGATATTAACTAAAACACGCAATACTTACTTAAATATAACTGTCAAAAATTAAACTTTTTCCTTTCTTTATTAAAACCAAAATAAATCCAGTCTATATATTTATTAAAAAACAGGAATTTTAATATATAATGTAGGATTATTATAAAATAAAAATATTTTTTTATTTTTTATCTTTCATTTTATTATTATCATTTGTATCAATCTAGCTGAGGATTTCAAAGTTTCATTGTAGAAAATTTGATAATTTATAACTAAGTATATATAAAAATCAAAGGCAAGGTTGTTTTAAATAAATATATAGTTTTTCTTCATTATATATATATATAGTTGGATCTTCATATAAATAAAAATATTTATTTCAATAATTAATTTTATTTTACAATATTTTCAAAAATATATAATATGTAGGTATTCGATTAATTCTATATTATTATTGAGTTAATATTTTTCATTAAAGCTGTTTATATTGAAATAAATATAAATTAATTAAAAATTAATCAATATCAAAAACATAATTATATAATTAAATGATAGAATTATTAATTGTATTATTAAAATATACGTTTGAATCATATTTACAAATAATATTTATTTATTAACTTTATATCAAATGCCATTAACCTTCGGCAGCCAAATATTTTCAATTTGCCAATTAGTCAATTAATGATTTTATCAATAAAGAACTCAATACTAATAAATAATAAATTAATGTCTTAATATTTCATTAATTAAATTAAAAAGACTGATGGGTTTATTTCTATTACAACCAAGAAAATTAAAATTAAAAAAAACTAAAAAAATAATATATTACTTTGTAACATTCCTTATATACACCATTTGTTTTTATTAATTAAAGCTGTTAAATTTAAAACAATTTACAATATGTATAATATTACAAATATGTATAATTTTATTAATATTTTTTTAACGTGGTTTAATGTAAAAATAAAAAAATATGAATTTTATTTAACAGTCTGTACTCTGATAATTATTATTGAATACTTATTATATTGGTATTATGATAATATTCAATTTATTTTACTTTATAAAATAGAATCCTTTTTTTTATAAATACTGTATATTTCTTAAAAAGCAATATTAGTATGGATTTATTCATTAAAACTAAATATAGATTATAATATGATAAAGCATCAAAAAAATTCTATTTTTGTTTTTCATAAAATTTAAACAATTTTTAGTTTAAGCTTTATGAATATAAAAATAGTATAAAACTATTAATACATTTGTGATTTTATATTATTTCAGAATAATAAAATCAAATTACAAAAATTTAGCAAACTTTCCTCTATCGATGTTCTTTTATTTATTAGCTTTTATTCTCTTTAATGAAGATTTGATAAAATATAAGAAATAATAATTAACAATAAATTAATTTTTTGTAGAAAAAAAAAATTCTAAAATTATTTTCCAATTTATTAATATAACATTTTTTAATGTTTTAATTATAATTTAAAGTAAATTAATTTAGAATAGAATAGAGATTAATTTGGAAGACCACATTTGTTGGTATATTTATATTTTACAAGAGCGCTTCATGTAGAAAACAATGGACTGTATATTACATTGTATAAAATTTATTTTAAAGTAATAGGTAAACTATTAATTATATTTACTTTGTAATATTATTAATGTTATTCATTATTAAAATAGAAAATTAAGTATTTTTTCTGTATTATTTATAAAATAATATTATTTATTATAGATAAATTAAATTAAATCATCTTTTTTTCTAATAGTTGACTGTTTTCTCTATAATTGTGGTTCCCCAAATAAACGTATCTAAGATTAAAATTAATACGAATGTATTTAACAATTTTTCCTTTAATTATATTATCTTATGGTATTATTTCTAATTTTTGTGCGAATATATTAAATAACAATTCTTATTGGATAATGATAAATCTATTAATACCAGTCTTAAGGATTTGATCATTAAAATCAATCACTTATTAATTAATTCTATTAAATGTTTTGGTATTTTAAAAGTTAGAATAGAATTAATATTCGAACGTGATAATATTGGATAATTAGTAAGCTTGATCCTTTTACATGATAACGCATGGCATGGCACAACAAAGTGGAAGGCATACAGGCACAACTGCAGCACCACCGGAGCTGCTTTGCTTACTACTTTCTTTGGCCATTTCGTATTGACCACTTTCCCGCATCATAGCCTAAAACACAATACACCATATTATTCGACATATTTTTTTAAAAAACATAAATCATATTCAAATTGTTGATTTACCATTTGGGAGTATCCTCCTCCTCCACCAGCGCTTTCTTTATGTGCGAACATTTCTACTCCCGGTGGATAGTAGACGGGTGGTCCGGCAACATTTTTTGATAAAATTCTTTCCATATCCTTTTCTTTCTCTTTCTCTTTCTCTTTCGCCTAGAATAAATGAATATAATTATTTAAATTAATAATTAAGTTTAAATAATCTTAGAATAAATGTATAATTGGATCGTTTATTTTGAAAATTGTCCTTATTTTAAGATATGAAGAAAACTCCATTTTTTTATCATCAATGCTGTAGAATTTTCTAACATATTTAATATTAATTAGTAATAAATAAGAATTTTGACTAAATTAAGGATATCCGTCCTGATCATATAACACATCTACCCTGCTCAGGCGGTACTCCACTAAACTTTTATAGGAATCAAGAGGTGTTTTTATTTAGAAAACAATACCTCCCTTACTATCGTCGGTCGGTAAAATGAGAGAGAGAGAGAGAGAGATTATATGAGGGCTACCAAATTCATCACTATTTAAATTAAACATATTTCTTTTGAAAAATTACAAAAAATAATGTAAATAAACATGTTCTTTTACTAGACTTATACTTAATACAAGATTTTTTTTTAAATATGTTTTGATAGTTTTTATCCTATTACCATTTCCTATTGATTGAAAAAGCATTTTATATTTTCTTTCTTTTCATAATTAAAATAAAAAACAGATTAGTTATAAAAAAATACTTATAAAATAATGAATAATCTTGCCTTGCCAAGATGAGGAGCTGCTCCTACTGCAACTCCATTTCCTTCCCGAGGCCCTTGGGCATTTTGTTGATGTGTTGTAGTTGTTACATGTCGTTCATATCGTTGATGGGGTTCATGAACCTAAATAGAATAAAGTATTTTAATCAAATATTAATTTAAATAAAAAATTAAATAAAAATGCCAAAATCTTACCTGAGTATCACCGAAAGATGCCATAAGTTCATCAAGCCTTTTAGGTGGCTGTTGTTGATCGGGCCCTGGTGATGGACTTGCTGGGAAAGGCCTTGGAAGTAGAACCTCATTTTCAGGTTCATACTTTTGTCCCCGATGAGTCGTATATTTGTAGGTGGTTACTGTTTCAGATTCAGGTGGTGATACTTGATACCTTTTTATTTAAACATCACAACAAACATCGTCTTTAAGTTAATAGGTTTTTCAAAATATATTATTTAATTCTAACTAATATTTTAAAATAATAGGTAAATACAATTTAAATAAAATCTTTGTATTTAAGAGAGATAAGAGATAAATTAATAATAAAATTTTAAATATAAATACTAAATTTGATAGATGAACAGAGCATTACTTCTGTGACATCTTACCAAAAATATTTCTTGAGTTGAAGAGGAGAATATATTTTTTAATCCAAAGAAGACTACTTTTTAATAATTTAATAATTTTTTTGATTTTTATAAAGAATAAATTAATAAATGTTTCTATATGTTTAATTTTATAGTGTCAAAACAAATTGGTATAAATTCCTTCATTTTTACATATTTTTTTAGTAAATTCTCAAGACAATTGATTTCCTCAAAACTTAATTTTTTTCTTGTGTCCCTACCGCCCTTTTCCACCACATACCTCACTTTCATCACGTCCTTCTCGATTTTCTGATTCTATTTATATTCCAACTTGCAATTATTGTGTTAAATTAATCTCCAGAATTCCCCTAAGATTTAATCTATTCCATTTTCAATCCATAAATATTACAAGAGTTTAATTTCCAAACAATCTAAATATAATGACATTTTTGAAATAAAACTTTTTAAGCAAGTAATACAAACTTGCAACAGTTTATTTTTTTTTAATATTATTTTATTATAATAATAATAATAATAATTAATTTTAATATAACTTAATTTTTAGGAAATTTATTCATTGAAAGCTTCAGATTGTAAATAGAAATACCTTCTCGGGGTATCCCTATCAGAAGGTATATCATATGAATAAGTAGTGTGTATCGTAGTGTGCCTTCCGCCTGATGGTGAAGGGCTTCGCGTGCGGGGCGGTAATTCAATCAGTGGTCGATCACCATGATGAGGGGGCGCTGGACTTGGCCCACGTGATCCGCCCGTTGTGGTGTAATTATAAGTACGAACGGTAGTCACCTGTTTATTTATTCCAAAAAAAGAATCATTATAATTTTAATTAAGGATATAATACAAAAATATAATTAATAATGATTCTAGAATGAATTAGAAATCAAATAAAAACAACAATATTTACTCCTCGAAAACTTAATCCATTTCAAGGAATTATTTGAATAATTGCATTCAAATTAGAAAAAAAGTTTTTAATTTAATATTTAAGTATTTCAATAGTAAAAATATATTAATTCATATAATATCCAATTTTTTAAAATTCCAAACAAATCACTTATTAATTAAAAAAAAATAAACAATTCAAAAAAATTATTACAAAGAATTTTTAATATAAAAACCGCCTTTCTACCTTATTATAATCTGGACCTCTTCGATCCAGGCTTGAGTCCTGGTAGGGAGGTGCTGGACTTGGGCCTCTGGATCCTGAATAAGATCTGTTCGTCACTTTAGTACCTAAAAATACATTTCATTAATTTTTAAATATATTAACATTTTAATAAATTCCAACTGACTGTAATCTCGACGTTGAGACAAAGGTGAATCTCTATCCAGTGGGGCGGTAGTCTCTTGATAAGGGCTTGGACTTGGACCTCGTGAACCGTAACTTGTATACGTTCGTACTTGTCTTGCTCCTGCATAATCTTTATCAAGAAGTTCTCTTTGAAGGCGTTCATTCGTTGGTGATTTGTCTCGAATTCTTCTGAAAAGAAAATAATAACAATTTTAATTAAAAATATTTGTTATTATCAAATTTAAATATATAATATATATAATGTAAATTATGTATTTTACCTTTCTGGCCGGGAACTTGAAGAAGTTTCATAATAATATTCTTTGTGAAGTGCTCGTCTTGGAACATGTGGACTTCCAGTTGATTGTGCATCTCTAAAAGTCATTATAAAAATAACATAATATAATAATAATAAAAATAATAATATAATTTGTTATGTTCGATATAATATGTATACACCTATATTATATAAACAATTCAGAGAGAGAGAGAGAGAGAGAGAGAGAAAAGTACCTTCGCATTGGTGATGGGCTTCGTGTAGCTCTTCCATATCCTGGGGTGGATGACCCTGTACCTGTTGAAGTATTGGTTGTGTGATATGTTATTTCGCGTTGTGAAGAGCTACTTCGTGGTTTGCTAGGACTTCTAGGGCTTCCTTCATTTACCGTAGTTGTGTATGTCCTTTGAACAACTCGTGAAACATGTCCACTTCTTGAAGGTGGTGGGTCCAGAGGTTCTCTAATGAAGATAGATTTATATAAATATACTAATTAATTATAGAATAAAAATATCCTTAAAAATAATTTTATTGATAATCAATGACCCACTAATTCTTAAACTAAACTGAATTAAAGATTTGGGTTTCAAATATGTTTTAAATCTACCATGACTGTATTAAATATGTATAATCATATAATCCTATTAAAATTATGCATAATAAATTATTATAATAATATATGGGAGACTCTTCAGTGGTTAGCACGACAGTCTACCACACTGAAGAATCGAGTTCGGTCCTAAGGAAATTTAAAAATTAAATAACAATAATATATGGTATGAATCGTACCCTCATATACGATTATATTTGAAATGAATAGTGTTGAATGATGTCATAACTTTCTTAAGCTAAAATAACAACCCTACTAAATAAAAGTATTTTATTATTAATTCAAGGGTAGCTTAAATAATATGGTTCAGAGTTATGAAATAATAGGACGTTTAATATTGAATAAATGTCAATAAAATGAGAATTCATATTTATATTTATATTCATTTTTATTGTGAATGTCATATATGAGTATTAATATATTATTATTATTATTAGATGTTATTAATAAAAAAAAGAATAAAATAATTTCTTAATTAAAAATATGATTTAGTGGAATTAAATGATAAATTTACTTACAAAAGAGAAGAATCTATGCCTCCACCCGTTGGAACTACTCCAGCTAGAGGATCTAAAACAAAATGTATAAGAAATTTCTTATTATAATTATAAGAATACTATAAAAGGTTATTCTTTGTTAACAAAAGAGAAAGTTTTTTTCCACCATTTTTTAAGAAAGAATTTCATTAGAAATGAATGGAATTAGAGGAGTTTAACAAACAGGTCTTCAAGTCAATTTATCAGAGATAGTAAAATCAAACTAAAATTGAATATAACTCAAAAAATGTTTTTTGTAAAAAAATAAAAAAAAATAAAGAATTCTAAATTAATCAACATTAAAATATTTTTTTAAACTTCTTTTTTTAATGTTCAATATAATAATAATTACAATAAAAAATAAATTAATTAAAATTACTCGAAGGAGGTGCAGAGATGTTTGTTTTTTGTGCCTGATGAAGATCTACGAGCAACGAATCCAGCTCATGAAGATTATGTTTAAGGCGAGCATCTTCAGCAGCTAAGGTACTCGATACAGATTGAGTTTGTGCTAAGTCCAAAAAATAAATAATCCAAAAATTAAATTGAAACAAAAATATTAGATTTATCTAGTATTATATTATACCTGGTGGATTTGAGTATTCATAAGTGACCGTTTTAAAAGATGACACTCCAGAATTTCCCTGAAGAATAAAATAAACAATTCAAATAAAATATTATAATATTAATAACTCTTTAAAATTATATATTCACGTATATCAAGATTAAGCTAAATAAATTGAGTCTTCCTTTAGAATTCATGTTATTTTGTGAAAAGAGGTTTTTTCATAAAAATGTAAGGATGAGGCGAAGTCAATGACAAGAGATAAGAGTAGATTTAATATTTTTGAAATTAGAGAATGCTTCATAGAACTTACGCATCCAAATAAGATAAACATGGATATACCTGACCTAATTACAACCAAATCCTAGTTAAATTTAGGGAATTGAGAGAAGATAGAAATTGAATGAAGGCAGCTTCGGATAATTACGTCTCTTATCGATAAAGCCAAGAACTTTAGCAGCGTCACAATGATATATTCATTTATAATTATATTTTCAAATTTACATTTATAAATATTATATAATAAATAATCTTTACATAGATCTTAAGATGAAAAAATTATCTATCTATATATATGTAATAGTATTATTCAATAAATGTAATATTTCAATAAAAATTAATTAATATGGTTTGCATTCATTCATATGAATTAAATGAAATCATCACTTAAGTAATGCGTTTTAAAAAATGTTTAACTTAAACTAAAGATGGAAAGTTTATTTAGAAATCTTATAAGGCTAAAATGTAATCATAGTTAATAATATGATATTTCAAGTTTTTCATTATTTATGTTTAATTTATTACTCCAATGTATAATAAAAATGAATACATATTTATATATATATTAAGAATTTTAAAATTGACAATTTACAAAATGAAAAACAAATTTACAAATTATGGAATTATCAATTAAGAAATAGATTACACAGGAATTTTTAAACTAGAATAAAAATATCAAAATATATAAAAAAAATCTGAAAAAAAAGGTTGAGGCTTATATTATTTAGAATATAAATATAGTTTTTATGGCCAAAAATTTTCTATTAATTTATTTAAAATTAACCGTACCATATAATACTATTGAATTAAAAATAAAAAATTGAAAAAAAAATTAATTATAATATGAACAAATTTAACTTATAAGTATAATTTATAAGTTTTTCTCTATTTTTTTTTTGTTCACTCGAAGAAAGAATATGCTTAAAATGGAATTTTTGGAAATTGGACTTCTAATCGAATCGTATTTATTAATAAATAGAATTAAACAAATATTAATATATCCTGAAATATTAAGAAACTTTATATTTACAATAATTTATTGTAGAAGAATTTGGACTATTTTTCAAAAAATAGATTCTTCGGTTATTATATAAATAATTCTAAAATTTACTCGTTTTAATTTATTATTAATATTTTCTATTGAATAATATTAAAGTATTATCAATAATAAATTGTAATATTCAGTTATTCGTTGGAAACATCTCTATAACACGATTTAACTTTACCTGATTGTATATTTCTTATATTTTTTAATATTAATTTTTTTAAATATATATTAAAAATCTATAAATTTGTTAAATTTAAAAGATCTTAATAGAATGAAAAAAAATCACCATAAAAAATTATATTATAATCTCTTTATTAATTTAACATAAAGTAAATATATAATATTCTAGACAAATTTAATTCTCAAATTTATTGAAATTAAAAAATACTTTCTTAATTAAAGAAAAATAAACTATTTATTTAGGAATCTATTATTCACTTAAACCTTACTAGATAATAATATTTTGTTTTAAATAGTGATAGTTCATTAAATGCATGAATTATATTAATTAAAAGATATTTAGTAAGAACTAAATCTGATTGATTGATAATATATCAAAACGGGTATAATATATATATATATATATATAATAATGTATCGAATGTAGATGAAGGATGATGAATAAATATTCTTCTGATGGCTTTTATCGAAATTCGATAAGAAAGTGCGTGATTCGTTGATTTAAAAACAAAGTTATTGATCGTACCTGTGGCCTGTTGGGACTGGGTGCCCTTTCAGCAACAACAGTGGTAGGATTAGCAGGTGTCAAATATTGGACTTGAGGCACAGTATTAGATGAAGAACTTTGGTAGGTTCGGGTAACCTCCCGATAAGATGATCCTCCATGGCCATTGATTGCAGGACGACCCACACTTGACTGCAAATCCTCCAGGAGCATATCTATAAAGAAATAACCAATTAACTGAAATGTTGAATAAATAATAATAAAATTAAATAAAGTCTTCCTTAGATATGTAATTTAGATAGATAATAATATCTTTTTTGAAATTTTAAATATAAAATCAATGGACTAACGTAATTTTGTTAATAACAAATGTTTTGTAAATATGCCTAAACAATTTAATAAATTTTTAAAAATAACGTAAATAGACAATTTATTCGACATCTAGTTAATTTTATTTTTATTTTATTATTTAGTACTACCTCCTATTGAATTAATCACTACTTTCATTGTATTTTACCGACCGTCGATAGGAAGGGAAGGTAATGTTTTCACACAAAAATTCACAGGTGGAGATTTTTACATATCATGCATTTTGTTAACAGGAAAAAAGTATTTTTAGCATGGTGTCTATCCGTCCGACTGTGTGTCCGTACAGCTTGAACGGCTCAACGGATTTTGATTTAATTTGGTATATTTACTTAATGCATCAGTAACATGAATTCATCAACTTTTGGTATATATATTGGTGTATATCCGGAAATCGAAAGTCGTAGTTTACAAAATATTAATTTTATATTCATTGTCGGAAAATATTTCACTTAAAATATAGTAGTAGTTAACAATTGAGTAATTAAACTAAAAATAAAAACCAAATTAATATAATTTAGTCATTTTAATTCAAATTTTAAAAATAGTTTTTTTGATACTTTATATATATATATATATATATATATATATATATATAAAATGTGGTTTGGAAATTAATTTATTTCAAATCGTCGATCGGTTCTGTGCCTGGCCACAACTCATTTTTCATACTAATTATGAGATCTCTGATTGAGGCCATTTCCAAGAGTTTCAGTTTTCAATGTTCAGATGTATGAGTTGATAACCATTCTCTTAATCATATCTCAAGACATTCTATTGGATTTATGTGTTTGCTCGATCCAGGCCATACAATTATATGAATTCCTACCATCTTTAGGTAATTGTTTGACTCTTTCTTCCTACATTTGTAACCGAGTTTCTCTATATCCGTGAATTCAAGCTTACTCATCATCAGAAAATAAAACATTTTCATTTCATTTGACCAAATGAAGTGTTTTTTTAGCAAATGAAATGGTTTAATCGATGAACTCTGATAAACCCTGATGAGTGTCAGGCATGGAACTATATAGTATACCTAGCCTAGTTCCATTTTTTTCATACTGTCGGCAAATAATTTCTTATATTTCCAACTTCTGAAATTTTATTGTTCGCTTGTTCGAGTGCTGACTATAATATAATTGATAGGAGCATACTAAATTGGTAATTTCTAGAAGAAGTCACTTTCTGAATGTGGAGTGATGTACAACATCCATTACCCCTTTAATTGAGAATTTCCTTCTTCGAGTAATCTTAAAACCGTATTCTCTCTAACAGTTCATTTGAATTGTTCATTATTCACAAAAAAGTATACAAAAATTTGTAATAAAGTTAACAAAAGACATTGTATTGAAATCAAAAACAACAGACGTAAGATATACAGTAAATGTATAACCAACAACAGATTATTTTGCAATGAAAAATTTGTTTTAAATAATAAAAATTATTGTATTATAAATAAAATTTTGTTGCATCTTGAAAGATTATATTTCTTATATATATTTTTACAGATTAATCATATTTTACTAATAATAATGTTAAAAAATTAAAGAGATGTGTTAATTTCGTTCAGGAATTGTATAAAAACGAAATAATTTTTTAATGTATTTTTTTATTTATAGTTATTTAATTATAGGTATAAGAGGGTTTTGAAAGATAAATCGTTGGATGAAAATACCGTTTACAATCTCATGGTCGATTTTTTGGAATTGATTGTGTAATAATATATATTAATGTAGAGTTTAAGGTCATTCTCTTAAAATTAAAATTTTTTTAAATGCTTTACAATACAAATATCATAGAATCTTAATTATATAATATATAGCTGTAATTTGTTTTTAAATTTAATAATTAGTTCTATTTTTTATTTAACATTAAAAGGTATTTTCTTTTATTATATATGTTAGATAAATATAATTTTGGATTCATTAATGAACGTTCATGTTTTAGAAAGTATAGTAATAGTAGTAATTTTTATTTTTTTATTTGTTTTTTTTTGATGAAATGGAAAATGAAAATAAAATGAAATCAATTAGATTAATAGAATACATTTATAGTCTCTGTATTTAGAATATATACGTCAATTTGAAAGATTAAAATTTTTATTATTATAAATAAGATATTATTTTCTAAAATCTAAATATTTTTTCTGAAATATGCTTAGTTCGATGTATATGATTAATAGTAATAGTATAAATTACTTCTTTTAGAAATAAACCATCACATTATTGTTTTATTTAAAAAAAAATAGTTTACATTTATTTATGATATTATTGTAACTATAATATTCAATTTTAAAATAGTATGGTTTTATTAATTAAACTATAATTTAAAAGATTGTATTATACATTAAACATTTACAATTATAAATAATGTTATAGGACATTATACATATTTATTTTACTATTAAAATTAGTTTCTATTTGAAAGAGAATTTCGATTTTATCTTATCCTGAATATTTTATATACTTAATAAAAGTGTTTATTTCGAAAGTTTTCATGGAATATTTTTAATGTTTATTCTACTAATATTTGTTTATAAATTAATGGATTGTAAAAATTTACCTATTGGTGAGATTGGAGACATTGTGGCAAAAATAATATTTTCTCCTTAAGGTATCAATATTTACTTGTATGTAAATTAATTATACATTAATAGAAAGAATTGTTTTTCTACTCCACATAAAATAACAAGGCGGTTTGAGAATGGCAAGAGGTCTGCGTTCTTCGTGGCTCTCCCCTGGACTGGTTGGTTCGTGGTTTTCATTTTGCAAGGTCGAGATCCGATGCAATGTTTATTTGTGTAAGATGCGTTCTCCTAATTCAAGGACGAACGGTGAGTCCTCCAATTTGACCAACTGGAAGAAAATCTTCCAATTTTCTTTGCAGAAAAAAGACTTACGAGTTAATTAATATTATTATCTATTTAGATATATTTTTTCTTTTCCTATTAAATACTATTATTTATTCATTTAAAATCTCATTATCCATCAAAGAAACCCATTATCAAGTAAGAAAATGATACGTTTTATTTTCAACTTCATATACTATAAACTGGAGTGTCTCCACTCGACTACCTAACAAATTTGAATTGGATATATTATATTTAAATTATATATTTAATTAATTATAAATTATAAATTAAAATTAATAAATAATATTTATTAAACCAACGCGTGTTTGGCTCTTTGTTAATGGCACCATGCCACGTGCTAGCGCGTGATTGCTAATAACGTGTTAAAAAAATAATTCCGGTACTTTCGGCGATTTATTCAAGCTGAAATTCTATATATAGCAGTTTTATACAATTTTTAATCATGTGAAAAACTATCAAACATATATCTTTATTTTTACGGTTAGTTTAGAGGAAAAAAACATGAAAACGTGGTAGGTAATGACCCTCTTCCGGTTAAGCTATATTTCTCAAAAGTTGATAGAAAATTACGAATTTTGAATAATGCCCGTTTACAAAATTTCAATATTCTAGCTCAAACCGTTTTTTCGTAATCCTGTCTACATACACACATACACACATACATATACACACCGACAGACATTTTTCTCAACCTTAGTGAAAATGACTCAGGGAGTTTCAAAACGTATAAAAACATCAAAATCTCGACATCGAAACTTTCCCTAGCGAGATAGTAAAAAGTAAATTTTCATTTTAATTGAAACATTCAATTAAAACAGTAATAATAATTCTGAATTATTATTTAATTCTTCATTATAATCCCAAATAATTAACAAATTTATTCGTATATTAAACACTGTACGATTAAAATCTAATTATCCTTATATAATATAATTATCCATGTATATACTTAAATTTTTATATTTTGTCCTAAGCTGAGCATATACTTTATTTTTTTTTTATTAAAATTAATTTTTTTTTATATTTATCTTATCTTCTTATGAGAGTAAAAATTGTTTGTTACTTTGTTTCTCTGTTTCATTGTTCTCAAAAACCGCTCTAACGATTTTTTTGAAATTCACACCAGAGATTGTATTTATAAAGAAAAATTGAGTTTTATTGATCACATCTCTGGAAAACTACATCTTTATTAGTTCTTCTTAATTTAAATTTATAATATATGGATGACGTCACAACCACCGCCTGTGAGATATATATATCTATTCTTAAAATAAAATTAAAAATATTTATATTATATTCATATTTGATTTTTTTTACACAATGTTTAGTAGAAGATTTATCTTTATATTCGATTCGATATATAGGAGAATTAAATGACGTTATCAATTTATTATACTCCGGTAATTATTATAAAATATTATATACTAAATATTCAATTAGTATATATTAGATAAAACATTTATTTGTTTTTGGGTGCTTATTTAAAATATATTATATTATATTATATTTATATTATATTCATATATTTGATTTTTTAATTTCATTAATAGATATACATTTAAATTATTTGAATTTGTTTCACACAACGTTTTGAAGATTTATCTTTATATTCGATTAGTAGGAGAATTAAATGACATCATCAATTTATTATAGAACGAATCCGTAACATTATTATTGTAAATGTTATATCTATCTATCTCTATTCCAGCCATCTTACTTGAAAATGAAAATCCAATTATGAGATCAAAATTAAAATTATTTATTCATATAATTTTGAATGTTTTCGTGTATTATAAATAAAAACAAATATAGATATTCTTTGGATGACAAATTCCAATTTATATGATCTTAATATATTTTTATAAAAAGGCCAATTATATATATATATGCAATTACAACTGTAGTGTCAAACACTGATTTTGAATTTGGCGACATTGAGCAGTGCATTAAAAATAATTTAATTTTTAAATTAATAAAATAATAACATTAATAATAATTCATTAGAAAATAAATAATTATGAATTATAATAATTGTAAATTTTAGATTTTAAGGCAATTTTATTTTTATCATAAATATTAAGTTGTTTATATTTTTTGATATAATTAATTACATTGTTAATTGTTGATTAATGAGATGTATTAGTAAACATTATTATAAACTAACATGTACAAAGCTTTGGCTTAAATAAAAAGTGTAAGAATAAATAAATTATCTTTGTTGTTATTAATTAAAAATTAACAAGTGGTGACCCCGAAGCTGATGAAAAAAAATCAAAAAGGAATCATACGATTTTCAAAATGCCGGAAACACAAATAATAATAATAATATATAATTAATTTACTGATTAAATTAAAAAATTGTAAAATTTTTAAAGTATATAAAAATAAATTGTATAAATTGATTAAAGGGTCGAGTGATAGGTGTCACACAGGTATATATTTTATATCAACACGCCTACTTTTCTGTTTGTATGTTATTATTTGAATGGCGATTCGGTGAATGGTTAATGGTTAATTAACGATCCATATAACATCATCGACTGGGCCGCTACCATAAGGAGTGAAAATAGTGTCGAATAGAAATAGACGATATTACTTGGATTAATCTTATTATACTAGCTAAAATTGTTTGTTTTATAACCACTTGGGGCGCTAAACAGTTTTTCAAAAAAACACTATAGAAAAAAAAATATATGTATTTATTATATATTTATGTATTATTGAGGAGCACAAGTTCATTCATTTTAATCAGATTGATGCAAATGTGTAACATTTAATAATTGTAATAAATAATTAAAGAATTGTATATCAATATTTTTCAAAGGGTAGAGCGAGAGCTCGGTGTCCCAGGTATTAATATTACCAGCCAAATCCAATAATAATGAATCATTTTTTTAACTTAAGTACCGAGCCAAGGCTCAGGGTCCCGGTATATATTATAAAAGTGCAATGTGAGTATGTTTTGCGGAGGTAAAGGTTCTAAGGAAACAAACATACTATCAACAAAGCTCAGGGCCAGACACTCAAGTGCTGCGGAGTTCATTTGCAATCCCCATGTTTTTCCCACGGCCAATTATATGTTGCATGTTGTGAGTATGTGATTACACAAATTGGGAAAAAATCACTCGAAATGCAATTAAACAAAAAAATTGAAAAGTTAGGCTAAGCAGACGTCTTAAATATTATAAGAGATTCGGCAATTGCAATTACAGATAGCGAGGAAAAATTAATGGAGGTTTGAAATTAATAGTGATAAGAAAAAATATTTAGTGACAAAGAGGAACAGTATTAACATACAAAATCTTAATAAACAAAATGTAAAATTTGAATATGTAGAAAAATTGAATGTAATCACGAAGGATAATAATATTTGAGAAGAATTTAAATCGAGGTATCAATCGGGAAACGCCTGTTATCATGCAGTGAAGAGGCTTATCTAATCAAAATTATTATCAAAGGGAATCAAGACCATGGACGCATAGGAAGGGACGTAAGAGAGATGGAACAAGGGCTCAGGATAGAGACATTTGGAGAAATGTGGCCAAGAACTTTCGAGTATCTTTGAGTTATATAAATAGATAGATATAACATATACAATAATAATATATATAATTAATTTACTGATTAAATTAAAATATATTTTAAATAAGAACACAAAAAGAAATGAATGTTTTATGTAATATAATGATTGAAACAAAATGGATGAAAACCTTTTACTACTTTTAACCAAATACGATGTACCACTCGGGGGTACAGGGGGCGGAGCCCCCGTCCAGCTGTGAAGAGCGCCGAAGGCGCTCTGACCAGCTGGTAAACAATTTATGTTAATAATAAATACAAATATATACTATGAATCTGCTATGTACTAATTAAAATTAAAACAGGAAATTCAATATTTTTTTTTATTATAAATTATTATGGCAAAGAATTTTTTTTTTGCATTCATCCAGTTTACACATTCTGTTAACAAATTTAAAATAAATCTAACAAATTAAATTAGAAAAATAAGTTAAAAACATTTTAAATTAAACAAAGATACTACCTTAAGATATTTACCTTACCCCTTATATAAAACAAAATAATAGATTTTTCTGAGAAATATCCATATATAATTAGATTAATTTCTTTATTTATTAGTATTAATATAATTTTTTATTCTTAATTTTAATGTAGTATATTATAATTAAAAGACTAAATAGACTCAAATTATATCAAAACTAAATATTATATCATTTTATTTAAAATAAATAAATTAATACAAAAAGTGAAATTTACATTATTTATTATAAACAAAATATTCATTGCATTAAAGTCTCCTTTTATAATAAATGATAATTTTATATAGGTCTGAATGAGGTATAAATTAATTAAAGGTTACTCACCTAAATTATTGTCAAGTGGTGGTGGCGGGGGTGGAGGGGCTATTGCATTAGTGGATCTCTCCACCGTCGTCGTCACAGTCCTCATCGTGCTCATCCTGCAACAATATAATTTTATTTAAAATAAGAAATGAAGACCATAAACTAGTTATCTTTATCTAATATATAATTTATAGTTGATAATACATTGAAAAATTAAAAATGGATCTTTATTCACAAGAAGACACTAAATATCCAATATATATAGGTAATTATTATTTCTATGTTTTTTTCATCTAAAGAAATGTTAATTGTCACTAAAATTATTTTTTTTTATATTATTTGTAATGATATTATTCCTTAAATTGAATTATAAAATAGTTAGATATATAAAAATATAATGATTTAAAATAACGAAAACAATTCGTTTTTTAGGTCCTCTATATTCTTGTGTATATTGTCATACGAATTTTATAAGTGAGGAATTTTTATCTAAACATCTAAAAAAATGTTTTCATAAAAAAATATTTTCAATTTTCAAAAATGATGTAAAATTCAAAAGGAATACAGAGAAATATTTGGATGAAAAATTTGAAGAAGAAACTGATTCAATCCATACAGAAGACAATCGTTTTCAATGTAATTATTTTAAAAAGAAATTTAATCAGAAATCAACTTTAACAACTTTCCATTGCCAATACTCTGCGGTCTTTCCTACCAATACCGGCTGTAAATATAAGCAGTGCTTTCGTATGTAGTGAAAATTTTGAGTCCTTGCCTCTAATCAAATTTTTCCACTGTATTTCAGTAATATGTTGTTCAATAAGTTTGCGGAACGGCATTAAAGAAACCAATTTTTATTTGTGAAAATGGCTTTATTTTTCAGCGTAGTTTTCCTCAACTTCAATACACTTGTTCTAACGGTCTTCTCATTTATGGATCCCTTGACTTGAGTGGTTTTCCGGTAGCTCCACGGCAGCTATTACCTCTTCGTTTTAAGAAAATCGTTTTCCACGGAGATATTGTTTGAGGAGTGGGAAGAGCCAGAAGTCGGAGGGAGCTAATTCTGGCGAATAGGCTGGATGTTGCAACAATTCGTACTTAAATTCAGTTATTTTAGCAACGGTTTTAGCGGCACCCATGTTGCACATAGTTTTTTGAGACCCAAATTAACACTCAAAATATTGTACACTGTGCCGAATGAAATGCCTAAAGCCTCTGTTAAATCTCTTTCAGTCAATCGATGGTCTTCCAATTCCATATCTTGTATTTTTCTGATGATATTGACGAATAGATAGCTCTCCGTGAACTTATTGAACAACCTAGTACACTCACTAATATAATTATTTTCAATTGTTTTTATATTTTTTTTATTTTAATTGGTAAAATTTAAAATCTTTTATGTTTAGATCACATGGTGTTATTCAATAAAAATAGACTACATAAAAAAATTAAAATCATATTTTATAAACAATTTTCATTGATTATTTCTAATAATCATCAAATAAAAATTATTATGCAAAATATATTACTTCTAATTTAATATATGTGCATATTAAATCATTTTTTATATGATTTCAATTTGTTAAGTCTAGCATTTCACAAAACTCTGATTGATTAATCGATATTTAATTTTATATTATTTTTATTCTAGATTTTTGTGAACTTGGTGAGATTTGAATCTTAGTCCTCGTGTGTGTGTGTGTTCCATACTACTGATCAATTCCTGTGAACTTAACTTTTTTATTGGCTCTAAGTTCCTAAACCATTATAAGCCAGCTTAGACAATTATTTATTTTTATTTCATTAAATATTATATTTTAAATTTGTTATGATCTTCAAGTCAAATAGTTCAGCATTTTTCCATCTTTGGAGCTTAGTTTAGAATTTATTATAATTTTAATTAAAAATTTTATTATTTTTCTTTATAAAAATTTTCTTTATATTGTCTTATCAAGGTATTCAACGAAATTTTTTATTATTTTTTAATGACCAATTTCTTTTGATATTTGATTATTTTCTAATTTGTGTTTTTTGGAAGATGTTAAAAACTTTCACACCAATTTAATTGTATAGAGGTAGTCAATTTTAAAATAACTGAAAGTAAGATTTGGTTCTTTAATTCTCATTCAACCCATCTCTTGTAATTCTGCTTTTAATTCTTTTGGCATATCTTTTATAAAATTCTGTGTGAAGGATAACATAATATATTAATTGAATTTTTATTTTATTCATTTATTAATATTCCTTCTTTTAATTTAATTTTATAGCAATATTATCAATCTCATTTAGTTGATTATTGATTGATGTATTATTATATAAGTTTTATCAAAACATTTATAAATATATTTTTTATTTATATTCGATCTAAAATAAATTACAAAATTTTTAATTTCAAATGAGATGAAATTATTATCACCGATAAACAGAAGTGCATTGACCTTTTGGGTTCTTTTTTTTTTTGTGCTGAACAATCTCTACTCATAGAACACCTCCGCCATTCTTCAAATACCATTGATACACACTATGTAAATTATACTTGTTTGGTCCATATTTGCTTTCCCACCTCTTAAATGACATCACACCGCAACATCTGAAACGTTTGGCCTTAAAAGGCGCAAATATTAGCATAAATATTCCTTGAAATGTGCAAACGCCTTTTAAAAGTCTCCTTCGGCAACAAATATGCATAAATTTAAATCAATTTAGTCACTGTAACAAAATGCAGAGCATTATTATTAAAATAACGTATGACATAAGAAATTATTAATTATTAATTAGATTTTTATTTGTTTCATTATATAAATGATTAGTTTGGTCCTCTTTATTATGGTTTAATAATTCATTTATAAAAGTGCAACATTTAAAAAATAACTCATTTAAGAATTTTTAATTAATTTCAAAACATATCTATAATAAATAATAAAGATAGAATTATAATAGATGCAATATAATAAAATGCTTAATAAAACGTATATGCAGTATCATTGCAGCACATATAACTTTCCAAGTTAAGTCAGAATCTTTAATCATAAATATTAATGAATGGTAGGAGACCATCAAAGAAATATCCCGCATATATAAGAATTGAAAATAGAAATAATGTCACCAATTAATTATCTTTGATGAATATATTTAAATTTCTTAAACATGGCATCTTAAATATATTTATAATAAATTGTTTGTTTACTAAGTAGTAACATACTAGTACTACCATAGCGGTAAAATGTATTATTTATTATTATTGTCAAATCCCATCCATCTTCTCTTATTATTATCATCATCATTTATTACCCTAATATGTTGTTATTTTTATAGAAAATTGTTAAAAATTTTGCTTGATATATTTTGATATAACTTTAAAAATCTATATAAGCTATATTTAAAGGAAATGTTTTCATTATTAAACCTAGTTTTCAAATATTATGTATTAATAAATGTATTTTTAAATTTAATTTCAGATTCAATTTCTTTTTACAATAAATACTACATTCAAAAGGTTTTTCTCCTGTATGAATTAAAAAATGTGTTTTTATACTTGATTTCTGTTTAAATTTCTTTTTACAATAGTTACATTCCAAAGATTTTTCTCCCGTATGAATTAATAAATATCTATTTAAATGTGATTTCCGATTCAATTTCTTTTCACAATAATTACATTCAAAAGGTTTTTCTCTCGTATGAATTAATAAATGTGTATTTAAAGTTGTTTTCTGATTAAATTTCTTTTTACAATAATTACATTCAAAAGGTTTTTCTCCTGTATGAATTATTAATGTGTATTTAAGATAATGGGAGGTAATGAATTTTCTAGATAGCTGATAATGATTTTAAAATGTTTAAGATCCAATTCAATAACTATTTAATTTAAAAAGCATTGAAATTCAAAAAAAAGTTCAACTTTTTTCGAATAACAAATCAGGACGATGTTTTCTCCTTTAAAAATACACAAATTATTTTGGTTTTGTTTTCTTAAATAAATTATATATATATATATCTATTAAATAATAAAATATTAAATAATGATAATAAGTATGACTATATTTGGAGGGTTTTTCATTATGAGTATGTACATCCATGTTCATAACATAAATAATTTAATTCATCATAATATTTTTATTTCTTAAGATTTATAAAATTTTGATTAATTATAATATTCTTTTATCTTCTAGTAAACTTAATTCAATATTCTATATGTGTGTGGTTTTATTAAATAATTAAAAATTCATTATATACGTATTGATAAAATTAAAAATAAATGTTAAATTGACATTAATCGCTTCAATATGTTCAATTTGACCTGAAACTTGACCCGCGTTTTCTACGTTTACTTGTCGACGGTCATCACTTGGAGACGGCCGTTAAAAATACCTCCTGAGTCAAAGCGTATTTTTATCACCCTTCCCCGACTGCCCTAATCCGTATCCTGTAAAAAAATGAAAGAATAGCCGTGTCTCAAGATTCTATCCATAGCCAATTGTTTGAAGTAAAATTAAAAAAATAAAATAAAAATTTATCTTTATTGATAATTATAACAGATTGAAGAAAATATTCAAATAAAAATAATAATGAACCAATCAAAAAAATAATGTATTTTTGATTTTTTAAGAGTATTAATAGATCAATAATATTTATTTATTTATCAATAATATTATATTATATTAATTAAATAAACATTGTATGTAAGTGTTATTGATTTTTCTAAAAAAAAAAAAATTGTTTATAAGAAAAGCTTTTTCATATATCATATTAAATGGGATTATTGAATTAGCTGAGAGCTACAGATTATTATTTATATGATACTTGTATATATAAGAGTATGAAAGAAGCATTTTTTTAATCGGATAAACATAAAAAATTTATAAAATCAATAAAAACTTCAATTTATGGATTATGAGTTATTTAAAAAGTTATTAAATAAGTTTATATTTTTTAGATCTTAATTATAGTACATATATTCATAAAATATTAATTAAAAAAATGTATTGTATTATAATTATCTATATTATTTTTATAAATTTTTTTTTATATTTTTTTACCTTAAGATATTTTAGCCATGTTATATTATTTTATATTAAAACCTCGACAAATCTGATTAGGGAAATATGATATAATAAGAGATTACATGTTAATTATTGATCATTGAAACTTTATATATAAAAAATATTAAAGTACAACAGCCAGTTTCATAAACGATATTAAAGAGTAAATTAAATTCATGGGTGCATCCATCACAATGTATAAATTTTCAAAGATGTTTCTTTTATGAATAAAATCAGGGTTTCTTAAAATTTTCAATATAGATACACCATAAAATTTGATTGGACTCCACAAGCAATGAGATAATTTGTTTTTAGAGAAAGCTACGCTTATTTTTTAAACTAAATCTATTCTTGTAATTTGTATTTGGGGTCGCACAGTTAAAGAAAGAGATAAATGTAATAAATTTTCTTACAATTTTAATACTTAGGTTTATTTGACAACAAAAATAAATAAATACATGAGGTGTAATATTATATTAGTTTTTTTTAAATGGATGTATTGTCTTAAAACCAATTGAATTCGCAAAACGATACTTTTTAAAATTGTCATTCAATTCATAATATTATATAAAATTTTATTCTTTATTTTTGATAATGAAGAACTTTAACAAAACTAAATTTTTCATGCTTAAAACAATAAATATGAATTAAAAAATATCAAAAACATATAATTATCTTTATGATTTCATCAACTAAATAAAAGTAGTGCTTTTCCTATCAATTAATGAGTTATTTTTGAAAATAATTTAAACGATTTTACCCTCCCTCCGTGACCTTGCTATTATTCTTCATTCCATTGCATTTTAGTTGTTTTAATTTACATTTAAATCTTGGAAATTCTCTCTCTCTCTCTCTCTCTATATATATATATATATATATATACAATGATGTCATTCACTGCTTATTTAATGATTTCTTGGTAAACATACATGTTCACTGTTCTTTTTCATTACTAATTGAAAATCTTAAACGATACAAATGTTTCAATTATTTTTTTTCAGCTCCTTTTTTGAAATTCTTTTAACTTATTTCAAGAGAAATATTGATCTAGGTTACGTCTACAATATCTATATATAAATAGTGGGATAAAACGAATTCTGTGAAGAAAATAAACCATGTGATGAATGTGGAATGACAAATTCACACTTAGGATAATCTGATGAGGTCACGTCCCTTTAAATATTAATGAGCCGTTCAATATTCAGAATGTTTACATAGCAATGAAAAAAAAGAATCATCCAAATATATAATCTGGTTATCATTTGACTATATATGTTGAATTATAATTGACAGATAAACAATATAAAATTCTTTTTATAAAAAAAAATCATTTTTTTAAAATAATTTTTTATGTAGAGGAGGAAATTATATTTATTTTTATACAATAATCCTTTATTTAATAAAATTAACTATTTAATAATATTCCAAATATTTTTTTTATTCTTTTATTCAATTAAACTTTCTATCAGTTAAATGTTAATTTTTTACTGAAATAATAATTTAAAAAAAAATCATAACATTATATGTATTTTAGAAAATTGAAAATATTTTTGTTTTTTGTAAATATGTAGTAAAAATAAAAATTATTATTATATTAAATTAAAATTTGAATTTACATTTTTCAAGGTCTTGTTAAAATAACAAACACTATCTTTAGCAATAAATATTATTTAAGTAAATAATCAAATAACTCTTTTAACATAATATTCTAACTTAGATGTAGGGATGGAGTGAGGGTGTTCATAATCATAGGAAGTCGGAAACTTTTAAAAAATTTAAAAAAAATCTGTTAATTTTTAAAAAAATAGAATCAAGATTAGGTTGCTTTCTTTAAATCTCACTATATTCTCCAAAAATTAATTAAAATATTAATTTTTCTTTTAATGGTTTTAATAGAGAGTTAAATTAAAATTTATTTTAATTCCTCCCGTAAAATTGAATGTAATTTTAAATCGGATAGAAATTAAATTAATTTTGTGTATATTTTTATTATTTACTTATTTTTGTTTTGTTTGCGAGAAGGGTTTACAATTGATTATTATATTACATTTGTGTGTATGTCAAGGACCGCAAAGAGGTTTAGATATAGGTCACTTTCGAAGGAGACCTTGACGCTCAATAGGGCAGCCCTCAAATTCATCACAATCTTACTGAATCATCAACCTACACATCATGCTATTGTTTATAAATATTTATTCTCGACCTAACTGATTTGGTTTGAGTAAAAAAAAAGATAAAAATATTTAGATCGATTTATAGTTATATAAATATTTAGATCGATTTATAGTTTATATAAATATATATATTAAGATTAAGAACAAAATGTGTAAAAAATTGTTTTTCTAGAAAATAATTAAATTATTGTAAAAACTTGGAATTTTTTAAAATAATATATAATTTTAATTTTATATTTAAATTATTATTTGATTATGATATACTTTATTATTTATTTACTCATAATTAAGATTTGAACAATTAAATAAATCATTTTATTTAGCAATTTATTTAATTGCAATAACTCCCCTTTTTGGTATTATTAGTATTTTTAATAATTTTATTTCATTAGACACCGTGTCAGGAGAATTATACTAATCAATCCCTTTGATCTGATTATTTAGTACATCAAAGGGGTGATAAATATTCTTGATATGGTCAACTAGGTCAACTTAATCAAATTCCAATCTTCTTCTATCTTTATATATAAAAAAAGGATTTTGTCTGCACATTGCTTAGAATTTAAAATTTTTTCCATATCTTTGCGTTTCATGATCTCTAGAAAGAAAAGTGACTTTAGAATTTTTCGTGTCTGTCTGTCTGTCCGGAAATTGTGACGTTATAGACTCAAAATTGGGTGAACCGATTTCTATAAAATTAGATCACAATATTCTTGCATATCTCTATTTGAACATAGGGTATAAACTTTATTAATATCTAATCAATAACCGCAGAAATTAATTTTTAAAAATTTGATATGTAGACGTTCTTTTTATTGGTGGGGAGATCGATTGGAAAACGTCCCTTTGGAAGACCAAGGATGCTGTGGATGGACAATGTTGGAAGGGACGTGAGAGAGATGGGAAAGGGTAGGATAGGGACACTTGGAGAAATGTGGTTGTTGATGCCAAGAACTTTCGAGCAACGTAGAGCCAGAGCCCAGAGGTAGATAGATAGATAGATAGAACATATACAAGAACACAAAAAAATGATTGTTTTATGTAATATACTGATTGAAACAAAATGGATGAAAACATTTTACATACAGACTTTCAACCAAATATTATATATCACTTGGGGGTACAGGGGGCGGAGCCCCCGTCTAAATGTAAAGAGGGCCGAAGGCGCTCTGAGCAACTAGTTATTTTATAAGTATTATTAAAATTACAGAATTATAAATATATAAATAATGTTCTAATAAAATCTATAGATTTCATGATTGTAATAATTCCTTTAACCCTCCCAATAAGCTCATTTGTCTTTACTCCACAGCTCCTCTCTGTTCTCACTGTTTTATCTTTACTTTTATTTAATTTCTTTCATATTCTACAATTCGACCTGTCCTATTCACTTATATGATCATTTATATATAGTCGAACTAAAATATTATTTTAAATATTTTGAAATAAAACTTGTTTCATCTGAGGATGATAGTCCCAAAGGTTTTTTTTATTATTTAAATTTTCTATAAAATAAATGTATTTTCTTCTTAAAATTACTAAATAATAATTAATAATAAATTTATTAATAAAAATAAAATTAAAAAATATATTTATATTGAAAATAGTGTCCATTGAACTTAATTACTTAATTTATATTAATAAATAACAAATTCAAACTATAAAATAATGATTAAACACATTGTAATAAATATAATCATAGATTGTATTTTTTTCATGATCACCCAAGCAATACTTGATACCCATGAATGGTAGATATTTTCATGATTTTTTTGGCGCATTGAACTCGAATTCTTTTGATCCTTTGATCTTGCTAATATGTAAGTTTTTATATTCGTTTGTAAATTTCAATGATTATCATAGTATTTTAAATGTGTAATTATTTTACTATGCTGGTTTTAAATCTTGAAATTATTTAAGGATTAAATTTATTACAAAATAAAAGCTTGGCATAATAAATTGGAAGCCCGAAGGTAAACCATATATGGCTATGTAGCACAAGAAAATTAAACACGAAACGGAAAGTTAAAAAAACAACAATCGATTTTAAATAATCCGCCTGTTTAATTAAGTGACCTTTCGCCCCCTTTTTTTATTTGATTATTAACTACGATATTTTAATTTTGATCATTTGGATACCATTTTTTAATTATTATCATTTTGTTTTAATTTTAAATTTATTCATCTCTATTTAGAGTTAAGCTAGTACTATATTTATTATTTTAATAAAAATTTATAATATTTAAGTGAAATATATGAATAATAGTTTAATAAATGTTGCCAAAAAACAAATTTCTTGAAAGCTTTGAAGTATTATCTTTATGTGTGTCCAACTTTTTATTTTATAGCACATAAATAAATAATAAATAAAAAATAAATTATTTTCTTGATTAGTGATTCCCTCTCCTAACTTTTTTAATTTTTTAATAAAAGATATAAATTTATTAATATAATTATAATATTTGAATTACAATCTTATTTTTTTAATATGATAGTTTATATCATATTAAAATAAGTTGACCTGTGGCCAGGTCCGAACCGACCGACGGTTTGAAGTAAATTAATTTCCAGCTACAGAAACAATTTCAAATAATTTTAATATATCTATTAATGTAATAAAAAACAGATATGGATACATAAATAATAAATATAAACATTTTTAATTTTATTTTATTTATAATATATATGCAAGACCAGGCTGTGACGTCATGAATGACTGGATGACGTCATATAATTTTAAATCAATAAAAAACTAATAAATATGATTTTCCCGAGGATAAAACCAATACAAAGTGCATGATTCGTGGTGATATATAAAAAAATCTCCTCGTGTGAAATTTGGTGTGAAAATAACCCTTCCCTTCCTATCGTCGATCGCTAATACTACCACTTCCGGTTTCCGAATTTGCACCAAAAGTTGATCAATTCATCCCACTTATGCTTTAAGTAAATATACCAAATTTAATCAAAATCGGTTGAGCCGTTCAGGCTGTACACATCTATACGGACGGACAGACGGACGGACGGACGGACGGACAGACATCATGCTAAAAATACTTTTTTCTGTTAAGAAAATGCATGATTCGTGGAGATATGTAAAAATCTCCACATGTGAAATTTGGTGTGAAAACAATACCTCCCTTACTATCGTCGGTCGGTAAAAATGAACTGATAATTACAATTATAAAATTTTATTCTTCTATTTTTTTAATTTCAATAATTATGAATAATAAAAGTGTTCGCAATCATATTTAATTACAATAATAAAAATTATAATAATTAATATAAAAATTACTTGTGAAATTGGATTCTTCGTATTAATTAAGAAAAGAAATGATGATATCACTGGGGATTAGCAGAGACTGCATAGTGAGGAATTGCATGGCCTCTATGCATTTCCAAAGATATTTAAGATCATAAACATCGTATAAGATTCTCAAAATTTTATTTTATTAAAATTACAACCATATGTAGAGGAAACATTAGGAGAATATCAATGCGGGTTCAGGCCAAATTGATTAACATTAGATCAGATATTTTCAATGAGGCAGATTTTAGAAAAACAAAACGAATTCAATATTTCTGTTCACCAATTATTTGTAGACTTTAGTAAAACATATGACTCAATAAACCGAGATAAACTTTTTCATGTTTAGATCTTAATGGAAATTCCGGAAAAACTAGTATGATTAAAATTTGTCTTGAATGTAGGAAAGGAAGATGTGGGAATCAATTGTCAGAAACTTTCGAAATTCGGAATGGGTTAAAACAATGAGACGAACTATCACCAATTTTATTGGAATATGTGATTAGACAAATTGGGGAAAAATCAAACGGAATCCATAACAAAATAATTCAAATATTAGGTTACGCAGACTACATAAATATAATAGGAAATTCGGCAATTGCAATTAAAGATAGCGTAGAAAAATTAATCGAAGCAGGAAAAGAGGTGGGCTGAAAATTAATAGTGCTAAGACAAAATATTTAGTAATAGAGAGGAAGCAGTCAAAGGATATCTCGTGAAAATTATTATCAAAGGGAATTAAAATTAAAATATATAAAATAATTATTTTGTCGGTTGCATTATATGGGGGTGAGGCATGGTCTATGACCCTGGGAAAGGAGAGTAGCTTTAGAGTATTTGAGAATAGAATTCATCGCAGAATTTATGGGCCAAAAATAGATGAGGTTACCGGGGAATAACGGAGACTGCATAACGAGGAATTACAATTACCTCTATGCATCTACAGATATAATTAGGGTTATCAAATCGAGAAGGCTGAGATGGGCAGGGCCGTGGCTAGAATGGGAGACGAAAGAATCGCGAAAAATATATTGGTGGGGAGACCGATTGGGAAATGTCCTCTTGGAAAAACAAGGTCGCGGTGGAACAATGTAGGAAAGGACGTGAGAGAAACGGAGAAGGTTGGATGCTTGTGGCTCCGAATAGTATAATTTATATATAATATATATATATAATAATAATAATAATATCTATACACATTTTTAAATGTCTATCTTAATTTAAAGTTGATGAAAAATCGATTTCATTCAAGCCATCTGTCGGATAAATATTGAGTTAAGAGCGAACATACAAACAGACATAAAGATAGACAGACGTGAAGTGAAGTTGAGAAAAACGTTATAAAAACATTATAATAATAAAATTTCTGAGGAAAATTAAAATTATATAAAAAAAAAGTCAACAAATTGGACAAATCACAAGTGAACCGACAATTTTTGTTTTTTTAAGCAAATTCATATTAATAATATACCTTATTTATTATTTAAAAAAAAATCTTTACAAGTATTTTCTAATGCATTTTAATTTAAAATAGTTTTGATTTTAAATGAACATAAATAATAAACTTTTATTAATTTATTAAGATCAATCTTAGATTAAGCTATAAATATTTTGAATTTTAATTTGATCAGTTTTTTAAGTGAATATCCATATCTACTTAATACATGATTATTATTTGCAATTTTGTAAAACCACATTTAGATAGATCCTTGTCCTGTATTTTTCATGACAAAATTAATTTTGTTTCAAAATATAATATAGGATATTTAGATCCTTCTTCAAAATGAAAAAAAAAATTAAAATTGTAGTTCATTTTGAATTCAGTATTATTATCGAAAATACTATATTTAAAAAGTAAAAAAAGTGTAATGAAAAGTTCGTTGAACATATTTTGGAAATACATTAGCATCTGATTTTTTCTTATTAAAAACAATATAATTAATTCATAATTTTTCAGAAAAAAATAATTTTCCTACCATAAATATATTCTCTTCAAAAACAAAAGTTGAAATACTAGGCGCCCATTATTTTTACTAACTTTATGCCAAAATTATCACTGTGGAATTTTACATCTTCAAAATTTGTTTTCGTATTTGTGCTTATATATAAACCGGAAATTCTTAAGCTGTGGGTCGCGACTGGGGTCGATGAAATTGTTAGCAGTTTGGAAACTTCTTATTAAATCATCTTAATGATTTCAGAGAAATAATAACTAATTTTATAAATAAAACGTATCGAGAATGATCTGCACAAGTTTTCCTTGGGGTCAATATTTTACAACAATTATAAGTAAAATGTTTCACATTGTCTCTTTGATATTGAAATTAAATAATAAAATTACAATGCTTTTCTAGGAGCAAAAAAATCCGTATAATTATTGGTTTTCTAAACTATTATATTTGTATATCCTTCAAATTTATAGTTATATCATAATCGAGAATGAAAACAAAATTTGTATAAATGGATTCAATAGAAAAAAAATTTAAAATCTATTTTTTTTAAGTTATTTATTTTCTTTGGACTTTAGACATAAAATATAATTTTATAAAAAAGGCACAAGATTTTGATTATAAATAATTCCAATGAGTATGATAATTATATTAAATTACTTCATATTTTAAAAATAAATCCTTAAAAGGCATTCATTTTAATTAAAATTTATTACATCACATATACATAATTAAAATATGATTTTAAATGAAAGAATATTTCTTTATATTTATAGAAAATACAAAAATAAAAATAAAAAATTATAACATTATTTTTATTCTATTTAGATTGGGGCTCGTCGTTCAATATCTGATGGGTGACTCTTACTCAATTTCTTCGATTTCAATATGTGACCTCCTTTAACAAATTCCATTTCCTCGGAAGAATGATTTTTCACTCCTAGAAAACATTCTTGAGAGCGAATGATGTTTCGATATATTCTAGGAATATATGTATATATATATTTATTTTTTTTAAACCATAAACGAGTTGAATGAAGGACTCTGAATGAATAAGACGTACGGGGGCGTCGAGAGAAAGGCAGGCCCAACAGGTGGGCAGTTGACAACTCGTTGAGGGGGCCACTGGAGATGGAGCCGATGTCCATATTAAGTTAGGAGACCCTTATGGCGTCATCCTTGTCGAGGAACAACGTAGGCGCAACACAAACCAATGATACTCAACGGCATAGATGATCGCCCAATGCAATTTAAACGCTATTAAATTATGAAATTCCATTCTCCAATTACTATTATTATTATTCACTGATTATTAATATTATTAAAATAATTAATATTCATTTATGAAAGAATTCATTAATAAAAATAATTAATTTCAATTTAATGATTTTATAAAATATATATAATTTTTTTTTAATGAATATAAATAGGTAGATTTAAAATTTTCATTTATAATTAATTTTATACATTTTTATTATATTATTATTATTATTTTGGAATTTGTTTAAATAACTTTCCAAAAACTATATACCTAGGTATTCGATAAAATTTAAAACAATGTTTTATATTAAAAATAAAAATCAACTATTTTTAATATTATTATAATATGATTTATTATAATTAAAAGTAAACTTAATTTTTACTTATTAAATTTATAATGATTTTATGAATTGCACAATAAGTTAATATCTATTTTAGTTTGAATTGCAAATAAAAATTTGAATTTTAAAATTGAATTTATGATGAAGTGATTAATAATACCAATTGAAGAGATTCAGAAAGTAATTGATAATGAATTCAAGATGCAAAATACTTTTTAAACAATTTGTAAAAAAAAAATTAAACAAAATTTTCTATTCAAATTGATCTATATTATTTTCCAATTTTAAAAATCGATATTTTTTGAAAAATTATCTAACTATATCTTTAATTAAAATTCTCCAAGTTAGTAGAACGCAAAACAAAAATTAGAAAAATTACAAAAAACAAAACATTAAAAACTTTTAATGAATGAAATTGTTTATTTATTTTTTAATTATATTGAATGAATATTAAATAGGCATCCGTTTCATAATCAATATAAGATTAATAAATTAAATTTATGTAATTTTTTATTTATTTATTGGTAAGAATTAATTCAAAATTAAATATAAAAAAGCGTATAAAAATGAAAAATATTCGACTATAATTATTTTTTTTTTATAGAACAATATATTACTTAATATCTTAATCTTTAATAGAAATCATTGTTTATTTTTTTAAAAATATAATTAATTAAATATTTAAATAATGAAATGGAAACAAAAGACACATTACGATAAAGAATTGAATGAAATATTAATTTTGTCAATTGTTATTTTTTCAAACTTATTATTAATTTGGTCAAGAAAACAACTTCGAAACATGTTTATAAATCATTATGTAAATGTGATGATTGTTTTCTATATAAGAACTGTTTTTTAAATCACCATAGATTTTTTGAATTATTCATCATTCGTTTTTATTAGACAATTTAAACAATGCCTATTAAAATTTTTGAGAAATTTAAGTTATATATTTTTTTAAAATTTGAATATTAATGATAAAATATTATGAATTTTTGGAATGATGACAAATTATCATTTTAAAATTTTTTTTTTTTTTTTATTTAAAAAATTTGCAACTTGATTTAATAATTTCATATTTTAACTATGTTCATATGTCTTTACTTTTAAGACACAAGTGCATAATCTATAAATATATTATTTTATCTATTATAGATAATATTTGTTATCAGAAATGAAAAATAGTAAAGGTGAAGTCAGGACAACATGGAATATATTATTTAAATTGCATATACATTTATGGAAGCATAGATAAAGCATGAATATATTCATTTGAATTTAGATTTTCGTGATGATTGATCTTCCAGGAACCAAAAAAAGGCGATTGGGGAATGTAAACAAATGGTGAACATACTATATCGGATTCTTGATAGGAAAGCAATATAAAAAAAAGTGGATGTCTGCTTCATGTCATGTTTTCCCTCGGTCTGAAATCTTGTAAGACGCTTCGCTTTGCGTTCAGGTTTATGGAAGTAAACGTCTTCGGTGTGAGGAAAATGCAATGATTGGCAACCATCTGTTTAGAAAAACCCCTTTCCTGCCACTATATTATTCAAATTCGACATACCAATGATGTATTCATGGGATCAAATTTTAAATCATCGATCTAAATCAAAAAAAAATGAGAAAATTTCACTGAGCCATTGAAGGAATTAAGGAGTGCATAGTAGGAGATAAACCAAATTGGTCAACTATGAGGAAATGGAGGCAATATTCAAATGATTAGAAATATATATATTTAGAGTCAAATTGAGTAATTTCAATGAAATCCAAGTCATGTAGAAACTGATGCACTTATATTAATTGCACTGGTAAGAAAATATCAGTTATTTTTAAGCAGAAGTGTTGTCAGTGACCTATTTCGTTGAAGTAGTTCAAGCAAAATTTACGGGCGCCACGAATGATTATTTATAAAAGTTTGGAAATAGAACAACATGAAATATATATCAATTGTAAAATGATGAATGTATTCCTCTTAAAATATAAACAACAACAATAACAACACCTAAATCTTCCAAAAGTTCTAGAAATAAATGTAATTAAGAATATAAAATTGAAAAGTGTATTATATAGGAGTGAAATATATATATATATATGAATATATGAAATATATATATGTGTGTGTGTGGGTTTCAGGTTTAATCATTGGAATATAATCTCTATTATCATTATCATTTCTTTCGATGAACTGTGAATTAAAATATGGATTAATAAATAAATAAATAAATAAATAAATAAATTTGAAGAATAAAAAGGGTGATATATATATATATATATATATATGAAAATAAGAGGATTAATGAAAAACTAAGAATGCCATTAAAAGTAATAACTACTGAACTTACTCGACGTTTATGCGGAGATGGCTATCGCTGTTTTCCGGGCAATTGGCGAGGATATTCCGGACACTTTTGGATTAAGCAACTGCGACAGTCTCTCGCCTACCACTATTCCAAGTCGCGACTCCGCGCCAAGTAGAGCCAGCGGAGAACGAGTCACGCACACAGACGCACTCGGCATCTCGCTTACGCAACGCAGCCGCCCGGGCGGACCTCTCCTTCGCCTGCATGGATGGACCACTACCACCTGTTGATTGAAAACTCCCTCGCAAGAGATACAAACAACTCCCCGCAACCGAATATTTATCACTTATTTATCTTCACTTCAATACACCAAATATCATATTCACTAATTTAACAATTAATTCTGAGAAAAGTATTTCAGTTGAAAAAAAAAAATTATTTTGCAAAGGTCTACGAACGATTAACAATAAATAAATTTGATTTATATGCTTATTCAAAGAGAGAAAGTTTTAAAATTATTTAAGGAAAATGTTAAACGAAACCAAAGTAGTTTTAATCTTTTCTTCTTATCGAGATGAAAGTCAATCCGGCGTCAGCATAGCTCTTTACGTTAATTTATAACATCCAATAATAAATGCAAAACGTTTGCAATATATAAAAATAAATGATATATAATTAATAATAAAATACAAAGAAATATTTTAATTAATTGGGAAAAGATAAGATTTAATTTCTTATTATAAGAAATTCAAATCGATTTGTCCATTTTCAATTTGAATGGAGATGATATAAGTAATAATCTCCAAGGAAATACCTTCTATTATTCAATCTCTGGCAGTATCAAATTTTAGCTTCAGTAACTACTTCTAATCATTCCTATTCTGCACCACCTCCATCCAATTCCATTCTTTTCCCAAATCTCATACAACTGCCTTGATATTGTCTACCCTCTTCGTTCTTGTTCTACCTAGTAGTCGTTACTCAATTGATTTTTCTTAAAATTTCTTTCTAGCCTTTCCTCGCCCATTCTATACACAAGTTCAAAGTAACCTCTGTGATTTTATAAATTACTTTTTTGGGGGATGTACGAGGGTGGGGTGAAAAGTTTCGGGAATGACCAAGAAAAACGATGTTTTTAAATCTTTTTTTTGCTTTATTTTTCAACATTCAAGATAGCTGACCTGTACCATGTCAGCTGAATGTGTGCAAAATATTTTGCACAACCAAATGAACATGGAAAGCTGTGTGCAACGCGCGTGTCGCGTTTGCTAACGTTGGACCAAAAACTGCTTCGAAAAACCATTTCTACCGACAATTTGGCGCTGCCAAACGAATTTTTGCGTCGATTCATAACTGATGAGACTTAAATTAAATCAAATCAAATTTAATTAATTAATTAATTGAATTAAATTAATTAGAACACGGTTATGAGAAATGTATCAGTGTTGATGGAGATTATGTTGAAAAATATAGCAAAAAAAAAAAAAATTTAAAAACATCATTTTTCTTGGTCAGGCCGGAAACTTTTCACCCCACCCTCGTATAAGCATAATCAATTATTGTTATTCAATTCCTTTGTGACCTCATTTTCTTTCTGCATAACAATTTTGCGGGATATTTTATTTTCAAATATTATGAATCTATTACCGTCCTCTAAAGCCATGGATCAAGTCTCATATTCACTTTAAATTTATTATTCTAATAAAATTCTGAAAAAGCAAAATGTGCAGCATCGTACACGTGGCGGAAGTGAAACTTCTTACAATCTAGAGAATAAGATAAATTTTAGTTGAGAGTGTGAGTGAGAGAGAAATAGAGAAAAATAAAGGGATCATTTCGAAAGACATATAACAGTATAAAATTTTCGTAACAAATATTCGCTTTATTATTATTATTATCTACTCTATCATCATATCTACATTGCCTGTACTATTGTCGGTTGGTGCTTCAATTGGTAATACTGATATTAATGGCTTGTGATAACTAAAATAAGATATATATGTTCGTGATTCGATATTTTCTATATAACGTGTAAAAACAGCATCTATTGTAGTTCCAGATTTTGTTGTTGATTCCTTGGGATCGTTATTTATAAGCAGACCAAATGTTTCTCGAAGAAAGTTGATCAACGGCAACGAATCATCAGATCCAAAATTTACATTAAAATCTCCCCCGAGAATTAGAGGGATTTTATCTTCGCCTCGTTCAAGTGCATTAGCACCTGTGTGGCTATAAACCAGTAGTGAACGGTGTATGAAATAAATAATATCGTCTAAATTTTGGTCGTTATTTTTTTTCGGCATAGTGAAATCTGTGGAGTAGAGAAAAGCAGTTTTAAATGCAATAATAATTTTAAATTGATTTAGTAGTGTTAAAGTAATGTTGAGATTCGGATAAATAACGTGAATGGTCATCGACGCACATAACTGTATGTGTTGGCGTGTGAATCGCCGACCATGTTCACACACACAATTACATGCGTCGGTATGCGTGCACGCTGTATATTTGACTTGAGAATTTTAATTATTTCACGATATATATCTTATCTTATTATGCTAGCTAAAATTGTATATATCTATCTATTTATCTATAACCATTGGTTCTCAAAAACCGCTCTAACGATTTTTTTCAAATTCACACTAGATATAGTATTTATAAAGAAAAATTGAGTTTTATTGATTACATCTCTTGAAACTTACAGCTTCATTATTAATTTCTTAATTGAAAATTATATATGGGTGACGTAAATGGCATCCATTTTGAAATTTTACTCCCGCCTTTTTTTAATTTTGTATTAATATTTTTTTTATATTTAAAATATTTTAAAATTTATTATTTAATTTCGAAATAAAATTAAAAATATTTATTTTTAATAAAATATATATATATATTTATTAATCCCGCTTTTTTTTTAAATGATATTGTATTAACATTTTTTTATATTTAAAATATTTTAAATTTCATTATTTAATTTCGAAATTTTATATTTAAAATATTTTAAAATTTATTATTTAATTTCGAAATAAAATTAAAAATATTTATTTTTAATAAAATATATATATATATTTATTAATCCCGCTTTTTTTTTAAATGATATTGTATTAACATTTTTTTATATTTAAAATATTTTAAAATTCATTATTTAATTTCGAAATTTTATATTTAAAATATTTTAAAATTTATTATTTAATTTCGAAATAAAATTAAAAATATTTATTTTTAATAAAATATATATATATATATTTATTAATCCCAATTTTTTTTAAATGATATTGTATTAACATTTTTTTATATTTAAAATATTTTAAAATTCATTATTTAATTTCGAAATAAAATTAAAAATATTTATTTTTAATAAAATATATATATATTTATTAATCTCTCTCAAAAAATATGAAATACGTTTAATATTAAAAATAAATAAATATACATATGAAATTTGTTATTTTTTAATATTAAAAAATATTTAATTTGAGATTAATTATATAAAAAATTTTAAAAAATTCAAAAAAACTTAGCTATAATATTTGACATATGATAAGGTTAATTACAATTTTTTAATAGACATCCTTAATAAATAGAAAAATAATAATTTTTAAATAATATAAATAATATTTAATTATAATCTAATCAAAGAAAATAAAAGTTTGAATCTATTTGATAGTTGATCTTTTTACATATAATTAATCTCAAATTAAATATTTTTTAATATTAAAAAAAAATAACAAATTTCATATGTATATTTATTTTTATAAATGTTTAGGCAAATTTTGAAATTAATATATATTTAAATTCAAATTGTATTTAATTGCGATATCTACTGGACAAGGTGGAGATCTCGCCCTCTTTTGATCATAAGTCATACTAATTTTTATTCTTTGACCCAGTAGAAGCTGAGAAATATTATTCCGGGTCAACGTACTCGCGCGCATGCGCACCATGGACTTTGGACCTAGCGTAACGTAACGCGTTACGAAATTTCAATTTTTCAATTCACTCTCCATTCTCAACCAAATGTCAGGACGCCGCTAAAGAAGTTTCACTTCAAAAAATTTTATAAAACCGGGTAAAATTTCTGTCAAGACTAAAAATTAGAAAATAAAAAAATATAAAAAAAACTTTTTAAAAACACGCTTTTATTTAAATGCACTAAAAAGGAGAAAATAATTTCTCCATACGCCCCATGATTTCCTTACAATTAATGATATCTAAAAAATGAAAGCAGGGAACATGCAGGGAAAAACGCAAATTCTACTTCAAATAGATATATATGGTTATCAAGTAAAGTGGAAAAAAGAGAAAGGTTTGTGCATATACAATGAAATGTCCTTCGTATTCTTTTCCTTTCCCTGCACGCTTTTATTTTTTAGATATCATTAATTGTAAGAAAATCATGGTGTATGTGAGTGTGTGAAGAAATCATTTTCTCCTTTTTAGTGCATTTAAATAAAAGCGTGTTTTTAAAAAGTTTTTTTTATATTTTTTTATTTTCTAATTTTTAGTCTTGACAGAAATTTTACCCGGTTTATGGTTTCAGGTTATAGTGTCAATGATTAATTAATTTATTAATAATTATTATTAATTAATTAATAATTTCTTCGAGGTCACCTATGACCTGGGATGACCCTGAATATTGCATTGTCATCGGAGTTACGTATGTATGCAAAATTTCAGCTCATTCGAACATTGGCAAGTGGATCAAATTCACCTTGCAAGATTTGTGATACTAAATAAAAGCGTGTAAAAATTAAATATTTTTTCTATTAATTCTCATTCAATTAATTGATTTGATATGAAAAGTTGTCTTATCTCTTTTAAATTTAAAACTTTAATTAGCTAAACTACACTCAAATTGCATTGAATTGTAGTTTCCTCCTTATATATAGAATCTATTTATAGAAATATAAGATTAGAAAAATTTTGAAAAAAACATTAAAAACACAATATTTTAGAATGGTTGTCTAAATTTAAGGCGTTCATTCATCCTCGTTTTGTACTCATTTATTATCAATGATTTAATCTAATCTTAAATCATAATAATCTTTCATTAAATCAAAAAATCGCTATTATTCAAGCAAATTAACCACGAAACCATTAACTTTAAAAATTATTTTAACATATAAATAAACTGATAAACTAATAATAAATTATTGCTATTATGGGGAAAACATATTTAACTTATTTCAATATTAAATTCTTTTTTTTTTATTAAGCTATAATATATATTTATTGATTATTATATAAATATCAATCAAGTAAATCTAGAATATTAAACATGCGACCCGCTATTATAAAAATATACTATTTAATTAATTTTTAAATGTATATTATTTTTATTTCTATGCAGGTTAGTTTAATGTAATTACAGTAGAGTTTAAAATTTGGAATTTTTATATTTTTTAATTAATAGATTGAAATAGTGGCAATTTATTAAGGATTGAATGAAATTGATGCAAATTTATATTGTAGGTACTCTATAATATAAATTTACAAAACATAATATAGTCGTTCTATTTAATTCATTTTTTGAAAAATTAAAACTCGTATTAACACAGCATCGATATGAATAATTTTTACTTAAAATAAAAGTAAATTGACTTTTTTTTAAATGGAAAGTTACACTAAAAACAAAATAAAAGAATTTGATTGCAATAATATAATTCCAAATTGTTAAAATTACACTAATATCGCTGTTTATAATTAATTTTTATATTCCCCACTCTTTCCATCACTTGCTTATCTAATATTTATTTTTTATTAATAATCATAATTTATATTTCATTTCAATAATGTTATAAAATTCTTTAAAATATAAAAATAAAATGTTATAAATGTTATCTAATGGGAAAATATGAATTAAAAAAAGTAGAAATTTAGTTTAAATTTAATTTGGATATGTCTGATAAGGAAATTCTATCCACATATGGATATTTCAAGACAAATCCAGTTCGATTGGCTATTCACCTGTTCGAATACAACTGCGAAGAAAAGTATGCGAAGTCAACCTAAGCAGGATGTTAGGAAGAATCCAGAACAGAGATGAAGAAACATACAAGAAAATATAAAATTTATTTCCAACGTATGTCAACTCAAACGATATAATCAAAAATATATAAATATTATTACAAATTGATTATCCATTTGGAGACAAAATTCACAATTTCTGTGTTTTTTTTAATATTTCGATTTTTTATTGTTTATTGATTTGCTATTTGGCTATCCTATATTGTTTTCTTTTTAATTTTGAATAATTAAAATCTAGTGGAATTAACTTTATTCCTCATATTGAATTTTGAATATCAACCAAAAAAATTTTGATTATTATTTATTTTTAACCATATAAATATTTCAATAATTATTATTAATATCAAATTTATATATAGATTAAAAAGTTTTAAATTGGTAAATTTCTTTTCAGATGAACGTTTCTTTCTATTATAAATCCTACAAACTAAAGAGGACATCTAATATGCTATATTAAATAGTTTTTAAAATAAGAAATCAATAAATATATTTCTATGAAAAGAGTGATAAATATATACAATTACTAGCTGCCCCGAGCGCCTACGGCGCTCTCCGCACCTAGACGGGGGCTCCGCCCCCTGTACCCCCCCGAGTGGTACAGTATTTGGTTAAGAGTAGTAAAAGGTTTTCATCCATTTTGTTTCAATCAGTATATTACATAAAACATTCATTTCTTTTTGTGTTCTTATTTAAAATATATTTTAATTATATATATTATTATTGTATATTATTGTATATGTTATATCTATCTATCTCTGTGACTCTAAGGAACTCGAAAGTACTTGGCCGCAGCAAGTGTCCAAGTGTCCCTATCTTGAGCCCTTGCCCCATCTCTCTTACGTCCCTTCCTACGCGTCCTTGGTCTTCCAAGCGGACGTTTTCCAATCGGTCTCCGCACAGTTTTCCAATCCAATATCTTTTTCCTCTCCCATTCTAGCCACGTCTCCTGCCTGTCATGCCATTCCTCGTTATGCAGTCTCCGCCATTCCCCGGTGACCTCACCTTTCTTTGGCCAATATATGCTGGAAAGAATACTCTGAATCTACTCTCATCTCCCAGGGTCATAGACCATGCGTCCCACCCATATAATACAACAGGCAGGCAAAATAATTGGTTTATATATTTTAATTTTGATTCCTTTTGATAATAATTTTGATGAGATAACCCTCTTTACTGCATGATAACAGGCGTTTCCCGATTTCTACCTCGATTTAAATTTTCTCAAATATTATTATCCTTCTACATATTCAAATTCTACATTTTGTATATTAAGATTTTGTTAATAAATATATTTTCTTATCACTATTAATTTCAATCTGAATTAGAAGAAAATTATAAATTGCCTCCTATTCCAGCCCATTTACCTATCCAGGCATCTTAATTTCGTAACACTCCGTTTTTTTTAAAATTTAAAATAGAAGGAGAAAAATAGTTTTAAATTATATTCGAATGGTCTATTATATTCTATATATGAGTATTTTTTCTGAATTTAATACTAAGTTGATTTTCAAAATTTTCCATTCGTTATGCATATGATTGATTAGATGTGTTAAAATTTAAAAAAATTCAAATATTCTAATTTTTAATTTTATATACAATTTAATATTATTTTTTATTAATATCATATCAAAAAAGAGAATTTATTAAAAATTAAAAATAAAAAAAGAAGCCTATTAATAAAAAAATATAAAAAAGACATAAATTAAAACATCTCGTTTATATCATTTGTTTAAAAAACATATTTTAATTAACCAAGAAATCATTTTTGCACTTAAAATATATTTGTAATTAATAATTGAAACAAAAACAAAAATAATATAATTTAGTCATTTTAATTGACGATTAGAAAATATTTTTGTATTCATAAAAGTTTAAAAATAATATATTCTGTTTTTTTAAGCTTTCACTTTCAAATAGAAAAGAAGAAATATTCAAATATATATAAAGAATATATATATATAAAGAATTAAGTTAAATATGATCTAAATATTTTATTAAATAAATTTAAATGACAACTTTTAGAATAAATTATTTAATTTAATTGATATTTGAATATTAGAATTTAAAATAAAAAGTGAAATATTATAATAATTTTTAAATTCTGAGCACAGAGCATCCAGCTGCAATATGCAGAAAAAAACCTTTTTTATATATATACATAGATAGTTGACGCTAGGGATGGCAATATGGGTTTTTCCAAGAAGGAGAGAAAGTTAATATCATTTTAGATGAATGAATGGATGAAAATTCAAATTTTATATATAGTTTTTTATGTTTGTTTATTTATTCACAAAAAATTAATTGACATAATTATTAATTTAATAAAATAAAATTTAATATTAAAATTTAATAAAATAAAATGTAATATTAAAATTTAATAAAATAAAATTTAATATTAAAATTTAATAAAATAAAATTTAATATTAAAATTTAATAAAATAAAATTTAATATTAAAATTTAATAAAATAAAATGTAATATTAAAATTTAATAAAATAAAATTTAATATTAAAATTTAATAAAATAAAATTTAATATTAAAATTTAATAAAATAAAATTTAATAATAAAATTTAATTTAATAAAATTAATTTAATAAAATAAAATAATTTAATAAAATATTAAAATAATAATAATAAAAATTAATAAATTTGTAAAAAAAATATATAATAAAAAAAAAAAAAAAAATATGTGCCTTTGCGAGTTTGGAACTGAGGGATGCAAAGCATAATTTAACGCCTTAGACCGTTCACCCATGAACCGCTTTTGTTTGGAAGCTTCTTATAAGGGTATATATAAGATTTCAAATTTTTGCCACCAGCGCCTCTATGAGCTAGTATGGTAACTAAACTATTTTTAATTAATTAGCATTTCCTGGACACACCTTACCAATTAGCGGTTTTCTAAAGGAAGTCTGACATGCCCTGAGACCTACTGAATATACATAAAAAATTTCATAAGAATCGGTCAAGCCGTTTCGGAGGAGTATGATTTCAAAGTTTTGTGACACGAGAATTTTATATATAAGATAACTGAATTTTATTTTCTTAGTTAATAATTAATTTATTTCAAATTACATTGTTGAGTATAGTAATCTACAAATTATTATTATAATTTCATAAATATATTTATATATATACATATGTATAAATTTTAATTAACATTTATATTTAAAAAAAAAAAAAAAAAATAATGAGTGATCGGAGAGATACTTCTCTTCTTAGCATTCGATTTAAAACATATTTATTAAATTAACTTATTATTAGTTATAATCCTGGTCCATCGAACTTGAGTTCTAGGGATCAAACCTCGCCAAGTTCATTTAAATTTAACAATAATTAATAATAATTTACAATAATTCTGAAAAAGCTAACTAAAATTGAGATTTATTCCAGATGCCAATAATTATAAAAAAAACTTATTATAAACTTAATTTATTAAAATTATTTATAGTTTTGAATTGAATTATTGATTTATATCTAGACCATATATATACCTTTATTACATATAACTATCTATCTCTGTGGCTCTAAGGAACTCGAAAGAACGGCCGCAGTATCCTTATTCTGAGCAACAACCCTCCAATCCCTACCCTCTCCCATCTCTCTCACGTCCCTTCCCACATTACCCACCCACCGCGTCCTTGGTCTTCCAAGCGGACGTTTCCCACTCGGTCTCCCGGCCAATATATTTTTCGCCATTCTTTCTTCTCCCATTCTAGCCACGTGCTCTTCCCATAGCAGCCTTCTCGATTTTATAACCCTAACTATATCTGGAGATGCATAGAGGTCATGCAATTCCTCGTTATGCAGTCTCCGCCATTCCCCGGTGTCCTCATCTTTCTTTGGCCCATAAATGCTTCGCAGAATCGTATTCTCAAATACTCTAAATCTACTCTCACCTCCTAAGGTCAAAGACCAAGCCTCACACCCATATAATACAACCGGCAAAATAATTGTTTTATATATTTTAATTTTTATCCCCTTTGATAATAATTTTGACGCAATTAGCCCCTTTACTGCACGATAACAGGCGCCTCCCGATTTAAATTTTTTACATTTTTTACATATATACAGTATTTAAATTTTTCAACATTTTCAAATTCTATTATTAAATATAACTATATTCAAAAAATTAATTCGGATGCTCATTACTCAAATGGAAATATTTATGCACATTCAACCGTGTTTCCCACAGTGCAATCTGTAATGTAACATCCAAGTTTAATTATTAATTCACTGATTTTTAATTTTTTAATTTAGTTATTTCTACATTACCTCCTAATTTCGCTTTCTTGAACCTCACCAATATTACTTTTTCTTTTTTTTTTTAATAATTAATATTATTATTAATATAAAATTATATTTAAGAATATATATTTATTATAATTATATTTATTATTATTTTAAATAATTCTTTAATAACATAATTTCTTTCACAAGCGTGGGCCTTTTGAACGCCAGCCGGCCCGTTCAAAAAGTTGGCTCTTATTTTGATATTTCGTTCAATATTTCTCTAAAAAATAAAACAAGATAAATTTTTTTATTAGTGTTTTCGAAATATGGTCCTCCGATCCGGAAGAGATTTTGAAAATTTAATTTTAGCCCGCACTTAAAAGTATTTGCCCACCCCCGAACTAATGGCAAGTACTAAGCCCGTGTAAGTTGGGCTTAACATACATTAAAACACTCTCCATTATAAACAGAATTATACCTAAGAATTTCATGTTAAAATAAATCATTAAAAACAAACCTTTTATAAATACGTAGGTACATAAGTAAATTAATTGGTAATAAATGATGAAGATGGCAGGAGTGTACAACAAAAATATATCTAATCTAACAAGAGCTAATTTTGAAATATATAAAAAATAAATGTTTTTATGACATTTTTTGAAAATTAAAATAAAAAATGATTTAAATTTTAAATATGTTTTAGGAGATTAATATGTAAAACATTTTAATATTGTAATATTTTTAAAAGTTTTTAAAATCAAATTTTTTTAAGAGATATACAAATTTGAAAATTCTCTATTATATAATCAAGTTAATCATCTATATAATAAAGATTTTTAGATATAAATAGATAGATATTTCTTAATATAAGGTAAACTCGAGGGATATGACGCAGAATTCGGGTTTTTGCTAAATCTTAAAAATTAATACCTATTATGACATGATTATTGGTGTTTATGGTACCTAAGGTTAGTAGGTATTCGTAGCAATAAGTACAGATTTCTTCTTAAAATAAAACTACTAAAATTTACAAAAATAAAAAAGTAAACTTTTTGGCAATATCCTTAACAGGGATGGTGAAATAGCGGAGCAGGTGTGAGGGATATTGCTTATGGGAAATTACATGTAAAACAAAAATAAAGACTCATAAAGTTGAAATGTTTAAATATTTAATTAGGCAAATTTTAAGAATTAAAAAAAAATACATAACTTAAATAATATATTTACACAAGTCTGTGACAATGACTATATTTCCATCGTCTTACTAAATTGTTTGGGAGGATTAATTTTTCATTATTAATCATTATCACTCGTACTCGCAATGCATCATATCACTCCGACATAATTTAAAATAAGCTGGAGTGTCTCCACTCGACTATCTCGCAATTTGAATTGGATTAAATAACATATATTATATTTAAATTAAATTAAATAATTATAAATTATAAATTAAAATTAATAAATATATATATATATATATTAAACCAGTGCGTGTTTGGCTCTTTATTGATAGCACCACGTCACAAAAAATCGTATTATGTTAAAAAATTAATTCCTGTGCTTTCAACATTTCAATAAAGCTGAAATTCTATATATATAGCAGTTTTATACAATTTTTAATCATGTGAAAAACTATCAACCATATATTTTTATTTTTACTATCAGTTTAGAGGAAAAAAAACCTTCTTCCGGTTGAGTTACATCTCTCAAAAGTTGATAGAAAACTACGAATTTTTAATAATGCCCGTACACCAAATTTCATGATTCTAGCTCAAACCGTTTTTTCGTAATCTTGTCTACATACATATATACACACACATAGACAGACATTTTTCTCAACTTTAGTGAAAATGATTCAGGGACCTTCAAAACGTATAAAAACATAAAAATCTCGACATTAAAAATTTTCCTGTTCGCAACACTATCTCTGGCGAGATAGTAAAAATATAAAAATAATTGAAAATAATAATATTAGTGAGTGTACTTGATCGACAATATCATCTGAAAAATACAAGAAATGGTATTGGAAGACCGTCGATTGACTGAAAGAGATTTAACAGAGGCTTTAGGCATTTCATTCGGCACAGTGAACAATATTTTGAGTGTTAATTTGGGTCTCAAAAAAACTATGTGCAAAATGAGTGCCGCTAAAACCGTTGCTAAAATAATTGAATTGAAGTACGAATTGTTGCAACATCCAGGCTATACACACCCACCCACACTCACACAGACATTTTTCTCAACATTATTGTTAGTGAAAATGACTATATGGTTATATTTCCTCAACTATAAAAGATATAAAAAAATTTATATGGAACAATTTTTAGAGAATAGCACATTCTATCTCTTAAATATATAAAAGCAAAATTTGTCAAAATTTAAATAACAAAGCTAAGACTTGTTATTCTTTTGAGATATTCCAAATTTTCAATAGATCTAAGTAATTATTAATATCTTCCTATTGGTTTAGAGTCGCAAATTATAATGTGAAATAACATTCCGTCCCTAAAGTCCTTTATTATTGCCTAATAAATATCCTCCAAAATAATATAAAAAATTTATTGAGAAAAATGATTTTTAATTTCTTATTAAATTCCGTTTTTTAGTTGGTTTAACATGTCAGTCCTGTTTAATCTTATATATATAACAATAATTTCTTTATATAATTTTTTCCGACTGTTCATTGGTATGTACACTTCGAACTAAATTAAGATAAAAATGAGCCATCTTATTTTCTAAATGTTGTCTTTACAAATTTCCCTCTTTATATAAAGAAACTGCACTGACCAAGATTACCATACTAGATTACTAAAGGAGAATTATTATATGTATAACTAATTTTATTCAATTCTTTCATCACCTTTGGTAGTTACAAACAAAAATTTAAAATCAATCTAAATTTTTGATGAAATGTTTCTGGAAAGAAGTAAGTATTAAAAATTTCTATAGAATGTTTGAAAGTTTATTCATCTTCTTATCCTAAAAAAAAGAGTTTCAACTTATGAATAGGAAAATATAGGTAATTTAACTAGTTGTTTAAAAATTAAATAAAATATATATTTGAAAATACACGGTGCAAAGAGTATATTAAAGAAAATACTTAATGAAAAACATATCGAAATTGAAATACTTTTCCAGATTGAAATTATTTAAAAAAAAAAAAAAATTAATAAAAAACTGATGTAATTTTAAATAAAATCTATATTTTATTAATATAAACAAAAAGATTGTTCAATTTCCAGACATTAAACTCACCAGGTAGATATATAAGACAACAGAAAGTGCCAAATATTTATTTTGTTCTTTTAAAGATAAACCATATTATTGACTATTTTATACAATAGTTGTGCTCGCACTAGTCGAAATGTTTTAAAAAGTCTTTTATATTATATATATATAGTTATTGAAATTTTGATTGGTTTTATTATAATATAAGATGTCTAAAAAATAAAATTTATTATCTTACACCATGACTGCAGACAGAGAATAAACAAGTAAATAAGTTAAATTAAAATCTTTTTATTTTTTCCAAAGAAAAATGAAAGAATATTTGTATGTTTTTTTATATGTTAAAAATATATTCACACAACAAAATATACAAAATTATATTTTTATAAGTATTTATATAAATAAAGTTTATGTATATATAAATATATAGATGTGTATATAAATAGAGTTATATATATATATAAATATATATTTATATATACATACATTTATTTATACATAAATATATATTCATAAATATTTATTAAATAACTGATTTGATAATTTAGACATGGCTTCTTTAGTGAATGCATATTTACAAAAATTAATAAAGTAATAACACTAACAATAACATAATAATAATAATAAAGATAAGGATAATAATAATAATAATAATATTAATATAATAATAATACACTAAATTAAAATTAAATATTAAAGCATTATTATAAATCATCAGAATAAAATCTATGTGTTGATGATAAATGTGTTGAATTTGTCTTTGGGAGATTAATTATTTTTTTTAGTATCCGAACACAAAGTATTATTGTAATAATAATAATAGAATTGCAAATCTGCTTTTACCAAGCATATTAAAACTATCAATATAGTTAAAAACCATTCTATAATTGGATCTGAACAAGTGATAGATTATTTATTTATTAATGAATAAAGGATCGAGTGAAGATCAGATCATGTCAGAAGTTAACAGGTGAATTTTACAGCTGGTCTATTCCTGGCTCTTAAGTTGTGACTAGGATGCCTGGAGAATTCCAGCCAATAGAATAATCAAGAAGTTCTTTTTTTATTTCTGTGCGCCTTATCAAAGAGTAACGAGAAGTGCATATTCTTAAACAAGAAATAAAAAAAATATAATAATAACAAACATTGTTTATTAAAAATAAACAATCTTTTATTTAATTTTTATTTTATATAATATTTATATATATATATATATTTTGGATATGATTTTTAAAAATAAGAAATCAAATCCAAAATGTTTATATAACTCTGGAATTTCTGCAGTCACGGCCTAAATAAATAGATGATTGAATTTTGGAAAAAAAATATAAAAAAAAAAAACAAAAATAAATAAAACGATTTTTCTTTTAGAAAATAAAAACGAATAAATATATGAAAGATGTGTGGGCACAGAATAATTAATAGTTTTCCTAGTGTTTTATGTTCAATTTACATATATACTAGATGCCAAATAATTGCACCGCCAATTTACAATGTGTTCCAGCACATATTATAATAGTTACAACAAATAATTACAAATAAATTTAATAATTTTTCTTGGCGAGAGCAATATAATTGGGTTATTTATTATTTATTTATTTTTGTAATTTTTTAAAATTTTTTTTTATTCATTTTTATTTTTTTTATTTATTTTTTAATCAGTTTGACTGATGCTTTGGTGAATTACAAAGCTAGGTGTCCGTCACTAATTCTTTGGTATTTTTTTATCATAAATAACAAAAAAAAATAAAAATAAAAAAAAATTAAGGAAAAGTATAAAAAAAATTGCAACCAAAGATTAATTTATTGTCTGTTGTGAAGTCACCAATTCAAACAAAAGTCAAAAAATAACTATGTTTAGATATATATCTAATAAAAAAATATACAATAAATTAGGAACCAAGTACATAATATAATGAAATGGAAACATAGCTTTATATATATATATATATATATATATATATATAATGGCATAATTTGTACAGAGGCAGGGAAAATAAAGAATTATATATTAATAATTATCTACAAAATGTACATGTTAGTGCTTTTTTATCAAAGAAAAATCGTTTTTCTTTCTCTATACATTATACATTATTTGTTTTATATATTTTATATATATTTATATAAATATATAAATATATATATATATATATATATATATAATTTAAATCATATATCGGCTCTAATTTCTTGTTTGTAATTAACAATTGACTATATATACAAGCGAGCCGTTAGCTTGAAAGCTGCCTAAGGAATGAACAGGCGCACTCAGTCAAAGCTGACCAGCGAAGCCGATCGCATTTGGCGCGCCCAACAATTATTAATCTATATATACACAACCCTCGGAGAACGCTAATCGCAAACTTTTGATCCTTTTTCCAACATGGTATGGAACAATTAGAAGATATTTAAGATACTAGACAAATTAGGAAAATAATATCCTACTGAACAAAAAAAAAAAAAAAAAAAATAAACAAATAAAAAAATCATACTTGTCAACCGGATTATTATGATTTTTTTAACGGATTTATCTTAAAATAAAGATTATTTGGTTTCATTTGTTTCTAGGTCACAATGTTTGCGTTGTTCATTGGAAGAAAGCTTTATCCGGAATGTGTCTGAAATAATTCGTGTATCTCTATGAGATAGTTATCCAAGAGAGAAAAAAAATAATATTTTATACATATCAACATAAAGGGAGGATGTGTTTAATAAATTAAGGAATAGAAATATTTGAGGCCGGTAAAAGAAAGAATTTTTAATTCTTCTTCGATACTGCAAATCAATCAATTCGGACTTTAGGCGAAGCTCCGAATTATTCCAGTCTTTGAGTAATTATAATTTCTTTTATTTCTCTCTCTCTCTCTCTCTCTCTCACTTTCGTTCGTTTTCTCTATTGCGCATTTTGGAAATAATTTGGTATAAAACTCCAAATAAAAAAAAAAAACTTCATATTTTTTTTCTTTTAAATTCTAATTAAATAAAAATTTACGTCCCCATTCGCTCTTGTGAAATCATCATCCCTGTTTTGCGAGGCATTCAAAAATTGTTTGCATTTTACAAAAAACCGCGCTTTTAGATTATTTATATTTGATGAAATTAAGAGACAATTTGTTTTGATAAATAATAAATTAAAGATGAAGAAAAGACTTCATTTTTCTTTTACAAAAAAAGTCAGTTATCTCACTGTATTCTATATATATATATATATATATTAATTAATTAAGAAAAATGAATAATTAAACAATTAAGAAATTCAGAAATAAACAAAAATGCGCGGCAAATTTATGAATATTTGGAGATTTCTAAATTTTCTCAAGATAGACGAGTAGCCAGCAGAGAGAGTGTGCTATGAAGGTAAATATCGTGAGAGAGGTCGGGATTCGATGCTCGCCGGGCTCCCAATCAAGTCGACTCCGACGTTCAACCCTGACTCGCCAGCACCGCCTCCACCTGAGTCCACGACATCGTGGGATGTGTCTGTCGGCAGCGTTGTGGCCGTGAGAGGTTTCTGCAAAATAATGAAAATTAAACATTAATTAAATAGGTTATTGCAATCATAACTAATTAAATAAAAATAAATGGAAAATATCTAAATGAGTAAATAAGGGATTGAAAATATAAATAATTTTTGGTATTTAATATAATAAAAAATTGGAATGAACTAATATATTTTTTAAATTAATTTAAAATTAAAATCATCAAATTAAACTAGAAACAATAAGATTTAAAATAAATAAATAAATAAATAAAATCAAAATTAATCAATGAGTAAATTTTAAAAGAGAATGTAATTTATATTAATCCTTAGGGTTGGTATAAATCGAGTTTTGTTTTCTGTTAAGTTGAACAAAAGAAGATTCAATGAAGTAAGAGGAAAGAGGGTTGAAAGGGGGGGGGGAAGTGGTTATTTTATTTCTTAAGGATAAAAGAATGAATGAATGGGTAAGTGAGAAAAGGAAGCATATTTGGATAGGCGGAAGAGGTTACCATGGCTAGGGTTATTCCTTCCGGGGCGTGGAAGAGCGGAATCTTCTCTGCTGGGGGATAATGAAGGGGCAGACACAAAGGCCGCCTTACTTTGCCAATCGGTGGCAAATGAGGAGGTGACGTTGATGTCCCCAACGGAGGCGAATGAGGCAGATGAACCGATGCATAACCCGAGCTCAGATGTGCAGACAAATCTGCTGAGTGTGGTTGCTGCATCTGCTGCATTCGTTGCCGATGGATTTCAGCAAGGGAAAGCAAATGGTGGGCAGATGGACCTCTGCTGGCAAATGGCCGCCGTCGCTGTTGCTGGGACTCAAGTTCGGCAACACGGACTCGAATCTCACCACCGTCCACCACACTAAAACAAAAATAATACCAATCCAGTTAGGTTCAGGTACAAATTGGAATTTGAAATTGAAATGATTAGCATATTCAATGAACAATCAATAACAATCCATAGGAGTACAAATCCAACAAAATGATTTAAAATTAATTAATATAAAGAATAAAAAATTAATGTTTAGATATTTTTATTTAGTTTGTTCATTGAAGAACATCATAAACTTTTGCTATAATTATGTTGTTTTTTTTTTTAAATCTAGAAAGAGGAAGTCAAAAGATTATTATTCTTATTTTAATTATGAATTTTTAAAATTATGATAATAATAATAATAATAAAAGTTTGGGGGTTATTATAATACTTACGTGGTGGAAGATTGAGCCCGATTTTCCTTCAGTCTCCGTTGCCAGTTGATATAGAGAACGATGCTGAGGATCACAACTAAGAAAACGGCGATTGTGGCCCCGCCAGCAATCGACGCGGTCTCAAGCATAACCCTTTGCCGAGAAGCTACAAGAGAAACAATAAAAAAAAATTATTGACGTGCTCAAAATAATAAAAATATTGATCTTAAATATTAAAAATAATAAAATATAAAATGTTTGTTGAAGAAAACACAAAAGAATAGAAGTACTATATTTTTGAGCCAATATGAAAAATTACTAAATTAAATTTTATTAATATTTTTTAATAAGACATCTTCTTAATGAAATGGAAAACATTCCTAGACGAACTTTCTCTGTTTTTCATATTTTAATTTCATGATCTGTCAAGATAAAACACTCAGGTAATGAGTCGTTAAAGTAAATGAACTGGTTCGAGTTATAGAATTAGATTTATTCAGTTGATGGGAATTTATTTTCCATTTATAATTTATTTTCTATTGTAATCTCGATTTAAATATTGTATATTCAAAAACAAAACTTTTAAATATATATATAATAATAACAATAGTAAAAATGACTTAATTGAAAAAAATAATCATTAATTTTGTCTTAATGAAATAATAATTAAATGAAAATAAAAATAAAAAAAAATGAAAATTCACTTACGTAAATAAGAACCTTCCACATCTTTGAATTCGCATCGCTGTCCCATAAAGCCATCGGCGCATCTATAAAAAAACAAAGATTTTTTTTTTAAATCTCTGGCTCCGTATTAATATTTGTTGTTTAAAGAGTGGGAAGGAAGATAAAAGAGAGACGAAGCGATAAGCCTACACAACGAACCCGGCCCTCGTAAATACCTTACTACACCTGACGATTAAATATACTACATTCCTTGAATAACTCTCAGATAGAAAAACAATGCAATATCACAATCACGTTCTATGAATAAGAAATTAGTCAAAAAATATCATCCCTTGCAAATTGATTTTGGCTACATATGTTGTCAAGATTTATTTATAGAAAAAATCAAAGAAGTGAGGAAATTTATAAAGTGAACAAGTATCTATGAGCCATATATATATATAAGTAATGGTGAAAATAAATATTGCTTTCTTTTCAAATGATATCGAACGAAATACCCTGTTTAATCACGTTTCTCAAATTCTTGACATTGTCCTAACCATTTTCGGAGGGGAGCAAAAAAATGTGGATTAGTTTTCTTTTTTTTTTCTTTCTTTTTTTTTGTGGCGTCAATAAAAATTCCACGTGGCATTTAGTGTTGTCAAGCGATGAATCGACCCTGGAAGTGAAAAGTAAGAAATAAATCCCACGTTGAGGTATAGATCAAATGCGGCGGTCCTCGAGGGACCAGGTGACCAGGTGAGCAATCCCACGGCTACTCCATGTTCATCCGGGTCGACTTTAGTCCCGTCACGTCCGAGCCACCCCCGTGTCACATACACGTTTCAAAATTTCAGATTTTTTTTTAAATTTATTTTTATCTTTTATGACTTTTCACCTTTTGTTTAAAAAGAAAAATTATGATGGTAAAAGTCTTGTTGAAATTTGCGTTTGTTTAGAAAATAATAGAATTAGGGTCAAAAAGGGACTGATGAACAGACAAAATAAATAGGTGACAGAAAGTAAATATTATAAAGAAAAAAAAAAAGAAGAAAATAAAATAACATAAAAATATATCAAATATATAAATAAGGTAGGTATATTTAAAATCCTAACGTTAAAAAAAAATAATTAAATAAAAAATTATTTCATTATAGAAAAAATTGTATTTCAATTAAAGAATATTTTTTTGAATTTATAAAACAAAAAAAAAAAAAAAACTAATTTGTAATTTAGAACAAATTAGTTTTTTTTTACTCTCTCGCCATTATTCAAAATTCGCGAGTGACCGTAAAAAAAAAGATATATGTTTGATTCCATCAACAAAGAGCCAAACATGCGCTGGTTTAATAAATATTATTTATTAATTTTAATTTATAATTAATTAAATTTAATTTAAATATAATTATATTATGTTATTTAATCCAATTCAATCCAATTCAATGCGAGATAGTCGAGTGAAGACACTCCAGCTAATTTAAGAATTATAAAAGTATTTAATTTATCTGTAATTATAATTTCTTTTAAAAAGATTCTTGAGGTGTATGTGTTATGTACAAATATCTGTAATAAACACTTGTTTATTACCTCGGCAAATTACAGTGTTTCTTTTGAGCCAAAAGGTATGTGAGCGGGCATCGGTTCAGGTGATTAAGAAATGGGCACTTAACAAATGACAACCAATCAGAATGCCGTGGGATGTTTCAAATTCCCACCTCGACTCTTTCTACTCTAACCCTTATTATATTGTAGCTTTTATTCCTTCGACACCTAAGAGCAAATTTAAAGTATACTAAAGTGTGAATGAATCATCCAATAATAGAAATTGGAAAAAATTTCAAGTAGGGTTTAAGCGAAGGGTGAAAACAGAACATCGATGGGATTAGCGCATTCAAGTCACCAAAAGAGTCAACGTCAACTGTTCTTTTGCTACTTGTTTCTCACGGGATTTTCTTGGTCATCTCTTGGAAAAGACGGTCATCAGCCTATTAAGCAACAGAGGACGGCCAATAGAGTCACGCTTTGTTCCAAACAGGAAAGAGACTATTCTCTAGGACATCCATTCACAAAAGACATGTGATTTTAAGAGGATTTAAGAGAAAAATACATTTTAGGAAACTCTCGAGCTTTTAAGGAAAATGTTAATAAAATTTAATTTAAAAGAAGAAAATGAAAAAACATCGTTTGTTTATGTATAGAAAAATTAAAAACAAATATTTGAATTAAAAGTCAATAAGAAAAAAAAATGTTTTTCTTTATTATTATTATTATTTTTTTTTATTCAACTTAAGGTAAATAAGGGAAGTTGCTAAATATTTGCTAACAGGAATACTTTCTATAGTGTTGGCGATCAGATTGGTAATATCCTGATATTATCCAAGCTTAAATCCTGAGAGAATGGAATGAATACAAAGCAATGAAAAAAATGCGAAAGAAATATTCATATATACTACATATTTATATATCTGTATTAAATAGAATGAGTAAAGGATGTATTTAAAAAGAATAGAGATAGATATATATATATATAAATTGATAGAGAGATCGTTAAAAATATTTCTTGAATATGGTGAGTACTCACTCGCAATTATAGAGGATGCTTTCGCCGATCTGGACTGTGAAGCAGGTGGCGCCGTTGAGACAGTACCACTTGGCATAAGCTGGTGGACACTCGAACGTCGGGAACGTGACATTGGGACGTGGAGTCGGCGCCGGGGGCCGCGGCTTCGGCGTCGATCGACTTGAGCACGCCTCTAAAAACATCAAAACATAAATACAATTAAATCATCCCTTATTGATACATTCACTTAATAGTAGGAATTATTAATATTTTATAATTTCAATTGAATTCTATTTAAATAAACACTAGTGTAATAAAATTAAAATAAATTATTATCATTATTATTATTATATCAATGAAAAGTGTAGCTTTTATTAGATACAGTCCAATGACCTACGTTTGTTTGAATATTTTACCATTTCTATTGTAGGGTTTTGGCAATTTTATGAGAGAGGAAGGGCACAATTTTAACTTCAAATAAAATTCTATGAGAGCCATGAAACACGTTTGGGATTAAAAAGAGTCATGATTCTTGTCACCCGCCCAATGCTTAACATTTAAAATATTACCAGATCCATGGTTTCTCTAAACAATCAACAATATACATATATAGCTCAAACATTTAAACATTAAATAATTAAAAACAAATTGGTTACCACATCGAACGTTTTAATTAAATCCATCTCTTATGTTTTGAAATAATTTAATTATATTAATGACTACTAATTACATAAAACAAATATAATATTGATATTCATTTTATAGATTAAAAAATAATTTAATTTGTTTATTAATAATAAAAAAAAATAATATTTTATTTATCAATAAATATACCTGTACAACGAGAAAATCTCTTAATTAAATAATAATTATCATTCTAAACTTCAGTATAATAATCTCATTTATTAAATAACATTAGTCGAAGGGGGGAATGAACTGTTAGAACTTAAAAATAAGGAATCATGAGCCATCTAACAAGTTGTCGGCAGTGATTAATAGAAAAACTTCAGAAGAGCAAATATTCTTAATTAGATGAAGATTAAAAATTCAAGCTTGAAAAAAAATTGAGAGGAACTGAATGACGGATAAAGGTACCCAATTAAGTTCTTTTTTTTTAATAGGACAAACATCTTCCCTATCTAATTTCAAATATTTAAGAGTTTTTAATTAGTCATTAACCTTGTTAGATAATCATTTCAATGTAAGAAAAACATGAGGCTCGCATGTATGTACAATTTATTCATTATATATATATAATGAGTTGAAACATATGAATGAATCACGTTAATTCACAAGTAAAAATCAAATTGGGGGAAAACGTGAATTAAAAAAAGGCCAATGTATAATAAGTAGTGGTGAAAAGAAGGGGTTGGAGGGGACTAAGAAATCAAATATGCAAATTGGATACAACCGGCTATGCGGTCGATAGCAATGGCTTGGCGCACTCGCCAACTGGCCACACAATCGACAGTTAGGCTAATAGGTAGAATGGACAAAGGAGTTGCAAGGATTCTCAGCAACGGTGAAATCAGAACAAGATGTTATCAAGCTAAGTTAATCACACGGATAAATCTGAAACAACACGGTGCAACAATCCACAAAAACTAAGAATAGATTGCGATTTTTTTTTCTATTAGAAATAGTCATTTATAAGGGAGGAATCGCGGCGTGATAATCGTTGGGGTCATGAGAAGGCTGCAAAAACCGACAGCAATTAAGTTATAAGACGCGACTAAAATAGAGTCTGATAAAAGAAAGCCTGGGTTATTCTTCAAATGGCACGCAGAATGCATGAATGGCTATTTCTATGTTTAGTCCATGTCTTTTGATTTTCTTTTTTTTTTCTTTTCTTACTTATAATTAACCTGAAATAAATCTAGGCAAATAATAATTAATTATTTTGTTGATTGAGATAACTATTAGAAAATATCTACCAACTGCATGTTAATATATATTTTTTTTTTGCTAACTTGATATGAAACCCATATGTTGTTTAAATATTAGGGCATCTATCGTCCGTTTCTTTTATAAAATATTGATTCAAGATGGATGAAAGTCGATAGGACTTTGGGGGGTAATGCTTGGAAGGGTGAGCCAAGAAGAGAGCTCATCAAGTTACATATGAGCCCTTTTCTTCTAGCGGAAGGAAATAACCCCTCCGGTGGCCCGATGACGCTGCAACCTTACGAACATCCTATGATTTTCATTATTTATTATATATATATCTTATATATATATATATATATATATATATATATATAATAATAAAAATAATAATAATACTAATATACATAAAAGGGGTTTTCCAATTTTTATTAAAAGACATATTGAAATTATTAAATAAAAAAAAAATGTTAATTTAAATAATTCTAAAATTTATTAGAAGTTGATTATTTTGTGATTTTGGTTTAAATTATGATAAAGAAAGAAAAAAAAAATATAATCAATAAATTTTAAAAAAAATGGAATTTTTATTGTATCTAGCATATTTGAATTTCAAACGAACAGTTGAAAAGCAGACAGGTAAAAAAATTTCATGAATTAATAAGCAAAAATAACAACAATTTCTACAAAAATTCTGATTAAAAAAAAAGAGACTTATGTCATCCATTAAATTTAATTTATATGAATAAATTAGAAGTAGCCTTTAAGGATATGGTAATCGAATTGTAGAGAATTTCTAATGAGAACGAGAGAATTATTCACAATGAATGTGATATGCCGAATCCTTTACGATGGACGACACATGTCGTCAGTTAAGCCAGGCGGTGGTGCGTGTCATGCAGGTGTACCATCGAACTGCCATACGGCACCTAACTACCCCTGGGTATAGCAAGGACCAACCTTACAAAGCGATAGTGTATATGAGTTTGGGGGAGGGGAGGGGGGTGTCAATGAGCGCCAAAGAGCCGGTGGTCTGCATCTGGCTTCCGCGTGCTATTAATTTTAGAAGGGCAGTGCTCCCTCTGACCCAACACTCGCCCCCAATTCAAGGGAAAAGACCCATCCATCCGATTATATTTAATAATTCAAAGGTTAAATAAACAAGGGCTAGTCTAAAAATCAAGATAATAATTTAATTTAATAACGAATTATTTTTAATTCATTTATTGGATTCTTAAAACAAACAAATTTCAATTAGGTTGGAAGATATTCTGTGATGAAAGAATGATTATTGGATATAAGAAATGTTTTTCCAGGATAGATTTCACATTATAATGAAAATGGAAAATGTTTAACTTAGAGGTGAAAATGAATAATAATTGGATTAATTACAATTGAAAAACAAAATGAAATGCTAACGAGTGTTGAGATTTGTCAGTCTTGATGATCAAGGTCGGAGACTCGTTTGCAGATACGTTGCCTTCACAAGATCTACTATGTTAGCTTTGAACAAACTTTAAAACCAGTGTCGCAAAGCGCGAATGTCAACAGAATGAAAACAGAGGGAAGTAATCGGAAGAACACGTTTATTAAACAATGTGAACAACGTTTGGGTGACCTGCGTAACCCAAGAAGGCTTTTGAGATTTAAACAAAACATGGAAATAAAAGACCTTTCCAAGGAAATAACGAAATTCAATTAATCAAATTTATTTATAAAAAAACGATGATATAAAAAAGTAAAGACCCGAAATTGTACAAGAAATTGGGATCGAAAGGATTTGAACATAATATTGTTGCCGTTTACGTAATAGGTATTTACATATTTATTGTTTACAAAATTTTCCTACTAATTCCAGGACATAAAAGTTTTATCTAAACTATCACTTATCACTTTGTCAATTCATAAACATACAAAACTTCTTTACCATCCCAAAATTTAAAGCTCTTCACACCAGGAAATGAAAAAAAATATTTACTTTTTTAGAAAATCTTACTATTACTATTAATAATTTAGACGATGACGAATTCTTGAAAATCCCAAAACATCATCTATATATTAGAAAGTCTTTTAAGATAATAAATAAATTGAATAGTGTGTCTTTAGATGAGAACAAGTTTGTAAAGATATGGTTGATTAATTATGAGTCAATTTATTTTGACACTAATGAGTAATTAAATTACTTAACAACATTCTGAGCATAATTTAGATATATAAATTTTCAGGGTGGCATCGATAAATGAACACCAATTCCAACAAACCACAAAAGTCATTTCCTTCTATTTGCATGTTTCATATAAAATCAAAAAAAAAAAGAAAAAGAAAAATTAAGATAAAACGTCATGCATTTGTAAAAATGCGGGGGTGGGCTGATTAAGCATGCCGTGTAGAGGGTCGTTCACCCCTGGAGTTGCCTGCCAAAAGCGTTGCAACCCTCGAGGAGACTTTGCCATGATAATTGAATATTTATCAAATCCAAGATAAATCACATAATATGTTGGGGGATGAGAGGATGTGGGAGAGGGGATAGGGTAGAAAAGAATGAAAGAGAAGCAAGGGCTCTAAAGAGGAGAGACCGCCGGCGAAACGACAGCTGCCGGACGGCGGCGACGCGGTGTCGAGTTTCCATGGCGACCTCCGTAGCACGAGCCATCGGACCCTATTACATGAAACCACCCGGTTTCTTCAAACATTATCATAAAAAAAAAAATAAGAAAACTTTCAACTTAATAATATAATATACAATATTTTATGTTTGGTTTATATGGGACTCAAGCGATATTTTATCCAAAAATTTAAATAATATCCATAGATTATATTTTTAATGGAATTAAATTAAAAATAACAGAAATATCCAAATGACTATTTTATTTTATTTTTGATAAATTCAAGATAAAGATAGGAAAAGGGTACCCAGAAGGTCACACTTTATTTAATTTTTTTTTTTTTTTAATTTTAACGAAAAAATATTTATTATTCGTTTAATTGAAAACAAATTAAAAGAAAAATATAAATTAGTTCAATTGGATTAAAATAGTTTTTACAGAATAGAATGGAATAAGGCGCATGAATAATCATATCTATTTTATCAGTAATCAGTGCTGGAAGAGATAAGAAGGGTGGGCGGGATCAAGAGCCATGGCCGACTTTGGTGGCCGTCATTTGAGCCGAGAAGTGCGCTAATGGCGACATCGGAGAGCCCACCCGGGTCCTCCTTCGAATTTTGATGCCCCTGATAGGGCAGGTATAGGATAATGATGTGATCCCCTCCTCTTTTTTTTTCAAGATAAATAGTCTGAACGTTACGTGGTCAGTTCCGTGATTGGTTCAATGAGTAACGAAATAAGTTATAAATAAAAATTAAGTCTTAGTATAATCAAAAGGGTCTTGAAATCTTAAATCATTAAAAACAATTTTTATGTTCGTGACATGTCGGTTCATTTAACTTTTAATTCAATACTTATTTATTATTAAGATTTTTTTTTTAAATAAATCACACGAAAATGTTGATAAATGGTTTGACAAATTATTAATTATATTAAAAAATATATTAAAAGGTAGAAAATAATATAAGAACATTATTATTTATCTACTAATCCTTTCCATATAAATTTAATATAAAAAAAGATAAAAGAAATAATTGATATTACTCTGGAAATACATAAGCTTAATAATAATAAAAAAATAGGAAATATAATTTAAAAAAGTTTATATACATATAAATTCAAGATAAATATATATATATATATATTATAAATAAATATATAAAGGAATCCGAAACTGTTTATTTGTTATTAAAATAAAATTGCAGATAATTGGAGTGATTGGTATAATATGGTCCATTTGATAACTATTTTTATTTTTATTTTTTTTTTTTTTTTTTTACTTTTAGACAAAAACATTATTGGCATTCTTTAGATCAATAATATAAAGAATTGCTTGCCAAATGGAATAAAATGAAAAAGCGTCTTTTATTGAAAGACATGCCGCTTGTCATGGCCCTTCTTGTCAACAAATGTCCTGACATTCCCATTCTTTAAGATATTTGAACAACGATCATCTAGTTAACTGCTTAGGTGGTCAAGGTTAGGGACAAATGGACCGAAAAAGATTGAGGATGCCACAGCCCCCAAAAGAGACATCAATTACAGGGAGGGGCCAAATTTGAGTAATTGCAATATCGAAAGCTTATTAGAGAACAGAATAACAATATATATAAAAAAAGAATACAAGAGTACAATAAAATGTTTTCTGGGAAATTCTGGATCAAATCATTTTGAAAATATCGAATTCGTAAATCAAATGAATTCGCAAGTCAATTATTCATTAATTAATTAACTAGAATCAAATAATAAATATATATTATTATTTTAAGATTCGAACTTCATATTAACATTTAATTTGAAAGATAATATTTTAAGGACTTAAATCCAAGAATTATATGATAGAGGGGGAGGAGTTAACCAGTTTTTCTAATTAATATAATAGATTAGTAAAAAAATCCTATAAGGAATAGTAATAAAATGGAGAGATACTATTTATTATATCAGTCATGAATAAAATGTTATATTATTAGACAGATAATTGGATTTGTCAATTAATTTGACATTTTAGGTTAAAGATGCGACGATGCAGACCTAAAACGGCATATGGCTTTTCAGAAGGTTTTTGTAAATCTGGTTAATCAATCGGCAAAAAGCAGTAAATATGCGGCAGTCAGGCGTGTTCTAGTGAATGCTAATACCCTTATGGTCCAAAGCCCGGCCCTTTGGGTTGTCCATCAGAATTAGTGCTGGAACAGCCCTTTGCGGTAACCGTCCTCTACTTATTTCTACTTCTTGATTCTCAGGGACAATAATATTTTCGTTTCGGGTTTAATACCGGACTTCAATATGAAGAAAGGATTCAAAAACTAGAAGTGAATACATCATAAATAATTTTTTTTTTTTTTTTTTTTCAAAATATTCCTTTGTTCATTTATTTATTTATTCACTTCACAGTGCTAATATATATATATAGAATTTATTTATTCTATTCTATCAGATATATCATAATTAAAAAATAAAAGAATTAGGAGATTTCAAAATTTATATAGCCTAAAAAAATTTAACTTTCTATATATATATATATTACATTTTTATTATAGATAAAATAATAAAGCTGTATAATTTTTTAAGAAATTTTAAAATTATGTTAATGGCCCCATGCTCCATGTATTCAATGATTAAAATTTTTTATAACTTTCCAATATAAAATTATTAACATTATCTACAGTAAAAAATACTAATAAAAATCGATTTATCCAATAAAAATAATATATATATATCAGATAAAAATCGGTTGAAATGCATTGATCATTTATGATTAATGAAAAAAAAATTATCAATCTATAAAATGTGATTATACATATATTATCAAAATTCAAATAAATTATATTTATGAAACATAAAATTTTCACAAAGATTGACAGCTTATAGAGAGTGTAACAAAAGTAGATCAAATGACAACGATTTATAAATTTTGCAAAAGCACTTAATGAAGAGATCCCATTAAGTGGCATCTGAAATTTGACATTGTAAAGGGTTAAAGAGTTGAATGATAACAAACAATGGATTAATTGTTTTATTTGTATAGTTGGAAAGTGTTTTATTTGAATGTTATCTCGATCAAACAGGATAGTTTTGAGAAGGTGGGACAAAATAAAAAAAAAAGTGAATAGAATACTTGAGAGTTGAATAAGCAGCCACCAGGTCTCCATTCGCAGAAGTGAGATGAGGAGCATGGAGACAAGTCGGTCTTCTCGAAACAATTGTAATGACAGGGCATCGAGTGGCGAAATGGTTCTGTTCGGGCACTAATGACTCTATTTGGACAGTCTGGGAGCTGAAGGCGGAGCTTCGCGTTTGGGAGGTCCGGCGGCATTTCGGCCCTTTACGGGACCCTTCTACATTGCCTCCCACCTTGGGCTTAAAAGGCCGCTAACGAGACCCGCCCTCCGCCCTGGCTGCTTACAACCCGAGAGCAAACCAAAACAATAAATCTTCACTGAAAATGACTGGGAAAATATTTGTTTATTCTGTACAAATTGAAGAATGAGAAGATGTGACAATTCCAATTTGAAAGGACACGACACTCGTAAAATATTTATCAATAAAAGAATGATTTTCTATAACGGAAGCAGAAAGTCAAAAAAAGTTCGGACCTATATAATTGTTTGTATAGATATTGCAGGTAAGTATTGAAATTCAGGGCAATTTGCCAATATGTGCAAGAAACAATATAGCTGTCAAGTACTTAACTAGATATATTATTTATTAGATATATTAATCATGTTTTCTTTGTAGGGATAGACACATAAGATAATAAAAATAATTGTTAAATAAAGTTTGACAGCCAAACTTAAAGTCAAGAGATTGAACTTTCCCAATTCACTTAGAATTAAGAATTTATAATTAATTTAAAATTAATTCGAAGTCTCTGGCTTAAATGAGCATAGTCCTCAAAAACCAATAAAATTCAAAACAAAAATATAAAGACATAAGACTTTTATTATTTAATAATTTTAATAATTTTTTTTTTTTTGTAAACAGAATTATTCTCATTACATTATATTATCATTTATAATTTATATTATACATTTCTATCAATTACAGTTAAATTAAATAAAATTAAGGATTCAAATTTTAAACTTCCCTAAAATAGAATTTAGCTTTTCAAAAGAATAAATACAATAGAAATATAATCTTTTCTTATATTTAATAAATAGTAATCATTTATAAAAGAAAAAGATATTTCAAAAGATAAATTAGAGAGTCAGTTTGAAATAGTTGTAGAGTAAATGATGTAAGAGAACAAATTAGGAGCAAGCAAACTTGGGTGGTAGAAAACCTTCTTGAAACTCTTAATGAGAGGCGAGCCAACAAGAATGAAATGTGATTTGGTTTTCATATCTTACTGGGTGGGTGTCTTCAGCGATTGTTATTTTTATTTTTATTTTTTTTTTTTGCGTCGAATCCATTGAGTGGTTGCGGCTACTAATTAGACCTCTGGCAGCCGGACCACGAGGACTACGATGTGGTTATAAAGTCGTCACCTTGTTAGAGGGAGCAAGATGGAAACGAGCGAGCGAAGGAGAGGGAAAGGAGAATGAAACACTGGAATCTAGGGTGAGAATAGCAAGTCGTTTTGGTGAGTATCCGCGCGGGTTAACTAACAAATGATCAAGATGAAAAAGGCGTCTGCGGCCAACTCCAAAAAGAAGTTATAACTATAAAACACTCAAACTAGAACAGATGGCTAATTGTGGTATATTATAGGGCAGGTAAAAGAAGGAGTGCCGAATCCAAATTAAGGGATGGACAAACAAAAGAACAAATAAGGGAGATTATTAAAATAAAACAAAAGACAAAGAAAATCTTATCAATTATTAAGTTCAATAAAAAAAGAATAGATGTGATTTTAAGACATCCCACCAATAGAAGAATTCTTTATATATATATATATTCAATTAGAAGAATAAGAAATTTGATAAAATGGTAATATCATAATATTTCTAAAAAAAAAATAATAATAATAACAAGAACAAAGTCTGATAATTAACGACGAAAAATAGATAATGAGAACTTCATTTTTGAATAATTATTTTTTGTTTTATCCAAAAGTATATTTATTTATTATAAATTATTAAATGTATGTCAAGGTTTTAATGAAATTAAAAAAAAAATTGTTAGAAATGGTTGTTATTTTATAGTTAATGATCAAGTGTTGGCATAATAATTAACATTAGATAAGTAATAATATTATATAAGAAATGAGAGTGCAAATTTTTTTCTTCAGTAAATAAAAAAAATTGAAGCAAAATGTGACATTTACATTCTCTATAATACAAATAATCCATTTGGAATAATCAAGGAATAAAGGGAACCTTGAAAGGAGGCTGTTTGAGGTGCTCGGTCGGTTCCTGTAAAAGAAAGAGCAGCCTAATCATCAAAGAGGATGACCATCAATTTGAGAAAAACACACATGATTAGAGTGAGATCGAGGTGACACCCAGGGTGGGCTTGCAGCGCGTTACCCGCAAAATTACAGGCCTTGGCAGTTTCTCAGCCGCCACTAAATTACTAGAGCGCACCGACGTCGACCTCGATATGGCTACTGCTGGTAAATACCGTATACTAGGAGTATACACACTATACCATCTTTTATTACGAATGTTATGATTGGATTTCAATAAAGATAACGTGATTGCCTGGGGTATTTCATAAATAAACAAATTGGAAAATGGAGCAATTTCCCTGAAAGAGGTGAAAATTTAAATTCATAGAATTTGTTAATAAATTTATAATTTTACAAATATATGAAGACTTTCGTTGAAAGAGCTTGATTAGTCATTTATTGGAAAATCACGAAAACTTCAATGAACGATGTTAGTCTATCGTTTAAATATCTCAAGCCTATCATTATTTCAAAAGAAGAACACCATAAAGGTATAAGAATTGTAAATCGATGGGGAGAGAAACGCGGGGCGAAGCCTACAAAAGACCACACTGCGCGGGGCTCGTCGTGTTAGGTCTCTTTGGGCCCATCCTGGGCGACGAAACGCTCCAAGGACACCTCAGAAGCTTTTTCATGCCTTTTTGCCTCAACTTGAATCATGACGTTTTAATTATGGAGCGGCGAAAAAAAGATGACATAGAAAAACATAGGTAAATGTGCCTTTTAAATTTAGGAAAATTTTTATTAAGTTATTTGAAGAAAATTTCAATTGTCTTTCTTTTCTTTCTTTGTTTTGTCTGAATATATATATATATATATATATATATTAGAATAAAATTATCAGGAGAGTTGAACGCAGAGGAAGAGGTGAGAATGACTCGCCTGGAAAGTGATCGCTGTCAAAATATTTGGTCGTGAGTCGAGAAAGAGAAACAAAAAAGTTTGTATCTTTAGCAGGAGGAAGAGAGGGAGGGTTGTGTGCGTGTCCCCGCGCGCGCCACCTGATTTGTGACCACTAAAGTCTCATTTGTCCTTTATTACTTTCCAAACGGGGTAGACGTCTTATTTATTGGGCACAACAACGTCACCCGGGGGACCAAATCTTTGGTGTGCCGAACTAGGTTTCAATGCACACAAACCGAACCATAGACACACTAGGCTATTTAATTAAGCCGATCTGAAACGAGAGATAAGTCTTTTTAGGGACGGTGTCCAAGCACTCCGATGCCATACTGGCGACAAATCCTAGAACACTAATTAGTTTCTGACGCCAGTTAAAAACGTCTTATAAAATCCTATCGAAAGATCTAAGCTTTCTCTAATTAGTTAAAAGAAATTTGAAATTTTATGTGAATATTAGAGGTATTCATTCATATGCTATTGACAAAGTTGAATTAATTTAATACTCTTTCCTATTTTTTTTAATTAATTTTTTTTTAATTCTTTAAAATTAATTGAAGGAGAAGTGTACTAATTAAAGCTTCCCACAATTCAATCACGGAAGGATAGAAGAAATTCCAGAACATATTTTCTAAATTAACCAAGTGTTTATTAATTCAAATCTGATAAAAGATTTAACTTTTAATGTTTTGAAAATAAATAATGAATAAAAACATATAATATAAACAAATAAGAATTAAATTGTAAAAAAAGTATTTTTATAATCTATCTAGATTAATGGATCTTAACTATAATTAAAGAAAATAAAAATATTTCAAACGATTTAGAAGATTGAATAGAAGTTTTGAGTTTATTTATAAAAGCTGTGAAATTTTAGGATCTATTTGTTTGTTTGAGTGGCTGACATTTTACGCTAATACACCTTATTCTTAAAGTAAGGTAAAGCTAGGGTCCATATGTTGTCCATGCTTATTATCTTCTCGGCACCTTTGGGGGGCCCAAGGCGTGCTGTTTAAGCCCCCGGGGGCTCTATTCGTTTTCAATCCGTGGATCGTTGAATCGACACTTTACTCACTTTTCTATTCTTCGTCTCCAAACAAAATCCAATATCGGTAGGTATGGCACTCGCATTCCATTTGAAACTATTATTAAAGCGACTTAGTCTTATTCGTTTAGCGTTTGCGTGTGTTCTTTTGCGGCAGGTCAAAAGATCAAAAGCCGTTACATAGAAGGCGTTCGTTGCTGCTGTCTCGAGTGCAGGTGCAATCGTACCAAATGCATTGTGTAGACACTGAACAATAAATTATCCATTTAATATATATATTTATATATATATATGTCATTTAAAAATATATATATATTATTAAAGCGAAAATATATATATATATATTTATATATTTCAAAAATTACAAGAATCTCAAACAAGCACAATGATTTACATTTTTCAATTTTATCTAAAAGAGACTTGAAACGAAAAAAAAAGTTTTAAAGTTGGAAAAGGGAATCTGATATGACATCTAGTCAGATAAAACAACATTCAATTAGACAAGTTTCTAAAGACAATGTTAAAATGTAAAAAAATCTATTAGAAACAGGAAAAATAAATAAAACAAAGTAATCTTAGAGAAGAATGCCAAATTAGAAAAAAAAAATGGGAGAATTTATAGTACTTTCTCAAAAATCGGCATATTTCAAACGAGACATGATGAAAAAAGAACTAATCCCGTTAAAAAATAATGGGACATTTGTGTGCCAAGGCGAGTTCCACGGAGGAAAGAAGAGAGTAGATCAGATCGCAAAGAATTCAAATATGATGTCCATGCGAATAACCAATTTTAAGATTTATCACCAAAGAGAAGGGATACAAAAAAAAAAAAAAAAGAAAAAGAAAAAAATCTATTAAATTTATCTTCTTCAAATAATTGAATGAATTCATTTTTCTTATTAAAAAGTCATTTCTATTTTGAAAGGGCTCTATTTTCAAATTGAAATGTGACCAAAAATAAATTAAAAAAGATATATATTTTATTTATTATTGTTAGCACGGGCGTTTTATCTAAATGAGGGTCTCACTTGAACGTTCCAGTTTCTCTCCATTCGTTAACTAGAAGAGTTTGGAAAATGAAAGACCCACCGACAAAAAGCATACGAGTGAGGTAGCCGCCGCCTTAATGTAAAGCCAGAACCCCACGATTAATCAGCCACGATACATTTTCTTATTTCGTCTCGGTCTAGAGTTATTTTCTATTTGTCACCGGGAACCATTTTCTTTCGAGTCATAACGTCAATATATTTTTAATTTTAGAAAAATATATCTTAAATTTTCAAAATATAAATATTAAATACATTTTTTTAATAATTATAAGAAGAAAACTCAACTATTATAAATGCTCAAATAGATTGATAGTTTATTATACGGTGTCTCTGAGATGTTGATCTTATAAAGCATGAATTTGAATACTAATTATTTAAAAAGAATATTTATTATTTAATATATATAAATCAACTCTTTTGATATTAGTAATTAGATGTCAGATTAAATTTTGAAATTTAATTAAAAAAAAAATAGATTATAATTTGAATGATTTAATAATAAGATTAGTTAAAAGAATATTAATATTATCAGTGTTATTAAGTTGCTCTATTTCGATTTCCATTAGGAGCAAGAAATAATAGTTAATATACTAAAAAAAGGTAAAAATATATTATGCCGATCTCGAATATCCAATTAGCCCCGGAGCATAAATGTTTTACAAACTCAGGGGTAAAAAGAATTAACTTAAAAAAATGAAGTGGAAGAAACATTGGTCACGGACCCAAACACTCGAAAACCACCCCCAAACAAACAAAGAATTCGTGTTGAACGATATTTTCATTTCCAAAATATCATTAAGGCATGATCCAATTAATGGAAGGAAACGCTTTTCCAATTTGCAAAAAGCATTCATTTCAGGGATTTTTAATGTTACACAAGTGAAGTGTTCTCTCTAAGTTAGAATGGGAATATTTTTCTCGAGTGAAGGCAGAGCATGCAAATGAGACCAGCGCGGCGCGCTTTGTGCCTCGGAATGGAGTAACTTGTCAAATGCTCAACGGGGCAGCAAGGTCTGAGCCCTTTGTTTTTATCACATAGGGCGGCCCCCTTGGACAACAGCAACCTCCCTGCTGTTCTCCCACTTTTATCAGTCTCTTGTTTTGTTCCTTTAGAGGGAGCAAGAATGAAGAGCGAATAAAAAATCCGAGGCTCAACTTCTTAACTTTGTTCTCACCACCCGTTAAAAAAACTAATTCTATACGTGTTGGTATGCCCATAACAAATATTGAATACGTAAGTTTCAGTAAGTCTTTAAACACACCATGGTTGTCTCACTCTACTCAAAATAAAACTTGATTTGAGATGAAATGGGTTGCAAAAGTCGATTTGAAAATTGTAAATCATTAATAAGAGAGAAGTCTGCGGTAGGTGTTGGTGAAGGCGCCGCCGCCGTCGGCGCCTTCCACGAAGATGGTTGTCACGGCGGGATACCGGGCAAGGAAGGCCCCTAGGGCTCAACTCCAAAGTTAGGGCTCCAAACACCCGCCAAAGTAAGTTTAGACAGCCATTTGTCACGCCAACAAGCGATAGCCTTTTAGCATTTTACGATCGAAGCGATCTGACAGCGGTGGCAACGAAAAATAAAAAAAAAATCACCTTTCACTTTTAAGACATGAACCCCTTACTAAGTGTATAGAAAAGATCAGACTAATAAAAAAAAAATAAGTTAATCGGAACATTTAAGAAATAATATAGTCATCAGGGTGTATAAATTAACCAGACTAACAGAACTGAACGATTTAAAAAAAAAAAAGATTCTTTTACTTTTTATTATAATAAGCTAACTAACATTTAAATAATCGATAGGGAAAATATCGATTCCATATGCCCCGAATGAAATAATAAAAAATATCGAAAATAAGAATGCTAATTTAAAAGGCCTGAAGGAGCAGGCAAACGATTACTCCATTACCTTACAGCAACTCGTGTAAAACGGGATGGCTCGTGTCGGGCAACATTCTTGCTAACCTGGCGGCTGAATAAAAGGTGGAGTCTTTCGACAGCAAAACTAAATCACCTCTAAAACGAACTGAATACCTATACCCTCGTAACTCAGAGGGGCAGGAATTAGTTTGTCACAGAAATTTTTCATGAATGTCATCCTTCAAAAGGACACTGACAGCTAGTTAAGAGGATTTGCATGTACATTCGAATTCACAAGGGACATAGCACCGTCTGGATTCTTTAAAACTTTCATTTTTTTTAATATTTGAACTAAAAAAAAAAGGATAAATCTATATCTTATGTTTAAACTAATTATCATAGAGATATGATCAAGAAAAACAACAGAAAGTATTTTAAACATTTATTTTAATGTAGCTTATAATCTTTAATAAAAATATAAAAGATTATTAGATATAGAACTAAACAAGTGAGTTTGAAATACCTAACTTGATAAATAAGAAATAAATTTTATCATATTAAATAAAATAATAAAAAAAAAAAAAATATAAAAATCTTTATAAAACATACAATTAAATGAAATAAATTTATTTTTAAATAATAAATATACAGTTTATCAAGGAAGTTGGAAAACCTGTTGTACGAGACTTCCGTTTATCGAATGAAATGCCCAGTGAGTTTAGCGCCTAACATGGATCTAAGGTGTCAAGAATAAAAGTTAAAATTAAAATTATTATATTTGTATCAATATCACCTAGTCTTTAAAAAATTTAACAAATAGCCAAAAAAATTAGACTAAATGATAAAACTAAGATCATAATATTGTTAGAGTAAACATTTAGATAACTAAAATCATACTAAAACATATAATTCCACTTCTTATACAATTTTAAATTAAAATCATCATTTTTCTTTTTATTGATGATATTTAAAATTATATTTAATAATTATAATTTCTGAATGTTATAATTTAAGAAAACGGTTGTATTGTTTTAAAATTATGGAAAGTTAAGAGAAAATAGGATTGTTACGGTATTGCTCTTCTTCAGTAACCTGTTATATAAATTGAGAACCCATAAGTTGATCGAAATAAAGAGATATGCTGAAGGTAATTTGACAGCAACATGGTTGTCACTAACTGCTCCTGAACCAGGGGTCATTTCCAGATGTGTGTCCGAGTGTGGGTATTAAATACGAGCAGAGAGCAATGTGCAGCCTCGTAGAGAGCTAGCATGTGTCCATGTGTGTGAAGGTGTGTAGGTGTGTGGGGCCAGACGGCGATATACCGTGAGAACCAGCGCCACCGCCCAAAAGCCAGCGACGGCGGCGACCGGACGGCGACTGCCCCAGGTCTCCGATTCTACACTCCGGGAGGATTAATAGCTGAGCAGCCACCGAGCAAAGTGCAACACCTTATTTGAAATGTCCACCTCCCCTTCTTCTAAATAGCCAAATGGACCAATCATCTTGGCAAAACTTGCTTAACATTTTACAAATATGTTACTTTCAATAATAATGAATTAGAACAATAAATGGAATTTAATTTTTAAGCTTGACAACTTTTGTTTTTTATTAAAATTAAATAAATAAAAATATAAAATATAATTAATATTTTATAACTATTATTATAATTTAAAATATTATAAAAGAAAGAGTTTAAGTAAATAATGGATTGGTTAAGTTGACAAAAGGGCAATGAAGGAGAGCCAACGTTCCATGTAAATGGAATGCTTAAATAGATAAGCAGGTTTGTTTGGATAGAGTGAAGCAAGTGGGTCGCGGGTCTCATCTTCACCTAAACATTGACTACCCGGTCCAGTTTATTGAATTCTTTGTCATTCGATCCAACCGCATAAGGGGTTAAAAATGAGGCGCCTAAGAATGAGATGGAGGGAAAAGGGAAAGACAGAATTCAAAGGTGGCGTTAAAAATAGACAGTGGAATGCTTCTTTTCAGGGTATTTAAAAAAGACAACACTTCTCCTCTAAAGGCCTAATTAGTAAAATAAATCATAGTGTCTGTAGAGAGAGGTTCGATGTTTTTTGTTCTGAAACAGTGCGTGTTTAAGAATTTCGAGAACGGTATATGCGCGGCACCCACTAACTAACTTTGAAATGGTAATTAAATTGAATTGATCGCGGTAAATCAAATACAAATTATCATCCAGGCTTATCTTTGGTAAAGCCTTAATTAGAAATGTGTTAGGTGTGTTTGGTTCATTACGCATCAGAATAAAAAAAAGGGAACCAAAACTAATGTCCCCAAAATTATTTTAAATTATATAAAAAACCAAAAACAAAACAAAAAAATAATAAGAAGAAAAAGAAAGTATATTCTGAAAGGAATTGGCAATTATCTATTTTTATTTAGGAAAATACTCGCGGTTAAAAAGAAACTTCTTCCCAAAGGCGCTTCTGGAGATTAAAATACATCTGGGGCGGTGAGATGTCAATCACAGGAAAACCTCAAGAGGTCCGCTCGGTGATGGATGATCAAGGCCCACGTTTTAAATGAACACTGAATCAATTTAAAAATGTTAGCGAGTCGGCCAGTTTGTTATCAGTCAATGGGTCACTATACTTGACCTTACCTCTTGAAGGCTCCCAAAAGAAAGTATTAAATACTTAACGTTATTATTAATAATCTCAGGTTGAAAAGTAACAAAGAACCGATTAACACTAAGATAATAAGGGGATGAATGGAGAAATATGTGCCTCATTTGTTAAATTATTAATGATGATTTTGTTAAACGAATAATTCTCAATCTAAATTGTATTGAGAAATTAGAATATGTTAATAATGTTATTATTTGAATAATAATTGATTAAATTATATATTTTCCAATGTATCCTAAGTATCGTCGTTAAAATAAAAAATTCATATTTCTATTATTAGTTATTTAATTCATTTTATAAATTAAGAAAAGAATAAATGAAATTCTGATCACCGAATAATTGAGTTATAAAATAAATAAATAATTGAAATGATTCTTCTTTGATACTTTGAATAAAAGTCAAATTACATTTCATTATTATTTAGTTCACTGTTACATGCTCTAGTTGTTTCGTCGTAAATTTTTTACCTAATTAGGAAATTCCATGTTTCAAATTAGCTTCAATTTATTTAATAATATAGAATCTACCTTGTCATTGTTATCGATAGTGTAGTCGAATCAAATTTTTCAATTTTTACTGTGACAGTATGTATTGATTTTAAAAATTAGGCTGTTGCTAAGTGGTGTCTTAAAATAAAGTCTATTGAACCTGGGAATCTGATGAAGTTCTGTTACCTAAATGCATTGCTTGTCAAGGTGAGTCGCTCCTGACTAAATTGACAGAAGAATATCCCGAGCAGAGGACGGATCATCGACCAGAAGAGTCTGGGGGGGGGGGGGGGGGAACCATTGCATTACAGCAGGCGGATCTGCGTGGGGCTTAAGGTCGGTTGATTCGCCCACCGCCAATGGCCACCATTCTGGGCAGAAACGCACACAAGCATATCCGAGAACACACAACGACACGGCTATGAAATCAGAGGAGTACATCCACGTGGTCGAGTCCCACGCTTCAGCCAACCTGACACCCAACCTTAAATATTTAACTCCAATTAATTCTCTAATAACACGATCGAATTTATAATTCAATTAAAAAAAATCTTATTTGAACGGATTGAGAAACTATTCATTTTCATGCGACATCCCTATTCGTTATACTTGTTATTAAACCTACACAACCAATCTCAGCTTCTTACTTATTTAGGTTACTGGATTAAAGATGGAAAGATAATAAATAAATATAAGTGAAAAAGAAATGATTTTTATTTGCTGAGTAGATAAATCATAATATATATATATATAAAGTATATAAAGGAAGTGGATACTTATATGGAAATTATAATTTATATAAAGGTATGTTGTAATAGAAATCAGATTTATTTATAATTGATCCGAAGATAATAATTACTAAAAGAAACGTTATATAACGAGCGATGTCTGTTTCAAAGTTAACAGATGAAACTCCAGAGACTAAAATGAACGACAAGGTCTCCTCTCTTGGTTAACAAATGTTAAAAAATAAATTATAGAGAACATAACTAGATCAAAAACGCCGTGTGTTTTAAGAATGATCACCAAGAAATATTTGAAAGCAAACACGGCTTTTAAAATAATAAAATAAAAAAAAAATACATATATATTAAGTATGCATGTATTTTAATGAAGCGAGTTAGAATATGGAGATGCTGAGAATGAATAACTTTGTAGTATTCAATGAAGGCGCCTTTAAAGTGTTATTTAAATTCAAAATCCAACCAGCCTTTTTTTCATAATAAGAGAACGATCATATGATGTCTGAAGAAGAGATAGAAAATCGAGAGGCCAACGCCAACAAAATACAACGGGACTTGGGCCTCACTTTTTGCACCCTCTTCCTCTTTTCAGTGTGTCTGCCAGAACTAAGTATGCATCCTGCACACGTATACATACTATGCTTGATAAACTGAAGGTCCACTGCAACTCAACAAAATGTCAACAAAAACTTGACTTATTGTTCAAGGGGAGAGAGATATGCCGAGCCGTTATTGTTTATAAATCAAGATTGCTTGTGTTTTTTGTTTCAAATTCTTTCTAAGAATTAATTAGTGTTTTTAAAACAAGCTTGAGCAGATGGTCAGTCTGTCATATTGATAGGATAAACTGCTCATCGGAAATAATTTTATTAATTCATTTTTTTTTAATTATAAATATATATATATATTTATAGATAGCTGGATATATAGATATGAAATGGTTTTAATATTTTATTTGAATTTGTGTAATTTCGTTTTATTATTATTATGAATATTATTTAAGTGATGAAAAAGATAAGTAAAGTTTCTATCAAGGGTTGACAGATGAATAGATCAGTTCAATGAAGCCTGTCAAAATTCAAGAGATTACAGAAAGTCGGCTGTGACTTCGAATATAAAACTCGATCGTCCTGTAAGACGTCACAAAACTCACGCAGATTCAGTGAAAGATAATTGGACTATAGTGTTTTTGATATATGGATAGGTTTATTAGAGAAATGAATGAATTAAAAATGATGTCGACAGGTCAAGGGGAGGGAGATAGTAGATGAGAAGGGAGAGGGGGGGTCCACGATAGCAAATTCAACATCTTTCCGAAAAGACCTTGGAGAGAGAGAAAACAATCAGATCCTAGTTACATCTACTTGTGCAATTAGATAAATTAATAGAAATCAAAAATGACATCATCGATAGATAGCCGAGAGGGCCTATTTTAGGTTAGTCGGTCGTTGATCGGTTGAAATATATATATAAAAAAAATGCAGAAAAACCACTTTGATTTCAAACTAGCAGAGAAATTTAATCAGTTATTAGTCATTTTTTTTTATAATTGCATTTTTAAACTATTCTCTTGAATTTAAAAATACTGACAAAAAAAAATTTAAAATAAATAAAAAAATAAATTCATTTTATCTTTTTTTTAGATTTAAATAAATTTGAAATTAATTTTAATTTTTTCTGTATGTATATATGACATTTATAAAATATCTAAATTATTTTAAATAATTTAAATTATGTGAAATATTTTTTTATCTCTAGGAAATATATGTATTGAAAAGTTTTATAATTTAATTATATGTTTGTATTATTATTTAAATGAAATAACTTATTCTTTCTTTTGATAAATAATAAGTACCTACATATTTTAAATTGAATAATATTATGATGTAATATAGGAATAAAATTACTATTAGGAAATATATGCATATATATATATATACATATATTTATAAAAAGAAAATACTTTGAAACATTACTCATTTAACTGTTCTTTGTTTATTGATTTTTTTTTTAATTTTTCGATACTATAAATTTAGCAAAATTTTAGGTAACAAATGATCAATTAAATTTATTACTGAAAGAGAAAACATTTACTCTTTTTCTGAGATGAATGAATTTCATTTCAAGGGCAGGGGCTCAGGATGTGAGTGAGAAGCAGACACGGGGCGCCCTTAGCTGGTTGACTGTTTCCGGTGCGCATGGCCTTCCGGTTAGTGCAGCCGTTCATTCAACATCACCGGTAAAGCGCACATTTAATTTTCTATCAAAATAACTTGTTCATTCTATACTATTCATCGATATACACAGATATCCTCTTTCACCTGAATTCACGATTGAATCAGATATTTTATCTTTTCAAATATATATATTTTTTATAGATTCTGGAGAATGAATTGAAAAAAAATGAACCGCATTATCTCGCTGTGAGATATTCATTATTCGAAAATTGTTCGGAAAAGCCACTGATGTTGTTCTTTGAACTCTGTCGCACCTTCTAGCCTTGATCCTGTGCTAGCAAACATATCGATAGCAATATTTATTTAGAAGATAAGCTTTTATTGTTTGAGGATCCGCATATTTGAAGTTTTCGGACAGCGTTTGGTCTGTTTTTCAAAGCGATATATTATTATTTGATCAAGTGCGCGATACATTTAAACAAGGGTCCAAAAACAAATTTTAAGAAAAATACCCTATATAAACCAAGAGGTTGAAAATAGCAATAGCTTGGTTTATTTTGTGATCTACGATAGAACAAAAAATCATTTGGTTGACTCAGGTCGGAAATAAATAATTATATTCGATGAAGTGTAAATAATAAGTGAAATATTATAAAGAGAACAAAGAGAAATGTCAAAATTTTAGCGTTAAAGTTACCAAGTTTTTGGTATTGATTGTTTATATAATATAGAACCTTTTACTAATTCAAAATGGTTTTATTTAAAATACTTATATAAAGAGAAAAAAAAGATGCTAATTTAGTGAATTAAATAAAGTTATTAGAGCAATGGAGTAACCTGATTTCGTGGGCGGGCGTCACAACAGAAGCTGATGCACATACTTAGAGATTTAGGAGCAAAAAAATCGAATCCGGCCTTTTGTCTGACCCCGGAGCGTTCCTTGTTAAAAGCCCTTAATCAAAAATCAATTTATCCTTGCTCTCTTTTGTTCATAGCGGCTTTCGAATTCCAAATTCTAGTAGCTTGGAAAGTAATTGGGAAGATTTTTCTAAATTTTCACTTGTTGATATCATCAAGTTTGGGAGGTGTTCGATAGAAAACCTTGTTTTCGTTGACGCCAGCGTGTTTGACAACGCCCTCGGTTTTAGTCATGATTCATCGGCCAAGGAGTTTTCGGGGTTGGAGGAACAGGCCACGCCGTGACGATACAATAGCTATCCTAATCAACCCCAGAAAAGCCCACACATCGACAAACACAGACAAAGAGACCCATCCCGGGGGCCATTGTGTTTTTATTGAGATAAATATTATTTATTAAAGTGTTAACGATATGATCCAACGAATTATATAATAAGAATAAATTGAAATTTGTACCTTTCTTTGATAAATAAGGGTCTAATATTGGTCTTTTATTCTGGGTGGTAATGAATAATAATATTGTTGTAGTATAAAGTTAATAAATGATCATATAAACAAGTCAGTAGGTTAATATGTGAATATGAAATAAGGATGGGAGGGATGATGTTAACTTTAAATTTTCAAAAATAATAATAATATAAGTGTAAAATTAAGCAATATATATAATAATGGACAAAACTACAAATTTTATTAAAAAATACATTAAGTTTATAAAAATTGAAATTGAAAAGTTGATAAAATAGATTCGAATTTTTTTTTTAATTAATAGCAAAAAAGACTTTAATAATACTATGATATTAGTAAAATTATTAGTAATATTTAAAAATGTTATGTAAAAAAAAAATAAAAAAAAAATATTTAAAATATTTGTTTGAAAATTTTACCGAAAAGATTTAAGAAAATACAGATGAATATGAGAAATGGGAAGTATTGAAGTACTGGTGATATCTTCATGTTGGGTAAGGAGAACCTTGGACAAGTCCCGGCAAGCGATGTGATGGCCGTGAAGTTTCTTGGGGTCAATGGGCCATGCAACCGAGAAGGTGGCTTGCGGATGCGTGCAGTTCAAATGACATTGGCAATGAATCTGTCAAACCGGTGATGAATGAGCGACCGGACATGAACCACGTTACGTCATGTCCAATTGACACTGACGTCAGGGAGCATTCAATGAGCCAAGGTTTGCACAGGCGCCCAACACAGATCATCGCGACAGGAAGAAATAGATCGCCAATAAAATGGTGCGAATAGATAGGAGGAAAGTCCGGGAAAATTAGACCGGATTTAGAATATACCGGAGATCCTGGAATATATAACATTTCCTTAAAAAGTAAATTTATCAATTATCTATCTCTGTTTTATTTTTATAAGAAGGTTGGTTGGGCTATTTTTATCATATTAAAATAGATAGACTAAATATATACTGATAAATGTTAAAAATAATAAAATAATTTAACAAAAGATTAATTCTTATTTAAATTTATATTTATATAATTATTATAATTTAAAATTATATACTTAGTTCAAGTATTCGTTTTATATCCTTTTACTTATTTCAATTTTTTTAAAAATAAAAAAAAAAAAAAAAATTTAAAAAAAGTCACTAGCGGATTCTGATGACGCTCAGCTGGGAGGGAAGTCAATTCTATCAATATAATTGTTTTAATTGCATATTCAAATTTTATGTTTATATATTAACATTTTTTTAAAATTTCTATTAATCAATATGGAGTCAAACTCCAATCCTAGAATCTGGTAATGAAAAAAATTTTAATTTTAAAAAAAAACAAACTGAATTTCATATAAAAATTTACTTGCGTTATCCTTGGAATTGGAAGTGGAGTTTTTTAATTCAATAACAAATTTAGAAAGCATCTATTTCATAAAATTTCTGAATTGAACACGCCGACGAAGGAGGAAAATAAACGTTTATTCCGGCATAAATGAATCAGAGTGGTCTGTACAAATTATTAGAAAAATTAAAATAATATAAATATAATATATATATATATATAGAAAAGTATTTAAAATAATATAAGTTTATAGTTATTTATAAATATTAGTGTATATATATACCATATAAATGTGTACATTATATATATAAATATTTTAAGTTGATTGTGTGCGTGTCGCTTTGACAGCGTGCAATTGGATTAAAATGCAACCATTGAAAACGATGAGAACAATTGTAAGTCAGTGAGATATTCAATAGAATAAATGATTTTTTATTTACCTGTTAGAAAATGTTTTATAAAAATTTTATAATAAAGTCTTTATAAATAATTTTTTGAAGAGTATATAAAGATATTCAATATATGTTGTTTCTTTTTAATGTAGGTATATATAAATATATATAAAGTTTTGGAATACTAGTAATTAATATGCAAGACAGGTAAATTAACTTTATTTTATCGTTCAGAATAATTGTAGTCTACTCTGAATTTAATTAAATGTGTGAAATGTTGTTAGGGTGTAGGTAGATGTAGGCCTTTTAATGTGATAGAAAGAATTAATCTGGAAATTTAATTAAAATCTGAATTTAAGGAATGACTAACTTGTCACCTAAATTAATTTTTATTTTGTTTACCAATCAAGAAATCCATGGATTTAAATTAACATGAGATTCATAAAAGAGAAGAAACCTTGTCCTAATTTTTTAAAACAATTGTTTTTGTTACTTCTCAAAATTATAATTAATTTTTAATCAAAGATAATCCATTTTGAAATGTAAACAAAAATAAATGGCTCAAAGAATAAATATATATAAAAAAAATCAAAGAATAACATGATTTGACAAAGAAGACATCGCTTTATGGATTCATCTTTATGATCTAATGAAGACTTCATTAATTTTTTTTTTTTTGTTTTCCAGGACCAATGAGCGGAAGTGGCTTGTATGGCATGCATGCTCTCTCAATTTGAAGATCGCAGGCCAGTGGGGCGTAGCTATTTCGGGATAGAGACTAATCTCGTAGTAGTGCTTCACTATTATATCTCAATCTGGTGAAGTTTATTATTAATTCGGATTGATTCAAAAAGATGAATTATTTATATTTTTTTTATTTACCAAATACCATGATAATAATCACATTTTTAGAGAATTAAATTGTTTTTCATAAACATAACTTTTACATGAATGACATATGTTTGGACAAGATTTAAGATAAACCGGAAATGTTTCATAGTTAAGAAATTAAACGGAAAAGAGAGTTTTGTCAAATATGGTAATTTATGGAAATATGATTGCATTTTTTCAGTGAAAAATAATAATAATAATAATAATATCATCGCGGCGATTTGGCTTTATTTTATTATTAATTTAATAAAATAATAAAAGAAAAGGAAAAAACAAAAAACTCAATTAAAAGATTGTTAAATATATCTTGTGCGTGTGCTTCTTCATTGTTTTAGATAATTAACGCATCCGGAAACGGTACAGTCACTGAAGATGAAGAGAAAAAGAAGAGAGATTCTTGATATCCAAAAATACATACGTTTTTAATTTTACATTTTATAGTTAATTAAGTTGCTCTTTAGAATACATTAAAATTTCTAGAAATACAATTTCAAAGCTGAATATCTATAAAATGGAACCTGAAAAAAGCAGCTTTTGAACAATAAATTCGATTGAACTTTTTGAAAGTTTTTATTTTATTTTTATTTATTTATTTTTTTTTGTAAAGAATATAAAAAAGAGAGATAAATAATACTTGTAAATTCTTTTATTTTGAAGATGTTATGTGGAGAGAGAAACATTTTCTATTCAATTGTGATTTTCTCAGAGAGCAACAGTACTTCCATTCCAAAATAACATGGTTCAATTAAAATGTTTTCGATTTGATTGCGGTAATATAATTTTGATCTTCTCGAATTGTTAAATTTCAAACCAGTGTCAATTATTTTTAATTGTCAGGTATATTCGGGAAAAAGAGATAAAACTTGTAATTAGAGCATTTTTCTTAGTTAGTTGCCCTGAGGTGTTTATCTTTTTTCGCGGGGGTGGAAATCCAGAGGTTCGCTTGAATACACGTTTAGACTGACTTCAGGCTAAAGATAATGATGCTCCTGGCATAATTACTTCTTCCCATTTTCCTTCCCCCCCCCTCTCACCCCCACCCCTTCATTCTATTCCAATCTATAAATCCCTGTAATTATATTTCAGACAAATTAAATGAGGTGCGGGCAAAAAAGGTGAAGCAACAGCAGCCATGCATGTTTATATGCCGGAGGGCTAAGTCCTCCTTTCAGCCCAAAGGCCTGTAATCGGCGTCGTTTTCAAGGATGAACTAGTAGTGTGTCGTGCCGATACCTCGGATCTCTTGTGGCATCATAATAGCCAGAAGATTCGAACTGAATGTTAATCTCTTTTTGTTTTGAAACATTTTTTCTACTTTTGATGCCTATAGATGATAGTGTGTGTGTGTGTTTGGGCAAATAAGAAATATTAACTAATATATATATATATATATATATATTAAGGATTAAATTAATTTCAATCAAATGGAAAGTGATTGATTGTAATATCATATTGAATTAGGTGATAATTGTTCTTTTCTTCTTTAATAATATTTAATAAATAAATAATTTAAAAAAATAAATGAGAATCTATAATCTATGCTTCAAATTCAATATGATTTCCATGCAAAAAGAGGAAACTAAGTATCTAGACTATCCCATACATTAACCACTCACGTCTTTCGTGTTTAAAGGCTTATCTAAAATGTTCTATCTGTAAATTCGAAGAATTGTGCAAAGATAAGTCTTAATCGGTCTTCAAAATCATCTATTTTTAAATCGGCTTAGAATTTATCCAAAGGCTTCAAAAGCATAATAACAAATAAATACCAAAGTAGTGAAACCTTTGATTGGTTAAAAAATCATTTGAAAATTGTCTGAAAGGCGTGTTACTTTGATTTCTCTGGCCATCGACCTTAAAGAATTCTATGACTTTATATTCTCCAACAATGAATAAAGTGAATAAATGCATCTTTCATGATTATAATAGTGATTTGTGATTATTGATTGATTTCAAATGGAATGGGTGTTCAATTCTTCTCTAAATTCTCTAGATAGAATTGAAGTGTTGAGGTGGTGTGGTGATGTGAATGTGCGTGCGGGCTTGTGTCTCGAAGAGGTATTTCTGTCTTGCTGGTCCGGTTGAAGCTGCTACGGGCGCCGTCGTAACGTCGCCGTCACATTCCACGTGGCACCCCCCACCCCAACACCAAAACATCAATCAGCTAACCACGTGCCTTCCGCAATGTTTATTATACTTATTTAGAGCTTGGTAAGGTTTAAATAAAGCTCTTCATTCACTTGGTTAGATATAATCTTTGCCTTGGATTTATATATATATATATATATATATATATATATATATATATATATATATATAAATTAACGAATAAATTTGCCTACTACTTTAATAGATTGATTAAATGGTAAAAATACGAAAATAAATTTGGAACATTTGCTTGTTTAACGTTTGAATTAGATAAAGAGATCAAAGTTAAATGATTATAGTTAAGGTTAAAATTATACTAGTTGAAATATCAAATTAGAAGCTGCAGATTTGGCATGTCTGGTTACCAGTTGGAAACCAATGAATGAATGAATGAATGGAGGATATTTTTGGAAGCATGAGATGCACCAGGATGTCTTTGTGCGTAAATATATAGTCTACGACAAAAAAAAAGCTGCATCGTGTTTATGCAATACGTATTTATGAATAAACTGATAGTGGAATCCTCAAAGATGATTCATTTTTTTTTTTTTTGAATCAAATTAAAAAATTCTAAGGCCTCAAATTCTATATTTCTTGAAAAATATTTAAGAAACTTTTGCAATGACCTTGCGACGCGGTTCACCCCGAAATAGCACCGACAGGAAGTGCATTGCGACCCCCCCAAGACAGTAAAGTCGCGACCCAGGGCGATAACCCGCAAATGTCGGCTGGCGAATGGCCCACTTTGATCACAAGGCCATTTCTTTTAAACAGCTGATGGTTACATTCGCGAGCTAAAATGAAAATTAGGCAGAGAAAAAGTCAATAATTAAAATGTAGAAAAAGTCAATGAAGCCTGTAAATTACGTGCCAGAACATAGACACCCCTCTGGGGCAAGCAAAAGAATCTCGTCGACCTTTCTCCAAATGTCGCTGTAACATTACCACCAGTGCGGTTTGGCACAAGACTCACTCACTGCGGCGTTATAGACTACATAGGTAGTAGTCATAGAGAGGTTTCTTCTTAAACAAGAATCAAATTTCAGTTTCACTTCGTCTCTCATTCCAAGGGTAAGATAAATTGAAAAAAAAACATCTTTCCACTATTTCCTATTAAAATTATTTATTTATTTGAATTACTTGTGTGAAAAAAATGATAATTTCGTTTTGATATATCTTTGCAGGAATTGTCTCTCAAAAAACAGTTTTAATAAAAATAAATCTATCACTTTTTCATTTAAAGTTTTTAATCTTAAAAAAAAGGTATCAGTAAAATTTTAATGTTAAAGAAAAACCTAGAAAGCCTGATAGATGATCAGTCGACTGCGTTCCAACCAGCTCTTTATCGCACTGCTGATTTAAGCCCTTAAGGCGACGTTAATTAAGAGAGGTTTTTGCACACTAGCTTTTAACTTTAACAATTAAGAGTTTTATTTATAAAATTTTAATTAAAATAACAAATGAGAGTCATTTTTTTTATAGTCAACTTTAAAATTTGGATTTGAAATAAAAGAAAAAAAAGGGGAAAAAATGAAGAAATATTACGTGTTTCATTCCGGATACGCCTCAGTCTAACATTTCAATTCAAGAATGGCAATATTCCTTCAAGAGGAAATAATATATTATGTTCCACTCTTCGATTTCGATTGATGTTACTATTAAATTAGACATAAAAAAATTAATATGATGATAGTTAATGAATTAGTTAAGTTATGTTTTAAAATCAAAAATAATTAATAAAAAAAGTAAATTAAAGTAAAAATTTATAAAAGATAAATAAATGAAAAAAAAAATTGGGAAATAAGTAAGTTAGATGTACTCAGTCAAAAGCAAGCACTGCTTACCAACTGAATCAATTAACATCGGTTTTTAATTGTTTAAGGTTGGTTGTTCAATGTAAGAACCGTTAGAAATGCTGCGAGCGAAACTAAATTCAATAGGGGAAAAAATAAAAAACGATAAATTCACCGAGATTGTAAGGCTACTTAAAGAAGGCGGAGCAGACCCTGCTTTTTTAAGTGGATTCCAAAGGGCGAGTCTATTTACATAAGCAAGCTCTGCCCCCTCAGGGGTTCTTATCTTTGTGTAAAAGTCACCTGGTCCGCGAGATTAGGGTAAGACGAGGACTAAAAAGGAACTTAAAAAGACCGCAAAAAAATCTGGACAATATTTTTTTTCACTTTATCTTGAATAAAGAATTTTTTATTTTAAAAAAATCTTATATTTCCTATATTTGTTAGTTATAGATTAATTTGAACTGTTGAAATTGATTCTCAATTTGAAATTTTGAATGAATTTCAAAACAAAAACAAAAAATAGTTGCATACAAAAAAAATCTTATATATATTATATTTTATATTATACATATATAGATTTTAATAAAATTATTTTTAATTTTTTTATAAAAAATTGAAATTAAAAGAGAAATAATAAATTTAAATAATTTTTCAATTATCAACATTAAAATTTTTTTGATTTATAAATAAAAATCACAAAGTTATCAATTTTATTAATTAAATGACAGATTTAATAGGAAAATAAATAAGCCCACCCCTAACGAATGTAGCCCACACAAAAACAACTCCAATGAAGTATTTTTTGTGTACACCCCGATATATAAGGTAGGTGTATGTGTGTGTGTGTGTGGTTCCTTTACCCCCTCTAGTTCTAAACCTCTTTTCCCTGAGACTACTCGCCGCCGCCGCCCTATCCTATGAATATTATCTGGCATGATCGAATAATACCTAAAGAACAGTGGTGTGTGACTTGCACTCGGGGGAGCGTAGCAACCAAGATCTTTTTTGTCCTCTATACCGATTTAATAGCTTTAAACAATTTGTTATAAAAGAAAAAAAATGAATTGGAGATTGAGTTAAGACGAATAAGAAACGACAAAGAGTTCGTTGAGACAGAATATCTTAAACAAAAATGAATTTAATAAGATGTTGGATCTGTATAACGCGTGTGTCGAGACAACTCATTTGAAGTCAATCGTTATCAAATGACTCGTCTCAATTTGTCAAGATAGATCTCTTTATGGGGTAAGCTCCATGTGTGGCGATAAAGGTCCCAAATCGAAACCTATTGTGTTTCCAGGTGTCAAAGGAGCTCGAGGGATGACTACTAAGATTGCCATCGACTTGGCTGTGGAAAAAAGAATTCAACGTAATCATTCAAGATTAGATAGATAAATAAGCATTCTCAACATAATTATTATGTAGAAATGTCAAAATATCGCTGATAAAAATATCACAAAAGTTAACTTATTAATAGAATAGAAACAAGAATTAGAGATAGAAGGATAAAGCTAAGTCAAATAGTAATAATTATTTGTATGATTCCGTGAAGTAAAAGTATATAACAATAGTTAATTGTAAAAGTTGGATGATAAAAATAAATATTTATCTATATAATCAGATATAAAATTTTGACAGTGGTTTTCAGGACAAAAAAAAAATGATACCCGTGTCATCCAAGTGCCAAAACGTGACTGACCTATTAGTAAGCTATTATAAGTCACTTGTTATAAAGAGAAGGGATAAATAGTATAAATAGGTGGTTTCAAAATACGAAAGATGTTTCTAGGTCTAGTTCAATCCCAAATTAAAAATGGTGTAAAGGTGGAGGATCATTTGAGGTGTTAGTCTTTGGTAAGTGTCAGACAAGGAGCAGGTTGGAGAAGGAGACGACGACGGCGCGCCGTCGGGACGCGTTGAGTCATGGCCAAAGAGAACGAGAAGATCGTCGCGGCCGACGCCCCCCGTCTTTTTCTCTCTCACTCTTTCTCCCTCAAAAAAAGATCACTTTCAAAGGAAAAAAAATGCAAAAATAACTGTGGATTCAAAAATGAGAAGAATAAATTTTAAAATTAATTATTATTTTAATTACTTTAGATAAAAACAAGAAAAAAATGAAATTTAAAAATAAACTTCCAATATATTTCAAAGATTATATTAGCTATCCATGTTCGTCGTAGGTGGTATAAAATTTATGTATTTAAAAATAAGTTCAGGAATAGTTTAATTGAAATAAAAGAAAAAAAAATGGCCAAGGCTTTTAAAGAGACAAGTTTACATGTATCCTAGAATTAATAGAATTTATTTCATTAATGAAACAGTAAAGAAATGTAAAAGTTCAGAGAGTGTTTAAAATAAGATTCGTTTCAAATATCAACGAGAGCATTAATCTGGGGTAAAAAGGGCATCAGACAACCGGCAGAGAATCGAGTCACCCTTGAAGAAATGGCCGCCAGATCCCATGGGAACGGAATTGATCTGGGGCGCATTCTGGGATCATACATACAATTGAAGATAAAAAAGCGAAAAAACTCAGGCGAAGAGACCGTGGAGTGTGAAACGGGACAATGATCGCGACAAAATAAAGAGGTAGTTGTGTGTGAGTGTAAGAAAGAGTGAACGAACCCAGGAGCAAGATGGAGAACCAATTAGAGGCGGGATTTGAATTGCGAGGCGCTTCGGCTCATCTGGAAAAGCAAAGTGTATTTAGATAAAAGTCACCGACTTAGGTTGGAAATTTTTTTCCTAAATTCAGGGGCAAGGATGAAAATGTGTTTGATTCTTGAAAAGCATGAAGGTGTGATTGTGTGTGAATATATCGAATCCAAATGTCCCAAAGCCTTGAGAGTGAGAGAATACAGGCGTCCAACTGAATCCTGAACATGAACAATTTCTAAATTAAGGGACCAACAAGAGTAAATATATTAGCTTAATTTTTTTAGTGATGTGTGGATTCTTAGAATTAATTTTTTTTTCTGTCGTTCATTGTAGCGTAGCCAATCAAATGATATAAAGAGTAGCTGAGCTAGTTAGCAAGACGTGAATGTGAGAAGCCGACAATCACATTCCAGAATTAATAAATTTTCTAAAACCATTCTTATAAATATATTTTAAAAATATGTAATTAATAATATGAAAAGGAACAATTTCAAATTGAAATTAAAATCGAAAATTGATTGTGAGACTTACCTGCGACGGTGAGGATGCTGGAAGCGACTAGGATCAAAGTTGGGAGAGGGCTTGCAGGCATTCTGTAAAAATGTCTGTCTGATGTAGCCCCGCCCGTTTCCAAACGTCTTCTTCCTGTAAAACAATAAACACTTTAGGAACTTAACTAATCATAAAAATAGATTGATTAAATTAAATATATAAATTGGAAACTTGAATCTTATCAATTGAAATTAAAATAATACAGTACCACCTCCAAGAGATTGATTATTGACAATAACTTTTGAATCTTTTCCAAAAGTAGTATTAAATAAATTTAGATAGTCCCGATTGAAAAGTTGGTTCAATTAACGTTGCAATTAGGATTAATAATTTTTTCTAGGAAGGGAAGTAAGGACATAGCCCCCCTCCCTTGTCAAAATGACCGTTCTATGAACCTCCGCGAAAGTCACGCGTGGGAAATCCTCCAACACTTCAACAAAGCTTTTAATAATGAAACGAACATTTTTCATCAACAACAAAAGTGGAGATTAAATACCGTTATTCTTGGGATCTTTTTCGCGAATTAGTACTTGAATTAAATTAAATTATTAAAGAACTAATCCTTTGTAGTATGTTTCATTGAATAGTAGTAGTTCCATCATGGAGTGACACAGCCCTGCCCTTAAAAAAGGAGCCCATTTTGATTCGAGACGCGTTTGCTCACGGCAGAATATCAACCCTCCTCAAAACTCACTTTTTATTTTATTTTCCATTTATTTCTCTTCCGGTGAAATAAATTTAAAACATAACTTTCCATAAAATTTGACTTTTTGAATACAAAAAGTATATAGAAATAAAATCAACTGGAATGGTTTTAAGCAATGTTATTATTTGTAAATACAAGTATATATATTTATTGTCAAATCACGAATTAAGGACAGTGGATTTTCCAAATAGAGAGGCTCGAAGATCAAAAAGAATCCGACCTATTCATCCAAAATGAAAAGAAAATTGAAATGAGTCAACAATTTTTTTTTTCCATTACTTAAATCTTTTGCTTTATTTTTATAAATATACTATCAAAATAATTGAAAAAAGCGATAAGTCAGCAAAAACCGGTGAAATAAATAGAAGAGGTAAAATAAAAATTAAGGTAATTAAAATATTCGAGATAGATAGGTAAATTCTTTGGGAAACGGCCTTGATTTGTTGGAAATCAATGATCTTCCACGTTAAAAGGAATTTATTGGATCTTAGCATGAGTAAATATCCTCCCTTTATTAACCCATTCCTGTTAAAAAAATTTCAAGTACGAAAGAAAATAACGAAGTGATGTTAATTTAAATAAAAATTAATTTTTTTATTTTAAGTTAGAATAAATATTCAAATATTTAATAAAAATGTATAAATTTAATAATAATTTCCTTGTTTATAATGAAGAAAAAGAATATGTTGTTATGAAATATTATTAAAAAAGAAAGAAATATACATATATAATAAATAAATAAAAAAAGAAATAAATCTAAAAGCACTTTTTATATATCTAGTGTTGTTTATCTAATAGTAATTTAAGGGTTTGAACCTCAAAAGGAGAATGAGCAAAATAATTCTAATGACCGGGCACAGCGGGGCTCAAGGGGCGCGTGACCCGTAGGCGCCAAGGTGACGGTACCACGACAGGTGTGTAGCGGACCCGAGAGCGCTCCATCCAGTTTGCAATGTGGGTGGGGAGAATAAAAAATAAAATCTTTTGCTGATGAATAAAGGTGTTCCGAGATAAAAATTAATCTAATAATTTCATTAAAATTCACACTTGGATTAAGAATAAGGGACCAATTTCGTTATTTTAATGAAATAAATTAGAAAAAATTTAGGTATATTTTATAATATCAAATATTTATTTAATTTATTTTATAAAAATAAATTAACTAACTATTAATTTATTTTTTTCATATAAAATGCTAAAATGTAAAAATTATTATTTAACTAATTAAAACATAACGCAATTATTTCAAAAAGAAATAATAAAAACAAGATATTAAAATGGTTACCTAATTTACAACCAATTTAGGTATAGAATTAAAATAATCTACTTTAAAAATTAGGGAAAAAAATCTACATTAATTAAAAAACCTTAATTAATCAAACAATGTGAATGAAAGCGAGAAAAGATAATAGATAAAATAGACCGAAACGAACATAAATATAAATAAGCGAGAGAGAGAAAGAGAATTAGTTCAACAGTTATTCAAGATAAATATTAAAAAAATCACAAAAATTTGAATTCTATTTTTTGTTATTGATTTATTTTTTTTAGATTTATAAAATCATTTTTTAAACACCCTTTTGAGGAGAGTGAAATAATATAGAAGTATGCTTTGGGGTTTAGTTCATAGGAGATAATTATTTGTTTTCGTATACTTGTGGACCGCACGCGACTACCTATCTTTTAGGGAAAAAAAGAATGAAAAAAGTACAAGAAAAAAAAATAAAGATTTAGAATCTAACCTATATTTATATATATTTTTAAAATATATTCATAAAATTTCATAAATTAAACAATTATAGATATAATAAATAGATTTAAAAAAAAATATATATATTTAATGAAATTTAAAGAAATTTATTTTAATAGATAAATTTTATTTATAATTATTATTTAGTATCTTTTGAAAAAAATCTGGAGTGTCTCCACTCGACTATCTCGCAAATTTGAATTGGATTAATTAACATATATTATATTTATATTAAATTTAATTATTTATGAATTATAAATTATAAAATTAATAAATAATATTTATTAAACCAGCGCGTGTTTGGCTCTTTGTTTTGATAGCACCACGTCACGTACTGAACAGTAAAATAACTAAATGGCTAGTAAAGAAACTAAACGCTTAATAAAATTAGCTGGAGTGTCTCCACTCGACTATCTCGCAATTTGAATTGGATTAAATAAGATAATATATTATATTTAAATTAAATTTAATTAATTTTAAATTATAAATTAAAATTAATAGATAATATTTATTAAACCAGCGCATACATATTTGGCTCTTTGTTGACACCACGTCACGTGTTGGCGCGTGAGATTTGCAGTGTTAAAAAATTAATTCTGGTACTTTCAGCGATTCAATCAAGTTGAAATTCTATCTATAGCAGTTTTATACAATTTTTAATCATGTAAAAAACTATCAGATAGATATCTTTATTTTTACTTTCAGTTTAGAGGTAGGAAATTACCCTCTTCCGAATGAGCTACATTTCTCAAAATTTGATAGAAAACTATGAATTTTGAATAATACCCGTGTACCAAATTTCATTATTCTAGCTCAAACAGTTTTTGCGTAATCTTGTCTAATGGCGAGATAGTAAAAAAAAAAACATGGATGGTAACAAGAAAAAGAAGAAGCCTTGCACGTGGGTGTATTTAACTAAAAAAATTAATCCTTATTGGATGGCAACAAAATGAGAGGATTATTGTATCTGCTTAAACCAGAGACCATGTCTAAATGAATATTATCCTGTTGATCGAGTAAAGAGAAAAAGAGGGAGCCGCCTAATTGCAGGGCAAATCTTGTCTCGAAACCTTCATTTGTTTCTTCGTGGTCGAGTGAGAGAGGGGGTCTTCGACCTTTCGAAAGCGACTTATTTTGAACGTTAATGAAATTAACTCAACTTTATCTAGATGAAACATTTACATATACATAATCAATAATTAATCTTACCTAGATAAAATTAATTTCAAATAATTTATTTAAAAAAAAAAAATAAAATAAACAAAATAGTGCTACGGAGTTTGGACAAAAAGATAAAATAAAAGGGGAATATCCACTTCCTCTAAGTTTCTCGGAAAAGTGGGATACCCAAAGAATAATAATTTGCTGATATGACCAGATTCCTGCAGCGATGAATTAACTGTTAACTCTTTTATCTAATCATTAATCATACTAGCAGTGGATGCCATTTTTCTTTCGAAGCGATAAAAGAAGGTGAGAAAAGAGAAATAGAATGAAAAGAGTTTTCTTTTTTTGTAGATGTATGTTTGATTCATCATATATATGTATATATATTTTCTATAGAATAATGTTATCACAGGTAATAAATATATTTTTATTCGAATTAAATGGAGACCTTTTAGGGTCGTCTCCCAATTCCCAGTAGCAGGTCTCGTTCCGGCCAACTGCCGAAGAGCAGCAGTTTTCCAGGCATGCGTGAGTGCGTACATCTATCTGTGTCTGGATGGGTTCATAATGCACAGGCATACGTATACATACTACATTCATACACACAATCTTTCTCTCCCTCTCCATATTTATTATCATTTGCTTTTCAATTTATTGAGAAGTTGTGTTGTTTTTATTTTATTTTTTCATTTTAAATCATTGTGAAACAATAGGAATAGTAAAAATGAATATATGGTGTAACACCGGACATAAAAAAATATAAAACAATAGACTACGGCTTTTTTCCGCTAATAAATTGTCTTTTAATTAAATTATAAATTTATAAATCTACTCTATATAAGGATGATAAGAAATTATCAATGATGTTCTTTAACCGTAACCTAATTAAGAAAAAAAAATATAATAATAATAATAATAATATTAAAACAGAAGGTAGGTATAGATCCATAAACCTAATTCATTTAGGTATTTAAAAATTTTATCATCAAAGATCAAATTTTTTAAATATGAATATATTTAATTAAATAAGAAATTAATGAAGACACTTCTGAGTTTCAGAGTTTTCTTATTTTTTTATTTAACTATTATTTTTTTTATTGATTTTTATAATTTTATAATTGGTAGTATACTTTTTTGGGAAGATGGAACAAATTCCTAGGCTCATAAATCTAAGTGTATTTACTGAGAATGTTATATAGAGTATCAAGATAACTTATCTTTTTTACAATTGATGTGTTTTATTTAATGAAATTTCGAATAATCTTTGACACATTCTTTTTCAATTTTAGTAAAAAAAACAAACAAAAACAAAAAAAGAATCTCTTTACCTGTAAGGCCTATAAAAATACCTTAAATTACTACACAATTCAGCATATAATTTATTAGGTAGTTAGTGTGACATTTTTATTAATAAATGAGGTGAAGGGAATGGAAATTTAAAAAATGGAGTATGCGGCAAATCAAATGGTTGTCAGAAAAGAATGCGTTTCCTCGCTAAAAATCATTTTCATCACTTAAGATTGGCAATGTGATAAGGACAACGATGTTTACAATTTTCAAGTTCTGGGGATGCCAGACATTGAACCAACAACCACGTTGGTTGGGAGTGGAAGACAAGTTGAATGCAGAATGTACTAAGCAGCCGGCCAGCTACGTCACGGATAATAATTCTGCGTGAAGAGCTTTCCGTGCCGCACCAGTTCCGAGTTCCGACATGGAGGGAAACAAGGAAGGAAAAAAAAACCATATGGACGTCAGGATTCAAGTCAATAAATTAAAAACTCAAGCATCATGCCTTTATAAAATCGATAAGATAAATTTAATAAAATTAAATTGAAAACAGACATTAAAGAAAGACCTATTAATAAATAAATAAATAAAATAATACGAGAATAATAATTATGATTCAAACTTTCTCTTCATTTTTTCGACTATTGGAAGGAATTTATACCAAGTGTGTCTGCTCTCAAAATGATGACACCGATGAACTTTACCGTCTAACGAATTTTTAATTGCTTTTGCAATTAACTGGTTGGAGAAGAGATGAAATTAAGTTACTCTATTACAATGACTTCATGCGTATTTTATTTCACAATTATGAAAGCATATATTAATATAATTATAAAAATATCTAAAGAATTCAATTATATAAAGAAATGAATATTTTATAAAAAAAAAAAAAAATCAAAATATATTTTACTCTGATGATTGATTATAATTGAAATAAAATCATAAATATTTAAATATTCCACTAAAATTTGTTAAAATTATTTATTTATTATTCATTAAAATATACATTTGGAGAAAAACAAAAAGAAACTTTACATTAAAAAAAAAACAATATTCATAATTTTTAATGTAATTGTTTTAATATGAATATTTATGGAGTATAATATATACATAATTCCATAAATTTTAAAGGAATTAGTCTTTTTAAAATTTTAAAAATATAACTAAAATGGTTAACGAACTTAATATTATCAAGAAGAAGGTATAAATAAAGAAAATTCCGATAATTATATAAAAATATAAATTAGTTGACATAAGATAATCAAACAAGTGTTAAAATTTAATTTACAATAAGAAAAAAAAATTGTCAAATGACAAGATTTTTACAAAATTGATATAAAAAAAGGTAAAAAATAGTTTTGTTTTTTTTTTTAAATACAAACTTGCACATTAAAAAAAGGTAAGAATTAGTTTGTTTATTTTTGAAAATAAAACTTGCTTCATATTCACTGATAAGCTTACAATTAGGAATATTTGTTTAGAATTTAGAAGAACAGATCTAATTAATAACTATGTATACATTTTTAATAAGTTATACAACTGCATTTATCTCAAGTAATTTTATAGGTTAGAATATATATTACTTTATTCTTTCTGGTACAATCGAATGATTAAAAATTATCATATTTTTAATATATAGATAATTACTAATTGATGTGAAATTAATTATGATGATGATCCTCTGGTTATGATTTGGCTAAATTGAAAGATGTACTATTTATCGAGCATCTTCTTTATCGTTATGATCAAACAACTTTCACATTTTGATATCGTCAGGGAAATTTCTCTTTATATAAAAGAAGTTTCTATTGTGCGTTGTGAACGCGTAAAAAGCTGGGCACGTAAGTTAGATAAGATAGGGAGAGGAGGTTTCGGTTCGACTCTCCTCGGAAGAGCTATTGAAATTAAAATAATCATTTTTGCAATATTCATATATATATATATATATATATTATATATATATCAATTTAAAATTACTCTCGAGTTTGGGATTTATAACTATTATAAATTGATTATTATATCAACAAAGAAATTATTATATAAATGTGAAAAGAATAAATAGAAAATATTAGATATTAAAAGAAAAAAAATTACTTTTAATGGTGTTACGCTTATTTGGTTTAATCGGAATTTTTTTTTAATAATTTTCAAATCCTTCTAAATAAAATGTTTTATACTAGTATCTGGGCCGTTTTTGTTAATATGTTTTAAAAGTTCCTGATAATAGATTTTTTTTTTATATTGAGATTATATATAGAATGAATTTAACAAAATAACTGTAAATACAATAAAAATAAGAAAATAACTGATAGAAGTTTTATTAAATTAATGAGAAAACTAAATATATGGAAAGAATATAATATGCATATACATTTTTATAGAAACAGAAATATTATACAGCACCTCGAGGGCAAGGAGGTTAAGCCCTATGTCTAGACTCGAAGTCCACGGGCTATATAGGTAAGTTATAGAATATGAAATAAAGGATATAACTCATACTTACTCAAATTAAATTAATAGAATGGTCAAATAAAATTAAAAAAAACAAACTAAAATTATTTGTATTTAGTTTTATATTTATTTCTTAGAATAGAAGTGTGAGACAAGATTTTGGTATGTTGTCTGATAAGTAAATCAAAGGTTAGGTTAGTTTTTTTCTAATAATAAAAAATAAAGAATTTCAATTTTTGTGTTGGTAATAATTTCAAATAGGTGTTCTCAAAATAGTTATAATCACTCATCAAAGGGAACATTTCTATTCAAATTAATAGATAAACCTATTCATTAGAATCCAAACAAAGAGAATATAAAGGACCAATATTAATAAAATTTTATGGGATAAAATTTAGAATAATATTACAATATGTATATATATATAATGTAAGAGATGAGGAGGTAGAAAGAATTAGATTTAATTTTTAAATAGGAATGTCAGATTGCTATGAAATTATATATTATTAAATTTATGAATTTAAAAAATTAAGAAAAGATTATAGAATGTTAGTAATAATTGATTTTGATTAAAATTGTTAATAAATAAATAATACATGATGAAATATTAAATAAAAAAAAATAAATAAATAGAATAAATATATTTGGAGAAGAGGATGAGAGGAAAATGGGAATTTTGGTATATCGCCTTAAGGTTCAAATATAAGCCCGGGATTTAATATATGAACTGTTCAGATGTTTTGATAAATTAATTATTTGAACTTTGAGAAAATCCCGTTGTCTATTGGTACTTTTTCTGCTTTTAATATTTGTATAATTATTTAGAATTATTTAGGGTTATTTTTTTTTATTAAAATCTCTTAAATAAATACATTAACCTTCTTAGAGAAGGAGGAGGGGCTCAAGCTTCCTGTGCCATCTTCCTTCCCTATGAATTCAATGAAATAATCGTTAATCATTAATCTAGTGTACAATTTATGATTTATTATAAAAAAAGAAAAAATTGATCAATTAATTAAAAATAATAACCAAGTTCGGATGGTAAATGAAAGAAAACTTAATCGTGACTTATGAAAGAGTGAATATTATTAAATTCTATACAATCAATAGTTTGAGGACTAGGATATATAGTTTTGTTATAAGGGCCTAGAATTCAATGGATTGTTATTCGAATATTTGTTTATTAGTTTTCAGTGCAGCCGGAAAACGACATCAGCCAGAAAACAAGGTATACATGTAAGTCTTGGGATCCACGAAGGTCATAAGACTCTCAGCGTTAAATTGTAACAATTCACGTGAGAAAAACTTCCACGCAGCTAATCCCAGATCTAATTTCTTTGTATATCCACAAGAGACCAAAGAAAATAGTCAAGATATTTCTCTTTGCAACCACCCCAAGAATAATTTTCATGTGGAGGAGGGTTTAGATTACTTCATTTATCCAGGCCCTGGTAAGTGTGATTAATCACACGAAGGGGAGATGCCTGATAAGAGAGACAACCATTCCGATTATCTCTTGCTGTGATTCATGCCATCTCTCCTCGTGTTATACAAAAAAGAGAATTTTTTTTTTTTTTTTTTGTAATTAAAAAAATAAATTCTTTAATAACTTTTATGAAATTATTATTGTTTTCCAAAAAAAAAAAACTTATCATATTTAAAAATATAAATATTAACCATTTCCAGAACTTTTTTTTATTATCTTTATCAAACATTATCCCGCTATGCGATAATTCTATAAGCTTATCAATTAAAATTATTACCAGCAGAAATAAATGTTAACATGTTTTATAAGTAGTATATATAATTGTAGTATATAATTTTGTAGATATATATAATATTGAATGTCAAAAGACTTTTCAATGTTACTAATTGAACAAGTTTCATTTTCAAATGCTCATCGCTTGATAACGAGTTGTTGTTTATTATTTCTATTCATTTGGCTTATATAATTGTAAAATCGATTGAAAAATAAGTGTTATCAGTTGGTAGACGTTATCAATCGGTATTCGACATGGATGATATTCGAGTACTGACTGTCGAGCAGGCACACCATCCACTCTCACTGGACGAAACCACACGCGCACTTGTCGGCCGGCTGGTGGCTAGTCGCATTCCTCTCTTAACTGGATCATTGGAAACTTAGAGTAATTACACCGGGTCTATTTAATTATAGGTAATTTAGCCAAACTATTTCCAACGGCCTAGTCTCCGACAACACATATTTACTGCGGGTTATTTTGACCTGAGCGCTATACGATTTAACAGACGCACCTGAACTTGACCCTTTTTTGTGAAACATATTGAACGAGTTCATGAATCATTGGTTAAATAAATTGGAACATAAAAAGGCCGTCTTGTATTGTCAGATAATTGTAGAAAGACCATTAATAACCACCTGCATTCCAACACATGCAAATTAATAGAAGGAAAATAATTAAAATTCTTTCAATCAAATTAATATCGAAAGAAAAAAAAAACTTCATCGTGCAGCAATAGAAATATTTTTTTTTAAATTCATTCAAAATATTAGATATTCCGAAAATGTCCCAAACAATTAAATCATATTTCAATTTTTTTTTCTTTTTTTTTTTTAATTTTAACTAATCTTATATAATGGAATGAATGTCGTCAAGAAAAAAAGATAATGATTTATAATTAGTACAGTATTTTAAATATTTTAACAAATAATATCAATTAAAATATTTAAAAGAATATAATATACTTATTTATCCTTATAATTAATATGTTAAAATATTTAAATAAAAAGATTCTTATAAGAATATATTCAATAAAAACATTAATATAATATTTTTCTTAGTAATTTACAAATTTTTAACTCAAAGAAGTACTCTGTCTTATTTTGTATATAATTAGGTAGTATAAAATTTTTTACTTTGAATTATTTTACTTTCATTTATATATTCTATGTTTATTTTATCTATGAATCTATTTAAGTATAATTTATACTAATGAAGTTTATAAACTAAATTGATTATTAATTAATAGTTTTTCAAGAGAGCTAAATCCCAAGTGATTGTTTGATATAAATTATGCATTGATTATTATTCTTTTAATCTATGATAATCCAAAATAAATAATTAAATTTACAAATTAATATTTAGACAGATGATGTGTGTATTTATTTGTTTTTAATTAATAGGATATTGTAGAAATTGGTAATAATTATAATAAAAAAAAAAAATAAGAAAATAAAATAAATAGACTAACAAGTCTTAAATAATACAATTATAAAAATACAATATTTCAGATGAATGTCGTGACCGAGCGAAGGTCTTTGAATATTCATTTGGGAATCGACCGAATTCCTTATTCATATTTCACTAAAAAAGAACGTAATCTTCAAGTATGCGGTAGCAATATTTTATATAATAAAGTCAATGAATTCGACGAAGACTTGGTATTATCTTTAAGATAAATTGGAATCAATCAATAATTACATTATTATTTTTTTTTTAATTTTTTATCATAACTCTTATTTGATTGACTTATCTAAATATTTTTTTTTTAATAAAAATACATTTTTTTTGTTCGAATTTTCTTAATAAATAATTTTTAGAAATTTAATTAAATCAATTACAAATATAAATATGTAATAAAAGTTATATGCATCAAAAAAAAAAAATTAAATTGCGTGATTAATGTATTCAAATTAAAAAATTAATGATAGAAAAGCCATTTTTGACATCATACATAATTGTTTAATAAAAAAAAGAAGAAAAAAAAAACGAAAGAAAAGTTAAAACCTCTTTAAAGGTTTTTTTTGATTTTGTTCAGGGTTGGTATTTAGACAAATGATTAGAAGCCAATAGGAGACAACGATCTGGGTTCCGAGCTTACAAGCAAACCCTATTAAGAAAACAATAGTTAGAAAATTTGATCACTCCTTGAGTTTTTTATTATTTTTTTTTTCGTAATGAATCTTCGTATATTTTTATTCCGTGTAAAGATTAGAATTTGAATTTCTTTAGGATTTAATTAAAAATTAGTGAAAATAAAATAAAAAATTAAGGTATAACAAAGTATTATTTATGAATTCTGAGTTGTACATATATGTATATTGAGTAAGAATTTTTGGTTCCTGGAATGTTGAAAATTTCATTTTTTTCTACCTTGGGGTAACTGTTTGTTTCATACGTGTAATAGATAGGATGCCTTGTGGATTGCAGGCTGGGGACCTGGTTTCTGGCCTATATTACATCCGGTGTAAGCCCATATGTCGCAATAATGCAAACCGGTGGAATCACTCTTTCAATCAACTGAAGCCGGTATCTTAGAAAAGACAAAACTTTTCATTTATCGATAAGTATTATCATCAAATAAAAAGTCAATAGGTGTTTATTGTACTATTATATTGTGAACAATTGATTAAAATTAATATTATTTTTTAAAAAAAGGATAAGGATAAAAATATAATTTATTATTTATTTTTTAATTAGTTACGAACAAATAATAAATATTCTTATATATATATATATATATATATTATTCATTTAATTTCTAGTCAGACTAAACAAAAATGTTAAAAATATACTTGTAAAACTTAAAATAGATATTAGTAAAAACTTGAAAATGACTCGATATTATTTTTTATAAATAAATAAATAAATAATAAAAGTATTAGAATAATTAAAATATTTATTTTGATGTATATATTATGTTAATAATATTTTTTTTATATATTTTAAAATTAAGATATATTCATATAGAAAAGAAAAATGTAAATTTTAAAATCATTATTTTATAATAAGAACTATTTTATGTAGTTAAGTTAATTAAGAGTAATGTTTATTTATTTTCAGTTTTTTTTTTAATGGTAAAAGATGAAAAAAAAACAATCGTTCAAGCTATTTATTTCTTATTTTTCTGTTAGTTTTTTCATTATTTCTATTTATAATCTATTAACTCAGCATTTGAATGAGTATATATTGTATAATAAATAATGAAATTTAGTCATACACCAGGTAGTTTATCAAAATAGTAATAGAGATAACCACTATTTACTTTAAGTTAAGAGAATAAGCGATAGGTAGTTTTATCAGAGGAAATTATGAAATGAAATAGTGAATTGTACGTTTTCTCTCGCTCGGAACAAATGCCCCAAGGCATTTAGAAAATGAGTGGGAGCGGAGGGAAAATATAGACAGCAGCTGCTTAAGGGCTCGAAAAATGTTGACTGGAATCACAAATAAAACCCGAAATTGGCAAACTCCTATTGAATAATTAAATAATAGATTTGTCTATAGAAATTGGGGGGATATTGGGAAAATGATAAATAAATACTATTTTTATTCTAATAAAACGGATTGGGGGATGATTATAGTTACTAAATTAGCGAGAAACAAATAATTTGGAAAAAAATTTTAAAATATATCTAATATAAAATAATTAGATAAAAAACAAATAATCACAAAATAATTAATCTATTTAAAAAAAACTTTGTTTTTTTTCTAAAATTATATTTAAACAAATTACTTATGAAGATAAAGTTATATATTGTAGTAAAACAAATTTCTTGTATTTTTACGGGGAAACTGTGATTTTAATATTATTTAAACATGAAATAATGTGTATTTTCAAAAAACATTGGTTATTTGAATAATATAAATAAAAAAAAAATACTATATCACTGTGAGACTAATCCAAAACGTAATCTCGTAAGTTTTTTTTCTTTTAAATTCAAACTCATTCATCTATCAAATTCAAAGTTCATTTTTTTTTAATTTAATTTTTTATTAAGAAATATGGATTAAAGGGATTAATAAATTATAGACATGAATCTTTCACTATTATTTTTTTTTTATATAAATAACTTTAATAAAATGAATATTTTAACGGGAAATTCACATTGGAGATTTAAATGTAACAAAATGTCATTTAAAAAAATATAATAAAAATTAGAAAATTTTAATGTTTATCATATAAAAAATGAATAATAAATATATATGGCGTTTTGATATTTTAAATGTTTTTTGAATAATTGGAGAATTATATACATTTTTTTCTTTTTTTTTTGAAATAAAATAATTAAATTTTTCTAATTTTTTTCTAATTGGTTTGTTTCTATGGTGAGTTTGTGATGAAGATTAGTATAGGTAGTATAGGGTACGAGTCACCTGTAATTGGTTGTTGGGTTCGGGAAGGCTGGAATTTTGGGTATCAGAATGGCACCGAATTGAGAGTTGTCAAATCAAGTCAGCTGTCAAAATGGAGTGGGGAAGATGGATTTAAGAGTTGGGAGGTCTTGGAATGAGAATCGACTGGTCGGCATTAGCATGCTTTCCGTGTTAATAACCTTGCTCCGCCACACTCGGCTAGGCAGTGGCAACTGGAAACTATTTCCTGCAAGGCAACATCGAATCTGACCCAGATACCTGTCTCCCTAAGAAAAGTAGCGAATGTCATCTTGTTGACGTTGACGTTACCTGAGAAACGGGCTAGGAACTTGTGAAACCTCGATGAGGTGAATAAACATTTGAATGTCCGAAGAAGCCTAAAGGCGACCACTAATAAGAAGAGGTAGGTACTTTGTTGTGCCCAAAATGGGCAGGCTAGGTCCGTCATTTTGGACGTCACACACACTGGGTTACACACAGGCGATGATGACGGGAACACGAAGACAATTGGGGGCACTGGCGCGGGGGCCGGCGCGACGGGCTCATGGCTCGCCGGCGGCGTTGGACGAGGGACCACTGACAACGAACAGGACACTGAGGTCCCAGAGTACACGAGTCACAGACGGACACGATGTCTACTCGTTCAATGCCCAAGTACATCTGCTCTTGGCGTCCGCTTGCCGCACACTGTTCAGGTGATCGCATACTGAAGTGTGAGCCGAACGATGCCGAGTTTAACCGAGCTCACCCGAACTTTCAACACTCTCCACACACTCATAGCAAGAGTGAGAGAGAGGTTAACTATAGTTTTCTAGACCTCCCATTTCCGGAAATCGCGCACGCATCCATAAACGCCAACCTCTATTAGGATATGTCGAGAAATGAATTTCCAATAAGTGATTAGAGCCAAGAGATCAGAGAAGAGTTGGGAAAATCGAAAATCCATCTCGTCATTGAACTCTTGATAATATACACCAAGACTACTCATACATATCCGGAAATAACAAACACCGGAAATAAAAAAAAAAGAATGGACATAAATGCGAATTATTCCCAGGTGGTCTTCCAAGTCCAAAGAAAGCAGCAACTGATTAATGGAATTCGGTTGACCTTACCTCCACCATAGTTTATTTTATTTCTTAAGATAAATGTATTAAATGTATATAATTTATATATATATATATATATATATATATATTTATCTATTAATATCTATATATTAATATCTAAATCGATGTATACATTTCATATATATTTCAAGTTTTAAGTTGGAAATATTTTTCCCGTTTCACCTTCTATCTAGGGATTTTTCTCAAGAGGAATTTGTGTACCTTCCAAAAGCAGTTTTCAAAGGACATTGCCTTCATGTGTGGGTGGTGAAAATTAAAACTTAAATAATCAATCTGTAAACAAATTAAGACAATGCCAATTTTTCTCGTGTTTCATTGTCTAAACGTCACATTTTCAATTCATTTGGATCTTTAAAGTTACGACATTCCTTTTTTTACAAATATCTATGCATTATTTATATGATAATAAATTATAAAACAAATTGAAATTAAATTTTAAAATAACAATGCGTTTATTTTATACAAATTTCAAATAAATAAATTTTTAAGAGTAAATAATTGACAATCATGACTATATTTAAAATGCTCCCGACTAGTATGCAACCATTTTTTCTTGTCATATAAGAAATTAGGGTTGTATAACAATCAGGCAGGTTATTCTCCTTGGGTTGGATTTACTTTTGAACACTGTTTCTTTCTATTATTATTTTAAATAAATATTTTAATCTTTTAAAAAGATCACCTTCAGTTTATTGCTTTGGGGAAGACGATTTGATGTCTCCATAAACTGGCTTATAAAAAATTTCTACCCTCAATTGTAGGGATATAATTGTATTGCTTATTATTTATTCATTTTAAGAACTTTTACTTTTTACCATTTAAAATAAATATAAATTTGTATAGGAGGATAAAAAAATCAATCGTAAAATTATTTTTAGTTGAATTAAATACCTTGTCAAAGGCCAATATCCTTGAAATTTTCAAACTAAATATCTACTTAAGAATATTAATGTTTTTACATTCATATAGACACGTCATCAACGCAAAGAAGCGACTGAGTACTACATTCATTACTACTCTCTTACAGATTAAAGAATAAATAATGTATAAAATAAACTATTTATCTAGTTAAAAAAATTGAGTTTTTTTTTATCAATTTACTTTTTCAAAATATTTTTAAAATATACCTATTGATTTCAATCCATCTTATTATTTATGTGAATTGAGTATTTATAAAGGTATAATTATTAAATAAATAATACTTTTTTTTAAATTATTCTTGGAGGTTTGAACAGTTATCTGCATTTTAGATTTATTGAATTAAGTTATTAATATTATCAATAATAATATTAATATTAAAAGTATTATTAAAAATACATTTTACTTTTTTACAATTTAATTTCATGAATTTCATTCTATAAATATATTTTTTTTAAATTTTAAAAAATTCATTCCTCTGATTATTATTATTATTATTTGGACATTGAGGCACCTCAGCTACAAAGACAATTTGTGGCTTAAAGAAATCATCCATCGGACAAGTTAAAAATTTAATCTATCTCCAAGCAATCCCTGCAGGGGGAATTTCGTCTTCTTCGCCGGGGCACATCCAGGCAAACAGTAATTTACTGAATCCTGACCGATTCCATTGTGTCAGACTCCACGCTCCCCGGGTAGATCACTTGGAAAGAATGAATTTTCCTTTTATACCAAAAAACAATCTATTCAATCAATCACCCAATCAACAAATACAATGTATAATAAATAAGTAATAAATAAATGAATATTTGAATAAATAATAAAAAAGAAAAAATATCACCGTTCAAAAGGGGACTGTAAAGGGGTCCCCATTGAACATGACTATAATAATAAAAATAACACAATAAACTAGGCAGAAAATAATAATAACAAAAACAACAATTCATATCTACAAATAAATAAATAAATAATAAATAAATAGCAATAAATAAATGATAATAATAATAAATTCCTCTGTTTAGAATAGAAATTTTGTTAAAAATAATTTCCACGAGATCGCCAAATCATTTTCTATCTTTAAAAATGTGAAAAAACTTCTTAAAACAAATTTCTTAAACAGACCGTAACCAATGAACATTCAATATAGTCATATATATATCTTAATACAGAGAAAATGATTATTAATTCATTTTTTTCAAAATTATTTATTATTCCATAATTAAGAAATTTAAATTTTATATAATCTAAAAAGTATAATTAATTATTTCTCTCTAATATAAAAGTAAAATTATTCAATAGTTATAGATTATGATCCGAAGAAATTAATATAATCCATTGTTTTTTTTCTTCTGGTTGAAAAATAAAAATGAAGAGATAAATAATTATGAACTATTGGACCTTTGAAAAAAAAATCATACATTGTATTACAAATAATGTTTTTTTCCTAAACTTTTTTTTATCAGTGCATAAAAATTAATTGTTTTTTAAATCTTGATTAATAATTAATTAAATGTTTGATGAAGTACCATATAGCCTATCTTTAATTCTTTATAAATATAATATAATATAATATAATTAAAATATAATTATTATATGAAAAATAATATATAAAAATAAATAAATATTATGAAATCATCATAGTTAGGAAAACATAATTTGTTAATGAAATTTACATTTTATATCTTGTTTCCTGTGGATGGGTATGCTTTACAAACTTCTTGTCTACACATATTAATGTTACGATATATCTATATCTATAGATCTATACTATTAAAATTATCTTGAATTATGATGAACGAAACGTAGTATCAATGAACTTTTAAAAAGTAATGAATACAAAAGTAATAAATTTATAAGAATGAAATTATTTTCATCAGATTTTATTAAAATATAATTTGGAAGTTAAATTCCTAGATTTTAGTGCTACTAAGAATAAGTAGTTATTGATATGAGTGAGTAAAAGAATTAATAATAAAAATGGCATTCTCCTGGAACAATGAAACCAGTGGATTTCTGAGTGAGCAGGAGCCCATGGAATCCTTGTTAATGAATGAATGGCCAATGAATGGAATACGACGGCGGCTTGGGCGTCATAACCGCCGGAAGCGGCGACGACGTGGCCCTTGGCATCGCCCCCCCCCCCCCCCAAGTCCCACCTGCCCCCCTAAGGAAAAAGTCATAATTGCATCCCAACACGCGTAACTCGCTTTAGACTGAATTTCATTCTTCATGGGAACAAATCAAAAGTACAAATAAGATAGACTCTTGGATTCGGTAACGATTAGGGTTTAAAATAATCGGGAGGGAAGTCAATCACTCAAATGTCATTCCTATAGACAAAACATCTTTGTTTTTCTAATAGGAGTCGGGAAATTGTTATAACCAACAAAGTCAATTGTTCGGGAATCATTGAATTATAAAAAATAACAGAACAACTAAAGAATATTGTAAAGAGAAGTTTATAATGAACCTAATATCTTCCTCAGTGGATAACTTTCTTCTAATTAATATAATAACCATCACTGAATTTAATGTGATCTTGGAAGGAAATAGGAAAAATGAAAAATCATATAAATTTAAATAGATTTTCAAAAAAAACAAACTATTTTTGATTTTGTTATTTGTGGGGGGAATGATAAATATATTTCGTAATTTTATTCCAAAATAATGTTAAAACAAATATTTTTAATTTTATTTCGAAATTTAATAAAAAATTTTAGAAATAAAAATATATTAATACAATAACCATCAAAATAGAATAGCAAGAGAAAAATCTAGATATAGATGACGTCATATAAATTTACTATTTTAAATTAAGAAAATACTAATAAAGCTGAAACCAATATAGATTGATTTTTCTTTATAAATATTATCTATGGTTGTGAATTTTAAAAAAATTCTTCGAGTGGTTTAATATCTCAAAAATATATATACAAATATCTAAATATATATATAAATATTTATTATTTCATTATGTTAGTAATATCCATTTATTTGGAATACCCAATGTCCGATAAATTCATTTCAATTTTTTATATAAATGGTTAATACTTGATTACTATTTCTAGTGTGATTATTATCCATTCTGAATTTTTATATTTTTTTCCGCTTGAATATAAGATGAATTGAAATAAAAATAAAATTGGATAGGTTTTTATTATCCAATTCGAATGTTCCTCTTTCTCATTGGTTGAAGAATTGAATTCATCTTTAACAACTATCATTTACTTCCCTGATAAGACTAAAAATAAAATATATTTTTTATTAATGACATAGATGTGAAGTGAATTTAATATTTTCTTAACTTAGGTTCGTTTGCAACACCGTTTAAAGCAAATTCTTGGCCCCCTAAAACGTGCTTTCTTTGAAAAACCTGGAATTTGGGAAAAGAACACAATAACCTCTCAAGAAAAGAATTTGTGTGGCCTATTTCATAAAGATCACTGACACAAACACTTCAACATCAATAAAGATTGGTTGAGTATGAAACTTCCGAAATATTACATTTATTTAATTCTACTATCATATTTATTCATAGCTTTATTTATTCTATTAATTTTACTATGAAAATAAAATTGTTAGAAAGTTAATTTTTATTTTAAATTTAACGAAATTTATTAAATAATTAATAAATATTTATTCTTAATATTATTTCTTATCACAACTCAGATAAAACAGAAAACATAAATAATAGAATTTTGCGTATTTTAATAAATTAATTTTATTAATTATAATCATCTTTGATAATTAATGATTTTGAGCAGACAAAAATACAAACTTTCTTTTAATAACACTTTTAAATAAATTTTTTTTAATATTATAATTAGTTCTTATTTATCCAAATATGATGTGTTAATTCCATTATATTCTATTTGATAAATTCTTCTCGAAAAATCAGTTTCAAATAAAATAATAAAATATATTTTATATGTTAATGAAAATATGAATCATTTCAAGAATTAATAATTCGATTCACTAACCAATAATATACCTACTCCAAATTTTTCTTAGTCATAATTTTTTTTACTAGAGAAACAGATGAATCAAAGCTTATAATATTTTTGTGATGTCTGATCTAAAAATGATTTTTATTAAATAATTTATATTATTATACTATGAAGAATTAATCTTAATTTTTAAATAAATAATATGACAAAATACATTAAAATATAATTTAATTAATATATGTTGTTTTGATTTGAGAATTAATTATTATTAAATGTTGTAACATTAAAACACCTTCACAAAGTTTAATCAGATAGATATTGCATAATAGGAGAATTGATCTTCCTACTTCCCATATTAGCAAAATTTCAAGGTCCGATATATATTTATAAAAACATATATATTAATTAATAACAAAAACCTACACACATCTATTTTAAACATTCTCTTTTAACTTTCCCAAATCTTTTTTCTTTTGTTCTGTATAATCTTGTCTTTAATTTTTAATTTGGAAATTTAAAATTAAAAATAAATTTAATTGAAAAATTATAAAGTAAATTATATTCAATTATATATAGCATATAATAATATTGATATATTTTTCTAATAAAAAAATATTATTTATTCTATTAATAATAATCCTTTGAACTCCTTTTTTCGATTCGTATTAAAATTATTTTTTATAAAGTATAAATAAAAATATTTTATAATATTACATTATATTGAATAATTTATAAATGTATTGAAATTTTATTACAATGTGGATACAGACCAAATCGATCAACATTGAATCAACTTTTCTCTCTAAAACAGATACTAGGAAAAAACGCGAATTCAATGTTTCTGTTCGCCAATTATTTGTAGACTTTATTAAAACATATGACTCAATAGACCTCAATAATTTTTACAAATTTTGATCTTACTGGGAATAGCGAAAACTTGTACCTATGATTAAAATTTGTCTTGATTATAGGAAAGGGAGAGCAAGATGCGGGAATCAAACATCAGAAACTTTCGAAAATCGTAATGGGTTAAAATATGGAGACGTACTATCACCATTTTTATTTAATTTAGTACTAGAATACGTGATTAGACAAATTGGGTAAAAATAAACAAAAAAATTCAAGTATTAGTTTTCATTGACGACTTAAATATAATAGGAGATATGGCATTTAATCGAGGCAGAAAAAGAGGTAGGACTTGAAATTAATAGTGAAAAAAACAAAATTTTGAGTATTTGAGAATAGGATTCTTCGCTGCATTTATGGGCCAAAGAAAGATGAGATTATCGGGGAATGAGGGAGACCGCATAATGAGGATTTGCCCCTATGCATCTCCAGACATAGTTATGGTTATAAGATAGCGATGGGTGGATGCGTGGCTAGAATGGGAAAGAAAAGAATGGCGAAAAATATATTTGTGGGGAGTCCAATTAGGAAACGTCAGGTTGGAAGACTAAGGAAGTGGTGTGTGGACAATGTAGAAAGAGACGAGGGAGAGATGGGAGAAGGATGAATTGGAGTTCAGCATAGGGACACTTGTAGAAATATTGGTTGTTGCGACAAAGAACTTCCGAGATCCAGAGAGATATCTATCTCGAAAGATAAATGTGTTAATTTTCTAATTATCATGTTATATTCGACAAATTAAAATATGATCTATTAATCAAAACTTTTAATTTATATTTATTTTTACTTTTTAAAGAGAGAAATATGTTTAAATATGTTACTAACTACTTATAATAGAAATATAGATTCCTTTAGATTAAACTATTTTACAATTTCTAATTGATTGTCTATTTAAAATACCCCATCTATAAATTAATAACCATTAGAAATTGAGAAATAATTAATAAATAATTAGTCAACGTATGTAAATTTCTTATTATTTAACAAGTTGTTCATAAATTTATTTTAGATTTATAATTTTTATATTTTAACTATAAGATTAATTTTAAAAAATATTTTTTAAATTTTGAGGTTTTGGAAAAAAATTCATTTTAACTTAAATTAATTATTATAAAACAATGTAAAATCTTTCAAAATATTTAGTCTGATAATAATAAGAATTCGTTAATAGATTATCTATCAATTGGGAAATGATAGTCAATGATCGGTTAGTAGACCGTTGACGTGGAGGGTAAATAATATAAATAAGAGGTCGTTTAGAAGTAAGGAGAGAATAGAATTTGGATGGAGGTAGCTCAGAATAGAGATCTAGGTAGTACTTATTAATTATTTATTAAAAAAATTTCTACTAAGAAAATTCTCCCACAACAAATAAATGCAGGTGCAAAATCCACGTGGGCACTTGCAAGTTGATGAATTCCTAAACATCGAAGGAAAATCAGGTCAGATTAATCACACATATATATGGATATTGAGTCAATTCTATACCTAGAATAGAATTTTGCTCGTCTCTATTTAATTCATTGTCTACTGAAAGATAATTATAAATATATGACTCAATTGGAATATTTTTTTCAACGATATTAATTTATTTAGATCTTAAAAGATAGAAAAAAAAACATTCCATGTGAAAAAAAAGAGTCTAGTAAATAATTCAAATAGATATGGCTTGCACATGTTGAACGAATTTATGATGTAAGAGTCAATACATATTTAATGGCGAAATTAACGGTGGGAATGAATGATGAATGCCAAGGAAGTGGATGGATAACTTATAAAGATTTCCTTAAGGTGAAGAATAGAAGAATTCAAAGAAAGAGAAAAAAAGAAACAGTGTAAATGTGAACACTTGAATGCTTTTCCCGATGGATATTTATATTAATATATTAAATTTTAAAAAAAAAACGTTAATTAATTTCACTGAATTTTATTAGTTTATTTTTTTGAAATTTATTTTTAGAATATTAATTTTTATCATAATTAATTATTTATTAATAAAAAATAAATTATTTTATATATAATTTTAAATAATTTCTATTATATTAGGTCTTTTAAAAAATATCTAGACTAGAATATATATATATATATATATATTTCTATGGATAGATAGAGAGATATGTAGATATGTAGATATAAATCAATTGAAGTTTTAAAATTCTTTTTTCTAATTTATCTACACACACACACACACACAATATAAAATTTTAATTTAGCAAAATAATTCTATAAAAATAAAATTTTAGTTTAATATCCACATAATTTGTCACTCCCAAAGTGTCTCAACATAAAATTAGGTATATGACATTTTAATACTATAATAATTTATGATATCAAGGATTATATATGATATATAATTATAATAATAAAATAATTTTTAAAAAGTTCCTTCCTTGTAGTTAAAAAAAATATATTCTCTTCAAAATAAATATTATATATTATTTTTATTGATAATAAATATAATAATAATAATAATAATAATAATAGATCATGTATTTACTAGAATGATCTTGTTAAGATGAAATTAATAAAAATAAAAAATAAAAAAAAACAAAAAAAATTGATGGGAAAATTGAGTTGAAAGAATTTTTGATAATGATGACAGAATTGAAACACATTTAAAGGAATTAAAAAAAATATATTTAATTTATTATTTACTATTTTCTTCAATTAAAATAAGAATTTACAATCAATATGAAGAAATTGATGCGAGAAGTATTTATCTCTGTTTCCAGAACACATTTTCTCAATTTTCTTTGAATTTGTAATCAAATTTCAAAGAATATTTTCATCATTGATCTTAAAGGTGTTAAATGGAAAACTATTTCTAATAATAGAAAGGTGTACAAAAAAACGTTCAAATTTGTTTGATACGCATGGGTTGAGGCATTGACGGCAAAAAAAAGTTTTCTTACGAGATGCCCAACTGGGCCTCGGGGGTCTTTTGCGTTGTTGAGTTCGAGATCCTCAAATGGCGCCTAGGCAACCACCAATTCGTTTTTCACCTCAGCTAAATTGCGAATGCCCTTCATTAGCAGAGAATGTATAAAAATTAAAATCATTATTTGTAAAGATTTTTAGCTAATTAAAAAAAATTCAAAATAAGAAGAGTGAAAAAGCAAAGCTGTTGCAAAGTAGATAGATTTTTTGGCATATTTAAAAAAAAAAGTTTAAATAAATACACTCAAGTTCTTATAAATATAATTGATTTTTGGAAATAGATTTCTTTTAGAGATTGATTGATTTTAAATAATTTAATTAATTCAAAAGAGAAATTAAAGAAATTTATTTATTTATTTTCATAATCCAAAATACTTTGTTGATTTAATTAAAATTAATAGAAATTTGAATTTTCGAATAGAGAAATCTTGTACCAGTACCAGTATATTACTTTGGCATAATTAACACTCTTGTTATCACAATCTAGTTTAAATAAATTAGCATTGTATAATAGAACATAAAAAACAATCAGGAGATTAAATTTACATTTGGTCATGATCATTTTTGTGTGTGTGTGTTAATGAAATAAATAATAGTAGCTGATCAGAGCGCCTTCGAGGGCTCCGCCCCCTGTACCCCCGAAGTAATACATAGTATTTCGTTGGAAGTCTGTATGTAAAAGGTTTTCATCCATTTTGTTTCAATCAGTATATTACATTATATTATCATTTCTGTTTGTGTTCTTATTTAAAATATATTTTAATTTAATCAGTAAATGAATTATATATTACTATTGTATTTTTATATCTATCTCTGTGCCTCTACGGATCTCGAAAGCAACCCCATTTGTCCAAGTATCCCAATCCTGAGCTATAACCATCTAACTCTAAGGGTATGAGTTAATACCCTGTCCCATCTGTCCACGCCCCTACATTGTCCACTCACCGCGTCCTTGATCTTCCCAATTCCACCATATATATATTTTGCAACATTTCTGGAAAATGGAACACCCGCAGCTCAGCTCAGGAGTTACCTAAGATTCTAATTTCTTTTTTATTTTTCATCTCATTTGAGGGACCCTTCACCTCAGAAAAATTTGGTTACTTTACTCCTTGTATTTTAGGCTCTGGAGTTTTTTGAGTACGGACGGACAGACTGTCGTATTAAATATATAGATATTAATTTTTTTTAATAATTATCAATAAAATATTTAAAAAATAAAATAAAATAATAAAGAAATACTATTATTAAGGGGATATAATATAAAACCATTCATAAAATACAATATTTATTTGTCTATTTTAATATTATTAACTTTATTGAAATTTTATATTTTAGGAAACAACTTTTTTAAAGAGCTATCTATAAATCTATCTCAGTAGAGTTATTGAATTTGTCTCTTATAACCGTCACTATCCCCAACCACCTTCATCCAAATCCTAATCTCCCCCAACTCCCTCACGTTTCTCTTTAAATAGCCTGCCCACTCCTTGGACATAGTTTATGCCTACCAATAATTATATCTCTAGAAATATAATTATAGTAAATATAAGACATATTTTCTGATATGTATAGTTAAGAATTAATCAATATCAAAATTTAATATAATTATAACCTTATGTTTAATGATGATGTGTTATTTAGTCTATCAAGTTGATGCAATTCTTATACTATTATTACCAATCAATATTTCAATGAATAGACTAATAAATAGTAAAATTCTCATAATAAATTATTTACTCATTTCATATTCTAAAATTAGAGGATAAAGGCCAAGGAAAAGTCAAATGAAAAATAGTACTTGAAAAAAATTCGTTAGTAATATTTTTTTTATTATTACTTTATTCGAATGAACTAATAAAAGATAAATGATTATATCATTAAAATTGAATTGATTTTAATTTGTTAATCTCTATTATGATTATGATAATGTTCTACTAAATTAAATTTTTCATGCATTGATCGAAGTTCATAAAGATATTTAAATCTATCAACAAAACTTAACATATTTGATTTGAAGGAATTATTTGATAAATAATAATTATTTCGAAATTAATTAAAAAACATTTCATTTTTCATGTATTTCTTTATTATGTTATAATTTTAGTCCCACTTCTGTTCGAATAAAAATTAAAATAATACATTTTATATATAATTCATTTAAATATCACTATTACTTTTTTAAGAATATCATTAGCAATATTTTATTATTATATAATACATAGTTCATTTATATAAAATAAATTGAAATTAATAATTTATATAATATCCTGAATTTTTATAAATGATTAAACTAGATTTATGCAACTAAAATATACTCATATTTTTAGTTATCATCAAATATTACCAATATACAATTAAATATTACCAATATACAATTAAATATTACCAATATACAATTAAAAAGATGTTTACAGTTAGCTTAGAATTCATTAATTTTTACAATCTTTAAATTTTATTAAATAAAAAATTGGAATATAGCTTTAAAATGTCCGTATCTATTTTTATAAAAATTTCAATTCCAATTACAAATTTATTTTTCATTTAAAATTTTTCTAATATATAATATAAATATAAATTACACAAGAAACATTACTCTTTTAATAATAAAATCGTAGGATTTCCTAACAATAAAATAAACTTCAATGCAAATTTTTATAACTTTTTTATATTAAAATAAAATAAATTATTAAATATTTTAATAATTTTTAGAATCAGTAAATTTTTAATCTTTTTCTTTAAAATTTGATAAAGATTAATTAAAATATTCTTGATTTCTTCTTAGAAAGAACCCCCTCCCCCAAATAATAAATAAACAGTATTAATGTTTTATGAAAACTAAAATTAACCTAAAAATAATTTTTAATTAAATACTCGGTCAAGTTTCACGGTTATTGATATATTTACTTTATGCGCATTTCGGTTGTTCCTTCAGAAGAATGAGCTGAGAAGAAACAATACCTTCCCTTCCTATCCTGTATCTTCGGTCGGTATAAAGTTTCAATGATCGGAATGCATCTAATTCATAAACTTAATTAATTAATAAACTTGAAACTTCACCAAGTGTTTAATTAAAAATGGGTTCCAATTAATTGATCAGTATTATAATAATACGCACAGTACACATTCCCAGTATATTATTCAAATGTTCAGTAGAAAAAAAAATTGTGTGCACAGTATAAAACTAAATACTCAGTAAAAAATCCAAAAGCCTAGTAAAAAAACCGAATGCTCAGTAAAATAACTAAATGGCTAGTAAAGAAACTAAACGCTTAATAAAATTAGCTGGAGTGTCTCCACTCGACTATCTCGCAAATTTTAATTGGATTAAATAATACATATTATATTTAAATTAAATTTAATTAATTATAAATTATAAATTAAAATTAATAGATAATATTTATTAAACCAGCGCATGTTTGGTTTGTTGACACCACGTCACGTGTTGGCGCGTGAGATTTGCAGTGTTAAAAAATTAATTCTGGTACTTTCAGCTATTCAATCAAGTTGAAATTCTATCTATAGCAGTTTTATACAACTTTTAATCACGTGAAAAATGATCAAACATATATCTTTATTTTTACGGTCACTTTAGAGGAAAAAAATCAAAACGTTGTAGGTAATGACTCTCTTCAGGTTGAGCTACATTTCTCAAAAGTTGATAGAAAACTACGAATTTTGAATAATGCCCGGGTACCAAATTTCATGATTCTTACTCAAACCCTTTTTGCGTAATCTTGTCTACATACAAACACACATACACACACACAGGCGAGATAGTAAAAACAATAAGCAAAGTAAAAAATCTAAATGCCCAGTAAAAAACACTTTTTGCTAAGTAAAAACACTGTAAAATCTGAAACCGTTCTGTAAAAATAAATGTTTATAACCTCAGAGGGAATTTTGGTATGATACGCTTCCCTATACTTTGGAAATAAATTGAGAGGTCTATTAAATTATATGTATATAAAATTAGTATACATATTATCAAATTTACAATTTATTCTGAATTATAGATAAAATTTTAAAATGGAAAAATTTTTATTTGGAAACTAATAGGTGAAATAAATGTTTTTATTTAATTCAATTTATTGTTATAATATTGTTCTTGATATGTTTTCTTAATTATTTTTTTATTGAATTAAATTTTTAAAATTTTTATATACTTATTTACATCATAATGAATCAAAATAAACAAGTCGAAAATAAAATAAAATATTGGTTTTAAATGATTATTTGATTGGAATTCTCTTCTTGGAAGTCCTTTTGTCAGATAGTGTGCTTTATTTTTGTCAGTTCAATTTTTTGAATAGTGGTCCATTCTCTAATATTTCTCTCTCACTAAGATTTCTTTACCTGTCCCTGTCGGCTTTCATTTGATCCATTCAGTCAATCAGTAGCAATATTTTCTAGGCTTAGGGCCTCCTTTAAATCCAATTCAACATTCAATTGATCTTTGATTTTATTGTGCCTCATATTTCATATTGATTTAGTTTTAAGAGTTGTTTTCTTAGAAAAAATCGATAAAATTAAAATAACTCTTGATATCAATATATTAAATTCAATTCAATTCAAGGGAAGATATGTTTTTTAACTATTTCGCCAGAGATAATTTTCGATGCCGAGATTTTGATGTTTTTATTCGTTTGGAAGGTCCCTGAGTAAGTATTAATAAGGTTGAGAAAAATGACTGTGTGTGTGTGTATGTCGACAAGATTACGCAAAAATGGTTTCGTAGTTTTCTATCAACTTTAAAGAAATATAGCTCTTTCGGAAGAGGGTCAATACCTACCACGTTTCCATTTTTTTGATCTTAACTGACCCTAAAAATAAAGATATATGTTTGATAGTTTTTCACATGATTAAAAATTGTATAAAACTGCTATATATAAAATTTCAGCTTAATTGAATGGCTGAAAGTACCGGAATTAATTTTTTAACACGTTGACTGGCAATCACGCGCCAGAACGTGTCGTGGTGCCATCAACAAAGAGCCAAACGCGCGCTGATTTAATAAATATTATTTATTAATTTTAATTTATAATTTATAATTAATTAAATTTAAATATAATATATGTGTTAATTAATCCAATTCAAATTTGCGAGATAGACGAGTGGAGACATTCTAGATTTTTTTTATTTAAAAAAAGGCTAGATAATTATATACCAATTTGATTTTATTAATAAAAAATAGAAGTATAAAATTTTGTTTATAAATTATAGATTTATATATAATTATATTCATTATATAATATTATATAAAATTATCATTTATTATATACATATAAATCTACTAGAATTAGAAAATTAAGGAAACTAATCTACTATTTAAAATGACATCAATTTCTAAAAATGTACGTTGCGTTGAGTAGTGTATTTCCGATTGATGGATTGCAATGAAATCGGCTTAATCATCGGCGCCAAAAACTATGCAGTGCTGTTGCGAAATTCCAGAGAGAAAGGAGGCAACTGTCCGGATGACACACGGACCGTTAAGCAGAATTGGAGAGTAAGATATTCGAGGCAAAGGTAAATATGGAAACATCACCGGAACAGGATCCGATTGTTAATTTATTGGTCTCTCTGAAAAAATGAAATCACTTGTAATCAAATGAAATGTACAATCATATGACCTTCATTTATGTATACAATATTATCCTACCCACTATTGAAATAATAATAAGTCAATTTATCTCATATTCTATATACCATATAAATACAAATAATAAGTAATTAAACGAATTTATGTTTCTTCCTGAATTAAAAATTTTAATTACCTTCAAAATACATTTAAACAATTAATCATTTTATGATTTAATGAACAAAAGATTTTCCCAAACAAATATGTAAATGTCTATAATGATACAATTAAATGGTTTGAAATTTAGGTAAAATTTTATTTTAATAAGAACTAACGTAACGGGGTTTACTTCAAATTAGAGAAAGTATAGAAATTGGGTCGAAAAAAGATGATTCATGTTGTCAACTTTTGGACCACCTAAATGGAACCATTTTTGGAGTGATGTGTACATTGAGTTGGTCTAGTTTTTATTATTGGAATTTCGGAATAAGTCCTACTCTTATTCTTTGCATTAAAGATTGAAAATATTCCGGTATGAAATTTTTTCCCAAAGATTGATCCGAAATACCCTCTCTACCTTGGTATAATAACGAGAAAATTCCAAAGATTTAAATTCAAACTATATAAATTGAGGATGCGGGGTGTATATATTTTAAATTCAACTCAAGCCCCTCCCAAAGAAAAATTCCAGTACCTTTAAATCAAGAGAGACGATTATTGGAGAATTTAGAAAATGTATGCCAACCAAAAAGAATTTAAATGTTAACTAAAGACTTAACACTTTACTAGTGAATAAGAATAATAAAGATACCTCACCTTACATTGTTTTACATTATATCTTGCAAGAAAATTGAAAAGTAAAATGAAATAATTAAGTACACATTAATGAATAATAAATAATATTAATAATAAGAATCCTCCACTAATAGAATTATTTATTGTTATTATTCAACATCCTCTTTCTTTTGTAAAATCCAAAATATAAGTTCTTTAAAGTAATTTTTTATTCAATGATTGATCGGTATTAAAATAAAAAATGAAAGTAACTTTAGTTCAAAATTACATCATAATTAATTAATTTATTCGCTAGTAATTATTAATTAAATAAGAAAAATGTTAACAGAAATGATTGATAAATTCATTTTCACATAAAGTAAACTTTTCATTTTTTTATTATCATCTCATTTAAGAAAGTTGAAAGTGAAAAGTAATATTGTGATTGTTTTAACGATATATCTTTTAATGAAAATTCAAATAATATACATTCCAGAAATTACCTGATATTATTAATAATGATGTTAAAATCTTTCATTAATCGAAAATATATACATACTTTAGTAAAATATGGATATGTGCTGTAGTCAATGACATTAGAGGACGGGAATAAAATAATTTTCAAATTAAATTGTTTCAATAAATGTAAAAATACTTTACAATTTACTTAATCATCTTTATTTATCCTTATATCAATATTTATCTAAACATTTGTTGGATAATGTTAATAATTGTAGAATAATTATTCGTTATAAAACTATTATTCAAATATTCTTTATTTTTTATTTTATATTTATATATATATTACATTCAATATATACTCTTTGTGTATTTATTTATATATTTATTTTCATTTTACTTAAGTTGTTTAATAATTCTTCAATGTCTAATTATTTTTCTTCATTATTTCAATTTAAATAAATACCTTATTATTATTTATTACTATTGCTATTAAGATCTGCTTAGAGTATTTTCATTCTTTTAAAACATAACATAATTAAATTGTTTGAAACTTAATGAACCCAAAGAGAAAATTACTGTGACGGCACGCCACGTTATTACTCGATTTTACTTTTATCTCACTGAATGTCAAGGGTAAATTAAGTTAGAAGAATAATTTAAGGAAATTAGTATATTGCAAATAAAAAAAAAATGCCGATTTATTGTTAGACATACATAATAATCAAATAAATCTAGAACTTCGCCTTATTTGCATATTCGATTAAAATAGGAATAAAAAATAATTGAAAGTTGAATACAATATTTCTTTCGATAACTGACTAAATATTAACTTCTAGTAAATGACGAGTTTTGAGGTTATGTTAAAATTCAAATATTGAAATACAAAAATTTAAAATTATTAATTCTCTTTGAATTGAATTTAACGTACTAGTGTAAGAGAAAATAAGTATTTATTTTTTTATTCATTCATGTATATATATATTATGTCTATGAACGGATAGTAGACGGTTTATCCTAGTTATATTCCCATTTCATATCTAACTTTTATCTTAACCTTGTAGAGCAGTGGTTCTTAAACTGTGGTCCGCGGACCCCTGGGGGTCCGCGAAGCCTTTACTGGGGGTCCGCGGTCCTCGGAAAAAAATCATCGTAAAAATATATACATATATAAATATTTAAAGTTCATTGTTTAACTATATCCTCCTAGAGAATTACGGCTATAATTTAATACTATTAATAATACTATTTTATTTTATTAAATTGATAATTATGTCAATTAATTTTTTGTGAATAAATAAACATATATAAAAAACTATATATAAAATTTGAATTTTCATCCATTCATTCATTTAAAATCATTTTTCGATTGTTCCTTTAAAATAACCCCTCTTAGGGGCTCGGAAGGGGAGGCATATAAGGGAATTTTCTTTCACTTTGTTATTGGGGAAAACCAGGGGAGGGGACAGTCTTACCCGGAAAAACCCAAATTGTCAGCGTCCACTCTGGGGTTTTAAACAGTTTTAAAGCAAATGTTAATTATAAGTTCATTTCTCAACGAGTTGTATCTTTAAATTATTTTTATTAATGTTAATTATAAGTTCATTTCTCAACGAGTTGTATCTTTAAATTATTTTTATTAATTTAATTAATTATAATTAAATTATAGCTAATAATAGTTTATTATAGCTAATAATTTTTTTTAATTTTTAGTGTAATTTGCATGATCATTATTTTATAAAAACACTAAACACATTTTGCAATTTCCCAGAAAGGCTGTTTTTGAGAGTAAGTATAAGTTAGTTTTATGAATAAAAAATATTTATTTTAATAATATTTTAGAATCAAATTACGAAATTAATAATATTTTAGAATCAAATTACGAAATTAATAATATTTTAGAATCAAATTACGAAATATATTTATTATATAAATTAATATTCATTTAAAATGATATTAAATCATTTATTTAAAATTATTTAAAACATTTATTAAAATGATTTAAAACATTCATTTAAAATGATATTAAAACATTCATTTAAAATCATATTAAAACATAGCTAGTAAATAATAATTCGTTATATTTATATTATATTTATATTATATTTATATTATTGCCGAAGAAGGCAAGGGGAAACCACTTCGGTCAAATTTTCCCATGAACACCCTATGACTCCTGTGGAGTTATTAGGGCCACGACACTTCCGCTAGGAAGTTATCGACAACGAAGAAGATATTATTGTAGTTCAATGTTAATAAATTACTCCATAAAATGGATCGTTGGCTACAAACTGGTTCAACACAGAAACGGAAAGAATCAGATGATGAGGCATCAACAGCAAACTCTACCAAGAAACGCAAAACTAGAAAATATTCGGATGATTATTTATCATTTGGATTTACTTATATTTGCAACAATGATGTGGAAAGACCAGTCTGCGTTCTATGTCAGGAAAGTTTATCCAATGAAAGTATGAAACCTGCTAATCTCAGACGTCATTTACAAACAAAGCACAGCGAGCATGTTAGTAAGTCTATCGAATTTTTTAAAATGAAAAAAGAAGAACTTAATTCAAGTCAGAAATTGATGGTAAAGACGGGATCTGGTGGTATGAGTAAGAAAGCAGTAATGGCATCATATGAAGTAGCTCTACTTATTGCTAAAGCAGGAAAGCCGCATAATATAGCAGAGCAATTAATTATTCCTGCTACAAAAGTAATTACAAATATAATGTTAGGAACTAAAGCAGCAAACGATATAAATTTGATTTCATTATCAAATGATACGGTTAAGAATAGGATTGAAGACATGTCATGTAATATAAAAGAAGAATTAATATCGAGAGTGCGCAAAAGTCACTATTACTCATTACAATTGGATGAAAGTACTGATGTCACTAATAATGCCAATTTGTTAGCTTTCATTAGATATGAGTTTGAAAATCAAATACAAGAAGATGTATTGTTTTGTGATTCACTACCTTCACGAACGATAGCTAATGACATATTTAACAGTTTGAATAATTTTATAACCGAAAATGAAATAGAGTGGCCAAAATGTGTTGGAATTTGCACTGATGGTGCTCGTGCAATGTCAGGTACAAGAACTGGATTGATTGCTCTTATTAAAAATGTTGCGCCTCAGGTTGTTTGGAATCATTGCTGCATTCACAGAGAATCATTAGCAGCCAAAAATATGTCACCAGATTTGAAAAGAACATTAGACGAAGTAGTTAAAATTGTCAATTTCATTAAGGCTCGTCCACTTAATTCCAGAGTTTTTAAAATTTTGTGTGAGGAAATGGGTAGTCAACATACACATTTATTATTACATACAGATGTACGTTGGTTGTCCCGCGGGAAAGTACTCATTCGCCTTTTTGAGCTTCGAGATGAAATACGATTGTTTTTAATAGATGCGCATTTTGAACTGACCGAATGTTTCAATGATTTTATCTGGTTAGCTAAGGTGGCTTACTTGACTGATATTTTTACAAAATTGAACGAACTTAATTTGAGCCTGCAAGGTACTGTTGTAAATATATTTAAAGTTGAAGATAAAATAGAAGCAATGATTAAAAAAATCGACTTGTGGTCGAAACGCATCCAGAACGGTGTATATGAGTCTTTTCCAACTCTCAATGATTTCATAGAAAGCTCCAGTGAAAAATTGCTTAATCAAACGCGTCAATTATTTGTTGAACATTTAATTACTTTGAAAAGCAACTTCAGGAAGTATTTTTCTACTCCTGATCCTTGCAATAACTGGATCAGAGATCCATTTAATATGGAAATTACAAATGCTAAACATTTATCTGCACCTGAACAAGATATTCTCGTGGAATTATCATGTGATACAACTTATAAACTAAAATTTAACAAAACTGAATTGAGCAACTTTTGGTTACTTCTCAGGTCAGATTATCCTGCGCTTGCAAATAAAGCACTTCAACACTTGATTCCATTCTGCACAACATATTTATGCGAACAAGCTTTTTCGGTACTATTTTATATTAAGTCTAAATATAGAAACAAATTAAATGTAGAGCCGGATCTTAGATTAAAAGTTTCCAATATTAAGCCAGATATTGAGATTCTTGTTTCAAGAAAACAACTGCATACATCTCATTAAATATGTAAGTTATATTTAATGAGATAGATGCAGTTATTTTTTAAAATATTTCTTATTTAATATTTTCTGAAAAAAATTATAAAATATTTATATGAATTTAATGTAAGTACCCATTATAATTTGTGAGATTTGTTGCTATGACAATGTTTGTATTTTCTTTCTTCAATATTATAATTTCTAATAAAATGTGTTCTACAATATGCAAAAAAATCGTTATTCACCAATCACTGTTAGAAATATTCATCATATATCCTTGTCCTTATGAGATCGTAAGCCAGAAATTAATTAATAAAATGACGAAAAGTACCTAAAGTTGTGATGGGGGTCCGTCAAAAAAAATTTTTTCAAGTGGGGGTCCGTGGAGTACATAAGTTTAAGAACCTATGTTGTAGAGGGATCGAATCCTCTCAAAGTTACTATTAAGTTATTAAATACTTTAATAAGATAATAATTGCTTAAACTTAGTTTTTTTGATAAAAATATCAAATATTAATTTAAACTAAGTTGATAATGTTGATCGTTAAAAATTTATCACAAGGAATAACATTAATGATTTTAATTGAGAAAATATATTTGAAACTTTGACATTTTCATGTCAGTAAAAAATATTATAATGGCATATGATTCATCAGTGAAGGTTTTGTATATACTTATAAGTCCTATTTACACTGAGAGAATGAACCTCGAGATAATTTTCGTCATCTAAAAAAGATAAATATGATATATAATTTGATAACATCTGATCTCTAAAATATAAATGAAAATTATGAATTTTATAAAATTATGCTTAAAATTTAGTTGCATTAACTATGAAATTAAAAAAAAAATATTTCAAATAATATTAATGTGTTATCGTACATGTACCATTTGTAATTTTTTTTTTATAGAATATCTAACATTGTATGAAAAATTATTATCTATGTATGTATATGTGGTGGCATCCATATAGATACTTATATAGGTAGATAATATGCATAATTCTCGTATAATACAATTAATTTTTTACATCTCCCCATTCTTTAGGTAATAATAAAATATGAACAACATATACAATAAAAATAAAATATTTACAATGTGAGCTGAGTTAGGAAATAATGGGAATATAACAGGGGAAGGAGAAGCAGTGGGCATTAAAGATATTAAGAGAGGTAACAGGAAGAAACAGTGAAGGAATAGGTAGAGAATTTGGGTAAGATGAAGGGAAAAGACAGAGAGAGAGAAATGGCTAGGTTCTTTACGTAAGTAAGTCCTGTGGCTGAAGTCTTTTAAGTCTTCTAGTTAAGTGATATGTTGAAATAAGTTGTCTTGCTACTAGGTTTTGATGAGAGGTGAGTCTTTTATGATAGTTGGTACTTAAATGATTTATGACTTCAGTAATATGGGAGATATTAAATTCTTTATGGAGAAGTTTTGATGGGAAGTAATGGGGAGCGCCGGCTATGGCCGTAAGGACAGCGTTCTGGAACGTCTGAATGATGTTAATATTTTTTGTCGTTACATATGTGTTGTTTCCTGGTAAGTCTTCTGTCAAGGTGAATTCCTAAATATTTAGCAGATTCATTTTGAGCTTCACAAGGAGGCACTGATGCCAAACTCTATCAAATACCTGGGATACGTCCAGGAAAGCCGCAGAACAATAACCACGGCCCTCAAGCGCGCAAAAGATCACCCATAAACACCCTGCTCAACAGTTCCATGTTCAGCTCTGAACCCAAACTGATGAGCGGAAATTACATTACCGTCAACCAGACTAGGCAGGATCCTGTCTCTGAGAATTCTCTCAAAGAGTTCAGAGACTGATCGGTCTATATTCTATAAGATCCTGCATCTTCTGGCGGCTTACCCGGTTTGGGAACCATAATTATCTTGGCTATTTTCCAAGAGGAAGGATAAACAATAATAGATATGGTAATATTATTTAAACGTGTATAACACACATTAATTAATTTTTTTCAAATAAATTTATTTCAGTTAACTTGTTTTAAATTTTGTGTGTGCTTCACATTCCAGTTCAATTTTTTTATACCTATAAATTTTCACCATTTCTTCATTCTTTAAATTATTTCGATATACACTTATATTAAAAAAATGAAAAAGAAAAATGAAATATTTCTTGATTTGAATTGTTAATGAAATCTTATGAATAAAATTTTCATTTTATAATAGAAATTATTTATAAAAATGAATTAAATTCTTATTAAATTCCTTAAACTAATTTATAAAAAATTGAATCACTTTATATATCGTTTTTAATTTATATATTTGGTAATATTCCTCGTTCACAAACGAGGGATTGAACAACACTAAATTCACCAAGACAAAGATTTAATAATTATGTTAAAATATTAAAATTAAAATATTACACCTTATTTAATATAATTATTATTATTATTATGATAATTTAAAATTTAATTAAATTATAAATTTCAATTTAATTTTCCAAAAAAATGATAATTTTAATTATATTTGAGCATTAATATTTTTTTAATGCTAAGTAAAATTCCCTTCTATTATTATATATATATGTTTAATACACCCATCAAGACGAGTTTATAATCTACGAAGTATATATACATATATTCAATGTATAATATGAGTATATTAATTTCTTAATTTTATTTTAAATAGAATTAAATAAATTTCGCCGTTCTTTTTAAATTTACCATTATCAAGATAGGTCTAATTTCAAAGATATTATTTGGAGAAATTTCCTGATAAATATGTCACCTATATATTTTACGAGTACCTATCTAGTGAAATGCTAAATGGATCTAGATTATAGTATGTTGTTCATAATAAAAATATAAAAATAATAATAAAATATGAATGATGGATTTCTGAACATTCAAAATTTAGATTTTCTTAAGATAATTCCTTTATTTCGTGACTACGAATGTTAAAGCAGGTTATTTACCTTAAAAAAGAATTAGTCTTAAAAACTAACTTATTGCTAGAGTAGAATAAATAAAAAAACGCTATATAATAACAAAAACGTTCTTTATCGGAAATGACATAATTTAGACAAGAGAAATTGTATATTCTCTGACACCTCTTGAAGAGGGGAAAGGATAACTTTTTCAATTAGGAAAACATTTAAATAAAAAAAAATAAAAATTTTGGAATAAATATCAATAAATAGAAAAAAAATGAAAGATTATTATGAGAGTAATCGGCCAATTGCTCAAGATTGATATTTCCTTCGAGGGAGTCTCTATGAATCATTCTATGTTAATCTGAAGGTGTTCCTCGATATTTCCGTCTGAGAGGGAAACGGTGCTACGTGCTCAGCCGGTTATGCTTCTGGACCGGAAAAAGTGACGGCCATTCATTCATATTCCTTCAAGGGGGGGGGATGTAAATTTCGTTTTATTTAAAAAATTATGACATCAATTCTTTAGTTATTTTTTATATATATATTTTATATTTAATGAGAAAAAAAAGCATCGAAAATTTAAAATAAATGATAACTGGTTAATGAAAATTATTATATTTTTTTTCCTTTTCTATTATTTTGATTATATTAGGTTTTAAAAAGAACACTATCCGTAAATACCGTTTTTCATTATCCATCATATATTGTCTTTAATCAATTTTTCTCTCACCAAAACAATCCCATTTTAAGTAGCATAGAGACATCTTTGTTGGGTACAGTCAAATAAACTCTAACCAGATTCTACAGGGTCAAAATCTACGCTCATTTTATCAATTAAAGCATTTTGATATATATATATATATATTTATAAATTTTATTTTAAATAACTTTAAATAACTTCTTCTTCTTTAAGTGCCTTGTCTGGTCTCCCTGACGTTGGCGATCATCCTGGCGAAGACATCCCTGTCAAATATACATTGATGTGTATTATTTGGCAAATATTTTTTATTATTAATACATATTTGTATATTTTTTGATCCAAAGATTAATTATTTTTTAGAAATATTCCATGCCACTATTATATGTTTGTTTACACTAGTTTTACTAATTATTTCTACTTTTAGTATACTCTATATAGTATTATTATATGTTTTAGATAGAAATTCGCTTTCTTCGATCAATCACTTTCCATAGATTTATTAACAAGCGAGACAATAACTAAATTTATGTTACCAAATATGGCTTCTGGAAAAAGATTATTCATCCAATAAAAAATAAAAATTTAAAGATCAATAAAAAATTAACACTTCATAATCAAATACAAATATGGTATTCCCCGGTATATACTTTAATTAAATATCCTTAGAAAAACGTATGCGATTCTTAATAGCAGGAATGTCATTTTATCATTCAGTAGTTTATTTTCCTGTTTCGTAAATTACAGAAATAATTTCCTGTTTTAAGTCAGTTATTCATAGAATTACTAGTAATAGAATCTTATCAAAATTGTAACTGTGAGATTGAGTCAATGATCAATGTTCGAATAAGGGACATAGCTTTAAAGGTGAACTATTGGCACCTGAGTAGTTTATATATGTATATTATAATCTTTCTTCATCAATTATGTTAAAAGATGTGTACTAATAAAATGTATTATTTACAAATATAAGGAATAGAATTAAAACAAAATTTAAACATAAGAAAAATATGATATTAATTATTTATATTGACTATTAAGTTTTTTTAGGTCCATTTTAGTAAGTTTTTTCATTTATTTGATAATAATTTTATTAAAAAATTGATTTTTTCTTTATCGGAAAATAGTGTATTCCAATTCATCTTAAAATAAAAAAAAAAAATGGAATAATTAACTCTTGATTTGTTTTTCATATCTGAATGTTGGAAGGATCCGTGATCACCCCCTCCTGTCTCTCCCCCCCCCCACTAACCCTTCCTCCATCACCTGTATTCCGAACAAAATAAGTGACGTATCATTTTTATATAATCAATAATTTTGTTTTGTTTTTTTTTTTCATTTCCGGAATGTTAAAAAAATCGTTTCCTCCTTGTGCATTGACTGCCCACGATGTCTCATACGCAAGAAAAAGCAGACAGGTAGAATCGCCTACGGGATCGCTGAAGAGCTCGCCTAAGTCTTAGGCGTTCCCACATCTACTTTTGTCTGTGATCCGGCCATTCGAACCATGAACAAAACACTCAAACCTCCACCAACAGCTTATTTATTTCCAGACTGAGTATATTCGAGAGAATAAGTGAGTTTCAAAGAGGGAAGTTCGTTTTTCTTTGATTCTATGTAACAGTTAATATAGTAACTCCATATTTAGTGATACATCGTCTTAACCATTCGTAATAAGCAAATCCAAAACATGAAACAACTAAATACTCCTTTTCTTCCTATCACTTATCTATAAAGACAATTGCTATAAATACATTTATTTTTATAATTATATTAATTATGAATTCAATCAGGAGTCAAATAAACAATTATCTGATCAAATTTTTGGAATAATTAAATTTTTTAGTAAAATAAAAAAATATATATAATAATTCTTAAAAGCTTTTATCATTTATATATTTATAGGCATATAATATTAAATTGAAATTATTACTATTATTTATTTGATGATAAGAAGTTTTTAAAATTATATTTTTATCATATATTTATTCATAAGTTTATTATTCTCAAATAAGAAAGAGGTTTTTATCTTTTAATTTTTTATATCAAGTGAAATAAATTCATATTATACATTTATACATTTTAATATAAATTTATTATAATAATCAATTTAATCAATATGACTGAAATAAATAAAAAATAAATATTATTTTCAAAAATAATGATTTATTTATTTTAAGATAATAATATATGTTATTTATATTTATAAAATAACCTTAGTTTATAAATGTATACAATCAATGGTTCATGTAATCTGAGTTAAGTTACACGTAGCTTGTGGAATACTTCATGAGATTATCCATCAATAATCATGTTATTATAATCTTGCTCTATTATAATCAATTGCTAAGCAAAGTGATGATGTTCTTTAATAGTTCCACCTTCTAAACAAACCTATATTAGAATATGATATCCAATTAAATTAAAGATTTAAAAGATTTTTTAGTGTTGTTCGAGTATATAACAATAATTAGATTTATAAATATTCAGCTCATTCAAGCATTGGGATGTTTAAAAAACGGAGTGTTCTAGCCAAATTAAGAAATTTAAATCAAAGAGCATCAAAATTGAAATATATAAAACAATTATTTTTTATGTTGATCGATGACTAGGGTGACCATATTTCGAAAACACCAAACCGGGAAAAACGGGACAATAGGCTGTCCCGAAGATATTTTTGGGGACGCCGGGACAGAGTACCTGAAAACGGGACGTTTGGTCACCGTCACCCTATCGATGACCCTGGGAGACGAGAGTAAATTTAGAGTATTTGTGAGATTAGTATTGTTCGCAGCATTTATAGGCCAAAGGAAGATGAGATCACAGGGGGATGGCGGAGATGGCATAACGAGGATTTGCATGATCTCCAGATATAGTTAAGGTTATAAAATCGAGAAGGCTGGGATAAAAATGGGACTTGGCTGGAATGGAAGAGATTAGAAAGATCGGCGAAAAATATATTTGGGAGAAACCAAATGGGAAATATCCGGTGGAAGACCAAGGACGCGGTGGGTGGACAATGAAGGAAGGGACAAGGGAGAGAAGGGACAGGGTAGGATTTGGTTATAGATCAGGATAGGGACTCTTAGAGAAATGTGGATGCTGCGGCAAAGAACTTTCGAAAACTGTAGAGACACAGAGTTAGATAAATATAACATAAACAATAATAATAAATAATTAATTTACTGATTTAATTAAAATATATTTTACAAGAAAACAAATAAATGTCTTATCTACTTATACAGATTGAAACAAAATGGATGAAAACCTTTTACATACAGACTTTCAACCAAATACTATGTACCACTCGGAGGTACAGGGGGCGGAGCCCCCGTCTAAGTGTGAAGAGCGCCGAAGACCCTCGGAGCAGATAGTATATAATAAAATGATAATTTATATTTAAATTAAAATACTCTATCAAATGGGCCAATAAAATAAAAAAATTGAATAAATCATTCTTGTCTTTGATACATCAAATCTGAAAGATTTATATTCAATTGAAAAAAATAATGTTGTTTAATTGTGAAAAGATATTTTCAATTTTTTTGTTCATTATATTTAAATTTATCAATCCAATACTCCGAACCCTTTTTTATCAGTTGACTTGTCGTAATAACATTGTTTGCAAATTCCATTACAGATAACACGTTTTATAGCAAATAGAGCAAATGGAACTGGGATTAGATGTTGGTCCCGGCTTTTAATTAAATCGGATTCCAGCGAATTGTCTGGTGCCAAGAGAGAAAGGGAGACGACGGGAGTGTGGTCGGAAGTGGGAAGAGGAACGCCCATTCATTCATTCATCGACGGCAATGTGTGGGTCGCAGTGGGTCGTGGCTTCGTACTTCCAGTCCCGACATGTTACGGGGAGACATCTGCGGTCAAGGATTCCACCCAGACATACTACTCCCAATCGAGAGCATAATATTAACAAGATCCTGACAGTAGCTTTCGCTGAAATATGCTGAAATTTCTTGAAATACTTTTACATAAATAATAAATAAATAAAATGATTATTAGTTTACCAACAATTTCACTCTTTCCTTATTTAAACTAAATTAAAGAATTTTATTAAGTATATTAAAAAAGTTATAATTATTTATTATTAAATTATGTCAAATTGTGAAATTAAGAAATGAACAAAGAAATTAAATATATATATATATAACTTAAGACCTTTTAAAAATATTATATAATTACATCTTATTATTGATCCGTCAACCGCGATCCATATAGTTAGGGCAACCATATTTCGAAAACACCAAACCGGGACAAACGGTTTACCTTTTTTTTTTTAGAACCAAATTGAAAAAATTTTGGAAAAAAAGTACGAAATCTCCTAAATGTATAAAATCAGTATATAATTACATACATAGAAATAAAATACATTCAATTATATTAATTAAATTTAATTTTAAATTATTTATTTGAGAAAATGAATAAAGTTTAAATTTATAAGTACCTACTATATATTATGTCAAATTCTGGATAAGGACAATATCCTCGAAATTATTATTAATCAATTCAATTGAAAATATTATTTATTTATTTTTTTAAGGTTACAGGTGGGATTTATTTATTTTTTTCACTTATTCCTTAGAGTAATTACTGGTAATGTTTATATACAATATATATAAATAAATTTAAATCAAATTTTTTAAACCATTACTATTACTAATTCCATTGAGTATATTTGCAATAGTGTACTTTCTTTACACAACAACTCGGAATAAGGCAAATAGATAAAATATATTTATGTATATAAAATAAATATGAAATAAAACACTGAAGCTATACCAATGTTAACTCCAATTGAATTGCATACAAATAACAAATGAAAATATATAATTCAGAATTTAATAATACTTACTATTTCTACAGTGTAATTTAGATTATATTTTTTTAAATTTTCCATAGCTAACTCTAAATTTTATGACATAAACTCTTCGACAAACCTAAGAAAATAATTCTCAATTAATTTTTTTTGTAAATTAAATTAATTTTTTAAAAGATTTTCTTTTTTTTAAAAACAAATAATTTCTTCTAAATTGATATATACTTGTATTTATGGAGAGATGGAATTATTTTATTATTTTCCAAAAAATCATGTTTTATATACCTTGTCAATTTAATTAATAAAATAAAATATCATCCCCCCCAATTTTAGGCCTGGAATGTAGTTTAATTTCAACAAAAAATAATCCAAAAGATGCAAAATAAAGATTGTAAGTATACCAGAATTTATTTTAACGATACAAATATTTAAATAATCTAAACAAGATTAATTTTAAAAGATAACATTCCAGTCTCACCTTTACCTCCTGCTTAATCCCCTCCTCTACAACTGCTTAACTCCCTCCCTAAGTCAACCCAATGGATACTCTATACCAGAGGTTCCCAAACTTTTTCGATGTACTGCTCCCATAATATTTTTTCCGCGGCTCCCTTAATTAGGGTGACCATATTTCGAAAACACCAAACCGGGAGAAACCGTTTACCTTAACTAAACAATACCTCCCTTACTATCGTCGGTCGGTAAAAAGTATTAGGAAATTTTTTCGCGGCTCCCCTACGACGGGAATCATTGCTCTATACACTTGACATCGCAACCTCCAATCATCAATAAAGAAATCAATTCAACATTATAACATTTTTATTTTACTAATAATTTATCCGATGATATTTTGAATTAAATTTATGGTATCTTTATTGCAAATGGTAATTTAAATAAAATTTAAATACCTACATATAAAAAAATTGAAATTTTATCTTTAAATATTACAATAAACATTTTTTAATTAATATATATTTTTGTTAGAGCATTTTTCATTATTTAGTATCATTAATTCAATTTCATTAAAATTAAATTAAATTCTATGAATATATCATGAAATAATAATGAAGAAGACGTTAGTGGTTAATACTCTCCTATGCTTTAGAAAGAAGATCTTGTTTACATTTTAAGGAAAAAAAAGAAAAATTTAGGTATTTTAAAAATTACTTTAATTTTAATATATATATATGTCTATATGTCTATATAGACATATATATATAGACACATATAAGGTCGGTTAACGGCTAAGCAGGGTAGATGTATTGTATGTTCAGTAAAATACATCATCTCAAACTTTTTTGATCCTGATTTTCTTAATTTCTTGCCACCATTTATTATTTCAAGTAGCTTCCCAATTTGAGAAGGCTGGGGACTCTCGTCCCATAATTCCCAGCTAGGAACAAATTCCCTTGCTAGATCCAGAACTTAAACCTCGGTCACGAGGTTGAAAAGCAAGCCTGTTGTCTCCCAGACTGTGTGTGCCTAAATAAAAATAATAAATAAATAAAATATAGAATAATAAATAACTATAAAGTAAATAAATACTATAATTATTGGAGTGGCTATAAAGGGGCCACTTGTTAAGAAAACAAAATAAACCTAACTTTATCCAACGACAACAAACAGCGAACTGAATGAACCAACAAAACAAAGTTATCTCCTAGCAATACTATCAAAGTATAACATATAACAACTCAGATCACCCTAAGAGGCCTCTATGTGTAATGTAAGAGCTTCCACCCTTCTATTTGTCTTGATATTAAATTAGATATTTTTTAATTTCTAAAAAAAACGCTTATTTTAAATTTATTATCTTATCTTATTATGCTAGCTAAAATTGTATATATCTATCTATCTATATATATTGGTTCTCAAAAACCGCTCTAACGATTTTTTTCAAATTCACACTAGATATAGTATTTATAAAGAAAAATTAAGTTTTATTGATGATATCTCTTGAAACATTCAGCTTCATTATTAATTTCTTAATTGAAAATTATATATGGAAAACGTCAAAATTGGCCTCCATTTTTATTTGTATTAATATTTTTTTTTATTTAAAATATTTTAAAATTTATTATTTAATTTCGAAATAAAATTAAAAATATTTATTTTTAATAAAATATATATAGATATTTATTAATCTCTCTCAAAAAAAAAAAAATAAAATAAAAAACATCAAATCTGCCTGCTAAGACAGTAAAAAAATGACAATTTTTTTATCTAAATATATTAGTCCAGATGGTAAAGTGATGTTTTAACGAGTGGATTTCGTCGGTTCGAAACTCTCCGGGTGAATCGTTATTTAAAAATGAAAATGAAAATAATGAATTTGTTATTTTTTTTCTTTTTATCTATTGTTTACATTTTAATAAATTACTATTTTATATTTATTTATTCATTGTTCTTTTATTAAATTTAATATTTATTAATATTATTTATTATTAATTTATATATTGATGACATCACAAATGACATTTATATTGAAATTTGACTCCCGCCTTTTTTTAAAGAATATTGTATTAATATTTTTTTTATATTTAAAATATTTTAAAATTTTTTATTTAATTTCGAAATAAAATTAAAAATATATATTTTTTTTATATTTAAAATATTTTAAAATTTTTTATTTAATTTCGAAATAAAATTAAAAATATATATTTTAATAATATTTTATAATTATAAATTACGATATATATTTATCAATAATAATGAATTTTTTTTTTTTAACTTAATTACAGAGCCGAGGCTCGGGGTCCCGGTATGATCTTAATATATTGTGAGAATTAGATAAATAATGTAGAGAGAAAAAAATATTTAAAAATAGATATTTATTTAAATGAAATAAAATTATTTAATTTACAGAATGAAAATGTCTATAATAATGTCTAAACATTTTTTCTTTATAATTTTACATTATAATAATACTAATTACAGTAGTTATAATATATGGGGAATTTTCAACTTTGACTGCCGATTTGACCATGTTCCCAAACGAATTTTAAAAAAACCAAGACCACTTTACATTTACACATTTTAAGCTCTAATCGAATCCAAAATCAAAATTTAAAAAATCGAAAAACAAACTCACAGATATATAGATTTTATAAATGAACATTTATACAATTTATTTTAATTAATTTGAAACATTTTAGGAAACAAATTTTGAATGGGTCATTTTTAGAAATCCCATTTAACAATTATAATAAATAATTAAAAAATTGTAAAATTTTTAAAGTATATAAAAATAAATTGTATAAATTGGTTAAAGGGTCGAGTGATAGTTCGGTGTCCCAGGTATATATTTTATATTAACACGCCTACTTTTCTGTATAATAAAGATATAAAGAATCATATTTTAATTTTTATATAACCAAGAAATCATTTTTTCACTTAAAATATAGTTGTAAAGCCCAAATCTCCGATCCATATAACATCATCGACTGGGCCGCTACCAAAAGGAGTCTTCTCTTGCTCTGACTAGGGCCACCGGTATTTGCCATTAGTCTCGAAAAAATAATATTAAATTTTATATAAATTTATAAATTAGAATATTTGAATTTGTTTAAATTTTAACACATGTAATCAATCATATGCATAAAGAATAGAAAATTTTGAAAATCAACTTGGTATTAAATTCAGAAAAAAAAAATACTCATATATAGAATATATAGACTATTCGAATATAATTGAAACTCTTTCTCTCCCTCTATTTTAAATTTGAAAAAACGGAGTGTTAAGAAATTAAGATTCCTTATACAACATGGATGGTTAAATGAATTGGGCTCCCTACCTCCCTGAGAAATTCCCATTAAAAATGTTTATAATATTTTAGTTTATTAAATCAAACTATTATTTTTTTATTTCAATATTTTTAATGTTAATACAATAATTTTTATTTTATAATCTATAAAATAATTTAATTATTTTTAAAAACAACGGTCTTCAATTACAATTTTTTTACTCTCTACTGACTGTTCATTTCATAACTGAAAATAGTGTCGAATAGAAATAGACGATATTACTTGGATTAATCTTATTATGCTAGCTAAAATTGTTTGTTTGTATTATTGAGGACCCCAGTTCAATTCATTTTAATCAGATTGATGCAATGATGCAACATTTAATAATTGTAATAAATAATTAATTGTAGATTAATATTTTTTAAAGGGTCGAGCGACAGATCGGTGTCCCAGGTATTAATATTACCAGCCAAACCCAATAATAATGAATCATTTTTTTTAACTTAAGTACCGAGCCGAGGCTCGGGGTCCCGGTACTATATATTAATTAAGATAAAGATATAATTGCCCCTAATTGGACTCAACCAACCATTCATTGATACTAAAAGAATAAACTACGTTTCAGTATGCAAGTTTATTTAGGAATCACAATAAAAAATATACATTTGAATTCCATGAAAGATTATTTAGGAAAAATTCTTTATTCTAGCAAACAATCGATAATTATTAATAACTATATAATATAAATATAAATATAATAAAAAAAAATTGTCTATCTCTTTGTCAATAGAGACTTAGAAGATTTTTGGACACAGTATCCAAATATCAGTAATTTCATGGCTACCAAAGAAGATTATCTATGAATGATCTCCCATGTTTTAGAGAGATAAAACTCAAAATATTTCCTGGGGAAGAATTAAAAAATGCATCATATTTTATGTTTTAAATATAATGGAATTAATTATCAATTATGGATTTCAATACTTATATAAGTTAAATAAGTTGACCTGTGGCCAGGTCCGAACCGACCGACGGTTTGAAGTAAATTAATTTCCAGCTACAGAAACAATTTCAAATAATTTTAATATATCTATTAATGTAATAAAAAACAGATAGGCATACATAAATAATAAATATAAACATTTTTAATTTTATTTTATTTATAATATATATGCAAGACCAGGCTGTGACGTCATGAATGGCTGGATGACGTCATATAATTTTAAATCAAGAAAAAACTAATAAATATGATTTTTCTCGAGGATAAAACCAATACAAAGTGCATGATTCGTGGTGATATATAAAAAAAATCTCCTTTGGTGTGAAAATAACCCTTCCCTTCCTATCGTCGATCGCTAATACTACCACTTCCGGTTTCCAGATTTGCACCAAAAGTTGATCAATTCATCCCACTGATGCATTAAGTAAATATACCAAATTTCATCAAAATCGGTTGAGCCGTTCAGGCTGTACACATCTATACGGACGGACAGACGGACAGACGGACAGACGGACGGACAGACAACATGCTAAAAATACTTTCCCTTACTATCGTCGGTCGGTAAAAAAAATTGACAAATACATTAGGCATTTTACGAAAAAATAATTCTTAGGATTAGGAATTTGACATTTTTTTTTGTTTTTAATCAATCACATTATTTAAGTTTAATTTATGCTAAATGTCTATCAATAGAAAAGACTATCCACAGGCATTGAAAGGAAGGATAGAATCTAATGGATTATTTATTGGGTTCAAAGACCTTAAAAGCAGTAATTTCCGGTGGAATCTTGAATTCGAATTTTGAGGGTGTGATAAAAATACCTTTTAAACTTTATAAGGCTTTACCTCAGACAATATGTAATATAAAAGAAAGAAAAAAATAGTTTCAAATGTTGAATATCCTATAATTAGGATTATTATATTATATATGGGTTATAATTGCAATTTATTTTAACGAAAATACAAATGCAAATTATATGACTAATTTAAATCAAATTAACTAATTAATTATATTTAAAAATGAATTAAATTAAAAACTAATGTAATTTATTCATTAAATTTCTTGTAAAATTAAATGTAAAATATTTTTTGTTTATTGTATATATTACGCCCTAATAACTAATAGAATATATTAAGATATTAACTTTTTTACTATCTCGCCAGTATTGCGATCAAGAAAATTTTAGATGTCGAGATTTTGATGTTTTTATAACTTCAATTTTTGAGAAATGTAGCTCATTCAGAAGAGGGTTTTTTTACTCTAAACTAACCGTAAAAATAAATATATATGTTTGATAGTTTTTCACATGATTAAAAATTGTATAAAACTGCTATATATAGAATTTCAGCTTTATTAAATTGCTGCCGGAATTAATTTTTTAACACTGCAAATCACGCGCCATTAACAAAGAGTCAAACACGCGCTGGTTTAATAAATATTATTTATTAATTTTAATTTATAATTTATAATTAATTAAATTTAATTTAAATATAATATACGTTAATTAATCAAATTCAAATTTGCGAGATAGTCGAGTGGAGACACTCCAGATATTTTTCTAATGTAATTAAATTTCATTGGGAAAAATATTAAAATTTTTTTCTTTTAAAAGTTTAGAAATTTCATTTCTTCACATTTAACTTTTCCTTTTAGGGTAATTTTTGACCTTTTAAAGATTTAGGAAATTTAATAAAAACTATTTTAATTTTTATTTATAATTTCTGATATATAAAATAAAATTTATCAATTTTGAAATGATTGTTTTTAATTATCTCATATATATATATAAAGTAATTATTATCAACGAACTTAAGTGAGTTTATAAAATCGTTCAGTCTGTCGTTCTGTACGACATAAAACTCAAAATTTTGAAATTCTGACTTCAGATTCGGAAAGAGCATCAAAAAGTAGTAATGTAATGCCTTTCATTTTTTGATACCCCCTCGGGAACATGGTCAAAATGGCGTCCAAAGTTGAAATTTTTAATATTTAAAAATGCGAAATTTTAAATTCTGATTTCAGATTCGAATAGTGTATCGAAAAGTATTAGTGTAAAGTGTTTTTTATTTTTTGATATCACTTCAGGAACATAGTCAGAATGGCGTCCAAAGTTAAAAATTTTAAAATTTATATTAATAAATTGAATATTTTAAAACAGAAATTTATACTACAAATTTAAAATAAATAATTTTATTCAATAATATTTATATTTAATCTTGACTTATTTATAACTTAAATTAATCCGAACTTAAGTTCGTTTTGGCAATGCAAGCTTGCGCAATCCCAGATGTTTTTTATACTAAATTATTTTTTTTAAAAAATGGAAAGAGGCATCAATTTTGGCAAAAAAAATGTTAACATAATTATTTAATCATTTTAATGAATCTTAAATAAAATCCTTACAAAATTTTGGTAAAAACAATATGTTTAACATAATTTTAGCTCCAATGGTGTCTTAGTACTTTGTTTTGTAGTTTTATTAAATATTTTCGCTATTAAGAGTAATTTGATATATTATGGTAAATTAGGTTCATAATATACCCTTTATTTAAAATATATAAATATATATTACTAAAAAAAAATTTATTATTATTATATGATTAGAATTGAATCAAAAGCAGAAGTATCAAACAGTCTTTAATTTATAACCACCAAATAAATTATTTATAATAAAGTTACTATTATTATTGTATTTTTATTACGATTTTTTTTTATTTATCATTAGTTGATCTTTACAGTCGGATCCTTTTTCATTTTATTCACATCATTTCTAACTTCAATCATAAATTTTGTCGGAATGTAATTTTTAATAAAAAAGTATTTTCCCACAAGAAAACATAAAATCAAAATGGACAGAAACAATTGGAATTTGATTGACAACTTATAATAAATATTATTTTTTAAATTATTTTTTTTTTCTGAAATTTATTATATTAACGTTGGAGATTAAATAATTATTATTACTTTTAGATTCTTAGATGATCTAGAATATTTTGTTTTGTTAAAATAATATTATGAAAATAAACTTAATATTAATAATAATAATTTTGAAGATAAATAAATTAAAATAATATTCATAATACAAATTAATTGAATTATTAACAGCGTTTATTCTAAAAGATTATAAATGTTTATTTATTTTAATTAAATTCATTAAAATATTTACAAATCCTGAGATCGAAATCTTTAAAGCCCATAAAAATCCACAGAAAACTTTAACTTACTTTCAATTGGAATTTTGACATTTTATCATCCTTTACATATCTTAGGGTGCTCAAGAATTTGAACAAATTTTGATTTACTAAAACGGATATGAGATAAGCCTTTTATAATTATCAGTTACAGATTCAGGTTAATAAAGACATCAAATTTTTATCAGTGTCTGTTAACACTATATACATTACAAAAAAAAAAAAAAAAAAAAATGGAGTAAATTGTTTATAACTATTAATACAGTGAAATTATTCCTATACTATAGAAATTTTGTTCAATTTAATTTTACACCTCGCTTTTACCTTTATATATATATATCACCGCAGTGGATTCTTCTTTAAGTGATACACCGCAGCGGGTCACTTTTTCTTCTTCTCATCTGGTCCCAATCATCGAAATTCCCACGTGGATCCGTTGATTATCCGCTGACGAGCCCCCAATTCTGTGGGAAAATTAGTGGCTCGTTGATTAGGGATGACACTCCTTGCTGATAGTAGAGTCTCGGGTCGTGTCGGCTCATGATGCACCACGCCATTGTAATCGAAGAAAATAGTGAGCAAAACCTTCACCTCATCAACAACTTCTCGGCCTTCTGTAAAGCGCTTGTACCACTTGTAACATTTTTTGAGACAAAGTAGACTCACCGAAAGCCACGGTCAACAATTTAAGTGCGTTGGAGCACTTTATCCACTTTTAACGCAAAATTTAATAAATATTCTTTTATCCATTTTTTTTAAGTAAAAAATTCGAAGAACACACAATAGTTGTAAAAAACAAACTACTAATCCAAAATGCCTGATAATGTCAAGATATGAGAAACATATGTGTACCAACATAATAAAAAAAAATTCGATAATCTAACGTACACAGCCCACGAAAATTCAAAATTCATCTTTTCTTTTGAACTGGTTTAACACATATGGGAACATTGTTAAGAGACTCGTGGTAACAGGGTAGTACTAACCTAATATATGCATATATATTATTATCAGATTTATCAGGGATATAATCACGTATTTTTGTGAGATTGTTTTCTCGACGTTTCGGCACCCATTTTGTAGAGCTCACAAGTTTGCCTCGGACTGTTGTCCAGTGCGGACGTGTGCCGGTCTCAGGATTGCCCAGGATTCTTCGGAGCTCTACAGCAACGCAGTGAGTACAAAACCACCCATTCTATCAACCCAAAATCCCGATATTAATCCTTGGTCACACAGACTAAGACCCAGAATCCCAAAAATAATCCGACCTAAATAATCTCTTGAAAATGGCGCCAAAATGGGTGCCGAAACGTCGAGAAAACAATCTCACAAAAATACGTAATTATATCCCTGATAAATCTGATAATAATAATAACAATAAAACATTCACGGAAACCTAAACCAACATATATATATATATATATATATATATATATATATATATTTACTAGAATTTTTTTATAAACACTGGTACAAACTTACAACTAGTTTATAGAGGGTGAGGACTAAGAAAAAGATATTTTTATTTGTATTTCATTCCATTTAGAGTTCATTTTATAAAGCATAATTAAGGGGTTTCTTCCTACTGAATTGGAAGTCGAGGGATTAAATATAGTGAAGTTCATGATTTTAAAAATATATTAAATAAAATTACAAGACCACATTTATATGAACCAATAGATACTTAAGAATCTGCAATAATTATTAAGAGGTAAATTTCTAAAGTAATGGATTTTAAAGTTTAGGGCATATAGGGGTCGAACGGAAGCAAATAATGACATCCGCTAACCGCTCGGCTACGTCTCCGTCAATATAGGAGGCGATTAATGAGGGATACAAATTTTCAATTATAATTTCAATTTAATAATTCTCTTCCCAACCTAAATGTTTTTCTTTGTTTATATTTTACAATAATTTTCTTTTTTTATTTTAAAAAAACAAACAATTTCTTAGAATATATATAAATATATAAGTATATATGAAAAAATTCCTTGTTTGAGCAGTGTTAAATAAATACAAGTTTGAATGGTATTCTATATTATCTTAATCTTAAGATCTAGATAGTAAAAATACCAATATTAGTTAACGGTCAAAGAATTGTTTGTACACAAACAAACCCCTAAACGTTTTAACACTTAACATTTCAGATACAAAAAAATAACTGCATCACACAGCTATATTGTAAAATTTATTATTCAAAAATAAACACAACATTTTTCCAATAATTTATTTATTAATCTATACTTATACATATCTATAATTTACAAAATATATACAAAAATAAAATATTTCTAAATTTTCTTTTTTTTTCAAAATTTTCTTGATTCAAATTATGTCTAATAATTTTTAACCCCCCTTTCCTTTTTCCACACTCTTTAATTTAAGACTAAGATAAAAATGTTCCAGAAATGAAAAGCAATATTCATTTACCGATAAAATAAAAATAAACCTTATCTATTTTTATGAGACTTAATGGTGCTTGTTTCGTTATCTGCCTCGCCGGCGAGTTCTGTGTGTTATTTTTACATTAGTTGAATTAATCATGAAAAAGTTGAATTTATTTCTTGAGGAATTCATTCCCCGCAATGACTAATCATTAGATTAATAGGGGATTTTAATTCTTTTTATAGACTTTATAAACCCATTTACTAGTTGAATCGACCATCCAATGATGAATTAGTAATTGGATTAAGTAGAATCATCCCTCTATTCAGAGATCATCAAATATTAGCTAAATTTGAAACTACCATTTGTGGATAATTATCTTTTTCTGAATGACCTGTACTGATCGATTTCAATTTTCCAGATAAATGAAAAATGAATGAAACCGCCATCGTAGATAAATAATTAGAGGATATCATCACAGTGGATAATCGCAATGTATTTCCTCTTTTCCTCTTTTCATTATAATTATTCTAGATCTTGTTGATTTGGCTATTTTTATATAATTTCCTCAAATTTATATATAAATATATATATATATATATATAGATTTATTATTCAAATATCAGATCATATATTTCAAAAATTTACAACGTAATTTTTTAGACTACATTTAATAAACCTAAAATCATAAGAATTAATAACAGATAAGATAATTTTCCGCATAGGGCAATTATTTTTTTTTCATTACAGGAAACAATGCAATTATTTAGATCTTCTTAAAAAAATAAACATTTCTTTATTTTTTATTTATAATAATAATATTCATCCTAAATAGCTTGTTAATATAAGATGGAAATGTACAATTTGATATAATAGATATAATTGGGCATTTAATATAAAATCTTCTATTTATTGTCGAAAAAAAAAAATAAAAATTCCTAAATTTTAGATTTAAAGATACGAATATTTTACTAACTTTATTAAAGAGAAATTAATTTCAAACCGAAATATTTCACTCCTGGATTAAGATAATGTATCAATGGAGTAGAGCGCACTATATCTAAAAATAAATTATTATCATATTTTAATGGTAATATCATATAATATTCCACCATATATTAATTATTTTATCTAGGTTCTCATAATAAACAATATATGAAAATAAGAATAAACAATTGATGTTTGAATATAATCCAAAATCCAAAAGTTATTAAAAAAAGAAGTGTCTTCTGAGGATAGTTTGGAGGAAGATGATTTTTATATATTTTCTAACCCACAAGAAGAAAAAATTCAAACAAATTCAGATTTTGAATTTGTGTTCTTTTATGAAAGACAAAAATCAAAATATTTACTCTTTACAAAATTTCCCGACAATAAAAAAATTATTTGTTAAATTTAATACTCATTTATGCTCATCGGCGCCAGTAAAAAGGATATTTTCTTTTGCATAATATATACATGATTGTTGGTATTGTGACAGTGTAGTTCATCTCGGATATTCCTTAAAAATAATTTATTTATGAAATAAATATATTTTAAAGCACTTAAATCGTTTATCCAGCTATGCTCCTCGAAGCTACCTGACATAAAAAAGAAAGATTATATTTTTTAAGGAACTGGAACGTTAAGAGTAACGCGTTCCAGGAACTTGTAACTGTATCGAGTTCCTCAAAATGGAAGGAAGTTGTAACTATATCGACTTCTTCAAAAATTGAGGAACGGCCCACAGTCCTGTAAATATATATAATATAGACCTTTCAAATCATTAACATTACATTATAGGTTATACTTGTGTTAAAATATTTTAATTTAACCTTTAACAAAATTGAATGTGGACTTGACTCGAACTCTCGATTTCAAGTTCGATAGACCAGGGATATAACCATAATGCACCCATCTGGGCCTTTTTTAAACCAAAAAAAAAACCAACTATTTTTCATGTCAATAAAATAATTAATACTCAATTTATTGTTAATTAATTGCTTGTTAATGAAATTATCATTTTCTCACATCTTAGTAAATATAAAGATCAATAAGGTATAATTTGATAATGAAGATATCAATCTAATTAATCTCTTTATAATTTCGAAAAATGAACAATCCTAACATTCAAGATTTGAATTCATGATTATGACAACTTATATTTTTTTTTTATTTAATTAAAATTGATCTCACAATTTATTATTCTCATATAAGTTTATTAATAGTTGTGTTTTAATTTTTCTTTAATCAAATTATTTTGGATTCCCATAATTAAATTTAAGAAAGTATTACATTCATAATTTTTTTAAAAAAAAAATTTAGTATAATAGATGCAATGTGATATGTTCATAGCTAAAAATTAGTAATGTTACTCTTTATAAATAATAAATCTCAATATCAAACATATATATCTACGTATCTTATGTATCTACTAATATATTATATAAGTATAACAATAATATTAAGATTAACAAATAAATAGTAATAATAATTTGAATATAAATTTCTCATTTAATTATTCAAATAAATTATTCAAAATATTTATTTTTTAATTATTAAAACTAGTTTGATTACTAGAGAGAGCGGAGAGTGATACCTTTAAGTTTTTAAGTTGATTTATTTCAAAAAAACTTTTCATTTTGTTTTTTAACTTTAAATATTTTTTAATCAATATATTAATCTTTTTATTTATATCTTTTCTTCATTTTTTTCAGATATCATCTACGATTCTTCTACTAAATTGATCTTTTTTCTCATCTGATTTTAATGATTCCTCCAATTCTATTTATCGCTTAACAACACTGAATTCATCAAGATTTCTTTAGCATGGTTCACATTTAGCCTAAGAAAATATTCAATTTTATTTTTCCTATTATAATCTATATTCAAAGTCGAAAGTTAAGTTATAAAAATTGTAGAGATTTTGTCAAATAAAATTAAAATACTATTAATATATGATATCAATATAAATAGTAATTTTTATTTTTATTATTAGCAATATTATTAACTATTTTCCTTGTTTGAAAATGGGCTTTCTAAGTGATAAATACTTATGGGATTAGAAAAATATATTTCATAATTTAAAAAAAAAATCTAGATTGTCTCCACTCGATTCTAGCTCAAACCGTTTTTGCGTAATCTTGTCTACTTACACACACACACACACACACACACACACACACACACACACACACACACACACACACACACATACACACACACAGAGAGAGACATTTTTCTCAACCTTACAAATGAAAATGACTCAGGGACCTTCAAAACGTATAAAAACCTCAAAATCTCGACATCGAAAATTTTCATGATCGCAATACTATCTTTGGCGAGATAGTAAAAATTAAATTTCATTAGTTAGAGTATCTAGGTAATTTAAAATCAAGATTTTATTATATGAACTGAAATTCCATACATAAAAACCTCTATAAAAACTATGACTCCTCATTTCGATTTTAGTTCAACGTTGTTTCCAATTAAAGGCTATCGACATTATATGTCCCACTCAAGGTCCCCCTTCTTATTTTAGGACCTTTGATTTTTTTTTTTTTTATTAAATATGATGACCAAATAATAGGGTATTCGTTTCAGTTTGCTGTCAATGAAATTCCAAAGGTGGGCATGGATTTGACTATTCGTTTTGTGTATGCAACGAGGAATGTAGCCGTTTAATTGACTACCAGTGGAAGGAATCAATCATAGGACCAGACGCCACGCGCCATGCATAGATATCAATTAGCGTTGTCCAATTTGCAAATGGCACAAGGACTTCGAAGAAATTTATCAATGAACCTATGGCCCATTCATAAAATCCTAATGCTAAACTGTCATTCATTCAATTTAAGTTCACATTATATAACTATAATATTATTAAATAAATATATTAGTCATAATAATAATTAATGCATTCATATATATATATAGAATCAGGAAAAGAATATAAAATTATTAAAATAAAAATTAGAATAAAATATAAAAAGCTTTAAATAAATTCATAGAATAATTTATTAAATTTAGAAATTTGAAGTATCATATAAAAAATATTAATCATGTACCTTTCATTCTAATTAAAATTTATAAAAAAAAAATCAACAAAAAATATCTCAACCTTCCGAGCACCTTAATCATTGCTAATAATGTATTTTATTTGAATTATAAAATTTAAACAGTTAATAATTTAAACTAAAATTAAATTTGATATTTTTAAATTTAATAAGAATAATTTTTAATTAAAACTTCAAAAATTTCTAATGATGGTGTAACAACCGAAATGCGCCCTAGAAGAACATATCAATCAACTTGAATTTTCAGATTTCTAATTAAAAATTCCCTTCATTACGTTCAATATTTTTCATTTTAATTCTTAGGACTTTAAAGACTTTTTATTTTCTAATTGTTTAATGAATTGAATATATTTTTTAATATAAAGATTCCACACATTAATGATATACTTTTTTACCGACCGACGATAGTAAGGGAGGTATTGTTTTCACACCAAATTTCACATGTGGAGATTTTTACATATCTCCACGAATCATACATTTTCTTAACAGAAAAAAGTATTTTTAGCATGAGGTCTGTCCGTCCGTCCGTCCGTCCGTCTGTCCGTCTGTCCGTATAGATGTGTACAGCCTGAACGGCTGAACGGATTTTGATGAAATTTGGTATATTTACTTAATGCATCAGTGGGATGAATTGATCAACTTTTGGTGCAAATCCGGAAACCGGAAGTGGTAGTATTAGCGATCGACGATAGGAAGAGAAGGGTTATTTTCGCACCAAATTTCACATAAGAAGATTTTTTACATATCACCACGAATCATGCACTTTGTATTGGTTTTATTCTCGAGAAAAATCATTTTTATTAGTTTTTTTCTTAATTTAAAATTATATGACGTCATCCAGCCATTCATGACGTCACAGCCTGGTCTCACATATATATTATAAATAAAATAAAATTAAAAATATTTATGTTATATCCATATCTGTTTTTTATTACATTAATAGATATATTAAAATTATTTGAAATTGTTTCTGTAGCTGGAAATTAATTTATTTCAAACCGTCGGTCGGTTCGGACCTGGCCACAGGTCAATTACCGACCGACGATAGTAAGGGAGGTATTGTTATTATTAAAATTTATTTCTATTTTTTTTCATGTATAAATTTCGTTTATTATCATTAATTTATTGTACTTTATATTTACATATGAAAGTAATGTTTTTATATTCTAAATATGTAATTTATTTTTTTCTATTTACAATTTTCAACCATGAAAATATTGATAATTAATTTTATTTAAGTGTGATTAAATCATATATGGTTTATTTTCCCATTGTCCTTAGACAGTAATAATACAAATTCTAAATATATCAACATTGTAGTTTTATATAACGGTCATTTCTATTTCTTTTTTAATAGATTTATCAGTGATTTTTAATCAAAATAGATCTTGAAATATAAAAATAATTATAATAAAATAATTTTATATTAAGAAATTAACATTAATACTTTACTAGAATAAATTTTGCAAATCTTTCAGATTTGAAACGGCCACCCAAATCGGTTACTGCATTTGGCAGAGTGAGCAAAGGATGCGTGCAAGGTGGAAGGCCGTAAACTGCAAAACAGTCGTGTCAAGGACGGCCTCCGCCCACCTCAATCCACCTTATTAGGCTTTCTCTTCACAAATACCTTACAAACAGAATCCATTTTAAATTCAAAAACGTGTAGACATTCAATTATTCCGGTTAGTTATTTATCTATATGAATATACCACCAGTTGCTTACCAGAAACTTAGAAAGATTAATTAATTATTTTAATGTTTTTTTTACAATTTAAAAAGAAAAAAAAAGTCTATTTTTAATGATGATAATTTAGTAGATATGGATTATTTTTATCTGAACAAATTCGAGTGTATATGTAATACATTTTTTCTATCGGGCCAGAGACAGCATTGCAATCACGAAAATTTTCGATGTCGAGATTTTGATGTTTTTATACTTTTTGAAGGCCCCTGAGTCATTTTCACAAAGGTTGAGAAAAATGTCTGTGTGTATGTGTGTGTGTGTATTTATGTGGACAAGATTACGCAAAAACGATTTGAGTTAGAATCATGAAATTTGGTACACGGGTATTATTCAAAATTTGTATTTTTCTATCAACTTTTGAGAAATGTAGGTTAACCGAGAGGGTCATTAACTACAACTTTTTGATTTTTTTCCTCTAAAGTGACCGTAAATATAAAGATATATATTTGATAGTTTTTCACATGATTAAAAATTGTATAAAACTGCTATATATAGAATTTCAGCTTGATTGAATCGCTGAAAGTACCGGAATTAATTTTTTAACACGTTGTCTGGCAATCACGCGCCAGCACGTGATGTGGTGCCACCAACAAAAAGCCAAACGCGCTTGTTTAATAAATATTATTTATTAATTTTAAATTATAATTTAATTAATTAAATTTAATTTAAATATAATATATGTTAATTAATCCAATTCAAATTGCCAGATTTTCGAGTGGAGACACTCCAGATTTTTTATTATTATAATACATTAATCAATATTTTTATAAATATTATTTATGTTATGTAATTTAACTGATTGAATCAATATCAAATGAACTAATTTTTTATTTTAATTTTTGCAGTGTATATATAATATTATTTATGAATGTTAATAAAAAAGTTTTAAAGAGTGAAAGACCAGGAAACTTTCATAAATTTTTATTAATATAAATTTTTCTCTCATTTCGGAATTTAGTTTTTATGTTATGTCCCCTTGTTGTTTGTAGCTCGTTTTTTGTCAACTTGTTCGAGTATTTTATCTTGACGACTCGCCAAAAAACAAGAAAAGATAAATTGTCATCTCTCTTCAAAGATTTCATTAACAGTATATATGAGTCTGAAGAGAATAAATGGAAATATCAAAAAAAAAAAAAAAAAAAGGAAGGAACTGGAATCTTAATGGTACCTGATATATCTATTTCTGTCACGCTACTCAAATGAAATCAATCTTAATCTAAGCCACCTCCAACCATTGCTAATCTACTCCCAATTCCCTCATATTTATATATTTAATTAGTTTTTATCGCGTTGCTACTCAATTGGATAGATAGATAATAAAACATTTTTATATAGAATCTAGGTACACCTAATGTTATTATAATATGTAAATAATATATATTTGAAGCTAAAAAATAATATATTAATAGAATTTTAATGAATTTACTTAACGAATCTCACGATCAGATACTCTACTAAATAAATTTTTATTTGCTTCTCATTAAAAGTCAATGGAGTCTTTGAAAACAAAAACTTGATTCAAAATGACGTCAGATGACATTTTGACAAATGGCGCCTTAAAATTATTTATTGATATTCAAAGAGGATAAAGAATTGAGATTTCGTTTATATTGCCCATGAAATTTTTAAGTGTTAGACAAGTATTAAAAAGAAGTTCTTCTGAACATTCTTTTAAGTTTGAATACTTAATTATTTTCTTTGTCTTATAGTATACTTAAACAAATCATCATTTATACACATAAATTTATTTAATTCTGAAGAAATTTTTAAAATTTAAAATTTTAATTCATACATTTCATTATAAATTTCATAATTATAATATTGGATAAAATATTTTAAGAAAAATAAACAATCATTTTTTTCATATATTAAACAATGAATAACATATTCTATGCAAATTATTTATCATATTAAATTATTAAATTAAAAGATATGTATTTTTTCTTCAAAATGTAAAATGTCAATTTGAAGTCAGTAGCTAAAATCTAAAAAAAAAAAGTTCTCAAACTGTGGTACATATCCTAGTGGTACGTTATAACGTAACGTGGCTGTGGAACCTACAATACTGTTACTTTTAGAAACGAAATCATTTTAATGATACGTCAACTTTTTGAAGTAGTTTATGTGGTACAAACTTCAAAAAGTTTGAGACCCTCTAATTTAGAAAATATTAAAAAAATGTTTTTAATAATATTAGAAGAAAAATTAGCAAAATACTAATTTGAAAGAGATTATCTTTAATTACTCATGTAATTGCAAAATAAAATGAGTAACTTTTATACAATTATTGTAAATAAGCTTTATTTTAAGGTTAATCTTGTTTTTAATAATATTAAACTCCTAAATCACATTTATGTCTGTTTGTCTTATATGAAGAAATCCATAATAAATAATAATAATAACCTTTTTCTATATATTTATGTGATTAATTAAAAATTTTAATTATATAATATTTCAACTAAACTTAACTTAGTCTTATTGAATAAGTTTAACTTAACTTAATTAAGTATAGTCGCTTGCAATATTTTATTTTAAAAAATATTATTTAAATTTTATTTACATTATTACTTATATTATATTTTATAATTATTTTGAATATTGTACAAAACAACAAATATAAAACACATTTTATAACTTTTTTTATCAAATAAATATTTTCAAGTTCTTTTCTAATATTATTTTTTTTCAAGATAAGAATACTTAATTTTTTAAGTAAGTAAAATTCCCTTTTAAAATTATAACTTATAAACCTCCGTCGCGACCGGTTTCTTTTTTAATCCAAAAATATTACTTGAATTTTTGAAAAACAAAAATATTTCCTCAATTCAAAAAGAATTCAACTAGAGATAATTTTAGTGAATTAGTCCTTATAAATTTTTTTTTTTTTATCTATACATATAAAAATGGTTTTTGTATGCACATTGCTCAGAATTTAAAATTTTTTGGATATCTTCGCGTTTCATTATCTCTAGAATCCAAAAGTGACTTTAGAATTTTTGATGTCTTTCTGTCTGTCCGGAAATTCTGACGTTATAGACTCAAAATTGGATAAACCGATTTCGATGAAATTATATCACAATACATCTTACATATCTCTATTAAACATAGGCAATAATTTTTATCCATATCTATCCAATAACAGCAGAAATTATTTTTTTTAAATTTGATATACATGTTGTCATTCAGTAGCGCAAAGAATACAATACAAAGATTGTTTATAATATTTATATTTTTATTTTTATATTTCGAATATTTACAATATTTCAATCGATCATATTAGCCCTTTTAACTTATTTAACACACTGAAAACATTCATATATTGCGACTATATTACCTCTTTTAATCTTTAAGATTATATGAATAAATAATTTTAAGATCTCATAATTGGATTTTCACGTAAGTTTTTAATATGGGTGGACAATGTAGGAAGGGACGTGAGAGAGATGGGACATGGTAGGAGTTAAATCGTTATAGCTCCGGATAGGGACACTTGGTGAAATGCGGTTAGAACTTTCGAGTACCGTGGAGAAATAGAGAAAGATATATAGATTGATATAACATATAATTACAATAATAAAATATAATTAATTTATTGATTAAATTAAAATATATTTTAAATAAGAACACAAAAACAAATGAATGTTTTATGTAATATACCGTTTGAAATAAAATGGATGAAAACCTTTTATATATAAACCTTCAACCAAACACTATGAATAATATTACTTCGGGGGTACATGGCGCAGACCCCATCTAGGTGTGAAGAACGCCGACGGTGGTCTGAGCAGCTAGAATATATATATATATATGTTATAAATACCAGTTATATATATCTGGTTAATAGTAATTGGTTATACTATTAATATAAACATCCATTTCTCATTTTAATTGATTTATTTTGATTTATGTTTCAATTTAGATATCATATTTGAATACATTTTAAATATTTATTAATATCTTGTAATATCTGGGAAGAGAAATTGAACTTCTCGTAGGAAATAAATACCTTTGCAGGCACTTTCTTGAATCTTTTAAAGGAGTCTGTGGCAAAAAAATTATCTTATATGAAATTAAATGCCAAGTTTGTCCAAATATTAACATTTTATAGTGAGCTGTCCTAAGGACTAATAAAGGATCTTGTCGGAAGTTGCAAATTATAAGACAGTTGTTTATCTCTTACAATTTAACGCTTAACGACATCATAATAGGAATGTGGGTAGCTCAGTTAACACATTCGTTATTAAAAAAGACGAAAAATATTAAAATTGAAAATTAAAAGAAAAAATTAATAAACATTTATTAAATGTTAACAGTGATCTATTTAAATTATATATTAATTGATTTTAATAGTATTTAATTTTTAATTTTGGTATAATACCATCTTCTTATATTGGAATATATTTAATTTTCTAATTTATATATTAATAGTTAATAAATAATAATTTTATCTGTATTTCAATTTTTAATTTAAATTAATTTTATTCTAGTAATAAAATTCATAAAGTATGGGTTTATTATTATTATTATTATTGTATAGAAAATTTAAATTTAACTTTAAATTTTGTGAGATAATTTATTGAAAATCAAATCTATTAATTTATTTCAAATAGTAATATTATGATAATAAATTAAAGGAGAATTCATTTTATCAAAGAAAACAATTATTATTTTATTTCTCTTTGCATTTATTTATATTCATTGATTTGTTTATGCTAAAATAAAATATTTTATATACTATTATATATATATTCATAGAAAATTCTAAGAAAATGCTATTTGTAAACTTAATTAAATTCGCATATTATCAAACTAAATATGATAAAGTAAATATCAATAAAATTCCAATTATTCTAGTTAGTTTATTTTAATGTCTTATTTCAGTTGAATATTTATTTTAAATATACAGTTTATGAATGTAAATGTAAATTTAATTTAAAATAAGTTGCTATTAAAATAAATTGAATTTTAATTAAAATAATATATATATATATATATATATATATATTGAAGGCGCCATTGGGTGTGTGTGTAGCGAACCTGCCTCACATTCACATGATCCCGGGTTCAAGTCACAGGCCTGGCAAGGGAATTTCCCTAGCTGGGGTCTATGGGACGGAGACAACCCAGCCTTCGGGAACAACATTGGGGAAAGCTACTTGATAGCGCCTCCGTTCAAGAAAATCAAGGTAAAGGTCGAGAGGACCTGTTCTACTGATCATAGGACACCTCATTGATATAACCGGCTTGATAGGCGTGTTATCCTTGAGTAGGAAAGTCAGAGGTTTTTTTTATATATATTTATTTTTGATAAACATTTTATGTATTTGAGAAAAAAATCTTTAAATCTTAATAGAATAAACACTGATACCAGGTATGGATTTATGCTTAGATAATTAGAGTCAAATTGCTAGAATTAAATCTATAAATCTAATATAAAATATGTAACCTATCATGTTGAATTTAATAAAAAAAAAATAATCCTTATTTTATTTTATTTTATAAAACGCTTTAAAATAATAGGATATATATTTTTAAGAAAAAAATCAGGGATGGTTATAATTATATAATAGTCCTTATTTATAATTTAACGTTTAATATTATATTTTCCAAAAAATTAAAAAAAACATAACGACCACCATAAATTATAAATAATGAGGGGGGGAAATGGAATGCGTGAGGATATCGTGAATCTGAAAATAAAAATATTAAATTAATTTTCATCGAGACTGAATGGCGGATCCTCAATTAATTCGCCTAAAAGATTATTACATGGATAGGTTGTTCTAAAGAACCAGTTCATTTCAGGAAATTCATGATGGAATGTGCTAAGTGGAATGTATGCGAATTGTTACCGCGCGATTCATCATCCCCCCAATTTTTCCGTTAATTATTATATGAATGAATCTTCGTTAGAAAAGAAAAGATTGAATTCATTTCTCTCATGATGAAATAGGATCTTTTATTTCATTATAAATATAAATATATTAATTAATTCATTAATTAACGGATTAAATCATAATTATTTAGTTTTCTAACAAGACAATAAATAGATTCAATAAATTAAATAAAAATTCTGAACAATCTGATTGTCAATAAATCGGATTCAGTATAAATTATTTAATTACAGGTCTTAAAGCTTAAAGAGACTAAATTATCCATTTTCTCTGTTTTAATATTAAAAATTTCTGTTATCTTTTATAAATACTTATGAATAATAATTAAAGATACTTAATCTTAATAATTAACAAAATCTTAAAAAATAAAACAAAAAGAATAATGGAAAGTTTGTTAAAAATGCCAAATAATAATAAACTGGCGTGGATGGATGCTAATAATATAAAAGTATTATTACTATTAAAGAAGGTTAAAGGTAGGAATTGGGTGGAGGTGGATCAATAATAAAAATTACTTGAGGGATGTGGTTATCAAGATTTTTAAAATTCATTAGCACATGGTTTAAATAAAATGTGAATTAGTTTTTTAGTTCTATTATTTTAAATAATTTAAAACAAAAATTTTATTATAATTATTATTATAACTAGCTGCTACGAGCGCCTTCCAGGCGCTCTTCACACCTAGACGGGGGCTCCGCCCCCTGTACCCCCGAGTGATACATGGTATTTGGTTGAAAGTCTGTATGTAAAAGGTTTTCATCCATTTTGTTTCAATCAGTATAAGTAGATAAGACATATATTTGTTTTCTTGGAAAATATATTTTAATTTAATCAACAACAAATTTTCCTAGTATAATAAGTAAGATTTATTGACTATTTCATATTATTATTTATATATTTACTAATATATTTGTGGCTCTTTGCATTTATTTAAGTAGATTTTAATTAATTAAATAATTAATATTCTAAGTTTATGAACATTATTTTTTTTTTATAAATTATATTAATTAAAATTTATTTTCTTATTTCTGTTTGTTCTTTATTTTACATATATATGTACAAAACACAAAACAATAACACAGACAGACACACAGACATTGCCTTTTATATATATAGATTAAAACCTTCCCTGGGATGCCCACAATAATCCCTGAAAGTTTCACCGTAATCGGACGGGTAGTTTTTGAGTATTTGACAGACACACAGACAGACACACAGACATTGCCTTTTATATATATAGATTTAGGCAAACTTTACATAAACATATATGTTTGAATTTATAAAGTTTTTAAAAGTAGATTATGTGTTCTTATTCTACTATAGATATTTAATATAGTCTTAATTATAGTCCCGGTGTTATTATATTTCAGAATTATAACAACATCTTTAAAATGATTGTTCAACATTTTTGAATATTTTTGTTATTTTTTAATCTTCTATTAATTTATGAATCTTAGTATTAACGTTGGTTGTATAATGATGAATTAATAAAGGTGAACAAATTTCTTTTGTAATAAGATTTGTGTTTAGTGTAATTACCTTTGGGTATCTACTAAGAAATTTCAGAATCTGCTTAGAAAATAATAAGTTTTTTTCTAATTTTCATAAAAAATAATTATTATCAAACAAAAGGATATAAAAAATAGAGGATACAAATTATATGAATTTATTAATTTATTTACATAAAGAAAATTGAGTAGATATAAATAATTAAATTTGATTACTATCTTTTTCAATATAATGATATTTACTGTGATTTATTTAAAGGAAAGTTATTGTACTATCGAATGAATTAAATTATTATAGATGATATAAGATGGAGAATACACCCTTCGGTATATAATAAAACCATAAAATGTACTAGAAAAAATGAATCATTTTTTAACGGCAGTCACTACCATTTAACTATACGAAGAACTGGTCTGTTTATCTATTGTTCAGGTTATAGCCACCCCACGGATCACTGAGATTGAAAATTATTTTCTCTATTAATTTATTTCCCATTTCCTTTTCAAATGTTATTATATATATATATATATATATTTATTTATTTATTACTGACTTAAAACTCACATGATGAATATTAATAACCTTATTACAAAATATTGTCTCAGCTGGTTTACTAAGAACTAAGTAATATAATTTTTTCTATTTTAACTTAAAAATTATAAATATATACTTATTTATTTAATAAAATATAAAAATACATATTATTTACTCCTTTTCTAGAATTTTAAATATTGTGTCTTAACATTTATTGCTATCTTTCTAATTAATAATTGGATTTACTTGAAATCCACTTTAATAAGATTAAAAAAAAAAAAATAATATAAGGATCATGAAAAATATCAATAAATTTTTACAGTTCAGTGAATTTAATGATCTTAATTTTCATATAATAAACATGTTTTTTTTTATTTGTTCTTTTGAGAAAGAAGGGAAAAAATATATTTTTTTTTTCTCTTTTGATGAGGGAATATTTATTTGTCTTAAGATTTCTTTGAACTCTTCGATATATATGATATAGATTTCTATTAATTATAAAGAGACTAATTGTTAAAGGAAAAAATGTAGCTATAAGATAGATATATTAATTAACAAAATAATAAGAAAACTTTATTGAGAACATCGTTATAAATAAATGACTTTCTGATTAAAAAAAAATAAATTGTTATGTGAGACTATCGTTATAAGGTCGTGACCATTCATCATTTGCAATTGAATATATGTAGTATAATGATTGATCACTCATAATTTCATGTCGGCCATAAAGTATGCATGTGGATCTACTCTAATTATCCGATTGATTTCAAATTTTGTAGATAATTTATAAATCTTCAAACAACTGGTACTTCTATCATGGTCATTCATCCAAGTAATAAGATATATTATTATTTTGGTCGATATTTTTGTGATTCTAACTCCAATAAAAAAGATCCTAACTGGTTTATGAAGTTGCGGAACGGTTTTAATAAATTAAAAAAAATATGGTGTGAATCGTAAACACGCATTCAATAATAATAATAATTGTAGGAAAATTTAATTTTCTAATTCTTTCATATTTATATTTAAATGATGATGATATTTAACTAATACTCAAAATTATTTTATGTCTACTCGAAGAAAAAAATAGTAATATTATCATCATCAGTTTATTTTTATAATCTTAAGTTCCCGGTCTAAGTAATTATGCTAAGGCGCCTCTCTATATTTGAAATTACTTGTTTGTTTTTTTTTATCTGAATAAATCATCATTGGAAGAATACAAAAAAAAAGAAAAAACAAAAGAATAGACTTTAGGAGCAAATTCAAACTGATCATGCATTCAATTCACCATATTGGGTATGCTTTTATCATCAGTTTTATCTATAAAAAAAAAAAAAAAAAATTATAAAACATTTTATAATAATATAATATTTTATAAATGAAAAATATAGAATCTGATCTTTGGTCCATCTTAAAAAAGATTTATGTAAAATCTTCTATTCTCTGTTTTAATACTTACCAGATTATTAAGAGCTTATCGATTCTTTGGATGAGGTATTTATGTTATTATATTATATTTATGCAATTGAGCAGGCAATTCAATTCTTTTGTGAAATGGATGCGTGGTCTTACGAGTGGGTAGCCGGGCGTCCTCGGTATGCACGAGGACACCATGGGTTCATCCAAGGGGCGCATTCCCATTCCTGATAAACCCTCCATTCACACAACCTGCCACCTTCGCAGAACCAATTACCAATTAATAAAAATATTATTAAAATGTCAAAAAAGGGTAAATTTATTTCTTAAATAAAAACTAATCATCTAAATTGATCAAAACATGGAAAAACAAATTTGATTGGAATTATGAATTAAATAAAAAAAATGAGGCTATGTTGAGAAAAACCGCTCGTGTTTCGGGATATCTATAAATCGCCGCCACGTGACGATCAGTTATCACCATGCGTGCAGACGCATCTGTCAATTATGTAAAAGATCTTTTGATTTGTGAAATTACGAAAGAGGAGGGAGAGATCGAAGAAGAAGAAGAAGATAAAAAAAAGAATTTTATATTTTTCGAAATGGCCGAAATACATATAATAATCCATTGGTAGAAAGTATAATTTGGATTGAATTGAATGGGTTGTTATTGAAAAAAAAGAGTGTTTTTTGGAAGGAGCTGAAGCGGCGAATGCAAGTGGGAGTGTCAGACCAACAGCCGGCGATGGGGAAGGTCGATTGAGGAAGGAGCCTCGAAGAGGAAACGAGATGGAGAATGTTCCCTTATTTGACGAGGAGGCAGCCTGCAGACGTTCCGCTTCCAGCCCCGGGGCATCTGATCAGGACAAGGGCAGGACAGGAGCAGAGCAGGAGGCAGGTGGAGCACGCGACCCTCCGCACGCGTGTCCCCCAGTCGCACTTCTTCAAACACAGCGGACACATTTTCAAAATTGCCAAAATATTCCACTAAATTCGACCGATTTAATCAGTTAAGAGTCTGGTATGCAGAATAATCCTTAGAAGTTAATTAATGATATATAAACATTGTCGTGTCATTTTAATGTCAAATTTTATATTAAAGCTACAAATGAACACAATTAAACAAAAAAATTGAAAAACAAACAAAATGAATCACAAAATCCAAACTTTTTTGTCTGAAAACTCAACTTTTTTTTTTGTTTAAAAAAACCTTAAGATATCAAAAGTTTGACTGTATTTTATTAACATTTGTAAAATGTTATTCTATTTTTAAGAGACACCTTTAATAAAAATCTCGAAAAATTATATAAATAAATATATATACCGAATAGCATACTTGATATTAACTTAAATATGTTTTGTATTTAAATTATTTAATTTCAATCTTTATTTATATTGTTTTCAATGATTTTCAAAATTAGTGTCATATAATATATTTATTTCCACTCAAAATGGAAGAATTTACTTTTCAATATAAATAAAAGTAAGTACTTGAATATCAAAATTTAAATGTTTAATTAACAAATAAAAATGAGATAATATTTCAAAATATTCAATATTATGAAAAAAAAATTAAATTATTTATATCAGAAAAAGTGAAAATGATTTTAGATAAATAGATTTGATCCAGGTCCAGGTAAGCTACAAGTCGGTGCCTGTCTGGATTACTCCCCTTATTGGTGTCAACTGAATGTTTTTAAGTATATAACAAGAAAATATGTATAAATTTCATAATAAATATAAATGAAATAATAAATGTTACATTAATTAAGTTTATGTAAAACGGAAGATAATTTTTGAATAAATTAAATATAATATTAATAAAGTATTGATTCTTATTATATTATATACTAAAATAATGTTCTTTATAAAATATAATTTAGTATTAAAAAAAATAATGATCTATAATTAATAGTTAAAAAATCATTAGATTTATATATAAATATATGAAACTTAATACTGATCTAAAAGAGAATTAAAATATTTTCTCCTTATATTTAGTTTATAATTTTATTTCAAATTTGAAAATGAATAATTGTTTTTTAATTACGATTCGATATTTAATTTTCAGACTATGTTATTATTATTATGCTATATAACTTAAATAGTTAAGAAGATATTTTTTTAAAAAACTGGGGCATTAAAGTCGTTCCAAATTTATCAAAATTATAGCTGTAAAATTTAACAGCATCGTGATGATTTTCATAAGATTTTCTACAAATCGTTGATTATTACGTTTTGAAGGCCCCTGAGTCATTTTCACTAAGGTCTAGAAAAATGTGTGTGTGTGTGTGTGTGTGTGTGTATGTATGTATATATATAGACAAGATTACGCAAAAATGGTTTGAGCTAGAATAATGAAATTTGGTACATGGGCATTTAAAATCAAATCAAAATTCGTAGTTTTCTATCAACTTTTGGAAATGTAGCTCATTCGGAAGAAAAGGTAAAAAATAAAGATATATATTTGATAGTTTTTCACATGATTAAAAATTGTATAAAACTGCTATATATAGAATTTCAGCTTGATTGAATGGCTGAAAGTACCGGAATTAAATTTTTAACACGATTGCAAATTACGCGCCAGCACGTGGTGTGGTGCCATCAACAAAGAGCCAAACACGCGCTGGTCTAATAAATATTATTAATTTATAATTCATGATTAATTAAATTTAATTTAAATATAATATATGTTAATTAATCCAATTCAAATTTGCGAGATAGTCGAGTCACTTCAGATTTTTTCTAATCCTAGGAAAGTTTCTGAATATCTAATAATTATAATTATATATTTGTGGACCCACAAAAGCTATATTTAAGTTCAAATTTCTATTTGAAATTTTTTGGTTAACCACAACATACTTACCAGTAAGCTTTTATGGTTTTATATATATATATTAGAATGAATAAAATTAAGTAAAATTGAAAGATATATATCTATATTTAGTTTGTACAATAATGACTAATCTTTCTATTATGAAGTCTTCTATATTTAATGAAGACAAATCAATTGTTTTGCATTATTTTTTAAAATTGATGAATAAATAATATTCCTATAAAAATTAATTAGACAATAAAAATGAAATCTTTGTTAATTATATGGTTTAAAAAAAGATAAATGTTATAAAAGTTCTCAGAAGCCTTGGCCTAAATATTTTAATATTAATCTGGATAAAATATATAATATAAACAATAGTTTTACCTATATATTAAAATTAACCAAGAAAAAAATCATTAAATTCTAGGAATATTAAATTATTAATAACAAATAATTTTACCCTTTTAAGTTAAGTAAAATTTAAATATAGATATGGGCGTTAATTTATTTTTCTAATTTTATTTTTTATTATATAATAAAGTCAAATGTTAATATGTAAAAAATTAGAATTCTATTTTATATGTTCATTTATTTATACACCAATTACTCACTTTGCGTAGGGGTTACTTTCACAAAAAACACGACGCAAAGTGAGTCGACGCAAAGTGAATTAAGATTTTCTATACCATAACATGTAAAGATCAAAGATAGGTTGCAGGGTTACTAAAATACTACTTTTTAAAAAGAAAATTGAACAAAGTAAACATTTAAAAAACAAAAATAATATAGAATTTTATCCATACAAAAAACAAAAAAAAACGTATTCAATTAAAACAAGATAAACTATTCAATTAATTTATGAAAACAAAATTAAAATTAATCACTGTCTGGTGAGTCGATAGTGACTGTGTCGTAAGTCGGCTTTCTTTCAAAGGAGGAATATTGGAAATTAAAAAATCGTAAAATTTTCAGTTATGTGTAAAATTATTTATTTGGAGATAAAACTAACATTTCAGCAATCAATTAATCAAAAATGTTGGTTTTATATCGAAATAAATAATTTTTCACTAAACTTAAAATTTCACAATCATTTATTGAATTTACATATCTAAAAGAAACGAATGTGTTCTATGTAATATACAATATTTAATTGAAAAATAATTAAAATGACAAAATACTATTTACAAAATTTGTGATGATCTCACTAGTAAACATAAAGTTAAATATAAGTTAAATATTGTTTTGTCACTTGTCATTTAATTTTTCACTTAGGTGAAAATTCGACAATTTTTAAATTGCAATTACTTATTGAATTTACACATCTAGAAGAAACTATCAATTCAATATATAATAATTAATATCTTTTTAAAAATAAATTAAAATGAATAAATAAAATAAATAATAATAAATTAATTAATTAATTAAAATTACAAAATACTAATTAAAAATTTGCGATGATCTCACTAGTAAACATAAATTTTTTAAATATTGTTTTGTTACACATTGTAATATTGTAATATTTAATTTTTCACTTAACATTCCACTTTATTTTTCACCTTGATGTACATTCAGGGATATCCTTCCAGAAAAAAAAAAATAAAAAAATTAAAGACTACGGAACTCGAAAGTTCTTGGCCGCACCAACCACACTTCTCCATGTATAACTACATATGTATAATTTTTTAATTATAATTATTCTAAATATCTTATATATATATACTCGTATTATAGATAGTAGTAGATATATGTATGTTATAATATAACTAATATTGTCTTGTGCTCCTTGATTTGAGATTTTTACATATCTCCACGAATCATGCATTTTCTTAACAGAAAAAAGTATTTTTAGCATGATGTCTGTCCGTCCGTCTGTCCGTCTGTCCGTCCGTCCGTCCGTATAGATGTGTACAGCCTGAATGGCTCAACCGATTTTGATGAAATTTGGTATATTTACTTAATGCATCAGTGGGATGAATTGATCAACTTTTGGTGCAAATCCGGAAACCGGAAGTGGTAGTATTAGCGATCGACGATAGGAAGGGAAGGGTTATTTTCACACCAAATTTCACATGAGGAGATTTTTTTATATATGATCACGAATCATGCACTTTGTATTGGTTTTATCCTCGGGAAAATCATATTTATTAGTTTTTTCTTGATTTAAAATTATATGACGTCATCCAGCCATTCATGACGTCACAGCCTGGTCTTGCATATATATTATAAATAAAATAAAATTAAAAATGTTTATATTTATTATTTATGTATCTATATCTGTTTTTTATTACATTAATAGATATATTAAAATTATTTGAAATTGTTTCTGTAGCTGGAAATTAATTTACTTCAAACCGTCGGTCGGTTCGGACCTGGCCACAGGTCAACTTATTTTTAGAGTATACTCACTACCTGGGAAATAAAATATATATTAATATAATGATTATAAAAAGTAAAAGTTCTTTAATCCACTGACTTCTTTTTAACTCCAATTATTCAACAAAATTATCAAATATTAAATTAATTTGAATAAATAATGGAAGAGATGAAGAACTACGAGGTCTGATGATATCTCGATCTTGTTTTTCTTTCATAAACAAAACAAAAAAATGAATGAGTCTTATAAACTAGACGTTTATAAATAGTATAGTCGATAAAACAATACTGTTTTAACATCTAGTAGATCATAAATTGTAAGTGGTAAGCATTGTTTTTATTGTTTCTTTCACAGTGTATATTAAATTGAAACAAAAACCGGCATTGTCTTGATGAATCTCTTGTCTCTTTATGGCTGTATATATATTAGTAAATATTTTGCATGGCAATGAAGTCACATTTCACTAAGAATGCTATGTTGTTTCCATTTGTATAAATTCATTCTACTGCCATCAAAGAACAAATGATCTTGAGTTAAAAATTAATCAAATTCTTACCAACGATTTTATCATTTTTATTATTATTATTTTAATTTTTTTATTTTTATTTTTCTTGGAAAAATATTGAAGTATTATTCCTAACTTCATTCTATTTTAAAATAACAATAAACGTTTGTTAGTGATAAAGAATTCGAATATATTATTGTTATTATATTATTATACAGGTGCGATTAGGGTTGGTAGGGCGATACCACATCTTTTCACCACTCTCTGCTGGTAATAATAATATTTATTCAGATTGAATTGAAATCGGAAAATATATCTAGTATATGATTAAAGTGATGGAGTCTGTTGAGGTCGACCTAGTTAACTTATATCTCTATTAATATCTCTATTATTACAAAATATAAATAATAATCAAATTGATTAACGAATTTCAGTAATATAACCTAGATAACTAACTCATTGAGAATATAGAAATGAAAATTATCACCACTTACCAAATAAATAAAATTGTCATGAGTGTTCCAAACAATCATATCATTTAAAGTGTAAATTATTCTTTAGGATTATATTATTTTAAAAGAAAGATAATGTAAGTTTTCCTTATTTTAATTGAAAATAACTATAAATTAGTTAATATATTTGAAAATATGTAAGGAATCTTTGTTTTATATTTTCAAAAATTTACACGTAAAAGATTAGATTTAGATAAGAATGAACATACCAACATGGTTCATGTTCGATCTCTTTACTTCCTGAGTAAGCTAAGCAAGTTGGTGTAGTTGATTATTCTAATCAAGTTTTCATGTATTCTTAAATATTACTATAAAAGGCTGATCTTTTAAAACAGTGGAAGAGCAATTTCTCTCTCTTTCTTTTTATTTAATCTATAAAATATATCTCTAATTCATTTTAATATTGATTTCAAAAAATGATTATTAATTTTTCATATTTCGTATTCTTATATTATAGTATATAAATTAAAGTACCGGGACCCCGAGCCTCGGCTCGGTAATTAAGTTAAAAAAAAATGATTCATTATTATTGGGTTTGGCTGATAATATTAATACCTGATTCACCGAATCGCCATTCAAATAATAACATACAAACAGAAAAGTAGGCCTGTTGATATAAAATATATACCTGGGACACCGAGCTATCGCTCGACCCTTTAAGAAATTTATACAATTTATTATTATTTTACAATTTTCAACGAACTTTTAATTCGTTTATAAAATCTATATATCTGTGTGTCTGTCGTCAAAAATTTTCGATTTTTTATATTTTAATTTTGGATTCGAGTAGAGCTTAAAAAAGTGTAATTGTAAAGTGGTCTTGGTTTTTTAAGACCCTAATCGCACCTGTATAATAATATAATAACAATAATATATATATGAATTCTTTATCACTAACAAACGTTTATTGTTATTTTAAAATATAATGAAGTTAGGAATAATACTTCAATATTTTTCCAAGAAAAATAAAAATAAAAAAATTAAAATAATAATAATAAAAATGATAAAATCGGCGGTCAAAGTTGAAAATTCCCCATATATTATAACTACTGTAATTAGTGTTATTATAATGTAAAATTATAAAGAAAAAATGTTTAGACATTATTGTAGACATTTTCATTCCGTTAATTAAATAATTTTATTTCATTTAAATAAATATCTATTTTTAAATATTTTTTGCTCTCTACATTATTTATCTAATTCTCACAATATATTAAGATTATATAAATTGGAATTATTTATGCAATTTTGTGATAAATATGAATAAAAGTTCGTTAATAGTAATGCTCCTAGCATTCCCAGATGTTTTAATTATTTATTACAATTGGGTTTGGCTGGTAATAATTTATTGGACAAATTATTTCACTTAAAAAATACAATTTTATTCCAATAAAAGGAGATTTTATACTCTTCCAACTTGTGCCATTAATATACCTTTCATTTTTGTTTGCCCTATTGCTATAAAAATTAAATTAAAATAACAAAAAAAAAACTATTGGGTGTAGGAAGGAGGGAGAAAGAGAAATAGATTGAAAATGTTGGTAAATGTGCAATATGGATGAAAATAGAAGGTTTGAATGAAATAAAGATTAAATTTCCAAACTCGTCGGAATTACACCCCTACAGGCGGTTTCGTCGATCAACCCTCGGAAGTGTTTTTGTGGCACCCACCCTTGCACGCGTGCCACCGGCAGAGTTGGCCACCAAATGGGAGACATGTGGTCCACCGGAGCAAAAAAGTGGGCGCAGATGCAGATGCAGCCGAGAAATACTTCCGCGCTAATATCTTATTCCTGTTTATTTTCCAACCACAAGCTGCTTCTTCTTTCACTGGATTTTAAGGGCCTCTTTGCTATTGAACTTTGAGTTCCTGAATGGGGTCCCCGGACACGCGCCCGAACATTCGATGTTCCCTGTCTTAATGGCTTAACCTTTAGATGAGTTCAAACGAGAAAAAAGAAAAACTAATCAATAATAATATTAAATTCAATAATAATAATATAAATAATAATTTTAATAATAATATTAATTTAATATAATCTAGCAAAATTGTTCAATTATAAGAAACAATAGTATGAAGTAATTATTTTTTAATAGATATTAACAAAAATTAAAAGTTAAAAGTTTTTTAAGTTATTATTTATAGACAACTGTAACCTAAAAGATATATATATATATATATATATACGAGGATATTGTCAGCAAGCAACTATCAGCTGATTCCTGTCGAAATTTGAACCAGCTGCGTCTTTAAGTTTTTGTTTGACATCCATTAATAGCAGATTACCTCGTGATTTGAGAAGAAAATGGAAATAAGTGAATTTCCATGAAAATACATGAATTGGGATACGAATTGCCTCCTCATCTAACCTATTCTCCGAATTTAACCCCGAGTGACTATTTCTTGTTTCCAAACCTAAATAAATGGCTGGGCGGAATAAGAGATTTGACTCCAATGAAGAAATCATCTCACAAACAAATTTATTTTGATAACCTCGTCAAATCTTATTTTTTGGAAGAGATACATAATTGGAGAAAGGTATGAAGAAGTTTATAAAAAGCTACGTTGAAAAATAAAATAATTTTATATTCAAAAACCTGTGTTTAATTCAAAAAGTCACCAACATTGCCCTCGTATATAAACCTAAGGAATAACAAAAGAACAATAAATTAATTTTGTAATGAAATTTTATTTTAGTTTAAATAAAAAAGTTGATATTATACGTATAATAGCTTTTTATAATTGTCCTCAAATTAAATTATCATAGGATTACAATTGTCTAGTATAATTTCAGTTTATCATATTATTTTTCTTAACTTATTAAATTAAACATAATTATATAATCAAGAGGTTAATTATTCAGAAAAAACTTTGGATATCTTGAAATTTATATTCTAATCTCAAAACAACTTTAAAAGTTTTTAAAAAGAATATAACTATGAAATGTCGCGTTATTTCAAAATTTTTAAAATGTATAATTTTAATCTATAATATATTTTATTATTACGCCAACATATTAAATATTAAACATGAGAAATTATTTAAGTATTAAATTTAATTTCTGTTTTATTTAAATATTAATTTTAACTTCGTTCTGACTATCTAATAATTTAAATATATAAAAATATTAATCTAAAAAATTCCATTACTCTTGGTTTCAATTAACTGTTATTAATGTTTATGTAGGTAGATATATATAAATAAATATAGCAATAATTGCATGTATATTATTCGCATATTGCATGATATTTTATGATTTATTACTAAAAGATAAAACTAAAGTTTTGACAGGTTGTGAATGACTTTTTAGAAGGGTCTTTTAATACAAGAATCGATTTCGATTAGAGTCATCCCTCAAGCAAGTTAGTGACATTTTGAAAAATGAATGGACAAAATTATACATCGCTATTTTCTTATCATATCTCAATATAAGCTAATATAATAAATAATGAAATAATATATACAATTTATTTTCTAATACTCTATATATACACACTTTATTTCAATAAACAAAAAATTTCTATATGATAAATTAAGAAATTGTTGTTTGTAATTAAAAATTTTTAGATAATTCAAAATACAAATTAAAAAAAAATTAAACTTATAAATATTAGGTTATTTTGTTAATTATTTTTTACTATCTCGCGAGAGATAGTATTGCGATCACGAAAATTTTCGATGTCGAGATTTTGATGTTTTTATACGTTTTGAAGGTCCCTGAGTCATTTTCACTTGTAAGGTTGAGAAAAATGTCTGTGTGTGTATTTAGACAAGATTACGAAAAAACGGTTTGAGCTAGAAACATGAAATTTTTTACATGGGCATTATTCAAAATTCATAGTTTGTATCAACTTTTGAGAAATGTAGCTCATTCGGAAGTGGATCATAACCTGCCACGTTTTCATTTTTTTACCGACCGACGATAGTAAGGGAGGTATTGTTTTCACACCAAATTTCACATGTGGAGATTTTTACATATCTCCACGAATTATGCATTTTCTAAACAGAAAAAAGTATTTTTAGTATGATGTCTGTCCGTCTCTCCGTCCGTATAGATGTGTACAGCCTGAACGGCTCAACCGATTTTGATAAAATTTGGTATATTTACTTAATGCATCAGTGGGATGAATTGATCAACTTTTGGTGCAAATCCGGAAACCGGAAGTGGTAGTATTAGCGATCGACGTTAGGAAGGGAAGGGTTATTTTCACACCAAATTTCACATGAGGAGATTTTTTTATATATCACCACGAATCATGCACTTTGTATTGGTTTTATCCTCGGGAAAATCATATTTATTAGTTTTTTCTTGATTTAAAATTATATGACGTCATCCAGCCATTCATGACGTCACAGCCTGGTCTTGCATATATATTATAAATAAAATAAAATTAAAAATGTTTATATTTATTATTTATGTATCCATATCTGTTTTTTATTACATTAATAGATACTAGCTGCTCCGAGCGCCTACGGCGCTCTTCACACCTAGACGGGGGCTCCGCCCCCTGTACCCCCGAGTGATACATAGTATTTGGTTGAAAGTCTGTATGTAAAAGGTTTTCATCCATTTTGTTTCAATCAGTATAAGTATATAAGACATGTACTTGTTTTCTTGTAAAATATATTTTAATTTAATCAGTAAATTAATTATATATTATTATTATATTTATCTAACTCTGTGTCTCTACAGTTTTCGAAAGTTCTTAGCCGCAGCATCCACATTTCTCTAAGCGTCCCTATCCTGAGCTACAACCAAATCCTACCCTGTCCCATCTCTCCCATGTCCCTTCCTTCATTGTCCATGGTCTTCCACCGGATGTTTCCCAATAGGTTTCTCCCAATTTCTAGTTTCTCCAATTCCAACCACGTCCCCTTCCCATCCCAGCCTTCTTGATTTTATAACCTTAACTATATCTGGACATTATTTCTCGTTATGCCTTCTCCGCCATCCCCCTGTGACTTCATCTTCTTTTGGCCTATAAATGCTGCGAACAATATTAATCTCACAAATACTCCAAATCTACTCTCGTCTCCCAGAGTCATCGATAGTCTGACCAAACGTCCCGTCTTTAGGTGCTCTGTCCCAAAAATGTCTTCGAGACACCCTACTGTTTTTTCAATATTTAGGACATTTCGTAATTTTTTTTTCAAAATTTTTTCAATTTAGTTCTAAAAAAAAGGTATACCGCTTGTCCCGGTTTGGTGTTTTCGAAATATGGTCACCCTAGTCATCGATCAACATGAAAAATAATTGTTTTATATATTTTAATTTTGATCCTCTTTGATGAGATAAGCCCCTTTACTGCATAATAACAGGCGTTACTCAATTACAACGTCGATTTAAATTCTTCTCGAATATTATTATCCTTCGTGATTAGAGATCTTAAGTATTTAAATATTTATACTTTTTCAAATTCTACATTTTGTATGTTAATTGTATGTAAGTCGTATCCGTAGCATAATTCTTGAATTTTTTTGTTTAATTACATTTCGGTTGATTTTTCCCCAATTTCTCTAATCACATGTCTCCTCCTCCAGTCCAATTTATTTACCTGGCTTAAGAAATTTTTTAAAATTTTAAATAGAGGGAGAGAGAGAGGTTCTAATTATATATATATATATATATATATCTGTTTCTATGACAACAAAAAAGTAAACAAATTACGTACATACAAATACTCTCCTTTATATATATTTCTGGAAAATGGAACACCCGCAGCTCAGCTCAGGAGTTACCTAAGATTCTAATTTCTTTTTTATTTTTCATCATTTGAGGTACCCTTCACCTCAGAAAAATTTGGTTACCTTACTCCTTGTAGTTTAGGCTCTGGAGTTTTTTGCGTACAGACGGACACTATCGTATTAAATATATAGATATTAAAATTATTTGAAATTGTTTCTGTAGCTGGAAATTAATTTACTTCAAATCGTCGGTCGGTTCGGACCTGGTCACAGGTCAACTTTTTTCCTCTAAAGTGACCGTAAAAATAAAGATATATATTTGATAGTTTTTCACATGATTAAAAATTGTATAAAACTGCTATATATAGAATTTCAGCTTGATTGAATCGCTGAAAGTACCAGAATTAATTTTTTAACACTGCAAATCACGCGCCAGCACGGAACGTGATGCTATCAACAAAGTGCCAAACACGCGCTGGTTTAATAAATATTATTTATTAATTTTAATTTATAATTAATTAAATATAATTTAAATATAATATATGTTATTTAATCCGATTCAAATTCACTCCAGATTTTTTTGTTTAAAGTATGACTAAGATTTCTATTTAAATTTATAAGAGAGTCTAGCGTGGATTATATATATATATATATGTTTCAACGATAGAAAACAAAAGTATTCCTTTCAAAAATTCATTTGTTTTTCTGCGAAGAAAATAATATTTTTCCATTTAAAAATGATTATTAAATTTGTGTGTTTTTGAAGGAATTTTGAATCAATAATCTATAAACACAGATGGCATGTTTAAATGAAAACGAAAAGCTTGATAAACTTCTTTGTGAATAAATAATCAAAGCCTACACGAAATGACCAAATATCTATGAATTAGAATAGGAATTCTAGATAATAATATAGAATTCTTAACATATTTTTTTTCTTATTTAATTGTCTATTTTTATTATTTTTAACTTTGTTTTTATTTCTATGTATATTAAAATGTCAATGACCATCTTATTCTAATTAAATAATTCTGAAATTAACATATTTAATTTTTATTTTAAAAGATTCACACTTTTACTAAAAACATGAAGACAACCTGTGACTTAAATTTGCCCAAATGACGTATTGTGTGTGGTTGCCTGAACACAAACAATTATTCATTTGAGAATCTTTACAATTTGGCACCACCCTATAATATTTTGAAATTTGTTTTGGCTCAATAACTTGTTTATCTACTGGTACCAATAATAATGAATATGTTGTGGTCACGTCACACTCTGTTAGGTGTCATGGGATAATATATATCTTATCTTATACTAGCAAAAATTATATATATATTTGTATTTTACAAATATTAAACCGCTCTAATTTTTATAAAGAAAAATTGATCTGTATTGGTTTCAGACTTGGGAAAAATTATTTATATTAGTATTTTCTTAATTTAAAATAGGAATTTTAATAATACTTTCCTGTCTTTCAGTGCATTAATATTTACGTTTAAGGACAGTATGTATTATGACTATTTTTTTTTAAATTTATGTTCATTTAAATTATTTGAAATTGTTTCATATATTTTATCGATTATTTATTTTAAATAATAATCTTTAACTTAAATAATAATAGTTCATAAGGAATAATTTTTTTCAAGTATCGATAAACAAAAGGTACTTAAATTTTAAATCTCTAATAACTCTTAGTTTAAAATTATTCCTTTTTTGATAAATACAAAAATTAAATTAAGATGAATTAATTCTATTTTGTAAAAAACAAACCATAAACTTGTGTTCTAGACTAAATTGATTTATTTACCTAACAATAAATTCTTTCTCTTTAATTTGAACATCATTGAGCGGACGTATTTCATTAATTAGATAAATCAAATTTTAAAATTCAAGTGAAAGTCAAAGAAAAAGCGAAAAATTTTCTCACAAATAGAATTCTTTTATGTTATTGAAATCTAATCAATTTTCATTTTCTTCTTTTAATTAACATTGAAAAATATGATGAGAAAATTTACTTTAATTTATTGAAATGCCATTCATCATATTTGCCCTGATTTCTTTTTAATTCACGGAAGCGGGAATATTTAATTGATTTTCAAAGAAATCTAATCTATTATTTCTTATATACTTTTACAAATTATTAATTATATGACTTATTAATTTTAATTTGTTATTATATCCAGCTAGTGGATACGCGAAGTGAGTAATGTTTTATTTTTATATATTAAAATTCTTTCTCTTCAAAAAATAGTTGAGATAAAAAAAAAAATGTAAAGAAAAATAAATATCAATGTGGAGTAAATTTTGTCAAGGACGTGATAATTGGATAGACGAGACCGGTAACAACTTGACCCTAATTACCTAAATAATTGAGTAGATTGTTTTTTCTTATCTTAGAAAAGGACTTAATTGGATTATAGAAAATACAAATAAAAAAAAGATATTATTTAGAATTGAATAATTGCAATAATATTTTCTCTATTCAATTTTATGTTGATAAATAAATTCTTAATGATAATAAATATAATTATCTAATATTTGTTGAATTTTTTTTGTTGTTGTTGTGGTATTTTTCGATGTTTTATATTGTAATTTGTAATTAAATATTATAATTGAAATTTGTTATTAAATAATAATGAATGTACGTATATAATACTTATATGTATGAAAGAATTCAAGAAAGATTTAATTCAATGCTAAATTTACTTAAACATTTATTTTACCGTTTCACCTGATTCTCATGCACTTTTTAATTAGAATTTACTCAATAATTATTTTACTCATTATGAAACATATAATTAAATTTAATTTCGCTCACATTCCATTTATAAACTAATAATTTTATTAAATTCTACTAATTTCAAAGTTTTATTTTTTTTAAAGAAAACATTTTTTTAGAAAAATTATAATTTTTTTTCTTGTATTGAGGGTTGATGAATGAAGGCGTTTCAAATAATATTTTATTTTAATATTTTTTTAAATTTTTTTTCAAATAATACTTTAATGTTTTATTAAAATGATGATGATCACAGTATCAAGATTTGATCGTCTCGCAAAACAATTATGGTATTTTTAATGATTCTATTAATAAGGGTTTTGATTCAACGTATTAATTATTAAACCCTACTTAATGTAACTAAAAGTAAAAATATTTATGAACGTTTCTGACTCTTCTACAATTTTAATTGTTAAACAATGAATTGGGAGATATGAATTATTTTTTCATTTTCATATAATTCAAAATCTCCACTCGCCTATCTCGTAATTTCAATTGGATTAATTAACATATGTATATTATAGTTAAATTTAATTTAATTAATTAAATTATATATTAAAATTAATAAATAATATTTATTAAACCAGCGCGTGTTTGGCTATTTGTCGATGGTACCATGTCACGTGTTAAAAAATTTAAAAAATTAATTTTCAGCGATTCAATCAAGCTGAAATTCTATTTTTATACAATTTTTAATCATGTGAAAAACTATCAAACATATCTCTTTGTTTTTATTTTCAGGTTAGAGTAAAGAAATTGAAAACGTGGTAGGTAATGGTCCTCTTCCAAATGAGCTACATTTCTCAAAAATTGATAGAAAACTACGAATTTCGAATAAAGCCCGTTCACCAACTGGCGAGATAGTAAAAATTACACTCATAGTTCTAATCTATTTATTTATACCTCGTATAATATTGAATATTTTAAATATCACGGTAAAAAAAGAAGGTTTTTGGGTAATATGTAACAAGAATCCAAGTGATTGGAAGAAATGGGGAGTGTCTCCTCAATTTGGCTGCTTGTTTGCCGCCTGTCAAGTTAAGAGGGCGTCGAGCCCCTTGAAAGGGCGCCCTTTGCAATGAGAGAAACTCACTTGCTGTCGACCTAAAACAGATGTTATCAACCAAAAAACTTAGAAGTTGTAAACCAAAACAGTTCATTATTTGAATAAACATTTATTACTAAAAAATCAAATCTATTTAGTATTTTTTTAAGTTTCAATAGGATTTTGTGAATCTAAGATTTTTTTCATAAAATTTTCTATTTGGATTGGAATAAATTTGGCAGTGATATTGATTTTTTTTTCTAAAATTTTCTTTTGAATACTTAATATATTTGTTCAAATTCTGTTCATAGGCAAAATTTTTAAGGGTTTAGTTAGAGGAAATGTGGAATCAAGATTACATTCAAATATTATATAAATTAGGGAGCTCCGACATAATCGTATCAGTATTTCAATCAAAAAAAAACATTTATATATGCAAATTTATCAATAAATATATACACAAATAAATAAATATCATAGCCTTATTGGAGTGACAATTAAAATAAATAAATATTAACCCCTTAATTGCCATAGCAACAATTCAAATCAATTATGACTAAAAATATAGTGACCTTAACAACAACATATGAATTTTTACCGACCGACGATAGTAAGGGAGGTATTGTTTTCACACCAAATTTCACATGTGGAGATTTTTACATATCTCCACGAATCATGCATTTTCTAAACAGAAAAAAGTATTTTTAGCATGATGTCTGTCCGTCCGTCTGTCCGTCCGTCCGTCTGTCCGTCCGTCTGTCCGTCCGTCTGTCCGTCCGTCTGTCCGTCTGTCCGTCCGTATAGATGTGTACAGCCTGAACGGCTCAACCGATTTTGATGAAATTTGGTATATTTACTTAATGCATCAGTGGGATGAATTGATCAACTTTTGGTGCAATTCCGGAAACCGGAAGTGGTAGTATTAGCGATCGACGATAGGAAGGAAAGGGTTATTTTCACACCAAAGGAGATTTTTTATATATCACCACGAATCATGCACTTTGTATTGGTTTTATCCTCGAGAAAAATCATATTTATTAGTTTTTTCTTGATTTAAAATTATATGACGTCATCCAGCCATGCATGACGTCACAGCCTGGTCTTGCATATATATTATAAATAAAATAAAATTAAAAATGTTTATATTTATTATTTATGTATCCATATCTGTTTTTTATTACATTAATAGATATATGAAAATTATTTGAAATTGTTTCTGTAGCTGGAAATTAATTTATTTCAAACCGTCGGTCGGTTCGGACCTGGCCACAGGTCAACTTATTTATTCTAAATTACATAGAACTCAGCAATACTTTACAATTACTTAATTAATTAATTATTATAGTGGTTATTTTTAGTTTGTAATATTTATTTTAAAAATAATTATTTTTTTGTTTATTAGAAAAGATAATTAATAAATTAAATTATTAGAAAATCTAATGTAATAATAATAATAATAAAAATTATATCATTCACATTTTTGTATAATATAAAATAATTGAATATAATTAATTTCATAAAATCTCTACATAATTTATTTTTTGTAGATGATATTGTTATGGTTCTTCATATTTGTATCCGTTATCTACGATAAACCTGTATCAGTTCTATACACAATTTATTATTTCTTTTATAATATATATATATATATATATAAATATCTATATATTGGAAAATTATAAATACAGATATGTCACGAAGGGTTCGTGTATTTGGTTCAAATAAAGGGAGACTTATTTTATGGTAAAACGAAGGGTTTTGGCAAAACGATAGACAATAGCAACGTGCAGATGACTCCCTCATACAAAGGGGTGCATGCAAGTGGTCGCGGAGGGTGTTTTCCAGAGCATTCCCTTAGGTACTGCACATGTCCTAAAACCATTGTCTTCTCCTGCCACTTGCGAATCAAATGTTTGCTCGACAGACCCCGAATAACGGGCCAAAAGGTGTGCGTAGCCAGTGACCAGATGCTGCCTTTTCCTCAGAATCCGATCCGATTTAGATTAAAAAAATGACCAGGTATATTCCAGATTGACAAATAAATATCCTATATCATCAAGGGTGATTGCCTACTAATGACAAGCTAAACTCACATAATTTTAAAATTTTAATTTTATATCATTTTATTATTAAAAATCTGGAGTGGCTCCACTCAACTATCTCGCAAATTTGAATTGGATTAATTAACATATATTATATTTAAATTAATTTGTATTTATAATAAAACTGTATAATATATAAACTATATATATAAACTATATATACATATATATTTCAAATCCACGCTAGACTCTTATAAATTTAAATATTGATCTTATTCATACTTTAAACAAAAAAATTCGGGAGTGTCCTCCCCTAGACTTTCCCGCATATAAATAGGTAATTAAGTTATTATTTTTAGGTTTTAACAACAATAAAAATAAACAAACTAATTAATTTAAATTATAAAGTAAAATGGTTTAACACTATTATATTTATATATTTATAATTTACACCTAACGCGCTACTTGTATAGGTAAAATGTCACTTCCGGTAGTCAGATCATGATGAAATTTGATATCTGAATTTTTTTCATATTTCTAAATCTATATACAAAATAGGAAGCAAATATCTCGAAGTAAACTGGTACTTTACTTGAAAGGTAAACGCAACCAGTGTAGGTAAAGTACCACTTCCGGTTAACCGATTTTGACAAAATTTTGATAGAAATCTACAAACTGTGAATAATATCGGTGTACCAAATTTCGAAGTCCTAGCTTGATTAGTTTTTGAGTAAATTTGCTCACAGACATTACATACATACATACATACATACATACATACACACAGACATAATTCGAAAAATGGTATTTTCCGACTCGGGGAGGTCTAAAACGTCAAGATCTATCGAAATCTCGAAGACGAAATTTTTGACGATTCCAATACTTCCCTTATACGAAGTATGCGGGAAAGTAAAAATCTGGAGTGTCTCCTCTCACTATCTCGCAATTTGAATCGGATTAAATAACATATATTATATTTAAATTAAATTTAATTAATTATAAATTAAAATTAATAAATAATATTTATTAAACCAGCGCATGTTTGGCTCTTTGTTGATGGCACCACGACACGTGCTGGCGCGTGATTTGCAGTGTTAAAAAATTAATTCTGGTACTTTCAGCGATTCAATCAAGCTGAAATTCTATATATAGCAGTTTTATACAATTTTTAATCATGTGAAAAACTATCAAATATATATCTTTATTTTTACGGTCATTTTAGAGGAAAAAATATCAAAACACTGTAGGTTATGACCCTCTTCCGGTTGAGCTACATTCGGTTTTTGCGTAATCTTGTCTGTAAATAGTAAAAAATGAAAACGTGGTAGATTATGGTCCTCTTCCGAATAATCTATATTTCTCAAAAGTTGATAGAAAACTACGAATTTTGAATAATGCCCGTGTACCAAATTTCACTATTCTAGCTCAAACCGTTTTTGCTTAATCCTGTCTACATAAATACATACACACACAATTTTTCTCAGCCTTATTGAAAATGTCTCAGGGACCCTCAAAACGTATAAAAATATCAAAATTTCAACATCCAAAATTTTCGGCGAGATAGTAAAAATTGATTAACACATCTAATATTATTCTCAATTTAATTAAAATTATTATTATAAATTTTCCATTCACAATGATTTGTGAAATTGTTATTTCGATCATTTTCAATAAATTCTAAGATGTATATATCTTATAATTAAAAGAGAAGTTTGTACAAAATATTTATTCTTTTTTTACTTATTCGTTTTAAAAAATTACCTTTCAGCTTGAAATGGTAAATAATTATTATCTTCACCTAGATAGATTAAACGAAAGTCCCCATAAAATTCAAATAAAACTTAAAATTAAAAAAAAAATAATAATAATACTTTCCATGTAAATTAAGTAAATTAAATGGAATTACGAAATACATTTTCAGTTGATTTCACGGAACGATTATTTATTTTCTTCTTCGACTTTAATATTGGATGAGCTATTTTACATTTCATTCATTTAAATAAATCGATTGATTGCTGATTGGTCTCCAATCGATTATGGTAACCAATGAATAACCGTTAAAGTTGCCCTGAAGGAGAATAAAACCGATTCCAAACAATTACTTTTTTATGTTTCCTATTAAATATTTAAATGTCATGCCTAAAGGGTTTGCAAAATTTATCAATATTAAGAAAATAAATTATCCTGTTTCTTAAAAAAATATATATATATATATTTATATTCAAAATCGTGGTTGAAAAAATTATAACAGTAAATATAATCCTATAATATTGTTTTTGTCCTATAATTGATTAATATCATTTCTTTATTGATTTAAATTTTAAATATAAACTGTTTAAATTAATTTATAATGATAGTTATTAATATTTAGATATCATGGCCTTTCTTTAATTAATAAAATTGATCTTTGTTGTTAAATTTAATGTTAATCCATTAGAAGTAATTTATATATGTATAAGTATATCATTTAATATGGAATACTATAATAGTACAAGTGCATATTGATTATTGAGACGGAGAGGAATAGTGTATAAAAAACTAATTGGAGTTATAAAAAAAGCAAAAATATATAAAAATATAATATGGTAATTAATACTCACTTTAATAAGTTCAAATTTGTAAAAATTAAAAAACTTCTCTTTTCAATTTTTACCGACCGACGATAGTAAGGGAGGTATTGTTTTCACACCAAATTTCACATGTGGAGATTTTTACATATCTCCACGAATCATGCATTTTCTTAACAGAAAAAAGTATTTTTAGCATGATGTATGTCCGCAAGCGCGTCCGTCCGTCCGTATAGTTAAGTACAGCCTGAACGGCTCAACGGATTTTGATGAAATTTGGTATATTCACTTATAATGCATCAGTATGATGAATTCATCAACTTTTGGTGCAAATCCGGAAACCGGAAGTGGTAGTATTAGCGATCGACGATAGGAAGGGAAGGGTTATTTTCGCACCAAATTTCATCAGATTTTTTATCACCACGAATTATGCACTTTGTATTGGTTTTATTCTCGAGAAAAATCATCTTTATTCGTTTTTTTCTTGATTTAAAATTATATGACGTCATCCAGCCATTCATGACGTCACAGCCTGGTCTTACATATATATTATAAATAAAATAAAATTAAAAATATTTATGATCTATCCACATCTGTTTTTTATTACATTAATAGATATATTAAAATTATTTGAAATTGTTTCTGTAGTTGGAAATTAATTTACTTCAAACCGTCGGTCGGTTCGGACCTGGCCACAGGTCAACTTATTTTTTTTATTTTATAATTAAATATATGTACTTAATTTATAAGTTGAGAGAATTTGATTGTTATAAATTATATTTAAAACAATATAATATAGTAAGTAAATATGATATTAAGGTTTTAAACTAAAATTATGAATATATATATATATTTCATAATTTATAAATGAATATAGGTATATTAAGTTATTAATTTAATTTTATTTTTATATATATATTTTTATATTAATTGATATTTTTTGAGTTATTCGGATTAGATTCCTACTACAATTATTATATATTCTATTATATATATATTAATATATTTAGATAATATTAGTTATTTATAAATATAGTACATATATCTAGTTTAATTATTTTTTTTTTTTTTGTATTTTATTTATAAAAATATTTTTAAAAATCTATTAGAATGCCAAACAAATAATTACTAATAAATAGATACGTATATAAAATAATGAGCAAAATCAACATTTATTCAGCAAAATATTAAAAAATAAAATATTTTTCTGAAAAGATAAAACATGGAATGTTAATAGCAAAAACCATGTTGATATATTAATATTGATAAAAAATGTCAATATATGAAAAGATAAGATGCCTAGGTCAATGGACAACCCGCATTGTTCAACATCCTTCAATTCAATAGTTTAAAAATAATTATAATGAAAAATTCTTGTATATAATAAATACAAATAATACATATTTATTAATTTTTAAAATTATTTTTATTTTATAATATTTTTTAAATTAATTTATTTATTATAAAAATTCATTTTTTATTCCACTCGACTATCTCGCAAATTTGAATTCTATATTTTAAAAATTAATTAAAATTTTATTCTATGCGATCATAGGATTTAAGATTTTTAACATAATTTTCACTGATAACATTGTATTAAAATAAGAAGACTTTGGCTAAATACTATATTTTTGGGTGTTGCACAAATTTAACATATGAAATAGCATTTGATTTTAACTGCTTTTGGCTGCATTCAACGTTTAACAAAGTTTTAGTAAAAATTAAATACAATACCACGAACTCCACGTACCCATTACATCTCTTTTATGGGATGTTCAAAGTGTATACAATTATATATATTTTTATGGATAGTACAATTTGAAAATGTATTAAACAATTAAACAATGATATTATTTTGTAATCGTATACACATTTATATTACCATTATTATATTATATTAACTTCGAAACTTTGAAAAAGAAATTGAGAAATTCATTTTAAACTGGCTTCTGAGACAGAACACCTCAACACGCGCCAGCGTCACTTGCTGGTGCGTGATTAACAATCAACGTGTTAAAAAAATTTTAAAAAATAATTCCGGTACTGTTAGCGATTCAATCAAGCTGAAATTCTATATATATCAGTTTTATACAATTTTTAATCATTGGAAAAATTATCAAACATATATCTTTATTTTTACTGTCACTTTAGAGGAAAATAAATCAAAACGTTGTAGGTAATGACCCTCTTCCGGTTGAGCTACATTTCTCAAAAATTGATAGAAAACTACGAATTTTGAATAATGCCCATGTACCAAATTTCATGATTCTAGGTCAAACCGCTTTTGCGTAATCTTGTCTACATACACATATACACACACACAAACATTTTTCTCAACCTTAGTGAAAATGACTCAGGAGCCTTCAAAACGTACAAAAACATTAAAATCTCGACATCTAAAATTTTCATGATCGAAATACTACGTATCTGGCGAGATAGTAAAATTGCATGTTAATAACGTTCTATATATAATAATATTTCAACTTATAAAAAGGGTTGGAAGCAAAATGTTAAGAAATTAAAATATGTTGATTGGAATGGAGTTTAAAAAGCAACTCTCGGAACGGAAGGGAACCCTCTAAGCCCCTTCCCCTTAAAAATATTAGGTTTTATGAGTCTTCTGCTAGTACCAATTCATCAAAACTCTTATATTATATTATAAAAAATACCTCGTTCAATTTGCCATCGGCTAAAATATTTATTTTTCTTAAAATTAAATTTACTCTAACATAAATAATAGAATTAATAATAAACCTAATTTAATCTTTAAACATCATTCTCCTCTTTAGTGCAATACAGGTAATATTTTTAGTATTTACATAAATTCTCTAGTTAGAATATATACATTCTGTGTATGTCATATTATGTGAGTCAAGAGACTTCATTGTAAATATTTGAATTACAATGCCCCTAGTCTATTATTTCAACTAGACAGAGTAATTTAAATTTTTTTTTTACTACCACCACATTTTTTATTATTATTATAATTTACTGACGATTTTCACTCAAAGAGACTTAAAATAAAATAAAAATCACATCATCAATTTTTTATTCCCTTCTCCCCCCCCCCTCTTCTTCTCCCGATTACATGTTGATTACTATTTATATATCTTTAGTTTCTGATGGACAAATTATACAAGACCATTTAATTTTCTTGTTCTGATTAGAATGACTCATACACAATAGGAAATTCGATTGGAGTCGAAGCACACAATGAAACAAAATGATTAAAAATGTCATTGGAAAAGAAGAGAGGGAGGGAGAGAGAGAAAAAAAACGTTTGGTCCGAAGAGGGCCATTGTTCCTATTAAAGAAATAATTTGTTTTAGAGACGAACACATCTCGATTGTTCAAAAAAGCCGAAAATGAAGGATAACAATTTGTTGGAGGTAGTCAGGGAGCGGAGGAGAGTATTTTCTGCAGGCAACCGAGCGCAAGGTTCCCGTCGGAGATGCCGCAGGGCTGGCGTGCTGTTGCCGGTTCGTTGCTCTTCGGGGCTCACCTGCCCCAGAGCTCGACCCCCGGGCCCTTTTTTTGACTACCTCAGACGATTAGTGGCGCCACCTGAAACTTGGACCTTAAGAGTATCCTCTTCATCGTGTTCCACCTTGTCATCTTCTTCATGTTCTGGTCGGTGGACCACAACTTTTAAGAAGTACTTCGACCATGAAGTCGTCCATCCACGACCAGAGGGATGATTCTTTGTCCACTCACGCTTTCTTCTCTTATCAGATTTAACTAAACAAGTATTTATTAAAAATAAAAATTGAATATCGCGAACTATTATTATTAATATTTATATATTATTAAAATTAAATATAATAAGAAGATTAGATTTAATTTTAAAAATTAATTAATTAATTTTAAATTAGATTTTATAATTATATATATAATGAGAGAAATCTAGATATAAAAATTTGAAAATTTATTACTTTCCCGCATACTTCGTATAAGGGAAGTATTGGAATCGTCAAAAATTTCGACTTCGAGATTTCAATAGATCTTGACGTTTTAGACCTCCCTGAGTCGGAAAATACCATTTTTCGAATTATGTCTGTGTGTATGTATGTATGTATGTATGTATGTATGTAATGTCTGTGAGCAAATTTACTCAAAAACTAATCAAGCTAGGACTTCGAAATTTGGTACACCAATATTATTCACAGTTTCTAGATTTCAATCAAAATTTCGTCAAAATCGGTTAACCGGAAGTGGTACTTTACCTACACTGGTTGCGTTTACCTTTCAAGTAAAGTACAAGTTTGCTTCGAGATAGTTGCTTCATATTTTGTATATAGATTTAAAAATATGAAAAAAATTCAGATACCAAATTTCATCATGATCTGACTACCGGAAGTGACATTTTACCTATACAATTAGCGTTAGGTGTAAATTATAAATATATATAATACTGTTAAACCATTTTACTTTATAATTTAAATTAATTAGTTTGTTTATTTTTATTGTTGTTAAAACATAATAATAATAACCTAATTACCTATTTATATGCGGGAAAGTCTAGGGAAGACACTCCCGATTTTTGAATATGTTTTTGATAAATTTAATTTATAGGAAATGTTATAACATCCTTTTAACTTGAAATATACAGAAAAATACAATTCTACTCTAAAAATAATAATTAATTAAAAATAAGTTGACCTGTGGCCAGGCCGAACCGACCGACGGTTTGAAGTAAATTAATTAGCAGCTACAGAAACAATTTCAAATAATTTTAATATATCTATTAATGTAATAAAAAACAGATATGGATACATAAATAATAAATATAAACATTTTTAATTTTATTTTATTTATAATATATATGCAAGACCAGGCTGTGACGTCATGAATGGCTGGATGACGTCATATAATTTTAAATCAAGAAAAAACTAATAAATATGATTTTCCCGAGGATAAAACCAGTACAAAGTGCATGATTCGTGATCATATATAAAAAAATCTCCTCATGTGAAATTTGGTGTGAAAATAACCCTTCCCTTCCTATCGTCGATCGCTAATACTACCACTTCCGGTTTTCGGATTTGCACCAAAAGTTGATCAATTCATCCCACTGATGCATTAAGTAAATATATCAAATTTCATCAAAATCGGTTGAGCCGTTCAGGCTGTACACATCTATACGGACGGACGGACGGACGGACAGACATCATGCTAAAAATACTTTTTTCTGTTAAGAAAATGCATGATTCGTGGAGATATGTAAAAATCTCCACATGTGAAATTTGGTGTGAAAACAATACCTCCCTTCCTATCGTCGGTCGGTAAATAATGATTTTTAAAAAAAAAAATTTTATATAAAATTAAAATTATTTTTTTATTATTACATTCACCAACATTTCATATTATATTCCCGGTTTTAATAAATATTAAAAAATAATTAAATAATTTTTTTAATAATTATACTTAGTTATATCAGAGATAGATAAATTAATCTACTTTTTAAATAAATTTTGTATAGTATATAAAATGATAAAAGAGTTAATATTAAATTGGATAATAATATAATTTTGAATAACTTTTCAATTATATTTTAATATTCTTTCAAGTAGTATAATAAATATTAATTTGCCAAAAGAAGATATAATTTAAGGTGATAAAAAATAAAATGGAAATGATGACAGAATTTTTCACACTTTTAAAAATATCCCTCGTAAAAAATAATCCTATTTTCTTATTATATTATCAAAGGGAGATGGATTTTTTTATGTTAAAAGTTATTTTTAACATTTCTCCCTTTTTTCGTCTTTTTAAAAATTAAATCGTTGAGATTTATGTTTCTTAAGATATTTAGGGTGTTGCTAAGGCTTTCCCTCCCTTTTTTACTTTTGACTTATACCACTAAAATAATTATTACTTCATTTTAAATGCAAAGCGTTTTTTACAATTCTTGTTAAAAATACATCTAGTTAGTACCACCTTTAAAAAGATATATATATATATTGTAATTTATTAATATTATATTTACCTTAGTGAAATAAATCGAAATTATATTAAAATATGAAATTTTATTGAAATAATGGCTTTTGTTTTTGATGTGATTTATCCTTCTAATATTTATCGTTTTAATGAATAAATTAAAAGAATAAAATAATAATATAAAAAATATCTATATATTGAATTATTTTTAACTTTAGAAGAAATAATTCTAGAAAATTGTAGTTTATAATTTTTACAATCAAATCTTTTCGAATCTGACGTTCTTATGAGTAGGGAATTAATGTTGCTTTTTTTTTAAACTTTTAACTCGAATAGAGAAGTAATCAATGATAAAAGCTTATATAAGATGTATATAAATATAAATATTACCTATATTTTTAAAAAACTAGAAGCATTATACTATGAAACAACAATGTAAAAAGTTTGGAGTTTGTGTATGTAGAACATTTCCATGAAATTTTTGTCATTATTGAAGAATTTTGGTGCCCTAAGAACAATGTTGACTTGCAAATAATCTTTTAATAAAATTTCTTTTGTTATATTAATATTAACTTATTAAAAGATTTTTTTAACTTGGATTAATCAAAATATATAAAAAAATAAAATAAAAATTAATATGATAATAGTTTTTAAAATTTTTTATATTTATTTGAATTAAACCTCATAAATCTTAAAATTAAAAAAAAATCAAATAATGAGTATATTTTAAATTTCGTTATCAACTAAAATATTGTAGTCTGCTTGAGTCGGAGTAAGCGTGCGGTACTTGATAACGACTGCAGAATAAGCAGTTGAAATGTTGTACATTTATTTTTACTAAATAAAAATAGATTATACAAATATGTGGTGTATTAATAAAAATCCCCATAATAAAATATTGTAATTTATATAATATTGTATAAGTAATTTATATAATATAGGTACTTCTAATAATATTTTGAATTTAATCGATTTGTGCTCTTGTATAAATGTAAATAAATAAAAATATGAAGCAATTTTGTTTGTCTGATAACAGATAACAGTTAACACTGAAATGCCAGTCGGCAGGACGGGAACAGGGTGCACCGACCCGAGGTTCGTTTTTTGGAAGAAAGCCAGACACCATAGAAATATGGTAATTGTCTGGCGGCGCCAAAATTAGGGGTTGGAAAAATGGAGATCATTTTTTTTTTGGTGCATGGATTAATCCATATCTGAATAAAATAATATCGTAAACAAAACAAAACCACAACAAAAAAAAAAATCAAAAAATTATGATGATTGGAGAGAATCAAAATATGATAATGATATTAAAGAAATGTTTAAAAAAATTCTTTTCCTAAAAGAGAAAAAAAGAAATAGTTTACTCAGCGTTAGTTTTAATGATCCACTGATAGAAAAAAACACACCTAAAAAAAAAATCTAATCATACAATTTGAAAGAAAAATGGGTCAGTAGCTCAGGGAACCACTCTTGGGACAATATGGGTCGATTATAGACAAAAATGCTTGCCTGCCGGCTGCCTCCGAAATTGGCAAATTGTCTTGGATGATTTCGGTTAAAAGTTCCTAAATCGAAATACCGTTTGAAACAATCAACTTTAAAAGAAATCAAATAAATCACCCATCCAAAAGAAATTTAACTTTACCTAGACTAGTAATTTTTGATTTGATATTCTTTTTTTTTTAATGGAAAATTACTTCTATTTTTTCTTGGCATTAGATCGGAAATACTTTAAACTTAAAATTTCAACTAAAAGGAAAATGAAATTTAAAAACAAATAAAAAATAAATTATAATAAAGTAATACGCGTTTAGATAATTATTGGAATTTTAGAAATTTTATATAGAGTTATAATATAATAGATTTGTTTATTTTTCAAAATAATAATTTAATTGATTACCATTTAAATTTTGTCTCATGTAAACAAAACATTTCTACCAACACGCACAGATCAATATTTATGAATGAAAATATGATGTTAATTTTTTAATACTAGACCACCAAACTTCTTCGTATTATATTATACATATTTAAAAGAACGAATTATTTATCTCTCATACTTTTTTGTTACCAGACCCCAAGTCAAAAATCACGCTTTTAGTCAACAAAATATAAGCATACATTAAATAGTGAAACATTTAATGGTAAAGTAACCAGAAAGAAATAGGAAATAATATAAATATAAAAAACTTTTATAAATTAACGTTTTTCCAAAGGAGTAAAAATAATAAAATAATTTTTCTATAAGCCTGACAAAGTTTATAAATGAATTTCTTCATATTCAACGAAAAACTTTGGGCGCATTTAGTTTTATTTATTTATATGAACAATCAAGTCAAATTTTTGTAATGATGCAAACATATAAACTGACAAATTTTTTTATCAGGCAATAAAATTGATAGTTTAAGAGCTAAGAAATAAATATTTTATTATTTTTCACTGTAATATACTTATATCAAACTATGTATCAAAATTTAAAAGAATTTTTATTAAATTTACATATTATCAATCAAATCCAAAATAGTTGATTATATTTGAAGAAATAGTGTTACTTGTTAATGAAGTGTTTTACTGTGGTATGTATCTTAATATATTCTATATATATAAATAAATCCATTTATATTTTTTTTTTCTTTTCATTTTTTTACTTAATTAGAAATAGAAATTTTTAGGAAACCGAAAAACGAACTTTAGCACCAATGTGACTCTATAAGCAATAAAACTTTTGAACAAGTATATTAGTTATAAACTAATGAAAAAAATCAAATATTTTATAGCGGAATGAAAATAGAATTAGAGCCTTTTTGAAATCAAACCTTTCAAAATGTTATATATATATTTAGATAATATATTTTTGTTTATGAATCATATATTATTTATCAAATTCCACAATCAGTTTTTTCATATGATATGATAAAAGATAACCTGATAAAAGTTCTGATCAATAAAATATACCATTGGTTAGTTTTAATAATTATATAATTCATAGATTGACATTTCTTGACAGCTTATGACAGTGTTCTTTTTAACTTTATTCAAATAATTAATAGTTTTGTGTTTCAAAAAAAAGAATATACAGTTTATATTCTACAACCACTACTTTTACTTATTGAAAAAAAAACAGGTAGTAATTGGCATTTTTGATGTTTATCATATAAATTAGTCAAAAAAGCTTGAAAGCTCATTGACAGATAATTCCAAATTTTTTCATTCATTTAACCATTTGTTTTCTATGATAGATGAACGGAGTTTTGTAAACAAAAAATTTATCAAAAATAATTTTAATTGAATAAAAAATTAATATATTTTATTTATATAAATAAGGTAATGGCACCAATAGATGACATTTTAAGCGCTCTTGTCGCTATTTTCTTTTATAAAACCGAAACTATACGTCTCACAAAAAAAATCTTTTGGTTATTATAAAGCTTATCTTACCTTTTATCACCAGGATAAATATTTTAAACTTTTATATGAGTTTAATAGGAAATATAATTTTTTTTCAAAGTAATCAAATGGAACCTATAGATGACACCAAAAATTTTGGTGGAACCTAATGATGACAATTATGGAACCTAAAGATGACATCTACTTTTTTTCACTTGGCTTGCTCTCTTTATCTTCAACTTATTTATTTACAAAGTAAAACATCTTTCCAACACCTTGTTGCTGATTTAACTTTAGTTATAATAAAAAAATCAGGTTTCATATAATGATACATTTATTGTGATTGATTTTATTTTTAGCTGATTATTATAATAAAATAAAAAATTGATTTTAAACAAATCTTTTTTTAATTATGCATTTTTAATTATACATTGAGAACAGAGTAATTTAAAAAAAATTTCAAAAAAATAGTGTATGAAGTTCTGGAACAGAAAAAATTTTTCTGACAGTGAGAAACACAGCGTCACCTTTAGGTTCCTATATCAATTCAGACATGCAACTTGGTGGAATTATATAAAATTATCTCCTCTTTACAGCTATTAATATAATAGACAATTTTTTTAAAAACCTACTTATAGCTGACATTGCTGTCATCTATAGGAAAAACAATTTTTAGGGGCACCTATAGATAACACCGTTGATAAAAAAGATACTTTTAAAAATTAGGTGTTTAAATTGAAATGATTTATATCTATATTAAGTCTATTTTATAATGTAGTTGTTAAATTCTTGATAAATATGAATATAAAAATATAAAATACTAATTAAGAACATTACTTCCCTTAAGGTTATCTTTAAGATTTGTTGAAAAAATTAATTGTTGACGATTCGGTCTGCTTTTCAAGTTAAAAGAAAAAAAATAGGGCGACTTATTGTATTGTTGTAGGATATCTCAGGTGGTGGAAAAGCATAACTATCATTTAAAAAAAAAAATTTCCGCGTATGTTTTAAAATTTGCTTATTTTTTTAGTTTAAATTCAAAAGTGTCATCTATAGGTGCCATGTCATCTATAGGTGCCATTACCTTATACCTATATATTCCAATTTGAAATTAAATAATTATAGTGTACTTTGAAAATGTAATAATTCTAAACCCATAAATGATGTTAAATTGTACTTATTAAAATTTTTTAATAATAATAATGTTATAAAATGAACAAGAATTTTAGAAAATATATGAAATTTCGAAAATAAGACTTAAAATAAACAAGGACATCGATCAAAAGGGCTGGCGCTTGCTGTGATAATAAGCAAAATCGAAATAATTATAATATATTTCATCACTAATTCCTATACTTAAGTTGGTCCTAATTCTTATGCTCGATCGAATTTTTTGTGAAAGAAATAGGGTGTTGCGAATCATTAGTTCAACCACCGGCATAAAGGTCTTAAAGGAGCATCGGTGCCCCAGGCCAGGCCTCAAAGGGAAGGAACCAAATAAACCAACACGGAGGGATACCTCGATATCTGTAGGCACCTCCTGACAGTCTATGCCACGTCCAACCGTCTCGGATATGATAAATGACACAAATGCCACTTGAACAGGATTATTTTATTTTTTTTATTTTTGATGATAAAATTTTTCTTGGTAAATATCGAAAATCTTTAAAATATAAATATAAGAAAATTATATATTTCTAATAAAATAATTTATCATCTTTGGATAGAAAATAATTTTAATAATTATTAATGAAATACCTAATAAACATTCAAGTCTCGTTTTGCGTTCTTACTTTTTGCGTTATTTCGAAGTTGCGTCGTTAATAAAAATTTTAAAATTTCGATCTTGCATAGCTAAAAATTTCATTTGTATTCTTTTCCAACGACATATTTTATCAATTATGTATAAAAATATTTAAATTTGGGTCGTTTCGAATTGCGTCACCTTTTGTCGGTCCAAATTTACAAGATAAAATGAAACTTTGTTGTATACGAATCATTTATAATAAATAAATAAATTTTAATTTAATTTATAATAAGATTGATATTTCAAGTTGTTATCATCGATAATTAAGTAAATTTATATATTAGATAGTTAAATAAATAATAAAATTAATATTTTTGTATCATTTGAAATTAGATAAATGTATATAAATAAAATATAAATTTATAATTGAATAAAGCAGAAAATATTTCATTTTATTTTAAAGGTCTAGGACAGTGTTTCCCAACATTTTCTGTGCCATGACCTTCTAAAATTCTTAAGTCCCCCTATGTAACATACATAATTTTTAATATTGAAAAGGGTTTTGTTCATATCCTTTACGAATGAATGGTTTATTTCTTCTGACAAATTTAAAAACTTCCCTCGCTGATATCAAAATTGAGATTTAAGATATCTTCATAAGTACCAATTGTACCAATATATATATAAAAGCCATAATCACTCACTCACTGTGTTTATTCTAATGGGCACGTTTACAAAAAAAAATCAATAAACTTCAACGATTTTAAACTCAATAAAAAAACAATAAAATCCATCTACATTTTTTGAATTTTTTTAAATTCCTAAAAATACGGTATTATAAAAACTTTAATAAGTGAAAATAGTAAAATGAATAGATAATAATATTATAAGTATGTGAATAAATTATCTCTTATATAATTAGTCAATCAATAATTATTTTTTTACTAATACATTATTCAATCATCATTTCAAGTTTCATTATTTAATATTAATTAGGCAGAAAATTTGCATGAGTGTCATTGGTACCAAATTTGGTATCCTTTTTGGAGGGGTAGAAATTCAGTTCAGTTAATTTTAAAAATGGCCCACAGTTGTTTGTTTTATTACAAAATAGAGCCATGATTAAAATTAAATTAAAAATTAAAAGGAGTGAGTTGAGTTAATTGTAAATAACAAAAAAATTTAATAGTTTCATTTGGTTGTCGTTAGTTTTCAACAGAAAAGAGCGGATATTTGTTAAAAGTAAAAATAATCGTTGAAAATAACTTAATCACTTAATAAAAATTGGTTATTTTATTTTTTTTTTATTTTGGAACCGATCTCACCATCAACGATTGTGTTTTACAGGAAATTCGCTCAACTAATTCCAGGCAAGTGTCGGTCGCTAAATAAACACCGCTTGATAACCATTAATCAATGAATTTAATAAACCAACACATGGCTGGGGTCCAATAGACCATGTGCGGGGTGTTCACCACCTGAACCGCCCCTCGGGGGGCCATCTCGGGGGTGTTTTTTATTTTTATATATTTTTTTTTTATATTTTTCATCTCCACTTTTTTAACTAGTATACCAAGCCGCAAAGATCTAAGTAGACTCTGCAAGGTGTTCTTACGAGATGAGTCTTTGAACGATACGTCCTGAACTAATGAGCTTAATATGTCATTTTTTTATTTTATATTCCTTAATTCGTTTTTAATTTCATATGTGTCTCTGTAAACAAGTGTTCCGAGTAGATAGATAAATATCATTCGTCTCTCGACATCACCATCATGTTGGGATCATTCAGGGCCAGGTGAACTGCTATCCAACCGTGGAGGGCAGCTCTCTCCAATGAATTGCAATTTTCTACTCATAATATCTATAATATTTTTTACCCAACTCTTTCGAAAAATTATTACTAACTACAACAATATTTAAAAAGAAAAAAAAAAAAAATTTGACTTCCCACACCCATCCATCAATTATAATCATTTAAATATATCATAATAAAATATTTTTCTTTTAATTTATATTTAATATATAGATTTTTTATATTTAAAACTGATACTACTTCATAAAATTAATTAAAACAAAAACAAGTGGTATTTTTACCGACCGACGATAGTAAGGGAGGTATTGTTTTCACACCAAATTTCACATATCCACGAATCTTGCATTTTCTTAACAGAAAAAAGTATTTTTAGCATGATGTCTGTCCGTCCGTCCGTCTGTATAGATGTGTACAGCTTGAACGGACCAACGGATTTTGATGAAATTTGGTATATTCACTTAATACATCAGTATGATGAATTGATCAACTTTTGGTGTATATCCGGAAACCGGAAGTGCTAGTATTAGCGATCGATGATAGGAAGGGTAGGGTTATTTTCACACCAAATTTCACATGAGGAGATTTTTTTACATATCTCCACAAATCATGCACTTTGTATTGGTTTTATACTCGGGAAAATCATCTTCATTAGTTTTTTCTTAATATAAAATTATATGACGTCACCCAGCTTTTCATGACGTCACAGCCAGCTCCTACTTATATATTATAAATAAAATAAAATTAAAAATATTTATGTTATATCCATATCTGTTTTTTTATTGCATTAATAGATATATTAAAATTATTTGAAATTGTTAATAAGGCTGGAAATTAATTTATTTAAAACCGTCGGTCGCTTCTGAGCCTGGCCACAGGTCAACTTATTTTACGCAATATTGTTTTTATACCAAGATAAGTAATTTTTACCGACCGACGATAGGAAGGGAAGGTATTGTTTTCATACCAAATTTAACATGTAAAGATTTTTACATATCTCCACGAGTCATGCAATTTGTTAACAGAAAAAGGTATTTTTAGCATGATGTTTTTTAGCTGCGACTATGTACCTGGTGCTTTCTTCCCATGGCTCAGGCCAGGGCTTAAATATAATAATAATTATATATATATATATATATATATATATATATATTTATATGTATGTATTTTATATTTCACCAGTTAATGTTTGTTTTTAATTATTTTTAAATCGTCGGTCGGCTCTGTGCCTCTCATTTTTAGTATGTGTTATTTTTCGAAAAGTTAAAAGATATTATTGTTTCTATGCTAACAAAATTCATTTATAGGATAATTTTGAATTTTTATGTTATTCGTATGTCATTTATTTTGTTGAAGGTTATAATGTTTATATTCTCCCATTCAATAATGGTGATTTTTAGGTAAAAAAACCTAAATAATTAGTCAAGTTGTATTATCATTTATGTTGAACCATAAATGATTGAAAATTTATTTTTAATTTTTAACATGATAAATTATTTGAATATATTTTTAAACATTTTTATCATTATGGTGTTGTAAATGTGTTCAAAAAAACATATAAAATTTTGTTATAAAAATAAATTATTATGATCATTTAGGTATTATAAATGATCTAATTCTTTAGGTTTCATGCAATTAGGAAAGTGCTACCCACTTGCTCTGTGTGCTTTACTTTCAATATCTCATCACATTTATACCCCATTAGAATGTGACCCTTCGGAACAATAGGTGATTCAAATCCTCCCTTCTCTGCAAATTCCACAAGGTACATAGTAGTCCCTAATTTATCTGTTGTGATTTCCACAAAGAAGAAAGCAACTCGACACTCGTATATCATTTTAATTTTACTTAATGGCCCACAATAATTCTAAATAAAGTATTTGATGTCAAAATGACTTTTGAACTCGGGACAATATAATGATAACAATTTACCTTCTACCTTTTAACAAAAAAAAAAAATCGCATATGTGAATAAAATATTCAAATGATAATAAAAAAGTACTTCCAATTGTTTTAAAAGAAGCATTAATATAAAAACGACTGTACTATACGTTTTTCCTTTTTAAAAGAGACCCATTTAATAAAGAATGTTCATATAATTCCCAAGATAATAAATAGGATTATTAAACAGAATACATTTCGCCTATTAAAAACATAAACATAATTATTATATCTTATATTTTATCAAAGTATGCGAAATTTGTTTAAATCTTCTTTTCTTGCGTGAAGAGTATATCTAAGATATAGATATATTACAATAAGATATATACTTATAATATATCTTCTTTTAAAATTTTGAATTAATATAAATTAAATTTTATAATTATAATTTACAGGATGAATGATAATTATCAACTTTCGGAAGTAAAAGTGTTATTTATTCTTGGTGACAATTATTATAATAATATTTTTATTATATTGTTTCTCTTATATTATTATATTATTTAACGAGATGATATGTTTTTATGTATTTTACACAATGAGATAAGAATAAAGCAGCGAAATTTTAACTTAATTGTATCTCAAATTAGTGATATTAATAATAGTAGTAATAATAATAATAAATAGTTATTTTATATGAAATGTTTAAATTTTAGTAAATGTAGCTTGAAATATCCTCTTTATAAAAAAAATTGTTTTTATAAAATGACTAACCAGAGATACGAGGAAAGATCAATAAGTCCGTGACTTTTTGAATGAAACAAAGGTTTTTGGATAAACCATTGTTAAACTTATTTATTTTACGAAAATTTAAAATATTATCAGCAGGATTATATTTAAGGTTCATTAAAATGATTAAATAATTATGTTAACATGTTTTTTCCAAAACCGGTGCCTCTTTTAAAAAAAATAATTCAATATAAAAATAATAATTACCTTATAAGTATATAAGTATATGTATAAAATAATTAAAAACAATAATTTCAAAATTAATAAATTTTATCTAATGTAATAATCCCCTTTTAGTCGATTGCCCTATATACATGTTTTTATTTAATATTTAATTAAAAAAAAAACAATTCAATCTTCTTAAAATCATATTTAAATCAATATGCTATTACAAAATTTTGACTAAATATTGTTTTTTCTTTTTGATTTTTATAACATATAAAAAAAATTATTTTTAAATAGATTTTTATTTATTCTATTTTAGAAATGTTAAAAGAAAGCACAATAATAAATAAAAGAAATACTAAATAAACTACAATTTATATATCCAAGTGGTCTCTATAATTAGAGGTCAAAAAGAGGTATATAATAGCTGTGGGGGAAACGAAATAGCTTTGAACTTATCCTTCCGTAAAAAAGAAAATTCTATCCTATAGTTTTTTAATAAAAATTTATAAATATATTAGAACATAAAATATTGAGATATAAAAAAGTGATGTATATATGTCATCTCTTCTTTTGATCACTCCCTGGGGAAATTGGAATAGAAGGGGAATTATTTAAGAATGCTTGAAAAAATATTGGGCTAGATTTTTGTTTTAAATTAAAAAAGAAAATTTTTAAAATGTTCACTTTAATTTTAAAGTAATTGTAAAATAATTATTTATCATATAAATTTAAGAATTGTAAATAAAATCAACCATATTAATTAAAAACAATAGCTTCCCTTCCTATCGTCGGTCGGTAAAAAACATTATAATTGTTTTTAGGTGTTATTTAACTGTAACCTATTTTAATTATTTCTATTTTAATATCAATAAAATAAAATTTATTCAATTATTTTTATTTATTCAGCACAAATATATTTTTGATATTATACAAGTTTACACTTTTCTATTCTCTACTGTTGTTTTCATTAGTAAATATTGTTCAAAGAAGGTATTTAAAAATATCATATTCACATATCATTTTATTTTATTTAAATATTAATTATTTTTAACATCAATTTTGACCTGCTCTTAAAAACAAATGAGATGTAAACCTGCAATTGGAAGATAAAAAATGAGAACTTGTATATTGAATCAAAAAAACATTTTTACCAAAAAAATAAAAATGATTTATTAATAATTAAAGTAGTTTATGTAGTATTATGGCATTCAAATCTAGTAATTAATAATAAATATATTAGAAAGATTTTCGAATGAAAAAGTCAATTAAAACCAAATTTTTAAGAAAATTAGATGTTAGGACCAAATTCCATTTCTTTTTAAACATTGTTACTATCTCACCAGAAATAGTATTGTGATCAGGAAAATTTTCGGTGTCGAGATTTTGATGTTTTTAAGCGTTTTCACTAAGGTTGGGGAAAATGTCTGTCTGTGTGTGTGTATGTTACAGGATTACGCAAAAACGGTTTGAGCTACAATCATGAAATTTGGTACATAGGCATTATTCAAAATTCGTAGTTTTCTATCAACTTTTGAGAAATGTAGCTCAACCGGAAGAGGGTCATTACCTACAACATTTTGATTTTTTTCCTCTAAAGTGACCGTAAATATAAAGATATATGTTTGATAATTTTTTACATGATTAATAATTGTATAAAACTGCTATATCTAGAATTTCAGCTTGATTTATTTGTTGAAAGTACCAGAATTAATTTTTTAACACTGCAAATCTCACGCGCCATCACGTGACATGATGCCATCAACAAAGAGCCAAACAAGCGCTGGTTTAATAAATATTATTTATTAATTTTAATTTATAATTTAATTAATTAAATTTAATTAAAATATAATATATGTGTTAATTAATCCAATCCGAATTTGCGGGATAGTCGAGTTGAGTGAAACACTCCAGATTTTTAACTAGGTAATTAAATTATTTCTTCTTCAGGTGGGAGTCAGCTGACCCTTGGTCGTCCCTGGCTTGATATTGAATTTATAAATACATTTTGAATTTATTCTGAAATTATAAGAATCGACGAGACTAGTTGAAACATTTTAGTTAAGAAAAAGAAAGCTTCTGATGATTGTCTAATAACCGTAATGCGCATAAATCAACTTTAAATTTCATTTAATATTTTAATTATAAATTATACTTATTAAGTTTTATATTTTAATTGAAAGAATCCTTTTATTTAATATTAATAAGTTCTAAATTGAAATTTACAATTCACACTCTCGATTTTTTATTAATGTTAATCAAAATTAAAATTAATTTATAATGAAGGGTGAGATTAATAAAAAAAAATATGTGTAATCATTTTTTTACGTCTGATTAAATCCATGACAAAAGAAGAATTTCCCTTTAGAGAAGAAATTCTCATGCTGGTAAATACTTAGAATAAATTTCCCACCTCCCTCTCTATTCCCCTAAGAAGGTCGATGAGAGATTAGCGATTTTTGTGTGTGGCCAACAACAAATGACTAATAGCGCTTTAATACACAGGAACAAATTACTAGATGACCAGATGGATCGTTGTCGGCAAAGTTGAAACAGGTCAAATGCGAACATCTATTTATAAACCACAACTGAACAAAAATACACGATGAATAAAAAAAAAAAAAAAAAAAAAAAATTCGTGTGTCTGCGGTTAAGTTTTCGCGAAAGGATGCTGAAGGTCGTTGGAAACGGCCCTGAAACTTTGTAGGTGTGGAGGAAGGAGTTGAGGCCGCCGGAAATTGAAGTGAATAGTTTTGGAGGCGCCGCGAATCATACCCAACAATCTTTATTAAATCGGCTTTGTGAAAAGTTGTCTGATTTCATAAGACGACATTTGTTTGTATGAACATCCAATTATCATTGGCAGTTGTTAAACAAAAGTCGTTTAAAAAAATTCAATATAATTTCAACTAATTCTGCGGTTACCGAATCGACTAATGCTGAATAAGAATTTCAAATTAGAACCATTAGAGTCACTTGTTTTTTGTTGGTGGTTAGAAAATAGAAAAAGAAAACAAATTCGTACATTTACAAAATCTAATACTTTTTCAAGGGTATTTATTTATAGATTTGTATGGTTTAAACAAATATTAATATTCAAACTGTTCAAATGATTATTGAAAGTTACGAGAATTTAATATAACAATTTCTTAATTTAAATTTATGAAAAAACTACTAAATCTATATCTATAAAGAGATTCATCTATATAAAGTTGTTTGAATTATAAAGACATTCTAACTATCTCCGTGGCTCTACGGAACTCGAAAGTTCTTGATCGCAGCAACCACATTCCTCCAACTGTTCTTATTTTGAGCTACACCCATTTAACTCCTATTTTCTCCCATCTCTCGCATGTCCCTTCCTATATTATCTACACACCACATTCTTGGTCTTCCTTTAACAACATTTATCCCCAAAAATATATTTTTCGCTAGTCTATCATCACCCATTCATCGCGACCTCCATGATTTTATTACTTTAACTATGCTTGGAAATGCATAGAGGTCTTGCAATTCTTCGTTATGCAGTCTCCGCCATTCTCCGGTGACCTAATCTTTCTTTTGCTTATAAATTCTTTTTTCAAATACTCTAAATTTACTCTCATAAGATCTTAAATACAACCGGAAAAATAATTGTTTTATATATTTTAATATTGTTCCTCTTTGATAATAGTTTTGACAAGATAAGACCCTTTACTGCATGATAACACGCGTCAATTTAAATTTTTCTCATATATTATTATTCTTCGACATTACAGAACATAAGTATTCATATTTTACTACATTTTCAAATTCTACGTTTTGTGTGTTAATACTATTTCTCTTTGTTACTAAATATTTAGCCATAGAACTATTAATTTCAAGTCCCACCTCTTTTCCGGCGTCTATTAATTTTTCTACCGCATCTTATTGAGTTTACCAAGTTTCCTATTATAGTTAGCATAACCTAATACTTCAATTTTTTTGCCTAATTGGATTTCGTTCGATATCTCTCCAAATTGTCTAATCACGTATTTTCTAATGCTAAGAAAATAGAATTGGCGATAGAGCGTGCGCTTGTTTTAACCCATTCCGAATTTTGAAAGTTTCTGATAATTGATTCCCGTATGTTACTCTTCTTTTACTACCTTCAAGACAAATTTTAATCATAAATTCTTATTTTTCCGAGTTCCTAATGAAATTAAAATTTATAAGAAGTTTTCCCTGATCTTAAAGAGTCATCTGCTTTGTCTACAAATATGAACCGAAATAGTGAATTCGCTTTTTTTTTCTAATATTTATAAAGACACTATGACCCGACAGACTTTGTCCTGTCTTAACTAAGAATAATATATATAGATTATATATTAAATAATTATTAAAATGATAATTGATAATATTTATTTTAATAATGATAATTAAATAAATAATATTTCAAAATATTTATTAAATAAAATACTATAATAATTTATTTCAGAAAACCCAAGAAATATAAATTTCTCTGAATTTTCATAAATCAATATAAAAAAAACTAAGCCTTACTCTCCTCCCCTTATTAATTTTAATAAACACAAACCTCAAAATTTAGAAATATTCTATGAACTATTTTTTACTTCTACCAATATCGTCTTTTAATTGTTTATCTTATAATTTGTTTAGTTTTTAAAAGTATAACGCAGTGGTAAAATGCCAAACTACAAAACTTGAGAATGTAGTTTCTAACAAAAATGAAATGAAAACAAACATTCAAAATGATTGACATAATTTAATTAAGGTATTAAGAATATAATTTTATATTTAATACAAAATATATGCCTACAATGTTTATAGAGAAATTTCCATATTCTTTTTGTATTTTAAAGCTTTTATTTTACTAATATATTCTTTTAATTGTCAAATATTTTAAATGTTTTTTAAATTAACTATATATCATTAGAAAAAATTTAATTATATTTATTATTATCAGATATTGTAATGAAAATAATATGATGCACACAAATTTTTTTTCTAGTTACTAAGAACTGAAATATTTAACTTATTCTCATTATATAATTAACGATGTTTATATATTATTAGATAAACATCTTAAAATTCTCTCTTTAAACAAACCTAATTTAAAATTATAAAAGAAAACATTTCTAACTTTATCTAAGAAACTATTAATTTATTCAATCAATTATTTAATAAAAAAAAATGTTTCTTTTTTTTAATTGTAAAGAGCCGTTCTTTAAATAAAAATTGTTTATAAACTAGAACATAGATGATGTATTATTCATAAGTACTCGTAGTGTTTTACTAATTATTTGGTTTATTCATTAAAAACTGATAATTAATAAACTTTTTATCCAAATAAATAATTAAAATCACTATTATTGCATTTACATTATTATTTTTGCATTTTCATTCACGTGATAGGTTATCTAAAGAATATCTTATGTAAATACATCAAAACTAGCAATTCTGAAATTAAAATCGATAATATAGCAGGGATAATTTTAGATAAAGGTTCTTTTATAAAAAAAAAATGCTTAATTGAATGATGTACAATTTTATAAATAAACAATATTAAATTTTTGATCTATATCTTTATGAATTAACATAAAATTTTAATTTTCTAAATTTAATTAATTAATATTTTTCTTTCTTAAATATGTAGTTTTTTTTAATTTCTTAATTATTTTTTTTGTTTTTTGGTTATGCTAAATTAATTATTTAAATTAATATTATATTTGAATTTGTTTAATTCACATTATCATTGATAAAGATGAAAAATCGATTTGTTTATTTAGTTTTATTAAAATATAGATTGGAATCTTTTTCCCCAGGTGTTTGACAGATGAATCCCTCCTATAAAAGCAAAATCCGGAAAACCAAATTCCCCCAATGTCTAACTCAAAACGCATCCGCCTGACATAAATCACCTTGCAATAGGGAAAAGTGCTATTTTTTTGGAATATTGCGACAAATTGATGATATATAAATATCTTAATGATGAAAATGAATGGATTTTTATGTTATGTTTAATTTTTATATTTTTAAAATAATATTTACTTTTTTATTTTTTATTGTATTTATAAATACATAATTTCTATTGGTCTATTATTAAAAATAATTATGTTAGTATATATTTACATATTTTATTTTATAATTTTCATGATTATTTTCTTATAATTTGTCATTTTATTTTTTCGATTTCTAAACTGATCAATCACCTGTATCTAAATAAACTATTTTTTTTCATATTGGTTTAAAAAACTATTTATAGTTAATATTTTTTTGTATTTATTCAATGTAACTTTTGCATGTTACAATTTTCTGCTCAATCATTTAATTTTCTTATTTCTTCTTTCTTATGCTTAATATTATAAATTATTATAGACGTTTTAGAAAGAAACACTCAAATATTAGTATTCCTTTACTCTTAGTTTATGCAATCTGAGAATTTTAATAAGATACAAATAATATAATAACAATAATAATAAGAATTGATATTTTATATAGTCACTTTATAACATTTAAAAACATAAATTTATTTCGCACGATTTCAAGTAGTTGAATCGAGAAACTAAACTCAGGGGAAAATAGCCCAAATCGATTTATCTATTTAGTTTTAACTATTATCTTGATATAGACAAAAAATCAAATATCCGGTGTGTCATTACAGTGACATTGACTATAAAGTAAATAGCGAAATACCCTAGAAGAGCAAAAGATATCTTAATATATTCCTTTAAGGGCTGATATTCTTTTAATTTTAACATAAAATAAATAGTGTGTGTAAATATTCATAAAGATATATGATATAATATTTAGTTGAAATTAGGAGAAGTAATAAAACCAAAATGCAAAAAAATATAACCGACTAGATTTTATAGTACAATATAAAAAGCATTTATTTTAATGATTTTAAAAAGATATTTTTCTGGAAAATTTTATTCAACTAAAATCGTAAATATCATATCATTTATTGTTATTATATTTATAAGTTTTGAAATTTAAGTGCCTATTATAAATTTTATCTCTTAACATAGAGATTTCGATAGTCATTTCGTTGAATTTTTTTGTACTTGGATCGATGATGTCGCGACTTTCAGACGCCCCGATTTATTTTTGCAGACATTGACCCTCAAAACTTTGGCCAAATGAGATCGTTTGGAAATATTAAAACAGAATATAGGAGATTTTCATATTTGAAAAATAAGAATTGTTTGTCTGGATGAAAAATTATAATTAAGGTTACCATAATCTTATTCAAAATCATTAATATAAGGTATGGTCAATATTTTTAAATTAAATTTAAAATTTATTTGATATTTATTGAAAGTTAATCACTCGAATAGAATTTTAATTTATTTTTAATGTTTTATTTTTTTTTTTTATTAAAATCAATAGTTGTTCTAGAACAACAGCTTTTCTACATCAAATTTTTATTTTCTCTCAATTCCTTTATATTGTTAGTTCATTATGATCTTAATTAATTAATTTCATCTAATAAAACTCCTTTAATTGTTAATTTACGTTTTTATTTAATTTTTAAAATTAATATATTTTATTTATGTATATGTCTTTTATTCTAGAAACATGTTCCATTTTTAATAATTATATGTATTTTAAATGTTTAAAAATAGAATTAGTATATTAATAGTATAATTTTTAAGCTTGAATTTATCTCATTGATTATTCGATGAGATGGTTACCCTCCTGGTGGTGATATCTCTCCCTGGTATCTAACTAAGTCAATAAATTAGAAACCTTTGATAAAATCATAATTCATAACTTGTTATTAAAAAAAAAATAAAAAAATAAAATGGTGCCATTTGATTTTTACTTTCATATTCGTAATTATTTCTATTGTTTTGTAAATTTTATAATTCCTATAGATATAGTACTGAAAGACGCATCAGGGTGAGAGGTCAGCGTAGCTGATTGAAGTCAAGGGAATTTTTCTAGCTGGAGTCTATGGGATGGAGTCAACCCAGCTTCCGGGATCAACATTGGGAAAGCTACTTGATAGCGCCTCCGATCAAGAAAATTAAGATAAAGGATGTTAGAACACGTTCTACTGATTATAGGACACCTAATTAATATAACCGTCTTGATAGGCCTTGTCCTTGTGTAGAACGTACAAAAGTCATTTTTTATAGTACTGATTGTGAGATACGAAAACTTTTTTATTAAAATTACCCGAAAATGCCAATTTTAAGTTTTCCAAAAGGCCTCTAATAAATTTAAATTAAATCAAATCAATATATTAATACCATAAGGGGGTCCTAGTTACGATTTTTAAAAATGATTTTTTATCTTCTTTTTTATTGAAAGAATTTTGAATTATTATTACTTTCTGATTAACAATAATTATTAATTATAAAATAAGGAGTAAAATTATAAACTAAATAATAATGAAATGAAAAACAAAAAAATATTAATTTCTACATCAAATGAATTATTATTTTTTTAAATAAAATTATAACTATTTATACCAAAAGAAAGTAATTTGGTGTTCTTACCTGTTCTAATTTATAAATAAAAGTAAATATCAATTTATTATTTTATGCTTATCATTTATTAAATTTATTAGTTATTTTGATACAATAATAAATTATAATATTATTATGCCCAATGAGAAAAATCATTCTTTAATATTAAATAAATTAAATTAAATTTCAAGAAAATATCTTTGATTGATTTATATAGCTTGTACATTATAACATATATCGTTTTAATTTTGAATTAGTAACATTTATTAAATATTACGATAAATACCCAATGTTGAAAATTTCTCGACGGGTTAAAATAATTATTTGACAACAATAACCCACTGATTTTATTATAGTAACTAATTTATTGCTGTCAGATGGAGACCTACTCTATTAACTTGAATCATCATAAAAAAAAAACATTGTGACTTTTTCAGCTCTTTTGGTGATCATAAAGACTGAATTTCAATAAGCCTTCAAGAATTCAAAAGCTTTAACGATGATAAACAATTTCTAGATCATTCTAAACAAACTTGAAGCCTAACATCTTTGATGGTGGGTGTTCAAAAGTAAAATATTACTTTAGTAAAAACTAATTATAAATATATAATTATATTTTATATCTTAATCATATTTATAGAATATGTTTTATATATTAAATGTGTTCTTGATTGATTGGAAAATTGTCAAATAAAGGATAATTACTTTTGTTTCAAATGTGTACTAGTTTATTTTGAAAATCATAATAGAGGCATATGAGAATAGAATGACTGTGAAGGACTAAAATCGGATCAACTCGAATTAGGATTATATGTATTATATTATGGGCTGACAAAAAAATGTGGGATTGTTGGAACACCTTAACGATGTTTTTTATGAACCCTTAAAAATAGATAGAGTTATAAAATCGAGAAAGTTTAATTGACCGGAACATAATGGTAAAGTAAAAATAATGTAAAGTTTGTTTACAGAGAAACCAATTGGGAAATGATCGATGGGTAGGTAAACTAAAGACGTAATAGTCAGGCATAAGATATGAGGATTTTGGGGGAAGAAAGGAATTGGATGTGGAGGTGGATCAGAATAGGAATAGGCGAATAGGTATTTGACTAGTTGACTAGTTTTTGCAAATGCACTTTCAAGTTCAATAGCACCATATTGATAAATAGATTTTCAACCCAGTAGAAAATTAATACATTTTTCTGGTGTTTTAACAATTCAATAATTTAATATTTAAATTAATTACATTTATTTAGAATTTAAGATAAATATTAGTTTATTAATTTTAATCACAATAACTATATATTTTAACAAAAGATAACTAAATTATTAATTATTAAATTTATATTGTTTAAATTGGAATCGATCATTTTAACCTTAGTATGTTTTTGTAAAAAAAAAAACTTGCAATAACCTTACTAAATTGTTTCTCCTCCCTTGGAAATTAATCATCTACACCCTTAGTAGCATTTGTCCACATTTCACAGATGTTTCAAATATTTATAAAAAATAAATACTGCACACTTATTCGCTTTCCACTCACTCGGTGGAGGGTATCTTCTGGGCTTTTGTCTGAGGGGTAGATATTGGTATGGGGATAATCTCAAGAGAGGGTAAGCGTACAATCTCTCTTTGCTGGATAGTTAACACGACACTTTGACAATTTCCAAATTATCTAACATAATAAAACATAAAATATCCTTGTCATAAACAATATGATAAATTATTTGGAATATCGAGAGAGAGAGAGAGAAAGAGCGAAGGAGTAGAATGAGGTGTACGAGGAGGAGGGCAGCAGGCGAGGGTCGCGTGTCTGCCACCCCCGTGCCGGGGCTGAGCGCCCGCCATCTGCCACGGGGCGCACACATGCTTCTATTTTCTTGAGATGATGTTTGACCAAGATAGCTCTAGTCATAAACCCCTTATGTTACATCAATCAGACATCCATTTAAGAAAATGTCGGGGAATATGAAAACAAAAGGGGGCGGAAAGAAGGTTAGCACGCGCCACCTTCGATTTCGTTTAAGGGAAGGAGGAACGAAAGGCTTGCTCACAATTCCAGACGATTCTTTTTTTATTCAACATCCATTCAAAAGGGAAAACATCAGGTTGTTAAAAATTTATAAACAGGACAATGTTTTGTTTTTGTTATTAATCTTATCTTATTATGCTAGCTAAAATTGTATATATGTATTTATCTATATATATTGGTTCTCAAAAACCGCTCTAACGATTTTTTTCAAATTCACACTAGATATAGTATTTATAAAGAAAAATTAAGTTTTATTGATGATATCTCTTGAAACATTCAGCTTCATTATTAATTTCTTAATTGAAAATTATATATTATATGGAAAACGTCAAAATTTTTAATACTGCCTGCTAAGACAGTAAAAAAATGACAATTTTTTATCTAAATACATATAGTCCAGCGGTTGGACTGATGTTTTAACGAGTGGATTTCGTCGGTTCGAAACTCGCCGGGTGAATCGTTATTTAAAAAATGAAAATAATGAATTTGTTATTTTTTTTCTTTTTATCTATTGTTTACATTTTAATAAATTACTATTTTATATTTATTTATTCATTGTTCTTTTATTAAATTTAATATTTATTAATATTATTTATTATTAATTTATATATTGATGACATCACAAATGACATTTATATTGAAATTTGACTCCCGCCTTTTTTTAAAAGATATATATTTTTTATATTTAAAATATTTTAAAATTGTTTATTTAATTTCGAAATAAAATTAAAAATATATATTTTTTTTATATTTAAAATATTTTAAAATTTTTTATTTAATTTCGAAATAAAATTAAAAATATATATTTTAATAATATTTTATAATTATAAATTACGATATATATTTATCAATAATAATGAATTTTTTTTTTTTAACTTAATTACAGAGCCGAGGCTCGGGGTCCCGGTATGATCTTAATATATTGTGAGAATTAGATAAATAATGTAGAGAGAAAAAAATATTTAAAAATAGATATTTATTTAAATGAAATAAAATTATTTAATTTACAGAATGAAAATGTCTATAATAATGTCTAAACATTTTTTCTTTATAATTTTACATTATAATAATACTAATTACAGTAGTTATAATATATGGGGAATTTTCAACTTTGACTGCCGATTTGACCATGTTCCCAAACGAATTTTAAAAAAACCAAGACCACTTTACATTTACACATTTTAAGCTCTAATCGAATCCAAAATCAAAATTTAAAAAATCGAAAAACAAACTCACAGATATATAGATTTTATAAATGAACATTTATACAATTTATTTTAATTAATTTGAAACATTTTAGGAAACAAATTTTTAATGGGTCATTTTTAGAAATCCCATTTAACAATTATAATAAATAATTAAAAAATTGTAAAATTTTTAAAGTATATAAAAATAAATTGTATAAATTGGTTAAAGGGTCGAGTGATAGTTCGGTGTCCCAGGTATATATTTTATATTAACACGCCTACTTTTCTGTATAATAAAGATATAAAGAATCATATTTTAATTTTTATATAACCAAGAAATCATTTTTTCACTTAAAATATAGTTGTAAAGCCCAAATCTCCGATCCATATAACATCATCGACTGGGCCGCTACCAAAAGGAGTCTTCTCTTGCTCTGACTAGGGCCACCGGTATTTGCCATTAGTCTCGAAAAAATAATATTAAATTTTATATAAATTTATAAATTAGAATATTTGAATTTGTTTAAATTTTAACACATGTAATCAATCATATGCATAAAGAATAGAAAATTTTGAAAATCAACTTGGTATTAAATTCAGAAAAAAAAAATACTCATATATAGAATATATAGACTATTCGAATATAATTGAAACTCTTTCTCTCCCTCTATTTTAAATTTGAAAAAACGGAGTGTTAAGAAATTAAGATTCCTTATACAACATGGATGGTTAAATGAATTGGGCTCCCTACCTCCCTGAGAAATTCACATTAAAAATGTTTATAATATTTTAGTTTATTAAATCAAACTATTATTTTTTTATTTCAATATTTTTAATGTTAATACAATAATTTTTATTTTATAATCTATAAAATAATTTAATTATTTTTAAAAACAACGGTCTTCAATTACAATTTTTTTACTCTCTACTGACTGTTCATTTCATAACTGAAAATAGTGTCGAATAGAAATAGACGATATTACTTGGATTAATCTTATTATGCTAGCTAAAATTGTTTGTTTGTATTATTGAGGACCCCAGTTCAATTCATTTTAATCAGATTGATGCAATGATGCAACATTTAATAATTGTAATAAATAATTAATTGTAGATTAATATTTTTTAAAGGGTCGAGCGACAGCTCGGTGTCCCAGGTATTAATATTACCAGCCAAACCCAATAATAATGAATCATTTTTTTTAACTTAAGTACCGAGCCGAGGCTCGGGGTCCCGGTACTGTATTATTTATACTGTTTGGATTCTATAGTATTCGAATTAGAATCGATTTTGTAACTTAATTATTTTATTTCCATAAAAAAAATAAATAATAAATAAATACAAAATAAATAACTATAAAAGAAAATACATAACGGATATTATTAATGCGCATTATTATTAACGGCCCTTAATTTATTTAATGCATATTTCTAGGAAAATACCATAAAAAATGAGGATTTAGTAGCTGATACAAAAATTCCATTAAATAAATGAATATGTGGATTATAAATATCAAAATCTGGGTTAGGATTGTTCTAAAGTGATTGTGTAACAATCGAAATGCGCATAAAGCAAATATTTAAAAATATATTTAACTTCATTGGAGCTAATATATTAAATTATTCAGATATTAATTTTTAATTATTTTTTTAAAATTTGTTAATATATAGTTGGTAATAAAAAATAAATATAAATTTAAATTGCATATTTTATTAAATACAAATTTTTCAATATGACCTACCTATATAAAAATGAAAGGACTAGAAAAAATTTAGAATAGAGTTTATAAGAGATTGGAACAAGTAAATCAATAATCAACTGACAAAAATCAATGATTCAAGGGAAATATAAACGGAATAATTAAGAATATATAAAATATCTTTGGTTCTAAATCAAAATTTATTCCTATATGATGAAAATACCCAGAGTTTTCTTTTGATCTGATTTGGCTTTATTTAATTCATTATTCACGGTTTTATATTATTAAAATCTTGAAATTATTTCTTTAATATATTAGTATGATAATTTATATATCTTGTTAAAAATTTATCTCAATGATTAGATATATAGAGCTGAAAAGTTTTTTTTTTGTATTTAGATATGTTCATCATATCAATTATGCTAATTTTTCGAATATATTTTTCAGCACATCATTTCATATAATATATTAGTAATAAATAACAAACTAATTGAATAATTAAAGGAAATTTTCCTGAACCATTAATAGTGTTTTAAATTTCATGGATAGATAAATTTAAAAAAAAAATAGTAACTAATTGTTCTTTTAGGATCTCTCTAACTCAGTGGTTCTTAAACTGTGGTCCGCGGACCCCTGGGGGTCCGCGAAGCCTTTACTGGGGGTCCGCGGTCCTCGGAAAAAAATCATCGTAAAAATATATACATATATAAATATTTAAAGTTCATTGTTTAACTATATCCTCCTAGAGAATTACGGCTATAATTTAATACTATTAATAATACTATTTTATTTTATTAAATTGATAATTATGTCAATTAATTTTTTGTGAATAAATAAACATATATAAAAAACTATATATAAAATTTGAATTTTCATCCATTCATTCATTTAAAATCATTTTTCGATTGTTCCTTTAAAATAACCCCTCTTAGGGGCTCGGAAGGGGAGGCATATAAGGGAATTTTCTTTCACTTTGTTATTGGGGAAAACCAGGGGAGGGGACAGTCTTACCCGGAAAAACCCAAATTGTCAGCGTCCACTCTGGGGTTTTAAACAGTTTTAAAGCAAATGTTAATTATAAGTTCATTTCTCAACGAGTTGTATCTTTAAATTATTTTTATTAATGTTAATTATAAGTTCATTTCTCAACGAGTTGTATCTTTAAATTATTTTTATTAATTTAATTAATTATAATTAAATTATAGCTAATAATAGTTTATTATAGCTAATAATTTTTTTTAATTTTTAGTGTAATTTGCATGATCATTATTTTATAAAAACACTAAACACATTTTGCAATTTCCCAGAAAGGCTGTTTTTGAGAGTAAGTATAAGTTAGTTTTATGAATAAAAAATATTTATTTTAATAATATTTTAGAATCAAATTACGAAATTAATAATATTTTAGAATCAAATTACGAAATATATTTATTATATAAATTAATATTCATTTAAAATGATATTAAATCATTTATTTAAAATGATTTAAAACATTTATTAAAATGATTTAAAACATTCATTTAAAATGATATTAAAACATTCATTTAAAATCATATTAAAACATAGCTAGTAAATAATAATTCGTTATATTTATATTATATTTATATTATATTTATATTATTGTAGTTCAATGTTAATAAATTACTCCATAAAATGGATCGTTGGCTACAAACTGGTTCAACACAGAAACGGAAAGAATCAGATGATGAGGCATCAACAGCAAACTCTACCAAGAAACGCAAAACTAGAAAATATTCGGATGATTATTTATCATTTGGATTTACTTATATTTGCAACAATGATGTGGAAAGACCAGTCTGCGTTCTATGTCAGGAAAGTTTATCCAATGAAAGTATGAAACCTGCTAATCTCAGACGTCATTTACAAACAAAGCACAGCGAGCATGTTAGTAAGTCTATCGAATTTTTTAAAATGAAAAAAGAAGAACTTAATTCAAGTCAGAAATTGATGGTAAAGACGGGATCTGGTGGTATGAGTAAGAAAGCAGTAATGGCATCATATGAAGTAGCTCTACTTATTGCTAAAGCAGGAAAGCCGCATAATATAGCAGAGCAATTAATTCTTCCTGCTACAAAAGTAATTACAAATATAATGTTAGGAACTAAAGCAGCAAACGATATAAATTTGATTTCATTATCAAATGATACGGTTAAGAATAGGATTGAAGACATGTCATGTAATATAAAAGAAGAATTAATATCGAGAGTGCGCAAAAGTCACTATTACTCATTACAATTGGATGAAAGTACTGATGTCACTAATAATGCCAATTTGTTAGCTTTCATTAGATATGAGTTTGAAAATCAAATACAAGAAGATGTATTGTTTTGTGATTCACTACCTTCACGAACGACAGCTAATGACATATTTAACAGTTTGAATAATTTTATAACCGAAAATGAAATAGAGTGGCCAAAATGTGTTGGAATTTGCACTGATGGTGCTCGTGCAATGTCAGGTACAAGAACTGGATTGATTGCTCTTATTAAAAATGTTGCGCCTCAGGTTGTTTGGAATCATTGCTGCATTCACAGAGAATCATTAGCAGCCAAAAATATGTCACCAGATTTGAAAAGAACATTAGACGAAGTAGTTAAAATTGTCAATTTCATTAAGGCTCGTCCACTTAATTCCAGAGTTTTTAAAATTTTGTGTGAGGAAATGGGTAGTCAACATACACATTTATTATTACATACAGATGTACGTTGGTTGTCCCGCGGGAAAGTACTCATTCGCCTTTTTGAGCTTCGAGATGAAATACGATTGTTTTTAATAGATGCGCATTTTGAACTGACCGAATGTTTCAATGATTTTATCTGGTTAGCTAAGGTGGCTTACTTGACTGATATTTTTACAAAATTGAACGAACTTAATTTGAGCCTGCAAGGTACTGTTGTAAATATATTTAAAGTTGAAGATAAAATAGAAGCAATGATTAAAAAAATCGACTTGTGGTCGAAACGCATCCAGAACGGTGTATATGAGTCTTTTCCAACTCTCAATGATTTCATAGAAAGCTCCAGTGAAAAATTGCTTAATCAAACGCGTCAATTATTTGTTGAACATTTAATTACTTTGAAAAGCAACTTCAGGAAGTATTTTTCTACTCCTGATCCTTGCAATAACTGGATCAGAGATCCATTTAATATGGAAATTACAAATGCTAAACATTTATCTGCACCTGAACAAGATATTCTCGTGGAATTATCATGTGATACAACTTATAAACTAAAATTTAACAAAACTGAATTGAGCAACTTTTGGTTACTTCTCAGGTCAGATTATCCTGCGCTTGCGAATAAAGCACTTCAACACTTGATTCCATTCTGCACAACATATTTATGCGAACAAGCTTTTTCGGTACTATTTTATATTAAGTCTAAATATAGAAACAAATTAAATGTAGAGCCGGATCTTAGATTAAAAGTTTCCAATATTAAGCCAGATATTGAGATTCTTGTTTCAAGAAAACAACTGCATACATCTCATTAAATATGTAAGTTATATTTAATGAGATAGATGCAGTTATTTTTTAAAATATTTCTTATTTAATATTTTCTGAAAAAAATTATAAAATATTTATATGAATTTAATGTAAGTACCCATTATAATTTGTGAGATTTGTTGCTATGACAATGTTTGTATTTTCTTTCTTCAATATTATAATTTCTAATAAAATGTGTTCTACAATATGCAAAAAAATCGTTATTCACCAATCACTGTTAGAAATATTCATCATATATCCTTGTCCTTATGAGATCGTAAGCCAGAAATTAATTAATAAAATGACGTAAAGTACCTAAAGTTGTGATGGGGGTCCGTCAAAAAAAATTTTTTCAAGTGGGGGTCCGTGGAGTACATAAGTTTAAGAACCTATGCTCTAACTAATATAATAATTACTAGGCATTCATTGGATTACAAAAGGGTTATATATTTATATATGTTCATTCTTTGGTGTCATGTATAAATAAAACTTAAAAGATTGGAAACTCTGCGTCATGGTTCGATGGAAAAGCATAAGTTCACATTTGGGTGGACGTCCCAGTTTGTGTGAGTGCACCTTATTTACATAAATGCAAACGAATAGAAAAATCTTTAAAACTCTACCGGCGCCTAATGAAACCCTATTCAAAATTAAATATTGCCCCGAAGATTGTGTTGTTAGGTCTTTTGTATTTAAATTATATGATTTTTATTTTAATGAATAATAAATGTTGATGTCAAAAAGGATGAGTGTTTCAAATTGTATTTGAAAGAAAAATTTCGAAAAAAAATATCGTAGAGCGAGTGGATAAGGTGATGGGGAGGGGGGGAGGGGGAGGAAGGGAGAGTGGAGAAGGCGGGGAAGAAAGGAACCGAAATGAGCCCTTGTGAGGAAGAAGGGCTTGGGACCCGTTTACAATCGCCATTAGCTTAATGCGGTCGTAATAATGCTTGGGGTTCAGATCATCGGCGGGGGTGGGTTTTGGGTTTTGGGTGTTGGCAGCTGTGCTTGCCCTGAGACACACGTGCCCTCGGCACGCGTCTGTCCGTCGGAACCCATTCCCTCTGGGCCTCTTCATTTTCGTGCTGAGTCTTTAATTCAATGAGATCCAGTCAGTGTCAATTGGGATGAGATCAGTTGAAGATCGCCTGGGAACTCTTTAAAAATTCATTAAAACATTCATCACCCAATCAACTCGAGAAATTATCATGATCTGCATGCCTAAGGCAAAAGAATCTTGAAATTCGTTTAAAAACAAGCGGATTCAATTAAGTCTACACCTCTAAAAAATTATCATCATAAATCAAATGAATAGAAACAAAAGTAAATAAATAAAGTTGCAAATATTTAGTTGTCACTTGTTCAGGTCTTCTTAAGTATTTTCATATTTAGTTGAGGTGTTTCATAAGTTGAGAATTATTGTTTATAATTTAAACATATTTGAAAAATAGAGAGTATAAAAATTTAAAGAAAGGTAACTGCAAAAAAATATTTAATAAAATAAAACTAATTAAAATAATAATAAAATAATTATATAATAATGATGCACATTATTTTAATTTACAATATCCTTTATAAAAAAATTAAATCTATTAAAATCATATATACGAGTATCTTATATATATAATTAATTTTAATAACCAAATAATAATTAATAATATAAATTAAAATTTAATATTACAATTGAATATTATCAGAAAAACATTATACTGATAAGAAATTTTGTTTAGAGAATTTTAGATCAATATAATAATTAAAATTTAATAATAAAAAAAATCATTTATTTAGAATGCAAAATCTATCTCAAGAGTAAATAGTAATTTCTTATAATTCAATTTTCACGTAAAAGTTAATGATTATCATAAAAATTTTGAGATTTATAGTGTCCCATTCAAATTATTATTATTATTATTATTATTATCATTAAGATTGTTGAATTAATATCTTAAACAGCTTTAATTTTTCTTACTTTATTTGAAATAAATTTTTACTATAAGTCAAATTTATTCTTCATTTATTAAATTGATTGTAACTATTTTCTTTTTATCTATATATTTTTTAAATTTTTAATTACGATTAAGAGTTAGGTTCAGTGATTGAATGAGGGTTGATAATTATTTTTTCTTTAAAAAATATCAACTGATATAATAAATTTCAAATTATAAATGAGAATGAAGATTTTAGTTAAAAATAAATTTGATGAAACTTCTCAAAATGTGTAAAACACATGTTAATCATTATATTGAATTTATTGACATTGAATTTTATTTTAATAGGATAGTTGAACTTTAAAATAATACAATTTCGCATACTTCAAAAAAAGGTCTTTAATATATTGAAAGAAATAGGTAATAAATTTTCGTATATAAATGAAATTTTATTTTTATTTAAAATACACAATCTTCTTTTATTCTATTTCTTGAAATTTGTTCAAATAAATATAAATTTGTTTAACCATTACTGATGACTATTTCAGGAAAAATGAAACAAGACTTAAGTCATTGACAATAGAATCGGCTGTTAAGTTAAAAGAGAGAAACTTTTATGTAATCTTCACAATTGAAATTTATCAAGTACATTGTGTATTTTTTACAAGATATAATACCATACAAAAAATAATATGAGACAATTGTTTAATTGTTATCTAGTAGTGCAAGTTACTAAGAAAAAATTTTCAAGATGAAAAAGACGCCGGTGAGAAATACTTTAAATTCCTCGAGAAGTATTGATTAATGGTCATAGCATCTCCAATAGAAATTTGGTAAAAGGCAATTTGTTTGAGAATGAATGGCCTGAAACATGGGTGTGATTGAGCCAGTTTATTATAAGAGATCACTGCTTACGTCCCTGTGCTCAAATGCCTCTAGAATTGGGGAAGAAAGCCTGCCAATTGGATTCATGGCCTTGCCGATCGTATATTTCTTAAATTCCTTCAGGACAATAAGCTTGGAAGGCAAGTACGTGATGCCAAGTGCATTTTTCGGATTTAGCAGTCTATCTGCTGTGAAGTAATTAGAAGTAAGGTATGTCCTACGTGCTCGGGCACTCAGGTGGTCTCAGGTTCTCAACCTTATGGCACTTGGCTACCTTGAGGCGCCCTGCCAATTGAGCGTGACCAATCAAACCGACCCCAAATTTGAAACGGCCCGAATGTGTATGTGTGTGAGTATGTGTTTTTAGGGAACGCCTGAGGGGGTCTAGCGGCTTGCTACCATGTCCCTCTCTCTAGATTCGAAACATCCAAGTGAATTAATAGAAACCGATTTGGTAAATAAGTAATTTGTCAAAGCATACCTGAAAGATAGAGCCTTAGTCAGAGTGGCCCCATGAATTCCACACTCTCCAATGATATTTTTTTAAAAATCACGCAACCATGACCCAAATAGAAACTTAATAGAATATTAATAAATAAACTCATTTCCCTTTGAGATATTTGAGACTTTAGATTGAATTGAAAAAGGAAAAGCGAGAAAATTCCGTTAGTCGCTAAAGTTTACATTTCCTTTTAAAAGAGATGTGATTTTTTTTTTGTTATCGCGTTAAAATTCACAAGGAAAATAATTTGAAGGGCAAGAAATTGTTTTAGATATTGATTAGTTAAGGTTCAAAAATCAACTTTCATATTTGATTTACTACTGGTGCTAAATTTAATTAGCTCCAAGTAAACAAGAACAAATTAAGATTTCAATAATTAAAAGGTAATAAAAACAAATTAGTTCAGGTCGGAAAGGTTTCCTTAAAGAGAGAAATGATATTAAATATTTATTTATTTATTTATTTTTTGTTTTGTTTTTAAAGAAAAACATTTGCAAAATTTAATCTTGTTTGTTAGCATAGAAAAAACATACTAGCTCTATAAAAAAAATATTTTTTTTAATTAGATAATGAAAAATAAGCGTAGCTAACTATAATTTATTTGAATGATTGTCTAATAGGTTGTGTTTTGTTAACTTTATTCTAATTATAGTGTTATAAATTTTAAAATTGGATTAATACACATTACATATAGTACTGATCATTTTCAACAAATATTTAACTTCGTTCTTCAGTCTCTAAATATGTTTTTGGTTCACTGTCTCATTAATTATTAATTAATAATTATATATTATAATAATAATAATAATGTTTACATTACATGTTATGTAAACATGTAAACATATAAGCATCTATAATTTATTGATTATTAATATTAATTAATATTAATTAATATTAATAATATAATAATACTGATTTTAATAATTACATCCTAGGTAAGATATTAAACTGCCTACCCCCTGGAAATGGAGAAAACAAATATCCTCGGAAAAGAGCCGCTGCCTGGGGAGCGCCAGGGCACGTCTAGAGCCGGTGCTGGAAGTGACAGCGTGCGGGACACCGGTGGCAGGACGCTGAGAAAACGGGCCCCTGTCAACCAACAAGCTACAGCTTCTAGACAACAAGCGGGTCATGAAAATAATCACGAAGATATAATGATTACTCCATCCCGTGGTTTGCGATTTCGTAAAGAAAACGCTGCTTCGAGAGAAGGGTCTCATCGCATAAAATGGACAAAAGATCTCAATTCCCAAATGATGGAGACATTTTATAGCGTAAATGAATGTCGAGATGATCACTTACCTGGCTGGAGATACAAACTCCACTCGGAATTTTCGAAAACTCACAGAAAGAATATAATTATTAAAAAGAAATACTTGAGCGACGAAGAACTTGCGCACACTCCCATCCGGAAAGCAATGGTACTGCAAACATGCCACATTATTAGGAAAGTTTTAATGCTATAAAGAATTTGAAATAAGGGTGTTATAATTTGTATATAATAATAATAATAATAAGACTTCCAAACAACAACAAGAAGAGTGGAACCTTTGGTTGACAAAGAGAACACATAATGGCAGGATGCCCAAGTCTTTCTGAAACAGTCTATCTGGGAAGACATAACCAATTTGCCAAGATAGTCCACCAACACCTAGGACTAAAACATGGCTTATTAAATAAAAAAAATTCCACCTTATTATAAATATTCACCAGCACCAGTATTAGAGGATCAAAACACCATTATGTATTGGGACAGACCAGTACTGACGGATTGAACTGTCGATTTCAACAGGCCAGATAAAGTCCTTATAAACAAAAAAGTCAAAATTCGGATAACAATTGATATCTTGGTTCCTCTAACATACAACATAAAAAAACTGAATCAGAAAAGCGAAATAAATACGAGGAACTCCCGTATCAATTAAAACAAATCTGGAAACTGGAGAAGGTTACCATCCACCCTTTAGTAATCTCGGCAGAAGGGGTTGTCTCGAAGAACATCAAAAAAACAATCAAGGAACTTGATATACCAACCAGTATAATCAAGGTTGGACAAAAGGCCGTAATTCTGCAAACGTGACACATCGTGCGCAAGTTCCTTGGTTAATTATTATTCCTAAGCGACCTGTGGGCCAGGGTGAACTCCCTTCCCATATCGTCCGAGCCTAATCCCAAAAACAAGACCAAAAGGGAATTGGTGAAAATTTACCAGTATTATAAATGCTAAGTGGAAAAACTCAAATAATAATAATAATAAATATTTGATTTATATGAAATAAAGCTAATGCAATTAAAAATGTTATATTTTAATTTTGTACAATTAATCTAATTTATTTTAAAAACAATTTTCAATTTTATATTTTTCTGGCCCTTCAAAATCATGAGAAAATACCGTTCTTTTATTTCGATCCAGACCTTGTCCTTTAAAATGGATCGATAATTTAACTGAGAAACACTTGTCCCTATAGAGAGGTAGAAATGGTCCTATTCAGTGGCCATAAAAACATTGTATTATAAAGTGAAAGTAGAATGAGTTTTTTTAAAGAAAAAAAAACATTTCGAATTCAAGGTAAATTTAGTTATTGATTATATACGTAGTAAAGAAATGTCTTGTCTGATCTGTGTTGGTGTTTTGTAACAGAAAAGGTACATAACTTTTATCCACCTTCCATTTGTGTCGAATAGATTATCTAAGCAAGATGAACATAATTAGATAAGTGTTCATTATCTTGAATAAATATATAAAATAATTTTTAAATCATACAAAATAAACGTTTGGTAAATTTAAAAGAGAAATAAAAAAAACAGTAAATAATAGCTAGCATTGTAATTAAATTAACAAAAAAAAATATTTTAGAAAATTCTGATTAATGATATTTTTGGAAATTAGAAAATCTTTTTGTTTGATTGGAAATTAAGTCTTTTATTAAGTCTATTATTCAATAGTAGATAATAGAAAAACTTTTAATATATTTTGAAAGTTTCTTTTGAAAAATGAAACTATATAGTCCGGTACATTTCATACAATATGTTTCGTTTTTCATTATATTAAGGAAACCAAATGGAGCGGAAACAAAAAACTAAAATCCTATAGAAATACTTCATCAAAAGGTGTCTCTCTTTCATTCTAGAAGAGATATGCTGACTAAATTTTGCCAACATCTGCTTGAAATTGATTCTTCTGAAATGAAAGGGTACACTAGTTTTGTCATGATCGATAAAATATCGATCACTAATCTTGGATCGAAGTGCAAGCTCTGCTCCCAAGAGAATTCCATCTGTTTCAAAACTCGACGGTCTCTTCCTTCTTTGGTACGCAAACTCGAAATGATAGAAAGAAATGCAGTCAACATAGAAATGGTTGCCTAGTGAATTATTTATAAGTGGGTGTTGACGAGAGGCACGGGTTTTGGGACCCGAAGGGTTGCTTTAGGGTGCTATCTTCTAGCCCAGTTAAAGTTATGACACGACACTCACGAATACAATCAAAAGAATATTAATCATCTGAAATCGAGCAAAGATTATAAATGATCAGAATTATTGGTATATATTATTATTTGCATAATTTTATATTTTCATTTAGTTAACAAGAATGTTATCAATAAAAGAGAATATATTTTAGTTAATTTTAAATTATTGATCTTTTTTAGAATTAGCAATTTAAAAAAAAATATATAAAATAAAAATCAATAGATTTGTAAATTTTGAGTAGGATAGAGGCAGTCATTGGCCCCCTATCACTAAAACACAAATAATAAATAATAAGAGATTTTTATTTTAAAAATTGCGCTATTAACTATGCTTATGTAATCGTTTGTTATATGGTTGTATAATCACTATAGAATACCTAGGCCACAATAACTATAACAGAGGGTCAATAACTGTATTTTTAGGATTTTTGCGTGCTTATTGAAAATGTCATGAGAAAATGATTTTTTTTTATTCATCAAAATGCTCATAGTATCTATGCTCTGCAAACCTAATTTGAAACAGATTGTTCCGCAATGATTTTTTTTTATTCATCAAAATGCTCATAGTATCTATGCTCTGCAAACCTAATTTGAAACAGATTGTTCCGCAATGATTTTTTTTTATTCATCAAAATGCTCATAGTATCTATGCTCTGCAAACCTAATTTGAAACAGATTGTTCCGCAATGATTTTTTTTTATTCATCAAAATGCTCATAGTATCTATGTTCTGCAAACCTAATTTGAAACAGATTGTTCCGCAATTTGCCCAGATATGCATTAAAGACTGCTTAGAATTGCTTAAGGGGGCCAACGACTGTATGCTTTACCCTAGGTAGATTCATTTTAAAAATTAGTAATTTATAAATGACATATTATAACTTTTATTTATTGTTTTTATTATTTATTATTTATTATTTTATTGTCATGTTAATATTTAGTTTTTTTCTGATAATCACATACCACACGCCTAAAATAAACGTTCTTAAATTCGAACAGTTAATAAAATTTCAAAATTATTTTAAATAATTATTAATAATTATTTCTTAAACATTTAAGAATGATTTGAAATTGTTCTAAATTGTTTATTGGATAAAAAATAAAATAATAATGTATAAAATAATTTGACAATATTAATACATTTGATTTCGATCAGTTTTGATTTTTACCGACCGACGATAGTAAGGGAGGTATTGTTATAATTAATGTTATAAATGTAAATTATAGACTAATTTTTTTTATTAATAAAATTATTTTTGATTATTGATTCATGAATAATGATTTCTAATTGATTCTACTGAATTGATGTTGTTGTTTTTTATTTATTACAAATTAACATGTTTTGTTAAATAAAAATTATATTAAAGATCTGTATTGTCTCCACTCGACTATCTCGCAGATTTCAATTGGATTAATTAACATTTATTATATTTAAATTAAATTTAATTAATTAAATTATAAATTAAAATTAATAAATAATATTTATTAAACCAGCGCGTGTTTGGCTCTTTGTTGATGGCAGGACGTCACGTGCTGGCGCGTGATTGGCAGTCAACGTGTTAAAAAATTAATTCTGGTACTTTCAGCGATTAAATCAAGCTGAAATTCTAAATATAGTAGTTTTATACAATTTTTAATCATGTGAAAAACTATCAAACAAATCTCTTTATTTTTTCGGTCAGTTTAGAGAAAAAAAAATGAAAACGTAAGAGGACCATTGGCTACCGGTACTCTTCCGAATGAGCTCCATTTCTCAAATATCTCAAAAATATTTGAATAATGCCACTGTACCACATTTCTTTATTCAAACCGTGTTTGCGTAATCTTGTCTATATATACACACACATTTTTCTCAACCTTAGTGAAAATGACTCAGGTACCTTCAAAATGTATAAAAACATAAAAATCTCAACATCGAAAATTTTCGTGATCGCAATACTATCTCTGGCGAAATAGTAAAAATATTATATGTATTATAATGAAAAAAAAAATGTTAAGTTAAATTACATTTTAGGTTAATATAATAAAAGGTCAGGTGAACAATAGTAGTAATAAAATGCAAGGGAGCAAGGTTTAAGAGAGGAAACGAAATGAATGAAAAAATAATAATGTCAATGAAAATGAATGAATGACTTGAGTAGAGGTAGGAAAAACATTTGTATAATATTTCACTCTTCAAATCCATTAAGTAAATATGAAATAAGGAAAAAATATTAAATTTATTTCAAATTTAGTTTAGGTAATAAATGAAAATGTTTTGATTTAAAAATTTAATCGTCAATTTTTATACCTAATAATAAATTCTTTGAATTTTATTGAAAAAGAGAACAAAATATAAGTAAATAAAAATATAATAGCTTTATATATTTGGTAAAAAAAATTAAATATCAAACATTATTTATATATATATATATATATATATATATATATATATTTAATTTCTAAGGAAACAAACTATTATCTAATAAACATGTTTAAGGTTTATCGTTAAAACAAACAATAATTAATGGAAGATGAAAGAGAAAAAAACAGACCAAAATTGGTATTACACAAAGAAAATTAATAGCTCCATACAATATTGTATTGGAAGTAATATTATATATCTTGTTGTTTTAAAATTTTCTTTATAGAAATTATACTATTTAATTAACACACAATTTATAATTATCTATCGAATTCCATAATGAGATATTTAAAATCTCGTTTATACTTACATATTAAAAAGAAAAATCTTTTTTTATGAAATTTTAATTAAAAAAATTAGAAAATATCCTAATTATTAAATATTTCAAAATATTTTTTTTATTTCAAGTCCAAAAAAAAAAATAACTTCAAACTATTAATATATGTATAAATCTTCATTCCTTTTCATTTCATTTTCATTCTTAGGCCCGATTCACACACAAGTGGCGTATGGCACTGGCGTGGTTCTGGCGTGGAACAGGTTTGTTAATGTAATTGCATTAGCTTATGACTCAATACCCACAGATATGGCGTGTTGGAGGCATGGAAAATGGCACGAAGACCACTCCAAATGAATAATGAAGTGGCGTGCTAGTCCTACGAGCCACCGGTGGCGTCGGAGTGGAGTGGTCTTCGTGCCATTTTCCACGCCTCCAACACGCCATATCTGTGGGTATTGAGTCATAAGCTAATGCAATTACATTAACAAACCTGTTCCACGCCAGAACCACGCCAGTGCCATACGCCACTTGTGTGTGAATCGGGCCTTAGAATTCGAACCACAGACCATCTAACAAACTAGCAAACTCTATTGTCTTTGCTGAAACAAAGTTTTTGTCGCCACCATGCGAGTGCAGACAGTAACTAATTGAAAAAAAATCGGGCTGTGTGTGCGTGTGTGTTTTTGCCTGGTTTTTGCATGCAGTTATCGGTTATGCGCCTGCAGCGCCTCTTAGCGGTGCAACAATGAGCCATCATATTAAAAAAAAATTGGTTTCAGACATTTCTAAGGAGTTGGGTGGGGGCCTGATTCCAACCTTCATGGTTATACTGGATGGATTAATTAACAAATACCTTTGTCTCTTAATTTTTAACTATAGATCTAGATTATTTTTTCTAGTTTTCTTTGCCTTTATCTACACACGAACTTATCAAGTGAATTACGCCCTGTTTGTTTAAATAGCCGTAACTTCTACTAGAAAAGTGAATGGCATTGACTCATCTTTTGAAAATTTGCCATTTCCTTTTTAAACAAGTAAAATGTTGATAAGTAATGAATGTCACCAATTAAAAAAAACAAATTAATTCTAATTAAATTGTTCATACACCTAAATACTTCTTTTTATTAATATGGTATTTTTAGGAAATTAACAGTTATTGAAAAACAAATTGAATCCCTTGATGAAAATAAATTATATGGGGTATAATTTCAATATACGTGATTAAATGTAAATAGAAAATTAGTAATTAAAATTATTATTATTTTATATATAAGTAAAACTTATTTATTTGATAATTAATAAAATTAAAGGATAATATATTTTAGAACTTGCTAAAAAATAATTAAGAAAAAACTCTTAAAAGAAGAAGCTGAGTATTATTTTCTTAATTTCTAATAGAATAGATTGTTCATATATTCATTCTTTTTACATTTTATTATAAAAATTGGATTGTGAACATTATTAATATTCATAAAAAATTAATCAATCCATATTTCACTTCCAACTCTTTTATATGTTTCAAAAAATAAATTCAGAAATATATTATAGATACATTTAAAAATCGACTATTAAATATTTATGTGTTTTTTAAAAGTTTTCACCGAATTTGTAATTTTTACGAAGATTTTTATGTAATATGTGAATAATAAACTCAATAGCACCATATATTATCTGGAGATTAAGTTTATAAAGTGAATGTTTTAAAATTAGTTAAAAAGATATTTATACAATTTTTCCTTATGACCTCCACTGATTTCTTTCTCAACAAAATCTCAAATGTACAAATCTCTCTGTGTAGAAGACTCGAACCACATTTCTCCAGTGTACGTATCCTGAACTACACTCATCCAATTCCTACTTTCTCCCATCAAGTCCTTTCTTACATTGTCAACATTGGTTTCCCAATCGGTTTCCCCACAAATACCATTCTACATTCTTTTCTTTCCCATTCTAGCGACGTGTCCTGCCTATAGAAAATTGTCAAAAAAAAATAGAAAAAATTTTTGAATTTCAAATTCAATGAAGCAATATTTTTTTATATATGTAAAAAATACAAACAAAAATAATAAAATTTTATTTCAATATTTCTTCAGTTGATGTCATTATATAAATATAAAATTTTTTTTTTATAAAATATCGTTTTTCTCATAGACTAAAAGGAATAAAATAATTTTTCTTGAAGCCTGACGAAGTTTATGGATAAATTGCTTCATATACAACTAAAAACATTGGGCGCTTTTAGTTTTCATTTTCTTTCTCTAATATTTCTATGCAATTAAATTCCTTTTTAGAGCTATAATTTATTTAACATATATACTTACATACAACAGTAAAACACTTCATTAACAAGTAACACTATTACTTCACTAGAAGAAATCAACTATTTTGGATTTGATTGATATTATAAAAATTTAAGAATATAATAATTCTTTTAAAATTTTTTACATACTTTGATATAAGTAAATTACAGTGAAAAATAATAAAAGATTAATTTCTTAGCTCTTAATCTATCAATTCTATTGCATAAAAAAATGTCAGTTTATGGGTTTAATAAAATTTTTATTATTACAAAAATTTGACTTAATGTTTCATATAAATAAATAAAACTAATTACGCCCCACGTTTTAGTTGTATATGAAGTAATTCATCCATCAACTTTGTCAGGTTTATAGAAAAATTATTTTATTCTTTTGAGTACATGAGAAAAACGTTATTTTTTATAAAAATTTTTTATATTTATATTATTTTAATATTTCTATGAAAGAAAATAAATAAAAAATATGTATAAAACAATAAAAAAAAATCTTTTGTTTGTTAGTTGGTAGGTGGGAGAGTTGGATTCGAGTCCCCTTTCTTATATTAATGGTTATACGCTATTTAATTGGATATATAAATAATATTCGGTAAAAAAACATATATTTCCATATAGTATTTTTTTTATCTTTTATTCAAATTAAATATCTCCAAATATTCATACACGAAAAAATATAGTATTTATTGAATCGTGGCTATTAAAAAATATTTCAAATACCTAACTCATCCGGAAAATTAAAGGATTCATCTTCAAGAGCCACAACTCTTTGATAATTATAACAATGGGCACATTTCTCTCTTTAATTAAATGAATCATATATTCTGCAAAGGAGATGTTCAACCTGGCACTCACACCATTTAATAACTGAGTGATTATCCATGCATCAGAGCGAGCAGCAAAATGATAGGTTAAGGCGCTGGAGCTGGATTTGGGATCCATAGCCAACAACGACTAATTATATTTGGTAGATTGATCAATTCAAACATGGCTCTCCTTTTAATCATCATTCATATATTTTATCTTATTATACTAGCAAAAATTATATATATATAAGCTGAATCTCATAATTTTTAGTCTGTTAGTGAATGCAATAAATGAATCTGTGAAAGTTACTACTTCAAGGTGCAAAAATGAATAAAACGAAATGTTGTATGTTCAGTTGTTTGGGAGTGACGGCAGACATTACGTACGACGTCCAAAAATTACCAGAAATGATGTGAAATACCAATTTCCAATTGTCAAGCATGGTGGCGGTAATGTCATGGTTTGGGGTATTTTCTAAGCACAGGGAGTTGGTCCATATTAGTGCCCATTAATGGTATCATGGACCGCTTCGTATATCGAGATATTTTGCAAAATAATTTGATATCGTACGCTGAGAATGATTTGCCTCAAAACTAGATTTTCCAGCAAGACAATGATCCAAAGCACACGTCACGATTATTGGAAGATTGGTTCGCATCTCATAATATAAATATTTTGAAATGGCCAAGTCAGTCACCAGACCTTAATCCAATGGAGAATTTATGGGAAGAGTTAGACCGTCGTGTGCGCCAACACATACATTCAAATAAAAAGGAATAAATTGAAACTTTGTAGCGTGAATAGAAGAGCATTTCAGTTGATTATATTTCTAAACTTATAGACTCTATGCCACGTCGATGTGCTGCTGTTCTTTATGCAAAAGGCATGGCTACCAAATATTAATGAAGTCTTTTTAATTTGTTAATAATTCAATCTATAAAAGATTTAATACATATATATTTTTGAAAATTGTACTGGCCGGATGTTTTTGAGCACTTACGTACTGAATTTTCATGTATAACTATAGATAAAAATAAATGAAATAAGTGTTGGTTACTTTTTTTTGTTCTTATTTCTATCCTCGTTTACTTCATATGAAATTCAATTAAATGGTATTATTTTTTAATGAACTGGCTCAAAAAAATATACTGGCCGGAGACTTTTGCACGCCACTGTATATATATATATATATGTATGTATATTTTAATCGCTCTAAGGATACTTTGAAATTCTCTCAATAGATAATTTTTATAAAGAAAAATCGATCTGTATTGGTTCAGTCTTCTGAATGGTCATGAATGGCTGGATGACGTCATATAATTTTAAATTAAGAAAAAAACTAATAAAGATGATTTTTCTCGAGAAGAAAACCAATACAAAGTGCATGATTCGTGGTGATATGTAAAAAATCTCCTCATGTGAAATTTGGTGTGAAAACAATACCTCCCTTACTATCGTCGGTCGGTAAAAATATAATCTCCTTTATTAATTCTCCTATCTTAATTAAAATATAGACAATATAATTATCAATATAATTTCAGAATTTATATTATTATCAGTAATAATCCCTGGCCGAAACAGTCTATAGGCTATTGCTACTTTGAAAAATATAAAACTGAAGTCATCTAATTATTAACATATATATATATATATATATATAATATAGGATCAAATATTTTATCAAGTAAATTTGAATATATTTTTCATTTTGATTTGATTTAATTAATTTGTACCAATTTAGGAAACAAATTTATGATGGGTCATTTTTAGAAAACCCAGTTAATATTTGTAATAAAAAAATTAAAAAATTGTTAAATTTTTAAAGAATAAATTGTATAAATTTGTTAAAGGGTCGAGCGATAGCCAGTGTTCCAGGTACTTTCATAATTAAACGAAAAATAATTAATTTACAAATAAAATATTGAATACTTACAAAAGTGTAGATCAAAAATATTTTTATTTGATTTATAACTAATCCAAATTGTTCATTTTTTTTATTTTAATTTGATAATATTCAGATTTATCAATCATTTTGAAAGAAAGTTTTTATTTTAGATGCATAAACCACATTTAATACAAATTATTTAATATTCATAATTTTTTTTAAAAAAATGTATCATTTAAATGAATATATTACTTATAAAAAATTTTCAAAAAAATATATACTTTAAAAATGATCTTTTTATGAGCGCTTTAATTGAAAGTAAAAATATTTACAGAAAAAGGGATCAGCTTGTATTAAATAGTCAAATAGAAAATCATGAAACAAAATTTGAGATAATAAATAACTAAAATATCTCAATAAGTCGTCTCCTTGTTCTTTCTTGCAAATAAAGCATTTCTTATCCAGGTTTATCTAATCTTAAAGCAAAGCGATTCAATTTTAACTTTCGGCAAATGATTATATCATAATACACACTTTCAGATGTTTTAGCAGATTCCTCAAAAATACGATAAAGAACAAGAGATAATTTTTACCTAGATTTTTTTAATTTTATTTTTACATGATTAGCAAAGTTACACTGAACAGTTGTTTATTGTAAATATTTTCCAAATTTTATTTAATAATTAATTTTTTAATTTGTCAATATTTATTTAATATATTTGAATTTACATGAAAATAAGATTTATTTTTTAAAGATAAATTTAATATGAAAATAAAATATTTTAAATGGAGTTCAAACATTTGTATTCATGTATTTGCAATTTAAGTCTATCATTAAGTATCCATGATCATTTGAATTCAGTGATATGATGAGATAGAGCACGGGTGGCCAACCCGCGGCCCGCCGAAAACATTTTTGCGGCCCGCGAGATTCATCACACTTTTATATTCTGCGCCCTCATGAAACAAATATCGCACTAGTGAAATAAATATGATTTCATTTTTTTTATTTCGTTGTTTCTTTTTTTATTTTTAGTATTATATATTTTTTACAGTATCATTATTATTATATTATATATGTTTATATGTAAAAATAATAGTAAACATAATAAAAATTCATTATTTTTCAATTTGTCACACCAAACAATATCTATAATGGGTTTAAATCTAATATGGGTATGTATAATTTTATATGCGGCCCGCGAAGTTACGATGCCTTTCCAAAGGGGCCCGCAAGATCATTTGGGGGTTGGCCACCTCTGAAATAGATAAATAAAATAATATAAAAAACTTTAAAAACACGCTTTTATTTAAATGCACTAAAAAGGAGAAAATAATTTCTCCACACACTCCATGATTTCCTTACAATCATATCTAAAAAATGAAAGCGTGGGCGCCAAACATTCAGAGAAAGAAAAAGAATACGAGGAACATTTCATTGTTTAAGCACAAACCTTTCTGTTTTTTTTTTCCTTTTCCACTATACTTAATAACTATCTCTATTTGAAGTAGAATATGTGTTTTTCCCCACATTTGCACTCTCAATCAATTTGTTTTGTTTGATTCAATCATATAAATTAAATTATTAAATTAAATTGAATTAAATAATGAATTACTAATAAAATTAAACTAATTAATAAATATAAATAAAAGTTTTTAAAACTGATTGGGTTTGAAACTTCATACTCAAGATCAGTACATAGTTGAACATTTTACCACTTAGCTACACTCTTGATAAAAAATTAATTAAATAAACAAAATCAATTAGTTAAATATGTATAGTGCAAAGAACTTCGACTATAAAAGATATAAAGATCTCAAAATATAAATAAATAAATGAAAATAAATTGCAACTAAATATTGCAAAAATTACTTCGTTGAATTTTATTAAATATCTTCTCATGATTATACAAGGTGATTGACTAGGTATATTCTGAAAATTAAAATTTTTCATGAAAAATAACATTTTTATATATATTTAAAATATATGAATAAATAATTTTACTAGAAATTATATAAAATAAATTTCAATTTTAATAAATATAATTTAACTACTTATTAGTGCGGTCATAATAAAATAGAAACCCTTTTCTTATGTACCTATTATGTAACTCCAGTAATGTTCTATTCAATCAAATATCAAATTATCATAAAGGGAAGGATTTTTAAAAATACATTATCATAATTTTTAAAATTCGATCCCTCATTTTAGAGAAATTCACTGATGTTAATAGAAAGGATGGGATAATACTTATGTGTAAATCACTTCTAAAAACTTGATTACTTTATTTGCATTTATTTATTTTTTTTTTTTACTAAAAAAATTTTGAGTTATGGATAATATTTCTAAAATTATGGAAAATAAATTACAAGTCCGAAAAGTTGAATTAATTTTCAAATGAAATGAATTAATCTTTGATGTTGGATACGGTGCAGCTGGGAGTAATGGCATCATTTAACTTTCTAAACTCAAAATTAAAAATTTGTAACAAGTAAAAAAAATTTTTTTTTTTTTAAGAATAGGAGGTCAATTGGAGTCCGTAAAAAGAGCATTTATTTTTTATTTATTAAAGGGGGCCATATTTGAGAGGCGGGAATTGAGTTAATACGATTATCCAGGCAGTTAAGCCACAACACATTTTCTAGTGAAGTACTTTTGATTTAGTTTGTTTAAAGAATTGTAGGGATAGGAAACCCCTCCAAGGACAGCCCGTGCCAAGAGGTTCTAGTTAAGATCTTAATAATATTACGGTACATTCAATATATAAGAGGGCGGTGTTTTGGGGGAAATTGTAAATGGGAGAGGAGGACAAATAGACGGCAAGAAAAAAGAAGCCCGCGATTCGAGAGCGCCAGGTGAGACAGAAATTAAAAACCACAGCAAAAAATGGATGAAATAGCACCATGTGTGTGTATGTGTGGAGGTGTGTTTTGTATTTAGTCGTTGGGGGAGTTTTAGGTTAACAGTAAAAGTGGTGGCCCACCTCCAACCACATTAATGGGGCCAAATCAATCAAATATGCACACAGCCAGCGGTTCCAGATAATCAAAATAGACAAATTTTAAAGAAAAATTAGGGCTAAAATTAGAAACAAGCATATTGGAAAGGAGGGAGAGGAGTAATTTAGTAAAATGCCCTGAAGGCAAAACACACAGGGGTTGGGGAACTGGCAAAAGAACCTGATACACAAAAAATCGGTGCGTGTGTGGCGAGTGAAAAATATAGCGGATAAAATTATGCAAATACACGCAAATCAAAACAGAATAGTAATCAGAACAATCAACTCTTCAAGTTGATTGTTAAATAAAAACACTGCATATAATTTTTTTAATCTGGAGTGACTGGGGATACAATCTTTATTTAAATTCTTCAACCCTTCAGTTCATAATTGAGTCATTGTCATTTACAACAGAAAAAACCATCAAATTTTTTTTTAGGTTTAATTTATGTGAATGGAATTGAAAAATTAAAAATTTTCTTTATATATTGAATTTTAAATTTATAAATATATTTTACAATATCTTCAATTTTAAAAAAAAATACCCTTCTGATCAATTTGACATGCATAGGATTTGTATTGTGGTTATAGGAGATGAGATTAAGTCAGATTATTATAAAGTATATATATATATATACTATTCATTATTACAAGTACCATAATTTTAATTAATAAATATAATTTTTGTAGGTTAACTATTTAAATAAATTATATATATAGCTAATAAATTACAAGATATTGCAAATATATCATACACAAATTGGAAGATTGAATAATAATTTTAAAATTAAAAAAGAAAAATATAATAATAATAATAATAATAGCTTGTTTTTCTTCCACCAATCTCATATTTCATTGTTAATTCAACTAGAAATAGTAAGAGCACCAACCCTCTGTAGTCAATTGCTTGTTATTTTGTCAGGTTACCTGTTGCTGAACTTAATAATATTATTTATTATTTTAATGTAAAGTATAGAAATTTTACCTTTAGATCGATCGATTAGCTAACATTTTTCTTATTTATTTTATCTTATCTATATTTCAAAGTATTTGGGGAAAACTATTTTTTTATTTTCGATTACGGGCAATAATTATATGGATTATTCTCTTATTTTTTTTTTTAATAAATTCTTTAAGGATTGTAACAATTGATGTAAATTTTTTTCATTAATATTATAATAAATAAAGCGATATAGCTGATAATTATAGTGCCAACATCAGCATGAACAATTTTGAAAGCATTTTAAAATGAGCAACGCCCAAAAATTTAAGCAGTCTTTGCCCTATCCAGCTGCGCTACCCTGGAAAGATATTTCATTATTATCTCAACTTGACTACACATAATTAGGAGTAGAAGCGTTTATGAAAACATTTCTTGAAAGTATCAATTAGAGATCTATTAAATTTAGAAATAATTTGGATGTATTGTAGAATAATATTATACATAAGCAATTTACTGAAATAATTCTTATTTTTTGAAAAGGAATTATTTATAAATTTCATTGGTGTAAAGTAAAATTTTGAATAGTTTATGAGAAATTTGGAAATAAAATAATAAATAATTATCAATTTTTATTAATTATCTTCTTTGCTCAAAATTTTCAGATCAAAATCCATTTGAACTTATCTTTTTATTTTACTTGGATTATTTTATTTCATTATTATTTAATTTAATAAATTTTTTTAATTATTTTTGATTTGTGAAAGATGAACCCATTTTGATAAAAGGTATTAACGCTATCCTGTCACTGTCACACAGATGAAAATACATTATTTTAAAATCTCTTTATGAACATTAATAAGTAAATTTTGAAAAAAAAACAAAATTGATTTTAATTTCATCATTTATTTGTTGTAATAAATACTATTTCAAATAGAATCGAATTTACTAGGTTCCCGAGGGATACTTTAATATTTAAAATAAAAAAGATAACACTTTTTATTCCACTGCTATAAAAGATGATAGTATAAATAAATACTCGATACAATAACAGTTTCTTTATAATATTAAATTTCTTCTTTTTAGAAGGTTTCAGTTAAAAGATCTCGTTTCATGAAGTACGAATCGTGGCAATTGTTATGCAGCAGATGTAAATAGAAAAAAAAAATTTGAAGGGAGGAAGGAGGGTGTTGAGGTGTGAGCGACGAAGAAATCCTGGATGGAGATGATGCTCTCGATAAGGAAGGAAGGAAGGAGAGGCCGGCCAGACATTGCCTTCTTCTTCCCTCAGGAGGCAGCTGCAGGCTGCTTTTGGCGCGTGGCTGCGCCCCCGAAAGCCTCAGCTTGCGGCGCGCGCTCGCCAGCCGACACCTTATCAAATAAACGGCGCCCTTGGCTTGTTTGTCGATTCACCCCACCGGATCAGATGTTGACATGGCCGCTCGGGGGAAAAATTCACCACAGATCATATGGATCCATCATAATTCACGAACGAATCAAATCCAAAAGACAATAACAATCATTTATTGCAGTATAGGCTATGTTTCAATTGATATTATAGTACAAATTTTAAATTTAAAAAATTTGATTATATTGAATTTAAAATACTTCATTGAATAAATCAAGTTTATATTTCATATTTATGTATTTTATTTTTAAAATTTTAAAAAATATTGAAACTCAATAACCAACCATTCATTTGTAATTACTCTTAACCTTCAAAAATATAGTTATACAAATTTTCTTTATATTTTATTTATTTTTTCATTTCTTTCAATAAATTTTTATATAAGAAATTTTCAAGAAATAAATATTTTATGATAAATTATTTATTAGTAATTATACAAAAGTCTTACAAATTCAATCTGATAGATTATAATTAAATAATTTATAAGTAATAGTTTAATAGATCACTTTGATTAAAAAAAAAATATGAAAGAACAAAGGTTAAGATTTTTTCATTTTTTTTTAAGAATCATGTTTTCAGAAGTCAGAATTACAATTTTCCTTAAAATTACTAGAGATCCTTCTGACTAACTGATTCAGGGTGAAATGTTTTAAATGAATTTCTGTGATCATATACCCTACAAAAAAATACCAAAATCTGTTTTATTAATCATTAATAACAGATTTATTCGTAGTATTCAAAAGTAAAAATATTACTTTTTTTATATCTATAATTTCCAAAGACAATTTAAAACAAACAAAACTTATTATATAATTTTTTATATTAATTAAAGCAAGGTTATTTTAAAGTTTATTAATTTACTATTTTGTAACTTGTCAAATGAAGAATATTTCCTTTCATTCATTATTTATTTTATATTAAGAATTTGAATATGTTTCTTGATTTAGATAGATATTTTAGTTAGAAATAAGATTTAAACTTTAAATAGAGTACAAATCTCTTTTTGTTCAAGGAAATAGATGACTTAAGACATCAGGTGTTATCAATTAATTAATTAATGTTTTATTCTCTATTAATAAATACACCCTTCATATTTAATTTTTTTATATCTGATAAGAATCACTTTTATCAGGATGCTTTTAACCCTCACAGTTGACGATAAATAATAATTTGCTCCACTTATAAAAACAAGATAGTCGATTCATATTTTTCGTGAATGATTTAATTTTATCGTTTTATATATTTAATTTCTTTAATTTCCTAACATTTTTCTATTAGATCTTATATGTTGATAAAATTATCAATTAGTTTTCGAAACTTTAATAATAAACGTAAATGTCGAATGGTTTTGTTTCAATATATCATCACCTTCGTGACTGAGGAACCCTTATTTTGAAATTGATCCAATTTTCTTAATAAGCAAATTTTCATCCCCTTATGCATTTTGAATATTTAAATTTATCTTCAAATGGAAATGCATTCACGCGATTGCATGCTCTTCAGCAGACCCCTGTTCCTCCTGGGAGGGCTTTATCCCTTGTCTTCCTTTCTTCAGCTCCATACGTTTCGTGCTAGAGATGCTCTTCCTGTTGTCAACCCCTGTCCCGCCCATCGCGCCCCTAACACGTGTGCGTATTATCGCATTAACCCCTCACACGGTTTGCAAGATATCAAAGCAAGGGGTAGTCGTCACCGTTTGCATTCCCCTTCTTTAAGTTTTCAAGAGAATCTTATGATACAAAAGGGTAGGCTAAAGTAAAAAAAAATACCGAGAACACTTGTTGTTAACGCCTCCTTTTCCGAAAGAACACCCCTCCAGATTAGAAACTCGTTTACGTCCGGTTAATAAAGACAACTTATCAGTTCGGAAGAAAAAAGTTTTTTCTCTAGGACTCGAAGCATTTCCGGATCAAAATCAAAAAAAATATTTTATTTTCATTACAGTGTTCGTTGTTATCTTCTGCAATCATAGGTAAATTAAATGTTTATTATTATTATTATTTGATTGGAAAAGGAAAATTATAAATGTAATATATTTAGACACTACATTTAAAGCTAGATGTAGGAAAAATCTGATAAAACAAGAAATGTATGGAAGGGACTCAAGCAAGGCATCGTTGGAGGAATGTAGTTACCAATACCAATAATTTTGAAGTTGAGTAGCACCTCATAGATCAACAGAAAGGAACATTATAGTGATTGAAAATAAATAAATGAGCCTTAATTGAAGTGTAAATTAATAATATTCCTAAAAATAGGTACTTTACCAACATTTAAGTTACATATTCACCTTTAGTTTGATATCTGTGCTATTGAAAATAATCTTAAAGTAGTAGGATCATATGTTCAAATTTTTTAAATACTAAAAAATATATTCTTTTGGTAGGTCATTTATCTTAGCAATAACTAGGTGATATAAATTAATTTCTAAATAGAAGATTTTGGTGTTTTTTAAGTAGATTTTATTTATCTTTAGACTATAAATCAAAGATTACACAACCGGTGGCATTTATTATCTGCCTTTCTCTCTTCCTCACCACCAGATGGGTGGAGTGTATTTTGAATTTGGTCTCATTTCAGTAATAGTAAATATAAATGAGTAGGTGTTGGAATGGAAGGGCTGAAAAGCCAATGCCTTCTGATAATGATCGATGGCACTATTTACTTGCCGATTGGGAGTAGTGTACTTGTTGCAAGCGATGCTTCGTGCTCGCATTGACCCTTTTTTCAGGCCGGAAGGGGTGCTCCGGCCTGAGGGCGCACGTGCCTTTGTCCTTTGCGACCCCACCGAGCATCTGCCCCTCGATATAACAAAACCAGAACCAATTGGAATATGTTTTTCATCCCTTCATCCCGTTTGGAAAAAATAATATCGATTTTATATTTCCAGGTGTTGTTCTATTTACATGATCACACAGGTTAGGCCAATTTTTTACTGAAAACTTTCTAATGGTCCATTTGATAAAATTGATTGAGGAATTTGCATAAAGGGTGTCCCTCAAAGAGAGAGGTGTCGGCATCTGGATCTTTTAGGGACCAAAGTGCACGAACCCTGACAGCTGCCAGGAGGACACTGGACACGGGCCATTCACTTTAGGGCGCATCTGTTGACAGTCAGATATTTATTTGGGGCGGGTCCATAAATTGAATTAGGCTAGCAAAGACGACTTTCCAACTCACGCTCGAAATGGTTTTAATAAAGAGACAAGATTGATTTTCCTTTATTTGTTTTATTCCCTTAACTATTAGAAAAACACCCAACGCACATTTAGATTATATTTATCTTACTCCAAAGTAATCTAATTCTTTATATTTTGTTATTTTTCTGCCAAATAAAATAAATAATATATATATATATTAATTAAATTAAATGTAAGAAATGGCATGTATGGTACAATTTGGAGTGAAATTCTTTTATGAAGGAGTATACAAATTTACAAAAGGATTTCAAACAAGTCGTTGACAAATCTAATTTGCAAGATGAACAAAAAAGAGATTAATGATCTAAATAATGTAAAGATAGCTAAACTTAGTAATAATAATAGTTAAATAAAAAAACAAATTATACCAAATAATTATTTACCATTAACCACGATTCTTTATGAGATCTTCAAAATAAATAATAAGGAACCAGGAAAAGAACAAAGAGCAGAATTCCCTAATATTAAACTGGACTGATCTTGATTATTTCTCTTGTATGATTATTACACTATTATCACTTACTTATTCTTTATTTTATATATAACCTAAAGTAAATTTTGATATTTTTAGGACTTAAAATTAATCAAAAAATAAAATAAATCAGTTTTTTAACATTTATTCCATTTAAGAATTTAATTATAATAAGATGGTATTATATAATATTAATACTACCTCATTGTTTTTTAAAATTTTAAATTTCATCCTTTAGAACAATTGAATTTTCTAAGCAAATATTTAAATATCAATCAAACTTTTTTAAGGGCGATTCTTTTTCTATAAAAAAATAAAACATTATTACATTATTTTCAATTGCATAAACAATATGTCAATTAGAGCTGTGGTTAATCTTTTTTAGATAATTAATAACTATGTATATTCATAAATATTAAGAATTATTTGTTTTCTATATTTTATATATAAGTATATTCAATATTAGTTATGTTTTTTTTTAATAAATATATTTTGATTTTCAATGATATACTTGTTGCAATTATTTTATTTTTTATTTTAATTTTAATTCTTTCTTATCATTATTGAATAATATTAATTGTTTAGAAATATTATTAAATATTATTATTAAATTAAAATTTTTAAAAATTTAGTTCCAATATTACTTAAATAATAAAAATAATAATTTTAAATGTTTTGTTTGATATTTGGAAAACACCGCATGTGAGGATGGGTTGCTTGCCCTCCACTTGATATATGCCGAGCACAAACATTCGGGTGTTCGCTAGTTCGCTATTATAGCGAGGACAAGACGAATATTTGAGAATATTTATATTCACAATTTTAATAAATAATATTGTTTCTCTTACAATTCCTTTTTTATATAATAAATTAACACTTCCAATTAAATAATTTATTTATAAAGTATTACATTACAATTATTATGATTAATTGAATTCAATTAATTAAACCAAATTAAGGAGGTTATATTTATATATTTATATATTATATATTAATAATATTTTAAAAAGTCGACTATTCAATACAAGCACCCAAACTTGGTGCTCGGTATTTGGTAAATATTCGTTATTTGACAAACACCGCATGTGTGGAGCCAGCTTAATAATAAGATACCAAAAGCATGACAATACTTTGATTTTTATCCACATTTGATAATTTTTTTTTAATTAAGAAAAAGAAAAATTAATTAGTTCGAATTAACATTAACTTTAAAAAAATCCTTGGAGACTTTTACCATCTTTTATATAATATATATATACATTAATAAATAATAATAATATTTGATTAAATTTATTAGAATGAATCTTGATTTGATTAAAAGTTTTGTTTAAAAAAAAACTAATAATTTATCATTATCGAGCATTATATAAAATAAAATAAAAAATTATTGAGTTGAACAACATACATAAAAATTCAACTTTCTTGAGTGGATTTATTTGTTTATTTAGTTTTGTATGAATTCCTCGGTCATAATAAAATTGGCTAATTTGTCAATATTTATAGAGAAACGATAAAATGAAATCGTCTTGTATAAGGCAATGGCAAAACCTAAGGAAGGAAGTTGAGATAGAAAGGGCCCTAAGGGACTTGAAGAGCCCTGGGGAGTCGGGCCACTTAGAGCCCAGGTGTCTGTCATCGGCAAAGGAGATCCCAATGTGTCTGTCCTCCACGTGCCATCCACGAAGACATTTAAAAGAACATCGCTTACCAATTTCTAGGACATAATAAATAGCAAGGGGCTCTGGCTGGATCTGATTTCTGTTTCTTTTCATTCGTGACAGATATATTATTATTATTACTATTAACAATATTTAGCAACTATTTATTTGACTTTTTTCTTTTCATAAGTTCACTCATCAAGAGATCACGCGATAGTTTAAAAGATAATTGATAGATAAATAAATAAATTAAAATTTTTGAGTTATAAAAAAAGATCAGATTATTCATTGTCTTTGAAAATTTTATAATAATAAATTTGTATTATAATATTAATATAATATATATATATATATATTTGTTTACAAAGACATATTAAGCATACACTTGGTTGATATATTATAATTTTGATTTAATTAAATTATATTAATTTTGAAAAAATTAAAATGAGGTCTTGACAAGCAAAATCTCTTAATAAAAAAATCCTTGCAATTTTTTAAAATGTATTCCTAGTATAATAAATAGAAAATGTCATTTATAAAAAATGTATATTAATGATAAACTATTTATATAATATATCAGGGGTGTCCATGCTTGGTGATACTTAGAGCCATATTGAAAAATCGAAAAATCGAAAATGTTTAAGAGCCAAATCGGAAAAAATTTTACCTTTTTTTTTTTTGGTGTTATGACTTTAAATTTTTTAATTGAGCCACAATAAACTCAAAAAGAGCCACGTTTTGTCCACCGTTGTAATATATGTTAAAACAATAGTGCTATTATTTTAATTAAAAATAAAATGAGTTAACCTTTCACTTGATTAAAAGTGTATTATATTATTATTTATTTTTCTAAAATAGCATGTTGGTTTTACTTCAACAAATCGATAATTTTAATTCCTTTAGTATATATAATAGAAATATTTGTGACCTTATATAAATGGAACAATGCGTGATCAGAGGAATGTTAAGATAATGGCGGAACATAAACATAAATTTAGTAAAAGCTTTTATAGATATTATATAATAAAAATAAGATTAAAATAAAAATGAATTACCTTAAATTAAAAAAATAAACTAGCTTTATAATATATATATATATATATATATATATAGGTCACCTTTTAATTCATTAAAATTACATAAATCAGTTTTATTATAAAATAGATTTTACGTTTACTATTAATAGATATATTGATTATATTTTAAAAGTTAATTTCTCTCAGGATATATATAAATAGTAAATATGTATCTTCATTTGAACTCACCATAACAAATTTATTTTTTGCAGTTTTCATTTTTAAAAAATTAAAAATGTCTATCAAGTAACAAAGATTTTTCTTTACCAAAAGTAACATCAATTTTCAGTTTATATTTAAAATAAGACAGCAATAATCAATTATTATGTATCCTAGAATTTCGATTAAATAAAGAAACCTTTCTAATAATAATAATATAATAAGAATTTTTTTGATGAATGAGTGTATTAACTACAAAGGACCCGACTACCCTTTGCATGCTTTTCATCAATTTTCAATATATTATATTTTCCATCTGTCGTGTTTTTAAAAATTTGAAAAGCAATTTCCTGATGATGAGATTAATTGATTGAATGTGATCTTAGTCTTCTGAATTGATTCGAAATAAATGCAATAAATTTTTGGATGATTAAATTTAAAAGTGAGGTGAAATTGTAGAAAGAAGTGGGGAAGAGAATACAGCTGTGTTTTCAAATAGGACTTGTGCTATGTTTCAATGAGAGATCTTGTTTAAAAAAAAAGTCCTCCCCCACCCTTAAGTTTGTGCCTCTCCGTTAAACTAACTCTCCACCAGACCACCACTCGATTGCAATAGGATCCGATTACAGGGAAACGGAGAAAGGGAAGGTAAAAATTGGCAGCCGCCTCTCATAATTCACTCTCAGTTATCCATGCAAAAATAAACAAATTCTGCTTCTGTTCATAAATCAAATTTCATGTTTTATATTTTGAATTTTTTATTTTTAATAAACTTAAATAAATAATTTAATTAAAGCATTAGACAGGTTTATTTATTGTTTAGTTTATAGTTAAACTAATTCTTCATTATAAATCAGTAATTATCTAGACATTTAGAGTACTGGAACACTTTATATATTTTAGTTTTAAATTTAAACTAGCTGCTCCGAGCGCCTTCGGCGCTCTTCACACCTAGACGGGGGCTCCGCCCCCTGTACCCCCGAGTGATACATAGTATTTGGTTGAAAGTCTGTATGTAAAAGATTTTCATCCATTTTGTTTCAATCAGTATAAGTAGATAAGACATGTTTTTGTTTTCTTGTAAAATATATCTAATCCAAAACATACCTGTTAAAAAGGAGGCCAAGTTCCTATCGGTTATTTGTTTGCCTAAAAAAGGGTTCAAATCCATCCCAATGCCAAGTTTAGATGCACTTGTTTGTTAATTATCATCCCATGTCCCTTGCTTCATTGTCCACCCACCTTGGTCCTTGGTCTTCCACCGGATGTTTCCCAATCGGTTTCTCCCAATTTCTAGTTTCTCCCAATTTCTAGTTTCTCCAATTCCAAGCACGTCCCATCTCACAAATCGTCTCCCAGAGTCATCGATAGGGTGACCAAACGTCCCGTCTTTAGGTGCTCTGTCCCAAAAAAGTCTTCGGGACACCCTACTGTTTTTTCAATATTTAGGACATTTCGTAATTTTTTTTTCAAAATTTTTTCAATTTAGTTCTAAAAAAAGGTATACCGTTTGTCCCGGTTTGGTGTTTTCGAAATATGGTCACCCTAGTCATCGATCAACATGAAAAATAATTGTTCTATTTATTTTAATTTTGATCCTCTTTGATGAGATAAGCCCCTTTACTGCATAATAACAGGCGTTACTCAATTACAACGTCGATTTAAATTCTTCTCGAATATTATTATCCTTCGAGATTAGAAATCTTAAGTATTTAAATATTTATACTTTTTCAAATTCTACATTTTGTATGTTAATTGTATGTAAGTCGTATCCGTATCATAATTCTTGAATTTTTTTGTTTAATTACATTTCGGTTGATTTTTCCCCAATTTCTCTAATCACATATCTCCTCTTCCAGTCCAATTCATTTACCTGGCTTAAGAAATTTTTTAAAATTTTAAATAGAGGGAGAGAGAGAGGTTCTAATTATATATATATATATCTGTTTCTATGACAACAAAAAAGCAAACAAATTACATACATACAAATACTCTCCTTTATATATATTTCTGGAAAATGGAACTCCCGCAGCTCAGCTCAGGAGTTACCTAAGATTCTAATTTCTTTTTTATTTTTCATCATTTGAGGTACCCTTCACCTCAGAAAAATTTGGTTACCTTACTCCTTGTAGTTTAGGCTCTGGAGTTTTTTGCGTACAGACGGACACTATCGTATTAAATATATAGATATATACGAATTTGATAAATATTATTATTATATATATGGTAAGTCTATATATTAAATAATTATTCTAAAATGATTGTTTTAATAAAAGATCATTGCACCTGTTTATATCATAACAAGTAAAATCTCCTCCTATAAGAAATGTGATCTATTTCTTACATTATATTTTCATTTTTCCTAATATACGTTCAAATATTTTTTTTAAATCATTCCCAGTCATCTTTATAATTGTTTCCATTTTAAATGTATGTTTATTAATAATTATTTATACTTTGATTAAATTATTTTATGATTAAAAACATAAAAAAAAAAAAATAAATTTATTTATTTAGTTTTATACAATTTTTCATCATGTGAAAAAGTATCAAACATATATCTTTATTTTTACGGTCAGTTTAGAGGAAAAGTAAATCAAAACTTTGTAGGTAATGACCCTCTTCCGATTGAACTACATTTCTCAAAAGTTGATAGAAAACTATGAATTTTGAATATTGCCCGTGTACCAAATTTCATTATTCTAGCTCAAACCGTTTTTGCGTAATCGTGTCTACGTACACACATACACACACAGACATTTTTCTCAACCTTACAATTAGGCCTTCAAAACGTATAAAAACATCAAATAATTTTAAAATATGCAATTTAACAAAGAAATACTCATTAATATATATTAAGTCTCATATAAAAATGAATTTAGATATTTTTATCGTTGGCAGCGTACAGTAACCTCAAGTACAGTATTTACTTATTGGTGCGAGTATACTGGAGTCGATAGCGCCAAGCGATAAGCAAAAAGCCGAGACGTTTTGCATCGAAGAGTTCGGTTCAAGTGTTAAACAGATGCAAATCAGCGCAACGATGACGATCCTGCTCCCGTCACGCCAGACCCTCCAGGAGTAGTGCTTCTACTTTTGACCTAAGAGTGATATTTTTACACTTTCTTATCAAAAAATTATCTTTATTTGCCTAAATTTACTTAAATATAAGTAATGCCACTTTTTATACTTTTATATCACCTTTGAGATAATTTGGAAATTATATTTTGGAATTACCTACCTATTATATATAAAATTATATAATTATTTTTATAGGTTTATTTTAAAATTAGAATGATATTATTTAAAAAAAATACAAGTTTAGTTTCACAGTGAATTCAAATTATGGCATTAATTAAATAAAAGACAGGATTTTTATAGAAATTCTAAAATCATTCTTAGTGTTTAAATGTGCATTATTATAGAAATGAAAAATAAATTGCAATAAAATAAAACAGATGTTTACAATCATAAATATAGCTACGACATGGACTGAAAAGTGCCGCAATTTTTCAATAGGTGACGCCACTAGAAAATGAACATGGCTCATTTCGAGTGGCTCATCTGTCACTAGTCGATTCATTTACAAGCTACAGTCGTTTGAGTGACACTACTTTCGCCTTCATAAAAAAAATGGAAAAACAGGAATATCGCGTCTTGATTAAACATTGTTCTCGAAGGAGCAGATGTGGGATAAAATTCCTGCAACCACTTCAATTATGTTCACAAGTTTTTCCCATTAAAAAACGTCAAACGACTGTAGCTTGTAAATGAATGGACGAAATGTCATGATACTTCATACATAAACTAGTGACAGATGAGCCTCTCAAAGCCATGTTCATTTTCTAGTGACGTCATCTATTGAAAAATCTCGGGACTTTTCAGACCATGTATTATTATTATAAATAATAAATCATTTTGTCTTTATTTCCCCTTTTAATTTCAATTTTTTTTGCCATTTTGATATCCCTGTCTTTAATTAATAAATTAATTATATATAATATTTAAATTATTTAAAATAAAAATTATCTACAATTTTAAATCTTAAAATTTTGATAGTTCTCTTAAAATATAATAGAATTGTTTAGATTCACATTTTGTTTATCTTTATTAATATATATACATGCATTAATTTTTAATAAATGTACCTACACTAAATTTCTAAATGTAACTCTCTTCCACTTATTATTTTGTTTAAATATTAAAATTATATTAAACTTTTTAACAAAATTTTTACATAAAATCTTATAAAATAACTAATTTAATCTATTATATTTGCGTAAAGTATATCGGTAGATATTTATCAATGTTTATGGGAGTGGAGGGGAGAGTTCATTATAAACCCATTTACATATTTTTTAATGGAAAATTATATCTTTCATCTTCAATGTCTCTCTTTTATAATTCTTAATTCTGATTTCTTGTAATACAATTACAAATATTTAATATTAAACATAATAAACTTTAAAATAAATATAATAATCCTTATAAATATAAAATAATTTCATTTATAAGATTAAATATACAATATATGAGGTCTTTGAATAGAAATCACTCAAAATAAAATTGGTTAATACGTATAATTTAACTAGTTTAGAGAACAAAATTGTAACGTAATTTCTTTTTTAAAGAATTTACAAATGAAAACCATAAATTTCATATTATAATAATACATATGTATATTCAAACAATTGAAATTCCACACACAGTGTTTGAATATATCAAAATATTAATTTAAAATGAGTAAGAAAAAAAATTGGAGGGGGATCATTTGTTCTTTGTTTCTTGTTAAAATAACTCAGGTTGCCTAACTTTGTACTACCTAGCTTTCAAAAACTTATTAATATTAGTTATTTGATTTCTTTCCATATAGTGTATATAAGCAGTTATTCAAAAATTTAACGTTATCTTTCAAATAAATTTACACTTTATATAAATAATTGAAAAAAGAACCGGAGCGTTAACTGAAATTGGTTAAGCGAATGGATCAAGCTTTTGAAACAATTATCACAAATTAATTAATATAATGGATTATTTCCGGCGATTTGCAAATTACTGTTTGGGATAATTAAATAAGACCTTAGAGTATTTTAGATTGTTAATTACTGATGCTGAAATTTATCTTTCTCTTTTTATATATTTATTTCTTTATTTTATTCATATTTATGAAAAAAAATTTTAATCTAATTTAATTGTACTCAGTCTAATCTTTTTAGAACAAATTATTTTTTTAATACCTTATAAAAATATTTATAAAATATTTTTATCTATATACTTTCTATTTAATATATTGCAACTAAATATATCTTTCAGAAATTATATATATATATAATATTATATTTAATTAAACTCTTTATAATTTAACAAGGAAATTATCTATTATTTATATATATAAAAGGCAATGTCTGTCTGTGTGTCTCGCCTAAACTCAAAAACTACCCGTCCGATTGCGATGAAACTTTCAGAGATTGTTGTGTGCATCCCAGGGAAGGTTTAAGTGTAGTTAAATCCAAAATTAATTTAATTGGTAATATTTTGGTAAAAGTCTATTCATGGTTACCATGGTTACATTGGTTACTTATAAGTAGGTGTATACATAAAATTACAATACAATATTTATATATATATAATATATAATGTGTTTGAATTTTCATTTTAAATTCAATAATTTTACAATTTTAATTCTAATTAATAAATGATTCTACCTAAATAGTAAAATCTTTAAAAATGATTAAATTATATATTGAATATTTCAAAAAGAAAATAAAAAAATTAAAGAAAATAATCACGATATTCAATTATTTTTTTTTTAATTCATAATAAAATAAAAAAACAATTGAATATTTAATAGGGCCTCCTCCTATCCCCATAAATTAGCCCTTCCAAGCCTCTCCTTACGGAATTTGAAAAAAGTAATGAAAAAGAAAGTTCGCCTTAAAAAAAAATATTAAAAAAATAAGGCGTTTGGTCTGTACGCCTTTTTGAATCAGCTGAGAATGCCTTTGATTTTTTGGATTTCGAAATGAAACCGCCACATTCGGGGCAACCTGAAATAAAACCTGCCTACCTAAAAAGATGCATGGTCTCCACTATTAGGAGTGGATCGCCCATGCTAATCGAATCTATCCTACGCTCAAAAGGTATCCAACAATTTGTTCCTATTCAGGCTATTCCCATTTCGGAACTGTGCTGAATTACCTTCCCGAATGCTCGTTCAATCGATCCACCTCAAATACATTCTCAGCAATACAAAAAGGCACAATTCAGACATGGCATGCAATTAATACAACCCTTCTCTTATAATATTGGCATGACACTTCCTTTATCCACCCACACTTTTCTATTTAATAATTCTAAACTAATCTATGGATTAGTAGGATGAGAACCAGCATCCTTCGATGGAAGTAGGAAGCAACCTCCTGAAAATCTCTAACAACAAAATATAAGTATATTCCAATGATTAGCCCCCCTCCCCCCAGTGTAACGCAATTCTAATTACCTTTCCCTCTTCTGCTTCCTTTATCAATGATACTCATTCTTGAGAGATGTAATCTGAAATCCCCTAATCTCACTAAGTTCTAGAATATATTTCCCTATAATTTTCTAGTTAATATTATCAAAATAAAGAAAATCAATCAATCATAAATCAAATATAATTACTGTTATGTATGTTAAATTTTACTTGAAATATTTTATTTAGAAATTGAAATTAATAAAATTTATTCCTATTTGAATTTGTGCCATGCTAAATAAATAAATAACGATGATTACTTACATTTGGTGAGCTGTATGAAGGTCATTTCATCATCATCAGAGATGGAGAAGATAATCAAGAATTTGAATCAACATCCAGTAGAAGGAACGAAGATTGAATCATGAAATGGAAGAAAAAAAATAACATATTAGATTATAAAATTTTAAAATAGATAATTATAAATTGAATAAAAATCAAATTAATAATAAATACTGACCTCGAAGTTAATAAAATTTGATATAACTCGCAGATTAAACTCGAAGACTTCTATTGATATTCCATCTCACTAAAAAAGAAATTAAATAAGATTAGTTATGTCATTTAATAAAAATAAAATAAATAACATTATAATGATTGAAGAGGTTTAAGTTTTAAAAAAATATTATTTTATTTTTTCAGTAATATTACATTAAAATACTAAAATTCTAGATTTATCTAGAGCCACTCCATTTTATGAATGGATGAATAAATAAATTCATAAGTGTTTGAGTGGATTTTAATAGAAACACTTACAAGTTATTATACTCAATTAATAGTAATTAAAAAATTTCCTACAAAACACCACAAAAATAAAAATCCCTTCTTTCTTAAATATTAAAAAGATTATGGGATGCCACAGTGGAAATAAATTACATTTATCATATTAATTTCATAAAGATATTTTTCTGTGTAATTGACATATAATAGAAATACCCTTAATTTACTTTCCAAAAGTGTTATATTATAATAATAATAAATTGACAAAATAATATACATTTTTCATTTGGATATTTCTATTCTAATTTATTAAATTGCTTTTATTTATTTATTTTAAGAAATTTTATGAGAATTGTTTTTTTTATTGATGTTATTAAGTATGAATAGGTATATAAATGCCCTTTAAAGTAGTATTGTATATTTTTTTTTTTGATAATGTTATTCTAATCACCTGTGTCAATCAATGACAATCAATGATAAAGGCTTATTTATACTATTTCACTTTATTTTTATATGATATTAATTTTATGATTATATTGATTACAAATTGAATATAATTTTATATTGAAACATTGAAAGCAATGTTGTTCTTTAATATATTCATAAAATTTAAATTTTGAAAATTGCAATGATATTTAAAATGTTAAAATAAATAAATCGATTTAAATATCTATAATAGATTTAAAATGTTTTATTTTCAAATTAAAAAAAAATATTTTAATTATTCGAAGCATTTTCTTCGAACAAACTTTGTGATAAAGCCACTGGTATAAATTGAGATTTAATAAAACTGATTTGAAAAATTTTTCATTCAATTTATCCAAAATTTGTTTTGTTTTTTTTAATAGAAACTCCAATAAAATAATAATACGAGAATCGTAGAACAAAATTATTATTAAAGAGGATGAGATGTTGGTAAGTGAAAATATTAAGTTGATTAAAATTGAATGGTAATTTACCAACTGATTGATTGATGTTGCAGTGTTATATTCATGGATTCAACACGAAGAAATTGATTTCCAAACTGAAGAGCGATGTATTTATGAGATTAGAAATAATAAATAAAATATTTTAAATTTATTTTTTATATTAATTTTAAAAATTAAGATTTAATAATATTACAAATTTTTTAAAGAAAATTTAAAAATAATTCTAACATTTTAAAGAATATATATATTTTATAAATATATTTAAAGAAAATTATATCTTATAATTGATTTTAAATCTTTTCAAAGAATTTGATTAAAAATTTATAATTATATATATATATATACATACATATATAATTTTTCAATTGAAATATAGTTTGTTTGTTTTTTTGTAAGTTTACTAATAAAATCTTGGTTTTAATTAATAAAATAAATAAATCTTCAATTAATTCTTGATTAGTAAATGATTCAAGGGATGATTTCGGTGAATAGGACGGCGAGCGTCTTGCACTGCAAGGGGAATGAGAACTGAATTCGTTCGTGGCAGCAGCGCATCGGCCGGGAGGCATGCAGGTGGGGTCAGGCGGAGGAGACTGGAGAGGGGCGGGCGGGGTCGAGCGGAGGTGAACATTTTACAGAAAGCTTTTCTTGCAATTTATTACAAATAAATATTATATTAATTAAAGAATACATAAATATTAATTTTTTTTATAATTAATGGTGTTTTTATATAGATTTTAAATCGAACCGATAGAAACAATATTTAAATTTAATTCCTTTAAGATTTTAATGAAAAATTTATAAAATTTATAAATATAAATAATATATCAGTAAAAAGTTACATAAGATGCATTTTATAAATTGTAATTTTTAATAAAATATTTTTTTTTTAAGTTCATTATGGAAATGAATATATTTTTAAAAAAACATGGAGGTGGAGGGTGAGATAGAAATTGTTCAATTTTAAATTATCAATTGATTAACGAGTGTAATATAACATAAATTTAATGAAAATACCTATAATAACAAAATAAGTTGACCGACGGTTTGAAGTAAATTAATTTCCAGCTACAGAAACAATTTCAAATAATTTTAATATATCTATTAATGTAATAAAAAACATATAGGCATATAACATAAATATTTTTAATTTTATTTTATTTATAATATATATGTAAGTAGGGCTTACAATACCGAACTAAAATCTGAATACCGGTATTTGGTATTTGAAATTTGAAATACCGGGATACCGGTATTAATACCGGTATTATTAATAATAAATTTACTAGCTATATTTCTACTTACCTCAGTTGTTATATTGACTTTTTAACAAATAAATATTGTTCTAAAATTTGTAGATATTATTTATTTTATTACATAGAGAGTAGGAGTAGATAGATACAAAAAAAAACGTGCAAGTAAAATAAAGTAAATATTAAATTCTATGTTTCATTTTACATATAATAGGCTCGAATGGTATTATATAATTAAAGAATTAAATATAATTAAAGAAGTAAAAAATATAAAAATATAAATTGAAAGTATTTAATATTAATAACTTGCGTTTTGTTTATTAAAGTTTGCTCTTAAAAAACACAACGAATCAAGCGTTTCATCATCAAGCGAGCACAGAATTTTCGTACAAATATAACCAGCGGCCGAAAAAGCTCTTTCTGATTTTACACTTGTCGGCACTATTGTCATTAAAAAATCATACACATTTTGTAAATTCGTAATACCAAAATACCGGTATTTTTACATAAATACCGGTTTTTAATACTGGACAAAAATCGTCCGGGATCCCGGTATTCGGGATCCCGAGATCCCGGTATTGTAAGCCCTATATGTAAGACCAGGCTGTGACTTCATGAATGGCTGGATGACGTCATGTAATTTTAAATTAAGAAAAAACTAATAAAGATGATTTTTCTCTAGGATAAAACCAATACAAAGAGCATGATTCGTGCTTATATGTAAAAAATCTCCTCATGTGAAATTTGGTGTGAAAATAACCCTTCCCTTCCTATCGTCGATCGTTAATACTACCACTTCCGGTTTCCGGATTTGCACCAAAAGTTGATCAATTCATCATATGGATGCATTAAGTAAATATACCAATTTCATCAAAATCCGTTGAGCCGTTTAAGCTGTGCACATCTATACGGACGGACGGAGGGACGGACAGACATCATGCTAAAAATACTTTTTACCGACCGACGATAGGAAGGAAAGATATTGTTTTCACACCAAATTTCACATGTGGAGATTTTTATATATCTCCACGAATCATGCATAATCTTAACAGAAAAAAGTATTCACTATGTTATATATAAGGAAGATGGATTTAAATATATGAATTGATTTACAAATAAAAGATTTAATTAAAGAAATACTTTGTCAAAAAAATATAATTAGCTATAGTTTAATAAATTGCCATTTTTCAAATAACAATTAATTTATTTTAAAATTTAATAACAATATTCCTATTTAAATGATACATGAACGACAAAGTCAGTGGTGGGGTATGAATTTAGACATTCGGTCCTGATTTGCGTTCTGGCGCCGCCTGGTCAGGTCAGGGTTCGCGTCAAGTGTCTGGAACAAGAAAAAAAAATACCGAGACATGCTACAAGAAATGGACTGATAATTGATTCCCGAAGGGACACCTTCGAATCACTTTTATCAATTAATCAATCATATGAATAGCAATGAATGTATGCCTGGCGCCATCCATTTTTCCATCCAACAAAATCCTCTACAAGATGATTAAAAAAAGCATTCATAATTTGTAATTCAATGTAATATTATTTATTCATTTAATAATTTGTAAAAGGAAATTATTCATAATCTAATTGTTATTTCGTTGAATTAATAAATATGAAAAATAATTCTAAATAAAAATAAATAGAAAAATAATTAATCTCATATTTTATATTTATTTTATATTAAAAAACACTAAACGTATAATATTAATTCTTCTAAACTTAATTAATAATAATATTGATACAAAAATTTTTAAAAATAATTATTACAAAATCTATATAGGTATTCATATTAATATTTATTTAAAATAAATTAGCTGGAGTGTCTCCACTCGACTATCTCGCAATTTGAATTGGATTAAATAACATAATATATTATATTTAAATTAAATTTAATTAATTATAAATTATAAATAATAAATATTAAACCAGCGCATGTTTGGCTTTTTGTTGATGGCACCACGTCACATGTTGGCGCGTGAGATTTTCAGTGTTAAAAAATTAATTCTGGTAATTTCAGCGAATCAATCAAGCTGAAATTCTATATATAGCAGTTTTATATAATTATTAATCATGTGAAAAATTATCAAACATATATCTTTATTTTTACGGTCACTTTAGAGGAAAAAAAATCAAAACGTTGTAGGTAATGACCCTCTTCCGGTTGAGCTACATTTCTCAAAAGTTGATAGAAAACTATGAATTTTGAATAATGTCCATGTACCAAATTTCATCATTCTAGCTCAAACCGTTTTTGCGTAATCTTGCCTACATACATACACACACACATACACACATACACACATACACACACACATACACACACACAGACATTTTTCTCAACCTTAGTGAAAATGATTCAGGAACCTTCAAAACGTATAAAAACATCAAAATCTCAACATCGAAAATTTTCGTGATCGCAATACTATCTCTGGCGAGATAGTAAAAATGAGCTGTGGCCAGGCATAGAACCTACCGACGATTTGAAATAAATTAATTTTCCCCAGTATATGTATATATCTCGCATAAAGTAAAAAAAAATATTTTTAAAACTTATTAAAATTAAAATGACTAAATTATGTTATCTTAGTTTTTATTACCGACCGACGATAGTAAGGGAGGTATTGTTTTCACACCAAATTTCATATGTGGAGATTTTTACATATCTCCACGAATCATGCATTTTCCTTAAAGAAAAAAGTATTTTTAGCATGATGTCTGTCCGTCCGTCCGTCCGTCTGTCCGTATAGATGTGTACAGCCTGAACGGCTGAACGGATTTTGATGAAATTTGGTATATTTACTTAATGCATCAGTGGGATGAATTGAGCAAGCTGTACACGTCTATAAGGACAAACAGACGGACGGACGGACAGACGGACAAACATCATGCTAAAAATTCTTTTTTCTGTTAACAAAATGCATGATTCGTAGAGATATGTAATTAATCAAATAATACCTTCCCTTCCTATTGTCTGTCGGTAAAAAGTACAAAATAATTATTTTATATTTTATTTAATATATATATATATAAATTATATTATTAAGCTTGAGATAGAAAATCAATTTTTATTTATTTTGCATTTAAAAACACTAAAAATAAAGAGATTCATACTTCCGAAGTTAATTAAGAATAATTATAATAATTATAATAATAATAATATTATAATTAATGATAATGAATACAATATGTATATATTTATATTTATATTAATAATAATTTAAAGGAGAAATTGAGAAACTAAAAGTATCAATCGATATAATCCAATTAATGGGACCAAGATAATGATAAATAGCTTATAGTAGAATAAGGATACAAGGTGGGGGAACATATTATTTAGTATTGAATATATTATGATAAAATAATAATGTTGAATTAATTAATAATTAATACATAATTAATCAATGTGAAACTAAATAATTAAATAATTGAATCTGATTTGAAACCTATAAATAATACAAATCATGAAAATAAAACAAAAAAAATAAAAAATAATTAACTAATTTGGCGATAAATAAATTGGTAAAATTGGTCAATTATTGAGATGATCATTTGTTAAGATTCTTTTTTTTTATCTAATAGGTGTCAAGATTGTGAAAAGAAGTTGAAGAGGCATAAAAACCGAAAGCTCCGCCTAATGCCACTTGATTATACTCGAGTAAAAACGTGAGCTACTTCTTTGAAAAAGGCAAACCGATTGTGATGCGTTTACTCTTTAAAGACCACAGGCTGACTAACAAGTCGTGTACTTTGACCAGATCACGAACCAACAGAGCAATGTTTTGCTTCCGGATTTCCATGCCATTTATATCCTCTTTAATGAACACTCCACTCCCATTTATTTATAGGAGGAGGATATGAATTTATAATTTATTTTTTTCTTATAGACATTATTATTAATAGTCATACATTAGATATAAAAAATAATCATAAAAGTATTTTGTTTATAAAACCGGTAATTTTTAATTGATAATAGATAACAACAAAAAGAAAATGACAAAATAAATTATTTATACCAATTAAATTAATTTTTGTATAAATCATTGGAGAGATGTATTTTTTTAGATAAAATAGTTTATTTTTTCTAAAATTTATTTATTTAATAATTATTTGTTTTTTTTTTTTATTTTCCAAAATAGTAATGAAAATAATTGTTCCTCTTTTTTTAATTAATAATAATAATAATAATTTAAACAATAAATTTTTAATTATTAGATTATAAAAATATGAAGTTATTCACAATTCAACACACAATAACTTTATGTAGTATTTAAATTCACTGGTTTCTCGTACTATAATTTTTAATTTAATCATTTTATTTTTATTTTTTTTAATAAATATTTATGTTAATATTGACATTAAATATGTATTTATGTAGTTTAATATTCAAGATATCATCTTGTTTTGAATTTTCTTTTTTGTTTAAATATGATAATTGAATTTATGTTTTTATATTATCCATGCTCTATGCTAAGTTAGAAAGAAATTTTTTTTTTTAATTATTTAAGATTCACTGCATTGTTTATAAGTAATTATATTTATAAGACAATTTTGGATGTTGTTTTGAAAATTAAGTATATTTTCAACACATATACCTAAGGCATTATTTTATTATCATTAACATAAAAAATATCGTATACTTATACATTGTTTTTTTTTTATTTTTAATATTATCTTATATTAAATAACACTTGTAGAAATGTATTTTTATATTATCTTAAAAAAATGTATTAGAATTTTAATTGAAATTTTTGATCTGCAATTTTCTATTTCTATTAATCATATATTATAATTATAATTTATTTATTCTTTTAGTAACAGTTTTGTAACTACCAATTCTAGATCAGAAACAATTATAATTATACCAATTATTATACTTATGCTAAGGCTCTATTAGTTCTAATTAGATATAATAAGTTGATCTGTGGCCAGGTCCGAACCGACCGACGGTTTGAAGTAAATTAATTTCCAGCTACAGAAACAATTTCAAATAATTTAAATGTATCTATTAATGCAATAAAAAACAGATATGGATATAACATAAATATTTTTAATTTTATTTTATTTATAATATATATGCAAGTCCAGGCTGTGACGTCATGAATGGCTGGATGACGTCATATAATTTTAAATCAAGAAAAAACTAATAAATATGATTCATGGTGATATATAAAAAATCTCCTTATGTGAAATTTGGTGTGAAAATAACCCTTCCCTTCCTATCGTCGATCGCTAATACCTCCACTTCCGGTTTCCGGATTTGCACCAAAAGTTGATCAACTCATCCCACTGATGCATTAAGTAAATATACCAAATTTCATCAAAATCCGTTGAGCCGTTCAGGCTGGGCACATCTATACGGACGGACGGACGAACGGACAGACATGCTAAAAATACTTTTTTCTGTTAAGAAAATGCATGATTCGTGGAGATATGTAAAAATCTCCACATGTGAAATTTGGTGTGAAAACAATACCTCCCTTACTATCGTCGGTCGGTAAAAATATTTAATGTGTATTGCAAGAATTTTAAAATTCTTAGAATTTGATTCTAGATATAATGAAAATTTCAAATTATAAATCACTTTTAATATATTTATTTATTTTGTTTTTTATATAATAGAATATTCATTAAATTCTATCATATTTAGAGTTAGATTAGAATTTAAATTGAAAAAAAAAATATTTATAATGGATTTATTTATTTTGTCATTTATTTTATTAATAGTATTACAGAATATACTTTATATTTCATCATAGGTCGAGCCACATAAGAATTTGAATTGTAAAATATTTTAACCAAAAGAAAAAAAATATAATTAAAGCCTACATATGATTTTTTTTACATATAACACAGTATACAATTGAGATATTCCTTTTGTTTGAAGTAATTTAAAAAAAAATATACTTCAATATTTTTGGTATATTAACTCTTGGCATTTTTACATAAAAAAACTGTATATAATAATTTCAATCACCAGATGTTCATTTTAATGGTTTAATTTTAAAGAAACGGTTTATTTTTACGAAACAACCAGTAGAAAATGCTTCCGAACCTGTCCATATTTGTTCCCAATTCTCGATATGGTCATTTTCCATTAACACGTCAAAAGAGATTTTGTATGTTTTTCTGTGGTGTGCCTAACAGAGGAACAATGGTGTTCATATGTAGATGTTGATGTTAAGATGGTCTTCAGTGAGCAATGCCGATGTCTTTTTCTCCACTTCAACACAAAGAATGAACTTGAATTGAATGTTACACTTTCTGCCATTTTTTGGGTCATTTCTCACGAACAGAGTTTCAAGCGATAAACTCTATTGATATTCTGATAGGCACAAGTCAATAAGCAGGCGTGGTTGACAAATTCTTCTGGGAAAAGAGAAAGAAAGAAAGATAAGCGAGAAAGGGAATTCACAGTTCAATATTGTCTTCCAGCGATAACTCACCTCCTTGTCTAGGCAATGGGTTCATTTACTAAATTACTTCGAAATTACTTAATAAACTACCATTTGATTTTTATCTCTCTCTTTATCAAGATCTAATTTAATTGAACGATAAATAAAGAAATACTCTCAAATCGAAGCACTACACTTCAAAATTTATTGTCTTTTCTTTCTTTTTTTAATTTTAATTTTATTTTTACTTTTTCGAACAAGATGAAAAGAAAAAATTGTGATTATTTAAAAAAAAGATTTAAAATTCTTAACGGAATTTTGTAAATTAAACCACATATTGATATTTGTTATTGTAAATTTATTCAAAAAATACAAACATATACACAACGTTTCGATTGCTACTTCTGCAATCGTTATCAAGCGACTGCACTGTTCGAGCGTCCAGTGACAAGTGACTTGTAAATAACAATAACAATAACAAATATCAATATGTGGTTTAATTTACAAAATTCCGTTATAAATAAAAACAACCACCAAAGCTTTAATAATTTAATATCTACAAATTTAAAATTCTCTTTACATTTGATTGATCAATGGAAATCAATATTAAAAATATATCGTTCACACTTTCAATAGTTCTAATATTGTTATAATAACAAATTTACTGTTCTAATAAAATTTCTACCAAGATATTGAATCCAGATCTAAAATAAAGGCGTCTAATAGAAATTAATATTAATAGTTTTTTGAGATAAAAAGCAAAACAAAAACCTCTGACTTTTGTACATCCAATAAAAGGACTAACTAGGTTGGTTGAGGCCTAAAAGATGTAAAGAAGTTGTATGATCAGTACAACGCACCCTCACAAACTTTGTCTTAATTTTCTTGATCGATTTTCAAATAAATGTTATAGAAAATATATATCTATATCAGGTATCATTTTAATTATGTTAAAAAAATATTGTGCGATTCAATTTATGACAATCTATGGACACAGCAACCACATTCTTCTAACATTGTCTACCCTCTGTCTATCTCATTATAATTATTAATATATATTTCCTATATGTAAGTAGTATGATGCTGGAACCAGATTTTTAAAAGTAAATTTCCTACTTGTATGTCAAATTTAGACATTTATTGATTGATTTTAATGACATTTTTAAATGTTATATTCTTATATGTTAACAACACTGACCCGGATATTTCACTGAATTCTTTGTTCTTAATGACCATGTAAAAATAGCAAATAAAGTTCATGAGCAAAAGAGCAACTCTGATTTATTGCTATTTTTTCCTCCCTGGTGATAATTTCAATGAATTCAAGTGGTTAGTAAAGAGTAATGTTTTGATAAAATTTCTTTCTTTATTTAAATCAATATTATAAATAGAATATTTAATCGCTTATTTTAACTGAATTCTTGAAACAGCATACTATTAACCAATGATGTAATTGAAAAGATATGAAGTCATTTACGGAAATAATTCTATAAGAACAGAGAGACGGATTTCATTAATTTCTTTTCATTGTACTTATTCTAATAAATAATGAGAGAAAATTAATTCACTTTCATCAAATGATTAGTTTAAACAAATTGAATATAATAAAGCTGATTTAGGTAATAAATATAAATATTATATTGATGAGCTCCATAAATAAAATGCCATTCTATATTTTTGAACAAATTAAATAAATTTACCTTAAATGTATCTTATTAAAATCTTAAAAAAATTAATATTTTTTTAAAATGTATTAAGTATATAAATATTTTTAGAATATTCTAATGAGAAAATAATGATTGACTGGTTTATGAAATAGTGATCAATATAATAATAAATATAACAATGTAAAATGATAATAAGGGAAAAATTGTTATCTTATTTCTACAAAAATATTAAAATAAACTAGTATTTAAAACAAAATTTAATAAATGAATTAAAATATCTGTGTGTAGTAAATTTTAGAATAATTGAGTTATTTTAATTCAAAGGTTATTTAATTATTTAATAAATTAAATTTTTATATATTTATAAGTCTGGGAATTATTTATTAGAGTAATCATTTTCTTTACAATACTGAGTCCCAAGTGTTCTATTAATGAGTACTTTTAAAGTAGACTTGGAAGACAGGAGTGAACTAAGAAACAAAAAGATCAGTTTATAGAAATTTAAAAAAAAATTATTTTCTAGTTTTTAAATTAAGTAAGTAAGGCAATACCCATATACTGTAGAGAATATTCAAATCAATCGTCCCAGATAATTTTGAGACTATAGATCTACAATATTCGATATGATTATTTAAAAAAGAAAAATAGAAATTAATTCATTAGCATTTAATTATGTAAAAAAATTACAAATAAATAATCTTATTACAATTTTAAAGAGTAAGTTTTCAAATTTATTAACGTAATAAGAATTTGAAAATGTAGAAAAATTTAAATACTTAGGTTCTGTAATCTCCAAGAATTTAAATCGAGGTTGCAATCGAGTAACGCCTGTTATCATGGAGTAAAGGGGCTTATCTCGTCAAAATTATTATCAAAGGGAATCAAAATAAAATATATAAAACAATTATTTTGCTGGTTGTATTATATGAGTGTGAAGTATAGTCTATGAGAGTATTTAAGAATAGGATTCTTCGCAGCATTTATGGGCCAAAAATAGATGAGGTCACCACCGGGGAATAGCTGAGACTGCATAACGAGGAATTGCATGACCTCTATGCAGCTCCAGAAATAGTTAGGGTTATATAATCGAGAAGGTTGCCAAGGAGACGTGGCAAGAATGAGGAAGAAAAAGTAGGATTTGAATGGTTATAGCTCAGGATAGGGACACTTGGAGAAATGTGGTTGCTGCGGTCAAGAACTTTCGAGTTCCATAAAGTGACAGAGATTGATAGACATAATTGTTTAATAATAATATATATAATAATATAAAAACGAAGAGTCTTGATTATCTGTTTAAATGTGTTAGCCCACATTCTCAGAGTCCCGGGTTCAAGTCCCGGGTCTGGCAAGAGATTTTCTCTAACTGGGGTATATGGGACGGTGTTAACCCAACTTCCGGGATCAAAATTAGGAAGTTACTTGATAAAAAGTAGCGCCTTCGATTAATAAAATAAAAGTAAAGGTTGATAGGACTCGTTCAACTGGTCATAAGAGACCTAATTAATATAACCGACTTGATAGGCGCTGACATTGCTGAGGATGCACAAAAGTCAGTGGTATTTTTTTATAATAATATTTATAATTGTTCAATGTTCAAAACACAGAAATATATGAACATTATGTATAGGTATAGTCTCTTTTCCATTAAGATAGAACGTAGCTTTTTATTTATGAAACATGACGATAATGTTATAAATACATTTTCAATTTCATTTTTTTCTTCTATAAAGTGCACACATACCTATATCCAAATTATATTTTATAAATTAATTAAACTGGATTCTCAATTTTTTTGACTAGCCTTGAAAAAAGATCCTACATATATTGATAAACAAAAGTTTTTCTTTTTTATTAATGATCTCAAATAAACAAAACAGAATGATGTTTTTCTCTGATAAAGAGGGAGGCAATTTCATGAACGGTTAATGATCTTTATGGAATATCTAATGTAGCAATGTCTTCTGCAATTTCAATGGGCATCATTATTATAAATTAGAAAAGAGAGGGTGGAGTTGCCTGGATTGCACGTAGTAATGCTACTAATGGGGAGTACTTGCTCATGTTTTACGAGGCTAACGAGAAGCATCCTGTGGCGCCTCCGCAGGAGACAATCAACCGTCCACGCCAATTAGCAGCCTGACAGATTGCCGTCCAGTGACACCGAACTCTGTCCTCCAAGGCAATTGAGAGCAGCTCAATCAGCCCGGCACCAGCACTCGTTTCATTAACAAATTGTCTAGTTATCTGACCAATTCGCTAAGCACTGCTCTACTTATCCAAAGACAATTCAACAATATTTTAAATCCAATTTCACTTACATTCATTCCCTTTTTAAAATGAAAAAAAAAACAATGCTTGCTTGAATTCAAATTGTTTTTATTTTTCAAATTATCACTGTGTGATCTAATAAAAATGTGTGCAAACGTAATTTACTTGAAGAACCTAATTGAAAGGAGAAAATGTTAATGTTCAATTAAAATTCTCCCATTGCATTATTATCAATGTCAAATCAGAAAGAGAATTAATTATAAATATATTTAATTAATTTTTTCTTTTAAATAATAAAAATAAGTAAGTTTCTTAAATAAAGGGAAAAAAAATGACTTTGTAAACAGGAAAAATAATTCAATACACACACACAATTCTCGTTTATAAATATTTTTTTTTAATAATTGTAGAATTCATAACTCAAATAATAAATTCTTTCAGGGAATTATTCACTAAGCATGTAATAAAACAGGAATATGCAAAACGTTGTACTTCACTTTCCATTAACCATAAACATGTATTTTCTCATTGTTTTTCTAACAAATTGAAATATATTTCAATGATTAAATTAAATTAAATTCTTTGGTTTTTTTGCTTAAAATATAATTATATATCTATAGTAAAGAATATATATATATATATATCTTATATATAGTATTATATAATATTCAAATAAATATATAAATATATTATAAAAAATAAAATAAGATATTTGTGTATGAAAAGTGAAGTATCTACTAATAAGAACGTAATAAAAAATCAAACAACAATAAATAAATCAAATTTTTGGTTAAATGTATTTATTTTACTAGAAAATATGAAACTCTTATTAACTCATAACTATAATATACATCTTAAATATAATATACTTACATAATTTTTGAATTTTATTATTTAATTAGAAAAATTCGTGGGGGGTTTGCAGACTAATGAAGTAAATCGTATCAATAATAATAGTTTTGTAAAAAATAATCATTTCTAGATTACTTTGTGAATCTCTTGTTGAAAAATTGCTGAAACTTATTTAAATAATACATATACATATTTAGTTTTGTATTTTTTTTTAAAAACAATCATTTTAGGAGGATATGTAGGTACCATGTTATATCGTTTAAATCAAAATATTAAATTTTATTGAATGATGTAGTTAAAAATATTAAGTAATGGCACTTATAGCCGGACCCCATGAGCCCAATTTTTCAATGTTTTTCTTCCTAGAATAGAATTCACTATTATATTGTAAATAAAGAAACTTAAAAATTCTAGTCACATATATTTGGATTCTCCAAATCATAAAATGTGAAAATAAGCAAAATATACTGTGATTTGTAAAAATAAAAACCTTTTTAAATAAATAGAATTCAATTTTTTAAGTTCTGCCACTGAAAATATTATATTCCCTTCTCCTGGTGAAACGATTGGGAAAGTGAAATATGTCTTTTGGCAAATTGATATTCTAAATTGTTTTCTTTCTTTAATTTTAAGATTAAACTACATCAAATGAAAACTTATCTAAGTTACATTACCATTTTATATTTTACCTATACACCTCGTATACGCTTCAGAAAAACCATATAAAATTTGGAACCTAAGGCGGATTCTACCTAAAATGTTTCAACAAGTACCTTTGGCAAGAACACTTGTGCTTCTTTAATCTATAATCTATAATCTATAATTATAGGTTTCAATTAATAATATAGATTAAAAAATATAAGTCGGCCATATAAAAGCTTTATAATGACAACTCACATGAAGTTTTTTCTAAGAATTCTCAATAAATCAATTTAAAGGGAATATGCACTTTTATCTTTCGCCAGTAAATTGTTAATTTATTCAAAGCCAGTCATCTTAACTACACAAATATTGGAAAGATTAAACTTTAAGAAAAATTGATTTAATTTCAAAATAATTCTTATTTAAAGTAAAAGTTTTGCAACCTCTCCGCTATAGATATCATTACCTTATATTGCCATTTAAAAGAGAAAAATATATATTTTTAATATTTTGTGAAACATTCAGAGAAATTTTTTTTTTAATTAAAATATTCTTGTGATATAAACATTTTTTGTTAATTTTATAACTATCTCCCATAGTTACTAAAATGGCAATATTATTCAATTTAAAATGACACCCTGTATTTTTACTATCTCGCCAGAGATAGTATTGCGATTACGAAAATGTTCGATGACGAGATTTTGATGTTTTTATACGTTTTAAAGGTCCCTGAGTCATTTTCACTAAGGTTGAAAAAAATGTCTGTCTCTCTCTCTCGCTCTCTCTGTATGTAGACAAGATTACGCAAAAACGGTTTGAGCTCTATAGAATAATGATATTAAGTACACGGGATTTATTCAAAATTGGCTATAAATATTACTAAGAATTATTTTCTAATATCATAAGTTTAGTCCTCGTCTCCCATTCATAAAAAATGCTGAACAAATAGATTTAAATTTTAATTATCATATATAAGTACAAATATATTAATATTATTATTACTTTTAGGAAATAAGAATGTTCAAATTAGTTTTTTTTACTACAATATAACAAAAATTACCACAATTTTAATATAAAATTCTCTTTATTATTATTATTATTGATTACATTTATTATAAAATCTTGAAGATTTTCTTTTATCTAGTTATATCAATTTTTCATGGAATATACAATTGGCTTGTATGGAAATATACCTCATCCGCAAAGATTAATTCTATTTTCCTATTTAATAATCCTTTAAAATGGAAAATGTGCCCGCATTTAGAACTCATTTTTAATTTTATCTTAAATTTATTAAATTTAATATTAGGCATCGTAAATGCAAGCAAATTGATTTTCAGTTGATATCAGTTGATTATTTATAAATATATAATATAAGACGATGAAAATGTATTTTTCCATTGAATCCTTAATTACTAAACATTTCTCTGAATTGAAAACAATAATTTTATTTTTATTTAAATAATCATAAATCAATAATCTTATTTTTCTTGATGGTAAACATTTATTTATTTATTTCAAGGTTAGTATATAGTGGTTTTAATCAATTACATTACAAAGTAACGATAAACATAATCATTTATTTAAAAAAAAATGATTGATTTGAAATTAATTAAAAATAAATTGGATGTGTTTGGAATAATGTTTGTATAGCAATCATTTCTGTTATCCAATGGAAAAACATACAATTTTTTACTTTCATTTACCTATATAGAAGATATTATATATATACTAGTTGAACCCGTTGAAAACGGTGTTTGTAATCTAAGTTTTAAATTAATTTATCGTGGCATGTAGCAATTAATTAAATAGTTCTTTGAAAACAATATTTTTCGTATGCCTAATGATCATTTTTTAGTAATCTGCCTTGAGTGAAGTTTTCTTTAATTTTTGTTTTGAAGTTTCTGGATATTAAAAAATTAAAAAAACCATCTCTTTTGACTATAAGTTCATGTTTAATATTGACATTTGTTGGTTGCGCTAATCTTTGGGCTGTTGCCTGTGTATATATATAAATATATAATTTAAATATTTAAATAAAAATCAAATAATTTAATACTCTGAGCAGCTAGTTGTTAAATAAGATATTTAAGTTATTTTCATCACTGTCTATATCAGAGATGCGAAATTTTGGAGCGCCAGAGATTATGCAAGGGCTACGATTATTACTTTACTTAAATTTGATTTTTTCGGTGGCATTCTGGTAAAAAATTTCTAACTAAAATGTACAGGCAAATTTGAAATCCATTGTTATTGGTTGCCATGGTAGCACTTGAGTATCCCGGACATCTCTATATAATTTTATTATATTAAATATTAGATTATCAACTGATAAAAATGAGTCTCTAAATATTTTGTTTTTATATTGGATGTATCTTTTCAAACATGATACAAATTGACTCTGAAGAAGCCAAAAATGAAATTTTAAAAATCTTTAATATCTTTAGTAAAAACATTTCTTAAAATAAAAAAGCGGGAGTGTCCTCCCCTAGACTTTCCCGCATATAAATAGGTAATTAGGTTATTATTATTATGTTTTAACAACAATAAAAATAAACAAACTAATTAATTTAAATTATAAAGTAAAATGGTTTAACACTATTATATATATTTATAATTTACACCTAACGCTACTTGTATAGGTAAAATGTCACTTCCGGTAGTCAGATCATGATGAAATTTGGTACTTGAATTTTTTTCATATTTTTAAATCTATATACAAAAAGCAAACTGGTACTTTACTTGAAAGGTAAACGCAACCAGTGTAGGTAAAGTACCACTTCCGGTTAACCGATTTTGACGAAATTTTGATAGAAATCTACAAACTGTGAATAATATCGGTGTACCAAATTTCGAAGTCCTAGCTTGATTAGTTTTTGAGTAAATTTGCTTACAGACATTACATACATACATACATACACACACACAGACATAATTCGAAAAATGGTATTTTCCGACTCAGGGGGGTCTAAAACGTCAAGATCTATCGAAATCTCGAAGTCGAAATTTTTGACGATTCCAATACTTCCCTTATACGAAGTATGCGGGAAAGTAAAAAAATTATGAATAACAAAATAATTCGATAAATAAATACGTCATCAACACGAAGTTAACAAGAAGCTGACTACCATTATAAATATTTTGAGTAGCATTTACTCGAAGTCAGTAGCCGCATGCGCAGTCGCCATCTTGCCGTGCGCCTCCATTACCGTGCGGCTCGACTGGGTCAGTCACTTCAGAGACGCCATGACTACCATACAGCAGAAAGTGCAGTGTGCTTTGTGGTACGCTGACTTAATCATTTGTGTTAGTGCAGCGTCATTTTAGGCGTACTTATATACAAAATCCGCCTACGGGTCGTTGGTTTAATCAGTTTAAGGTAACTGAAGTATTGCTATCTATAAATTTGGAACTAGGTATGGCTAAAACAGCTGTACAGAATATTCTTCACAAATTATGCAGCCATTGTAATTGTGAATCCTACAATGCTTCAAAACACGTGGCGGGAGATTGATTATCGGCTAAATGTTAGTCGGACGGGGGGAGCATACATCGAAACTTTTTAAGAGTACAGATAAGATTTTGTGTGTCTTTTGATGTATAAATAAATATTCATTCATTTCTATTATTACTCTTCGAAATCCCGTCTACCTTTTTCGATGAGCCTGTATATTAGAAGTATTGTTTTTTTATATTTTTTTTAATTTTGTAAAATTATATTCAAATTATATATTATATATAAATGTTGTGTTAAATCAAATTATTTATCTGTTTATAGAAAAAATATGAAAAAATAGGATAAATAAAAAATATTGAAAAATAGGTAATTAACCAAAATATTTATTATTATTATTAATTATTATTATATTACTAATTTTTATTATTATAATTATTATAAATAAAATTTAATTTAATTTAAAAAAATAATTAAAGAATGAATATTTTAGTACTTAAATCTTGTATTTGAGAAAATACGTTATATATTTAGTATTAAATTTTATGATCAAAAAATATTGTTTTTTAATGAACATCAAACTTTATTATAACAACGCCTTAATTTAACAAAACTATGCAACCAGATTGACATCACAACTTAAATGGTTGCAAATATACAATTTATGTATATTATTATAATTAATAATAAGAAAAAAAATATTTCAACTGTTTTACATATATATAATAAAAAATTTGAACAATAAAGGATAAGTTATACCATATAAGGGATGTGATATATTTATTATATTATTTTATATTTTAAATACAATATTATATACTACAGAATTTTGAAATAATATTTGTCTATATTATTTATATGTATATAATTATTAATTTAAAAATTTGTTTATATTAGAAGTAGCATATGATATTGAATGATGACCAAAGACCACAAATTTCAAACACCATGAAACATTATAACAAATTAATAGTAAAAATAAAATTTGATAAATCGCAAATAGTAACATTTTATTAGATATTAAGTGCGTTTACAAAATTAAATTTATAAATAATTAAGTAAATAGTACAAAATGAAAAGTATTTATATACTAAACGAGGAATTGCATGACCTCTATGCATCTCTAAACACAGTTAGGGTTATAAAATCGAGATGGCTGCAGGTCACGTGTCTAGAATGGGAGTGGAAAGAATGGCGAAAAATATATTGGTGGGGAGTCCGATTGGGGAACGTCCTTTTGGAAGACCAAGGACACTCTGTGGTTGTGCGATGTAGGAAGGGACGTGAGAGAGATGAGAGAGGGTAGAGATTGAGGGGTTGTGGGTCAGAATAGGGCTACTTGGAGAAGTGTGGTTGCTGCGGCCAAGAACTTTAGAGTTCCGAAGCGCCACAGAGATAGATAGATAGATAGATATGTTAATTAATCCAATTATAATTTAGATATAGTCGAGTGGTGACACTCCAGATTTTTTCCTCTAAACCGACCGTCAAAATAAAAATATATTGCAGTTTGAAACAATTTTTAATCATTTGAAAAACTATCAAACATATATTTTTACTATCTCGCCAAAATTTTCGATGTCGAGATTTTGATGATTTTATACGTTTTGAAGATCCCTTGAGTCATTTTGTCTCTCTCTCTCTCTCTCTCTGTGTCTGTGTCTGTGTTTGTGTGTATGTATATGTGTGTGTTTGAACTAGAATTATGAAATTTGGAATACGGGCATTGTTCAAAACTCGTAGTTTTCTATCAACTTTTGAGAAATGTAGCTCATCCGAAGAGGGTAATTACCTACCACGTTTTCATTTTTTTTCCTCTAAACTGACCATAAAAATAAAGATATATGTTTCATAGTTTTTCCACATGATTAAAAATTGTATAAAACTGCTATATATAGAATTTCAGCTTGATTGAATCGCTGAAAGTACCGCAATTAATTTTTTAACGCGCCAGTACGTAACGTGGTGCCATCAACAAAGAGCCAAACACGCGCTGGTTTAATAAATATTATTTATTGATTTTAATTTATAATTTAATTAATTAAATTTAATATAAATATAATATATGTTATTTAATCCAATTCAAATTGCGAGATAGTCGAGTGGAGACACTCCAGCTTATTATTTTTATGGTCGGTTTATAGAGAAAAAATTGAAAACGTGGTAGGTAATCGTCCTCTTCCGAATGAGCTACATTTCTCAAAAAGTGACAGAAATCTTCGAATTTTGACTAATGCCCGTGTACCAAATTTCATTATTATAGCTCAAACCGTTTTTTCATAATCTTGTCTACATACATAGACAGACACACAGAGAGACATTTTTTTCAACCTTAGTGACAATGACAAATAATTTATAATTTAATTTCATTAATGATTTTATCTATAATTTTAAATAGCACCATTGCCAGAATTTAAAAAGCAAAATTTTTACATGTTCTTATACGTGTTTTTATATATTGAGGATTAGTGCTACACTCTTAAATTTATGGACAAAGAATCACAAACTTATTATTTATTTTTTAACATAAAGATTAATAAACTTAATTAAAAGTCATATAAATTAAAAAATAAAACAAAGCAAAATAAATAAAAGAATTCAAATGATGACATCGAAGTAATTCGCATCTAATCAGTTCATTGATTCAATTCTAGTTTCACATGTTCTTGTTTGAAGACAGCCAGTAATTGTTTCGAGAAGTTGTTTGCGTTCATTATTCGTTAAGAATTTCCAGTTAATGATCTATCCAGTCATCATTTTTCTTTCTAGTCTATATTTCAGATTGATTTCAGTTCAAATTGAAAGTGGCAATATTGAATGCAGCATGTGTATTAATTGTATTCAATATTTAAATTCCTCAGAATTATTTATATAGCAGGTTTGTGAAATGAACCAGTACAACTAAGAGGATATTATAAATATTAATGTTACATGTAACATTTCAGAGTAGATATACATTTTCATTATTTTCAAAAATTCATTTACAGATTCTTTTGACAATGTTTATAAATTGGTCATCATGGAAAGAAAACTCCGTTTAATATTTGAAATTTTAATATCATTTGTATTATCACTATTTTAATAAGCGGGAGTGTCCTCCCCTAGACTTTCCCGCATATAAATAGGTATAAAGAGTTGTGAATGAATATTTAGAATGTGTAAACTTGGTATTGAAAAAGAGCCAGTTCGTATTAGTTTATTGGTGTCAAATTTGATATTTGGTAACATTTATAAATATATATATATATATATAGAATAAAGTGCTACTTCCGGTTAACTGATATTTTAAATGTAAAAAAAAAACAGATATGGATATAATATAAATATTTTTAATTTTATTTTATTTATAATATATAAGGGCTGGCTGTGACGTCATGAAGTGCTGGGTGACGTCATATAATTTTAAATTAAGAAAAAACTAATGAAGATGATTTTGCTCGAGGATAAAACCAATACAAAGTGCATAACACGTGGAGATATGTCCTCACGTGAAATTTGATATGAAAATAACCCTTCACTTCCTCTCTTCGATCGGCAATACTAGCACTTCCGGTTTCCGGATTTGCACCAAAAGTTGATCAATTCATCCTACTGATGTATTAAGTAAATATACCAAATTTCATCAAAATCCGTTGAGCCGTTCAGGCTGTACACATCTATACGGACGGACGGACAGACATCATGCTAAAAATACTTTTTTCTGTTAAGAAAATGCATGATTCGTGGACATATATACCTAAAAATATCCATAGGTGAAATTTGGTGTGAAAACAATACCTCCCTTACTATCGTCGGTCGGTAAAAAAGAAACGCTACTTGTATAGGAAAAATGTCACTTCCGGTAGTCAGATCATGATGAAATTTGGTATCTCAATTTTTTTCATATTTTTAAATCTATATACAAAATATGAAGCAAATATCTCGAAGCAAACTGGTACTTTACTTGAAAGGTAAACGCAACCAGTGTAGGTAAAGTACCACTTCCGGTTAACCGATTTTGACGAAATTTTGATAGAAATCTACAAACTGTGAATAATATCGGTGTACCAAATTTCGAAGTCCTAGCTTGATTAGTTTTTGAGTAAATTTGCTTACAGACATTACATACATACATACATACATACATACATACATACATACATACATACATAGATACATACATACACACACACAGACATAATTCGAAAAATGGTATTTTCCGACTCAGGGAGGTCTAAAACGTCAAGATCTATCGAAATCTCGAAGTCGAAATTTTTGACGATTCCAATACTTCCCTTATACGAAGTATGCGGGAAAGTAAAAAGGTATTTGAAATATAGATCTTATTTAATTGAAAAATGCTTAACAATTTTTAATGAAAATCACAAAAACTTTTTAGATAATGTTAGATTGTTTATATCAGCGGTCGCCAAACTTTATGACCTCACGGACCAGTTAATTCATAATTTAAATCCCGCAGACCACTAATAGGATTTTTTTAAGTGTTAAATACATATACTTATAAATAAAAATTGTGATCAAAGAACACATAAAATGTACCTAGTTAATATAATGGAACTATTAATAGTATTGTTATGAATTGAATCATGTTTTAATGCATCTTAAAACATAACTTAACATGATGAGTAAGTATATTCCACATTTTTCTGCCGACCAGCGAAATTTTCTCGCGGACCACCACTTTGGCAACCGCTGGTTTATATAATACATAAAAATATAGAATTATTTTTTAAATTATAAATTTGAATATATTTAATGTAAATAAGATAAATGTGAATGCTGAAGAAATGCGTTTGTATATTCCTTACTTTCAATAATGACTATGGGATATCATAATAAATATACCGCTGAATCGTTATCTTCTTGTATTGCCATTCAATATAATACGAGGGCAGGTCAATAAGTCCGTGTCTTTTGGAATGAAATAAGGTACAGTGGGGTAAGTGCGTAAACGGTTGTATTTCTCACAACATGATAATAAAATGAATGAAAAATACTTAGTTATCTACTTTATATCATTATGTACTATTTCACATAGATATCACCTATTTAGAATGCGTTTCCCGTCTAATATATCACTCTTTTGAAATCACCCGAATAAATTAACACGTGTGACTTGAAATAACAAATCTTAGTTCTATAATAAATTTTGTGTTTTCGGATTTTGATTTTTAGTAAATAAATAACATATTGATTATATTTTATATAGAATATATTTTTATCACTATATCTTTACTCGTTTATGAGTAAAAATACTCTTTTTATCTAACGTCTTATACATATCCTATCATTGGGCAAGTGCACTGAAGTTTGCTTGTCTCCTATCTCATTGAATTTCTCAATAAAGACTAACTAGGAATAAATTTTTCTGATTTCTCTTGAAAGTATAGTAGTACAATCTTCAGGAATTAGAGAACCTTTTATCGAAGTCTGATAAATTTATTCCTCCAGAAACAGAAATTATTTTTGAAGATCTTCTACTGGCAATGAGTTCTATTAAAAGCAATGCGCCTGAATCTTTAAACAAAAAAGGAAAGTTGGATATGGAGCAGAAGATGTAATGTTTAGGATTTTAAGGGAAAAAAAACTGATAAGAAAGGAAAAGGTAAAATTTCAAAAAAAAAAAAACAAATCAGAATCTAATGAAAGTTTATGCTGTATCTGTAAATGCGATTTCCAGTATTATACTTAAATGTAAGAGGTGGGTGTGTGGTATATGCAATAAGGGATCAAGAAAAAATAATACGAATGTGAAGAATGTGAAGACGATTAATATAAGTTTCAAATCTAAATTATTTCTATTATTTACTTTATGTTTTATATTAAAATTCCAATGCTTATTTTTTCTAATTTTTCTAATTTTATTTTTATAATGTTTTTAAATCACACAACTTTAAAACTAATCAACATATCTTAGTTCTGTAAAAAGCAGTATATAGTAAAAATGTGTGAAATTCTCCTCCTATCCCGTAATTCATCATATTTTTATTTTTTTTTATTTTTACAAATCACACAATCTAGTTATAAACCTAAACCACTAATAAGTGATATTTATTTAAAGAAAATATATAAGGTTAATGATTTTATAAAAACATGCAAACATAAGCAGTTTAATCCATTAGTTCATGAGGTTTATTCCTTTTTAATCTTCTGGTCTGGTTGGCTACGTCAAGGAGTCGAAAGGCGTCAGTGTTTGTATGCCTTTGCAGTCTATTTTGATGAGCTGCTGCAAATCGTTGAATTTCTTCTTTTACCGTCTCTATCTTAAGATTTTAGTGAAGTTCTTCATTTTGAATATACCAAGGGGCATTGACAACGGCCCTTAGTATTTTGTTTTGGCATCGTTGGATGATTTGTATATTGCTCTTTGTCCCAGAGCTGACTACCATAGGTCCACACTGGTTTTAGGACCTGTTTATATAGCAATAATTTGCTATCAATAGACACGACTGAATATCGCTCCATTAGCCAATACATTTTTCTATATTTTATATTAATTTCGTCTCTCTTTTTTTTGACATGGGCTTTCCAGCGTAGCCTTGCATCTAGGGTCATTCCCAAGTATTTTGCTTCATTGGCATATGAAATGATTTTGTTGTCGAGTATTATCGGCACATAATTTATTCTTCGGTTGGTGAAGTTCACATGTACCGATTTGGTCTCATTTAAACTGATCCTCCATTTTTTTGTCCATTTTTGAACCTTGGTTATAGATAGGTTCAGTTTATTATGAGTCATTTTCACTACGGGGAAGGTGTTTAATGACTTCTCCAGTAATGAGGTCATAACCAGGAGACTTCTTTGGATTAATTTCATGTTTAATGGTTCTAACAATTTCTCGAACCGTCACTTTCGGGATGTCAACTTCCTTCTCCACTGTTGTAATTGTTTCGAGTGGTATCTCGTCATCCACAGCAGGATTAGGAGTGAAGATATTTTCTAGGTACTTTATAGGTGGTGATTGAGATATGGGTCTCTTAATAGTCTTTACTGTTTTCCAGAGTGAGTATTCCGTATCTTTAGTATAAGTTAAATGTCTAATATAACTATCAATGTTTCTGAGTTTAGCATTTAATTGATTCCATCTAGTTTTATCCAATGGAGCCCTTATTCTATGCCACTTATCTCGTGCTCTTCTTTTTTCATGGACAAGATTGACAATTTCTTTAGGATAATTTATTCCTTGTGATTTTTTTTATATATTTCAGGAGTATTAATCCAAGCTGCCGTTTGTATATTCAAGACAAGCTCTTCAAGTTCTTGGTCAATTTGATTCGGTGATACCATTTGCCGGTTAATCCTCACTCGTTGAGCTAGGTCAAATTTAAAACTTTCCCAGTCAGTATATTTGTTAACGAGAGTATGTTTGTAAGATTTTTTAATAATTGAGTCGCTGAGTGTCAAAACAATTGGCATATGATCAGAGCTTAATTCATTACATTCATCCACTGTGGCATAGTTTGCAAATATATTTCGAATGATGAAAAAATCAATCAAGTCTGGAATTTTTTTCGGGTCCGACGGCCAATAGGTTTGTTTTGCTATAGACATTATATCGCATTTTTCATTACATATTGCCTTGTACAATTCTCTTCCCCTATCTGTGATAAGTCTTGATCCCCAGTATGTATGTTTCGCATTGAAGTCACCACCAATAACAAATCGATTGCCAAGATGGTCAAAAATGCTTTTAAATTCCAATTTCGTTAACTTGTGACGTGTGGACAATAAATTTTTGCTACTGTTATAGGAAGATCACGAGTCCTTATAGTCACATCGGTGATTTGAGTTTTCTTTTTCTATTTTTTTTCCCCCGTATCTTACATATTGTTTCTCTGGTTGCATGTGTTTCCGAAATAAGACACATTTATATTGTTTAGATTTAATTCGCTCGTAATATGCGTGTACGCTCTTGCCCCGTTTTCAGGGAAAGTGCGGACTACTTGCCTTTTGTTACAATTTGTTATATTAAACATATATTTCTATCAATACAAATTAGTTAGTAGTAACATAACAATTCAAAATTTGTTTTTGAGATTTCATCGGTGGAGTCAAATCTCTTTTCGCCAAGCCGTTTCTAGCTAAATCCAGAGAATAGAGCGGATGAGAGAGCAATTCGTATTCCAATTCATGGGTTTCCACTTTTTTCCATTTTCTTCTCAAATCACCAGGTATTCTGCTATTAATGGATTTCAAACAAAAACTAAAAGACCCAGCTGGATCAAATTTCGACAGGAGACAGCTGATAGTTGCCTGCTGACAGAATCAGTGTTGCCATTTCATTTAAGAGACGGAAAATTCAAAAGTCACGGACTTATTGACCTGCCCTCTTATAACCTTAAGTTAAAGTTAATAAATATTTGTAAATAACATTTCGGGCAAATATATATTTGTTAGAAAAACCTCTTTGATGAATTTAAAAAAAAGAAGTTTATTTTTTTATTTTATTTTTTATTTTATCTTTTTAGAGAGCTTTCCATTTAATCTAAATACTTAAAGTTTGATTTATAGTTAAACTCAAAGTATTTTTATTTTTAAGAATAAAGTTAGTAAAAGTTATTTGTATTTGTTATTATTTTAGATAAATTAAATTTTTCTTGTTCCAGCTTCCATAAATAATAATTGTACAATGATTGACGCCAAGTTTATGCTTTGGATACTCCAAGTCGCTTTCGGCAGTAATGAAAGTAGCTAAATAACATTATCTAGCATGTTATATGATTATTAAGAGAATTTTTATTAAAAGACCACATTATTTGTATAAAATTATTTATTAAATTAAAATAATTGTACAACGTTTCAACTGCTTATTCTGCAGTCGTTTTCAAGTAACCGTACGCTTGCTCCGATTCAAGCGGACTGATGCATGTCGGGACACGTCACCTCTTATATAGGCAGTGATATTGGCGCCAATTTTTGGCTCCAATTTTTACCGCCAATTCTTAATCTCAACATGAAGTCAGCAGCAATTTTCAAAGCAAGCGTTTACAATCAAGAAGTATGATAGTGCATTATGTCTCTAAAATGAAGATACTAAATTATTTCCATAATCAAGATATATACACAAATACACATTAGATTAATTATATTTAATTTAATCTGACAAATTTTACTCATCCAACACTATGTTCCACATCTTATTAAGTCTATATCCATCCTCTTTGTTAATATTATTGGGATGATTATCAATTTCTATAGATTCTTTTATTTTTCTTTTCCACCAATTATTTTCAATATGAAGTGTTTCTACATTATCTAAATTTATTTTATGTCCTGTTGTTAAGGCATGTTCTGCAATTGCTGATTGATTTGGATGTTTCAATCTAATGGCTCTCTCATGTTCAGACAGTCTTGTAGAAATCTTTCTACTTGTTTCACCAATGTATACTTTTTTGCATTCACAAGTTACCTTATAAACTCCATTATTTTCGTTTTTAATTTTGTCTTTTATATTTGAGGTGAGAGAAGACATTTGTTTATGAGGTTTATATGTTACTCTGATGTTGTGTTTCCTCAATTTTGACGCTATTTTTTCTGTTGTTCCTTTTATATAAGGTAATGTTATTTGTGATCTGTATATTGGTTTTTCATTTTCATTTTTGATTTCTGTCTTTTTTGTTTTACTGAATTTCTTAATTTCATATTCCGAGAAGCCATTGTTTATGAAAGCTTCCTTCAATCGTTGTTTTTCTTTTTTAATGTTTTCATTTGAGCATATCTCTTCGGCTCTTTTGTGCAGTGTTTTTATCACTCCATATTTTTGTGATGGATGGTGGTGGGAATCTGCGTGGATATATCTGTTGGTGTGAGTTGTTTTCCTGAAAATATCAAACCTTAATCTATTCTGTTTCTTTTTAATTAATACATCAAGAAACGGTAACTCTTCATTTATTTCCCATTCAACGCTTAGTTTTATATTTTTATGTAAATTATTTGCTGCTTCTACAAATTTAACTAAAGAATCCTTACCATGAGGCCAAATCATCAAAATATCATCCACATATCTAAGAAACAGTTTTGGTTTCTTTATTGCATTATTGACCAATTTTGATTCAAATTCTTCCATGAATATGTTAGCGAATACTGGGCTTAGTGGACTACCCATAGCACATCCTTCTTTTTGCTTATAAATCTTTTTATCATAAATAAAGTATGTAGATTTTTGGCAAAATTCTATTAATTCGAGAGTATTTTTATCTAATGTAATGTTTGATTTTATAATCTCAATGGTCTCGTCAATAGGAACATTTGTGTACAAGGAGTCCACATCCAGACTCACCAATATATCATTTTTTGTAATTTCTACTTTTGATAACATTTCTACTAAGTGGGTGGAATTTTTAACGTATGAAAAATTAGTACCTGTAAATGGTTTTAACAAATGTGCTAGATATTTTGATGAGTTGTAAGTCACTTAATTGATTTGACTAACTATTGGTCTTAAAGGTTTGTTGGTTTTATGGATTTTGGGATTACCGTATATTTTTGGTATTTGTGGATCTTTCGGTTTTAATTTATCTTTATCTTTTTCCTCAATAGGTAGATTCTTTATTATTGATTTTAGTTTTCTACAGAATTTATCCGTTGGATCTTTTTTCTGTATTTCGTAGGTAGAAGAATTCAAAATATTTTCCATTTTTTGTTTATAATCCACTGTATTCATTACAACAGTGGCGTTACCTTTGTCGGCAGGGATAATCTTTAGAGAGTCATCGTTTCTAATTTCCTTCAGAGCACGCATCTCAGATTTTGTCAAATTTGGTTTGGGTGGTTTAGCATTTTTCAGTATGTTAATCGTATCAAATCTAATTTCCTCTGCAATGTTGTTTGGTAAGTTATATAAGGATGATTCAATTGAACTAACTATCTCAATTTTTGGAATTTTATTCGGTGCTATGGAGAACTTTGGTCCTTTTGCTAACACTGAGATGGTATTTTTGTCAAGACTTTTATTTGATAGATTGACTACTAATTTGTTATTATCAAAATTCTGAATAGATGTTTTAGTCTTATTGAATGAAAGTTTATCAAATTTTGATTTTTGAATATCGGTTTGTTTTTTATGTGTAAATTTAAAGTGTGTCTGGGATACGTGCTGCAAATAAGAAATTTCTTCCTGGGTTAAAACAGATTTTAGATTATTATATATATTGAATAAATCAGTGTCTAATGTAAATAAAACTTGCCTGATATTTGTGATGCGTTCTCGTAACAGAGCCAAACTAGCATTATTATATATGCTAGTCGCTCTTTTTGTGTATACAACTCGCTTAATATAAAAGCCTTTTGGTATAATATCTTGATCACGACATCTTTTTAAGAAATTCAAAGAACTTAATAATTTTGCTTTTTTAACAATTAATCCATCATAACTCCTTACCTGCTTTTGAATTTTTAGGTTATATTTCTCATAAATGTATTTATTAAAGCTTTTGTGGTTATTTTGATAATTATTAAGAGAATTTTTATTAAAAGACCACATTATTTGTATAAAATTATTTATTAAATTAAAATAATTGTACAACGTTTCAACTGCTTATTCTGCAGTCGTTTTCAAGTAACCGTACGCTTGCTCCGATTCAAGCGGACTGATGATGAATTTGTAGAAGCAGCAAATAATTTACATAAAAATATAAAACTAAGCGTTGAATGGGAAATAAATGAAGAGTTACCGTTTCTTGATGTATTAATTAAAAAGAAACAGAATAGATTAAGGTTTGATATTTTCAGGAAAACAACTCACACCAACAGATATATCCACGCAGATTCCCACCACCATCCATCACAAAAATATGGAGTGATAAAAACACTGCACAAAAGAGCCGAAGAGATATGCTCAAATGAAAACATTAAAAAAGAAAAACAACGATTGAAGGAAGCTTTCATAAACAATGGCTTCTCGGAATATGAAATTAAGAAATTCAGTAAAACAAAAAAGACAGAAATCAAAAATGAAAATGAAAAACCAATATACAGATCACAAATAACATTACCTTATATAAAAGGAACAACAGAAAAAATAGCGTCAAAATTGAGGAAACACAACATCAGAGTAACATATAAACCTCATAAACAAATGTCTTCTCTCACCTCAAATATAAAAGACAAAATTAAAAACGAAAATAATGGAGTTTATAAGGTAACTTGTGAATGCAAAAAAGTATACATTGGTGAAACAAGTAGAAAGATTTCTACAAGACTGTCTGAACATGAGAGAGCCATTAGATTGAAACATCCAAATCAATCAGCAATTGCAGAACATGCCTTAACAACAGGACATAAAATAAATTTAGATAATGTAGAAACACTTCATATTGAAAATAATTGGTGGAAAAGAAAAATAAAAGAATCTATAGAAATTGATAATCATCCCAATAATATTAACAAAGAGGATGGATATAGACTTAATAAGATGTGGAACATAGTGTTGGATGAGTAAAATTTGTCAGATTAAATTAAATATAATTAATCTAATGTGTATTTGTGTATATATCTTGATTATGGAAATAATTTAGTATCTTCATTTTAGAGACATAATGCACTATCATACTTCTTGATTGTAAACGCTTGCTTTGAAAATTGCTGCTGACTTCATGTTGAGATTAAGAATTGGCGGTAAAAATTGGAGCCAAAAATTGGCGCCAATATCACTGCCTATATAAGAGGTGACGTGTCCCGACATGCATCAGTCCGCTTGAATCGGAGCAAGCGTACGGTTACTTGAAAACGACTGCAGAATAAGCAGTTGAAACGTTGTACAATTATTTTAATTTAATAAATAATTTTATACAAATAATGTGGTCTTTTAATAAAAATTCTCTTAATAATTATCAAAATAACCACAAAAGCTTTAATAAATACATGTTATATGATGTTGAGGGCGCTGCGAAAACTTGAAACAGATTTACTGTGCTGCCAGACTGAAAATGAATATCTAAACACAATGGCAAAAATTTTTATTTTTCAAATCTATTTGAATAATAGTTTAAAAAATCAACAACAAGATAAATTCACTATAAGTATCTAAATTAATTGGAAAACTCTTTAAAATGATCCTATAAAAAATAAAATAAAAAAATAAACACCTTTTTTTTAAAAATTCTTCAAAGAGGATTCTCTAACAAATATATTTTTGTCCGAAATGTTATATACGAAGTGTATACAAATATTTATTAAAACAGTTGCCATTTGAAGAATTTCAATAGAAAATGCCTTTCCCTCTCGAAACTAATTATCATTTTATGGAAGATTTCTGAAAAAATCGTTTAAAAAAAAAAAGGAAAAAAGTTTTTGATCATAAATCGGAATGGTGGGATCTGAGAAGTCGTAATGATTATCCGCGGGGAAGACTTTGCCAGTGTGAAAAAATAGCCTATAGGAATGAACAATGTTGACTTGGTTTGGACAATTCTTGCACAAAAACGGCGCAAAGGAAACGGCCCCTGGGCTCGGACCGGATCCGAGTAACGGTTCCCTTTCGTTCTCGTGTCTCCATCTCCATTGTCTTGGCGGGCTGTCTGTCCCTGTCTCTGATCCAGCTTAATCAATGCCAATCAGCAATCACTTCAAATAAATAAATAAACTGGACCATTTGTAGGCCGAGTGCATGTGGTCGTTGAAAATGGCCTCCCAGCTTGAATCATGATGCGTTATCGCGATACTCAGATAGCGTCAAAGACAAGATACTCGGCTTTCGGGAAATTCGTAACATTAAACTTCTCAAGTGACATTCAAAATTTATGACTTATAATTCTTTGCCTCCATCTATAAATATAGCATAATCATTTTCAGAAGGAGGGAAGAATTGAAAATCAATCGGAATTTTAATAAAGAAAAAAATATAAATAAAACGTTATTTATGTTTTTGAAGATAATTCAAAATGATTACATCTTTAAATGGTAAAACTCATTTTTAATATTTAATATATGTTAAATAACAAGTAATTTTAATTAATTCAGGTAATGATTTGTCGAAATTGCCTCAAGCTGAAAATTCACGGAGAAACAAAATCTTAATCATATCATAAATTTATCCATAAATTAATAAATATTATTAAATTTTATAAAATAATTTATTATCACAATATATATACTAAATAAACTTAAGAATATTTTATTTATAAAAATATGCATTTTTTTAGAATGATATAATAAACAAAAGTTATCTTTGAACACTCAGAAAAAAACATTTCTCTCTATAAATATTAAAATAATAATTTAAATATAATATTATTTTATTATAAGATTATTAATATATTAATATTATTATGTGTTGGTTTTATTCAAATTCATGATTAAAAGAAATAAATAATTTAACTACGAAGAGATATTCTTCTGATTTAAATAAAGGTATACTACACTCAATATTGTAATTGAAATTTGAATTTTACAATTCAAAAATGACTAATTTAACTAAGTAATGATAATAATAATAGATATATAATAATTTAGTATATTTAATAGACCCTACAGATTAAATAAGTGCAGAAATAATTTTAAAATATTACTATTTCAATTAATTAATTTATTTTCTCTAAAAAGGACTGCAAAGAGGGTTAATGATACCTAATATTTCAGTTTTTGAAAACATAAAAACCTTATAGGCTATATCTATAGAAAGTTTAGATAAATTTTCTAATTATTTCATTAAGAAATTTATAAAAAATGGATTAATTCTTTTCAGTCAATAGCACTTAATGAAAGACGCAGAAGAGTTAACGTTTCTCATTCCTACTTTCAATTATACTAGTTTCTAATAATGCCCTTTTTTGATGAAAAGTCTAATTAACTCGTTCTTTGAAAGATGTATGCACGGTGTGCTCATAGAATCTATTAGAGAAATGATTGTACTTTTTTTATTTATAATTGTATAACAGTTGTCATTTTTTTAAAAAAATTTTACTCAATCTTAATATAAATTAAAAGAATTTTCTTGTTTATAATATTTTTCTTAAATATTTACTTGCAGTAAGATAAAAGTTAGGTTCAATACCCTTCTGCACTTTATTTAATGAAATTTTATCTATTTTGAAATTTATTTTTGAATTTTTAAAGAAATATTTGGTGAAAATATTTTAAATTTATGACATTAATCTGAAAATAGACGAATAAAATTATTTAATATACATGTCAACAACAATAAAAATTTAGCTGTGGCCAGGTACATCAAATAAAAAATAAAATTTCTGTGGTCATGCAATCACCTATATTGTCATGCATTTTTAAAAATCTTAAAACATTTATATGGATTTAGAAAATTTAGAAGCTTCAACTATTAACATAAATGTTTTTTAAACCATCCGTTAAATAAATAAATATATATATATTTATGTATGTATTTTTTATTTCACCAGTTAGTTTAATGTAATAGTAATGGATTGGGGGCGACTTAAATTTCATATCATTTTTAATTCGACCTATACATATATATATATATATAATTATTATTGTCCCGCTCGGACGCATGGAAGCGAGCGCCAGGTACATAGTCACAGCTCGCACACTGGCTGTGTCAATGGGCAAGAAGAATTAAGTATTTTGCGAGAGTTTAAAATTTTTAAATCCTTTATTTTTATTCTGAGCCCTAGTATTCTATGATTGTAATTAGAAATATTATATATATCGATTTTTGGGTAGAGTGTATCAAAAAATTCTTTGTAAACTACACTACGATTTCCTGATATACACCAAAAGTTGATGAATTCATGCTACTGATGCGTGAAGTAAATATATCAATTTTATCAAAATCTGTTGAGCCGTTCCAGCTATACACATCTCAGCTATTTTTAGCATGATGTCTGTCCGTCCGTCCGTCCGTCGGTCGGTTCGGACCTGGCCACAGGTCAACTTATTTTTTTTCAATTTTTAGTGCATTTCTAATTTGTTCTAATATAATCATTTTCTTTTTAAATTTTTTAAATTTAAAATTTAATATTCTGAATTCATTATTGAATAATTATTTGATAGTGATGATTTATGAAAATACAACATATAAATAAATATTCACAACCAAACATACAAAGAAAGTTAAATAAAGATCTATAAATAAACCATGAAGAGTATCTTTTAATTTGTTATTTTGAAGTTTCGAGGAAACTTCGGTCATCACTATGATTTATAATCTATTAACTCAGTGTGATATATAAAATTTGTTTACAGTATATATATATCAAGAAAGTAATTGATGATATTTTGAAAAATATATCAAACAAAGGGCACTATTTATTAAATTCCAATTAATTTTTATTCTTTTTTTTCCAGTGAAATATATTAAAATTATTTTATTAATATGATTATAAATATAATATTAAAATTATTTTATTAATATGATTATAAATATAATATTATTAAATTTTTTGAATTTAAATAATTTCAACATTAAATACATATATACAATCCTTACATATATACTCTAATTTTATTTTTAAAATTAACTTGAAAAGTTTTTAATGATTTAATTTTATTACATTTTCATGACAGACGTTCATTTGTTCTCATCCTTTTTAGAAATTATGTGCGTGTTATCAAAGTTTTTATATTATTTTAATGAATAATTGTTTTTTTTAAGATGAATTATTGAAAGAAATAGGCCAACCGAGACAATAATAATACTTACGCCATATTAATTAACTCCTCTCAAAGATAAATCTTAAATTTTAAAGAGATTTATTATCTTAAAAAATGAATTGCTTTACTACAGCAGATGGCTGATAATAATTTGTAGATCAATTAATATTGCAATATTGTATAAAATATAGATTTAAATATTTTAACACTTTAAGAAATCAGAAGGGAGTAAGTAGCGCCTGGAGCAATCGAAGGAAGGCGTCTCTGGTCAATTGGAACTCCCCTCCACGCTTCAGGACAAGATTGATGGCGCCGACATTCCAAAGAACGTACAAAACCCCAAAAAGTTCATCAAATTTCCAATCCAAGTCTCAAAAGAAGTTAACAAATTCTCATTTCAGTGGTATTTGTAAAAAAATTAAAATAATGTTTAAAGTTTGTGATAAAAATTAAACTGTTTGATGTTATTGGAGGACATAAAGGATGTCTGAGAATTTATAGAATGTTATATCAACCAATCCATCCATGATCAAATGAGAAACCATTAAGATTGTTTTGGATGTTTAAATACACCCAAAGAATTTCAAAATAGTTAATCAATTAATATTAATACAAGTACATCTCCCAGCTGATTTGATTTTCAATTTTATCAGGGTTTGTCCATGGACTAATAAAATTCATATATATATATTATATTATATATATGTATATATAGGCATGTGATGTTTAATTATCAATTTTAGAAAGAAGGTTATTTTTAATTACCAAATTATATTTTGAAAAAAATTAAGTTTATTTTTAAATAAATTAAAAATGAAAAAATTTCATTATTAGGTTATTTAAATGTAGGGGTCAATTTTTACTATCTCGGGAGAGATCGTATTGCGATCACGAAAATTTCAGTCATTTTCACTAAGGTGAAGAAAAATATCTGTGTGTATGTGTGTGTTTGTATGTGTGTATGTAGACAAGATTAGGCAAAAACAGTTTGAGCTAGAATAATGAAATTTGGTATATAAAATTCGTAGTTTTCTATCAACTTTTGAGAAATGTAGCTCATCCGAAAGAAAGTCATTACCTACTACGTTTTCATTTTTTTTCTTATAAACTGACCGTAAAAATAAAGATATATGTTTCATAGTTTTTCCACATGATTAAAAATTGTATAAAACTGCTATATATAGAATTACAGCTTGAGTGAATTGCTGAAAGTACCAGAATTAATGTTTTAACACGCGCCAGCACGTGACGTGGTGCCATCAACAAAGAGCCAAACACGCGCTTGTTTAATAAGTATTATTTATTAATTTAAATATAATATAAGTGTTAATTAATCCAATTCAAATTTTCGAGATAGTCGAGTGGAGACACTCTAGATTTTTTAATTTATGTATACAATTCTACTAAATGAGAAAATATATAATTAGATTTAATTCGAGGAGGGATGAACCCATACTCCTGAATAATTTAATACCTGTATATTCCTATTAAAAATATTTCTTATATATATATATATATATTAAAGAATTTAATTAACTTATAATTATTGAAAAATATAAATTGTAATAATTTGATTGAAAAGTAAAGATATTCCAGTGATGGCGTTTAATTACGGGGTCAAGTTTATAAAATTTTTGATGTTGCATGTTTAGCTAATGATATAAGAGAATGTTTAATGAATTAATTAAAATACTCTGAAGAGGTCAAGAAACCGAGAAACAATGAATATATATTTATATAATAGTAGATATTATAGTAATATTCTAGTTGAAGATTTAATTCTTTTTGAATAGACTAATTAAAATAAATTTAATCGAACTATAGATAAATATAATACTAGTACTATAAATTGAGGCTAACTTAATATCAGATTATTTAATTTAATTTAAAAATAATTTATAAATATAAATTATTCGCAAGCAAAAACTGATTTCAATATAAATAATTATTAGAACTCATAATAATCATTCTATATATTATATATTTATATTCCCTTAATTATGATATTTTGTATAAGAATCTATATATATACCTATATATATGTATAATAATTTAGAATATTTACAACCACAAAAAAATTAAAATCAAAATCATAAAAATTTATAAATATTAAACAATTTAATAATAATATATCATTTATCACACAATATATTATGCTAATATGAAAAAAGCATTTTTAACAAATTTATTCAATTTATATATAAAACTTAGATTAAATTTAAAATACATTTCGAAATAGAAGTAAAGATTAAAATATAAAATTTATTAGAAAATTAATTAATGATCTTTGAAGCTGGTACGACAGAAAAAAAGATAATTAGAACTATAATCAAAAATTTTAAAATTTTAATTTTTGTGTTTCAATGGATGCCTAAAGTGTAGATTTGTTTTGTTTTTGAATATGATAATTTTAAATATAAATAAAATCAAACCAATTAAAAATATCATAGATTTCCTATATTGAATATATTTTAAAATGTTTGTCCTTGATGAATCAGGTGTTAAATATTAAAAAATATTTTATTAATAAATGAAAAGAATGCATATTAACAGTAAAAATTTAAATAGCATAGAATTAAATAGTTCATTAGAAATATTTAAGGAAATAAAAGAAATGATCAATTTTCAATAAGAAAATAATATTATAATATGTCAGAAGAAGAATAAAAATGCAAGATTTATTTAAAAATATAAATAATTTATCAATGTTTTCTGAGAAAAGTTACCTAGCGGAAAGATATTTATTATTCTTCTTTTAGTTTAGTAATAAACAAGATTAAAGGTCACAAGATCGATCGAAAAATAAATAAATAATTTCGATCTGTGGAATGGGGATAGCAATACCGATTGATTGTGACGTTATTTTAATGTATTAAAACAAGTTCAGAATGAAAAAAAACAATGGGTTAGTTTCTTTTGTCACGCAAATTCAAAAGAAAAAGGAGAAGAAAACAACCAGCAGAAAATAGAGAGAAAACTTAGAAAACAAGGGACCTATTGAGAAAGTAACATAAAAATTTATTGTTTTTATTATATATATTGTTTTTACATATTTCAATTTTATTAATTAAATTTTAAAGATATAAGCCTTTCAACAAAATGCATCTAAAATAAATATATTTTATTGTACATATTGTTTTAAGTTTAATTTTATATTCCAGAGATTTATTTTAAGTCATTTTTTATTTGAATATAAATCAATCTTTTCATAACTTTTAGATTTAGATGATATTATTCACTTCTTTAATTTTCTAAGAAGTAAAAACTTTCTAATTTGATTTTTTATATACTTTGAAAAAAATCAGTATCTAGATTTGATGAATATAAGAATTATAAGTAATTGTTATCAAGTTTTCACTAATTGGACTGATGGGTGGCCCCGCATTAATTTTTCGAAAATTGCGCAGCCGTTTTTCTTAAAGTTAAACATTGACTATTTTGTATGACATACATTTTTTGATGGATGATATTACAAACAATCTTAAATAAACAGCAATGACAATTTTTTTTAGTATAACAGTTTTAGTATAATAGTTTCTTTTCTTAATAATATTAAAAGAGAATACTCTGTGATATTGTTTTTCAAATACTATTTAAATTCATTTATTCGACAAATTATATTCATTATTTAAATACTATAACATGGTTTATTTACATCTAATCTACAATAATAGTGGATTCTTTTTAATACTTCTAAAAATAAATTTACCTGATCACCATTTGAAATGTCTAATTTATTTCTATATATAATTATCTTGTCTTGTTTTCAAACAAATGGTGATGATGACGATGATTCATAAAAGGAATTTTTAAAAAGTTTTTCCATTAGTAAAGATGAAATTTTTCCTGATACTGAAACTCATTTAAATTAATGATATTATAATATTTTATTTCGCCTGAAGTTTATCTCCTTTTAATTTGATATTTTTCAGAATAGTTATTAACAAAATGTACATATTATATATATATATTAAATTGAAGTATAATATGAGTGATTTAGATGAAGGTAGGTAATGCAAAATAGGTACATTTGGAGGAATGTGGTTACTGTGACCTTGAAATTGACTACGGTCACAGCGATAGATAATGTTCTATAAAGTTCTCTAAGTTTCTAAAAATATACCAATTAATATCTGAAATAATAATAATAATAATAATAATAATAATAATATGATCAAAATAGCTTACAATGAAACTAAATTAAATTTAAGAATATAGAAAAATTAGTGCAAAATTTTATTACTCTATAGTTATACAACTATTAGATAATTAATATTGGTCAGTAATACAGTTTAAAAAAAATTTTCATTCAAATTTTTCTTTTTTTACATTACTCTTAAGATAAAATTATAAAATAATAAAAATAGTTATTAATCGGAATGTTTTGAAAAAGAAAAGAATATTTTTAGTCGCAGAAGACGCGATTTCGGGACAACAAACAAATAGCCAGAGGAAAATCGACCCGAGGCCAAACCGAAAGTGGGGGCGGGTCTGAAACCCCCGAGGGGTCGAACCTAGCTTGAAAGATGAGATTAGGGGTGTGCATAAACAATATCGAAAAATATTTAATCAAAAGAGGCCACGAAAGCGAAGTTGGGCGATGAGCTCCCCGCCCACTTTGCCGGGTCCCAATCTCATTTATTTCACCTGAGAACGGCTCCTTATGATTTGTGCCGTTCCTAATTCGTTCAAACGGGCATTTTTCTTCTTGGTCTGACCTCTATTTACATATTTTCATTAATACAAAAATGAGAAAATAATTACTTTTTTGTTTTAATTATGAAATATTTGGGAGATGTGTTAAAATGTTACCCGATCAGAATGCAATGTGATGGAGGAAGGTTGTGGAGCTACTCCTTCCCCCCACCTTCCTTCTGACCGGGCCAATAAACATCTCCAATTATTTTATGGCCGTTTTTAATAGATTACCTTCGAACATTGGTTTATCAATTAAGAAAGATCCATAATAAAATATCAGAACAACTTTACTTAATAAACTACCTAAAAAATTATAATAGATTTTCTAATATCTCTATCCATTCTTACAGGTTATTTGAGAACAAAAATAAAATATTATTATTATAATTGTGTTTATAGTCAAATTCTAAATAGAAAATAAGCTGGAGTGTCTCCACTCGACTATCACGCAAATTTGATTGGATTAAATAACATATATTATATTTAAATTAAATTTAATTAATTAAATTATAAATTAAAATCAATAAATAATATTTATTAAACCAGCGCGTGTTTGGCACCATGACAAGTGCCTGACGATATAGTAAAAAGACAGAAAAAATTAAATGAATAAATATAAGAATCCTTAATTCAAATAATTAAATAAAGTTTTAATAATAATTTAATAATAATAAAACAATTTTTAATATATAATTTTTAATTCAAAATGTTATTCTTAATAAATTAATTAAAATATTTTTTTCTATTATCTAAAATAAGTTTCTAGATTTATTTGTTATATCGCATTAAAATGTCCTTTTTATTAAATATATATATATATATATATATATATATATATATTAGTTAAATAATAATAATCAAATTGTAAATGCCCAAGTTATCTTATTTATTAACAAATTCATTAAATTTTGTTCCATCTTCTAGTTGCGGTTAACCCATTAAATTTTCAAATAGTCTCCCTGGTAGGTATAAAAATGATGTTATTAAAATTTTATATGCATTCAAAAACGTGGCAGGAATAAATTGAATAATTCACCTTTACATTTTGGTGAATGAATTGTTAGTTTATAAACTCTACGGTGCTAGTGAATTGAAAAGTTCTTGTCCCCATGGAGAATATAATATTTTTCCATAGTATACTAGACATATATTGTAAACTTTTTAATATTGAATAATACATTTTAATATTACAATTGCTTTCATTTTCGTTCAATCTAATATCTATTATTTGTTATTATATTTGGAAATATATTGAATAAAATGATAACTTATAATTTAAATTAAGTGCTGGAAAATATTTCGTCTCTTTTTAATCTTATATTTAATTAATGTTATGTTATATTTTATTTTAAGGAAACGAATGAAAAGAATTATTCGTTATATACAGCTCTTAAACGGTTTAAACAACTGATTAGCTATTTTATTATAGTTTAAACCTTTAAACTCATGGATAATTCAAATTTTCAATAGGAAAATTATTGTATTAGTTACAAACTAAATAGTACCCATAATATATATTCTGTATGCGACTGATATGATAATATATAATCTGATCGAGTATATGATTGGAAATCCTGACAAATGAGTTGTAGTAGATGGATTGTGAAGAAGAATCAGGCAAGAAAGAGACGTATGATTGGGTGAACTATGGCCTCCCCGCTTGAGGTAATACCTTAAGGTAGTTCCAGATAGGAATCTTTTTAAATAATTTTGATTATTTTTTTTTTTTAATGTAATTTTAGATATTTAGGAAAATATTGATTAAAAACAAACTTTTGACTCACCAAGTTAACAAAATAAAAAAAAATAAAAAAAAATGAAAATTTATTAAAAAATTATAAATATTGTATTTTCATGTCTTGTTTGATATTTTAAAAATAATATAAACTAATATAATAACAATAATTAACAAATCAAAAATAATATAAACTAATATAATAACAATAATTAACAAATCACTTTAATTAAAAATTTAATCATATAATAATCATTAATCATATAATTTGATCATATAACTTCTATTATATTACAGGTATATATATATATATACTTTAATCAAAAAGTAATTAAAGATAATTATATATTTTATAAATCAACTTAATTACATTTAAAAAATTTTATAATTATAATTATTTATTAAGAAATTTATTAAAATAACATATTTACAAAATTTAACAACCCTAACCAATTATTTTTTTCACACCAAATTTCACATGTGGAGATTTTTACATATCTCCACGAATCATGCATTTTCTTAACAGAAAAATGTATTTTTAGTATGATGTCTGTCCGTCCGTCCGTCCGTCCATATAGATGTGTACAGCTTGAACGGCTGAACGGATTTTGATGAAATTTGGTATATTTACTTAATGCATCAGTATGGTGGATTGATCAACTTTTGGTGCAAATCCGGAAACCGGAAGTGGTAGTATTAGCGATCGACGATAGGAAGGGAAGGGTTATTTTTGCACCAAATTTCACATGAAGAGATTTTTTACATATCTCCACGAATCATGTACTTTGTATTGGTTTTATCCTCGAGAAAAATCATCTTTATTAGTTTTTCTTAATTTAAAATTATATGACGTCACCCAGCACTTCATGACGTCACAGCCAGCTCTTACTTATATATTATAAATAAAATAAAATTAAAAATATTTATGTTATATCCATATCTGTTTTTTAATTAAATTATTTCAAAGTTTTTAGTTAACCCTTTGGGTCACGCTCGTCATGCGCAAATTTTGGCGTAATAACATTTGACGAGTCCGACTCGTCATTTCAAATAACGCCAACAGAGTCCAAACAACACCCTACAAAAAGATGCCGAGTTTGTTATAAAAACAAAATTAGAAGTGAAACTACCTGGCAGTGCAAACAATGCCAAGTACCTCTGCATTTACCAACATGTTTCGAAAAATATCACACTTTGCAAAATTATTAGTAATTTTCTTTTTGATATATTTAGTTGTTAGTTGAAAACTATTTGTTATTATTTTTGTTTGTTTTATTTATCATTATTATTCTGTAATTATTATAAACTTATATCTTATTTAAACTATGTATTAAATTGAAATAAACAATTTGTTACATACAAAATATTGCATTATCATACATCATTCAGATAGCAACAAATTAAATACGTTTCAGATGCATGATACTCTTTGAATAATTCAGTACCCAAAGGGTTAACCCTTTGATTGATTGAAATAAATAAAATACCCTATTTGCTTCATCAATAAAATTTTTAAATCATAAAGTTAAAATTTAACACATATTTTATAATTTATAAAATTTAATTTTAATTTTATTTATATTTTTTTCTTTTAAATTTAATAATTACTTCAAATTCATTTAGATGATTTTTTAAAAGAAAATTAAATAATTAGTGATATAATAACAAAAATTATATAGTTGTTTAGCTGTTATTATACAAAGTTAGTAGAAAACTAGTATTGAACGAAAAGAATTCATTAATAAAATTGAGTTAAAGTATAGAGCTAAAAGGTATAATGACAAGCTTTTTGGATTGGTAATGACTAGATAATAAGAAAGGATGCTATTATTGGTATCTTAAAGGTTCAATTACGAAAATCAATTGAACCGATTAAGTTATTTGCATTAAAACAATAAAAGAAACCGGTCACTTCCATGAACATTAATTATTTTAGTTTATAGTTTTTAAGATATTTATGAGCGTTTATATTATTTATACAATAAATTAGAATATATGCATGTCGTAAATGATGTTATATTCGCTTGAAATTGGTATCCATATATGTCTGTTTTTATAAACTAGGATCATGACACTTTTTTCATTTAAATAAAATAATAATAAATTTTGGTAACATGGATTTCGCTAAAACGAATTGAACCATTCAAATGTTATTCTATCCCTCGTAATGCCCTACGGTGTTATTGGATTATAAAGTTGAAAGATTTAAATTAAGTATTCATATTTTTCATCTACCTCTTCCAAAAATAAAATTCTTTTTAAAATTTTTATTCGTCTGTGAAAGGCAAATTCCACACTGGTTCAGTTGATTTTAATATTAAAAAAATTATAATTAATAATATAAATTATTAATTAATTATTCTAATAAAAAAGAAAACTCATCAAAAATATAAAATTGTTTCATTTTAAAAAATTTTTTCTGTTACATTCAAATTAATTATTTTTTTACAAGCTTAGAATTTACATCATTATTTATTATCTTCATTTCGGATCCTTGAACATAGTTTTAATTTCTATTAAAATAAATGAAATTAGAATGATAAACAATTTAATATTACTATAATACCTCCTCTTTAAGTCTAGCCATCTGAAAGATCAATAAATAGAAACGTATATAGTAAATGTTTTTTACAAAAAAAAAGAAAAAATTTACAAAAAAAAAACAATTAATTTAATATTTTATATGATATAAGTAGTGAAAAAAATCCAAAATAATAAAGATTAATTAAAGGTAAAAAAATCATAACATAACAAAACCAATCACAGCATAAGATGACAAAAAATAAATAGGTAATCAAAGAAAATTATTGATAATATAAGAGATATATATATTTCTTAGGATTTATTAGAATATTTTCAAAGGGAAGAATCTTAAAATATGGGCGCCCCGATAAAGTGGGCAACCTGTGCGACTTGCAGACCCTATAATTATAGGGTATCTGTTATTTTAATATGGTTGTTTTTTAAAGAATAGATATACTTTATAATTGCCTACCAGAAAATTGAAAATTTTTTAAATAATAGTATAATTCTTCTTTACAAGAAGATATTGTATTAATATAAAATAAACTAAAAATACATTTAATAAATGAGGGTGGTAATATTGAAATTTAAAATTAATAAAGATAATATTATATAATAATAAGTAAATTATAAAAATAATAAATAATGATAGATATTAGTATTAAATTTACAACTGAAAAAATTATAAAGTGGTCAAATTAAAAAATGAAATTGGTCAATAAATTATAATTATTCTTATAATATTAAAAAATAAATTCATTAAGTATAAAATACAGAGAGGAAAATATATATTTGTTTGACTTTTGGATTTTTATATTTTTTTTTTTAAAAATTACGTTTTTTTATTTTATTTTTCTTCCCCTAGTCTAGCTTTACTAAATTTTAATTATGTATTATAGAAGCTATTTTGGAATATGCAAGTTTCATTCATATATCATTTTTTTTATTAATTACTATCAAGTAATACTTATATGTAACTATTTATTTTTTAATTTATATTTGAAATAATAAATTTATGTAGTGTTAAAAATTCGCCATTCTATCTTCTGCCATTCTAACCACGAGTTCTGCCTACCGTAGCCTTCTCGATTTTATAATTCTAACTATATCTGAAGATGCATAGAGGTCATGCAATTCCTAGTTATGCAATCTTTGCCATTCCCCGGTGACCTCATCTTTCTATGGCTTCGCAGAATCCTATTCTCTAAATCTACTCTCGTCACCTAAGGTCATAGACCATGCCTCACACCCATATAATACAACTGGTAAAATAATTGTTTTATAAATTTTAACTTTTATCCCTTTTGATCATAATTTTGAGGCGATAAGCCCCTTTATTGCATGATAACAGGCGTTTCCCGATTGTAACCTCGCTTTAAACTCATCTCGAATATTATTATTTTTCGTTATCACAGAACCTAAGTATTTAAATATTTCTACATTTTCAAATTCTATATCTTGTATATTAAGATTTTGTGTGTTAATACTATTCCTCTCTGTTACTAAATACTTTGTCTTAGTATTATTAATTTCCAGTCCCACCTCTTTTCCTACTTCAATTAATTTTTCTACACTATCTATAATTGCAATTGCCGAATCTCTGTTAAAAATTATACTAATATAATATCAATGCAATCAAATTAAAAAACATTAAGTCTTTTAAAATTAATATTTAAGTTTCGTTTTAGATAAAATCTGATCTTGTTTAAGTATTCGATACCCGTTAAAGTCAACATTGTTTTTTTACTAAAATTATTTTATAATAATCCTTTTCTTATTATTTAATTGAAATTGAATTAAATTATAACGGAAATTTAAAAATATAGTTAAAAAGAAAATTATTTAATAATCAATTCTTTTTTTTTTTTTGTTATTTTTGTAATTACAATTCTGAAAACAATTTTAAATTACAGCTCCTATAAATCTATCTTTGTAGGGGTTAAATTTAATTCGAATGTAAATTCACTGTGAACTATCCCTTAGATTCCAATGTGTCCCTCCCAAGCCCTCCTCCAAGAATCTTTTAATTACATATAGGGACCAACATATCATTAGAGTAGTGAGGGACTGCTCCCCTCGGCTTCCTATAGAGTAGCCGGGCTGCGTGCAGGAATGACCGTCCGATTCAAACTCTGATAAACTTAATGAACTCTACCCCACCTTTATATTAATATGTCTTTCACAGAGATTTTATGAGATTGCTTATTAAGTGGGGTATAATATTTTTAACGAATTTTTCATAATCGAAAAGATACGTATCAAATTATCGAATTATAACACGGTACTTGATAAAAATATTTAGTTAATTATATGTCTTCATCGATAGATAAATTTACTTATTTATCAATTTTTATTATATAAAAAATTTTTAAAATTATTAATTATTAATTTTTTTTTCATACCCTTTTTATAATTTTGAAAAGAAGTAAATTTATATAAATAAGTATATAGTCTATATCTCTTATACATATTTTAATAATAATATTTAATTTAAAATATATTTAAGATTTATAAGAGTATTTGAAATAAATAAAACAAGAATAGAATAGAATTTAATAAATCTTTAATATAATTTCAAGATTGTTGTCTTTATTAAACAATCTGCAATCATTATTTGACAATTATCTACTATTGGTCTAAGATTACAAGTTTATTGGTTATTTAATATTATTTATAATATATTGTGATGTAAGAAATCATTATTTTCGGTTTAAAGATTCATTGATAAGGCCAAAATTAAGATAAGTGATTTTTAAAATAAGATAAGAATCTTTTCAAGAAAAAGAAACAAAATCGAAAGTGAAATGGATTTTGTTAAGATCTAGACGAAATTGACCTTCTTGTCGGTAGGATTTCCGGCACAGGTGATGGTTTCCGGAGTTGTCTTGAAGATACCGACGGCACGTGGCCCTTTTGCCCCCTGAGACAGCCGAAAGACAGATGTTGTGACACAAGGCACCCAGGATGACCAGCGAGTGTTAGGATCAAGCTAGATCCGGAAGCTGCCCAGTCATAACACATTTGTTTCAAAACTTATTTCTAGATCGATAACTGGATGGTGGATCAGTTACTTGAAATGAAACAATGATGATGAAAAAATAAATTCAATACTCCTGGGGATTAAATCCTCTTTCCATATACATACTCCGAATAAACCATTATTAAACATTCTTATTTGGACATCAAATATAATATAATATATAATATATATTATATCTACACATGAGTCCTCTATTGAAATATATATAATTCTAATTCTAATTATGTGTATTCTTACATTTAATATATCTATTGGGAAAATATTCGTGCTTCTTTTATAATTGTATATAATTTTGAAAATTTTGGTTATTTCTACTAATAATTTTAGTATAGTGATATAGTACAAAAGATGTGTTTTTATAATTTTATCTAAAAAAATATTTCGAATCTTTACCCGCCTCAAATTTGTAAATTTGTATCATTTATTTTTCTAGGTTCATTCATTAACTGTTATTTTAGATATTAGTACCTGGTTCACCGAGCCGCCGCTCAAATAATTTAAATTTAAAAGAACATAAATTAAAAAAAAATAGTAATAAAATATACAAACTTTAAACGTACTTATTAATGCACTAAAAGACAAAAGTATGGCCTGTGGATATAATATAATATATATTTCGTAATTTTATTTCAAGCTGTATACGCCTATTTGGACACACAATGGACGGACGGACAGATAGAAGGACAGACATCATGATATAAATAGAATTTCTATTAACAAAATGGATGATTTGTGGAAATATGTAAAAATCTCCACATGTGAAACTTGGTGTGAAAACAATACATTCCCATCCTATCGTCGGTCGGTAAAAATGTAATTTGTCGACAGCAGCACCATCTAACAATGATAAGAGTAAAAACACATGAGGTTTCCGGAAGTCAAATTTGCTTGTCACTCACCTGGTTCCTATCAAAAAGACAAATATTTGGTTGTTAGTTTAATCATAATCAAAATTTAAAACGTTTATCTCACAAACCATCTGGTTTATATTACTTATTATCTAGTATATATTTTATAATTGATAATACATCGATCAATTAAAAATGGATCTTGATTCCCAAGAAGACACAAAATATCCAATATATATAGGTTAGTTTTTATTTCTATGTTTTTTTCATCTAAAGTAATGTTAATCATCAATAAAATTATTTTTTTTTTAATATTATTTGTAATGATATGATTCCTTAAATTGAATTATAAAATAAAAGTTAGATATATAAAAATATAATGATTTAAAATAACTAAACAATTCTTTTTTTAGGTCCTCTCTATCCTTGTGTATATTGTCATACCAATTTTATAAGTGAGGAATTTTTATCGAAACATCTAAAAAAATGTTTTCATAAAAAAATATTTTCCATTTTCAAAAATGATCTAAAACTCAAAAAGGATACTGGAGACGAAAAATTTAAAGAAGAAACTGATTCAAACCATATTGATGATAGACGTTTTCAATGTAATTATTGTAAAAAGAAATTTAATATGAAATCAAATTTAAAAGTACATTTATTAATTCATACAGGAGAAAAACCTTTTGAATGTAATTATTGTCAAAAGAAATTTAATCACAAATCACATTTAAAAACACATTTACTAATTCATACAGGAGAAAAACCCTTTGAATGTAATTATTGTAAAAAGAAATTTAATATGAAATCAAATTTAAAAGTACATTTATTAATTCATACAGGAGAAAAACCTTTTGAATGTAATTATTGTAAAAAGAAATTTAATATGAAATCAAATTTAAAAGTACATTTATTAATTCATACAGGAGAAAAACCTTTTGAATGTAATTATTGTCAAAAGAAATTTAATCACAAATCACATTTAAAAACACATTTACTAATTCATACAGGAGAAAAACCCTTTGAATGTAATTATTGTAAAAAGAAATTTAATATGAAATCAAATTTAAAAGTACATTTATTAATTCATACAGGAGAAAAACCTTTTGAATGTAATTATTGTCAAAACAAATTTAATTACAAATCATATTTAAAAACACATTTACTAATTCATACAGGAGAAAAACCCTTTGAATGTAATTATTGTAAAAAGAAATTTAATCAGAATTCAGCTTTAAAAGTACATTTATTAATTCATACAGGAGAAAAACCTTTTGAATGTAATTATTGTCAAAAGAAATTTAATCAGAATTCAGCTTTAAATACACATTTATTAATTCATACAGGAGAAAAACCATTTGAATGTAATTATTGTGAAAAGAAATTTAATCAGAATTCAGCTTTAAATACACATTTATTAATTCATACAGGAGAAAAACCTTTTGAATGTAATTATTGTCAAAAGAAATTTAATCACAAATCACATTTAAAAACACATTTACTAATTCATACAGGAGAAAAACCCTTTGAATGTAATGATTGTAAAAAGAAATTTAATCTGAAAGCAAATTTAAAAACACATTTATTAAAACATAATGTTTGAAAAATAGGCTTAATAATGAAAACAACATTTTTTTAAAATAAATTTTATATACTGTATAACACAAATTGTAGTTTAAATCAATAAAAATCTGATTTATTTAATTAGTATTTATATTTACTATCTTATTTCCTCTATTAATAAATACATTATTACTAATTATCTATTACATTTAAGAATCCTATCATTTTATTATCCATATGTTAATTTATTTATTATTTATTTATACAAATCTAAAATATGTCTATGATTCTTCATTTTACTAATCTATAATTGTAAATACCGGGACCCCGAGCCTCGGCTCGGTACTTAAGTTAAAAAAAATGATTCATTATTATTGGGTTTGGCTGGTAATATTAATACCTGGGACACCGAGCTGTCGCTTCACCCTTTAAAAAATATTAATATACAATTCTTTAATTATTTATTACAATTATTAAATGTTGCATCATTGCATCAATCTAATTAAAATGAATTGAACTGGGGTCCTCAATAATACAAACAAACAATTTTAGCTAGCATAATAAGATTAATCCAAGTAATATCGTCTATTTCTATTCGACACTATTTTCAGTTATGAAATGAACAGTCAGTAGAGAGTAAAAAAATTGTAATTGAACACCGCCGTTTTTTAAAATAATTAAATTATTTTATAGATTATAAAATAAAAATTATTGTATTAACATTAAAAATATTGAAATAAAAAATAATAGTTTGATTTAATAAACTAAAATATTATAAACATTTTCAGTGGGAATTTCTCAGGGAGGTAGGGAGCCCAATTCATTTAACCATCCATGTTGTATAAGGAATCTTAATTTCTTAACTAATGAATGTCATTTGTCACGTCATCCATATATAAATTAATAATAAATAATATTAATAAATATTAAATTTAATAAAAGAACAATGAATAAATAAATATAAAATAGTAATTTATTAAAAAATAAACATGAAAATAGATTAAAAAAACAAATTTATTATTTTTAAATATGGATGCACTCCGTGAGTTTCGATCCTGCGAAGTTGACTCGTCAAAACAGTCCTTCTAACCACTGGTCTAAGATATTTAGATAATATATATAACATTTTTTTACCATCTTCCGAAGCCAAATTTTACCAACCGTATTTTATTTTGATGTTGTTTTTTTTTGAGAGAGATTAATAAATATATATATATTTTATTAAAAATAAATATTTTTAATTTTATTTCGAAATTAAATAATAAATTTTAAAATATTTTAAATAAAAAAAAATATTAATACAATTTCAGTTAAAAAATAAAAATGGATGTCATTTGTGACGTCATCCATATATAATTTTAAATTAAGAAATAAATAATGAAGATATACTTTTCCAGAGATGTGATCAATAAAACTTAATTTTTCTTTTTAAATACTATATCTAGTGTTAATTTCAAAAAAATCGTTAGAGCGGTTTTTGAGAACCCATGGCTATATATATATAGATAGAAACAATTTTAGCTAGCATAATAAGATATGATTAGGGATTCTTTAATAAGGGTTTTAAAACAAAACTACCCAATTTTAACTTCAACCTCACGTTTACTAACTTTTTGAACAAAAACAACAATCATCTTAACAATATAAATAAAATTATTATATATAGAACTCTTAAAAACTAAAAAAATATCAAAATTTTCACAATAGTGTGCCTTTCGAAATGATAGAATATTAGATTTATTTGTTATGTATGTCTCTATTCGATAAATTCTAACTGGAAATTTAATATATCAAATTTTTAGATGCACGCATATTTACAGGTGTTTGATGCAATATATATAATTAAAAGTATTTTTTAATAATTTATAAATTATAGCTGACACATGCATATAATCTGTTAGGCAAGGAGTGATTATTTTGATAAAAGAAGATAATAATAATAACAGGAAATGAAGATTAATCATATTTTATTTAATTAGATAGGTGAATTTTGTTTTGTTTGTTTATTTATTTATTATTTAAGTAAAATTTTCAAATCAATATTTGAATTATTGTAATATATTTTACAGTTATGTTAAGATATTTTATAAAATTAAAGGTTTATTAGTATTAAATAAATCTAGATTGTTTAATATATATATATATATATATATATATAAAATTTGGTAATAGTAATCAATTCCAAAATTTCATATTCCATAAAATTTTTCCAATATGAATTTTCTATGAACATAAAACGAATATTAAATGTTTTATTTGTGTTTCATCATTCAATAATTGAATTAATTCGTACTTGATATTTCTAACATATATAAAATATTAGATCATAGGTTCTTAAACTTATGTACTCCACGGACCCCCACTTGAAAAAATTTTTTTTGACGGACCCCCATCACAACTTTAGGTACTTTACGTCATTTTATTAATTAATTTCTGGCTTACGATCTCATAAGGACAAGGATATATGATGAATATTTCTAACAGTGATTGGTGAATAACGATTTTTTTGCATATTGTAGAACACATTTTATTAGAAATTATAATATTGAAGAAAGAAAATACAAACATTGTCATAGCAACAAATCTCACAAATTATAATGGGTACTTACATTAAATTCATATAAATATTTTATAATTTTTTTCAGAAAATATTAAATAAGAAATATTTTAAAAAATAACTGCATCTATCTCATTAAATATAACTTACATATTTAATGAGATGTATGCAGTTGTTTTCTTGAAACAAGAATCTCAATATCTGGCTTAATATTGGAAACTTTTAATCTAAGATCCGGCTCTACATTTAATTTGTTTCTATATTTAGACTTAATATAAAATAGTACCGAAAAAGCTTGTTCGCATAAATATGTTGTGCAGAATGGAATCAAGTGTTGAAGTGCTTTATTCGCAAGCGCAGGATAATCTGACCTGAGAAGTAACCAAAAGTTGCTCAATTCAGTTTTGTTAAATTTTAGTTTATAAGTTGTATCACATGATAATTCCACGAGAATATCTTGTTCAGGTGCAGATAAATGTTTAGCATTTGTAATTTCCATATTAAATGGATCTCTGATCCAGTTATTGCAAGGATCAGGAGTAGAAAAATACTTCCTGAAGTTGCTTTTCAAAGTAATTAAATGTTCAACAAATAATTGACGCGTTTGATTAAGCAATTTTTCACTGGAGCTTTCTATGAAATCATTGAGAGTTGGAAAAGACTCATATACACCGTTCTGGATGCGTTTCGACCACAAGTCGATTTTTTTAATCATTGCTTCTATTTTATCTTCAACTTTAAATATATTTACAACAGTACCTTGCAGGCTCAAATTAAGTTCGTTCAATTTTGTAAAAATATCAGTCAAGTAAGCCACCTTAGCTAACCAGATAAAATCATTGAAACATTCGGTCAGTTCAAAATGCGCATCTATTAAAAACAATCGTATTTCATCTCGAAGCTCAAAAAGGCGAATGAGTACTTTCCCGCGGGACAACCAACGTACATCTGTATGTAATAATAAATGTGTATGTTGACTACCCATTTCCTCACACAAAATTTTAAAAACTCTGGAATTAAGTGGACGAGCCTTAATGAAATTGACAATTTTAACTACTTCGTCTAATGTTCTTTTCAAATCTGGTGACATATTTTTGGCTGCTAATGATTCTCTGTGAATGCAGCAATGATTCCAAACAACCTGAGGCGCAACATTTTTAATAAGAGCAATCAATCCAGTTCTTGTACCTGACATTGCACGAGCACCATCAGTGCAAATTCCAACACATTTTGGCCACTCTATTTCATTTTCGGTTATAAAATTATTCAAACTGTTAAATATGTCATTAGCTGTCGTTCGTGAAGGTAGTGAATCACAAAACAATACATCTTCTTGTATTTGATTTTCAAACTCATATCTAATGAAAGCTAACAAATTGGCATTATTAGTGACATCAGTACTTTCATCCAATTGTAATGAGTAATAGTGACTTTTGCGCACTCTCGATATTAATTCTTCTTTTATATTACATGACATGTCTTCAATCCTATTCTTAACCGTATCATTTGATAATGAAATCAAATTTATATCGTTTGCTGCTTTAGTTCCTAACATTATATTTGTAATTACTTTTGTAGCAGGAAGAATTAATTGCTCTGCTATATTATGCGGCTTTCCTGCTTTAGCAATAAGTAGAGCTACTTCATATGATGCCATTACTGCTTTCTTACTCATACCACCAGATCCCGTCTTTACCATCAATTTCTGACTTGAATTAAGTTCTTCTTTTTTCATTTTAAAAAATTCGATAGACTTACTAACATGCTCGCTGTGCTTTGTTTGTAAATGACGTCTGAGATTAGCAGGTTTCATACTTTCATTGGATAAACTTTCCTGACATAGAACGCAGACTGGTCTTTCCACATCATTGTTGCAAATATAAGTAAATCCAAATGATAAATAATCATCCGAATATTTTCTAGTTTTGCGTTTCTTGGTAGAGTTTGCTGTTGATGCCTCATCATCTGATTCTTTCCGTTTCTGTGTTGAACCAGTTTGTAGCCAACGATCCATTTTATGGAGTAATTTATTAACATTGAACTACAATAATATAAATATAATATAAATATAATATAAATATAATATAAATATAACGAATTATTATTTACTAGCTATGTTTTAATATGATTTTAAATGAATGTTTTAATATCATTTTAAATGAATGTTTTAAATCATTTTAATAAATGTTTTAAATCATTTTAAATAAATGATTTAATATCATTTTAAATGAATATTAATTTATATAATAAATATATTTCGTAATTTGATTCTAAAATATTATTAATTTCGTAATTTGATTCTAAAATATTATTAATTTCGTAATTTGATTCTAAAATATTATTAAAATAAATATTTTTTATTCATAAAACTAACTTATACTTACTCTCAAAAACAGCCTTTCTGGGAAATTGCAAAATGTGTTTAGTGTTTTTATAAAATAATGATCATGCAAATTACACTAAAAATTAAAAAAAATTATTAGCTATAATAAACTATTATTAGCTATAATTTAATTATAATTAATTAAATTAATAAAAATAATTTAAAGATACAACTCGTTGAGAAATGAACTTATAATTAACATTAATAAAAATAATTTAAAGATACAACTCGTTGAGAAATGAACTTATAATTAACATTTGCTTTAAAACTGTTTAAAACCCCAGAGTGGACGCTGACAATTTGGGTTTTTCCGGGTAAGACTGTCCCCTCCCCTGGTTTTCCCCAATAACAAAGTGAAAGAAAATTCCCTTATATGCCTCCCCTTCCGAGCCCCTAAGAGGGGTTATTTTAAAGGAACAATCGAAAAATGATTTTAAATGAATGAATGGATGAAAATTCAAATTTTATATATAGTTTTTTATATATGTTTATTTATTCACAAAAAATTAATTGACATAATTATCAATTTAATAAAATAAAATAGTATTATTAATAGTATTAAATTATAGCCGTAATTCTCTAGGAGGATATAGTTACACAATGAACTTTAAATATTTATATATGTATATATTTTTACGATGATTTTTTTCCGAGGACCGCGGACCCCCAGTAAAGGCTTCGCGGACCCCCAGGGGTCCGCGGACCACAGTTTAAGAACCACTGTATTAGATCATTTAAATAATTCTTGATATAAGTAGTTGTTATTACTAGATCCCTAAAAATAAAGAAAATGTATATTTTTATCAGGATTTGGGGACATTACATAAAAAATATATTATTTTATGTAAATATACTTAAAATGACTATTTTATTATTAAATGGACTAAAATATTTTTATTTATTCATACATCTTATACATTAGATCATAACATTTGTAATATATTTAATTTTTTTTTGTGTTTATGAAATTTTATGATACCATTAATAGTCTAGAGCAGTGATTCTCAACCTGGGCGATTATTTGACTATACGATTTTGGGGGGCGAAATCATTTTCAACTCTAAATAAGTTGACCTGTGGCCAGGTCCGAACCGACCGACGGTTTGAAATAAATTAATTTCCAGCTACAGAAACTATTTCAAATAATTTTAATATATCTATTAATGTAATAAAAAACAGATATGGATATAACATAAATATTTTTAATTTTATTTTATTTATAATATATAGCTGAAGAAGCCGGCGTTGCCGGCGTTACCCGAGGCTGTGACGTCATGAAGTGCTGGGTGACGTCATATAATTTTAAATTAAGAAAAACATAATGAAGATGATTTTTCCCGAGGATAAAACCAATACATTCGTGGTGATATGTAAAAAAATCTCCTTATGTGAAATTTGGTGCGAAAATAACCCTTCCCTTCTTATCGTCGATCGCTAATACTACCACTTCCGGTTTCCGGATTTGCACCAAAAGTTGATCAATTCATCCCACTGATGCATTAAGTAAATATACCAAATTTCATCAAAATCCGTTAAGCCGTTCAGGCTGTACACATCTATACGGACGGACGGACAGACGGACAGACATCATGCTAAAAATACTTTTTTCTGTTAAGAAAATGCATGATTCGTGGAGATATGTAAAAATCTCCACATGTGAAATTTGGTGTGAAAACAATACCTCCCTTACTATCGTCGGTCGGTAAAAAAGGTAAGATGATTTTGCTAACAGGCTTTTTAAACATTTCCTCTTTTTTTCAATTTTTTTCGATATGGTTCTAAAAAAAGGTCAGATGATTTTGCATTCAGGTTCTGAAACTCAATTTTTCAATATGGCTCTAAGTATCACCTAGTGTATCTACCTTATATTAGGGATTATCATGCAATTTTTATCTATAAAAATTTATAGGGGGGCGAATTAAGAAGCGGGTCTTAAAAAGGTTGAGAAACACTGGTCTAGAGTCTAGAAGATATAAATAATTTTAAAACTCACCTATTTATTCCTCTTTAAGATCTGTTTCCTTCTTTTCTTGAGAATCAACCTGTCCATTGGCAGTTTCTTATACATGAGATGGTACCCATATAAATACAATATTATTTATATCTACTATAAATGTTTTTATTATAATAAAATGAACGTTCAAAAAATCACTTAAAATAACACACAATTCTTTCATTTTATTGATTCTAAGTACCTTTTTTTAATTAATAAAGCTTTAGAACTAAAAAATAATTATTTAAATAAACAAAACAAATTATCACAATGTGGCAACATTGAATTTAATTTCTTTTGAATGTATTGTCATTTATTTTTAATCGTTGATTTTAGTATAAGTATATACGGCCACACTTGGTGATACATAGAGCCATATTGAAAAATCTGGAGTTTCTCCACTTTAATTGGATTAATTAAAATATATTATATTTAAATTAAATTTAATTAAAATTAATAAATATATATTAAACCAGCGCGTGTTTGGATCTTTGTTGATGCCGCGTGATTTGCAGTCGTGTTAAAAAATTAATTGCGGTACTTTCAACTATTCAATTAAGCTGAAATTCTATATATAGTAGTTTTATACAATTTTTAATCATGTGAAAAACTATTAAACATATATCTTTATTTTTACGGTCAGTTTATAGGAAAATAAAAATAAAAACGTCGTAGGTAATGACTCTCTTCCGGATGAGCTACATTTCTCAAAAGTTGATAGAAAACTACGACTTTTGAATAATGCCCGTATTCCAAATTTCATGATTCTAGCTCAAACTGTTTTAGCCTAATCTTGTCTTCATACACATAATACACACACAAACATTTTTCTCAACCTTAGTGAAAATGATTCAAAGACCTTCAAATCGTATAAAAACGGCGAGATAGTAAAAATCGAAAATGTTTAAGAGCCAAATCGGAGCCATATTGAAAAATAAAAAATGTTACTTTTTTGTGTCATGACTTTAAATTTTTTAATTGAGCCAATAAACTCGAAAACAGCTACCTACATGTGACTCTCGAGCCACGGTTTATAGCCTAGGTATTTACAACAAGAATTAAAAATAAATATTTTTTTTTAAATGTAAAGAGAGGTTATTTTTAAATTAGTAATAAATCAATTTTAACAAATATTTTGATTATTAAATACTTAATCAATGAGTATAGTTGTGTGTATAAATAAAAAGTCTATTGTTTAAAAATCATTTGCAAGGTGGAACGCTAAGTAAGCATCTGCATCGAATAGCTGTTTAGGTACATTTTTTGCTGTTTTTTCATTGAGATCCATCTTTTTGAAGAGAATTAATCGGGAATAGGTTGATTCTGGTTGGCTGACGCTCAGTGAACGAGACGCGTAGCAGTTGGCCATCATATTGGCCCAGTAGACCTCTCATCGCCGGCTTAATTGGATAAGCATCTTTTAATTTGGTTAGTCCGTGAGGAAGTATATTGACCTAGGCGACACCTGGCCGTAGCAGCCACTTGAGCTCCATCGTCATAGAACCACAAGGGTTCGAAACCCAATAGTAGTGTTCGCATCTGGTCAGAGTGAACCGGCTGCATCTGGTCCCAAGTACAAATAATTAATTTGCACCGACAATGGACAACATAAACCTTTTAAGTGGTATAACTTTCTCCTAACAAATAATCACGAAATGGATAGATTTGTCCAAATGACCCACGAATATCTTTATTTATTTTTTTACTTTTTTTATTTTTTTAAAGGAATTCAATTGATTTATTAAAATATATTTGACGATGTTTCTGTTTTTTACTGCGATCACGAAAATTTTCGATGTCGAGATTTTGATGTTTTTATACGTTTTGAAGGTTCCTGAATCATTTTCACTAAGGTTGAGAAAAATGTCTGTGTGTGTGTATGTATGTAACCAAGATTACGCAAAAACGGTTTGAGCTAGAATGATGAAATTTGGTACATGGGCATTATTCAAAATTCATAGTTTTCTATCAACTTTTGAGAAATGTAGCTCAACCGGAAGAGGGTCATTACCTACAACGTTTTGATTTTTGAAGTGAAAACTTCTTTAGCGGCGTTGAGCACTTTTGCGGATGGGGAAAAAATATAGATTTCGCGTGAGATTCCAAAACGACACCGACCCGACTGAACACCGACCCGACTGAACACCGACCCGACTGACCGACCGATATACGCATGCGCAATACGCCAGAATGTTAGACACTAAACTTCTGATACATTCTTTACGAAATTTTACATATTTGCCATATTAAATATTATTATTTATATTTACATTAATAATCAGTATTACTAAATTATGTATATATAAAATAAAATATTTTAATATATTATTATGTGTTAAATTATATTAAATTAATTTCTAATATATTTATATAATTTAAAATTAATTTCAGAATATATATATATATATATATATTAAATTATATACTATATATAATATATTATATAATATATATTTTAATAAATTAATTTTTAAATATGTGTGTGTGTGTGTGTGTGACCGTAAAAATAAAGATATATGTTTGATAATTTTTCACATGATTAATAATTGTATAAAACTGCTATATATAGAATTTCAGCCTGATAGAATCGCTGAAAGTACCAGAATTAATTTTTTTACACTGGAAATCTCACGCGCCAACACGTGACGTGGTGCCATCAACAAAGAGCCAAACACTCCACTATCCACTCGACTATCTTGCAAATTTGAATTTGATTAAATAATATTTATTAATTTAAATTAAATTAAATTAATTAAATTATAATTTAATAAATATTATTTATAACATCAAAAACATCAAAATCTCAACATCGAAAATTGAATTGCTGAAAGTACCAGAATTAATTTTTGAAGTGAAAACTTCTTTAGCGGCGTTGAGCACTTTTGCGGATGGGGAAAAAATATAGATTTCGCGTGAGATTCCAAAACGACACCGACCCGACCGGTCGACCGATATACGCATGCGCAATACGCCAGAATGTTAGACACTAAACTTCTGATACATTCTTTACGAAATTTTACATATTTGCCATATTAAATATTATTATTTATATTTACATTAATAATCAGTATCACTAAATTATGTATATATAAAATAAAATATTTTAATATATTATTATGTGTTAAATTATATTAAATTAATTTCTAATATATTTATATAATTTAAAATTAATTTCAGAATATATATATATATATATATATATATATTAAATTATATACTATATATAATATATTATATAATATATATTTTAATAAATTAATTTTTAAATATGTGTGTGTGTGTGTGATCGTAAAAATAAAGATATATGTTGGTAATTTAAATTCTGAGCAATGTGCAGATAAAAATCTTTTTATATATCTAATGATATTTACAATATCTCAATTGATCTTATTGGCCTTTTAAACTTTGAAAACATTCACATTACGGCTATAATTTAATACTATTAATAATACTATTTTATTTTATTAAATTGATAATTATGTCAATTAATTTTTTGTGAATAAATAAACATATATAAAAAACTATATATAAAATTTGAATTTTCATCCATTCATTCATTTAAAATCATTTTTCGATTGTTCCTTTAAAGTAACCCCGCTTAGGGGCTCGGAAGGGGAGGCCATATAAAGGAATTTTCTTTAACTTCGTTATTGGGGAAAACCAGGGGAGGGAAAAACCCAAATTGTCAGCGTCCACTCTGGGGTTTTAAACAGTTTTAAAGGAAATGTTCATTTCTCAACAAGTTGTAACTTTAAATTATTGAAGTGAAAACTTCTTTAGCGGCGTTGAGCACTTTTGCGGGATGGGGAAAAAATATAGATTTCGCGTGAGATTCCAAAACGACACCGACCCGACCGGCCGACCGATATACGCATGCGCAATACACCAGAATGTTAGACACTAAACTTCTGATACATTCTTTACGAAATTTTACATATTTGCCATATTAAATATTATTATTTATATTTACATTAATAATCAGTATTACTAAATTATGTATATATAAAATAAAATATTTTAATATATTATTATGTGTTAAATTATATTAAATTAATTTCTAATATATTTATATAATTTAAAATTAATTTCAGAATATATATATATATATATATTAAATTATATACTATATATAATATATTATATAATATATATTTTAATAAATTAATTTTTAAATATGTGTGTGTGTGTGTGTGTGACCGTAAAAATAAAGATATATGTTTGATAATTTTTCACATGATTAATAATTGTATAAAACTGCTATATATAGAATTTCAGCCTGATAGAATCGCTGAAAGTACCAGAATTAATTTTTTTACACTGGAAATCTCACGCGCCAACACGTGACGTGGTGCCATCAACAAAGAGCCAAACACTCCACTATCCACTCGACTATCTCGCAAATTTGAATTTGATTAAATAATATTTATTAATTTAAATTAAATTAAATTAATTAAATTATAATTTAATAAATATTATTTATAACATCAAAAACATCAAAATCTCAACATCGAAAATTGAATTGCTGAAAGTACCAGAATTAATTTTTTAACACTGGAAATCTCACGCGCCAACACGTGACGTGGTGCCATCAAAAGAGAGCCAAACTTTCGCTGGTTTAATAAATATTATTTATTAATTTTAATTTATAATTGAATTAATTTAATTTAATTTAAATTAATATATGTTATTTAATCCAATTCAAATTTGCGAGATATGCTGAATATGCTTTTAAATAAAAAAAATTTTCAAGAAAGTAATTGGAATTATTAATATTAAGAATCAATAAATAAATTTATTAAATATACATTTAAACATGTAAATTAATCTATATATAAATTTAATAAATATTCAAACAATAATTGAAACAATATAAATAAAACGATTCAATATTTTACTTACATTGTGATTTATATTTTTATTTTTATTACAACTATTATTATGGGTATGTTATTTTTGGCAGTTTAAAAAAAATTAAAAATATTAATAAAATTTATCAAAATAATAATTTGAAAAGATTTCCAATTATTTTTATTTATTTATTGTAAATTTTTCAATGTAACCATGGTAACCATAAATAGACTTTTACCAAAATATTACTATTTAAATTAATTTTGGATAAATTAATTTTGGATTTAACTACACTAAAACCTTCCCTGGGACGCCCACAACAATCCCTGAAAGTTTCATCGCAATCGGACGGGTAGTTTTTGAGTATTTGACAGACACACACAGACAGACAGACAGACAGACATATATATATATTCATACACATCGTATTTTTAATATTTTTGTAATAATAATCAGTTTGCTGAAAAAAATAATTATGAATTTTATATATATATATATACGTATATAAATTTCATTTTTATCGTGAAGCTGGTGCGCATTCCGTCTGCTTTCAAATTTCTTACGCACAAGTTTTCACTTCTGTCGGCCAGTCCCACGACTGCCAATTCGACTTTTTTTTTCTTCTAAAGTGACCGTAAAAATAAAGATATATGTTTGATAATTTTTCACATGATTAACAATTGTATAAAACTGCTATATCTAGAATTTCAGCTTGATTTATTTGCTGAAAGTACTAGAATTAATTTTTTAACACTGCAAATCTCACGCTTCAACACGTTACGTGGTGCCATCAACAAAGAGCCAAACATGCGCTGGTTTAATAAATATGATTTATTAATTTTAATTTATAATTTAATTAATTAAATTTAATTTAAATATAATATATGTTATTTAATCCAATTCAAATTTGCGAGATAGTCGAGTGGAGAAACTCCAGCTAATTTTTTTATTGATTTATTGATTAGAAATCTTAATCAAATAAATTGATGATTTGATTAAAATATTCTCTTTATAATACAAATGAGAATTTATATAAATATACTGATTATATATAATATATTTAAAATGTCAAAACAACATTTAAATTCAAAACTTTACACTCACATCAAAGGTTTTTATCTTATTAATAATTAGTTCCAGGAAATTGAATATTGAAATATTAATTCTTTCTTTAATATTATAAAGTATGTATGTATACCTATTAACAAATCAATAAAAGTTTATTTATTATTAATATTTATTATTTATTTAAACGGATCAATTTTTAAATATAACTAACATAACATGAACATATAAATTATCATAATATATGGTTCTTTACAAATTGTCTAATAATATTCTATTTAAAAATAATAAAAATTCCTATAAATAAAATTAAAATACTTGAAGAAATAATTATTAAGAGAAATTTTAATGAATATACTTATACATATATATATATATATATAATTTGAAATTAACATCATTCAGCTTTTGAAAAAATTGAATAAAACAATTATTTTTTAATGTAATAAATAAAAAAACTATAATATTATTAGTGATAACAAGTGACATCTGTTGAAATGTTATGCAATTATTATTTCAAAATATTTTCAAGGATTCCCAGAATATAAGTAATTAATTTACAAAGAATGACTTCAGTTAATATCTTTTTTACAGTGTTTTATTTAACTTGCTTCTGTATTGTTCAAATCTAGTAACTCATTTTTAACACAGTTGCAGTTGACCAATCGAACTAAAACTTTGCACACTTTTCAGATTTAGATGACAATACATGAATATGAAATAAAGTTTTCATTTTCTTGAAAAACTTGGGAAATAGCATTTTCATGTCAGCTATTCAATAGCGGCTATTCAAATTGCTATTGAATAGCTGGTTTGTATACAAAATGTTTAAAGTAAAATAAAATGTACCATGAAAGACACACACACACACACAAGTGTGACAACTTATTCATTGTCAACTTTATGTCTAACAAAACGGGGTCCTAGCTTTAATTTTGCCATCCTAGCAGTGGTATTTCCTTGAAAAATTTTAACCAAAATTGTTCGTAAATAGTAATTTAATAAATTTGTTACTATATTTTAGTAAGGTGCCAACCTTGATTTCTTTGGTGATCGATCTAATCTTCTTAGATCCCGCCCAAGTCAAGGTTTTGTAGTGCACCGAGGACTGAATATCATTAGGATAATCTCAAAGTAATCTCAAAGTATATACAAATAAAACTTAAAATCTTAAAAATTTATTTACAAAAAAATTAAAAATAAAATAAATAATTAAAAAAAATTAAGTTACAGTGTTTTATTTATAAATGCACTAAAAACTAGAAAATATTTTTTCTCTTGACCTCAATAAGTATATTCTTCTTCATGATGGGGTTCTACAAGGGTCCTTCTACTTAGCACTTCAACAACACTGGTCTAGATACTTTGAATAAAGAGCCTAATTAAAATGATTTAGTTAATTAATTTTCTAGGGATCTCTCAAATAAAACGCTTGCATTTAAATTAAAAATGATGACAAAATTAAATGGCAATAAACGGCAAGAGTTTTATTTGATAGATTATTTTCTAGTTTTTAGTGCATTTATAAATAAAACACTGTAATATAATTTTTTTTTAATTATTTATTTTATTTTAATGGTTAGATTGACGAGTGTCTTTTCAAAATACAGTAATATTTTATTATTAAATATAAATTATTTTATTAAATCTCTATTTATAAATTACCAAAATGAAATTTGAAGGAACTTGAAAATCAAATTTGATGAAGATTAGATTTTAAAATTTTTTTCTTAAATTTCTCTTAAAAATATTAGATATTTTTTTTAAAGCAAAAAACATATACTTAGGTTTTTTCATTGGTTTATTATTTTAAATTATAAACATAAAGGACACTGAAAAATGCGTGAATATTAGAATATTTAATTAATATTTCAGAGGGATTAATTTAATATATAATTAATGTCAGGAAATGGAATTGTAATATTAAATAATAATTATTTCATTAACATTAAAGTTTTCAATCATTAAATGAATATCTAATACTTATGTATTATTCACCCTTTTAAATATCATCCAATGACATATAAATATTTAAAATCTGTTAGATGACAAGTATACATTCAAACTCAATAAAATATTCAACTTGTATTTTTATATTCAATATCAATTAAAAAAAATAATAATATAATAAAATCTATAAGATTGTCAATTAATTTGGTGTATTATTTATTTTCAAAACAGGTTAGAAAACATTGGCAACCCAGTCCAAAAGAACCTTAAAATTAATTAATTGAATTTTATATATATATATGTTTTTGTAATCAAGATAAAATTATTCAATTTTAATTTAGGTTCTTTACCATTATATATTCCCTAAGACTTTTATCTCTACAGCGCCTTTAATTCTAAAACCGATGTTTTTTTCAATCTTTATTTTATAACATTCAACTGAGCTCATTTCATATTCAAACACTAAATAGTTTAATGATATGCTTTTTAAGAGGTACTAAATATTTTGTGGATCATAAAAAGATTTTCGAATTTTCTTCAATGACTAAAAGTGTAATTGACCTTAATGGAATCAAATAAATTATTCTAGTATTAGATTCTCCATCAAATATTTGTGGGTTCGTGTGTTCAACCTAATTGTATTCGCTCATTTAAATAATCATTAAACAGATTACAAAACAACGATAACGCCTACGGAAGAGCTTATAAAATACCTGCATCAATCTCTCCTTCCCTCCATCGTATCTTATTTTATTAATTAAATGATTTCTTTAGTAAAACTATGTATTGTAATCTTATATTTCAGTAAAAGTTTTTGAATTATTATTATATATATAAATTACTATTTTTATAATAAAATTAATATTGAATAATAATTTTAATATGAATATTGAAATTTCTGATCTAAATAAATGGTATATATATTTATATTTATATTTTTTTTTATGCTTTTTATTTAAAATATATTACTCTAATTTCTCTAATTTCTCTAATTTAATTAATCTAAATTTTAATTTTACTAGAATGAAATCAATTTCACATATAACTTAGTGAATTAAAGATTTTAAAATTGAAAAACTGATTAATTAATGTTAACAATTAATAAAAATAATTAAATTATACTCTGTTTTGAAAATAATAAAAATCGCTATCTTAATTTGTTGTCAAGCGATATTGAACCTTTCTTTAAATAAACCAATATGATTAATTAATTAATTTTCCCTTTGAAATAACACTACTATTGAAATTACAATGAATGTAAAAATATTTTGATTAAATTTTAAAAATAAAAAAAATTTTAAAAAGAAAATAATATTTTAATATAATAGCCAAAATATAAAAAATGTTAAAATGGTTAATTTTTGCCAGATTTTATATCTATGAAAAAAATACATTATAATATGTAGAGGATCGCCTGAAATATATGCAACCACGAATTATAGTATCTTAACATTTTGGAAACAATATCTTGTAAAATTTCAGATGTTAAAGAATATGTAAATCAGGTTTATTCTTAGAAATCCTCGCCTTTTGTATAAAGACAAATCCAATATTTAAATATGGTTATTAAATCTGATTATAAAATCCAATTATCATCTGAAAATTTCTTAACCGATCTTTATAATTCAAACTCCAGTAACTAAATTATAATTATATTATTGATATTGGGAGCTTGTTATCCTTAAAAAAAAATTGTAAATATAATATCATTAAACAACTTTCGTCTTATTAACCAATTGATGTTTATAATTATTTATGTTCAATTAAAATTGTAGTTCAAGTTATTTATTAATAGAGATTTCAATTAATTGGCTTAAAATTTAACTCATTTAGCCAATCAATTGATTATAATACAATAAAATAAAATATAAAAATGACAATTTTAATCATAATATATAATCTTTTCAAATAGAGAAAAAAATTTCTAATTACTAATTTAGTCAATTATTTATTCATTGAATATAAATAAAATTTAGAATCATTTGTAGAATTAATCTTTTTAATTTACTCGTATATAATGAAAGAAAAAAATATCGTCATCTTTTTTATTACAATTTTATTTAAGCTCTTTTCCTTTTACGTCTCTCATATGTATTAAACATGTTTAAAAAAAAATAAATAAATTTATCCTGACAGCAAAGCTCGAGCAAACAATTGGTAAGAATTACTCATACTCATCTATCAATGAATGTCTCATATGAATATGAATTTCTATGAAGCTATTATCCTAATTGAAGTAAGTATCAAATCAGAGATGAGATTGGCTCAACTTCTGAATCACGTGTACAAATGATCTTCAGGGATGCTCACTTTTAGCAGATTAGCATAAAAAAGGAGCAAGATCCGATTCCACCCACTGAGCCGTCTCAATGGAATGATTGCTTTCTGGTGACGCAACCGATGCTTAGGCTTGCTGATATTTAATAAGGATCTCATTAAGTGTAATAGACGACAGGAAGATGAACACTTAACGGTGACAATTGCTTAGACTTTCGCAATCTGAAATTAATCAATAAATAAATTCAACTTCTACATATACAAATAAGAATTTATTAATTGACAAATCAGAAAAGTAATATTTAATATATTTTTTTTAAATATCATCTCGAAAAAGAAGAAAAAAAATATTCTCGCATGGGTGAGAAAAGATTAATGGGAGGTTTGTTTATGGAGAAACCAATTGGACAATGAGTGTACCAAAGAAGTAATAAAAGATACAAGGATATATGTATATTAAATTAATATAGTTCAGGAATAAGGACGATTGGAAGAATATGGTTTCTGTGGTCAAAAACTCTCGAGTTCATTAATTCCATATAGATAGTTCGATAAGATAATATTATATTGTTTAAAATAGTAGATAATATTTACAAGAAAAAAGATTTAAAAAAGAAAGAATAATTCAAATACATGTAAAACGCAATGTGAACTTTTTTCATGTATAATCTCATCTACTTCGCGAATATTTATATTGGAGATTGCTAAGATCAGAGGACTAATAAGATTTTCATTTTACTAATTGCAAATATTTAATTTTGGAGTTGATTAAAATTTATTTTTGCAAATATAAAATATAAGAGTACAAACCACACTATATGAATCACAAAAATCACAAAAAATATAACATCAATTCTTAAATAAATGTGTTAACTGTCTTAGATATAATGGTTCATTAAAAAAATATTGATTGTCAACATATGATATATTATATTTTAATTTATGATTTTAAAATTTAATAACATAATTTAATTTTTCTCTATTTCAGATATGTTATTTAATTTAAGTTTAACTTGTGAGTTAAAAACAGTTCTCTTTTAAATAATATAATAGAGAAATTCATAATTGAGAATGAAGAATATTTTTTAGATTTTAATTTATTATCATTATCAGGTCTTATTATAAATATTATAAATAAAGTTAAAAAACTGAAAAAATTTAATGATATTTGATAATAATTAGGTTTTTTTCAACCACTAAAATCAATCAAATAAATATTTAAATATCTACGTTTATGTAATTAAAATACGAGAGCAGATCAATAAATTCATGACTTTGACAACACTGCTCCTGTCAGCAGGAAACAATCAGCTGACTCATGTCAAAATTTGAGTCAGCCGGGTCTTTTAGTTTTTGTTTGACATTCATTAATAGCAGACTACTTCGAGATCTGAGAATAAAATGGAAAAGTGAATTTCCATTAAAAACCATGAATTGGAATACGAATTGCTCCCTCGTCCGCCCTATTCTCCGGATTTAACCCCAGTGACCAGATCTTGTTTCCAAACATGACGAAATGACTCCACGGAAAGTGATTTGACTCGAACGATGAAATCATCTCAAAATCACATCTATGATATTTTTATGTCGACAAATCTTATTTTTTGGAAGGGATAAAAAAAATTGAAGAAATGTTAGACACGTTTAGAGCTCAAAGGAGACTACTAAATAAAATAATTTTTTATCCAAAAACCTGGGTTTCATTCAAAAAGTCACGGACTTATTGACCTGCCCTCGTATACTACCAACGATGAATTATTAGATAAATAAGATGACTAGTATAAAAGTATAAAATTCTAAAAGGAAAAATTAAGGGAATGGTTAGTTACAAAATTTCCTTTATCGGAATTAATACTTTACCAATTCTCATTTATTTCATCTACAGTTCGGATTGATTAATAGAAAAACATTTATGATATTCACATATATATATATATATATACCTATAAAGATAAAATATAGATAATGAACTATACTCCAGTATTATAGTTTAATATTAAGTATATTTTGTATTCTAAAGTGTGACAATAATGTATAAAATATGGTATATAAACATTCGTTAGTCTGAAAGTATGTTCAATTGATCTAGACGCGACTGAAATATTGATAGAAACCGCTCCATTCATAATTCCATGCTCAGTTGATTGAAAGAATTATATAATGAAAGAGTACTTAAGAGAATTTATGATTAGCTGAAAAAAAAAGGAAGAAAATAATTTCCAATTTTCATTTTTCAAATGACTTATTATAAAAACAAACCATGTCCTTCATTTAACAAGAGATGCTATGAAAAATGAGAGCATCTTGTGAATCGACAGTGTAATCAATCAGAATGAAGTCACTAATGGTTGCACTTGGACATTATCGTTAGGTTCTTTTTCTTGAGAAGTGACCACGCGATAGCACGCGTCGCGATTTTCTTTAGAAACGTTCATTATCGACAAACAGTCATGCATTGTGATGAAGGAGGTGGAGGGTGCAGAGAGTGGCTGGCAGAGGGCAGAGGACAGTGGACGATTGATTGACGGCACGGGGTGTGCGGGTAGCCAGTCGCGTGCCCCGACTCTTTAACCGGTTCTGCGGGATGGTCGTCGTGCTCAACGAAATCCCCCGCGTCACGCCACTAGAAGAAGATTAGCAGTCTTAGTAACATTAAAATTGTTCATTTTTGTTAATTAACCTCTTTCATTTTTTATTTCAATGAAAAAAATATAATTAAATATAAATAAAAATTATTTCAAATATTATTTCAACGAAATTGTTATCAATTTATATTACACAATTCATTTAGTTTATATTAACTTCAGAATTATTTTACTTTAGGAGTGACTCTGTGAGAGTAATTTGAAAACTGGTCTGTTAAAAGTTGGTCACACTTTTGCAGTAAAACTTCCATGAAGGTTCCCTCCTCCTATATTTTACACAAAAATAAAGTTGCTTTTCTCTGGGTAGTACTAAATCTGCCAATAAGGGGAAAAGTTGATAAATAATTAAAAACTATAAATGATGGGGGAAGGGTTTAAAGAGCCCTCTTTTGAAAAAATAATCATAAATTTAGAAATTAATTTATTAATTATTAATTATTAAAGATTTATGTTTAGCCAAGCTAAATTTGAATTTAATATTACACAAGGAGGTCCTTATAAAAAACTAATTATATTCCCTCTTTGGGTTAAATAATTAATTTATAACAATTAATAAATATATTTATATTAACTTACAATAAATAATTAATATTAGAAATAATATATATATTTCAATAATTTAGTTAGTTTGAAAGAAAGTTAAGTTAATTAGTTTGAATATTTTTCATTATGATTTTCAGTTTAACTAAATATAAATATTTAAATCTATATTTGTTTACTTTACATATTTTCAATATTATAGAATCCGATTTTATAATGTATATATATATAAAATAAAGAAAATTAGCTCGACTATCTCGCAATTTGAATTGGATTAATTAATAAATACTTACATTATATTTAAATTAAATTTAATTAATTATAAATTAAAACTAATAAATAATATTTATTAAACCAGTGCATACATGTTTGGCTCTTTGTTGATGGCACCTCACGTGTTGGCGCTTGAGATTTGCAGTGTTAAAAAATTAATTCTGGTACTTTCAGCGATTCAATCAAGTTGAAATTCTATATATAGCAGTTTTATACAATTTTTAATCATGTGAAAAACTATCAAACATATATCTTTATTATTACGGTCACTTTAGAAGAAAAATAAGTTGACCTGTGGCCAGGTCCGAACCGACCGACGGTTTGAAGTAAATTAATTTCCAGCTACAGAAACAATTTCAAATAATTTTAATATATCTATTAATGTAATAAAAAAACAGATATGGACATAACATAAATATTTTTAATTTTATTTTATTTGTAATATATATGTAAGACCAGGCTGTGACGTCATGAATGGCTGGGTGACTTCATATAATTTTAAATTAAGAAATATTCGTGGAGATATGTAAAAATCTCCACATGTGAAATTTAGTGTGAAAACAATACCTCCCTTACTATCGTCGGTCGCTAAAAATAAAAATAAAAATGTAATAATAAAAAATAAAATTTCAATTATATTAATTTAATAAATTATTATTATTATTATTATTTTCACGTATTAAACGGTATATTATTATTATCGGAGCAGCTAGTCTATTAAATATTTAATTGAATGTATTTTTATATTTTTAATTATAACCAAAAAAAAATCTACTTTTTAAAGAAAAAGGGAAGGGAGGAAACTCTCCTACTATTATGTTATATTAACTTACATCAATAAGATATTTAATTTTTTTTCTATCATTTGTATCAATACTAAAAACTTGTAAAAGTATATGAAAGAAATTGAACTATTGAATTAAAACTTAATTTTTAAATTATTATATATTTTAAAAAATGTATATTATTTCAATTGTTTTTGTTAATATATGACTAATTTTGAATCATACTATTTCATCAATATGAAAGATTTACTATATAAATATTAATATTATTGTTTAAAAAGTACTAACCTAAGATTAGATCTTTTTTTATTTTACCATGTTTATAAAGAAATATAAAAATTAAGTTCGACAACTTAAAATATTATCTTATAAAAAAATATTGATTTGCAGAATTAAATATCTTATTATTAAATAAAAATAAAAGAAATATTAAAATAAAAATCATATTTATTTTTTTCAGAAAAAATATAATAATTATTTCTATGTAAATAAAATTGATTCATTAGGTAATATTAACTAATTGATACAATTATGTGTGTGTATAAAAAATTAGCAAAAATAAATGTTGATTTTAAGATCAGAATAGGTTATCAGGGTATTTAATTATTTTTTTCAACACATGTTGCTAATTGTAAAAAAAATAATAGAAATATGAAAAACAATTTAAGAAAACACATGATTTATTTAAATATAAAGAAGTTACAATTAATATAATTATTATCTTTACACCTCTATCAATATATTCATATATTTTACACACACATATAATTATATATGTATATATTGTTGAGATTAGAATTGACTTTTTAGTTAAATATTGTCATTTAAATTTAACAATTAAAAAGTATAAATATATGTTCATTACTTACTCTACCTTACAACATCAGATAGATATCATTTAATCATATGAAATGTACCTTCGTGACAGTCATTGTAGTTTAAGGGAGGGAATTAACTATGCCCTAAAAAAATTAATAAATAAATGAACTTAATAATAAATTCTTTTAAATATTAATTTTTATATCTAACTAGCTGCTCAGAGCGCCTTCGGCGCTCTTCACACCTAGACGGGGGCTCCGCCCCCTGTACCCCCGAGTGGTACATAGTATTTGGTGGTTGAAAGTAGTAAAAGGTTTTCATCCATTTTGTTTCAATCAGTATATTACATAAAACATTCATTTCTTTTTGTGTTCTTATTTAAAAAATATATTTTAATTTAATCACTATATTAATTATATATATTATTATTGTATATGTTATATCTATCTACCTATGTGGCTCAAAGATACTCGAAAGTTCTTAGCCGCAACAACCACATTTCTCCAAGTGTCCCTATCCTGAGCCCTTGTTCCATCTCTCTTACGTCCCTTCCTACGCGTCATTGGTTTTCCAAGCGGACGTTCCCACCAATATCTTTTTCCTCTCCCATTCTAGCCACGTGCCCTGCCTATCGCAGTTTTTTCCCTTTTATAACCCTAACTATTTCTGAAGATGCAGAGAGGCCATGCAATTTCTTGTTATGCAGTCTCCCCCATACCCGGTGACCTCATCTTTCTTTGGCCAATAAATGCAGGGAAGAATCCTATTCACAAATACTCTGAATCTACTCTCATCTCCAAGGGTCATAGACCATGCCTCCCACCCATATAATGCAACAGGCAAAATAATCTTTTTATATATTCCCTTTGATAATAATTTTGAAGAGATAAGCCTCTTTATTGCAGATAACAGGCGTTTCCCGATTGCAACCCCGATTTAAATTCTTCTCAAATATTATTATCCTTCGTGATTACATTCAATTTTTCTACATATTCAAATTCTACATTTTGTATCTTAAGATTTTGTATGTTAATACTCTTCCTCTTTGTTACTAAATATTTTTTCTTATCCCTATTAATTTCAAACCTCCATTAAATTTTCCTCGCTATCTGTAATCGCAATTGCCGAATCTCCTATTATATTTAAGTCGTCTGGGTAACCTAATATTTTACAATTGATTTCCGCATCTTATTCTTTCTTTACTACCTTCAAGACAAATTTGAAGATTGATTGGATCTATTGAGTCATGCGTATGTTTTACTAAAGTCTACAAATAATTAGTGAACAGATTGAATATTGAATTCGCGGTTTTTTTCCTAATATCTGTCATAATGAAAATATCTTAATTAATGTTGGTCGATTTGGCCTGAACCCGCAATGATATCTCCTAATATTTCCTCCGCCTATGGTTCTTAAGTATTGTATATGTTATAATAGTGAAATAGAGTATAATATTTCTTGATCATTACATTTTGGTATTTTATTTTCATTGCTAGATTATTATTGAATATTTTTAATTATAATGAAACTTGAGAAAATGCAAAAATAGAGACTTGAGACAATTTATAAAAATTAACGGTATAAAACTATAGATAAATGACCAATATATACATTCATTAATAGTATTAATTTAAATTAATTGATTTATTTGTTTTTTTTATTATTAAGTTCATTTATTAATTTTTCTAGATTTTAGTTAATTTCCTCCCTTAAAAGAAACTTATCTAATTCTGTGGTGCTAGGGGATTTGAAAATTATTCTTTGTAATATGAAGATTTCGCTTACAGTTTCTGTCATGTCCGACCTCCATCCAACAGTTATTTTCTGTTAAGTTTTTTGCTTCTCTTAATCATGTGATCTATATATTTAATTTTTTTTGATTCATTATAATAAAATTTAAACAAATAAAAATTTTTACTTTGTTAATTTATATAAATTTCAATATAAACTGATTGTGAGTGATACGCTTAGCCAATACTCTGAATAATTTGTGTACAAAAATATTGAATGTTCTTAGCGAGATTTGATATAATGTTGTACGATTTGTCCTAAATCTGAATTAGAAGAAAATTATAAATTGCCTCCTCTTCCAGCCCAATTCATTTACCCACCCATGTTGCATATGGCATCTAAATTTCTTAAAACTCCGTTTTTTTTAATTTAAAATAGAAGGAGAGAAAGAGTTTTAAATTATATTCGAATAGTCTATATATTCTATATATCAGTATTTTTTTTCTGAATTTAATAGCAAGTTGATTTTAAAAATTTTCCATTCTTAATGCATATGATTGATTACATGTGTTAAAATTTAAAAAAATTCAAATATTCTAATTTTTATATTTATATACAATTTAATATTATTTTTTATTAATATCATATCAAAAAAAGAGAATTTATTAAAAATTAAAAATAAAAAAATAAGCCTATTAATAAAAAATTGAATGGTGATTTAATTATTTTATTAAATTAATTAAAATGAGACCTTTTAGAATGAATTATTTAATTGAAATGATATTTAAATATAAGAATTTAAAAAAATATTATATTCTTTGTTTGGCAATTGTTATTTAATTATGTGCAACATGATTCGACTTGCACAGAGCATCGTTATTTTTTATTAATATCACATGATAAAAATGAATCTTTTAAACATAATAAATAAAAAAAACATTTTAATAAATTTAAAAAATATATCCAATTTAAAAATGTCAAAAATTTAAAACAACTTTATATCATCATATTTTAATTTTTATATAATATATATATATATTTAGTAATTAATAATAGAGTAATTAAATTAAAATAAAAAACAAAGATAATATAATTCAGTCATTTTAATTCAGGTTAAATAATATTTTTTTTTTATTATTCAATATTAAAATTTATATATTATTATATATATATTATAGAAAAGAAGAAATATTCAATTAAATAAAAAATAATTTAAGATAAAAATATGATCTAATAAATATTTTAATTAAATTGAGAACTTTTAGAATAAATTATTTAATTGAATTGATATTTGTATATTAGATTTAAAATAAAAGTGAAATATTATAATAATTCTTCGATTGGGAATCGCTATGATAATTCATTGTTTGAAATGATTCCGCTAGGCCGGCAGTGAGCCGCGAGCTGCTCTTGAATGAACAACACGGAGAATTATATAAACTTTAAAAAATTAATTTCTGCGGTTATTGATAAGATATTAATAAAATTTATAGCCTATGTTACTCTAGAGGTATATAAGAATATTGTGATGTAATTTCAAAGAAATCGGTTCAGCCAATTCTGAGTCTATAAAATAGTAATTTTCCGGACAGACAGACAGACAGACAGACGTGAAAAATTCTAAAGTCACTTTTGGATTCTAGAGGTCATGAAACGCGAAGATATGCAAAAATTTTTAAATTCTGAGCAATGTGCAGACAAAAACCTTTTTTTATATATATAGATTTCAATAAATCTATATAAAGTTACTCTTTTAAATTAATCTCTAAAAAATATATAATCATATTAGAATTAATCACTTATTTTCATTTTTTATACAAATAAAATCACATCTTTATCAACTTTAATTCATTTTTCTTTCTTTTTTTATTAATAAATAGTTTTAAAAATTGTTGCAATATTTCAGATAAGTCACAGATATAAGAAAAAGACAAGCAGACACTATTATCTAAAATTCATTTATTCATTTAGTACCCTCAGCATAAGAATATATTAATTCAAGTAATAGTAAAGGGACGTTGGTTTCGAGAATCAGTTGACTAGCACCGTAGCTATCTCCGGCAAGATTAACAAGGGCCCAAACTGCTTGTCCATTTACTTGTTTGTTAGGAGAAGCTAAAAGAGCAACAAGTTTTGGAATGGCACCACAATCTATCACAGCTGCAGTCTGATCAGGGGTTCCGGAAGCAATATTTGTTAAGACCCATGCAGCTTCAAATTGAAGTGATGAACTATAAAATAAATTAGTATTTAAAACCAGATTTTTATAAAACGATATTAACATTTATTAATTACTTTTTGGAGTATGTAAGAAATTCAACACATTTTGGAACAACTCCATATTTAATCATTTCATCAATTGGAGGACTTGTTTCCATTGATAATGTTTTTCGAGCTGCTTGAGTGGCATTAAAAATTTCATTTTCATCACTACTGTTCATTCCTAAAAATAGTTATTAAAAATAGAGAGATGGATTTTTAATTTAATTATATAAGGATATTTCTTTTCTTAGAGATCAAAAAGTATTAATATATTATATTCTTAATTAATCTTTTTCAATTTCCAAATTGTTTATTTACCAGATACTATATCTTCAAATGAATAATTAATATTTTGAGTATTTGTCTCTTGTAAAGGAGAAAGCCTCCTCTTTTTAACTATCTCGTTTTTCCACTTCTCTTCTACATCAAACCAGGTTGTTTTATTTGACTATAATAGAAAACATTAAATATAATTTGATAATTTCAAGATTTTTTTAAAACTATTATAAATAATTTACCTGTCTGGGTTCATTTTTATTAGCGTTAAATAGTGAAAAATCATTTTCTTGGGTAGACATGATGAATGCTATGAAATAAATTATATATTTATTATAAATTAATAATGTTTTAAATTTAAAATAAATGAAAAAGTTATTTTCAGGATTACTTACTTTTGATATAATAATTTATAAAAATCTATGAAAATTGTTATAAATAGTTAAAGCAAAATAGAATTTTAAAGTTATTGAATATGTTATTGAACCTTGGACCTTGGTGAAGGAAAATTGAATTGAAATAAAATGCTGGTAGCAACCACGAACAAGGATAATTGGCCTTTCTTATAAAATCTCTTGCCATTGGATATTTTAAAACCAATCACCATTACCGTTACGAACTAAAACGACCATTCTGATTCGTTAATTTTTAAATTGTGAGTTTAGTTGCTCGAATCCAGGGGGTGTCCAGCTCAATGGGACGGTGTAAACCTCGAAAGCTTGATGGTGTTGCAGGCGAAAACGGTTGACTCTTCAGGCGCCCAATAAGGGCAGCGCAAAAAATGACCGCAGATCAGCCCCCCCCCCCCCAAAGGCCTTCCGAATTCCCTGAATTTATTTGAATATGACACCTCTGAATCTTTGTTTAGTTTTTTGTACAAAAATAAGAGATGACGCTGCAGGCACCCAATTTTTAACTCTGCAATCGCTCAAGAGATCGCACTGCTGCAGAGCAAAAAATTTAAAAGGGAATTTCCTTAACACACCCTTATCATCCCCCCAGTTGTGTCACAAACCCACAAACTATCCCTAAAATCCCTATAATAAAATGTTGTTCGTAAATAATTCTTAATTAATTTTTATTTAGAAAAATGATAATTTTGAAATCGGAAGTCCTTATAATATACTTAAACTAATGAGTTTATTTTGAAAAGGAATGTTCAAGTTTCTCTGCATCTTCAGGAGAGTGAATTATTGTTGCACAAGTAAAAATCGATATATCACATTTTAATTTAATTGTTTTCATTTACGAGATCAAGATTATTTTCTTGTATTTTCCTCCGATAATATTACTTTCTACATCTACATCTTTATTAGTTTTTTTCTTCTAAATTTAAATGTATATATGTGACGTCACAACCACCGCCTGTGAAATATATACATATCTATTCTTAAAATAAAATTAAAAATATTCATATTATATTCATATATTTGATTTTTTTTATTTCATTAATAGATATACATTTAAATTATTTGAAATTGTTTCACACAACGTTTAAAAGAAGATTTATCTTTATATTCGATTCGATATATAGTAGGAGAATTTAATGACATCATCAATTTATTATACTGTGTAAATATTATTATACTATACTAATAAGCTGTTCAGTATATTAGATAAAACATTTATTTGTTTTTGTGTTCTTACTTTTAATCCATTTTAATTTAATCAGTAAATTAAATATATATTTATATTGTAAATGTTATGTGTCCCTTCATATATTGTAATTCCACCCATAATAATATTTTAGTACTGGGACCCCGAGGCTCGACTCGGTACATAAGTTAAAAAAAAAATATTTTATTATTATTGTGTTTGAATTAAAAAATATTGATATACATTTCTTTAATTATTTATTACAATTATTAAATGTTGTTGCATCATTGCATCAATCTGATTAAAATGAATGGATCTGGGGTCCTCAATAATCAAACAAACAATTTTAGCTAGCATTATAAGATTAATCCAAGTAATATCGTCTATTTCTATTCGACACTATTTTCAGTTATGAAATGAACAGTCAGTAGAGAGTAAAAAAATTGTAATTGTAATAATATATACTAAATATTCAATCAGTATATTAGATAAAACATTTATTTGTTTTTGTGTTCTTACTTTAAATATTTTTTAATTTAATCAGTAAATTAATTATATATTATTATTATTATGTGTGTCCCTTCATACATTTTGAATCCACCCAATAATATCTTATACATACTTGAAAATGAAAATCCAATTATGAGATCAATTATTTAAAATTATTTATTCTTATAATCTTGAATTTTGTGTTCTTATTTTTAATATATTTTAATTTAATCTGTAAATTCTCTTTTTTGATATGTTTTCCTAACATAAACAAATATACATATTCTTTGAATGAAAATAAAAATAGATATTTATTTAAATGAAATAAAATTATTTAATTTACAGAATGAAAATGTCTACAATAATATCTAAACATTTTTTCTTTATAATTTTATATTATAATAATACTAATTACAGTAGTTATATAATATATGGGGAATTTTCAACTTTGACCGCCGATTTAACCATGTTCCAAGCTCAAGGCCACACACTCAAGTGCTGCGGAATTCATTTGCAATCCCTATGTTTTTCCCACGGCCAATTATATGTTGCATGTTGTGAGTATGTGATTACACAAATTGGGAAAAAATCACTCGAAATGCAATTAAACAAAAAAATTGAAAAGTTAGGCTAAGCAGTAGTCTTAAATATTATAAGAGATTCGGCAATTGCAATTACAGATAGCGAGGAAAAATTAATGGAGGTTTGAAATTAATAGTGATAAGAAAAAATATTTAGTGACAAAGAGGAACAGTATTAACATACAAAATCTTAATATACAAAATGTAAAATTTGAATATGTAAAAAAATTGAATGTAATCACGAAGGATAATAATATTTGAGAAGAATTAAAATCGAGGTAACAATCGGGAAACGCCTGTTATCATGCAGTAAAGAGGCTTATCTCATCAAAATTATTATCAAAGGGAATCAAGACCATGGACGCATAGGAAGGGACGTAAGAGAGATGGGACAAGGGCTCAGGATAGGGACATTTGGAGAAATGTGGCCAAGAACTTTCGAGAATCTTTGAGCCATATAAATAGATAGATATAACATATACAATAATATATATATATATATATATATATATAATTAATTTACTGATTAAATTAAAATATATTTTAAATAAGAACACAAAAAGAAATGAATGTTTTATGTAATATAATGATTGAAACAAAATGGATGAAAACCTTTTACTACTTTTAACCAAATACGATGTACCACTCGGGGGTACAGGGGGCGGAGCACCCGTCCAGGTGTGAAGAGCGCCGAAGGCGCTCTGACCAGCTGGTATATATTTAAGACCGATCCTTATTTTAATTTTTTAGAAGTGTAATTGCTAAAAAATAACAAAAAAATTGAGTAATATGGAGAAATTTTTATTTTTATGGTTTTATACGTTTTGAAGGTCCTTGATACATTTTCACTAAGGTTGAGAAAAACGTTTGTGTGTGTGTGTGTGTGTGTGTAGACAAGATTACGCAAAAACGGTTTATAATAATGAAATTAAAATAAAAATAAGTTGACCTGTGGCCAGGTCCGAACCGACCGACTGTTTGAAATAAATTAATTTCCAGCTACAGAAACAATTTCAAATAATTTTAATATATCTATTAATGTAATAAAAAACAGATATGGATACATAAATAATAAATATAAACATTTTTAATTTTATTTTATTTATAATATATATGCAAGTCCAGGCTGTGACGTCATGAATGGCTGGATGACGTCATATAATTTTAAATCAAGAAAAAACTAATAAATATGATTTTTCTCGAGGATAAAACCAATACAAAGTGCATGATTCGTGGTGATATATAAAAAAATCTCCTTTGGTGTGAAAATAACCCTTTCCTTCCTATCGTCGATCGCTAATACTACCACTTCCGGTTTCCGGAATTGCACCAAAAGTTGATCAATTCATCCCACTGATGCATTAAGTAAATATACCAAATTTCATCAAAATCGGTTAAGCCGTTCAGGCTGTACACATCTATACGGACGGACGGACGGACAGACGGACAGACGGACGGACGGACGGACAGACATCATGCTAAAAATACTTTTTTCTGTTTAGAAAATGCATGATTCGTGGAGATATGTAAAAATCTCCACATGTGAAATTTGGTGTGAAAACAATACCTCCCTTACTATCGTCGGTCGGTAAAAATTAAAACGTTATAGGTAATGACCCTCTTTCGGTTGAGGTAGCTCAAAAGTTGATAGAAAACTACGAATTTTATGGCGAGATAGTAAATATGAAGAATGTAAGTTTGGATATAAGTTTACAAATATACAATTAAATATAACTTATTGAAAGAGTAATGTTTTATGTATTACAGATCCAATTCAAAGATACAAAGATTATATATAAAGATTCTATTGTGCTTTAATGAATGTGTAAATTTAAATGAAACACAATTTATACCACAAGTAATAAATTAATAAAATGTTATTAAACTTATTGTTAAAGAGATTTAAAACTAATAGAGCTCATGTTCCTAGTTATTTTTTTTCTTTTAAAATATTAAAAAATGATCACATCAAATAATATTCAATTATTATGAATGTCTCTCTTTTTATTAGAATAATATATTGTGGTTGACTAATAAAATGAGAAAGTAAAGAATAAAACAATTGCATTTGTATATATGTATATATATATATATATATATATATATATAAATCTATTATTATTATTTTTTATAAACTTAATATTTAAAAATACCTATAAGTAAAATAGTATTTATGAAATTATTTAGTTTAATAAATTATAGAAATCAAGACCTAAAAATTAATTGTAGTTTATACATAGAACTTGTATAAAAAATAATTTACAATAATATTTTACAAAATTTAGAAAATAATTTATTTTTATAAATCAATATTTAATATGTTATAGAAATATATTAATTTATTTAAGTAATATAAAAATAAACAATCAATCAGATTTCTTAAATATATAAGAGAATTTTTCTATAAAACACCAATTCATATTTATATAAATATAAACAATTATACTAAATTTTTAAATGAATTATTTATATGATAAATGAGATAAGGAACATTTCGACAATCCGAAATATTATTTTGATAGTAGAAAGATGGAAATTATTATATTATATTTTATTAAAAAAATATTACTATAATATATATATATATAATTCTAAATGAGACATAAAATTAGATCAAATTTCTGTTTTCATAATATATTATAGTACCTGGTTCACCGAGACGCCCCTCGTTCATTAAAAAAAATTATTTCTTATTATTGGGTTTGGCTAGAATATTAATAACTGGTTCACCGAGTCACCGTTCAAATAATTTAAAAGAACATAAAATAGTAATAAAACATATACACCTTAAACGTATGTACTAATGCTTTCTGAAAGACAGAAAAGTATGGTCTGTTGATATAAGATAATTTATATTTCGTAATTTGATTTAATATAATATATTTTGTATTTGAGGAAGCGCTGTCTGACGTAGTTGATGACGTCATTTAAATTTCCTATTTTAAATAAAGAAAAAACTAATAAACGTTATGAAACAATTTCAAATAATTTAATGTATGTATTAATGCAATAAAAAACAGATATGGTTATAACATAAATATTTTTGATTTTATTTTATTTATAATATATTTTATATATAAGGAAGCCCTGGATGATGTAGTTGCTGAAGTCATATAAATTTAAATTAAGAAAAAACTAATGAAGATGATTTTTCCTGAGGTTGAAACCAATATAGATCGATTTTTCTTTCTAAAAATTATCTATCGTATGAATTTCAAAAAAATCCTTAGAGCAGTTTAATATACCCCAAATACAAATATATACAAAGGTGGGGTGAAAAGTTTCCGGCCTGACCAAGAAATGGCCCCATTAGGTCTACTTTTGGAGTGGCGTCCTACATTATCATTCCTACCGAGTTTGTGTGTACAGTTTCAGCCCAATCGCTACGTTAGTTTGCGTTTCGTGAAAATGGAAAAATTGGAAAAACGTGCTGTGATCAAATACTTCTATTTGAAAGTTTTTACACCAAAACAAAAAAAAAGATGGATTCAACACTAGGAGACTCCTTCCCATCAAATTCAACTATTAAGCAGTGGGTTTTTGAATTTAAAATGGATCATGTGAGCACCTCTGACGAGCCTCGCGTCGATTCATAATTGTTGATGTGACTTGGGTCCACCACTACACTCCTGAAAATAAAGAACAGTTAATACAAGCTGTAAATCAGTATTTTGAGGAGCTTGACGAATCTACGTTAAAAACTGGCATAACTAAATTAGAACACCGTTATGAGAAATGTATCAGTGTTGATGGAGATTATATTGAAAAATAAAGAAAAAAAAAATTTTATTAAAACATAGTTTTTCTTGATCAGGCCGGAAACTTTTCACCCCACCCTCGTATATACAATTTTTGCTAGTATATTAAGATAAGATTTATTCTTTTAAACATTTTTATAATAAAAATAAAATATTTTTTATGATAATTATTAAGAATCAAAAAAAAATATATGTACACTTATGTACTTTATTCGTTTATTAAAAAGCTTTTTATAAAAACGTATGAAAAGTAAAAAATTATCATATAAAAAAGGATTATCATGAAATTTAATCACGAGGTGTATTTAAATGAATTGATTAAAAAAAACATCCAGGATGTTTTATCTAAAGCATCCTATCTCCGACTTCGATTGAGAGATTGTTTTCCCTTGTAGGGACAGAGGGACTGTATCGAAAAGCGAATGCAAGTGATCGGATATTCCCCTTAATGGAATCCATGAGCCGGTGCTATAAACCGGATCAACAGCAGTCAACGTGCCGGAATGCGATCATTCCTTTGAAATTAATTAATTAATTGAATCCAATAATAAACGATGCAATTGTGACAGGCGTAGCAGGCGAACATTTAATTAAGCCTGATAATTGGGCTTATGTTATGCAGTTATTTATCGAGATGTAAATTTGATGTATAGAAACACAATCGCTTTTGGAAAACGAACTTTGAATTTTTTTTTCTAGGCTCGTCATAGAAAAAAAGACTCTTTATTAACATTAGTCGCGACTGCAAATAAAAATTTATGTACCAGAAAGTGAAAAGAAGTTGTTATATATATATATATATATATATATATATATATATATATATATGTATATTGCAAACGTTGAGCTATTGTAAAATAAATTCTCCAACTGGACTTGAAACTTTTAACTTAGCAATCAATTCTTCTCTATTAATAAAGTGCAGAATATTTTAGAAATAGATCCGAGATCTATAAAGAAAACCGCTTTTTTTCAATTTCAGATAAGAGCAGATTGAAGTAACGGCGCAGTAAAGCAAAAGGGGAAAAAATTCAAGTCAGCATAGTTTTCATAAATTGCCTGAGATTTTAGCACACAATGCCAGTTGACATGAAACGAATCCAACAACTTGCTTTGAATGGGCTTTTTATCTCATGTATGTTTCTAAGCGGATCTGTATAAATAAACATTGTGGTCAAGATTTAATAATTGTATTTGGAAATTACACAGATGAACAGTTTCAATTTCAAATAAAAGAGTTAAATAATACATGTCCATTAAATATATAAAAATAAAACATAATTGGATTAATTAAAAATAAAACTTATCAAATTACAATTAATTAAGAAAATTTACTAACAAATTTACTTTATTACTTGCTAAAATAGTACTGGTTTCCTCTTGTGATTTTAAAATATTTTGTGATTTCCTTAAACTCTTTCATTTAAATAAATTTTTTGAAGATCATCAAAATATGAATATTTTTGCATCTCTATAAATCATATTGAACCACTCTAAATAAAGGAAAATAATTATAAATATAATATAATTTAAATTATTTATAATATAAATATTTTATTATTATTATTATATTAGAGACAAGGCGTATAATCGCCTCAGGATATGAGCGTCACACTCCTTTATTTAAGTAAACATATTCATATAAGAATTTATTAATAAATAAATAGATATATAAACTTGGTATGGTCACTTGACAGAAGCTTATATCCAAATTAGGTAAGTATTAAAGATAACAAAAAACGCAACTCTGAACTAGCAGCAATAGTCTCCATCAAAAACCATATTTTAATAATGAAAAATTTGGCATTGGTATTAGATTTCTGTTATTAAATCCTAAAATATAGATCCTTGTAAAAGATAATATTTGTACAAATGCTTAATTTAGTTTTTTATAAAAATAGTTAATATTCTTTATCCAAAGTGTTAAGTTCATAAGTTTAGTCATTAAATATTTATGAGAATGAGAAAGATCTAATATACGGGTCACTTATATATTATATATTTATAATTTATTATCGTACTCTTGATGAAAAAATAATTTATCCAAAGTCTTGGAAAAGGTCCTGATAGGGGTCCGAAAAGTCAACACATTAATTCAAAAATAATTTCATTTCTAATCCTTCTATTTTTCTGCTGGTTGCCCTAATAAATGTTCCAAATCCATTATAAGTTGTGCCACTCAGAATCCAAACCGATCAACTCCAATTTTTAAAATTTTGTTAATTTTTAAAATCTGTAACATATGAAGTAAATAATGAACTTGATAATCTTAATATTGCAATGCAATTTCTGTAATCAATAAACCTGAATTTCCTACAAGCTGTGAACTTTGGGCTTCATTTTCTAGGTTTGTTTATATATGGAGTTAATCGTTTTGATTTTTGAGTAGCACAGTTATAAAATTATTTTGTTAACTTAAATTTTTTACATTTTATATTCTAAGTCCCTTGAGGAGGAAGGGAGCAATTTTTAAATATATTAAATAATTTTCAAATAAATATTTTTTAGATTTTCTATCTTAAATTTTTTGAAGTAATATTTCAGTATCAATTTGTATCTGGCTCTTTGAAATATATATATATATATATATAACTAGGTATATAGGGTATTCTTTAAAAAAATAAAATTCAAAGAAGACGAAGAGTTAATCAGTTACACAGAATAAAAAAAATTGAAAAAGATATCACCGATTGCAGTATTATTGGGATGATCGTTTGCGGTATACCACTTTTATCCGAAAGAACAATAAAATTATTTGAATGGTTTAAAGAAAAATAAGAAACGTGCCGAAGAAGGTGACCTAATAGTCCTTTCCAGGCGTTGCATCCGCTCTGCCCTATTAGCTGAGTTGCTTTCAATTGGATGGAGAGGCAGAACCGACTCGCTGGCGCCAGGGCGGTCGTCTTACTCCCAACTCTCCTCATCAAAATGGATCAAAGGTGGAGATTGATCGGCCAAATGCTTATACTACGTTAAATTTAGTTCTCATTATCTATTTCACAAGGAGCCGAAAAGGGTTGGAAGGATGCATTAAAATTGCTATAAATATCTAATATTTTTTTTTAATTCAAAAATATTAAATATCTAATATGTGGAGTATTCATATGTTTTTTTTTTCTAAAAATATAAATCATTGATTTATTGTTGACTATAAAAAATAAATTAAATACATTTTTTCATTGAAAAATTTCATTATCTATGATGTTTATGCTCTAAATAGAAAATGGTAATTTTTAATATCTCGCCAGAGTGTATATAGACAAGATTGCGCAAAAACGGTTGAGCTAAAATAATAAAATTTGGTAATTTGGGCATTATTCAAAATTCGTAGTTTTTTATTAATTTTTGAGAAATTTAGCTCTTTCGGAAGAAAGTCATTACCTACGACGTTTTCATTTTTTTCCTCTGATATCCAAACTTACATTCTTCATTTTTACTATCGCCAGAGATAGTATTGCGATCACGAAAATTTTCGATGTTGAGATTTTGATGTTTTTATACGTTTTGAAGGTTCCTGAATCATTTTCACTTTTTTATTAATTTTTGAGAAATTTAGCTCTTTCGGAAGAAAGTCATTACCTACGACGTTTTCATTTTTTTCCTCTGATATCCAAACTTACATTCTTCATTTTTACTATCGCCAGAGATATTATTGCGATCACGAAAATTTTCGATGTTGAGATTTTGATGTTTTTATACGTTTTGAAGGTTCCTGAATCATTTTCACTAAGGTTGAGAAAAATGTGTGTATGTGTGTGTGTAGACAAGATTACTCAAAAACGGTTTGAGCTAGAATTATGAAATTTGGTACATGGGCATTTTACAAAATTCGTAGTTTTCTATCAACTTTTGAGCTACCTCAACCGAAAGAGGGTCATTACCTATAACGTTTTAATTTTTTTTCCTCTAAAGTGATCGTAATAATAAAGATATATGTTTGATAGTTTTTCACATGTATAAAATTTGAATAAAACTGCTATATATAGAATTTCAGCTTGATTGAATCGCTGAAAGTACTGGAATTAATTTTTCAACACGTTGAATGGCAATCACGCGCCAGTACGTGACGTGGTGACATTAACAAAAAGTAAAACACGCGTTGGATTAATAAATATTATTTATTAATTTTAATTTATAATTTATTTAATTAAATTTAATTTAAATATAATATATGTAAATTAATCAAATTCAAATTTGCGAGATAGTCGAATGGAGACACTCCAGTTTTTTTTAAGATTTAATTAAGATATAGTTTTGAATATATTCATTTAGTAATTTTAAATTATATATAATCTAAAACAATATGTTATTTTTATAAAAATCTATAACTAATAATTATAGTGTTTAATATTTAATTAATTTTTTTTACAAAGTCTGTACTTATCAATATTTTAAATGAATTATTAAAATTAAAATACAAATATATCGTTATAAAATTAAATTTGAATATTATAAAAATATGTGTTTTGTGAATAAAGATATAGATTATAATACTTTCAAAAATTTTGATATTTTTCTTTCATGTTTTTATAACATTTTTTATTTGGAATATGAAAATTAATCTTTATCGTCATCTTGATAATTTATCAAAATAAAAACTGTATAAATATTTACTCATTAGGGTTTAAATTCGTTCTTTCGTGTTTCTCAATTTCGGATTAATTTTTATTTGATCTAATCTAAAATATGTTTAGTTTAATAACATGTGGATAGAATTTCTATCGATCTTTTCTTTAGGAATGAATTCATTGAAGATATGGTAGTTAATTAACAGAAAATGTTTCGCTATTTTGTATATAATTTGGAAATTTTTAAAAATATTTTGATAGAAAGGAAAATATAATGAATGAGAGATTTGTCGAATCCAAAATTAAAAAAATATAATTTAATTATTAAACATAAATTTTGATAATAGACGAAAATTGAAATTTTTGGAAAGTTGGATATTGTTTCATTATAATTTAATATGACTCAATAGATCGGGAAAAACTTTTTCAAATCTTGATCTTAATTGGAATTCCAAAAAAAACTAGTACTTATGATTCAAATTTATCTTGAGGGTAGTAAAGGAAGAGTAAGATGGGTGAATCGTCAGAAACTTGTGGAAAAGGACGTGAGAGAGATGGGAGAGGATAGGGACTGGAGAGTTGTGGTTGCTGCGGACAAGAACTTTCGAGTTCCGTAGAGCCACAGAGATAGATAGATATAATTTAATATATTTTAAAAATTAAAAAATATAATAAATGAAATCTGATATTGATATTGTTATTTTTATTTAATTAAAGAAGATGTCTGTTATTTACATTTATTATCTTTAAATAAAAGGCACTGCTACTGCGTGTTAATCGCTCATCTTCTAAGTCATTCCTTAAAATCTATATTATGAACAAATGTAATTTGTTATTTGAAAAAAAAAACTTTTCTTCTTAAGGGTGAAGAGAATAAGTATCATAAATAAAAGTAATTTACATATCACAACTAGTGAAATAAGAATAAAACGAATATGTAATAAATTTCTTATGAAAAATCATAATTTTCTATAGAGTAGTGTAGTAAAGACCACCCCTTTAATTCAAATCCCAATATCTGATTTACGAAATGATTTTATTCACGGACGCTTTTAGTTGTGAAGTTTTTTTTGTTCATGTTTTTATATAAATGGCATGAATGATGGAATTTATAACAATAATTTTCTACTTTGACTTCTACCCATAAAGAATGAATATAAATATATTCATTCATAGACTAATCAATCATATATACTTTTGATCAAATTAAACCAACTATTTAATTAATTATAAAAAGATTATTAATATTAAAGGTTTAAATAAAGAACATAAACTATATTTCACTGAAAAATTATTTTATTAAAATTTAAAATAATGATTAGGTTTTCATTTCTTTAATTGAACTTACGCGGTCAATAAAACATGAACATAAAAAACCGAGCAACTACTTCTTAACACGTTGACGGACACTTGCGTCTATAGCCGTCAAAGCGAAATTCACAATGTGACATGACGGCTATAGCCGTCCAAAAGGAAACGGTCATTTTTAGACCCTGCGATTATAGCACCACAAATTTGCATTTACCTACATAAAAGTATAAACCTAGTGGCACATTTTTGAAAAAAATCTTTTTAAAAATTTTTTTGGATATGTATGCACGAGATTGTTAAAGTAACGCGATCTCTTGAATTTATATAATAGTTGTTATTGATACATTTAACAATATTTATTGTTTATACTGGTAAGTATTTGTTTATTATTGAATTTACAATGTAATGAGAAAATAAAAAAATGAAAATTTTGCATTTTTTGATATATTAGTGTTAAAAAGTAAACAGTATAACATTAACTGTTTATTTTTTTTTTTTTTTATAATTTGAATATTTGAAATATAAATAAATAATAATAATGTTAATAATAAATATATATATAATATACAATAATTAATAATATAAAATAAAATTTAAATGTTTATTCAATATTTAAAGAAAATAGCCAGTTGGGAAGGGGAGAAGCTAGGCTGCTGAGGCTTTTTGAGGAAATAGATAGGGGTCAAGCAGCAGTGCATCTGAATCTGATGCTGACAGTGCTGAATATGATAGTTCGAGTTGTGAAGATAATGAATCAACTACAGATGAGGAATATGAAGAACTAGAAGCACCAGAAAATGATTAAACATGGCATACCAATACAATACCTATAAGAAACTTTTCTTTTGATGCAGATGCCGTTGGGATTCTTTTGGATATAGACGAAAATGTTTCTCCAATTCAGGTTTTTGATAAAATATGGGATGATCAGGTAATGGAAATGATTATCAAATCTACAAATGATTACGGCATAAAACTTTGCAATCAAACACGGCCACATACAAGGCATAGTAGGAAGGCAAATTTCAAAAATACTGATACGATTGAAATAAGAAATTTTTTAGGTTTGTGTTTGCTTCAGTCCCAGCTAAAATTATCCAGCATTAGAAACATCGTATTGCTGCAAGAATTGCATGTCAAAACCTGCACTGTGTCCTGCACCATGCTTAAAAAACATGGCATATCGAAACTAATGTATAATAATTATAAAATTATAATAATTTTTTTTGTCATTTATTTATTTTTGTTTGATTATGAACTAACATTTCGTGTAAAACCCCAAAAAATACTTTGTTGAACACAAAAAAATGCTTATTTGAGTCATTAAACCTATCAATTACGTTTTTAAATGTTTGCTGCTATAGCCGTCATCGTCCCATTACTTAGTGTCGAGAGTCCGCTGACCCCATGACGGTTATAGACGCAACCTAATTAAGAGTAGTAAATTAATAAAAATTAAGTTATTTAAGCAGAAACAGTAAAACTATACTTCTACTATTCTAAAAATTACACAACAAATGAGGATTCATTTAAATGATTTTTGTTCGGTTAATAATTCATTTTTTGAAATATAAACAAATAAATAATAAATAATTTTAAAAAAATTAAATTAATTTTAATGTGTTAACTATTAATTAATTTTTATATTTATATCTAAATATAAAATAAACTTTATGGGTATAATCAAATAAAAATATTTAATAATTGTCTATAAATTAAATGCCCTATTTTGTAAATTTTTTAATAATATATTATATTCTTTATTTGATGTCATAGATGTGCTTTATTTGATTAGTTATAAGTTATAAGAAATATCTTTACTGCGCCGTAAAGTTATGCAACCTAAGGAATACATAAACAAATATGTAATAAGATAAACGTACCAGTCGTGGGCCACTGTGCCAGTAATTGACCATTTAATAAATTTTTCATTAAAATAAGCTTTTTAATTTCAAATTAAACTCGAGATATCTATAAATATCAAGAAGAGTCTCTTCCGGATTGCCTAACAATGAACAGAGACCAATCGCTGCATTTATATTATAATTATGAATTTGTTAAAACACGAGGTAAGCTTTAAATATTGAACTCGGTTTTTATTTATATTTTTTATTTAATTACTTATTTATTTTATTTCTTAACACATTTGATATAAACTGCAAATCAATAAAAAATTTTAAGTGAAATAATTTTCATTATATTATATATTTATATATAAATTAATTCATGAATTAATTTTTTATTAATTTTATTATAATTAATTTTTTAAGTAACTTCTAAATGATTAAGGCAAAAATAAAAAAATTATCAATTATGATATATGAAAATTAATTAAAATTTTTGAAATTTTTTTCTAAAATATTTCTATTTATTTAAGATTAATTCATTATAAATCTTGTACTAAATCTTATATATTTACATATATGTATATATACATGATTAGATGATTTTTTTTAATAAAAGACCTAAAAAAATTAGTTAATTATTTCTTTAGTCATTCATTATTATTATTCATTGTCATATTATTAAAATTTAAAAAAATAAATATGGATATTATAGAAATCAATTAATAGGTATTAGAGAGTCAACTTCCACTAAGATAAGTAAATCTTTCAGTGAATTATGAAAGTGATTGGTTTCGTTATAATTGTAGCCACCCTGGAAGCAAGTTGTCTAACCTGTCTAATTGAACTTTAATATATTTTAGAATTAGAACAAAGAAACGCCACGTGATCAAGTGGAACGACAGGCGACAGGTTTGATGAGAAGAAAATAAAAAAAAGCAGAAATCTATCCGCGAGTGAGCCGACGCGTAGCAATCAAAAAATGAATCCACGTGCCATGGCGGACAGTGCAGCTGTCGAATCCAATTAAAATGTGACGATTACGAATTGAATAAAAAAAAAAAATAATAAAAAAGAAATACACGGGGATAGAATAGAAACGTTTATCATCCCGAACACAAAAACGAAAAAAAAAATCAACCACAATCTGGAGCTGATAGCGATAGCGTGCATTCAATCAAAGAAGGGGAGGGAGAGATCTGAAATTATCCGTCCTACAAAAAGGGCTTTATCAAATGGCGCCTTCTTTATCTTATCAAGATCTATCGAAACGACAGCATTTTAATGTATTGATGAAATCATTTCTATCCCATTATCCATTTCTAATTAAGCAGACGGGGTTAATGCTTTAATCATTTATAAAACAAAATAGTTGTAATTTAATATATTTTTTAAATGGATGTTTGGCACGCCAAGGTTAATTTTTGGAATGTTCAATTTTTCTTAAATGTATATACATCATTAGTCCTTGAATAAGAAAATATTAATTATTTTTAAAAAATGATATTATGTTACAATAATACGATTTTAGATGAAAAATTATTCTCCCTCTCTAAAAATAAAAATAAATGCGTTAACTTCTAGATTTTAAAACAGCAATTCTACCCTTTTATTGAATTTCAGTAAAGATATATATTTATGAATTGCATGTTGTGATTTTATAGTTACGAATAGAAACATAAGTATATTTAACATGAATATATGTAAGTAAATATAATATGCAATAAATATATAGGTAAACAATATATATATATATATATATATATTTTATAAAATATAAATAAACACGAATATAATAGATAAAGGAATCCAAATTTATCTAACAATAATAAAAGATTTTTAATAAAAAAATTAAAAATAAAAATACAAAATTAAAATAAAAATTTAAATCTTTAATTGTCAAAAATACTATTTTATTACACTCTTAAATTTGATAATTATATTTTAAAATTTCAAAAACTCATTCAATTATAGTGGTAGGAAATGAGGGTTATACCATATGGATTATATTTATGATGTAACTTAGTAGTAGTAGTACTAGTATAATTCATGTTAATGTTAAAAGAAATCTTTATAGAGTATAAAATTATCTTAATTTAAGTTTAAATATCTCAATTTTCTAAATTTTTTAAGAGAAATTTTTGTTTTCTGTTTATTTATTTTAATCAGTTTTTCTGTCAATTTTAAATATAAATATTAAAAAATAATAATATTAAAAAATTTTAAGGATAAACTTTGTAAAGAATATTTTTGAGAAATTTAAATTAATTTTTCATTTATAATAGCAAAAAAATTTAGTTTTCTAAAAAAAAGTCCTAGGAATTCATTTCTGATATTTTTGTAATAATGTCTGTATGTCTATGGGGAGGATATTATCTTTACAAACCATGTCTTACTTTTTCCAAAATCACTATTATATAATTTTAATTTATTTTTACATTTGATTGTAATTGAATCAAATTTTCAAAACTAAAATAGATATCTAAATAGAATGCAAATAAAGGGAATGGAGCGGAATGAAGAACAAATGCAATATGCACCTGCAGCCTTTGGACCGATACAATACCACCTGTGCGACCGCAGTCAATGGACCAATATTTATGGAACGGTGAACGAAAACCAACCATGAGGAAAATAACCATTATTGCTTTGTAACTTTGAAATAAAATAAGAATCTTTATCCATATCTCTATCTATACGTTATATCAAACAAAAGTTTGGATTGCACATTGTTTCGAGTTTTTATTATTATTTTTTTTTTTTATTACTTTACGTTTCCACGATAAATTACTCAAAAAAGAGTATTGAAATAGGGTGAGTTACACTTTCATACTGCTGTCAAAATCTACAGATTAGATTTTTCTTTTCTAAAAAAAAAAGATTAAAGTTTTATTTGGATAAATTGAAATAATAAGATTATTATTTTCATGAATATTAATACTTAATAATTCAATTTAAATGAAAAGTGTTCATATCTATATATTCTATATATATAAAGGAGAGTGTTTGTATGTATGTATGTAATTTGTTTACTTTTTTGCTGTCATAGAAACAAACAAAAAAGAATTCCCATTATAATATATATTATTATAATATTTCACTTTTTATTTTAAATTCTAATATTCAAATATCATTTCAATTAAATAATTTATTCTAAAAAAGTTCTCAATTTAATTAATATAATAAAATATTTAAATCATATTTAACTTAAATTATTTTGTATTTATTCTTTCTATATTTGAATACTTCTTTTATTTTAAGGGAGGGAATTAACTATGATCTAAAAAAATTAATAAATGAACTTAATAATAAAAAATCAAATAAATCCATTAATTTAAATTAATACTATTAATGAATGTATATATTGTTAATTTATCTTTAGTTTTATCAATACTTTTATACCGTTAATTTTTATAAATTAATTTTTATAAATTGTCTCAAGTCTCTAACTTTGCATTTTCTCAAATTTTATTATAATTAAAAATATTCAATAAAAATCAAGCAATGAAATTAAAATATCAAAATGAAATGATCAAGAAATATTATACTCTATTATAACATATACAATACTTATAAACTATAGGCGGAGGAAATATTAGACGATATCATTGCGGGTTCAGGCCAAATCGATCAACATTAATTAAGATATTTTCATTATGACAGATATTAAAAAAACCGCGAATTCAATAATTCTGTTCAGTAATTATTTGTAGACTTTAATAAAACCTACGCATGACTCAATAGATCCGGGTAAACTTTTTCAAATTTTGATCTTAAAATTTATCTTGAAGGTAGTAAAGAAAGAGTAAGATGTGGAAATCAATTGTAAAATATTAGGTTACCCAGACGACTTAAATATAATAGGAGATTCGGCAATTGCAATTACAGATAGCGAGGAAAAATTAATCGAGGTAGGAAAAGAGATGAGGTTTGAAATTAATAATGATAAATAAATATATTTAGAAACAAACAGGAGCAGTATTAACAAACAAAATGTAGAATTTGAATATGTAGAAAAATTGAATGTAATCACGAAAGATAATAATATTTGAGAAGAATTTAAATCGAAGTTGCAATCGGGAAACGCCTGTTATCATGCAGTAAAGAGGCTTATCTCATCAAAATTATTATAAAAGGGAATGAAAATTAAAATATATAAAACAATTATTTTGTCTGTTGTATTATATGAGTGTGAGACATGGTCTATGATCTTAGGAGATGAGAGTGGATTCAGAGTATTTGAGAATAGGATTCTCCCCAGCATTTATGGGCCAAAGAAAGATGAGTACATCAGGGAATGACGTACGAGAGATGGAACAGAGGTTCAGGATAAGGACACTTGGAGAAATGTGGTTGTAGCTGCCAAGAACTTTCGAGTACCGTTGAGCCACGCATGGTCTATGACCCTGGGAGATGAGAGTAGATTCAGATTATTCTTTCCAGCATTTATTGGTCAAAGAAAGATGAGGTCACCGGGGACACTTGGAGAAATGTGGTTGTAGCTGCCAAGAACTTTCGAGTAGATAGATATAACATATTCAATAATAATATATATAATTAATTTACTAAATAAATTAAAATATATTTTAAATAATCACACAATAAGAAATGAATGTTTTATGTTATACATTGTTTGAAACAAAATGGATGAAAACCTTTTACTACTTTCAACCAAATACTTTGTACCACTCGGGGGTACAGGGGGCGGAGCCCCCGTCTAGATGTGAAGAGCGACGAAGGAGCTCTGAGCAGCTAGTAACATTTATATTTCATAAATTTTGATATAATTTAGAACACTAATTTGAAATTTCATTTAAGTTAAAATTCACAATGCACATTAATTATCCATGATCCAAAAACACATCAATTAATTAAATTATTATTATTATAAGTCATGCAGTGCTGCCCTAACCACGGGGCTAAATGGGCTATAGCCCCAGGGCGCAAGCCTTTTGAGGCGGCAATTTTTTATTTGCGATATAGTAAAAATTTATTTTTCATTTTATTAGTTTTTACTTATTTTTAAATTAAAACACTTCTTAAAATATTAAACTGATTGTTATTTCTTTCAAATGTGCTGAAAAACGATAGATAGAGAAGGGCAACGCGAAATAGCAGTAACACCCTACCGATCGTACTTTTGTTCAGTCGCATTTGAACTGTCGGAGTTGTACTGGAGTTAATATAAGACCACCAATCATATAATAGTTCCGATCAAGTTCTAAGGATTAGACTAAAAACTGATCGGAACTGTCATTATTGAGATAATCCCCTCAAATCTGGGTAAACCATCTTTTAAATACCCATCTTTTAAATAAGTGACTTTAAAGAAAAGTTACAATAAAGATAACAGTTTATTATACAAGTAATAAATAGTTTTTTTCTAATTCTGACACTTTTGTTATGTATAACTCCCATTTGCCATTCTGTGTATTTTCTTAGGAAGAAGGGCGCATTATTTTTAGTAGCCCATGGGCACCGAATTCCTTAAGACGGCCCTGAAGTCATGTATTAAAACAGAGTGGCCTCAGAGTTGTATTCAAGCCTCTTTTGAAGATGTCCTCTCTCACAACAAGACTAAAGGACCATATAAAATTAGAGAGCGCTTGTGAATTGAAACTTATTAAAATTATTTATTAAACATCATTTTTATTATTATTTTTTAGGACTTTGAAACTTAATTGTTTAGATAATTATATTTCAACACTTTTCATTTGTTGAAAATCATCTTTTGGCAACACCGGTTTGAATTCCCGCCAAAAATCTTTTGCATAAGTCTATATATATAAAGGAGACTGTTTGTATGTATGTATGTAATTCGTTTACTTTTTTGCTGTCATAGTTTAATATGTTAAAATGTAAGTTATTTACATTTTAACATAAAATAGAAAATATATTATTTAAGGATTAAAGAATAAAAATAGAAAGTAAATTAGTGAATATTTTAAAAATTAGACAATTTGTGGAAATTGAAATAACTAAGAAATGAGAGGTGGAGGGGATGAGGAGAGAGGTGAGAGTGTGTGTGAGCGGGAGAGAGAGAGATTTAAAGTTTATATATAGTTCTCCGTGTTGTTCATTCAAGAGCCAGGCGTGGCCCACTGACTGGCGGACTCATTTTACACAATGTATATAACTAGCAATCAAAGAATTATTATAAATTTTAACTTTTTATTTTAAATTCTAATATTCAAATATCATTTCAATTAAATAATTTATTCTAAAAGTTCTCATTTTAATTAATATAATAAAATATTTAAATCATATTTAACTTAAATTATTTTTTATTTATTCTTTCCATATTTGAATAGGTACTTCTTTTATTTTAAGGGAGGGAATTAACTATGATCTAAAAAAATTAATAAATGAACTTAATAATAAAAAATCAAATAAATCCATTAATTTAAATTAATACTATTAATGAATGTATATATTGTTAATTTATCTTTAGTTTTATCAATACTTTTATACCGTTAATTTTTATAAATTAATTTTTATAAATTGTCTCAAGTCTCTAACTTTGCATTTTCTCTAATTTTATTATAATTAAAAATATTCAATAAAAATCAAACAATGAAATTAAAATATCGAAATGAAATGATCAAGAAATATTATACTCTATTATAACATATACAATACTTATAAACTATAGGCGGAGGAAATATTAGACGATATCATTGCGGGTTCATGCCAAATCGATCAACATTAATTAAGATATTTTCATTATGACAGATATTAAAAAAACCGCGAATTCAATATCTCTGTTCACTAATTATTTGTAGACTTTAGTAAAACCTACGCATGACTCAATAGATCCGGATAAACTTTTTCAAATTTTGATCTTCAAATTTATCTTGAAGGTAGTAAAGAAAGAGTAAGATGTGGAAATCAATTGTAAAATATTAGGTGACCCAGACGACTTAAATATAATAGGAGATTCGGCAATTGCAATTACAGATAGCGAGGAAAAATTAATCGAGGTAGGAAAAGAGATGAGGTTTGAAATTAATAATGATAAATAAATATATTTAGAAACAAACAGGAGCAGTATTAACATACAAAATGTAGAATTTGAATATGTAGAAAAATTGAATGTAATCACGAAGGATAATAATATTTGAGAAGAATTGAAATCGAAGTTGCAATCGGAAAACGCCTGTTATCATGCAGTAAAGAGGCTTATCTCATCAAAATTATTATAAAAGGGAATGAAAATTAAAATATATAAAACAATTATTTTGTCTGTTGTATTATATGAGTGTTAGACATGGTCTATGATCTTTGGAGATGAGAGTGGATTCAGAGAATAGGATTCTCCCCAGCATTTATGGGCCAAAGAAAGATGAGTACATCAGGGAATGACGTACGAGAGATGGAACAGAGGCTCAGGATAAGGACACTTGGAGAAATGTGGTTGTAGCTGCCAAGAACTTTCGAGTACCGTTGAGCCACGCATGGTCTATGACCCTGGGAGATGAGAGTAGATTCAGATTATTCTTTCCAGCATTTATTGGCCAAAGAAAGATGAGGTCACCGGGGACACTTGGAGAAATGTGGTTGTAGCTGCCAAGAACTTTCGAGTAGATAGATATAACATATTCAATAATAATATATATAATTAATTTACTAAATAAATTAAAATATATTTTAAATAATCACACAATAAGAAATGAATGTTTTATGTTATACATTGTTTGAAACAAAATGGATGAAAACCTTTTACTACTTTCAACCAAATACTATGTACCACTCGGGGGTACAGGGGGCGGAGCCCCCGTCTAGATGTGAAGAGCGACGAAGGAGCTCTGAGCAGCTAGTAATATATAAAGTAAAATTAAAAAACTCAATTTATTCATAAAATAATTGTTGTTCACGTTTTGTTTATAATTTTAAAATTCTCTTATAAATAAAAACATCCACCAAACCTTTAATAAATTAAATTTTAATATATTTGATATTTGGGTCTAGTGAAATCTAAAAATTTCAGCCAACTACTTGCACTTTTTCTTCAATATTTATTTTTAATTTATGGTATATATAAGGTAAAGCCAAGGGGTATGACGTGTTTTCTATATCTTGAAAACTAGGCCTTTTGTCGTTGCAAAGGTATTGCGGGACCATAATACTGTCTAATCGTGTCTACTATACCATAGTTATAAGTTATAAGCGAATCATTGAGTAAGGAGGATTATTTTTGTTCGCCATCTTGAAGATAATCAAATGAGAAAATATTTATTTCAAAGGCTCGTAATTTGTTTTCTTTTGCAAGTATAGTGTATTCTACGTTGTTGCACATTCTTTAAAATTAATATTAAGACTTATTTATTCACATATTCCTCATTGTTTACTATTTGCAAGCCTTTTTTTAAATTGTGTCAAAGGATTGATACAGAGGCGGATTATCCGTAAGGCAAACTAGGCACGTGCCTAGGGGCGTGTAGTTTCAAGGGGCGCGCGAGCTCAGAATTTTTAAAATTTATAGTATTATGATGGGCATTTATGGCCGATACAGGGGCGCCGATAAAGTGATTGCCTAGGGCGCTCTGGACCTTTAATCCGCCACTGGATTGATATGACGTTTTACTTTAGCTTAACTTTGAAAAATTGAACTCCCCTACAATTTAGTAAGACGATAGAAATATTCATTCATAGTCACAGATTTGTGTAAATATATTATTTAAGTTATGTACTTTATTTAATTCTTAAAACTAACTAATTAAATATCATATATACTATATATATATAACATTTCAACTTTATGAGTTTTTATTTTAGTTTTACATGTACTTTCTCAAAAGAAATTTCCCCCACCCCGCTCCTCAATATCATCACCACCCTTAAGAATATTGCCGAAAAGTTTACTTTTTTATTTTTGTAAATTTTAGTAGTTTTATTTTAATAAGAAATTGCTATGAATACCTAATAGTCCTAGGTACCATTAACAATAATCATGTCATAATAGGTATTAGCGTTTAGTAAAAACTCGAATTATGCGTCATATCCCTCCAGTTTATCTTATATAGATTCGTTGAGAATGTTAATTCGCAATAAAAATGATTGCATTTTTGAATGAAGGAAGAAGAATCCGAAATTTAATTTTGGAATTTCTAATTTTTAAAGTAATTATATATTAAAGAATAATTTAATACTTCATCTTCTTGTCAAAAATGTATATATATATATGTGAGAAACGTTTTTGCCCTCCTTTTAAACTCATATAAACACGCTCCCCCCTTATAATAAGAATAATCATTGAATTTTTATAAGATGATAAAACGATATAAACTTAGATTGAAATCATAAATAAATCTTTGTTTTACTTTTCTATAATTTTATTGAAATTTAGGTTTTATTATGGATTATTTTTGGACAAGATCGGACCATAAGACAGATTTCCAAGGAGATAAGGTTATGCTCAATATGGATTTGCTTAATCAGGTCCCATACTGATGTCTTATAACCTCCTAAGCGTGAACGAAGAGCATTGTTGTAACCTTCCAATGCATTGTTTGTTCGAGGCAAACCCATCAAAGTAGCATCGTAGATATTCCAATGTTCCAATGTCGAATTCGGGGTCATAAAAGCCAGCCAAATATTGTTCACCTAGCCAAGTGCTCTCGAAGTAAGAAAAAATATCACGAAGTTTTGCCCTTTTGGTCGTCCAGCTAATGCTTGAAAGGCTACAATGACTTTTGATGGTGGTACCAAAGCCAAAGCTGCAAGAGTTCGTAAATGAGTGGAGTTGTCAGGATTATCTATATCATCATAAAGCTTCAAAACTTCTGGCATTGACTTGATGTTTCTATAAATGCATTGATCAAAATGAAAAAGACAACCTCTGATGATAGTAAATTTCATAAATTTCGTTGTATATTCCCTGTTGAAGTATATGGTGCAAATGGTGTATTTTGTATTTGGAATCATTATACTATTAAAACGTATGCTAATAAACGAAATTTAAGTAAATTCCCTTTATTTTACATACGAATTTGACACCCCTATTTTTGGAAAAATCACGTGTGTGGGCCCTATATATGTATTTTTTGACCTATTTTTCCCTACTTTCGGTTCAGGCACGATTACCTCCTTGGGAGGTCGTGACTCAGGCAACTGGGTGTCATGCTCACTTATTGTAATGTAATGTATTAATAATAAAAAATATTTAGAATTTGAGTAATATTTTTATTTATTTTATATTTAAATAATAGTTAAATTGGAAAATTTCACAATCATCTAGTAATTTTATATTAAGTCTTTTGTTTTTTATGATTTAGGAGAAATAATAAAATATTTTTTTATTTCATATATTAAATTCTGTACGAAAAAATAAGCAATTTTTATTTTTGTTAAAATTTTTTTAAAATAACATAAACTTACTTATTATACTCTAAGTTATAATTTAAGTTTTTTTTCAAATAAAAAGGATTATATTTTTTCTTTTCTATTTGTAATATAATACATAATATACAGCAATTTTAATTTTTTTTCTCTCCTGAGGGGGGGGGTTAACACCCCCAACCCCCCCTGGTTGCGCCACTGTTATTACTAATAAAAAAATTTTTACTAAACGCTAGTACCTATTATGACATGATTATTGGTATTAAAATCTCTTTATTATTTAAGAAATAATTATAAAATTGTAGATAGTCCTAATTTTTTATAAATAATTTTCATCATTAAAATAATGTTTATATACTAGGCAAATCTATTTCTTTTGTCGTTCCATTGAATCTTCATTAGATATTAAGTTGACTCATATGTTTTTGTATTTATTTCACCAAATTGTTTATTATAAAGAAATAAGTTTCAGTAAAAATTGAAAAAAGTGATAAATAAGAGAAAAAGATTTAAAAAAGTATTGATCTTTTTAAAAGATTTTGGCTTGTAACCCTAGTAGGTTCGTGATGTTTTAATTTACTAACACACAATGATTGTTTTTTTCTTAATCAGGCAGCATTTTTCATAACTACTAATAAGTTATTAATAATTATTCATTAAAAAGAATATTAACTTTTTTTTTGATTTCACCCTTTTAGCTTTAAAGCATCTGTTTAGGACTTAAAATTATTTTTAAATCATTAATAAATTTATTATTTGTTTTTATTTTTACTTATTACTTTACTTTCTTAGAATTAATAAAAATTTTACTTAAAAGTTACAATTAAAAAAATCTAAGATTTAGAACTTAACCCGCCATCTATCGGATCAAAAATATATTATAAAATATGTACATTCGCTCGCTGTTTTTGGATTCGCATTACATTCTAGCCAATCATTATTAAGACTCCAATTCATATTAAAAATAAATAATTTTGTAATAAAGAAAGTAAAAGAATGTTACCCGTGTGATATATAAAAGGATATAAAATTAAATAATAATTACAAAAAGGAAACTGCTAAGTTTTATTCTATTTCATATAATTTTTTTTTTGAAAATTGAAATTGTTTAAATTTTATTGGGATTTGGAATTTAAATAAAAACACTCCGTATTTATTCCCCATCCTATTATGTAATTATTTAATTTCAAAAATTAAACAGAGTATAGTAAAATATAGTCCATTCATTACCCGTTAGATGTCAGTAAAAGCTATATTTGCTAAAATCAAAAAGGTTATTTATTTTAATAATAGTTTTTTAAAATTAAAATAAATATTTAATAGGGTTCCATTTCGTCCACGCTTTTCCAGGATTATTTCGAATCAGTCTTGCACCCCGTTTTCTGTTATATGATTACGTCTCGAATTAAATAATTCATGATATTTTGTAAACAATATATTTGGTTATATCCACATAGAGATGGTCTGTGCCAAGGACCATCCATATATGATATATTATATCTATTTTAATCAAGTGCCTTTGCATGTATTACTATTTGAACATATTCACTCATTTATTCTTATTTCAAGCTACTAAATACAAATTAGGCAGCAGCATATTGTTTAACAAATTTATGATGATGCTAAAGATGAATAAAAAGATTATTAGGTTTAATCAAGTACACCAGTGGTTCTTAAACTGTGGTCCGCGGACCCCTGGGGGTCCGCGAAGCCTTTACTGGGGGTCCGCGGTCCTCGGAAAAAAATCATCGTAAAAATATATACATATATAAATATTTAAAGTTCATTGTTTAACTATATCCTCCTAGAGAATTACGGCTATAATTTAATACTATTAATAATACTATTTTATTTTATTAAATTGATAATTATGTCAATTAATTTTTTGTGAATAAATAAACATATATAAAAAACTATATATAAAATTTGAATTTTCATCCATTCATTCATTTAAAATCATTTTTCGATTGTTCCTTTAAAATAACCCCTCTTAGGGGCTCGGAAGGGGAGGCATATAAGGGAATTTTCTTTCACTTTGTTATTGGGGAAAACCAGGGGAGGGGACAGTCTTACCCGGAAAAACCCAAATTGTCAGCGTCCACTCTGGGGTTTTAAACAGTTTTAAAGCAAATGTTAATTATAAGTTCATTTCTCAACGAGTTGTATCTTTAAATTATTTTTATTAATGTTAATTATAAGTTCATTTCTCAACGAGTTGTATCTTTAAATTATTTTTATTAATTTAATTAATTATAATTAAATTATAGCTAATAATAGTTTATTATAGCTAATAATTTTTTTTAATTTTTAGTGTAATTTGCATGATCATTATTTTATAAAAACACTAAACACATTTTGCAATTTCCCAGAAAGGCTGTTTTTGAGAGTAAGTATAAGTTAGTTTTATGAATAAAAAATATTTATTTTAATAATATTTTAGAATCAAATTACGAAATTAATAATATTTTAGAATCAAATTACGAAATATATTTATTATATAAATTAATATTCATTTAAAATGATATTAAATCATTTATTTAAAATGATTTAAAACATTTATTAAAATGATTTAAAACATTCATTTAAAATGATATTAAAACATTCATTTAAAATCATATTAAAACATAGCTAGTAAATAATAATTCGTTATATTTATATTATATTTATATTATATTTATATTATTGTAGTTCAATGTTAATAAATTACTCCATAAAATGGATCGTTGGCTACAAACTGGTTCAACACAGAAACGGAAAGAATCAGATGATGAGGCATCAACAGCAAACTCTACCAAGAAACGCAAAACTAGAAAATATTCGGATGATTATTTATCATTTGGATTTACTTATATTTGCAACAATGATGTGGAAAGACCAGTCTGCGTTCTATGTCAGGAAAGTTTATCCAATGAAAGTATGAAACCTGCTAATCTCAGACGTCATTTACAAACAAAGCACAGCGAGCATGTTAGTAAGTCTATCGAATTTTTTAAAATGAAAAAAGAAGAACTTAATTCAAGTCAGAAATTGATGGTAAAGACGGGATCTGGTGGTATGAGTAAGAAAGCAGTAATGGCATCATATGAAGTAGCTCTACTTATTGCTAAAGCAGGAAAGCCGCATAATATAGCAGAGCAATTAATTCTTCCTGCTACAAAAGTAATTACAAATATAATGTTAGGAACTAAAGCAGCAAACGATATAAATTTGATTTCATTATCAAATGATACGGTTAAGAATAGGATTGAAGACATGTCATGTAATATAAAAGAAGAATTAATATCGAGAGTGCGCAAAAGTCACTATTACTCATTACAATTGGATGAAAGTACTGATGTCACTAATAATGCCAATTTGTTAGCTTTCATTAGATATGAGTTTGAAAATCAAATACAAGAAGATGTATTGTTTTGTGATTCACTACCTTCACGAACGACAGCTAATGACATATTTAACAGTTTGAATAATTTTATAACCGAAAATGAAATAGAGTGGCCAAAATGTGTTGGAATTTGCACTGATGGTGCTCGTGCAATGTCAGGTACAAGAACTGGATTGATTGCTCTTATTAAAAATGTTGCGCCTCAGGTTGTTTGGAATCATTGCTGCATTCACAGAGAATCATTAGCAGCCAAAAATATGTCACCAGATTTGAAAAGAACATTAGACGAAGTAGTTAAAATTGTCAATTTCATTAAGGCTCGTCCACTTAATTCCAGAGTTTTTAAAATTTTGTGTGAGGAAATGGGTAGTCAACATACACATTTATTATTACATACAGATGTACGTTGGTTGTCCCGCGGGAAAGTACTCATTCGCCTTTTTGAGCTTCGAGATGAAATACGATTGTTTTTAATAGATGCGCATTTTGAACTGACCGAATGTTTCAATGATTTTATCTGGTTAGCTAAGGTGGCTTACTTGACTGATATTTTTACAAAATTGAACGAACTTAATTTGAGCCTGCAAGGTACTGTTGTAAATATATTTAAAGTTGAAGATAAAATAGAAGCAATGATTAAAAAAATCGACTTGTGGTCGAAACGCATCCAGAACGGTGTATATGAGTCTTTTCCAACTCTCAATGATTTCATAGAAAGCTCCAGTGAAAAATTGCTTAATCAAACGCGTCAATTATTTGTTGAACATTTAATTACTTTGAAAAGCAACTTCAGGAAGTATTTTTCTACTCCTGATCCTTGCAATAACTGGATCAGAGATCCATTTAATATGGAAATTACAAATGCTAAACATTTATCTGCACCTGAACAAGATATTCTCGTGGAATTATCATGTGATACAACTTATAAACTAAAATTTAACAAAACTGAATTGAGCAACTTTTGGTTACTTCTCAGGTCAGATTATCCTGCGCTTGCAAATAAAGCACTTCAACACTTGATTCCATTCTGCACAACATATTTATGCGAACAAGCTTTTTCGGTACTATTTTATATTAAGTCTAAATATAGAAACAAATTAAATGTAGAGCCGGATCTTAGATTAAAAGTTTCCAATATTAAGCCAGATATTGAGATTCTTGTTTCAAGAAAACAACTGCATACATCTCATTAAATATGTAAGTTATATTTAATGAGATAGATGCAGTTATTTTTTAAAATATTTCTTATTTAATATTTTCTGAAAAAAATTATAAAATATTTATATGAATTTAATGTAAGTACCCATTATAATTTGTGAGATTTGTTGCTATGACAATGTTTGTATTTTCTTTCTTCAATATTATAATTTCTAATAAAATGTGTTCTACAATATGCAAAAAAATCGTTATTCACCAATCACTGTTAGAAATATTCATCATATATCCTTGTCCTTATGAGATCGTAAGCCAGAAATTAATTAATAAAATGACGTAAAGTACCTAAAGTTGTGATGGGGGTCCGTCAAAAAAAATTTTTTCAAGTGGGGGTCCGTGGAGTACATAAGTTTAAGAACCTATGAAGTACACAATTTTTTTACCTTTACATTCTACAAATTTTTCGTTAAAATTTTATTTCCTTTTTCATAAAAAATTACAGATATAAATAGGGAGATTTTTCTCAAATGAACAATCAGAACTGACAATGAGACTTTACTTTAAAATTTTTGTATTTTTAATTAATTTGCACACTTATCTAAATATAATTCATTTTCTGTTGCATATTATAAAAATGGACACCCTATTACCCTATTATTACAGATGGCGAACCTATGGCATATTGGAAAAATTTCTTAGCACGCACAAAGCGAAATTTATTTTTTTAAAAATCCTAACTTTTTTCAATAGAAATTAATTAAAATTTTAAAACTATCCGCACTTAATTTATAATTTATGATGTATATTTGTAGAACTAAATATATCTATCAATTTTAGTAGGTTAATCAAAACCAGCAAATTGTTCTATTTTAATATTTACAATTATAACACTTTTGTACAAGATGATGACAAGGAATTCGTTTATTTATTAACTTTGAAGGGGGTACTAGGGGCGAGCCCCCTGTCAATTATTGCTAGTTTAATAAGATAAGATAGAGATCTATGTATTATTGGCGGTGACTTGTTATTATATGCCGAGGATTTTTTATAATATAAATTCTAATTCTAAATCTGGTAATTGTCAAGATTAGTTGTCATGTCATGGATTTGTATAAAACTTTATTCCTTTGTTAATTCCAAAAAACTTTCCTTTTCCGGGTCGCATCTAGTTTACGAAATAAAAGCTTTTTATTTAATAATATAATTATTAATGTAGTGTATGATCTACCAATTAATAATTAGTTATTCAATTAGTTAATTGATGATGCTTGTGTATTTATTCTCCAACACCCCACGCCCTTCATAGGACTGAAAGGTGGATCTCGGAGGGCCACAGGGTGGGAGGTAGCGAAATACCGGGCCTGGCAAAGGAATTTCTCTAGCTGGGTATGGGACGAAGTCAACCCAGCCTCCGGAATCAACATTGGGAAGCTACTTGATAAAAAGTAGCGCCTCCCATCAAGAAAATCAAGGTAAAGTTTGATAGGATCGGTTCTACTGATCATAGAACCGTGTAACCGACTTGATAGTCCTTGCGTAGAACGTACAAAAGTCAAAGGAAGGGTGGATCTCTAATCTAATGTGTCAAAAAGATAAATCAGAAACACATAATAATAAGAAACCAAATAATTAATAAAAAAAAATAGAATTATTTAATTTAAAATTTTATGAAGTTTTAATCTCCATTAACAAAGAGTTATTAATTAAATCATACTTACTTGATTAAATTATTTAATTTATTCTAAGATATAACATTTTAATTAATTAATTATTATTAGATTAAATTCCTTCAATGATTTAGTTGAAATAAGCAAATCTTTAATTAATATTTTATAAAAGAATATCATCAAGTTCCCAAATTCTCGAAAATAACGTTAACAATGAACTAGCTAGATAATTAATAACAAATTGGTAGATACACGATCAATAATTATATTTTTTAATATTTTATTTTAAAATAACTTACTTACTTACTTACTTACTTACTCCGAGGCTCTACAACCCTGGGTGGGTCTTGGCCTCATGGACAATTCTCCTCCAGTAGGTCCGGTCCTGAGCAGCACCCTCGACGTCCTGTATACCAAGGATCTTCAGGTCCTGGTATACTTGGTCCCTCCACCTAAGGCGAGGTCGTCCAAGGGGTCTTTTCCCGGCCGGGGTGCTCCTCCATACTTTCCCCAGGATGCTCTCGTCCCCAGATCTCAGCAGGTGACCCAGCCATTGCAGCCTTGTCGCTCTGATGAGACGGACGACGTCGGGTTGTTTGTATAGTTCCCTGAGTTCCTGGTTGGACCTAATCCGGAAACGCCCCGTGTTAGGATCCATGACCGGCCCGTAGATCATCCTCAGAATTTTTCTCTCACTACGTGCCAATTTATTCCTTTCATGTAGGGTCATGGTCCATGCCTCGCTGCCATAGGTCATCACTGGTCTTATAACCACCTGGTATACCCGCTCTTTCAGGCTTCTACTCAGTACCCGAGAGCAAAGAAGTTTTTTGACTGCGTACACACACCGCCATGCACTCTGGATTCTGGCATCAATTTCCGACTGGATTGTGTTGTCGGATGTTACCATAGAGCCCAAGTACTTGAAATACGCCACTCTCTCGAAAGTACTGGTTCCCATGTTGACTCCAGTTGGCATAGTTATTCTTGAGAATCTGGACATGTGCATGTACTTCGTCTTGTTCACGTTCACCTGAAGGCCCACCTCTCTCGCCCCCCTCTCCAGTCTTCCAAAGACTCCCTCCACGACACCAAAATCATCTCCAATCAGGTCCAGATCGTCAGCATACCCCACCACCAGAGATGTTCTTGACGTCCCCAGGATCTCCTGTCCAGGCTTGGTGTCTCTGATGACCTTTTCAAGTGCGATGTTAAATAGGAGTGGGGACAGCGCATCTCCCTGTTTCAAACCGGTGTTGATTTCGAAAGAATCGCTTAAAGCGCCGTCAACTCTCACTCGACTTCTTGAGCCCTCCATACATAGCCTGGTCAGGGAAACGAGCTTGTTTGGGATGTCGAAATCGGACATTATTTTCCAAAGCTGGGGTCTTTTAATGTTGTCATAGGCCTGCTTAAAATCCACGAAAAGATGGTGCAGGTCCCTATTGAATTCCCAACATTTTTCCATTAATTGACGGATAGTGAAGATCTGGTTCAAAGTCGATCTATTCCTACGAAAGCCGCATTGATAGTCCCCCAGAATCTCCTCGGCATAAGGTGTTAATCGCCGAAGCAGTATAGTAGAGAGGACTTTATAGGTGGTATTGTTCAGCGCGATTCCTCTATAGTTACTACACAGTAGTTTGTCTCCCTTTTTATGGATCGGGATGATAATACTTTCGTTCCATTCCTCTGGCATCGTTTCTGATTTCCAGATGGACACTAATAGCTGATGGATTGCTTTGTGTAGGGAAATTCCGCCGTATTTTAGACATTCTACAGGAATAGAATCACTTCCAGGAGATCTATTGTTCTTCAGATTGTTAATTGCAGAGATAGTCTCTTCCAACGTTGGGGGCTCCTGGTGGGTCTGCTAGGGTTGATGAAAGGTATATTGGGTTTCTGGGAGTGTTCTCTGAGGGTTAAGTAGGTCTTCGAAATACGTTCTCCAAGTATTTAAAACATCATTTCTTCCAGCAATAAGTCTACCGTCGTCATTTTTTAAAATCATTGTCGATCTCGGTTTAAAATAACTCCAAAATTAATTAAAATATAGTGAAAGCTAGAAAGTATATAGCACAGACTATCTATGGTATATAGGTTTTATTGAATGTATACAAAAATTAGTATTATTTATTTATTTTATTCCGTTTTTTCGCCTTTGACCATTTTGGTCTTCAGGCTATACATAATTTAACATATATACATATCTTGTACATAACAAAACAAAAAAAACTACATACATTTTAATGTACTTCATTTTTTATTTTCTTTCTTCCCCCTTTCTTCCATTTTGATCAGCAACTCAATGATGTAGTCCTGCATTACTCCCGATGTTAATTTCTCCAGACTCTCCCAGGCTTCCCTGCCTCTTCCCTCTTGATTATTGTAGATATTTCCACCTCTAGCTCGCGCCCAAACAGTCTTGGACTTGCTTCTCTATCAGATATTTCTCTGGTCCCAGCTCCATCTTTATTTTCTTATAGTGGTCCTCTCCCTTTGTATTTGCATTTCTTGCTCTATACCTTTTTTTAAACCTTCTTCCATTCTGTTGCTGATTTCTTCTTTGTTCTATTCTTCCAAATTTAAAACTATTCCAGGTTCCCTCATTTTTCCCATCTCTGTCTCTATTGTTTTTAATATTTTTTAAAATGTTCCTTAAGCATATTTTTGGCCACCTTTCATCTTCCATTTCTAATATTCTTAGTGTATATTTTCCAATTATTTTGGTTTGTCGAATGACCATTTTATTTCTTCCATTTTCCAAATATAATTTGGGGTGTTTCTTGCGAGACCTAATATCATTTTAAAATACTTCCCTTGGATCTTCTCCACTTCTTCTCTCTCTTGCCATCCCCATGTTTCCACTCCATAAAATACAATGGAGCTAATTAGCGCTTCAAAGGGGTAAGATTTTGCTTCTTTTCAAAACACTCCATGTTGTGTATATTACTTTTTTGCCTGTTTAATTTTTTCATTAATATGTTCCTTATGGCTGTTCGTTTCGTCCAGTATATATCCTAGATATTTAAATTTCTTAACTTGTTCCACTCTCTGATCATTAAGTTTCCAAATTTCTTCTTTGCTTTTTCTTCCTTTTTTCTAAATCTCATTATTTTAGATTTCTCTATGTTTATTTCCAGATCGTTCTTATTCATATATTTTTCCAAGATGTTCATCATTTCCTGTAATCCTTCTCTATCATCAGCCACTACAGCCACATCGTCCGCAAACTTTAGACAAAAAATTTTTTCTCCTCCTATTATCGTACCCCCAATATTTTTCTTATCCCATTCTTCTTCGAGATCGTTAATAAAGACATTAAACAGGATTCCTAGGGATAATAAGACAAGATCGTCTGAGTAAAATATAGAATTGACCTGTGCTAACCCACACAATTCTTTGAGAAACTGATTAAAGTCTCCTAAAAAGAAAGCAAACAGCAAGGGACTGAGTGTGTCTCCCTCCATCATAATACTTTTCGAGTTTTTTCAGTTCATGTCAATGAACATGTTCGCGTTCTCGTAAAACGATTTGATTGTGTTTATAATCTTACTAGACACACCCAGGCAAAACAATTAATATAAATAAAATAAAAATAAATAAATCAAAAATATTTTATTTTTTATAATTATTTTATTAGCTTTCTATATCTATCTCTGTGGCTCTACGGAACTCGAAAGTTCTTGGCCGCAACAACCACACCCCTCCAAGTATTCCTATTCTGAGCCACAACCTTCCAGTCCTTATACTCTCCCATCTCTCTCACATCCTTTCCCACATTATCCACCCACCGTGTCCTTGATCTTCAAAGTGGACGTTTCCCACTCGGTCTCCCTACCAATATATTTTTCGCCATTCTACCTTCTCCCATTCTAACCACGAGTTCTGCCTACCGTAGCCTTCTCGATTTTATAATTCTAACTATATCTGGAGATGCATAGAGGTTATGCAATTCCTCGGTGACCTCATCTTTCTTTGGCCTATAAATGCTTCGCAGAGTCCTATTCTCAAATACTCTAAATCTACTCTCGTCACCTAAGATCATAGACCATGCCTCACATCCATATAATACAACTGGTAAAATAATTGTTTTATATATTTTAACCTTTATCCCCTTTGATAATAATTTTGAGACGATAAGCCCCTTTATTGCATGATAACACGCGTTTTCCGATTGTAACCTCGCTTTAAACTCATCTCGAATATTATTATCTTTCATTATCACAGAACCTAAGTATTTAAATTTTTCTACATTTTCAAATTCTATTTCTTGTATATTAAGATTTTGTTTGTTAATACTATTCCTCTCTGTTACTAAATACTTTGTCTTAGCATTATTAATTTCCAGTCCCACCTCTTTTCTTGCTTCAATTAATTTTTCTACACTATCTATAATTGCAATTGCCGAATCTCCTATTATATTTAAGTCGTCTGCGTAACCTAATACTTGAATTTTTTGTTTAATTCAATTCCGTTTGATTTCTCCCCAAAATGTCTAATTACATATTCCAGAACTAAATTAAATAAAATTGGTGATAATACGTCTCCTTGTTTTAACACAATTGACATTTGATCTGACAATTGATTCCCGCATCTTAATCTTCCTTTACTATCCACAAGACAAATTTGAATCATTCTTACTAGTACGTATGTACTTTGGAATTCCCATTAAGATCAAGATTTGAAAAAGTTTTTCAAAGTAAGATCTACCATTAGGCAACAATAAATCATTTAATTTACAATAAAGATTAACATTAATTACTGTATTAGAGAAAACAATTAGACAATATTATGAAATATGTTCATTTACCTCCTTGATGAGTAATGAGTAGTCTGACTGTGGTTTTGGCGGTATGTATGTTTGCTATTTTATCCTAAAATAAATAAAAGTTTTTCATTATGTTCAATTAAAATACAATGTTAGATATCTGAGAGTGAGTGTTTTTTTTATAATTTTTATATAAATCACAAAAAGGTTTCCTTTTGAATGTTAACTTTATTAGAAAATTTATGTTGACTGAATTATAATGAAATCAAAATATTATCATTATTTTTTGAAAAAGGTGTATATTAATTAAAGTAATCTAAGCATATGTCATCTAAGATAACTAGGGATTTTAATTTATTAATGCCATAACCAATACACTAATACTATCTTCATGTGGAATGCCATTTGACCCACAAAAGCTTTTAGTTTCGAACCAAAAGCTCTAGGTATTTTCAAAGTTAGTTGATATTTAGAAAATTTCCGTTATAGAAATACTAAAAGTTAGTGTATCCCAGTTGATATTCAACCAGACCTTGATATTAATTTTACTTCCTAAATATTCAAACTTTTTCTTCTCTTCAGGGTTTTAGAACTTACAATGATTATTTTGAAGAAATTCAAGAATATAATTTTTGACTTTGTTATTAAATTTTATAATTTAATAAGAAAAAATAAATTTTATATTTCCATCTATTCAAAAATGCTCTGTGACGAGTAAAACTTATCCCATTTAAGTTGAAAATTTTGGAAATTTCTTTACCTATAACTTTATAAATTTATAGAAAATGAAAGGTTTTGAAACAGTAGAATAAAAAATATATCAAAATATAATTCTATATATCTCAATTTACTCAAATTGATAATAAAGAAAAATAATTTGAATATTGCTATTTTGGAGTTGTAACCCAATTTTTGACAAGATCTAATTTTTTTTACATAATATATTTACAACGTAATTTGAATCTGTTAAAACAAAATATTTTCTGTTGAATAAATAAATATATACAAAAATATATATCTAGATATTATTTTTATAAGAATATTGTAAAAATTTAATATAAATTATAATGATTAAATGATACAAAAAAAGGTAATTAATTAAAACAAGATATGATTATTAATAATATATTCTTTTAAAACAAAAAAAAACTGACAATATTACAATTTGTTAATAATAAAATAATAAATTGTTATAGTCATTTATCATCGTCATCATCGTCATCATCGTCATCATCATCATCATCATCGTTCTTATGTTCAATATTAAATTTTTCAGAGTCATTATCGCCATCGTGATAATTTATATCTGAGTTCCTGCGCACTTTTTTTATAAGTGGTACATTATCACTATCATTACTACTAGTGTCAACAGAAGGGCTAGTCCTTTTTCTATTTGATTCCTTTGGTGATGTCCTTGTATCATCATCAGCACTTGATTCTTTATTAATCAAATTCATATCTGTTTGGCTCTTGTCACGTGTTTCGGATTCTTCTTCACTCATTTCTTCTTCTTTTATATTTAGTATAAGCCCACCTGAATCATTAGATGAATCCTCTTGATCGTTTTGCCATGTTTTAAGGCTTTCTGGATCAACCTTTTCACTTTTAACAGATAATTCTTCTGATGTTAATCCATTAGTTCTAGTATTTCCATTTGTGTCATTATCTAAATTCTTTTTAACAAGTTCACCAATTGTTTTTTCATTTGTCACTTCACCATTGATTTTTGTTTCAATAGGCATTTTGCCACTTTTTAATAATGTATTTTCTTCTTGTAAAACTTTAACAAGGTCTTTTGACTTTTTTAATTCTTGTTGTAAATAATAAATAGTACTTTGCATTCCTTCAACATCTTCATCCAACTCTTGTAAGAAAGCGTCCATTTCCGATTGAGATTTTTTTACTTCCTCACTAAAACTTTTTTGTAATGCTAGTTCACCCTCAAGTTTTGCTAGTCGACCACTGGAAATCATTCGACCTAATTCTTCATTTTCTTGATATAAAAGTCTACATTTTGCCATAAGACGTTTCCCTGTATTACTATCAGGAGTAAATTTCCAAGCATTCAATTCATTTTGAGTTTCTTCTAATCTAGCTTTAGTTGAGAGCAATTCTTGTCTTAATTTTTGAAGAAGCAAATTAACAGCTGGATCTAACATTGCTGCACGAAGTTGGGCTGGTCCTGGAGCCTGAGCAGCTTTTAATTCTGCAATTTGGCTTAAATATTCTTGAATCTCTTGCTCTTTTGCAGCTAACCTGCGAGCTAAAATTTTTTCTCGTAAAGACACATCCAGTGTTTGTCTGTTACGATCTTCACTGGTTTCTCGCAAATTAGCGAGTTCTGCATCTTGGCTTGAGGAATGTGATTCCACCATAATGCAGGAATTAAATTCCTAAAAATAAAAAAAAACAAACAAACATTAATTTAAAAATATTATATTTCAGATGTCAGTTGTCATTACGAGATAACTCTAAATAACTTTCACTTAAAATTTACCTGGAATTTTAAAAAAAAATTATCAAGACGTCATAAATGTTAATAAATTTTTATTTTACATATATTTTTTAAGAATAATTTTTTTTTATTTTAATAATTAATAAAATATTAATCATATCATAGGAATTGTTATTAAGATGGCGTCATGAACTTGTCAAAGATATGGGAATACAGGATGACCAATTATATTATATTATTTAAAATGACAAATCAAATTGTGTGAAATTACGTTAAAATTTTTAAATAAAATTTTATACACAATTTATAATTTTGATTTTAATTTAGATAATTTTAATTACTGATTAATTTGGGCACTCAAATATTTAAATATAATTTCAAAAAAATACAAGTTTTATACAAAAATAAAAATAATCTCTATTTCTTATAAATAATTTTCTATTTAAGTAAATCTTTTATTATTAATATTATTATTTAAAATGATAAAATCGAATTATTTTTATTCTTCACGAAAAGTGGAGAGGAGGTATCAAATATAAATTTATAAATATTTATTGAAATTTTAAAATATTTATTTTTTTGATGTTTTTTGATTATATATTATAATTCACAATCTTTTATATTTTTAAAAATATATTTCATACAAAAATAATGATTTCCCTCCAATTACAATAATTTGTTTTACCAACATACTAAATGGCTTATCTTAGTTCCAAAGAGCTTATGTATTGAAATGGCGGGCAAGCTTACTCCAACTAAACAATACAAACAATCGTTATTTTTTATTCTTATGATAATAATTATTTTAAGTATTCTTTGAGCATAAGATAGTTTTTCATATGTTATAGTTAAATATTCATTATTGTTTTTTTTTATTTAATAAAAATGAAGAAGTTTATTAAGATTGAAAAAATAGGCTCTGGGACTTACGGCGTCGTTTATAAAGCTAGAGATAAACTGACTGGAAATCTAGTTGCTTTGAAAAAAATACGATTAGAAATGTAAGTTTATATAAAAAATTTAATAATTAAAATATTTTCTTTCATGATTAATTTGCAAATGTTGCATCTGGTTTAATATTTTGAATAAAAGCAAGGCATTTTTAACTGCATGATTCTGCCGGGCTACTAATACTAAGCTTTGTGGGAAGAGTTGGATTTTGTGGTGCCACTTGATATATAATATATGTAGCACCACATGATTCAGCTTATCTCGCATGGTCTTGTCTTCTAACCATCGCTGCTGCTTGCTTCACTAAAATTAATAAAATATATATAATTTATATATATATATGTATATATGTATATTTGCATTTTTCAGGAATTTCTACATTATAAAACTATTTAAATATTTAAGAAATTAATATTAATCTAATTTAATAGATATGAATTAATATAAATTTAAATAGAAGTAATTTAAAAATTTTTTTATTATAAAAGATAAATTTTTTTTTAGGCAAGTTGAGGGAGTACCTTCTACAGCAATAAGAGAGATATCACTTTTAAAAGAATTAGATCATCCAAATGTCGTTAGACTATTAGATGTTTCACATAATGGGAATAAATTATATTTAGTATTTGAGTTTCTTCTTCAGGATTTGAAAAAATATATGGATTCTAATAATTTGTCTTTAAATTTAACCAAGGTATTTACATTTTTTAAACATTTTTTATATAACATAATTTTTTTTAAAAATACACCCTTATATATGTTTAAATTTAAATTATTTTAATTATTATTTTAAACTGAAATTTTCAATTATTACTTTCGGTTAAAAATATTTTAAATAATTTTATTTTATATTTCTTTATTTCAATCGTTATTAAAATTTTTTTTTTTTAGAGTTATTTACAACAACTTTTGAAAGGAATTGCCTATTGTCACATGCATCGTGTATTACATAGAGATCTCAAACCGCAAAATTTATTAATTGATGATAAAGGGCATATTAAATTAGCAGATTTTGGCTTAGCAAGAGCATTTGGATTACCTGTAAGAAGTTATACACATGAAGTTGTTACATTATGGTATAGAGCTCCTGAAATTATATTAGGAAGCAAATATTACAGTACTTCAGTTGATCTTTGGAGTATTGGATGCATATTTGCTGAAATGGTAATAAAAAAAATTAAATATTTTCTAACTTAATATATTTTGCTTCATCAATAAAATCTCTTTTTTATTATTTTTTAAAGATATCAAATACTGTGCTATTTGCTGGTGATTCAGAAATTGATCAACTGTTTAGAATATTCCGAACTTTGGGAACACCAAATGATAATTCATGGCCAGGAGTTTCTAGTTTACGTGAATATAAATCTATGTTCCCTCGATGGGAATCTCAAGATTTATCTGCAATTATTCCCGATTTGGATGAAGACGGACTGGATATTTTAAAGGTGTTATCATATATTTTATTTCAAAATAAATATGAATTTCAAATTTTCGTCCTGGGTTCTTTAACAATAATTAAAATTAATTAATTTAAATAATTAAAAAATGTTTTCCTTATAAATTAACAAAATAAATATTTTTATATTACTCATATAAATAATACCTGAAACAATCAGTTTTAAAATTTTGATTTTATTTAATGTGTGAGCATACAGAGGCTATTAAATTTTAAATTTAAAAACTAACATTTAATTAAATAAGTTTTCTTTATTAATTTCATTAAATATTATTTTTTAGAAATTGTTGACGTATGACCCAGATAAAAGAATTTCTGCCAAAGAAGCTTTGGAACATCGTTTTTTCAATGGAGTTACACTGGAACCACCATTAAAATAAGTGATAAATGATTAAATAAAAAAAATTGTATATTTGTAAAAATACACATATTATATATTTTTATATTTACATAAGTATGTTAATAGATTTTAAAATTTTAATAAAATAAATATTCTTTAAAGATTTCTTTGATTTAAATTTAAAAAGTTTTAACAATATTTTAAAAACTATTTTTTTAACAATATTTACAAAAAATACAATGTTTCTAAATAAAATAAAGTAAAATATCTATAATAAAAATTCATTCAAAGATCCCCAATCATCTCCACATTTAAGTTTTACTGGAAGTTTTACTGATAATTTCCAAGAATCTTCACAACTTCTTTTAATTATTTTAGAAACTGGAATGACTAATTTATTTGAAATCTGAAAAATAAAAAGTAATTAATCATTTGATAAGTAAGAATTTACTTAATATTTATATTCATTAATATTATATTTATTTGACACTAAATAATAAATTAATAATTGTTTATCAATTCAAAAGAATATTATCTTACCTCAAATAGTAGTTCGTCATGAATATGTAGAAGCGGATAACATACTTCATTATTAATTGATTTGTGATATTTTTTAATTGCTTCATCTACTTTTACCATACCCTTTTTGGCAATATCAGCAGCTGAACCTTGTATTGTTGAATTAACTGCTTGTCTTTCTGCTTGAACTAAAAAACATCAAATAAATAATTAGTATATTTTAAATAATTCGAGATACTTAACGTAATACTACTATGATTAAAAAGTTAAACAGTTTTCAATTTAAAACATTTTGATAAATTGTCTCATTTAACTCTAACCTTAACTGACATTTATGTCAAATTTGACAGAAGCGTCACTTTTTCATAAAAAATTTCACATTCAACGTTGCATTTTGCCATAGCCAAACGTCAATTAGCGTAATTCATAAACAAAACAATGAAATTTTTCTCAAATATCAGTTAAGGTTGGACTTGGATCAAAAAGTTAAAACACTTTTCAATTTACAACTCAGGTTATCAAAATGCCTAAATTTCTCTTCAAGTAGTGGAAAGTTAAATGAAAATAAAATTAATGTTATGAACCTTTGTCAATAGATATTACATTTAATTCTAATACATACATAAACAAATATGCATAACAGTGAATTATTAAATGAATATAATAAATGGTAAATTTAATTTTATATTTAAAAATTGGTCTACTTACGCATTAAGGATTTTGTTTCGCTCTTAATTAATGGCAAAAATCGTCTTCTTCCACTAATAGTTTCTATATAACCCTTTTCTCTACATGAATCTATAGTTTTTTTAATAAATTCTTGAACACCTAAAAAATAATACAAATATTTTTTTTAACCTAATACCTTTTTTATTATTTATTAAATAACATATACAATAAGTCTTTTAATGGAATTGAAAAAAGGAAATGGTTAATGATCAAATTTGGTTTAAATTTTTATATATTCCCCTTGAACCTCCTATATACTCCCTTTATGGCCTCCACTTGTGGACAGTTCATTATCTTCAGGTGAAATTACATTTAATATATTTACAAATTAGTATAAGATGAATAAATACAATAAATACAAAAATTCAAAAATAAAAATCATATTTATATATTATTTTTTTGATCTTTTTGGACATTGATTAGCCTATATACCGTTTTATTATAAAATACCTTAGTTTTATTACTGAATTGCATGGGTATGTATGGGTATTTTCATCTTTACAAATGACTGAAAACCTGCTGGATAAAAGATTCATTTGTATTTAAGATTCCTCTGAATCATTCTAACAAAAGAATCCCCAACCATCGGAAATATTTTTATATTTAGGGAATTAACTAAATGATTTGATAAAATAAAATAAATTTTTTTTATTGATTACCTGGATATGCTTGTTTAAATGATGTAATATAATTTTCAGCTTCTTCGGACGATACTTTCAATTCTTCACCTAGTGTATTGGATCCCATTCCATAAATAATTCCATAACATAATTGTTTAGATTTTTGTCTCATTTCATCTGTTACCTAGAATTTTTAAACATATCATGAAATTGGATTTATTTTATTTCAAAAATTAAAATTCTAAATTAATACTAATAGTAAGAAAAAAATTATAGGAAAATAAATAAGTACCAGATTGATATCTATTCCATGCCAAGCTGAAGCAATATTTTTAAAAACATCCGTTTCCTTATTTAAAGCTTCACACAGTACTACATCTTGAGAAAAATGAGCAAGAACTCTAAGTTCTAATTGACAATAATCAACTGATAATAATGTATATTCTAAAAGAAAAAAAAATAAGCAAAATAAAGAAAAAATATTAATTATTTAAAAATATTTGTGAACCTTTTTTGGGATGAAAAGCTTTTCTTAAACTTAGTGGGGTATTGATTTTTTGAATTGATAATTGAAAATCTCTAGGAATAGTTTGTAAATTTGGTTCTTGCATTGATATCCTCCCAGATACAGTATGATATATAAATTTTCCTTTTAATTTATTTTCTTCAAGAGAAAATTTTAAAAGTGGTGTAATCACCTAAAATTTGTTAATATAAATTATTATCTATTCATTTATTTACGAGGTTTGTTCAAAAAAAAAGGTGAAATTGGAATTATTTCGAAAAGTATTTATTTATTCATCAATATCCATTTTGTACTCTTCAAAGTAATTCTCCTCAGATTTAATGCACTTATGCCAATCGCCGATGCACTTCTGAAATGCGCTTTTCGATATGGCCATCAGCTCGTTCTTCGATTCTGACTTTAACTCATCAATTATAGCATTGGTCTCTTCAATTTTGGAAATAGGAAAAAGTCGCAGGGAGCCAAATCTGGTGAATACGTTGTTTGAGGCATGATTACGATGTGCGAGCTGGTGCAGCTGGTGCGTGAAGCAGAATCCATGATTTGTTTTTCCACAATTCCGATCGTTTGAGCTGTATTGCTTCATGCAAATGTTGTCTAACTTATTTGTAGATTCCTTATTAACAGTACGACCTGTTGACAAGAACTCATGATGCACCTCGCCATTGTAATCGAGAAAACAGTGAGCAAAAACTCCACATTTGATCGATCTTGGCGGCCTTCTGTAAAGCGCTTGTACCACTTATAAACATTTTTTTGAGGCAAAGTAGACTCGCCGAATGGCACAGTCACCATTTTAAGTGTGCTGGAGCACTTCCATTTTTAACGCAAAATTTAATACAGATTCTTTGAACCATTTTTTTTAAGTAAAAAATCGAATAGACAAACATGATTACTTTTTCAGTTGTAAAAACAAACTACTAATCCAAAATGGCTGATAATGTCAACATAGGAAACGTGTGCAAACAAAAAAATTTTGATAATCGAATGTACAGAGCCCGCGAAAATTCAAAATTCACCTTTTCTTTTTAATAGACCTCGTATATATCCATATTCATCAGAGGATAATTTCTTGTTAAAGAATAAAAAAAGAGTATATATTTATTAATATATAATTTTACCTTATTTATTATGAAATTAAGTTTCCTCCATTCCAAAATAATTTCTGGAAGTTCGTGTTTTTTGCTTAATTTTAGTAAAACTTCTTTACTGGTTGATGGTATTTTTTTAGAAGTATATTTTTCAGCTTCTAAACCTAACTCTTTGAATAAAACCTAAAAAAATATAAAATTGAGTTTTGTTTTTTTTTATTTATATTCTTAAACAAATAAATAAGTAAACCTGTCCGGTTTGTTGGGCGGACGAAAGTAGAAATTTGTGTCCTACTAAAGAATAGGCTTTTTTTTCAAGATTTTCTAATTCATTAGTAAGCTGCAGTTTGATTTTATTTGCTTCATCTTTAGAAAAATGAATTCCATTCAATTCCATTTTTGCTAGACATTTGATTGCTCCCATTTCTACTTCTAAAAAAAGAAATTAAAATTTAAATATTAATCTAAAGCATAGGTTCCCAAACTTTTTTTAGCCGTGTTTTCTGTTTTGGGTAGACCCCCTAAATTGATTTTGATTTTTTATAAACGATTTACCTTTGTTTTTTTTAGAGACATATTAGAAAAAAATCAAAAAATGTGTCAAAAGCAATGTCGGAAAAACGATTTACCTTATATATATATATGTATATATATATAATACATGTTCAAAAAATACATGTCGGAAAACACATGGACCCCGTAGACCCCCATTTTCATTTCATGGAGCCCCTGGAGGTTAAAATAGACCCCCAGGGGTCCATATAGACCACTTTGGAAACCTATGATCTAAAGAATAAAAATTATAATAGTTTATAAATTAAAATATTAGCTTATAAAAGTAAGTATTCAATTTTTAAAAAATATACAAAATATTAAAATTTTCAAGTTAATTTCTGGACTAATAAAACATAATAGCAACCCCTTTTTTCCAAAACTTTGAAGTTAGCCTTGACATCTTTCCTAAATCTATACACACCACACAAGCTTTTATAAATGTATGAATAAAAAATTATTGATATAGTTTCTTAGTGTTTACCAATGAAGTGTTTTTCTATATTTATGTCTTGTAAACGTTTATGAAGACGGCACATTAAAAACCAATTACAAGCAGCCTCTATACAAACACGAATTTTGGGCTTTTGAGATGTCGAACGAAGTAAGGACAGAGAGGAAACTGCTTCTGGACATTCTCGAGATATCTGAAAAATTTATTGTTAATTAAGAGTAAATTAATGGTTTGAGAAATAAAATTATTCTAATTCTAATTATTGTGAACGGTGATTCCATAATGAAATTTAATATGATTCCTAAGTTTTTATTTTGAGAAATCTTGAACAAATGTCATAATAATGATTTTCGTATATGTATTGTTATCGGCTATATTTATTAGAAATGGTGGAATTATTTCTTTGATATCTTTCTTTCTCCAAATTTAGTTAATAAAATCGAAATTAATCACATTTCAAAAATCGTTAATATTTCATACTTTATACATAAATTTTTTTAAATACTAATTTTTCATTACCGTTCATCTTTTATCTTAACCAACAGTAGGCAAACTATGTCGAATATATAGAAAGCTCTCATTATATATATATATATATATTGAAAACAACATCAAAATTAATTATATTATTTATTTAAATATGTATGTATTCATAAGTATATATATATCCTATTAAATGAAATGAAAATATTAATGAATGATTTTATTAAAAAAAATTCTTACCAATAAAAGAAAATCTATTTGTCCTTCTTCTGGATTTAGTATCCATTGAGCAATGAGAGGATCCCAAATATTTCCTTGAATTTCAAATCCTAAACATTCTTTGATTCTACAAAAATTTTCTTTGGCATTCCATATAATTATATTTTTCTTTAAAGAACATATTTCTTTAAATATCTTCAACTTTTTATCGATATTTATACTCTCTATATAAAAATATTTTTGAATATTATATTTGTAAAATTAATTAAAAATTTTAAATAAAAAAATCATTACCAACATTGAGGGATATATAAAACGAACGTTTTGCATCAATAGATATTGCAAGTCCATTAATTTTTATTTTATTATTTGAAAATGGTGTTTTTAAAGGGATCACTTTATTTTTCATAATATTAGATCCTATATCTAAAATGAAAAAAATAATAAATTCAAAGTAATTTCAAAAAATTAAATTCTTCATAATTATACTAACTTGATCTTGTAGGAGAATCAATAATTTCTATATCTAGACAAATACATAACCATGATTCTTCTTGTAAATCATCAAGAAAATAATCAAAAATCATCTCATTTTTACATACATCAATAATTTCAATATCCTTCAATAATGACCTTAAAAAATTTTTTTTGATTAGATAAACTAGCTAAAAAAATATTTTAAATTTTTTAAGGATTTTTTTTAAATAAGATAAACAATTTAAAGAAAATTTTAAATAGCAATTTTTCAAGAGGAACCATCAATACTCAATATTTTGACTTTGCCGATATTATTAGCTAGTTAATAACGGAGCATGACAGGCTTTGCTTTTAAGTTAGAATTTTAAAACCTAAAATTGTAATTTCAAAATCATTAACATAATTTATATTTACATCGATTAGATGATAAAATGAAAAACTTATCTAATGAACAACAATATGATATTTTGAAACAGTTATTTCAAAAAATAAAGAACAAAAAAATTAGAAAGGTATAAAATGTTTTTGTTATTTAATTTTTTACAATTATATATTTAATAAAATGTGATAATAAAATAATTTAATATATATTTTTTATATTTAATTTTAGTTTTATATTTTAAAAAATGGATATATTTACTATTTCGTTCTATTTTTTTATTTTTTGGAGAGATCAGTACAGAAATATATATGAAAACTGCTCGTAGTGGCTGTTTTGTTAATGACTTCGTTTTAAAATTGTATAGGGGTCACAAAATTTGAACTAATCTTGTACAGGTAACAAAAATTAACAAGACAATACATAAAAGTTTTAACATTTTAAATTGTAGACATTTTTCAAAAGTTTAAATCTTTTGATTAATATCATTTATACTTTCTAAGCTATAAATTAATTAAAATTGATGTTTATTTAATTTATTTATTTGAGATGTTAAATGTAAAGATGAAAAAGACTTCCAACTAAATTTAACAACAGTTTAATTTCATTATGAATTTAAATATTAGAATTTAATCAATTAAATAAAATAAATTTGCTTGATTATTTTTATTTCAGAAAATGAATTAAAAAGAAAATTAGGTTGTTGATCCAGAAGAGAGGACCTACAATTTAAAATAAAGAATAATTAATTATAATTACTGGTTATTTGTTGAAGAATTGAATCTTTTTGATATAATTGTGGAAATATTATCATAATTTTCTTTTTTACTTTCAATCAAATTATTTTTATAATCATCATAATCTGTGGTAAATTTTTTATCAAAAGCCTCTAAATCTATATTATCTGAAAATTAATCTAAATTAAATTTTGGTCATTTTATTTGTTAATATGTTGTTAATACCTTTTATATTATTTTCATAAGGTTGAACATGATTTTTGCTTCGATTAATATCACTTCTCAAAATTCTATCACTCTCCGGAACTATTTTTCCTTTATTATTATTTTTTATTTGGGATATTTTCTTTGTTATATTCTCTGATCTATTTATCGAATTAATTTTTATTTCCGAAGAATTAATTTTTTCATCAATGTTGTTAATCGGCATTTCATTTTGGTTATTGGAATTTTCTAAATCATCCCAATTTCCTGTGTTTTCAAAAGCTCTTAACAACACTGAATCGGATATAGAGTTTTCATATTTCACTTTTTTACATTCAGATGAAAATGAAAATTCATTTTTTCGTTTTATGGATTGTAAACTTTGATTAATATTAATTTTTTTATAAAGATCCGAAAATATTTTTCTAACTTCAGTTTTTTGACATTTATTTTGACTGCTAATTGGTGAATTATCTTCAAATTTATGCATGCTTTGTTGATTCTTTGTTTCTTTTGATATAAAGTTTTGATTTAACAAAGAATTTTTCTCCTCAAAACTATCTTCAAATAAAAGTGGACTATTATTGGAAACAGAAGTATATTCAGTAGCTTTAGAGTTATTTCCTGAGTTATTACTTTTTAAAGAATTTATAAATCTAAATCGAGATAATGAATTTTTTTCTAAATTAGAATCATAGCTACTTTCGAATACTTGATCACTTTCATTTAATTCAGATAAATCTTCAGTAGAAAAAGTTTTAGAAGCATTCAATAAACTGTTTCTACATGCTTTAATAAAACCCGGTGGTGTTTCTGATTGTTGGGAGTCTATATAAATACTATTTGAATCTGAATTTTTTATAGTGTTTACAATAGGAGTTGAACTTCCATCTTCTTGAGATAAAATATTTTCACAAAAGGAAAAAATGTTATTTTCAAATGCTGAATTAGAATAATTTATTAATAGTCGAGAGTCATCTTCACTTTTATTACTCATATCAATTGATTCGTCCTCTTTGATTTTAGTTACTTCAAATTGGGAATCAAGGCCAAATTCAGAATTAATACGAAATGTGCTATTTCTTTTTTTATTATTTTTTATTTGTTCTTCTTTGATATCAATCAATTCATGGTAAACAGATTCTTCTAAGAATAGGGAACAATTAGATTGATTAAAAGAAGATTCATTTTTTGATAACAAATGTTTCGTGATATTTAATTTTTGCTCATTTTCTAAAATTCCTGTTAAATTATCCAACATACCTAAATCAAAACTATCTAAATTTTTGGAATTTTCAAAGGCATTCATATTTTCATTTAAAGACTCATCAATTAAATTTGTTTTATTTAAATTGGGTTCATTTGGTCCATTTTCTTTGATTGAGAATGATATTTGTTTTTGTTCGTTAATAAATGAATTATTTTCAATTAATTGTTCTGATTTATCTAATATCGATGGTTTTAAAGAATTAGAATGAATAGAATTATTTTTTTTAGAATATTCCTCTGATTTATTTGATTCAATTGTATTATTTTTTTGATCGTTGATCAATGAATTATTTTCAATTAATTTTTCTGACTTATTTATTAACGATTGTTTTAAAGAATTATAATGAATAGAATTATTTTTTTTAGAATATTCCTCTGATTTATAATTTGATTCAATTGTATTATTTTTTTGTTCCAGAGATTTTGATTTATATTCTGAATTTTCATCGAAAATTATTGATGATTCAAAGAAAAAAGATTCTTCGTTTGCACTCTCTGCCATTTCAGATTCGTTTTTAAGAATTGAATGATTATTTTCAGGATTATTTGAATTGAATTGAGAAATATTATTATCATTATTCAATTCAGGCTTACTAGTCAATGAAATATCTAACATTTGGCTAGTTGTTTGTTTAGAAGAGTTTTTAGTCAGATTTGACTTTGTTTCATTTATATTTAGTAGAGTTTTATTTGAAACGTCATTTCTTAAAGCAGCATCTAATCTTTCAATAACTAAATTTTTTCCTTTATCTTTATTATCAGTTAATTCACTATTACTTTGATTTTGATCTTTTTTTGTTGGTTTCTCCCAATCAACTTTCATACCAAGATCTTTCTAAGAGAAAAAACAATAAATAAATTTGAAATTTATCTGAATAAAAAATTAAGTTATATACAAATGAAAAAAATTACCTGGATAATTAATCGTGATTCTTCTATTAATAAAATTGCAGCATCTTTTAGTGTAAGACCATCTTTACCAGTAATCCATATATATTTTAATTTTAATCTTTTGTTATTTTCATATTCACTCTCACCGACCATTTTCTTTTCTCTAAACAAGAAAAAATAATGTTAAATAAAGGAATGATAATTTTTTTCATTGTCTCTTTGTATTCATTATATCTACAAAAAATAATTAATTATATAAGTACATTGAATCACTAACTTACGATTGAAATGGCATGGAATTTTGAAGTGCATTCTCAACCACATGCCAATCAGCTGCAGCAAGAAGTGTTATAGAAGTGAAACCAGCATTAAACAATGCTCTTGCTCTTGGACCATTAAGTTGATCCAACCTCATTAAATCACATAATTCTCTCTGAATTCCAAATTGTAATCGATCATGAAATTGAGAAACAAGAAGTTCAAGACTTGACCAACCAAGTCTTTTGCAAAATGCGGTGACCATACCTAAAATTATAACATTTAACCAAATGATTAATTAAATTAATGATCTAATCATAAGTTAAAAAATTTTAAAATCAAAATAAAAGATATAATATATATATATAATGCTTATCTACCTGCAAATGTTGCTGCTGTCTGTTGAAGTGCTTGAAGCATTCCACGATTTATATTATATTTTTCAGATACATCATTTAGTGGACGTTCATTTACAAGTTGATGTAGAGCCATAGCAGTATAAAATCTTTGCAGGCTATCCATTTGTTGGACCTAAATATAATTAAATTAATCTTTCTTTATTTCTTTCGTAAGTTTATGATTCTTTTGAAAATTTCTTACATATATTTCATTTTTCTTTAGTGTTTTATTTCTAACATTAGAAATAATAAATCTTTCACTAACTCCTACAAGTTCACCAACTCTTTTCATTGAAGCTGGCAGTTGCTCCCAAAGACCAAGTGCTGTTAAAAAATCAATATGACCCAATTGGGAACTTACGCTTAAAGGTGTCACCTATAAAAAGTAGTTTATGAATATATTCATATATTAATTATGGTATATAAAATGTTATAGTTAAAAAATAGTATTTCATAAATTAAACCATACCAAAAAAATTATATGGAGATCATTTTCTAAAACGAAACACTGTCTAGCTCGTTGTAAATCTTTAAAGAGTTTTAATCCTTCAACTGGAGGAAGAGATGCAGAGAGGCAGGCCAAGCCTAAAGCAGTTGCTACGTATCTAGTTATTTCAGAATCAGTTTCTTTTTGCAAGCGAATCAATTCGTTTTTTTCTAAATAAGCAATGCATTCGGTAATTGGATTGATTAAGTCACCCTCATTACATGCGACTAAAGTACACTTCGTATAAAGATCGATTTCATCAGGCGTTGTTGCTACTCCACTTGCCACGATCTGCATAATAATAAATTAAATAAAAAAAGTAGATAGTTCAAATGTTATAAATTGTAATATGTAAAAAAAACATGTTTTTATGATTAAATTAAAAAATGAATTTTACCTCTAGAATTGCTCTTTTAAGACTATCTGCTAATTCTCCTTGTAACAATGAACTTTCTACAGGTCGTAATTGAGAGAGCATTACTTGTTCTCCAATAGACCTCTCTAATGGAGTACATATTAAAAAACTTTCTCCGTATGTATCATGGCCTTTTCGACCAGCACGTCCAATCATTTGACGATAAGTGTGAATATCAAGCGGTCGTCCATGAAAAAGTGGAGTACGTATAACAACCCTTCGAGCTGGCAAATTTACGCCTGAAGATAAAGTTGAGGTAGCAACTAACACTCTTAAAATTCCTAGGCGAAATGCTCCTTCTAAAATATCTCGTTCATCTATTGTCAATCCTTAAAAGGAGTAAATAAAATTAATGTTTTTTACTAACAATTTTCTTTTCATTAATAAAACATTTATTTATTTATTTAAATAATTAGGTAAAGATTTAATTTAACATATTTTAGAAGTATTTATAAATTTAACTTTTATTTCATATATAACATTGTGTGTTTTTAAGAATAAATCAAAATGTGCAGTTTAACTTTAAAAATTCAAAGAAAATAATATTTTTTACTAAATATTGATGAAAAAAATACCAGCATGATGAAATCCAACACCAAATGAAACTGTTAATTGAAGAGAAGCGTCCAAACCCACCGGGCACATTTTTAATTGTTCTAAAACCTCTGCTATTGCCTCACTTTTCAATTGAGATCTTAAAAGATTTGCTTTTTCTGTTTTAGAAAATCCTAAAAACAATAAAATTTGTTAAACTATCTATGCTATGAGTATTAGTATAATCAAAATCATAAGTACCTATTTTGCATAATTCTTGAGCAATATGTTTCCCTAATTTTTCACACCAATTTTTGGTTGGACAAAATATAAGAATTGAATGACCATTGAGTATTGTATCTAGGCATAGATAGATTACTTGTTCATTATCATCCTAAAATGATTTAATTCAAATTATTTTAATTTAAAAAAAAACAAAAAACAATAAAAAGCCAAACCTTTATGGGAATATCTGGAAATATATCATAAAGTTTTTCCAATTTATCATCGTATACTGTAGAACCACATTTCATATATTCTTTCAATGGTACAGGTCGATAATCTGTTCTGTAAAGATCAGCATTAAGCCATTTCGCTAATAAATCAAGATTTGGTAAAGTAGCTGACATTCCAATCAATTGAATTTTAATTTTCTTGTTCCTTCAAAAAATAAATGGTGAGATTAATGGTAAGAGAAGTAAACAAATTAAAAAATTAAAACTAAGAAATTGTTTTTGCTCGAGTGATAAATACAACTAAACTACTAAATAATAATTTAATTAAAATAATATATCAATCTAAGAGAATTTTTAAAAGTTCGCAATTGAATGTTTATCATTTAATTGTATTATTAAGTAAGTCGAAGGAAGGAAGAGGATGCAAAACAATAAGATTAAATGTTAATAATTCTTATTACTTGTGACACATATATAATATTTTAGTTAACATAAGTTCAAGAATATATCCTCGAAATGACTCTCCCAACATATGAAGTTCATCTACAATGATTGTCCCAATTTCCTCCAAAGTATTAACTTCAAGAAGCCTACAAATAGATAAATATTTAATATTTTATTAAAATATTTATTTAAAATAAATAGATACTTGTTAATTAAACTATTTGCTTTTTCAATGGTGCATATAGCTAAATCTACTGATTTTATGCCATTATATAAAGATTGATTTCCCATTAATCCTTCAACAACAAATCCTGAAGTCAAGAATATATCCTAGAAACAAATATTATATTAAAGTAAACAAAAAATGAAATAACAATAAAATCAAAAAAAATATTACCTTAAAATAATACATCTTTTCTCGTACCATAGATACGAATGGTAAAATCATGATTGCTTTTTTATTTTTTTCTATAATAGTTTTAATAGTGAGAATCTCAGCAACTAAAGTTTTTCCTAAAAAATTCAATAATTAATTATAAATTATTAAATACAATAACTAATTTAATATTTAAATATTGAAAAAATTGATTTATTTCTATTAAAATAAGACTTAAAATATTATTAAATTGAAATTATATCTTGGTTAAAAGAGAAAAAAGTTCTAAAAAATTGATTTCAGAATTTTTGAAGGTCATTCAAAGTATAATATTTTTTTTAATATATTAAGAATTGTTATTAATATTATAGTGATTTTTAAAAAAAGATGAGCAGTTATTTTCATGGAAATAAATTAGACCAGTTCAAATATTTCACAAGTAAAAAAGTATGTTATTTATTAAGTACAAAAAAGATATTTGTTAATTTAATTTATTTATTTTCTTCCTGTTAAAAAAAGGTTTTAGAAAAATGGTTAGAGGACAAGAGTAAATATATTTAATTTTCAATAAATAAAATTGAAATTTTTTAAAGTATTTATTGTATATTTATTAAATATATAAATAATTAACAACAATTTTTTCATATAATATACTTAATTACAAATTTGATTAAACACAAGTATATTAGAAATAAAATTTGTGTGAGTATTTATTACAAAGTGATTTATAATTATAAATAATCAATGATTTTTAAAAGATTCTTTAAATTAATGGCAAATAAAAATTTAGGAATTAGATAAATACAAAATTACAATCAGGATCAAATATTTTAATCATTAATTTAAATTTTTAACAAACATAGATACACAAGAAATATGCATATTAGAAAAAATCTTTTCTGTGAACAAAATATAACATAAAATAATATCAAATCACAAACATTTGAAATGAGGGAGTGAAATAATGTCATTTTTATAAGGAATTATAAAGATTAAATAATCAAGTTGTATAATGAATTTAGGATGTCTTTTTTTACCGGCAGATGTTGGCGCTGAATATATTAGATTCTTGCCATTTATTACTGATTCATTACTTAAGCATTCAACTTGCCAATCAAATAGTGTCTTTATTCCTTTGGCCTCATAACGCTTAAAAATAATTATTGTTAATAAACAAGGATAACATTTAAATCATTTTTAACATTTACTCACAGATAAAATTGATTCAGGTAATCCCCAATTAGATAATTTTATATTTTCATTAAAATCTGAGTTGTCCATATTATTTACAAAAAATTATTTTATATACAGACTATAAATAAATATTAAAATTGAAAAATAATTGAATACTACTATCTATCAATCATTTTGAAATAGGATTCCATTCATGTGATTAATTCAAAACCATGAAAACGTTGAAAAACTTTTGTACAAAGATAAAATCCCTACCTAAATTCTAATTTTATAATATATATATATATATTAATGTTTATCAACATAACAATCAATATTTTGAAAAATTATAAATAAACTTATATTAATTTTTGAATAAATTAATTTATTGGTAATATTAAATTTTTAAAAATTAATTAAATAACTATAAAATTTAAAAATTTCCGGTTTTAATATCTCTAAGAAATTACAAAAGATGGCAGAAGCTTCTAAAACGCTTTAAAAAAACTGATGAATATTCATATTTTATTAATTTTTAAAATATTTTTTAAATTATTTTTATTTTTAATGTAATAGAATAAAACGATTGAATCATTCTTTATATGTAGGAAAGTTTTTACATATTATAAACTAGATTTTGAAATATATACCTATATACCAAAGTCCAATAATTTTGCATTTGAAATTTATAAAATAATTATTTAATGAGTTTTGAAAGTTAAATAATTAAAAAATGGAATGTAATAAGAGTAATATTTTGTGGTAACAATTTGCCAATTTAAATAATATATAATAAATTATTAAATAACATTCTTTGCCATATTATTTGGTTGAATACAACGAAACAAAAATATTATCAAGATAAATCTTTCCTAATTTTTTAATATAGGTAGATATTATGAAATAAATAAACTTATTAAATTTATTCAATTCAATTTTTATAAATGTTTCTTTTATTTTATATTTATAAAGATAGAATGTTATCATCAGCAGATACTAACAAAATGTTTCTAGGCTACATCGTTCCCTTAAACGATTTCGATGAAAATACTTTTCTAGATCGATTCGATGCCCTATTTTACGCAAATTAAATTGTTTTATGTTTAATAGGATTTAAGATATCCATTGACTTCATTCGGCTTATATGTGATTAAAAAACAAATAAAATTCTCATTGATTTAAACTTGTTTAATTAAATATATATTTATTTTATTAGTTTATAATTTCAATTATCATAAAATATAAATTTATACATTTTTATTACATAGAAACCTTATAATAAAATATAATACAAAAGCAGAATATAAATAATATGTATAAACCTTGAGTCTAGAATATTATTATACCTATATTATACCCAAATTAAATATTACTTTATAAAATTAAAATAATCAAGATAGTAGTAGTAGTAGTCAAAATTTCTAATTTTAAGTTTTGTGGTTCATTTAGTCCCAAGGAGTAGGTAGGTATCCATACTAAAACTTAGTATGAGATTTAATTCTCAGATAATTAATAATTAATAATGAAAATTATGCTTAAACATTTTCTATGTTTTTATCAAAATTAATAAATAAATAAATCACTAAAATATAGACTAGAATGATTTTATTCTACACAATGTATTCTAATTTATTATAATAATTTATTTTAATATTATCACTTAATTTTAAATTGGAAATACAAATTAAATTGAATACCTAAACAACGTATTCTGTACTTAAATTTCGTGACATATGATAAATATATTTTAATTATACCTTTATTGATTCTATTCGAAAACTCTTTAAGATGAATATTATCTTTACCAAAATCTAGGAAATTGAATTTGGCTTATGATAATATTTTATATTCTCTCTTATTTATCCTGATAAGAAGTAGGGATTGAAATTTGGCTCACAAAAGGATTAAAAAAAAAAGTCTTTCACAATTGCTTTAATTGATGTTTAATAAATAAATTAACCTGTGAATGATAATTTTTATATTCTATAATTAAATTCTATTTTATTATTTCAATTTTATTATTTAATTTTTTACACTATTGCGTACATTAATTTTTTCAAATTTTAAAATTTTGGATATGTTTGTTGCAATTTTTAAATAAACTAAAAATTGAAAATAGAAATATTATTTTCAAAATTATTTTTAGAAAACTTATCTATTTATTCTATTGTATTCTGGAAAAAATGATTATTATTTATTAAAAATTCTTTTAATCTCCATTTTTGGGGGATCTTTTGGGAGTAAAAGGACTGAAGCCCACCCCAGTTATATAATTCAGAGAAATAGAACAAAAATACAAAAAATAATATTTCTTTGTAAATATATTACAAATTTATAACAAAAAAAAAAATTAAATTTCACTTAAAGAATAAAAATTTTCGATTCAACTTTTTTTCAAAGATAATTATTATTTTTGAATGAATATTTAGATCTTATATACTTTTCGAATTAATATTACTGATGAGAAGTGGTTTCTAATCTAGGTAATGAATCATTTACTAATTTATACCCTTTAATATATAGACATTCCCTCAGGGCAGAATCCAAATGAGAAAGTACATAAAACAATATAACAATGATGAAAACTTGAAAACCTCAGGAATATTATTTAATTAAAAATACTTTGATCAATATTTTGATAAACAAATTTATTTCTAATCAGTTAAAAGAGTAAATCTTTAATGAACATTATTAACATTCATGAATAGAACACTAGACAGATAAGAAATTATTTATATATTTTCATAAACCAGAGGTGAATAATTAAAAATAGAGATAAAATTTTGGAATTCTATTTAAAGATCTATTTATCTTTAAATATTTTTAAAACATTTTATCAAAAACCACCAATTTTGATGAAAAAAAAATTGTATATTATTTTTATCCAGAAATTATTATTTTATGATATTTAATAATATTTAAATAGTATATATATATATATATATATACAGAATGTAAAGTAAATAAACTAAGATTGACATCATGAAGAGCCTGTTATTTTGTAGTAAAGAGATACAATTTCACTAAAAGGGCCAGTTGCGATTCACGAGCCGCGGATTGAATAACTACTTAATTACTAATATTAATTATTATAAGATATTTCATATAAATTTGAAAATATAAATCTATGTTAAATAGGTAATTCTCAAAGAATTTGCTACAATTGCTCAAGAAATCAGAGACTGCAGAGTGTGAATATTCTACTATTATTGGGTTTAAGAATACTCTATATTAGATCATCTATAGAATCTCTCTATACCTATACACTTATAGTCTACTAAGTACCTTGATGATCGTGTATTTTACTTTAGGGATAATCTGTGATTAATTTTTTCTATGATCTTCTGGGTAAAACCTGCGGAATTTTCTTATTTAAAAAAAAATATCCCAACAACTCAATCCAATGAAAACACCAAACCATTCAATCTAATAACACCCAAACAACTCGACACTGACTAATGTGTTACTTTACTCTTTAATTTTCAGTTTATATCATTATTTAATATACTTTTTACTTTCTAAGTATAGTACATTAATTATTGAAAGTTAGGAAATCTAGAGAGATGAACTAAATTTTTTTAGGAATTTTATATTATTATAATTTTATAATCGATATATTTATCAGATGTGTAATTTTTTTTCATTTTTCAACATTGTTTTTGAAAAAACAAAATTAATTTAGCATGAAAATTCTAATTAATCACTTTCTTTCAATTAGTTTTTCATTTACTTTTCTTTGCCATTTATGTCACTTAAAAACGATAATTAACCTATTCAAGAACCCATACCCATTTCTGTGTTCATATTGTTTGAGATTTCAATATATCATCATTATTGCCCGGCAGAATCAACTTTTAATAAACTTTATTAAGAAATTAAGGGGAAAAATAAAAATAAAAATTTGGAAATAAAAAGTAAATCTTATATCTTATATCAGATGGTCTTATTAGATCAGATAACTTCTACATTAGGATTTCATGATACTTCTTTCGTTTAATACAACATCCGTATATACGGACAGATCCAAATTATATTAGCATATAGGTTAATTTTATTTATAATTTTGAAAGAAAATTGATTATTAAAAATATTAAACTAAACTATGACAATTTATAATTACAAGATTAAATTTTGCATTTTGATTGAGAAAAATTATTTGCAAACCTTTATACATGGTGGGGCAACTTAACTTACTGATTTGAATTGGCTTAAGCCGGTAGAGGGAGGATGTGGATAGTAAAGGATTTGAATGACGTTGCAGTTACTTTACTAGTGTTTGATATGTGCACATGCTCCAAAACTTTATTCTTTCAAATATTAATAAAAGAGATTTAGGCGATATCTGGTTCCTGCGATGGGGATTTTCGGAAACACTTCCCTGGGCGACTAATATCTTTAAGAGGCGATATTCAATGACCTCAGCGTTTACCCAATTTGCCTCTTTGTGATTGTTTTTATGGGGCAAAACCATTGTGTATACCGATCGCCCAAGGACTCTTTCTGAACTTAAAAACAATATTCGTCAAGCCGTGATCAACATACCGATCGCTATGTTGGTAAGTGTCAAAGTTTTAAGAATCGAATAAATCGGTACATTGCTAATGGAGGCCGTCACCTATCCGATACAATATTTAAAACAACTTGAAAATAAAATTTCCAAGGTTGTAGAATAAGTAACTAAAAGAAATAAATAAAAAATTATAGCCAATTCTGTTTTATTAACTCTCTAAATCAGCAAGTTAAGTTGCCCCATCCTGTATATACAAAGATTTTACATATATTTATTTGATTAAGCAAATAATTAATTACAATAATAATTAAGTTTCTATTAAAAAATCATTCAAATTTATTCTTATTTAACTTATAAATATATAAGTTATATTTATTAGAAAATAATTTGAGATATTAAAATGAAATGTGGGTATTGTTATTTTGAATGTCACCGATGCAGTTATCTCATCCTTACACCAATTATCAATTATATTTAGGTTTTAAATTTTATTATTATTTTTAAATATTTTTTATTGGGTTTAAAAAAAATTATACAAATTTATCAAAATTTGAGATTTTTTTTTAAGAAATTATAAATCTCTTTATCTTAAAGAAAACACATGTTTTCTTTTATGAATGTTTATAAAAACAATATTTTTATAGCAAAGAAATAACTTAAATGAGTAAAAAATACACCTGTTGATTTCATCATATTTTTTAGGCTTGTCAGTATTACAAGTATATAATTTGATAATTTTTAAAATTATAAACAAAAGTTTTTTGGTGACTGAAGGAATTAATTAAATATTAATAAAATAAAAGATAGTATCTTATGAATATGCAATGATTAATTGAGATTAGAATTTCGATGACTCATTCTTACTTCAGTTAAAAAATTATAACATGTCTATTTTTTTAGATGAAATCTTTTATTCTTTTTTTCAGTAATGGAACAATAACTAATAACTAATGTGAATAAAATATAAAAAAAGTTTTCTCTGTACATTGTTTAGATTAGAATATAATATTTTTACATAATTTTTACTTTTCATCATGAACAAATTATAGCCCTATTTTTACATATGCTATTTTTTTTAGCAATATATTGTGGTGCCGCACACCACAAGAAGATGGCGCCGCGCCAACGTGCGCCAGCCCATGACGGCAACAACATGATGGGGGCATATGTATATGGTGTAAACGGTGAATTCAATAAAATGAGTTATGACTCCGACTCATCGGCTTTTATTTCTAGCCCTTTCCTAACATCCGACTTCCACCTTACCCTATACACATGTCCGCCACACTGGTGACCCCGACGTGATATTTGCTGGAACCGGTTTAATAAACCCTGGGGGTGTCTCCAGCAAATATCGCAATCCTGTCCCGGCTTCCTAGCCGTTTCCATCCATGGCACGACGGCGCCGCCTCCAACTACATCGCCACGGCTGCCTCCGGACCTACATCGCCACGGCTGCCTCCGGATCTACATCGCCACGGCCGCCTCCGGACCCACATCGCCAGGGCTGCCTCCGGTTCTGCATCGCCACGGCTGCCGCTGAGGTCGTCGCCGTCATCGCAGTCGCCTCGGACATTATCGCCATCATACCGGTCGTCAACACCTAGACCGTACATGTTGGCCATCACTGCCGTCACTTCCATCAGCGCCATCGTCTCCCGAGCGGCAACACGTGCTGCGGTCGCCGCCACTGTCCGGGATGTCATCATCGCCACGACCACGAGCGCCCGGTGTCATCGCATCGACAACGTGCCTCGGTCGGCGCCACCGTCCGGACGCCATCGCGGTCATGGCCGCTACCACGGGGGTTGTATCGCTAGAACGCTGGAGGGGGAGTACTGTGGTGCCGCACACCACAAGAAGATGGCGCCGCGCCAACGTGCGCCAGCCCATGACGGCAACAACATGATGGGGGCATATGTATATGGTGTAAACGGTGAATTCAATAAAATGAGTTATGACTCCGACTCATCGGCTTTTATTTCTAGCCCTTTCCTAACATCCGACTTCCACCTTACCCTATACACATGTCCGCCACAATATATTCAAACAAAATACAAGAAAAAATTTTTTTGGAACCTAAAGAGATATTTTGACAAATGAATATTTCGAAAAGTGGATTTAGAAGAAACTTCATAAGCAATGTTAATTAAATAATAAGTTGACCTGTGGCCAGGCAAAGAACCGACCGACGGTTTGAAGTAAATTAATTTCCAGCTACAGAAAGAATTTCAAATAATTTTAATATATCTATTAATGTAATAAAAAATAGATATGGATATAACATAAATATTTTTAATTTTATTTTATTTATAATATATATGTGTCATTTGCAGTTCAGTGGCGTCATGAATGGCTGGATATCGTCATATAATTTTAAATTAAGAAAAAACTAATAAAGATGATTTTTCTCGAGGATAAAACCAATACAAAGTGCATGATTCGTGGTGATATGTAAAAAATCTCTTCATGTGAAATTTGGTGTGAAAATAATCTTCCCTTCCTATCATCGATCGCTAATACTACCACTTCAGGTTTCCGGATTTGCACCAAAAGTTGATCAATTCATCATACTGATGCATTAAGTAAATATACCAAATTTCATCAAAATCCGTTGAGCCGTTCAAGCTGTACACATCTATATGGACGGGTGGACGGACGGACAGACATCATGCTAAAAATACTTTTTTCTGTTAACAAAATGCATGATTCGTGGAGATATGTAAAAATCTCCACATGTGAAATTTGGTGTGAAAACAGTACCTCCCTTACTATTATCGGTCGGTAATATATAGATGCCAAACAAACAAATCAATTTGAAATTGCATGAAGTGTTTAAATTGAAATCAACATTATTTATTTTTTAAGTTTAGTTTTAGTTATATAAAAAGTTATACACACAAATCTTAAAGTTTTTTTTTTAATTTGCAGTTCTTTGAACGGCAGATTGTAATAAAAAAATAATGTTAAGGATTTTTGTATGATAAAAAATCAAAAAATCAAAATAAAACAAAATAGAAAATTACAATTTAATACAGTAATTCAATCAAAATAAATGTGAAGTTACTATATTCAGACTTTAGAAATAATATTATATTTATCACTTCGGAATTAAAGGGTAAGTCACCTCTCTACGGTTAAACAGAAAATAGTTTCATGAAGTGTGTTAGCACGATGCAGTTGAGCATCATCAGCTTATCAGCTGTCTATCTGGCCAACCCTATTACATTGATTGTTACTGATTTTTGTGTGGCCGTAGGCTAAGTGCTAAGTGCATTGACTTTCTGAGAAGCTACATTATATAATAATATAGGTAGTTTAAGATGAAAAAATCACTTGGTAAAAAATATAAATAGAAATGTTTTAATAAAAAAATTAAATGGGTATAAATATATATATATATATATATATATTAAAATAAAAGATTGATATTATTTTATATTAGAAAAAATGTTTTCTTTATCAATAAAATTAACTGACCTATTAATAATTTTAGAAGATAGAGAAATTTATGGAAAAATAATACCAACTTTAGTAGAAAACAAACAAGAAAAGAAGTGAATATAAGCTTAAAAGAATGGGACGATCACTTCATAGAGTTATTACAAGGCAGAGGGTGGATTCTGTGTCTTGTTCTTTGAGAGGAGGGAGCAAAAGACAGCATAGAAGAATTATCTCTAGAGGAATTCAACAGAGCGATTAACAAAATGAAGGGAAGAAAATGCCTGGATGAGGGCGGAATAATAAACGAATTTACAAAGAAAAGTAAAAAAAAAATTCAGAGGAAATTAAAAATATAATATTTAAATCAAATTTGAAATAAATTTAAATTGTTCTAATTAAAATTTATTTAAATTTTTGAAAAAATCCTAAAAATTATTTTTATTTTTCTCATTTTACATAATTTATTAAATAAAATAATGGAACAAAACAATTATAAAGATTTTTTGTTTAAAAGAATTTAAAAATTTTTAAAATTATGTTATGTTTGATGCATTGATAGGCCAAGTAATGATATAAAAAGTCCGCAAATATTGAACCGCAACATTTTCACTCGGTTGAAAAATCTTCAAACGCAGCTGCCCATATTTGACCATTTATATTATATTAAAAAATATTTATGTACTACCTATCATTATTAATGACAAAAGTTGAAATTAATTTATGATTTTATAAATATAAAATAATAAAGTACTTATATAATATGATAAGCAATGTCCAAAATGGTAGAAAATAAATAAAATTATATACACTAGGTGTTCATTTAAAGAAATACAGAATGCTATCTCGAGAACAATAGTAAAAGACTCAACCAATTTTTGCAGCCGAAAATTTTTATCAATTTCTAAATTTTGGAGTATACCAACAATAAGATGAGTTTATAAGTATTTTATTTATCCTAATAAATAGTTTATTATAATATAATATAGAAGAAAAATTTCAAACTCTCGTTTGGCCCTTTGCTAATGTACATAATATTTTATTTATAAACACATTAGATATAATTATCTTTTTCATTAATGATGTCATTATTGAAATAATTAGTTTCATGAGTTCATATTTATTTTTACTCCTATTTTAAATACAAAATTTCAGCCGCCGATCTTAATAAGCCGGCTGCAAATGTTCATTTTAACTTTTTAACTACATTATTAAAGATATAACCAAAATTTGGAATAATTGTTATAATATTATTACAATAATACAAAATAATGACAATTTTAAAAATTTTTTCTAGTAAATAAAACATATTTTATGGATATAAATTTTAAATAATAAAATTTAATTTAAAAACAAACGATTTAAATTCAATTCAATAAAATTTATTAAAATCTTTCTTTAAGAAAAAATAATTTATTAAAGAAGGAATTTGTTAATTTGTTTAAAGGATAATGCAATAATATAAAACAAATTATAATTTTTATTAATTATATTTTAAATTCATTTATAATTATTCAAAATAATAATGTATTTTTATATAAAATAAACTTTATAGGAAATCCTTTCTATCTTCAACATGCTTTCAGAGTCATAGATCAATCGTAGCCAATATATTTTAGATATTTAATAGAAAACTAGAATTCAAAGATTCTTACAAGAAAGTGAAATTAATATTAAACTTTATATCTAAAGTGCTCTTATCTTATATTAAAAGTTACTCTTGATAAGAAGGGATTGATCTTCTCCATGATCAAAAAACCTATAATATTTCAAGGCCTTGTAAATATCTACACTCACCCTTCGGTTTGTTTTACCCCAAAAAATTGAAGAATTACATTTTCCAAATAAAACATTTTTTATAGTTAAACATAATAGTCAAAAATTTGATGTTACTTGTTACGAATGAGTTTGTTGTTCAATCTGTGGTGTTATGGCAAGTAAATCATGACTTAATTTTGAAAAACCCTTAATTGTTCAGAAGTTCAGCATTGATTCAGATATTATATTCTACTAGAATAATATAACCAGAAGTTAATTTAATTGTTACCTAAGATTAATATTATTTATTTATTTATTACTAAAGGACAAATTAAAAGAAGTTTTTTTTTCATTCATGAATAAATTCACTCGCTGACCTATTGGAATATTAATATAAGAGGAATTGTTGAACACAGAGGGTATTGAAGGAGTAGGAGCCCTTTAAATCCACCATTCAAGATGGATACCTTTACAATTTAAAGTCTTCCAAATTTTTTTATGTGATATAAAATATTAAAAATACTAAAACAGATTTTAGTGAGATTATTGTTAACACATCAATGAAAAATTTCCATTTTAAATTTACGAGGAGGCCTGTACTAAAAATATCTTCAAAATAGACCTTTATTCTATAATAGAGTATAGACTACTGCATACATTAAAAAATAAATGTTATCTATCTTATGTTAGAAGATATAAATTCGGGTTGAAATTGAAAAAAATAGTCTATACAAATTAACTATATTTTTTACTTCTTTACTGGTGTTCATTATCGATGTACAATTTCTTCAAGATGCTGAATGAGGAATCAACTAAAATAAAAATTTTGTACAAGAATGATTCTGAAACCTTATTTTTTCTAAAAAGTTTTTTTCAACTGACATAGAATAATGAATTTATGATTCATTTTTTATATTCTTTATATTTCATTTTTAGGGGGAAGATTAATTATTTTAAGAAGACAAGTCAGAGCTATTAAGAAAATAAATCATGTCCTTATTTTTTAAATCAGGAAAATATCTGGAATTATTAAAAGAATTCTAATGCTAAAAATATAAAAGAGAAAAATCAACTAAAATCTTGTTTTATCTTTGTTTGGAATAATAGAATTTAATAGAAAAATAAAGAAGTTCATAATAACAACCGCAAAGGTCATTAATTCACACAGAAGCAAAAATTTAATAAACTCTCAGCTCATCTTAAAAAATCTTTCAGGTCACAATTCGTTTAAAAGGACTTAAGGAGGTGGATTTAGTGGGTAAGAATTCCACATGGTGGGAAATCATAAGTCTCATAAAAAAATAATCGTAAAGTAAAATAAGTAACAATAAAAACATATAAAATAATATAATATTACATACAAACAAATAATAACTAATGAGATAAATTTTATGCAAGTTGAAAATGGAAGAATTTGAGATTTGATCGATTATTTACACAGGAAAAAATCATACGATGGGTATTTTTAAAAAATCTGTTATTTTTATAACTTTAAATAATGTAAAAACATATTGTTGAAGTTCTAAATTGTACTACTTTCTAGCTTCTACTAAAACAAAAGAACTTCTATTATCTGAAAGAATATGCAAACACTGCTGACCTCTACGTGCGAAATTTCGTTGATACTTTATTTTTTATTATATAAATAGTAATTATAATTATATGTATAGTCATGCACTAATTGCGTCGTTTATATAGAATCTCTATAAATATCATATAACTCGAATGAACAAACAATATAATAGTTCAAAATAAATTTCAATACCTCTGAATAAAATATGATATTAAAAAGATATTAGAATAGTACTTACTACAAATTAAGCTCAAAATTAAAAAAAAATATAAATTTAATAATTTAAAATTTTAAATGATAATTAAATAATAAATAAATTATTTTAGTCAGTATAATTTTGTTTTGAAATTATTTTATAAGAGAAGAATGATTAAGATATAAATTCAATAAAAATAATTTAAAAAGTTTAGTTCAATTTTTTTTTAAATAAAATAATATTATAGTATTAACAAAGAATGGTGCAAAGTATTGGAAAGAAATAAATCTATTAATATTTTACTAAACTGTTTATAATAAATATATAGATATATATATATATATACATACATAATATATATATAAAGATATATTGTGCATATTTAATATGATATTACACATTCATATAATTACAATTAAAATAAATTTGCATTGCAAGTTTGTTAGTAAAATAATCTTCTGAACATTTGAAAATAACTGAATAGAGCGAATTCTATAAATATTACCTTGTGCGATAATGCAATGTCGATCATAATCAACATAATTTCCTCGAACGGTGATTTGAATTTAAATGTTGATACTGAGTTCACTTACACACCTGAAACTTTGCTCACCTGTTCGAATATACCAAGGTAAAAGCAAGATTCAGGCGTTGAGGTGAAGTCATTTGGAAATGAAATATTCAAATTTTTAACATCCTAAGGTAAAAGAAAGAATAAAAAATAATAAAAGAAAAATATCAAATAATCATCTCTCAACAAAGAAATGTAAATTACAATCAGAAAGTTAATTTTTCTTTTTTTTTTTTTTAAAGTTGTACAAATGAGACCTAGCTTAAAGGGAATTCACAAAGAAAGTAAGCAATGATTAATATTCAGAAAATTAGATTTTCTAATTGTGAAAATATTATACAGGAAAGAAATTTTTCTGTTTTTCTTTCATCATAGATTTTATATAAAATAATATATACATTTTATTTATTCTACAAAAAATCCTTTATAAATTTAAGGGAATCTCATAAATTAATATCATGATAAAATTAACAAAAAAATCATTTTACTTATCACAAAGATAAATGAAATAAATTTATATTTTTTTAACTCTCAATAAAGGAATGTTTTAATATATATATATATATATATATATTAAAATTAATCTTATTAATATTTGGGTTGAATATTTTGGCATCATTTCCTGAAGATTTTAATAACATTTAGAGATAGATCAAATAATATACGTAACCTGTCAAGTTTATAAATATATTGTAGGTAATGCTAGATAGTAAAAGTAAACTCTTCATTGGAATTTCCTTGTAAGTGACAGCAAGTCAGCTGGATTAAGGGAGGGAACTTGGCCAAAAGTTAGCGAAAGGATAATGGAGCAGATGAAGGCTTTAATCCTGAAGTCGGCAGAGGCAAAGATCGCTAACACACCTGAAACCTTGCTCACCTCAGTCGAAATAACAGGCTGAGCTAAGATTCAGGCCCGTCAGAGACCTTTACAATAATCAAGAGCCCTTGACTTAGTTGAGTTAAGCACAAGGATACGATGGCCGGGCGTCCAGATGACATCCAAAGATTAAGAAAGGCAGCAATCCTCTCTGGAAAGACAACAAAAAGGAAATAATAGGATTATGTATACGCTTGGTTGCCCATTCCGTCCGGGTATGCAAATTCCATTGAATCGAGTTCACCAGAAACAAAATTAGTTTCAATGGAATTCATAGAGAAGAGAACGGGGAGATAAGAAAATGTTTATGTCATCTTTTCAACTTATCTTTCTTTAGAATAATACAAATAAATATTCATAGGTGCTGTTCACAAAAATAACGCATTTTCTACTTATTTATTCTATCGATGAAATATTATCGATAAGCTACAATTTAAAATAACCTAATATTTAAAAAATGCCAAGGATAGAAAAAGCGCATTTATAGGAAATGATGAAATGTAATCATTACAATGAGATAAAATTATTTACTATTTTTATATATATACTTACATATATAGGACCTGTTCTAAGGTATTGAGCGCCCATGGCAAAATAAAATTTGGCGCCCTTTCATACAAATTATCTTTTCAAAATAAACAAAAGAGCTTTTTAAGTGATCAGAAATGGTCTAGATCGATCAATGTTGTATGTTAAAAGCCAGAAAAATTATTAGGTTTCATTAATTTTTATTAATAAATTTTTGTTTTTGTCTATTAATCTTTTTTACCGACCGACGATAGTAAGGGAGGTATTGTTTTGAGTTATTATGAATTTTGACTATATAAATAGTGTTTGCTTATAAATAATATTACAATTATTAAATCTGTTGGCAAAAATAAATCGATGTCATATGAAAAAAGATCAATTTTAATTAATAAAATCTCAAAAAGAAAATTATTTTTATATCGGCTTGCCCTCCTCTTTATCCACACAGCACGCTATATATATATATACGTGTGTGTGTGTTTAATTTAATCATTGGATTTATTATATTTCAAAAATATTTTTATACAATATTAAAATATTGTTGTATTTAAAATCACTATTAAATAATTTTAATAATACAAGAATCAAAGGTAACAATGTTAATATTTACAAACAATTAGATAAAAAATTTTATTTATTAATTTTTGGACTAAAATATTACATAAATTATCTTTCAAATTGAATATTTTAACTAGCTAGAAACGGCTTCAGAATTAATAAAAGTTGTATTATAAAGTTTAATCAATAATACAATTATGTATATTTTGATTTTGGATATCAATTTTCGCATGCATTTATTTACCCATTATAGTTTTCAATTTTCATTTATGATCTCCATGAGAACAAATTCCATTAGTAGGTATAATGTTATTTTTTAATAATTATATAATATGTTATATATATATATCTACACAATAACTCATTTAAACAAATCTTGTTTCTAAAGAAGAAAACATATTTCAATGTTTTTGAGATTTGAAACAATAACTTTATTCCAAAATCCTAAAATATTATTCACATAGGAAATCGCGTAGAAATAAAAATAAGATTAATTATGTAAAAAATGAATAATTTAAATACATGGTATGTATATATATACATTTATATAAATACGAGGGGAGAATTTAGCAAAGAAAAATATCTAAAAGGGGATGTCAGTTTGCTTAGAGCCGAAAGGGAATTAAACAAACTGGTTGGTTCAACGACTAAAAAAAAATCAAGTAATTATATTCATATTTCAAAAAGAATACATCCAAAAATTAATAATCAACTTTTTCATTAAAATAATGTTTCTTTTAGTTTTTTAATTTTTACCGACCGACGATAGTAAGGGAGGTATTGTTTTCACACCAAATTTCACATGTGGAGATTTTTACATATCTCCACGAATCATGCATTTTCTTAACAGAAAAAAGTATTTTTAGCATGATGTCTGTCCGTCCGTCTGTCCGTCTGTCCGTCCGTATAGATGTGTACAGCCTGAACGGCTTAACGGATTTTGATGAAATTTGGTATATTTACTTAATGCATCAGTGGGATGAATTGATCAACTTTTGGAAACCGGAAGTGGTAGTATTAGCGATCGACGATAAGAAGGGAAGGGTTATTTTCGCACGAAATTTCACATAAGGAAATTTTTTTACATATCACCACGAATGTATTGGTTTTATCCTCGGGAAAAATCATCTTCATTATGTTTTTCTTAATTTAAAATTATATGACGTCACCCAGCCCTGTGACGCCTCGGGTAACGCCGGCAACGCCGGCTACTTCAGCTATATATTATAAATAAAATAAAATTAAAAATATTTATGTTATATCCATATCTGTTTTTTATTACATTAATAGATATATTAAAATTATTTGAAATTGTTTCTGTAGCTGGAAATTAATTTATTTCAAACCGTCGGTCGGTTCGGACCTGGTCACAGGTCAACTTATTTTTTTTTCATTTGAATAATAACTTGTTTATAAATATGATCGATTTATAGGTTAAAAAATTATTATATATACATACACATTGTGGTGTAAATTAATTTTAAATAAATATATTTAACATAGACATTAAAACAAACTTTAAAAAATGCCTCTGTTATATATAAATTAAAATTTCAACACCCAATATCCAGCAATTTATTTATTTTCAGTGTTTAAAATAACGATAATGATCTTCAAAAATGATAATGCTTATGAGTAAAGATATCTGAAAACAAGATAATTAATATTATGAACAATTATTATTAATAATACTATTCCCCCCCCTCTCTCTCTCTCTCGAGAATTACAAATTGAAGCAGAAGTTTTCAATTGCCATTGGCAAATTATATCTCAATACATGTATATGGATCAAGTGAGTAAAATGTCTAATTTCACTTTCTCAATTTGTTTACCATCCTACAAATAACCCTTACGAGAATTTAATTATGAATATATACATATATTGTATGTATAATATATACATTCATATTCGAATAATCTATCTATCTCTGTGGCTATACGGAACTCGAAAGTCGCAGCAACCACACTCCTCCAAACGTTCCTATCCTGAGCCTCCCCGACCAACTTCCACTCTCTTCTATCTCCCTCACGCCAATTGCTTCATTGTCTGTCTACCTCAATCTTGGTTCCCCTACAAAAAAGTTTCTCGCCAATCTTTTATCTCCCATTCTAGCCACATGTCCCATCCAACGCAACTTCCTCAATTTGATGACCCTATCATCAAATAATTAAAAGAATAAAATCTGAATAAATTTTAAAAGTTCAAAAGAATTGCATTTTATTAAAAAAAAAAATCCTTATAGATTTTGCTAGATTTAGAAATGTAAATGATTCATTTTAGTTTATGAAACCAAAGGAACTATTTTGTTTAGAGTTTTGTTTAAAGAGTATTATTCATAAATTTATTATTTTTTTAAAGATTTATAATTATTCACTTATATAAATGTTGGTATATATAACATTATATATGTTTGAAAACAATCCGTACCAAACTTATAAAAAACAAAAACAAAATGCAGAACAAATGGATCTGAATTGTTAATAATTTATAAGGTTCTGAAGAAATTGTTATAGAAAGTAAAAATGTTTTTGATTTTATCGATAATTCATTCTTTCATAACAAGATTTAATAGTTGATTTTCAACTTGTTTCTTTGATCTTTGTATTGTATTATATTTAAAGAGTATATATTTAAATCACTATTATTTTTATATATTAAAATTAAAACGAACATAAGAAGAGAAATGAAATGGTTCGGCAATTTAAAATTTTAAATGTAAGAGTTGTGGAATGTTTAACATCTGCTGAAGATTTCAAATGGATTACAAAAGCTGTAAAAAAAGACAAGTTGAAAGCAATCGAAATAGAAAACAACAAGTGGCTGAATGTCAAACGAATGAAAACAAGAACGATACCAACTTGTGATTTACTTCAGAAGAGGAAGTAGACTATACTCAAGGGGTGTTTGTTGGAGATTGGAAGCAGAACCAGAAGAGATTCAGGAAGTACAAAGATTTATAATCCACATTCAGGAAATAATAGATAAATATCAGAATAAATATACTATTTAATTAAATTGTAAAAGTTGAAATTTTTAATATGTGACTTTAAAAAAAAAACAAAAAAAAAAATTCTAAATATTTTGCATAAAACAATTAAATTCAATATATTATAAATGTATATCAATATTTAGTATTTAGGAGATATCATAAAAAATTTAATTCTGTTTAAATGTTTAATTCAAATTCACATATTAAATTAAAAAAAATCTGGAGTGTCTCCACTCGGCTATTTCGCAAATTTGAATTGGATTAAATAACTTATATTAATTTAAATTAAATTAAATTAATTAAATTTTAAATTAAAATTAATAAATAATATTTATTAAACCAGCTCATGTTTGGCTCTTTGTTGATGGCACCACGTCACGTGTTGGCGCGTGAGATTTGCAGTGTTAAAAAATTAAATCTGGTACTTTCAGGGATTCAATCAAGCTGAAATTCTATATATAGAAAAGTTCTATACAATTATTAATCTTGTGAAAAAATATCAAACATATATCTTTATTTTTACGGTCACTTTAGAAGAAAAAAAATCAAAAAATCATTACCTAATGACCCTCTTCCGGTTGAGCTCAAAAGTTGATAGAAAATTACGAATTTTGAATAATGCCCATGTACCAAATTTCATCATTCTAGCTCAAACCCTTTTTGGGTAATCTTAGTTACATACATACACACACACAGACATTTTTCTCAACCTTAGTGAAAATGATTCAAGAACCTTCAAAACGTATAAAAACATCAAAATCTCAACATCGAAAATTTTCGTGATCGCAATACTATCTCTGGCGAGATAGTAAAAATGTTTTATCGAAATATCAGAATATCTCTCAATCAATAATTCTATCATCAAAATTTTTAGATGTAGGATAAGTGGATCTAAGACACTTAATGATCTTACAAACACAAATTAGGAATTTCTATTATTTTGTTAAATTTTTTTAAATCCATTAAAATCTATTTTACATAAGTTAAACATTTATGAATAAATAAGATGATTGATATTGTTTCATTAAGAAATAAAAAATTAATAATAATAATAAAAATTGTTAAAATAAATAGAAAAATGTGTATTTTTATTTATTTCTTTTTTTTAGAGAGAGGTAGAGATAGATAGAGTGAGAGAATATATTAAACTGAATTTTTCTAATGTATAGAGAATGAAAAATTGACAAATTCTTTTCGATTTTTTTTTTCTAAAATATATTACATCAATTCGTTTTCGAATTGCCCTACACATATAGAATAGAAATTTTTTTATTAAAATGATTTATTCTCTATTCGCAGACATTGATCTATATAATAATAATTTAGGGATTTATCGACTTATGGATATATATTAACTCTAGTTTATTTTATTAGTAAATCATTTTCCGAATGCGAATGTCCATCCAGGTTGATTGGTGAATGCGCAAAATAATGTAAACTAGTTGATAATATGAGGATCCCTCGGGAGTGAATAGGTCGAGAGGGAATGTTGCCTGTGTGTTTAGGATATTTGCCAATTGATTGCATGTCGGTTGGCAAGGGTAAGAGGATCGACGCCATCGATTGTCCTAGCGAAGGGCTGTCTAGTGGCTGGTAGTCGTGGTACGACCTGGTACAACGTTTGTGCCCCCGAATGCATCCGTTCAAAAACCACCCCCTCGGCTGTGGACGAAAGGGTAACACTCTGCCATAGACCTGGCCAAATCCCGAGGTTGAACTAACGAGAAATAACATTCCGTTAAAATGCCCGAAGGGTATAAGCCCTTTGGCACATAACATGACGTAAATTTGTTGGTGTGAAACAATCTACCATCTCACTATAGATGGATATTTATTAAACATTGTATTTTAAGTGGATTCCAAGAGAGAATGTTATTAAAACTTTAAAATTAATATACCATGGTTTTAACAACTGGATGTCCAATTTACTCTTTATAAATCAAAAAAAAAAAAGAAAGAGGATGAGTTGATAAACTTATAAATTATTCCACAATAAATTACTATACTAATATACCCATACATTTTATTAAAAATATGATAGGCGTATAACTAATAACATACATTTATTTGAATTAGACTTTTTTCATATATCTTTCATTATGCATTTTACAATTTTAAAGATCCGAAAGTTATGGAGAAAATTTTATGAGGTATACTATACTTATGTTAAAACCTTAAAAATAATTAGTCAAGAAATTCATTCAAATAAGTTGACCTGTGGCCAGGTCCGAACCGACCGACGGTTTGAAGTAAATTAATTTCCATCTACAGAAACAATTTCAAATAATTTTAATATATCTATTAATGTAATAAAAAACAGATATGGATATAACATAAATATTTTTAATTTTATTTTATTTATAATATATATGCAAGACCAGGCTGTGACGTCATGAATGGCTGGATGACGTCATATAATTTTAAATTATGAAAAAACTAATAAAAATGATTTTTCTCGAGAATAAAACCAATACAAAGTGCATGATTCGTTGTGATATGTAAAAATTCTCCTTATGTGAAATTTGGTGCGAAAATAACCCTTCCCTTCCTATCGTCGATCGCTAATACTACCACTTCCGGTTTCCGGATTTGCACGAAAAGTTGATCAATTCATCCTACTGATGCATTAAGTAAATATACCAAATTTCATCAAAATTCGTTGAGCCGTTCAGGCTGTACACATCTATACGGACGGACAGACGGACAGACATCATGCTAAAATACTTTTTTCTGTTAAGAAAATGCATGATTCGTGGAGATATGTAAAAATCTCCACATGTGAAATTTGGTGTGAAAACAATACCTCCCTTACTATCGTCGGTCGGTAAAAATAATCATTTAAAATAGATATTGTATTTCATATAATTTATGACGTATAGGGATGGTGCAAAATAAATCAATAAAATAAATCAATCAATCAAAAAATAGATTTCCTGTATTTTTTTTTCGTTCTCTTCCTGTAAAAAATCATTTTTTACACACGCAGGGACGCTCACGCACTATATATATATATATTGTTATTATTATTTTCGTAGTATAGAATCTAATAAAAAATTTCTCATTTTTTTTTGATTATGAGAATATTTAAAATGAAAAATTGATATAATCTGTGAATAATATCTAATTATTCATGATTATATCATCATTAATCAATAAATCATTTCTGTTTTTAATTAACAACACTTCCTGGTTTCTATCGTGTTTAAAACTAAATATTAATATAATTATAATTAATTGTCAAAATAATGACAGTAAATTAATTTTAATCATATTGTATTCCGACTATTCAGCTAAATTTTATTGATATATTGATTTCTATAGATTTGTTTGAAAAAAAAATAAATATAACATAATTTTACCTTTTAGTATTTTTTTTTTTTGAAGAAAGTGTTAACGTTTTAATTAATTTCATGTAATAAATGTTGTCTAATATGTAGATTTGAAGGAAATAATTGTCAAAATGTCATTCAAACATCTATAAAAAAGTGATTAATTATTAAAATTATAAAAATAAAACATTACCAAATAAATTGAAATTAATTGTAATTTATGTATAAATTAAATGATTGTTTTTCCTGGAAGAGATGACCATATTAAATATTTCTAATGTAATAATAATAATAATAATACTAATATAATTGAAAATATAATCTCTCAACTATATTAATAAGAGTACTAATATTAATAATATTTTAAATTTACACCAAATAACATAATATAATAATAAAATATTTGATATTTATCCATTTTAAAAGAATATTTAGGTATTTATTTTTTAAATAAATTCTGTTTTATCAGTAATTGGTATCTTTTTTTCATTATTTATACTTTTTTTTTAATTTGTGTTTACGAAAGGAAAGAAGAGTATTTAAATATTGATAAATGAATATTTTAATTTTTAATTAAATTTGTAGATTTCAATTCATGGATATTTTATAAGGCAAATAAGTACCTAATTAAATATTAAACTTGCAAAGATTAAGTTTATTTTTACTCCCTCTGTAACAAATTAAAAATTATAAATCAAAGAAAATTATCGAAAAAATGTATATATAATTGGAAATTACGATTTTAAGGTTATATATATATATAAGAGAAAAAACATATTTCTTTTGCAATTTAAAATATTATAGAATAAATCATTGAATTCATTAATGAGTGTAAATAACTTAGTTGAAGTAGAGATGGGTTTGTTGCGGGGACAATTAATCTGAATGTCAATTTCAGAGAGGCTTCGGGTGTCACGAAGCATCCAAGTGGCCCCGATAGAAGTGTTCAAGCGAAGTCATAAATTACAAAAGCGAGGGCGCAGCCAAAGGCCAAAACCGTGGCTCGGTTGTCAGGAATGAAGTCTCCGCCTCGGCGCCATCGCCTTAGTACTTGTCGATGCCTCTCAATCAGATCCGTTTGAGAGGCTCCTAAAACACCAGCAATATTGACAGTCACTTTGGTCATCAAAAATGAGCCAGAGCATAGCCAGCTTCTTAGGGGATACCATCCTGATTGTAAAAATATAAAATAAGAAAATTCATGTTGCATGATACATCTAAATTTCAAAATTTATATTGAAAAATTTAAAATAGAGACTATAATTATAAAAATAAGTGAATATATTATTAAAATGAGTATTTTATTTTATAAATTTATCAATATCTAACTAATGTTATTCTAAATAGTCCCAATTAATATTTATATGTTTTAATTAAATATACAAATTTCAAAGTATTATAATAGAACTTATAGCAAATTGATCTCCAAAATTATATATTTAATTTAGATTTAATTGAATATTAGTATGAAAAATTCAACAAACTCAAATATTTATTTTTTTTAATTTATGTACGATTTAATATAATTCTTAATAATAGAAAAATCACAAAAATTTTTAAAAAAGATTTTAAAATTTATAATTTATTAATTGTGTATTCAATATAAAATATAAGCACAAGGTGTTATATTTTCTTTCTCCGATTTTGTTTTAGAAACTTATGCATTATATATTGTAGAATATAATTATTTGAATTTATATAAAAAAATCGGGAGTGTCCTCCCCTAGACTTTCCCGCATATAAATAGGTATAAAGAGTTGTGAATGAATATTTAGAATATGTACTTGTACAGGTAAAATGTACTTCCGGTAGTCAGATCATGATGAAATTTGGTATCTGAATTTGTTCCATATTGTTCCATATATACAAAATATGAAGCAAATATCTTGAAGCAAACTGGTACTTTACTTGAAAGGTAAACGCAACCAGTGTAGGTAAAGTACCACTTCCGGTTAACCGATTTTGACGAAATTTTGATAGAAATCTACAAACTGTGAATAATATCGGTGTACCAAATTTCGAAGTCCTAGCTTGATTAGTTTTTGAGTAAATTTGCTTACAGACATTACATACATACATACATACATACATACATACACACACACAGACATAATTCGAAAAATGGTATTTTCCGACTCAGGGAGGTCTAAAACGTCAAGATCTATCGAAATCTCGAAGTCGAAATTTTTGACAATTCCAATACTTCCCTTATACGAAGTATGCGGGAAAGTAAAAATATAAAAATTAAAACAATTTTAATAAGTTGACCTCTGGCCAGGCAAAGAACCGACCGACGGTTTGAAATAAATTAATTTCCATCTACAGAAACAATTTCAAATAATTTTAATATATCTATTAATGCAATAAAAAACAGATATGGATATAACATAAATATTTTTAATTTTATTTTGAGTGTGACGTCATGAAGGACTGGGTGACGTCATATAATTTTAAATTAAGAAAAAACTAATGAAGATGATTTTTCTCGAGGATAAAACCAATACAAAGTGCATGATTCGTGGAGAAATGTAAAAATCTCCACATGTGAAATTTGGTGAGAAAACAATACCTCCCTTACTATCGTCGGTCGGTAAAAAATTTAAAACTTTATATATATATCATTTGTCTAAAAAATCATATTTTTATATAATGTATTAATCACTTTTTACTTAAAATAAAGTAGTAATTAATAATTGAGTAACTTCATAAAACACTAAAATAAATAATTTCTGTTTTTTTTTTATTAGATATAGATAAAATTTATACTCTTCACTTTTAAATAGAAAAGAATAATATTCAAATATATTAAGAATAAATAAAATAATAATTAAAATATTATAATAATTCTTGGTATGGATATTGCTAGAATTATTCATTTTATAATCATTGTCGGAAATGGAATTGATTTCACTGCGCCACGAGAGGCTCTGAAAGAACAACACGGAGCATTATACAATATAAATTTTTAAAAATTAATTTCAGTGGTTGATATAATATTTAGCCTATGTTCAAAAGAAATATTTAAGAATATGACAATTTAATTTCATAGTAATCAGTTGTGCCAATTTTGAGTCCATAACGTCACAATTTTCCGAACATACATACAGACATGAAAAATTCTAAAGTTACTTTAAGATTCTAGAGGTCATGAAACGTGAAGATATGCAAAAAATAATGTCAATTCTGAGCAATGTGCAGACAAAAACTCTTTACATAGATATAGAAGAAGAACTTTATTTTTTATGGAACAAACTTTATATAAGATGGCAAACATTATCTCTATACTATTGTTAATTCCTATTGAGAGTGTAATATAATCAATTTGTTGACAAATATTGTAGTGTGGTAATCGTCTCTTTATCGATTTCAAAAATAACTTAAAAATAACTATAGAAAATGAATATTAAAAGTGAAATTCGGCTTTTGATCAAAGAGAGTGACATTTCATCTAAATATTCTCACTTTTCCGATCCCAACCACCCCTTTCGCAGAAGTTTATTTGAGAAATGATATTGCTATTGAGATCGAAGTTGTTTAAGGTGTGAATTAATAGCGATCTTAGGACCTTTTAAGATTTCTTTCAAGCTTGCCATTCGGAAGCCTAACAACATAAAAGCTCATGTTTATATTAGATAGAATACGAGAAGGGTTCTACTCCCCATTCGTTCATTCATAAAATGAAATGGGCGAGTTGGTGAAAATTACATATTTCATACTATTAAAAGAATATATATAGTTATAATAAAGAATCATGTAGAAAAGTTAAAAATGTGAGCATTATGGATTGAGGTTGTGCTTGAATGCAAATCTAGAGCAAGTATACTTAACGTGGCTTGTTATTTGTCTAAGTGTTGAGGCGGTAATTTTCGATGTAATTTGTTAAGTTGGGTGTACTCCAAGTAATGACATGCGGAACAGTGAGCCATGTACTAATGAATAAAACTTGTTCTGAATTAGCAGCAAAACGACACTCTTAAGGGTCGCTTTCCTGGATGAATAGCGTTGGTTGAAAATGTCACGGTTGGCTTGCCATGAAGCGAAAACTCGAATGCCAGATGATTTCATGCAACCGATGAATTTGATTATTGGATTAGTGCAAATTGGGAATCCACAAAGGAAGACGGGTTCTCAACAAACGAGCAGAGAAAAAAAATGCCAGCGACAAATGGAACTGTCAGCAAAAATGTACTTTATACCTAGTAAAAATATATTTCCCCCTCTTATATCTATACCCAGAGCACCTGTTAAAAGAAACCAAATAGCATAATAAGATTTCGAGATTATTTTCTGTATATTCTCTGATAAAAGAGTAAGCTGTAAAATAAGAGAGCTAAATGAATAATAAATCATAAAATATGCTCAATGGGAGTATATTTTCATAATAAAAACAAAAACATTCTCGCCCTCTAACGATCACCATCATACACGACTGTCTTCTATTTAGTTATTAACACATTTTCAAATTTATTTTCAACCTACTTTTATGAATACTAAATTTATTATATAAAACAAAAATTATGTAAATATTATAATATATATATATATTGTATAAATTCATGAGAAGTTATATTTTCTTGAAAAAAAAATTAATATATGTTATTTTAGTCTAAATTAAAATGTCCTAATATTTTATTGTAATTCTCTATCAATTCAGTGTAAAATTTTTATAAAGGAATCTATAAAACAAATCGATGAAGTGAATTGGGAAAGAATATCATTAAAATTATATAAATTATTTAATCAGAAGTGAAAAATAAATAAATGAATAATTTGTTAACTGAACTAAATATCAAATAACAAAATAAATATAAAAACAAAACACTCTGAAATTATTAAACATATGATAAATTCAATCATTTATATGGTTGTTGTTCGAAATGTTATCAATTTGAAAATTTTTCCTCGACTGATGTTTTATGTTGTTTATTATTTGAATAGGCAATAGCGTTGTGTGGGAAGGAGCGGCTTTTGATCTCTCGAATCATATTCAAACACATTTCGAATGAATCATTTTGCATGTTTACTTTGTTTTTTTTTTTTTAATTCTTCTTCACTATTGGATGATTCAGTTCAATAAATATGGAACATTTATGTGTCAATTTCTATTTAAAATTGTTATTTTCTTTTGTTATCCAATCATTTTCTTTTCTACATACACTCAGTATTATAATTACTAAAGATTGTAAATAAACCTTTAAGTATTTTTTTGATGATGTCTAAAATGTCTTGTCATTGGATTCTATACGTCAAGCATGGTTAAAGCAAATGCCTTGGTTGAATATTACCGTCTCCAACAACATATACAACAAGTGAGATTCAAACAAGATATGAATTGGGTTGAACTGCTAACAAAAGCATATATTATTCTCATTATAATGGCTTTGTAATGAATTCCCAGGAACCCCTAAAAAGATATAGAATTAAGAGTGAAACATTCAATTATCTAACCCTTATATACATATTTAAATTTATATTTCTTTTTAAAATTAAATAATATTCAATTTTTTTTCTAATAATTTTTCTAATAATAACATCTACATTTAATAAAATTTAGATAATAATTATGAAATTCAAATGAACGCTAAACCGATCTGGATAAACCTTGGAGTGTGTCTTCCAAGAGATGCTACTAACTGAAACTACTTCTATCCGCACCAGTAGGGCCCTATATTGAACTTTGCACGGACTTTTCAAAACAATCTCGAAAGCCTATCTACCATTAAATTTAAGAAAATCTATTCAATTTAGGATTGGTAGCCTAGCAAAGGGGCTTGATCAAAAGAATTTAAGAGCCTATATGTTCTCTTCATTTTTGACTTGAAAAAATTCAAATCATGAATCAGAAACGGCATATGTAGCTACTTATATCCCAGTAAATTTTCTATTTTGTATTCACTTCGAAGGCATATATCCTAAAAACATACAGAAAATAACAAATCTAAATAAATTTGTCCCTGGTATTCAGCCCTTCAAAAATCTGGGCTTATTAAGTCAGTTGCTAAGTTGAGTAGTTTTACATTAAGTTGACCATTTTACATTAAGTTAAATTATAATTACAATTTGTTTTATTATTGGTTTAAAAATTAGTCATTTTTCTTTCTATTTTATCACTTTCCTAATTATTTCCTTCAATTCCTTACACATCACATAAAACACTAATTACATTAAATTTATAATAAAGACATATATAATTGTCCATTTAAAGCAGATGTAAAAATTAAAAAAATAAATAAAAAATATCATCAAACAACATATACTATATTTACAAGTAATATATAAATAAAAAACAAAACATCACAAATTAATTGGGATTTTACTCGTACTTAGGTTAATTAAATCATCTGTTCACATGAATTATATTATTATAATAAAAAGAATATTGTTGAAATTTAACTTCATGTGTATACAAATAATATATATATATGTGTGTGTGTGTGTGTATTTTGTTTGATATAACAAAATTAAATTAAATTTTCTAAATAACCAATTATTTTAAAAAATGAATCATTTTCTGAAAATTAGTATCCCATTGAATTATTCTTAGTTTTTTAATACCAATAAAAATCTATTATCAAATTTAAAAAAATATTTCAAAATGGAATGAGAAGGGTAATCAAAAGGTAGGTAATCAAAATGGGAAGCTTTATTACTCAATTAACCCAGGTGAAAAAAAATCAAAATGTTATAATAATCAATTGTACGATAGGCACCGGTAAACTTGTTTGTTTGAATTTTCAAATACAAATTCACTCCAACCCTCGTATAAAGCAACCCCCGGTTACCAGCCAGCCCCCCTACTTGTCACGTTATCCTGAATAAAGAGGCGATGATTTTGATGCAGGCGTCAGAATTGAAAGGGAGTTCAAAATTAAAATCAACACCGCGTTTGAATAAAAATAGCTCCGAGGCTGTTGAAATAAATATGAAAAAAAAGTCTGAAGTATATGATTTATCGACGTTAAAATTTGGTTTCTCATCTGTTTAAATGCATCAAAACCTAATGGAAATCCATTTCAAATGACGTTAAGCCACAATCGATTAACAGGAAAGGCACCGGAAATGAGCTCGAACAAACTCCCTTGGGACGTAACGGAAAATAAAGGACTTAACCATCGGATGACAATTAGATAAGAGAGTCTTAAGAAATAATTATCCATCTAGCAGGGACAAAATTTTGTTAGAAAATCTCATTAACGAGCATTATTCGTCAATTCTATTCTTGCACAAAATAGATAACTGATTAGAAACATAGGTACAGCGAATAGAAACAAACTATAATTAATTACGTAAACCGTACTAATTTTTTACATTAGTTAATAGAAAATTTGTATGGAGTACTTGCCAAAATTTCTAATGGTCTTGATTAGTCAAAAGAAACTAAAATAAATAGTTGCAATCAAATTAATTAATTAATTTAGGTATACATTATCTACATATTTAGATTACATTTTATTTTCTTCAATTTTAAAATAAACATTAATTTTGATATTAATCTTAAATAAGACGATTTAATTTATTTTATATTTTGAATAAAACTAGATAAAATGTAAAGAGTTTGACTGCCTAAGCCTAAACTAATAAAGCAATTAATATTTGTTTCTAACTAAATGATCAAAAACTTAATTATTAATTTATAATGTTTTTTTTATAAATCCAAACCAATTAAGAAATGAAATTTAAAGATAAATATACAAAAGTTTATTTCTTTCTTTAAATAGTTATATTTTTTTTTTAAATTTAATATATTTTTTCAAAGAATATAAGATTATAATCATTTAAATAAATATAGTATTATTGGAATATTTCAATTCAATTATTATTGAAATTAGAAGATTTTTTTAGATAATTTAAATCAAAAAATTAATTTCATCAATTATTTTCATATTTTTAATTATGCAAAATTAGATATAAACAAAACATCTCCATTCCAAAATGAATATGAAAATAATTTTTTTATTTAAATTATGTAGTTAAATCTTCTAATTTCAATAATAATTGAATTGAAATATTCTAGTAATACTATATTTATTTAAATGATTATAATCTTATATTCTTTGAAAATATTAAATTAAAAAAATATATATATATTATTATTAAAGTGGGAAATAACGTTATGTATATTTCTCTTTAAATTTCATTTCTTAATCGATTTCAATTTATAAAAAAAAAAAAAATTATAAATTAATAATTAAGTTTTCAATCATTTATTTAGTCAGATGCAATGAAATATTAATTGCTTTATTTGTTTAGGGGACCAAACTCTATATATAATAACGTTGTTATAAATTTATATAAAGCAGAATATTTTTTTAATTTATGTTATAAAATAAAAATAAAAAAGAAACATTTAAAATAAATATTCAAAGGGCATATATATATAAATATATGTGTATTATAATATGTTAACTTTTTATCATTAAAATTTTAATTTACTCTAGATATCTGGTGTTTAAATAAATCATAATTAATTTACTCTAGGAAAAAGATTTCAAATTGATATGATTATATTTGTCATTTTTTAGAGTGTTTAAATAAATTTATTTGTAAATAATTGTAGAATAATAATTAATTATACAAAGTAAGAATGAAAATAAATCTAGTTTATCATTGTCACTTGTGTTTAGACAATTCGTGTAAATAAACACTATGGGACCCTCCATCTATTTATCCTCAATATAATTTATTGACAAAGAAGATTATATTATATTTATATATATAAAAATTTTACATAATCAATTGAAATTTATTACATGGATAATGACTCATTATTATTTGTCGACCTCTCTCGTTCAGAAAAGCTTTTGAAATTGTATTCTCCTTGCTTATGTATATATATTTAATATTACCATCAGAACATAAATAAATTGAATATAATGTACCCGATCAGATTGTATAGATAAAATCTCAATATGTTATAGATCGTTCTCCATGTCTACTTCATTCAATTCGGATGTGTACTATCTATCTCTGTGGCGTTACTGAAGTCGAAAGTTATTGACCGCAGCAAGCACATTCCTCCGGCCGTCCCAATCCATTTCCTATCATCTCCCAATATGAACAACCAAACTATATAAAAGATCAAAAATATTTGTTCTGTATGTTTCTACATACTAAATTGATAAATTGATAGAATAATTAATTTATAATATTTATAATTCAGTTAAATTTCTTGAAAATAAATAAATATTAAAAAAATAGATAATAGTATGAATATTTTTTTATTAATTAAAAACTAATGAATATAGAAATAATTGAATTTTATATTTGAAAAATTATTTACATATAATTTTTCAGTATTATAAAAAAATATTGTTATTTTGATAATATTTGTAGGTATTGATTGATAAACTGTTCAAAAAATATTTTATCATCATAAAAGTATCAATATATGAAGAGTATTTAATTTAAAAATAGGTATGCAAAAAATTTGAGATAAAAATTCACTTACAACAAAAAAATCTTTCAAAGCTAAAATTCTTTGTTTTCAGATTCGTTTAATATACTTTTGATTTTTTTTTATAGTAAAACTCTTAACATTTTGTTTCTAAAATTAATATTTGTGAATAATTGATAAAACAAAAATGGATATTTAAAAGTTATTCGTAAAAATGTTTGAAATAAATAAAATAAATAATAAAATAATAATAAAAACCTTAATCGAAATATTTACTTGTTGTCAATGGTTTTTGTCCATGAAAAAAATATCTTATTAAAAACATCAATTCAAAGGGTTAAAATAAAAATACTCAATATATATATATATAACATTTTGTTTTTTAAGAGCATTCTAAAGTATTTATCGAGAATGCAATTATTTTCCTTTTGAAATAAAGTTGTATAAATTATAGTAGAAGATGCAAATGGGGCAAAACTTGAGATTAAATCTTACGATTGTTTTTTTTTTCTTTTTTTCCCGAGTTCTGTGAGTTGTTAAATGTCGGCGTCGATCTGAACCGGGTCACTGTCGTGAACTCGAGGACTCTGCCCTCGCATGTCGGGCGACCACCGAGGAGACGGTTGAATCAAATCCACGAAGAAAAGAAAGAAAAGGACCTAAGAACGTAGATGAAACTCAAGTGTTCCGATGTTGCCGTCGAAATGGTTGGCACGAACACCGCCGAGCAACGTTGGATAGTCACGACCTGCAACAGAAAGAGAGAGGAGGACCATGTAAAAAGGACCAGCAAAAAGTCGCAGCCGAAACACCTCCGCTCGCTCATATTTCCCGACTGGAGCATGAAAGAAGGAAGACTTGCTTGCAACTTGGAACTTGCACATGAAAATATCATCTCGGAACAGATATAGTAGCAAACGTCACTAATTGTTCATTGCAAACCGAATGAGAGAAATAAAGAGAGAAGGGGACATAAGACAGATTAATCGATTATAACCATAAATGGTTACAAAACAAAGGATGGACATGGAAAGAGGCATCGATAAATGTTTTATAATATTAACTAAAATACGCTTAAATAATTTATTTATTTTGAAAAACACATAAATTAAAAATAACATTTTTTCAATTTTATTTTTAATAATTAATTCATTTAATTATGAATATACATATATTGTAGAAATGAAGATTTTATAATATTGTTTTTTTTTAATTTTCTCTAAATTTTATTAAAATCTTAATTACAAAAGTCTTTATGAGTAAAAGAAGGAGTACGTTTGTATAAGTATTGTGGGTACTGTGATGGCTTATCTATAGTTTTGCGTTGATGGTTGTTATCAGAAATATGTCAGGTCTTTCTTTCTGTCAAGACTTGATTGACTTTCATATATTTTTCGCATGTTTTATTTTTATACCTTTTGTTAATCTGAAGGGCAAGCTCTATGTAAATGAATTGAATTAATAAATAAATTTTTCCTAGTAACTATACATAGTCATTCATATATCTTAAATTAGAGCTGGAGAGTTATGAATAGTTTATATATTTTATTCTCATTAAAAATAATGATTAATTATAATATAATAAAGCTAGAAATTTTTTTTTTTAAAAATAATAAATTCTTAACTTTACATTTTTATTATATTAATGTTTTATATAATATTATAATATATTCAATATTAAATAATATTAAATTATTATTTTTTTTCTTTTTTTATTTATTTTAATTGCCAGTATTTTAAGTAATTAATAAATAATTTATTACATGTTGTTAATATTAATTGTTAATTATATATTTTATTTACAATTGAAAAATCTATTTTCATGATTAATGAATGTCCATAAAAGAAAGCAGTGTAATAAATTTTTATTATAATCTTTAATTTTAATTTGAAATAATAATATAATAATACTTGGTCAAGTAACTTTTTGAAAGAATGATTCATTAAATACTAAAAGATAACTTTTTTTTTTTAAAAAAAAAAAAGTTTCCCTTTAAATAAAAATGAATCATCAATAATGAGTTAATTAGAGTGAAGGAATTGAGAGAGGTTGACTATGGTTTTGAAAATCTGGTTCTCATCATCAGTCAAGCACAAACTTTATAAAAATCCTTCAATGAATCGATTGTTTTTTAATGAGGAATTGAAAAGAAAAAGGATTATTTACATATTTATTAGTCTAAAATATCTAAAATTCTTTTATTTCTCGTGTTAAAATCAAATCGAATTTTAAACAAAAATTTAAATCATTTATTAAAAAATAAAATTTTATTTTATTTTTGTTTTAAAGAAATTTATATTTGGACATAAAATTTCTTGTATGAAACAATCATTTGAATGGTTCATTTATTATCAGGTATTTAAAAAAATCGAATGTCAGTTACAGTCGATAAAAACATAATTCACATCTCGAATTCTTGTAGAATTAATCACCCATGAATTTTTGAAATAAATCATTTTCATTAAATTAAAAAAAAAATCGGAAAAACACTTTACAGAAGACTTCTCAGAAGAAAAAGAAAAATAATATTCTTTCAATATGGGTGCTCAAATAAAATTTAAAAAAGTATTATTATTTGAATGTACGAACCGAGTTTCAAAGAATAGTTTATTTTATTAATGTATGTAAACCAGGCTGTGACGTCATGAATGGTTGGATGACGTCATATAATTTTAAATTGACAAAAAACTAATAAAGATGATTTTTCTCGTGGATAAAACCAATACAAAGTGCATGATTCATGGAGATATGTAAAAATCTCCACATGTGAAATTTGGTGTGAAAACAATACCTCCCTTACTATCGTCGGTCGGTAATTAATGCACTATTAATAAAAAATTTATTTAATAATAAATTTATTTTTTTATAAATGTCCTTTTAGTGTAAATACAGATTCAAGATCGGTTTTATTTGTTTACACCTATTATTACATATATACATTTTATCTTAGAAAGATAAAAGTGAAAATAATATGAATTTCCATTTAATTGTATTATATAAATAAATTTTATTTATTTTTGATTTATAAGGTAAAGGGTAACTTAGCGCCTTCGCTATCGTCTACAGTCACCACGTTTGAGATTTCACTGCTCTATTTTGAAAATAATTTAAAAAGAAATTATTTTATACATTCTCAAGAATTTCATTCATTCATAGAGAATTTACAATAAATTTAAATTTTCAATTTTTAAAAACACATATTATATATAAATAAAAAATCGGGAGTGTCCTCCCCTAGACTTTATAATATTTACTATAAATAGGTAATTAGGTTATTATTATTATGTTTTAACAACAATAAAAATAAACAAACTAATTAATTTAAATTATAAAGTAAAATGGTTTAACACTATTATATATATTTATAATTTACACCTAACGCTACTTTTATAGGTAAAATGTCACTTCCGGAAGTCAGATCATGATGAAATTTGGTATCTGAATTTTTTTCATATTTTCAAATCTACATACAAAATATGAAGCAAATATCTCGAAGCAAACTGGTACTTTACTTGAAAGGTAAACGCAACCATTGTAGGTTTCTGAGTAAATTTGCTCACTGACAAACATTACATACATACATACATACATACATACACACAGATATAATTCGAAAAATGGTATTTTTCGACTCAGGGAGGTCTAAAACGTCAAGATCTATCGAAATATCGAAGTCGAAATTTTTGACGATTCCAATACTTCCCTTCTTCCCTTATACGAAGTATGCGGGAAAGTAAAAAATATGTTGATTGTGTTTGTTCTATAATAAAGTTAAAAATTTAATTTTTTTAAATTAATTATTTGGTTCGTAAGATTAATCAATTTGAACATTTAAATATTTTTTAATCCGTTCAATCATTTTATTTTTATACATTCTTCACATTTGAAAGATTTGACTCTACTTGACCTTTTAAATTATTTTAGCTACTTTTAAAATACAACTATTTTACATAGGATGTCAAGGAATAAAACAACATTAAAAATTTAACAAAAAATAATTAATTGTAAACAAAAACTGTTTTGTGTGATTAGAATAAACATCGTTATCAATTAATCTTAATGTAAAAAGTATATATAAATATTCAACTAAATATGAGTTAGTTCAAAAATACTATCCTCATTTATAAAATATACATTAATTAATTCATAAAAGTATAAATATAAATATTAGATATAATTATGATTTACCTAATGAGTATTTAATTAATACATACTGTAAGTTGTGAGTTCTTTAATATTAATGAATAACAATGAGGTCCCGTGAGTTTCAAGATTTTAGTGACTTGTTTATTTATCATTTATTTTATTTATTTAATTTAATATATACTTTTGTTAAAATTATTGTGTTCTATTATATTTTTTTATTAATAGGCTTCTTTTTTACCGACCGACGATAGTAAGGGAGGTATTGTTTTCACACCAAATTTCACATGTGCAGATTTTTACATATCTCCATGAATCATGCATTTTCTTAACAGGAAAAAGTATTTTTAGCATGATGTCAGCCCGTCCGTCCGTATAGATGTGTCGGGGAAAGGCGGAGACTTGCATGACCTCTATGCATCTTCAGAAATAGTTAGGGTTATAAAAGCGAAAAAGCTGTAATAGTCAGGGGACATGGCTAGAATGGGAGAGGAAAAAGATATTGATGTGGAGACCGATTGGAAAAGGTCCGCTTTGAAGACCAAGGGCGTGTAGGAAGGGACGTAAGAGAGATGGGATAGATTAGGAACACTTGGAGAAATGTGGTTGTTGCGGCCAAGAACTTTCGAGTATCTTTTAATCACATAAATAGATAGATATAACATATACAATAATATTATATATAATTAATTTAGTGATTAAATTAAAATATATTTTAAATAAGAACACAAAAAGAAATGAATGTTTTATGTAATATACTGATTGAAACATAATGGATGAAATCCTTTTACTACTTTCAACCAAATACTATGTACCACTCGGGGGTACAGGGGGCGGAGCCCCCGTCTAGGTGTGAAGAGAGAGCAGCTAGTATTAATATAAATTAACCAACTAATTTAAGTTAAACACAATCAATATTTATATTGTATTCATAAGAGTTTAATAGATATTAATTTTATATTATATTATTAATAATATATGTTAGATTATGAATTTAAATTGATATTGTTTTTTTTTTAAATAATATATTCAATTATATAAATCATTGTTAAATTCAAATATTAATTCTGGCCGTCCATCAGATGACCCAGTGAATAGACCTTATTATTTATACCTGAAAATTGTAAATTCTATTGTGTAGATAAAATAAATAAACAAATTGTTGAATAATTAACATAATAAGTGATGAATGTATGAATAATTTAATTTTCTGTTTGTCACACTATTTTTACATAAGTAAATATTTTATTATTATCATTATTATTATAAAGTAAATTGCTGATTGCTCCATTTTGATTTATTTATTAAAATACTTTTACTGATTCATAAATATTAAATAATTACATCTATATTGTTGGTCATTTGAAATTATATACATAATTATTATTTATTATTGATAAATACAATATGTCGAATATAATAAAAAAAATCAAACATTTATATATGTTCTGTAAAATAGTATGATTTGATTTACTCATACACATAGATAAGTAATAAGTAAGAATAGTAGAAAAGTGCAAAGATATAAAGTACTTTTTTAAAAAGCAGGTTTCCTTTCCTATTTGAATTATAGATTGGATGTTTCATATTCTATTTAAGAAAATGTATTCTGCTAAGACTGGACTGATTTTCTTATTTGACATAAAAGAATCATTGATTAAACTTTAATATCCCAAATCCCAAACGTCTTTTTGAAATTTAATCATAATTATTATTGATTGAATTCAAAATTGAAGGAGCAATATTCTTCCGAAACTTCCATTGCATTTTTAATCAATATCGAACCAATAATCATTTTTCATGTAATTTTTTTAAATATTTTGTTTAATTGTAGATTTATGTTATTAAATTTAACAAATAATGATATAATTTTCTAGGGATCTCTCAAATAAAACGCTTGCATTTAAATTAAAAATAGTGACAAAAATTAAAAATTAAATGCAAGCGTTTTATTTGAGAGATCCCTAGAAAATTAATTAACTAATTCATTTTAATTAGGCTCTTTATTCAAAGAATCTAGACCATTGTTGTTGAAGTGCTAAATAGGCGGACCATTGTACAACCCTATCATGAAGAAGAATCTACTTATTGAGGCGAAGAGAAAAATTATTTTCTAGTTTTTAGTGCATTTATAAATAAAACACTGTAACTTAATTTTTTTTTTTTAATTATTTATTTTATTAAAATTGATTTTTATTAATATGATTTATAAAATGTATGGTAATTTAGTTTTTGATATTTTAAATCCTAGATAAATATGTATTTTAAGAAACAATATTTAAAATCAACTTTTGCCAAATAATTTTTCAATAATAATAGTCGAGTTATTAAAGTATATAATAATAATTTGGTTAATAGTAGTAAAACTCTTTATTTTCATAGTAATTTATATATATTTCTACAAAAATAAAATAAAAATATATAATAACAAATGATGAATATCTCTCGTGAGCTCGAGGGTAGATTTCTTGTCTTTTGTTTCCCCAGCTATCATTTTAATATCCTAAAATGAAAAAGATAAAAATATCCTTAATATCCTAAAGACGAGCTATCGACTTTTTTTTTATTTTTTTTTTCTTCCATACCCATACCACCGATCCTGGTTAAATGAGTTTTTCTTTTATTAATCGCCACTTTCAAATAAGAACAATTATAATTAAAGTTACATATATCAAAATTTAATTGAAAAACTTTATAAATTTATCTTAGTTCATTTATACAAGAAACAGAATAATGGTAAATTGGTGTAGGTGGCTTTACAAAAAGAACCTCTCTTAATTCTACTCAGGCTTCATTTGCCCTGGTTGACCTTAAGTATCAAATTGCTCTGGGTTCATAGTTGCTCCGCTTGTTAAAAGTCCTGACTTCGTGATCCCCCGTTTGTACTAAAATTTCATCGCTCGATGTTATAACCTTTGATGATGAACTTGAATCTAGCTGACAAAAATAACAGCGGAACAGCAACCCGATCATAAATTCGCTCTTCACGTGTCAAAGCCTAATTGACATTCTTGAATAATTTCATTCTCCGGTTAACAAACTATTGACATTTTATATATTTATATATCCATACATGTATATAAAAATAACTTAGAAAGGTTAATATTTAAACAAAAATAAAATAAAATAATGAAATTAAATTAATTAAATTTTGGTTAAAAATTTTATTTTATTTAATAATCTAATAATATAAATATAATCTGATTTAAAATATTATATTAATATTTAAATATTCCAGTCACTCACTGTTGATGATAAAATTGAAATTTTCCGATAACAGTGTTACTGCTTAGTAATGCACTATAGATGTATGATGATTAGTTTTTAATTATATTTCTTCTCATACATAAATTACCTTCCACCATTAGAATAAAAAACAACTTTCTGACTATTATTAATAAAGAATAAATACATGTACAGTTATTTTGTATATTAAATTAAATAGTATGTGTAGCCCACACATGACTTTCCAAGTAGTCTAAATTATTTACTTAAAATAAGATGAAATATGCTAATATCTGTATTAATAAAAAATGATTATTTTTTATTATTAAATTACTATATATATATAATTCCATTTTACCTTTTTTTACCGTTTTTTTAGAACGAAATTGAAAAAAATTTGAAAAAAGTAAGAAATGTTCAAAAGAAAACGTTTGAGCTTTGACAGACTAATAATATAAATTTTAAACTAGAACAAAGAATATATCAATCAATTTGTTATTTCAAAATCCCAGAAATCAGAGTAGTATAAAAAATTTTATAAGAATTTAAACTGCTGTTCATTCAATGCCTCTTTAAACAAAAGAAATTATATTTAATTTCTTCATTTATAATTGTTCATATGTATTATTATGTTGCTAACTTCATAAATAATTTTTTTGGGTGGGGGAATGATGTACACACATATTTCATTATTTGATTCTAAAATATTATTAAAATAAATATTTTCAATTATTTCAAAATTAAATTAAAAAGATTAAACACACACTTTAAGATATTTTAAACATAAAAAAATTATTAATTAAAAAAATAATAGGTAGAAGGCAACAACTGTCTCTATGTAGGTCGATTGACGTTATTTTATCATTTAAAATTACAATCTTTAATTAACAAAAAACTCAACTCTTTCAAAAAATGATCTATTGTGTGAATTTCAAAAAATCCTTATTAGGATAAAATAAGATAAGATTTATAAATGTTTAAAAAATAAATTAAGATTATATATTAAAGAATTATTGATTTTAACAATCAATTTATATGTATATTGATAGATACAAAAATAATATAAAAATAAATCAATCAATCAGAGAATATATATTTCTATTTTACAAAATCAAATAATTTATTTATTAAAATTAAATTGTATCATTTGTTTTTAATAAATTCCTTGACATCGAGATTTAGTATGGAATGTAAATGGTGTGTTTGTATGGATTGGAGGGGGGGGGTGTAGGTGGGGGAGAAATGCATAGAGTGAGAGAGAGGATGCAGAAGAGTCGGGTTTAGAAAAATCAATAAACCGATAAAGATCCCATGATATAGTGGAATACGAGTGATAAGCGGGTGGGGGGGAACTAAAATATGTAAGCGGCCATCGACACGATTGAGCCTGTCATTTCAAATTCCGTTTACGAGTGGTTGATTATTTAGCCAACAAGAAAATTAATGAATTGGAGTGGGAAGCAGGAAGAGGCGATCAGATGAAAATATTTTTATTTTATTATTATTTTTTTGTGTGTTTTTTTTTTAATTTTAGTTTGTTAGTTTCCACTTCATTGATTGATTGAAATTGGAGTTGAATGATGAAAAGTCATTCGCCAGATTCAAGTCTAATCGATTATAAGTGCATTTTTCATTTATTAATTCAAATAAAAATATGACTATTGTTTTGATTTGAAAAGTGTATAAATGTCAAAATCAAGTGATTTTAAATTTAAGCAATTAGTAAAATTATGATAATCTCTTAAATCGCACTTTGTTTTTTGAAATTTAAGAATTGTTTAAATTATATTTTTTTTTATGAAAAAATTTTGTCCAAACATCATCTTAATTTATTTTTAGAACGATATTATGGTTTCAAATTATTCATTTTATTAAAAAAAAAATATTTTTCTTATTGTTATTCAAATTTTAATTTTAAAATTAAGTTAAATTATAATTAACCCTCAAAATGTGTATACCTAGATATATATTTAGATTTGGTTTATATTAATGTAAGAGAATTTTTAATTTATATTTATGATAAATACAATAATTATTCTTAGACCAGGAATAATTCCTGAATAAATTATTGTAATATAGACTAAATCAGTTTTAACATTTTATTTTTTTTGTATTTTATTATTCTATAATTAATTTATAATTTATAAGTATATGTCATGGTCTCAACCCTTAACATTAAAATTAATAGGCGTATATTTTACACTGCTTTATCATATAATTTAAAATACTAATTTTCTACTTGATCGACGCATTGATATTATTTTATCAAAAGTACATGTTGCCAATTTTAATCTCCACCTTTGACCTATTATAATAAAAATTTATTGAATATAAATAGAATTACATAGAATTTCAAATATTTTTTGGAGAGTAAGTAATCATTTAAGGCCATTGAATTTATTATTAATTTCAATTTAATAATTTCCTTATTGGATATTCATTAAATAGTACAATAAACATTTATATAGTTTATATACTTAATTAATTTTTTTATTTAATTTTTTTATAAAATTAATTCCTAATAGTAAAAAAATAGTTTTAAATTTATATAATAATTTGGTATATTATAAATAAAGAAAAAGAAATAAAAAATTAACAATTTTATAAATGAATAAAACCTTTTATATGGTGATATCGATCTCTTTCAAAATCGTCTAGACATTGATCTAATCGAAATTGATGGACCCATTTAACTATAATTCAACAGATTAAGATTAATGGATAGATTATATGTTATCTAATATATATATATAGTTTTGTGAAGTTTCCATTAATGATCGTCTTAGTAGTATAATATAATATTTCCTTTAATTTATCATTGGGTGTAAGTATAAAAGTAATGAACTAGAAAATAACCTGCAATCTAAAATTATGATTATTTTTTTACTTTTTTTATATTGATATTTTTATGCAATTTTTACAAACTTAATTTACCCTGAATTATATTTCCTACGAAAAATCCTACGAATAATTGTAATTGTATATATAATAATTATAATTAAAAATTATATCTGAGTAAATGAAACCTCCGAAAAAAACGAACTAGGAATAAAAACAAATTGATTTCTTCCTTGAATATAAAAGAAAACAATAATTCTTCGAAATATCGTGGAGATATTAAAATTAATTTATTTTTCTCAAGTTAATATTTTATCAAGGCAAGCAAAAAATCATATTTATGTTTTTTTTTTGTGGTTAAAAATTTAAATATGTTTTTTAGGAAGACTGTTACTTGGTTTGAAATGGTCGTGAGAGGAGTGAATCGTGGTTACAAGACTTTCCCAAAGACATTCAAAGGCGGTAGGTTAAACAGCCAATTAAAAATGAAATATAATTAAAATTATAAAAAAAATATATAAGTATATAAAATGTTTTATACCTAATTTTATGTTTATTGCTTTCTTAGGGTTTTGTCACCTATTTAATCATTTCCAATCATTATATATATATATATACATAAATTGTCAAAAAATAATTTTTAACCTAATAATATTAATCCAATTAAAATTTTCTTTAATCATTAATTTAATAATTTAAAAAATAATTTCATTGATTTGTGAATAAATATGTTAATTTCATTTTTAAATAAAATAATTAAATCACTATAGAATGATAATATAAAAAACATTTAAAAAGTAAAAATGGGTAAGGATAATTTATAAAATAAAATGTTTTATAATTATTTAAAAATTAAATTGTAATTATTCAAAAATAAAATTTAATTAAAATTTTTTAAATAAATATTAATAAAAATACAATGAAATCAATGTTAAATATATATATATATATATATATAATTATATGATTCAACATATTATATTATACAACATAAACATCAAATTATTTATTCATTTTCATTTTAAATATTTATATAAGAATTTTTTCCTTAAATTTTTAAATATAAATTATTATATCATTTATTATTTCAGAAACAAAAAACTGCTGAAATTTAATAAATTCAAGGAGTGAGTCATAGAAATGGACAGAGGCTGTCAGTTTAGATCGCGTATCTGATGTCAGAGTCCCTTCTCTGTTTGAATCCAATTCGGTTTATGTGAATTTCTATGACCGATGATTTGCTGACAATCCGCGCAACTGATTTGTAGAGCTGAATTTCATTTAGGCTTGCAGCGTATTCATTTCGAAACCCAAATATCAAGCATTCACTCATCAGTAAAGTCAACAGAGAAACTCTAGATACACCGTCGGCTATAATATAATGCAAAGTTAAGCAGCTCGTAAGGCATTATTAATTGGAAAACGCTAACACAAAGGTGTCAAAGGGAAAGGACTAGATAAGCTAGAATTACATTGGACAATGTATTTTGAAAATTATTCAATAATATCAACATTCAGGAATAAAATCATTGATTATGTATAATTTTAAATTCTATGATTAAATATATTCTAAATAAATCTTTAAATAAATGAGAAATATCACAATTAATTAATTAATTAATAAAAATCACTTAATTATTTGAAATAAAATGTTTAATAGAATAAAGTTGGCATGACTGTCAGGGAAAAAGAAAGGAAGTCTGATTTTGTCTAAACAACAATGTTTTTATAATTTATATGATATACCCATTATGGGTGGGCAACCCGCGGCCCGCGAACATATTTAAAATTACATATTTAAAATGGCCGGCATTTATTCAAATGTTTTAATGATTTTTATCAAAATATTGAGTTATTTCTAACGACATTCATTACTAAAGTAAATAACATACCAAAAACATAATTTTTTGTCAATTGTGGTTAATTTATGACGAATTTTCTTCACCGTTTTCTGAAAACATAATTTTCATTTACTTACAAAACCAATGTTAATGGCCCGCTTAAGTTTGGTTGTTTTCAATTTTGGCCCGCATTACAAAAAGGTTGGCCATCCCTGATTTATATAATAACATATCTATAAAATTTAAACCCAATAAGGGAAATTAAGCAGATTAGATTTAACCACACACACAAACACTGAATCTCAGAATAAAACAGATTCTTCGCATCTTAAAACATAAAATACACCAAAATCTCTCTCGATTTGGAATAATTAAAAAGTTAAAAAAGAAAGTTATTTTAGTGTCTAATATATATATAGTGTAACTATGAGAAGAAGTATTATACCTATTCAAGCATTATTTTTATCACCACAAAAATATATCTCGATATTTGGTTTTCAAAGAAATATCACATTAAACTCCTCAACAAGCTCAGTTCAGTTAAGGTCGATAATGTTGTCCATTAGAAGCATCTCTATGACGAGGGGGAGTCATAAAAACCGAGCACACGGGCCATCTTCCTCAATCGATAGAAATAAAATTAAAGCAGATGGTTCTGTTGATTTCCATCAACAATCCCTCTTTGTTATTAAATGTCCACAGACATGTTGGTAAAACTAGTTCCCATATGTCTGATAAACATTTTCAGGTTATAATCCAGCATGTTTTTCAATCCCGGTGTGTCACTTATGCAAACCATTAAAATTTAAAGGGTGGAATGAGAGAATGAAAACTCTTTTATATTATGAAATATTTTTATCATTGAAGGGTATTATATAAACATAGTAGCTAAAGCTGGATATACACTATCAGTCAATATCTTTTAATCTATTTCTGCTGCAGGAAGAAGAACTCTTCATATTCAAATATCTGGTTTATATCATTTTTGTTTTTGTGTTTTTTTTCACTATACTCTATTAGAAAAGTTATTGTATGTTAAACACAATTTAATTAAAATTAGGTTTAATATAGGTATACATATTTGCTTACTGACAATGGCAGAAAATGTTCTAAGCAATGAATGAATCAAATTATATGATTGCTTTGGAATAATAATGAAAAAAAAATAATATTAGTTTTAACATTAAGGAACATAGTTTTCATATGTTTCAAAACTATACTACTCATTTTTATTCTTTTTTAACCGTTTTTCTATTATTTAATATTTATGAAATCAATATTTTTTACATTTCATTTATTAATATCGTGATAGGGAAATAAAAGCGAACTAACCTGTACTGCCGTTTATCAAATAATAATTATTAATGGCGATGAAAGCTTAAATTAAGTGACCGTGGCTCGTTAGAAAACAAACATAAAACATTCACAATTAATTTAATAATTTATTTACAAGTGTTAATCGTTGCTCGCTTTTCGGCCATTCTACTCATTTTCAACATGATATCAAGTTCATCAAATAATAAAGTTGAAAAACATAGGATGCAAGCATCCATTCTAATTGGGTCGCATGGCTCATATAGCCCTTTTATTTCCCTAAGATTAAAATATTACCTGTTTTTTTTTTTTTAACTTCCGCGCAAATATAAAAAGGGGAAACATTCTCTTTAATAATATGTAATTAAATCTTATGCATAAGGAGCACATTTTCAACATTTGGTATATAATTGAAATAAAACAAATTTAGTATATTGTATTATTGAACAATTATTTTATTGTTTCAAATTAGAATAAAAGAATCTTAATTTATTTTTATTTTTATCTTTTATGTGTTTTTAAAATTATATTTTAATCTAAAAAAAGGCTTTTTACTAAATTTCACTCGCAATAAATTCACGAAAATGGTTTCTTTTAAGGATATTGACCGAAAGTTCAGCACCTGCACTGAGGAGGGTCTCCACGCACACACCTGTCCCCAGCTGAAACCTCTGGGTTACATTAATCACACTCTAATCTGATAAAGGTGGGGTGAAGCGATAGACCTCGAAACACCCAAATAACATCCAGTTTAAGTAGTATTTACTTAGTGGTATAGACTTTGCAGTAAAGCCTAGAAGGCAACCCCCTAAAAGGCAAAAAGATTTACTTGCTGATTTTCTGATTAGGGTCAAAGAGCAAATAAATACTAAGGTTCTGGGATGTTGTTCATGTAAAAAAACCTCCTTTTCTTTTCCTAATCTTAACCAATTCATTTAAAATTATTATTCTTAATCCATTTCAATTATGAAAGAGCAAGGATTTAATATTTCGATGAATTTTTAAGAATAAATTAAATAAATAAAACAATGTAAATAACATATAACAAGTAAATTAAATATAATAAATTTTAATTTTTTCAGAGTCATCGAACTATATTTATTTATAAATAGGCAATATATATATAAAAACAAATGAAAATATAAAAATATAAATATAAAAAAAAAAGTTTATAAAATAAAGTTTTTTCAGGGACTAAAAAGAATAAAATAATTTTTCTATAAGCCTGACAAAGTTTATGGATGAATTGCTTCATATTCAACTTTAAACGTTGGGCGTATTTAGTCTTCATTTGCTATGTATTTTATTTCTATGCAATTAAGTTCTTTATAGAGCTATAATTTATATATATATACTTAAATATACCACACTAAAACACTTCATTAACATGTAATACTATTTCTTCTGATATAATCAACTGTTTTGGATTTGATTGATAATATGTAAATTTAATAAAATAATAATTCTTTATAAAATTAGTCTAGTTCAATTTAAAGTTGATGAAAAATTGAAATGAATTTTTTCATAAGAGCGAACAAACAGACAGCAGATATGAAGCGAAGTTGATAAAAATGTTATAACAAAATCATAAAATGAAGAACATAAAAAAAAATTCTTTACGTATTTTTTAATAAATTAAAAATTAATTAATATTACTTTCACACCAAATTTTTACATATCTCCACGAATCATGCATTTTCTTAACAGAAAAAAGTATTTTTAGCATGATGTCTGTCCGTCCGTCCGTATAGATGTGTACAGCCGGAACGGCTCAACGGATTTTGATGAAATTTGGTATATTTACTTAATGCATCAGCGGGATGAATTGATCAACTTTTGGTGCAAATCCGGAAACCGGAAGTGGTAGTATTAGCGATCGACGATAGGAAGGGAAGGGTTATTTTCACACCAAATTTCACATGAGGAGATTTTTTACATATCACCACGAATCATTCACTTTGCATTGGTTTTATACTCGAGAAAAATCATCTTTATTAGTTTTTTCTTAATTAAAATTATATGACGTCATCCAGCCATTCATGACGTCACAGCCTGGTCTTGCATATATATTATAAATAAAATAAAATTAAAAATGTTTATATTTATTATTTATGTATCCATATCTGTTTTTTATTACATTAATAGATATATTAAAATTATTTGAAATTGTTTCTGTAGCTGGAAATTAATTTATTTCAAACCGTCGGTCGGTTCGGACCTGGCCACAGGTCAACTTATTTTTATTTATAACATAAAATAATTATTTATTAAGCGTCAAAAGTGGAATAAATTTTATAGTAGAAATAGTGTTTTTTCACCTTATTTAATTTTTTATAAATAAAATAAAAAATGAACAAGTGGATTTTTCATTCTAGTAGAATATCTTCAAGTAAAATAAGTCTATAAAAGTGAAAAAAAAAAACAAATTCAAATGACCCTCAAGAGTATTTTAGTTTTAGTGACTATTTCGTTTTGGTTGCCTTTTAGTGAAGTGTACCGCATGCAACTGACGACATCTGTACAAATTGATGGCGTCACTCGGTTTAGGTTAATAAATAACGCGTTGTTTGTTATGAGTTTTAATCAGAGACACAACTCAGTATGCAGAGCGCGGTCTGCACTTGAATGCGGGCCTTTTATCTCTCCAATGGAATATATTAAATGAAATCGAAAGCTTATTTCCATGAGGGTCACCAAACATAGATACAATATTAGACAAGCGAATTAATGAAAGAAAATAATTTATAATAATACTTTTAGAAAAAAAGGGAAAATCTATTAATCAAAAAAATAATCGTTAGATGAATTTTGTATACGTTTTAAAAACAGATTTTATTCACTACTAATGAATTGCATAAATTTTTTTAAATTAATTAAATAGATAATATTTAAATACATTTAAATATACATAAATAAAACTTTATAATAAAATTTTATAAATGTTATAATCAGCAAATAAATAAAAATCAGATAATAATTATATAGTTTTACAATATTTAATGTTTACAAATTATTCAATAAATTTATACGATACAATGAACATAATATAATGAAAAATATAATTCATGATAGTGTTGAAAAATATTTTTTCGAATTATTTTTAATTTTTACACTATTTTTTAAAAAAATTTATAATTAATAAAGTAACTTACTATCAAATCAGAATGGATAAAACAGTAATCGAATGTATTTTAAATTATTAAATAATATTAATTTAATTTAAAAGAGACATGTATCCTGTTTTTTATAAACTAATAATTATAAAAGTACTTTAAATATAATGTTAAAAATTTTAGTCATTATTAAAATTGATTTTAGTATTAGTATACATGTATTATATTTCATGAAAATAAAATAATACCTATGTAGAGATTAATGGAATGGCCTATCCCTGGTTGTTGAATGCATTTTGCATTTCCAAGATGGATTAAAAACATTAGTCAAAATGGAAAGCCATACATTATTCGATAAATAATTTTGTATTGTGAGAGATGGTACCAGTTTGAGTAATATATCTAGTGAGGGGGTCAATCTATATATATATATATATATATGCATGTATATATAAGTGAGATGAGTTGGAGTCTATTGATAATAGAGTTAACAATTGTATTCATCAAAACGATTTGTTAGGCCAGTCAATAACTGGTTAATTACAAAACCAGCTGCAATTGATGGTTGAGATTATATAAGCTCTTTTGTTATAATGATTGGCGTCTAACAAGACCAGATAAGGAAGATTTTTATTATTATTAAAAATTTTATTTCAACCTTTTAATAGATTTCATTATGATAGGACAATTTTATATATAATATAAAAAATCTCAATTTCTAGTCTAAAAAAACAAAACAATTGTATAATTTAATTAAAATCATAACCTAAAGACGAATAATACATTTTACTCATTCAAGTTTTTGATATTTTTTTAAGCATCAACAAACCATAATTAATCGAATGCGATAAGTCTCTGATAAAATATTTTAAATCTGTTTGATTATAACATCATCATAGGATTATTCTTCAAGTACTTTATTACTTTTAATGTTAATTATATTATTATAATGAAATTTGCTTGGATATTATAAAATAAGACAATCATAGATTAAATCAATTAATTAAAAAAAACATGGAAAGAAATTAATTCATTAATATTATAAAAGTTATTAAGAATCCATTAATATTAGATGGGTTAATTAAAAAAAAAATAAATTTATATTCTGTATAATAAATATTCTAAAAGTATTTTTAGTTCTGATTAAAATTCGTAAAAATATGAAATGAAAAATTGATTAATCGATTAATATACAGTTTTAATTTATTTTTAATGATGTTTATTCTGGTTCTAAAATAGTCTTTCAGTCTTCATATCTCAAGACATAATATATAACTAAATAGTATTTTTATTATCTTTAAAAAATTAATATAATATTAAAGTAAGTCTTACCTGGTATTTAATCCTTCTTCTCTTGATTAGTATTTAAATCCGGCGATCTGAAACAAAGAATTTATACTCGTTAAAAATAATGCAATATAAATATAATAAAAATGAATCAAAAAATAAAAATTAATAGATTTTTGAATTTACATTTTTATTAAAAAAAAAAATATTATATAATTTTAATTTAAGGAAATTTATTAATTTTAAATTGAGAAATTTTATAATGTATTAAATTCATTGAATTTATTATAAAAAAATTATTTTTAGGTTTATATAAGTATAAACAGTGTATCTAAAGGTAAATTTAAACTCTCTTTATAAAAGATAAGACACAATTTTAGTTAAATTTTAAATTTAATCCAATTATAACACTCTTCTCTGTGTTTTTATTCCCCCAATCCATCTTCTTATATCTCCATGCCTTTTTCTTGCTTTTCAAAGTTTATCTTCTGCGAAATTAACTAGAAAATTTTGGAAATAATTAAATTTTCCGTGAAAATTTCATATGCTTTAGAATTAATTGACTGTCTTATAATACACTTTATCTATTCTTTATTATTTAGCCGCTTGAAAAGTTTTCAAGAATTTAAATTAATCTATTATATTAGATTAAATAAGCGAAATTGGATGAGTAGAGAGGAATCCATCGCACATTACTCATAATTTCAGAACACTCAATCGATGGATAATGATGATGCTACATTAATCTTTGTTTCTTTGGATAAAAAAAATCTAAAAAGAGATAAAATATTATGGAATGAAGGAAAAAAAAAAGAAAAAAAAAACAACATAATCTTGTGATTTTACGATATAAAACGAACGGGAGCGTGAGTGAGGGAATGAGGGAGTGAGGAAACGAATCCAAGTTAAATCAATCATAGATGTCGGAGTGACTCCGCAAAGCCGAGAATATCCTTCGTGTAATGTATAAAGCATAGAAGACAAATCGAAATTAAATTAATTCCATAAATCTATTCAATGGAAATTTATCAAATTATGATTAAGGGTGGGACTAAATGGATGAAGGAAATAAATGAACGAGATGAAAGTTAAAATGAAATAAGAATTTGGCCAAATTGTTACATTATGTTATTATTACACTACCTATATTATTAGAGATTTTTATATTATTAAAAATGTATTTAAGATATATTTTTGTCAATTAATGACAATTTTGTTTAAAGAAAATCGAGAATTATAATATAATTTATTTAATAAAAAATAATAGAAAACTATAAACAAATTATGATATAAAAACATTTTTCAATTTTCGTATAATGAATAAATATTTGCAGACAAAAAACTGATCCAGATTATTTTTTAACCTCTTTATTTGATAAAAAGGTTTAAATGATCAAAAAATCTATTAATGCCTTTATCGAGGCTTTACCAGCTTCAACCGGCCTTCCAGTACGTGGTTCATCTCGACATCAAAATTGCCGAAATATTTAATCTTATTTTCAAAACATCTCCAAACACACCCGGCTTGAACAAATTTTTACCTTTGCTTTAGGAAAAAGGTAAAATATGTCGAAAATGCTGCTTAATGCTCTCATATTTAAAAAAGGGCACCAACCATCTAACCCCTGCGGAGATTCAATTGAACTTGTTTACACACAAGCATTGCTAAATTAGCTCTCCAAACATATAATGATTATGCGGCTTAAGTGTGAAGTTGTGTTCGAAAAAATATAATTAAATCCTCTGGTGGAAAAAAATAAAATTACTTTCCGAACAACCTAATATATTAAATATCCATGGAGAACAACATTAAAATTTAGGAAAATTCATATAATTCAAATAATTTAATTTACATTTTAAAAAAAAACACTTAATATAATTTAAGTAATTGTAGTTTTTCCATATTACTATTACATTTAACTTTTACAAAAACTAAATCAAAGAAAATTTTTATTATCTTTAAGAAAGATAACCAATTTCACCACAACTCATCTTAAGACAATAACAGAAAATAAATGATTCGGTGGACATTTTTAAAACCAAAGCTTTCTTTTAAGCCTCTTATAGAGTAAATAATTCATCTTAAACGCTATTATCATATTTTAACCGAAATTTTAAATAAATAAATCGGATTAGAAAAAGAAAAGATCCCTAAATAATAAATTAATTTTGAGATAAAACAAGAAATGAATAAGTTTAATTTAATGAAAAACAAAAAACAAAAAAAATAAATCTTAATTCCACTTCTATGGTTCTTAAGTTAATACCAATGTTTGTTATAATAGAAACATGAATAAATTATTATAAAATAGGATAAAATGATTTGTATTGTGTATAATTTCGGTAATACGAGTATATTGTATAATAAAGAACTACAATTTCATTAGTGTATTGTATTCCTATCAAAGGATGGAGTTTAATTCTGACACATATGGACATTCGCCAATTATTCATCCAATTATACGTCCCCTTCACTCGAAAGAAGAACCACAAGTGCTGAATAAGCGTTGTTAGTCAAGTAATAATAATATTAATTCAGCTAATGTAATTATTGCTTATACTATATTGACACCTGTACATTAGTTGGAGAGGATAAATAACGAGGTATAATCAAGCGAGTGCATGGTAAAGAACTAAATCACTGATGGATAGATATTTATTTATTTATTTTAAAGCTCGTAAGCGACATGCAAAAGTATTAGCATGCGATGCGCCAGCCAAGCAATCGACTGACATGAAACATCAACGGGCAGGATGATCTAATCGCTAAACACAGAGTGTTGCAATTGAAACTGGATTATTGGAGACTCATGGATTTTTGCCAAAATAAAACTTTTACGAATATCCAGATCTATTTTAGCTATTTGAATAAAATTCTTCTCATGATTTTATTCTAATCGTCTAAATAACACATGCAAATTTGATAAGGAATGACCTTCAATTTGTTTAAAATAGATGCAAAATATATAGTGGTTTAACGAAGAGAGAAATGGCATGACCTGAATGTCCTAATGATTATTTAAATTTTTTTTTCCCTCTTCATTTCTAAAACAGAGTAAATGTGCTTTGTTTCTAAAGTAGGTCATAAAAAAGATATCAATATTCGAGTGTAGCAAATTTCAAGATCCAATAAAAGCAATTTGATAAAGTATAGCGTTTGGGTGAGGGGAAGAATATTTCCTGTCAACGAAGCTGGTTGAGAGGAAGAGAAGGGGGAAGGGAGAAATGGTACCAATCAATACCTAGTCAACTATTCAAGACATTACGCGGATTTGCAAGGAAACGTTTCAACTTGCCTGTCCTTGCTTGTAAATTAAATTTGTACTACTTAATGAAGACAATGAAACTCTATTAAAAAGACTGGAGGGCATTTGTTCACATTTTAAGTGGCTTTTCGTTTATGACACCTTGCATTTCCTGTAAAAGGATTAATTAATTTACATTTAAATATATAACATATTTATTTATTCAAAAAAAAACAACTAAAACTTTAGGAACATGAAATTATTATATTTAGGAAAAAATGTTAATATTCATTGCAGATAAAGAAATTATTATAAATATAATTAATTATAAAATATCTTTTATATTGGGATTTTTTTCATCATTTTTTAATTTATAATATTTAAATTGAGAGAACAGTTAAAGAAATTTTTTTCCTTATCTCCCGGAAAGTTATGCAACCAAGAATTCACGTTTGAGTATTGGAATACATATCTTAAGGGAATTTATTAGTAATTTTAAATATATATTTCAAAAAAAATTTTAAAAATTCATTGTATAGTGTTCAAGTGAAATTTAAGTATAAATCAAAAGAAATTAGTTTTCAAACATATTTAAAAGATTTAAAGAACATAAAACATCAAGTTATATTACTCTTTCTACTAGATAAATATTTAAAAAGTTTATTTACATATTATAAGTATAAAATTTCATTTTCAAGTTTTAATAGTTTAAGCTATTATAACAAAATATTATCTTAAATTTAAAAAAAAAAATTAATAAAATTTATAATTAATTCATTGAGGTTAAGCCTCCTTTTTTAAGGAGAAAATAATTATATATCATTATACGCCCAGTATCGATAAAGAGACAAAAAAATTTTTTTTTTATTCAGACAGTCTACAATATTTAATTAATTTAATGAGTGCATTAGTATAGATATTATAGTGGAGTAAATTATAATATCAATTTCATTTAGAGATCTTAAAGAAAAGAAAAAATTAATAAATGATAAAATGCTAATGTGTGTAAATTCTTTTTGTTAATATAATTAATTCAAAGAAAAAGATTAATTGTAATCTTAACGGATTTGTTAGTTTGAATTACTGGAAAGATAAAACGCGATGGCTCTGTTTCTTTCCATTATAAATACCATCTGGCATAATCATGAAAAATAGACCATCATAATGTGTTAAGTCATTCAATGTAAAGTAATGGAACAACGCATGAGGGCGTTGAAGGTATACAATACAATCCAAGGGATAGAATTCTGTATTGGTTGACCATCAAGAAAGGTGAAGTGGCCGACTCTTCATGAATAATTTTGAAAGAGAAATAGAAGGAGGAATAAACTGAGATAATTTCATGATGGTCAGAGTATTAGTTTTTTTCCTCGATTTATTATCCATTTTAGTTATGTAATTAAATATGAATAATAATTCATATTCAATTAAAATCTCCTTGAAGTTCAATTTCATTAAAAAAACATTTTTTCAATTTAGCCATCCGTTGTTATACACTCATATTTAATTATACATATTTCTTTTACTTGTTTGAAGTCACCGTCAAAACGTTTGATATTAATTTAGAAACTATTTCATGAATAAAATACAAATAATTTCTCAAACCTTCAATATCAATAATAAAAATTAAATATTATTATTATATAAAAATAAATTTGAAAAAATGAAGAGAATAATTAGTTAGTTTGGATAAAATAATTTCTAGTCAATTTTTATCAACAAAAACTTTATCAAAAATTATGTTATTTCATCACACGGATGTCATCAAATGATAATGACACAAGGAAATTTAAAAAAAAAATTATTAAATTAAAATATCTCAAAAATGTATTATATAAAAATTAAATTAGTCTTAATGAATGTTAAAACATTTATTGAAAAACATAGGGTTAGCATGAAAATATTATAGTTATTATCCTATTTAACAACAAGATTAAAAATAAATATGTTACATTATAATTTAATTTAAAAATAAATTTAAAAATATATTTTTTAGGCTTTTCCCTAAGTCTTGTAGGCATTATTCTTTATTATAAGAATAATTAAAAAAGTTTTCATTTAATAATATGCATAATTGAAAAATAAAAGTTAAAAAGATTAGTTAGTTTACTTTGAATAATAAAAATTTATTTTATTTATCTATCTTTGTATATGAACTGACTTAATTCCAAAAGTATTCGTACCTAGCATATTCTTCCACAGTCAATAATAGCAGCCAATTCTCATATTCATAAAATTCTTTCATTTTATATTGAATTCCATTCATTATTAATTAAAGAAATCAAATATAGTATAAAAAAAATTAAAATAAATGAATTGGATCACCCTATAAACAGTCTTTCTTTACCCATTCTAGCCACTTATTCCGACCATCGTAACCTAAACAATTTAATCACTTTAACTATGTATGGAAATGAATCAAAAAACGTATTTTGATACTGAATAATACTTTAATTACTTATGATTTGCTTTTAGTGTGAAACTGAAAGGGGATGATATTTATTATTAATATAATAATAAAAACAAATAGATATAGTTACATTATCTCATGATAATGTATTAACAAAACATCGGAGAAAATTTAATAAAAAGCGAGATGGAAGAAAATAAATTTTATTCGAAAAGCCGAGTTATCTTTTCTTTGTTAAATAACAGAGTTAAGATTTCGAAGATTTCCTCTGAAAATTGCCCCTGGGATATGATGTTTGACACTGCAAAGTTAGACGATACTTTATAATAAGGTTAAGCCAACTCGTTAAAATGGATAAAGATCAAGAAATAGCCCCTAGAAGCTTTCTGTGGATCCTTCAAAGATATAACCAACCCTACCATTTTTTCCATCTTAAGAAAGTAAAGCTATTTAATTCTCTTGAAAACAATAAAAAAAAATGAAAGAAAGAGATAGACCGTTAAAAAGTTAAAATACAATGAGAGATTTCCTCATTTTTTTTAATATCATGATCAAATAAAATTAAATAAAATAGTAGGGTTTCGAATATATGATAATAAAATTAAAAAAAAAAAGTTTAAAAACAAGTGTGAATTATTTATTTTATATAACAGGCTAGAATGAATATAAGACTGTCAGTGTGAAAGAGTTAATTAATTACATTTGCGATTTTTTTGTAAATTAAAAGATAAAAAGGTAAATTTTTCATCACTTATTTTTAAATTATAATATATACAACTCTCTTTATATATTTAAGAGTATATATATATATATATATATATATATATATATATATATATTACTCTCGTAGATCATTATAATAAAAATTAAAAAAAAAACAAAAATATAAATATAAAAAACAGTAAAGTAAATTTTATTTCAACTTTTTGACTGAGAAAAATAAATGAAAAATCAAAAATGAATGAATAAGAGCACTGAAAAGAGATCATTATTTCTCAAAGGTCGTTAAAAAAAACAAGAAGTGATATTATAGGAGAGTGAAAAAAAGAGAGAGAGACACTTTGGGTGGTAACAATTTCATTTCCATTCGAAACATTATTTTTTACGCTCTTGAATGTCAAAGTACATGATACTTTTAATTTGTTTGTTAGTAATTTAATTAAGCGTGTAACTTTTTTTCCATCTCGCCACCCCCCCCTCCATGCCTCACTTCTCCTCCTCCTAACCCCTTCGTCTCTCTTTCGGCTGCCTGATGGATTATATAACTCATCAAGGGTGTCTTGTCGTTTATTTGAAACTTTCCTGGAGAAAGCGAGGGAGATTACGGGACAATTGAAATTATAATTCTTATTATTTGAAGCGTAATTCGAGAGAAAATTTTCAATTAAATTTCCCGAGTATATAGAGAAAAAAAGAGTTGATAAATAAATTAAAATTTCACTGTTGGTATGAGTTGTATTACAATAAATCATTATATTTGTAAATTATTTAAAAAATGAATTAATTAAAATCAATTTTCATTTTCAAATTTAATTTCAAAATTAACATTTTTTCGGTATTATTAATATAATTTAATAATTTTCTGTCTGTCTGTCCCTGTCTTATATTTTTCTTTCTATACAGCCTAAACAAAATGTATCAACGTAAAAATTCTCATTTTATCATAAAAACAGTTCGGAATATATTTTCAAATAATCAATTATGCTCCGTAATTTTCTTTGGAAATCATAATTTATCATTTATATATATTAGATATAAATATTCCACAAGTTATTTATTCAATATACTCAACTTTTTGTTGATTCTGTAGGTAATAAATGTTAATAATTTTACTGAGTCTCACTCAACAGGTTTATAAAAGACGAGAAACGTAAAAATTCAACTTTTATGGATGGATATTTTAAACACAGTTTGGGCTTTTCACTATTCCACTATGACATTCATGATTATTGGTAAAAGGAAATATAAATAAAAGATTTTATTATACTAAATACATCTTTTCAACTCGTCGTTAAGCTTGTTCTAATCTTAACTTAATTTATTTTCTAAATCTATTTGCTTTTGTTCTTATTCTTAGAGATGAAGAAGTTAAATATATTAAAAATGATATTTATAACGAATTCAATGATAGTTATTAAAGTTTCTTACCATTTGAATAGTGAATTGTAATTATAATTATATAAAAAAAGAATACAAAAAAAATGGTATTTTTTCATCCTTAAAATTTTAAAATTTGCTAGTTCTTAATCAGTTAATGTTGACCCAGATGGTTTCCAAGGAATATTTTCCCCACTCTTTATTTAGTGATATAAATGTATATTATTTTAATTCTAATTTTTTCTTTGTTCATAAAATATTCTAATATCTTATAATCAAAATCTTAAATTTTTTTTTTTTAGAAAATTCGACTATATTTTGTTTTAATTCATAAATATGATTTTTATAGATAATGAGTTTTAGTTAAAATTAAACCAATCATATCTATATCTAAACAAATACCAAAATTAAATTTAATATTAATTTTAAGTTACTAATCAAATATAATTTATTTATTAATTATTTTATTTTTCATAATTCTATTTCTTCATTTCTTAATGAATAAATTCACCCAACAAAACAAAAGAGAAAAAAAAATATAATAATAAAAATTATAAATAAAATAAAAGATCACTTAAAATTAAAATTATAATATATATAATAAAGGATGGGATATATTAAATCAAAGCAGAAATATGAAATATCATATTTTAAAGAATGAAAAAAAAATATATGAACAAAAAAGAAAGATTAAAAACAGTCCTCTATTGAGTAAACTGTCAAACGAATAATGTTTAATCAATTATATTAAACTTATATAAAAGGTTTTGTATATAAAATAAAAACCAAAATTACACTCAAAATAATTTTCAAAATAAATGTTTAAACTAAATGAAAGACTTTGATGAAATTTTCTATCCATGAATAAATATGATTTTAAAATTAATGAAATGTGAAATATAGTATAGGAATAGGTATATATATATATATATATGAAATGAAATTCCAACATCAATCAAAAATCCCCCTTTAAATATGAACATGTAGGTATTTATTTTTAAATATTTATAAAAAGAAAAATATATATGATAAACATAAACAAGAAAAGAGAAATAAAATCGTCTATATATTTTAAGAGAAATTCCTTTAAGAATATTTTTTCAGGGGAAAATATAATTTATAAAATGTCGAATAAACAAAACTTAATATTTCAGTAAATCTTGATCAAATTCTCTTAAGTCTCTCACTCTACCTCATTCTCATATGATAATAAACGATTTCATAATTTTCCTATAAAGGAATTCGATTCAATAATAATAATTAAGTTATTTTTTTTATATTAATATTAATAATATGCTTATCTTGAATATAAGATAGGGATTTGAAATAAAATAATAGAAGATGATGTAATAAAGTTATAAATATTGGATCTTCAGGTTCCATTAATAAAATTGCATCAACAGGTTGAAGAATGAGCCAGAACTAAGCCAGATGCAATTTAATTGCCTTCTCCACATTTTTCTATTGATTTATTCTATTTTTCTGGATTAAATCAATACCAAATATTGGTACTTTGAAAATACCTCTGAAATAATTATGAAAATAAATAATAATTGACAAAATTAATGAATATATCTTTTTTTATTTGATTTGTACAAATAACAATTCTTATTTATTAAGTTCGAATTTAATCTCGAATCATTATTCGGGTAATGATATAGATTTACAAGATTATTTAAAAATTTTAAAGAATAATTTATCAAAAAAAAACATCTTTCAAATCGAATGTCAATAAAACGATTGATTGGTATAAAACGAAGGGCTGAATAAAAAAATAATACTTCTTATATTTAATAATATAAATATAAAATTTTTTTATAAAATAACGTTTTTCCAATGGACTAAAAAGAAAAAAATAATTTTTCTATAAGCCTGACAAAGTTCATGGATGAATTGCTTCATATTCAACGAAAAACGTTGGGCGCATTTAGTTTTATTTATTTATATGAAAAATCAAGTCAAATTTTTGTAATAATAAAAATTTTATTAAACACATAAACTGACAAAAAAAAATTTTAAATAAAATTGATATGTTAAGATCTAAGAAATTAATCTTTTATTATTTTTCACTGTAATATGTATAAAGTATTGCGATCACGAAAATTTTCGATGTCGAGATTTTGATGTTTTTATACGTTTTGAGTCATTTTCACTAAGGTTGAGAAAAATCTCTCTCTCTCTCTCTCTCTGTGTGTGTGTGTGTGTAGGCAAGATTACACGAAAACGGTTTGAGCTAGAATAATGAAATTTGGTACACGGGCATTATTCAAAATTCCTAGTTTTCTATCAACTTTTGAGAAATGTAGTTCATCCGGAAGAGGGCCATTACCTACCACGTTTTCATTTTTTTCCTCTAAACTGACCGTAAAAATAAAGATATATGTTTGATAGTTTTTCACATGATTAAAAATTGTATATAAAACTGCTATATATAGACTTTCAGTTTGAAAGTACCAGAATTATTTTTTTAACATTGCAAATCACGCGCCAACATGTGACATGGTGCCATAAACAAAGAGCCAAATATGCGCTGGTTTAATATATATTTATTAATTTTAATTTATAATTAATTAAATTTAATTTAAATATATAATATATGTTAATTAATCCAAATCAAATTTGAGTGGAGACACTCCAGATTTTTTATATTAGATTTAAATAGATTTACTTTAATGTTAAAAATATACTTTGAAGTACAACAGAATTAGATAGAAAAAGTCAATTAAGTTTATTTTCATGTTTATTATAGTAACTCACCTGATATTAAAATTAATTAATCAAATTGATTTAAGAAATTAACCAAATACTGGGTTAATTAAATAATTAAGAGAGAACTGTATTATTCTGACATTTTTTTAAGGTGACTAGAAAATTATTTTTATTTTTAAAATCATCACACAATTATGTTTTATTATATATATATATATATTACCAGATATAAAATTAAAAAGACTATAAATAGTAGTTTATAGTATCTTAATAATTTTGAACAGAGAATGATGATTATTCTTGGTTTTTCTTAAAATATATTTAGTACAATAGTTTCAATAAACAAATAATTTGTCAATGTATAATGATACACTAAATACACTATAAATAATTTAGTATGGTAATATTTTCTATGAGAAACGTTCGGTAATTAATTTATGAAATAATTATTCAAATTCAATAGCGGCAGATGCCTTCCGAATATGAATTAACACTAATATTATGAAAAAAGTTCATCATTTCCGGGTTGTTTTAATGCATATATGCCTTGGAAGTGCCTCCTGCTGCATAATCAATCTACGGGCGCAAATCCACCCCCTCAGCCCCCTCTCCCTCTCTTCCCATTGCAGTTTATCATTAGTTTCCTCCTCACCTAATACACAAATAAGGCAAGTCCTGTATACATTTGCATGTAGGACTCGACAGTCTTGCTGGTTGTTGTCACCTTCATCCCAGATCAGAGCTCTTCTCTATAGACATATATGAATCGAGGCTGGCCTTGTTCGCTGCATCCAATGAATAACAGCATTGTGTAAGAACGGGTGCGGCATTAACGCACTCTTTGTTATATATATACTCGATTACCCTTCACAGTGCACAAGCACTATACCTCTTGGAATTAACCTACTAGATATTATATATATTTATACTTAAGCGAATCAGGATCCTCTGTTGATAATAATTTAAACCTCCATATATGAAATGGAATAAAGTTTCGGAGGTAGCGTTTAAATAAAATTGATTTATCTTCTACATGAATACCGTTAATGAATACGAGTGTAGAGAGCCTGGCTCATTATACTTAAGGGTGTTACTTAATAACCATTGTGTCATTGCATTGACAAAACATTTTATTATTAATGAGAATAATTAGAGTTTATGTCCATTATATTTTAGTTCTTGTTATTTTAATGATAAATTCAAAAAAAAGAAAGAAAAAATAAAATAAAATAAATATTAAACAAGATTTTATCAAAATGATATCTATAAAGTACAAACAGGCGGAATATTGATTATTGTTTTTTAGTTATCCGACACGTGGCCTCAACAACACACCTGGCAAAGCTTTATCCCTTCAATTTCATTAATGATCAACCATTTACATAAATGAGATGAAGTAAAAAAAAAATCAAAAAAATGTTATTTATATACTTAATATAAAATCAACTGAAAATCATTAGAATACTTTAATACGTATACCAAATTTAATTTTAATATAACATATTCAATTTTTATACGTATTAACATATTAATTTTTGTACGTTTGTGTAATATAAGTAAAATATAAATTTGAAGATAAAGATATTTATTTTTTATTAAATGGGATTCAACCATTTAGAAATTTAATTGAGCAATAGACTTTTCGAGTGTATTAACCAATCACTAAAAATAAATAAATCAATACAAAACAAAAAAGTAATTTTCATTCAAATATGTTTATATCTATATAATATACTCTCATAAGCCCAATTTATTTATTTTATTATTATTATTTCATTTTTTAAGTTCAAGCTTTCATGCCAAATCTATAAAAAATATTATACACTCTAAGTTTATAGAAATTGAAGTTGCTAAAAGATAAAAACTAAACATCTAATTTTAAATCCCAAAAATATTTTTCAGGCAGAGGTTAATTCGATTAAATGATTTAAATTATCATTAAATGAATAAAAAAACATAACCTTATAAAATTCATATTAATAAAAAAAAAATAATATTTGAGAATTACTTAACTCTAATGTTTAAAAACTTACTAAAATTAAAAATAAAAAACAATATCAATAACAACATGTAATTTTTATTTTGAAATGGACTAATTAAATTAATATAAAATATTTAAAGAAGAATTAATAATAATAATAAGTACGGGAACCCCGAGCCTCGGCTCGGTAATTAAGTTAAAAAATATGATTCATTATATTGGGTTTGGCTGGTAATATTAATACCTGATTCACCGAATCGCCATTCAAATAATTTAAAAGAACATACCTCTATTTTTATCAATATATATTCAATAACTGCAGAAATTAATTCTTTCTGTCGGGAAATTTTGACGTCAAAATTGGCTGAACCGATTTCGATGAAATTACATCATAATATTCTTGCATATCTCAGAAATTTATTTTTTAAAATATGATATCTACATGTGGTCATTCAAAGAATGTTTATGTTTTTATTTTTTATGTTATATTTATATTTAATTATATTTTTCTAATATTGGCCTTTTTAAATTATTTATAAAACACTGAAAACATTCACATTGCTAAAGCTCTACCGGGAGAAGATAAAACGAAATAAGATCCTAGTAGAAAGGAAAGTAAAGGAGAATGTGCTCTGAAGAACTTGAAAAGATACACGAATAGAAAATCAAAATATTTTGGCAAAATAGGAATTTGAAATATATATAAAGGTTTGCACAATCCTTATCAAGGTTCTATTATAGATAATAATAATAATAATAATAATAAATCCTACTAAGAATACTAATATAATAATCACAAAAGCTTCTTGAAGAAGTGAGAAATCTTGTTAAAAGCTAATCACGGCACCATTCATTTTGAGGAATTTACGACTTGTTCGAAAGCCCCTTTAACAAAAGAACTTTTTTAATTATGCTATAAGAATAGTAGGTTTTATGGTCTGGTTTGGTGCTTTTCACATTGTCCTTTTAAGATGGGACCACATGGGAGTTTTTTTTTTATATTGAGCTGGACTGAGCAGAAAAGAGAGAATTCGAATTTTTCAAACTCACATTGTCGAAAAGAGGGAAGTTTTCAATAGAACGGGAATGATACTCCAATACGATAAGAGTTGAGGGATTTACTCATGGAAGTCGACAAGCCTTAATCATGAAGGGATATTGAATTAATTATTTTCGAATTTTTTATAACTTTAAACAAAAAAAAAAAAAATTAAATAAAGATGAGATTTTAACATAGAAATTTTTATGAAATATATACGAGTATTCACTTAAAAAGTATAGATCAAAATAAAAGGGCAAGCTTTACAAAGAGTGAAAATTTAATATAGTATAAAAAACGTTTCTGATAGAAGAATCCATTTGAATTTAATTTTTAACTTTTTATTAAGTTTTTATTCTACAACACAAAACCTATTATATATTGCAATAGATTATTTGTCAGTACGCATTATATATTATCGGTATATTTGCATAATATTTATTAATATATTACAACGGTGGCCAAACCGTGGCTCGCGAGCCACATATGACTCTTTTTGAGTTTATTGTGGCTCAATTAAAAAATTTAAAGTTATCACAATTTAGAATTTACATATATTAAACTGGAAAAAGGCTACATCATGGCCAATATTTATTTACATATAATTATTTAAAGGAAATTTAAAATTTAATTATTTCTGCAAGTTTTAAAAACTTTGTTGTAAAATGTTACCGATCTATCCCAACGCAGATCTATTGCATACGGGGCGAACGACTTATCATTAATATAATTAGGTATTTTAATTTTTGCTTCTGTGACCCCCCCCCCAAAAAAAAAAAAATAAAAATTTTACCGATTTGGCTCTTAAACATTTTCGATTTTTCAATATGGCTCAAAGTATCACCAAGTGTCGCCACCTCTGATATATTATATCTGTATCATGTATACCTAATGTTGATAGAAAATTAGAAACCTAGTTTCAAATAAATTATAAAATTTAATAGTTAATGAAATAAATAATTAATATCCCTAAAAAAATATTCTTATTCCTTTTTGGTTCTTATTTTATTGGAAATTATATTTTCATTTTCCTTTGTTTGTTAAATAAATAAGATATATAAAATGGATAGCGAGAAGGAGAGAGTAAAGAGAAAAGATTATGCACCCTAACTGAAGATATCAGGTGTTTTCAATTCTCATGGTAGAATAACTAATTTATTTTGATGTCAGATCACTTCGAATTCATTGATGGAAATCCAACATAGAGCAAGGTTTTATCCAAGAAGAATTTATTAAAATTCATGAGAACAACTACTTTGATTTTAATAAATCATGTACCAAGTGCAGTGCATTAGAACATCTCTCCCTCCCTCTTTTCATGTTGATTATTATTTATAAATAAAATGTATTTAAAAGAGAATCTTTGTCCTTAGACAGATTTACATAATCTAAAATATTCTATTATTACCAGACGAGCAGGTATTGAATGCGAGATTAATTCATTTCCACTGAAATATTAATGAAATGGAAATACATTGAAGCCGTTGAATTATATTATCTATTAATATAGTTAATAATACTTATAAATTTAAATATATTTGTGTAATATATATATTAAATTGAAATATGAATTGTTAATGTAAAAAAAAGATGATTATTTTAAAATAAATTAGAAAATTAATATCTATATTATTTTAAAGTAATTTTCAAATATAAATTAAAATATTATATAAGTTGAGAGTAATTTATATAAATAGTTACAGTTACAGTTTTTAATGTAAGAAGTTCTGTAATTGTGGAAATTCAGTGAAAATTTCGAAAATGTAGAGAAAATTAGATGAGCTATTACTTTTTTAGAACAGGGGGTTAAGAATCTGCTCGCTTAAGGTATTATTATTTTGAGGTCTATTAAATAAATTATAATATCAGGTGAGTATTTAAAAAAATTGAGAGGGTTTGTTTTATGAAAATGAAAAAGTGGTTGAATATATATAAATATAAAAGAGAGGGTTGATTAAAGGATTGTTCATCTCTATTTAAAAAAAGTAATATTTTCATTTTTTATGCACTGGCTCACGACTGAAAAGATAAATCATTATAAGGATTATAGTGATAAATTTTTCAACGAGATGGATTCAGGCGAGGAAGTAGGTTGGCTTGCTTTTGGCGGGTGGCTGTCAGCGCATCCTCGATCTTCTACTTCTCGAGTATACCCTCCTTTCCTGCTCAACTTTTTCATCCCTATCTTTAATGGCTGACGCGAAAATGTTCTTCTCGACAGACTTCAAGTGAAGGGAAGTCTTCTTTATAAATTCAAAAGAGGGGGGGGGGGGAAAGAGAGTAAAGGAAGGAGATAGCGAGAGTGTATGCAACATTTGTGCCCCAAGGAGGTCCTCGAAAATGCCCGCAGTAAAATAAGCCTTAAACCAAAATATCCCAAGTGACACTATTCAATTCCCTATTTAATTAGAGCACGTGTACAAACATATTCCAACTTCTGGCATGCTGACAAAATAGAAATACTACAGCAAGGGTGATATTAGCCGATAAATTAAAATTTTTCCAAGAAGTAACCTTGAATAAACATCCGAAAGTCAACATAATGACAAGCCATATTACACCACATTCTTAAGATGATTTATCATTAAACTATAATAAAATAGAAGGGGAAAAAATGATAAATAACTAATATACGGTGACATTTTGATAGATTTAAAAAAAAAAAAAAAAAAAAAAAATGTTTCGACAAAGTTCGAGGGAAGAGAAGCAACCATCATCATCTGATGATATCCTAAGAGATTTTCTTGTGAGGAATCATATATTTTGTTTTTATTTTTTATTTATATTCTTTTTTTTTAAGATTATGAAAACATTTGATCGATTTTATCTCTAGAGAATGACATCTGCCATAATTTTTTAAAAAAAAGAACGTTCAATGAATTTAGAGGCAGAAGCTGTAAAGAAATTATGTTTTCCCATTATAAAAAGTGGGTCATTGCTATTCTCAGTATATTTCAAACAAATATGAATGTTTCTATTTTTGTTTCCATTCCAGGAATCTTCTAATCGAATTTTTTCTCCCTGAGTCATTCCTTGCTAAGGACGCTTAGAAAATATACTTAATTCATAAACAACCATAATTAATATAGAAAAAGCGTAATTGCATTATTTTTTTTTTTTTTATTTCTCAAAATGAAAATATTAATGATTAAGATGTATACAAAATTATATTGTACAGGAAAATATAATTAATGTTTGCTTATCTTAATTTTACCTCTTTATTGAACAAATTGAAAGTTCACAAGTTAACTTTTCCCTTCAGAATAATAAACATTTTCAATGTCGATTTATTAGTAGAGTTGAAAATTACAAAATTTAAAAATTAATTGAAATTTACAACTATATACTTGGTTTAAAGCAGGGATGTCTAAACTATGACCATTCGAGGGCCACATTGCAAAAAAAAATATGTTGGGCCGCACATAAATATCATTTTACCTGTTTTTTTTAGGACCATATTGAAAAATTTAAATATTTTCATAATTTGCGTTTGGGCCGCAGTTTAGACACACCTGGTTTAAAGTATAAGAATTATATGAGATAACAATAGCACTATAAATATATAATTTATAATATAAATATACTTTAAATTAAGGTTTTTTGAAGTGAAAACTTCTTTAGCGGCGTTGAGCACTTTTGCGGATGGGGAAAAAATATAGATTTCGCGTGAGATTCCAAAACGACACCGACCCGACCGATATACGCATGCGCAATACGCCAGAATGTTAGACACTAAACTTCTGATACATTCTTTACAAAATTTTACATATTTGCCATATTAAATATTATTATTTATATTTACATTAATAATCAGTATTACTAAATTATGTATATATAAAATAAAATATTTTAATATATTATTATGTGTTAAATTATATTAAATTAATTTCTAATATATTTATATAATTTAAAATTAATTTCTGAATATATATATATATATATATATATATATATTAAATTATATACTATATATAATATATTATATAATATATATTTTAATAAATTAATTTTTAAATATGTGTGTGTGTGTGTGTGTGTGACCGTAAAAATAAAGATATATGTTTGATAATTTTTCACAGGATTAATAATTGTATAAAACTGCTATATATAGAATTTGAGCTTGATAGAATCGCTGAAAGTACCAGAATTAATTTTTTAACACTGGAAATCTCACGCGCCAACACGTGACGTGGTGCCATCAACAAAGAGCCAAACACTCCACTATCCACTCGACTATCTCGCAAATTTGAATTTGATTAAATAATATTTATTAATTTAAATTAAATTAAATTAATTAAATTATAATTTAATAAATATTATTTATAACATCAAAAACATCAAAATCTCAACATCGAAAATTGAATTGCTGAAAGTACCAGAATTAATTTTTTTAACACTGGAAATCTCACGCGCCAACATGTGACGTGGTGCCATCAAAAAAGAGCCAAACTTTCGCTGGTTTAATAAATATTATTTATTAATTTTAATTTATAATTGAATTAATTTAATTTAATTTAAATTAATATATGTTATTTAATCCAATTCAAATTTGCGAGATATGCTGAATATGCTTTTAAATAAAAAAAAATTTCAAGAAAGTAATTGGAATTATTAATATTAAGAATCAATAAATAAATTTATTAAATATACATTTAAACATGTAAATTAATCTATATATAAATTTAATAAATATTCAAACAATAATTGAAACAATATAAATAAAACGATTCAATATTTTACTTACATTGTGATTTATATTTTTATTTTTATTACAACTATTATTATGGGTATGTTATTTTTGGCAGTTTAAAAAAAATTAAAAATATTAATAAAATTTATCAAAATAATAAGTTGAAAAGATTTCCAATTATTTTTATTTATTTATTGTAAATTTTTCAATGTAACCATGGTAACCATAAATAGACTTTTACCAAAATATTACTAATTAAATTAATTTTGGATAAATTAATTTTGGATTTAACTACACTAAAACCTTCCCTGGGACGCCCACAACAATCCCTGAAAGTTTCATCGCAATCGGACGGGTAGTTTTTGAGTATTTGACAGACACACACACAGACAGACAGACAGACAGACAGACAGACAGACAGACAGACAGACAGACAGACATATATATATATATTCATACACATCGTATTTTTAATATTTTTGTAATAATAATCAGTTTGCTGAAAAAAATAATTATGAATTTTATATATATATATATATATATACGTATATAAATTTCATTTTTCTCGTGAAGCTGGTGCGCATTCCGTCTGCTTTCAAATTTCTTACGCACAAGTTTTCACTTCTGTCGGCCAGTCCCACGACTGCCAATTCGACTTTTTTTTTTATTTATTTATTTATTTTTAAATCTTTTTTTAGCCAGACTTCATTTTTACCTATTAATTATAAATTTATAAATTATAGCTATTATAATATATTGAATTTGGGAATTTAGTGAGGTTTAGTTCCCCATACATTTAAACTAATTTTTTTTATTTATACATATAAAAATATGCAAATTATCAATTGAACCATCTTGGATTTTGCATTTTTATAATCAAAGAAATTTTCCAACTCGCACCAGTATATCAACCGAGTTCCTTTATCCTTTGCATTAATGAAGAAAAATATAATAGTTAAATTATCTTGATGATGATTCATAAATAACATTTAATTTGTTTTTATAATTTCTGCTTCATTTTCTAATGCATTTCCTTCCTCCCCCCTCCCCCTAGCATACCAATGACAATATTATAATATAATAATGATTTCATTCATTTTAATATATTTTTTTAAACTTAGTTTTTCCAAAATACCAGCAAGAATTATCCGATTATTATTTTTAAGAATAATAACTATCATTTAAATCACAATCCTTTTTTTTTTTTTTTTTTTTTTTGAAATAATTTTTATTAAAGTAATAATAAGGTTGGTAATATCTAATCGATTTACATTTTAAGATGTTAAATCATAAATTATGAATGAAACTATTCATTACCCAATTATCACAATAAGATCATTAAAGATAATATTTTCCAACTCAATGTTTATAGAAATTAATAAATAAGCTTGGTTGAGAATTAATGACTCTTTACCTTAAATGCGATATATATTATTATATACCTATTAATACGCTTCAAATTATAGTCACCGAAGAAATTGTATTTAATAAATTGAGATAGAATTTAGAATGTGGGGAGAATTTTTTTTTTTATTGATTATATAACTGGATCAAATGTTTTTTTTTAATTCAAGGTGTATGTTTAATTATAGTTTATTAATCAAAATTTAATTCCAGAAAAGAAACTTATAAATTTGTGGAAGAGAGATGAAAATTAACATAATTATAATGTCATATCAACCGGATTAAAGCACATTGAAATGTGTCGGGATTTATTTGGGATTGTCCGTCCTTGAAAGGATTTTAGATCTGTTCTTAATCCTAGAAAATTCCTAATTGCTCTTCTTTGTAAGTATTTTTTAACAAGTCATAGATTTGTAGAAAGAACCGTAATATTCAACTTTTATAAATGTGCATCGTCATTTATAAAATTTTCTTTTCTTTTTTTTTTTATTTTATTAACACAGTTGGTTAATGACACGATTAGGACAAAAAAAGATATTTAAAAAAAAAATGAAGAATCATCATGACCCCTTGATCGTGGGTGATGTTCAAATAAAACTCTACAAAATGCTTAAAAACATTAGTATATTATTAATTATTTATTTTATGCTTTTATTTCGATTATAAAAAATAGAATAAAAGACATTAATACTCTTATATGGATATAATATAATACATTGAATCCCGTAATACATATACATAAGGGAGTATAGTTAATGTTTCCTAATGTTTGATGTTAAAACTTTTTTATATAAAATTTAAATTTTTTTTATTAGTGCAATTAAAATGAATTAAATTAAAATTTTTTAAAGCTAAAAATAATAATGAATATGTAAATTAGTCTAATATTTAGTTCATAATTTATAAAAGATTTTATTAAATTAGGTAGTTAATTTTTACTGTTTCATTTTGATTTGATAATCATTTATTATTGATCCAATCTTAAAGTATATAAATAAAAAAAGTTGGAATAAATTAATTCATAAGATTTCATTAATATAAATTTTTAGTTTAAAAACTATTCAAAATTCCATCATTTGATTTGAACACTAATCAATGTTTACATTTTTAAAAAAATTAATCCATCAAATTATGACTTGGTTATAAATACATGGATTTCCTTGAAACGATTTAAATTATTTAATTTCGAAATTGAACTTTATTTTAATAACTTTTAAAAACAAATAATATCGCAAATGATTTATTTTTTATTACACAATTTATACTAAAGATATTTTTTGCAAGTTTATAAGTAAATATATATATATATATATATATATATAACAAAAAGCAAATTGGTATACATTATTGAGGATCAAAATTAATTAAATTAATCATTACTAGTGACTGTACTTTAAGATATTAATTTAAAATAAATAACTTTACGAATATATTCTCCACATAAGTTTTCCAATAAAATATCCTACCATAAATAATGCGATCAACTTTAAACATTGATCAATGTAATTCAGAATTTTAAGGCAGTTTTGAATCGAATTAGTTTTAGTTTTTTGAAATATTAATAAAAATAAACTTTAATGTAAAAAAATTTTACCTTTAAAACTAAAAACCTATATACTTCAAACAAGCAGTTATCTGAATAACTACTAATTAAGTTCTAAAGATCTACAGGTACTACAGGCTCAATTAAATAGTAGAATACTTCCAGTATTAGATTCATAATAATAATACTTTAAGAAAATATTTTTATCTTTCACATACCAATATAAAGCTATAATCCTTCACCTATAATCAGTGGCGTAGGGTGATGTATTATGTTGGGGGGACAAAGTGGGGGGGCAAGGGGGGAGTGAAGGGGTCTCCCGCTGAAAATTTTTTTGACAAAATAAATGATTTATTTATTCATAATATATAGACCAGGGATGAGCAACCCGCGGCCCGCGGGCCGCATGCGGCCCTTTAAAGATTTTTCTGCGGCCCTCGAGCATTTCTAAAATAGAATTTTATTATTCGTCTCGATTATTTATAAACAATATTATAATGTTTATTAGTATATATATAAAGCTTTGTAAATTATTAGTAAGTGCGGCCCGCCACAAAATTTTACAATTTAAATTGGCCCGTGGGTTAAAAAGGTTGCTCACCCCTGATATAGACTATACTTATACGTAATTTAAAGATGTTTTTTACTTTTGGGTTCTCAGTTACAAAAAAGACTAATCACTTTTAAATTTATTTTTTGCACAATGTTTGGGAGGTGGGCACGTGACCCCCCCCCCCGGCCCGAGGCCACAGCCTATAATAGAATTAATCTTTCTTCAATATTTACTTTCTTAAATTACTTTAATACTATGATTTTTAAGATAACTACTAAATACATTTTATTTTAATATTGTAGTATTACTCAATATGAGCTTAATTTAAATTAAAAAAAAATATGGTAATTTACAAAAACAAATATAAAAATCTTTTTTTCTAACATAACGGAATAAAATATTTAATGTTTGATTATTTATATAAATATATATTAATTTAGTAAATATTAGTTTTAAAAATTTCTTTCTTTATTTTTCTTTTCCATAATAAAAAAAAAAAAAGTTTTAATTTCCGAAGATTTATTATTGTAGAAAATTAAAATAAAAAAAACAATAGATTTATTATATTTTTATTTGTTTTAAAGATTAAGAATGACATATGTTTTTAATTTTCTATCTATAAATTTTTTCATATATCTTCATGTTTGAATTTAATTAAGAATTTTAATGATTTATAATCTACAGTTGAAGAAGACATTTTCTTTAAATTGTTATTTAAATGATATATATATATATATATATATATATATGGTAGATATATCTTAATGAAATATTAGTGTATAAATTGAAAATTTTATAAAAATTCATTAACAAATTTATAGCAATTTTTGAGTGAATGTTTTTGGTTAATTGTTTTTTATTTTTACTCTTTTATTAACTTTTGAATGAATGTGTGATGAATATTTGACAACGTTTTTTAGTGCTTTTTACTACACTAGCTGGGTCATTATTCAATTTAATTAAGCATAAAAAACATAAAAGCATTTTTTTTTTATTTAGGAAGTAAAACTCGTTTTCTCTAGATCTATTTCTTATGTTGTGTTCTAAAATGCCATTGAATGTGCATGTTTTTCACCTTTTGCAATGAAATGTCGCTAAGTTTTATTGCTTATGTCATCAGAACCATGTTACCATATCGTGAGGTTCTTGAAATAATTATAGGTGTTTAGATTTTTTTTTACTATATATTATGAAATCGAAATGATGATATTGATCTTTGTTAGTGCAAACTCATTTTGTTTTAAATGTTTTCGAAAACAGATTTTTTTAATCTCATTAATTAACAATATAACAAATTAAATAAATTAATTATTAATTAATAATTGTTATGTTTTAAAGAGGAAAAATATTATTATTTGAAAAGTTTATAAGTGGGAGTATTTGTTATTAAAAAAATCTGGAGTGTCTCCACTAAAATTTGAATTGGATTAATTAACATATATTATATTTAAATTAAATTTAATTAATTATAAATTAAAATTAATAAATATATATTAAATCAGCGCATATTTGGCTCTTTGTTGGTGGCACCACATCACGTGTTGGCGCGTGAGATTTGCAATATTAAAAAATTCTGGTACTTTCAGCGATTCAATCAAGCTGAAATTGTATATATAGCAATTTTATACAATTTTTAATCATGTGAAAATCTATCAAACATGTATCTTTATTTTTACGGTCACTTTAGAGGAAAAAAAATCAAAACGTTGTTAGTAATGACCCTCTTTTCTCAAAAGTTGATAGAAAACTACAAATTTGGAATAATGCCCATGTACCAAATTTCATGATTCTAGCTCAAACCGTTTTTGTGTAATCTTGTCTAAACACACACACACACACACACACAGTATTCGAAGAAAAATGGAATAATATTTGTAAAAGTTACATAAACTTTTTATATGTATTTTATTGATTATAATAGATAGAAAAGTTACATAAACCTTTTCTATCTATTATAATCAATCAAAAACTATTATATAAATTATTATACTAGATTATTAGATCTTTCATAAATGTATTATCATTTAACATTATTTATAAATTAGTATTTATTATTATCGGAATTATTATTTTTATAATTTAATATTTTCTTTATTATGGTTTTTATTTTAATAACAAAAATAGAACAATTATCTATAATATGTGATGATACTTTCCCTTAATGAGTATTCTATTCATATTTAAATAAATTCATTTTTGTACTACAGCAAATGAACAATCTCAACCCCTGAGGGAAATATTCATATCTATGAAATAACACGAGTGAAACGTTCCGAAAGGGTTTTTCAAAATATAGAATATTTTTTCATTTTAGGATTAATATATAATATATAAAGTAACTTTTGAATGTTCCATTCAAGTTCTATCTGTTTGTGCCGTAAATATTTAACATTTTGCTCCCTTCCTTTCCATGTAATATGCGTATCAACATGATCCATTGGAGAGCGAAATAATTAATGCATAGAAAAGCAAACAAAGAGCGTAGAGGCTGAAATGGATCGACGACTTCCAAATGGCTTATCACAAGATTCTGAATATATAGATATATATTTGCATATTGATTGGAATTTCCTCGAGACATTATCAAAGTGTCAAAATGGTGACATTGTGGACATGGCATTACGATGATATTTTGTTATTAATATTATTATTTATTTATTAAATATATAAATTATAATTTATCTAAACTAATTTAATAAAAAAAAGTAATACTAAAAGAAGAATTATCTATAGAAGGATGATTAAAATGTGTATTTCCTTTCTAAGAGAAATTGTCCAATCTTTTTTATGCTTTTTTATTTTAAAGAAAAACAAATATGTATATATTTAAAAATACAATAATAATTTCTCAGTAAAATTTCATTAATGATTTTCTAATTTATAATTAATTTCTATTCATTTTATAGTTAAAGAAAAACTAATAAAAAAATTAAGAAATGAAATATTTATATTTTTATATATCTTCAGAATTATTAAAGAAATTCAGGCCTTTAATTGAAACACTATAAATTTATTTTCAATAAACCTATTCCATTTTCATATTTTTTAAATATATTATATAAAATTGAAGAAACTAAGTGGAAATAAAAAATTACTCTAATAAAAATATCTATCGCGTATTAAAAATAATAAGTACCATATATAATGCAGACATTTTTATTAATATAGATTATAGAAATATAAATATATTTAAATGATTTATTAATATATACCAGAATATTATATTATTGAATCTAGAATAAAATTAACAAAAAGAATAAAGTTCCTACTTATAAAAATTGGATAAAAAGGGGAAATTGGCATTTGTTTAGCCCTTTGATGCTCTCTCGTTGGAAAATAGATTGATTTAAACATTTAACGACTTTGTTCAACGGTTATATGACACGATTTAGAGCTTCCTTTGTCTTCATAATTAATATTCATAAAGAGGATTAATCGAGATGACACCAGGTGGTGACCAGCTTAAAATCCCTCAGGCGCTAAATTTATTATGGCGACCTCTCAAACCTCGTCAAGAGAGATTGTATTAATTTTAATATTTAAATTTGTTCGTATACGATTAATGTTGATTTTGTTTGAAACTACAATTTTTTTTTTTTTTTTTTACAATTATTGAAGGGAAAAGAAAAAAAAATCGTGGAATAAAATCCCCATTGCAGTTGGGAATCGAAATTGTGAATGAGAAAAAAAAAATACGGTGCCAACGATGATTCAGCAGTCAACTGTCGAAGAGGGAATCATTTCGCCCAGCTTCGAATAAATCTTCTCTCTTTTAATATAAAACACCGATTAACATGGAATAAAGAGACAAAATTGAAGGGTGAAATCATAAACCAACAACGTAGAGGAATCGAGCCAGAAGATGGATATGCCTCGTGTATTAACCAAATTGGATCAGATTTAATAGTATTTAATTTCTCTTCAGGGGAAAAAAAAAATTATAATCAATATTTATGCTGATAAATGTCAATGAAATGAAGATATACTTACATTAATTATTTACAAAATTGTTATTAAAAGATTAAAGTATAAATTCAATTAAAAATTATTTTTTAATCAATTAATATGACAAATCGATAGGATTAATTAAAATTTTTAATCGGATTAGAAAATTAATTATATTTTATTTAATGAAGGGATGAAATTTTAATAAAAAAAAAATAATAAAATAATTATTAGTTAAAAATTGATTCTTTAAAACTGTTTCAACATTCAAATTTAAAATAAATAAGTGAAATTATATATATCAACGATTTCAAAATATTTTTTTCATAATTTATATGGAATTATATTTAGTAAATATTTGATTTTTGTTAAAAAAAAAAAAAAAAGAATTGAATTAAAAATTTTGAATTCTATGAATTCATTCATCAGTTATTCATATATCATATTAATAAATTTAATTTTTAATATTTAATTTAAATAAATATTAGCAAAAATAATTGGTTGGATTTTCAGAACTAAAAAAAGGTATTTCCCATTTTTTAAACAAACTGATTAAAACTTAATATATATTAAAACTGTTATATAACAGTACCTATATATATAGTAATTAAATTATGTAGCAATTTTAATTTCAGATAATATCCTCCAATATTCATATAAATAAATTTACAATAAGTAATACAACATTTGGTTGGATTATTTTGAAAGATTATCAATATTCTCCTAGAGCATTAAATTTTTAATTTGAAGGATTAAATCAAATTTTAAACCATAACCACAGTGATGTTGAGCTGTTATAGAACTTGGGAACAAGAAAATTAAAACCTTTCCTAAAAATTTAAATTAAAAATTATTTCTATAATAATTCATAAGAAATAATATGCGTTGACTAGATTTGCATAAATCCTGAAGATAAATGTTAATTAATTAAATAATAAAATTTATGTTTGCATAATTTAGTTAATAGAGAGTATAATAATTAAAAGCTTTGATTTCGATTGAATTGAATCAATAACAAACAGACGTCGTTTCAATATCAAACTAATTTTGTTTAATCAATAATAATAAAAACAAAAATTGTTCCTTTAAGAACGAAATCAAAATAAATAATGTTTTGTGTCGTTTTACCTAAAACCTAAAGGGAAGAGTGACGTATGTTTGTTTGCAGAATATCTCAAACCAAGTGGGACAATGGGGTTTGAGGGAAGTGTTGAGGGACTTGAGGACGGCACCGTCTGTGACGGATCCCGACCGCAAACAAACACTCCTAAAGAACAACAAGATTTCCAATCCTGCACTAACCTTCATTTCTATTTTTTGTTCGTGTATTGTGTCTGATCTAATAAAATGTCATTTTATAAATTCCTCCTTCACCCCCACATCCTCCTCCCCCCAATCCTTGTTAAATAAAATGAGAAATAAATTTATTTCAAACAAATGATTCCTCACCAACGTGTAAAGAGAATTATATACATTCATTGGCGTCTGGATGCATTTTCAAATCATTTAAACAAGTCTACTTGGACAAATAAATTTGACCTGCAAAGCTATTTACTTACTCAGCAAGAAAAATAAATAGAACTTGATTTAAATCTGACTGCAGGGGCCTGGCATCTTTGCTTATTCCTTTGCCGGGTTAAAAAACACTAGAGATTTTTTTTTTACCAAAAGGATCAGCTCGGATTTCTTTATTTTGAACTTTGGAACGAATTCATTCTAGAGAGAAAAGATGGCATTGAATTTTTAGGACATTTAATCAATACCCATCTTCTCTCATTCTTCGACGTTCGGTTGAGAATTAACCCTCAATCTAAGCCGGAAGGAATTATCTCAGATTTCACTTGGAAAACAAAGCAGCTGCTAACAAAAACAAATCGGACAATAAACGTTTTTGAAGAGAAGAGTAATTAAGGAAAATTAAAATTCAAAAGCTTAATAATTTAAATAAACAAAACAAAACAAACAAAAAAAAAAAAAAAATAAGTCATTGAATTCGTTGAACGATTCTATAAAGAAGACCTAAATTCCACTTTCTTTAAAATTCAAACAATAAAAGTTATTTTAATTTAAAATCATTGAAAATTTTGTCTGGTTTAGATATAAGATGTTACGATTTGTTTGGATAAAAATAAAATAAAATATTATTTCATGAATAGACATAACCTTCTTGGCAAAAAATGTTTTAATAATTTTTAAACTTTTAATAAACTATATTGAAACAAATTTAATTTTAACACTCATAATAAAATGTTAAAAAAATTAAAAATAAAATTTTTATTTTTGTCTTATCATATTGATTAATATTATGATTTTAATTTCTACCTCCCATACAAAAAATGTACATTGTTAATATTATATACATAAGATATAAAAATTAATAATCACTTTTTTAGATCAATTCAGAACAAGAACTTTATATTTATTAACAGAAAATAAGATTTGAAAAATAATGCTTAATGTGTTCATAATTACAAAATTATATTTTACTATAAAATATAAAAATAAATAAAATTAGGAAGATTAACTTACCAATAATTAGAAATGTAGAATTTGCAAATCAGTTCTGAAACAAATAAAAAATTATTTAATTTTTTTCATAAATCTTTGCTATAAGAATTAAATATATGTGTATTAAGTTCAGATTAGAATCTAAAAGTTAGAATTAATAATCAATATAGTTTCTTCTACTAATTAATCAATTACAAACGCATTAAAATAAAAAAAAATTTTAAAAAAATAACAAACAAAATGCATTACGACATTAATGTTATCGTGGCTCTAAGATATTATATAGTAATGACAGTTATTAAATTTATAGCACATAAATTTACCATTTGATTTATAAATAATATCTCAGTATGTATTTGAAATAATCATCAATCATTTTTGAAAGTTTTCCAATTCTTTAGAGTAAGTTAAGCTATCCATGAATTCCAAATTTTGTTAATTATAATTTTTGTAATGATAATACAATGATTAATCTTTCTTTATATTAATAATCTTAAAACAGTATTAGTATAGTAATAGCAATTAACAAAACTCAGCAGATCTTTATAAAATTCTGAATCAACTAATCTTTTTATAGAGCGTCTATTCATTACGATAGTTAATTGGTATGTGGAATTTATGTCGGACTTTACAAAATTATTTTTATAAATCATTAAAATGAAATTGTTAAATATATCAATAAGACCTATTTATCATGTTCGCTCACACACTGTTCCGATATAAAAATCCCAGTGTAAATCAAAGTAAAAAATTATTTTTTGATGTATGAAATTGAATTTTCAAAATATAGATTAATTATATGGATAAATAATCAAAATAAATAGAATAAATAAATAAATAGTAGAATTTATTTTTGCATTGTCAAGTAAGTATAGTACTGTCCAAATTTTTACTGGTGTATTTCTCAGTATATGTTCATTGATCTTAAAAAGATTAAAGAAGGTTTAATATAATTTTTTTTAATATAATAATATTGTTAAATTTTAGGCATGGATGAAAAAACTTGTTTTTACAGGCGTTATCTTTTCAAATATTATTATAAAATTTTTTTTATTTCATAAAGTCTTTAAAAATAAGCAGGTGATTTTTTTTTTTCAATATATTGCCTCCTTTTATTTTACACGTCTAAAGAAACTTATTTATAATTCATGTATATATTATAATAAATTTATATATTTTTTAAATCGGAAGAGTTAGAACTTTTTTATTCATGGATGAAGACTTTAATCACTATGCCACCCTCAGTATGTTTACCAGGTGAATCAACAATAAATATAAAGATAAAAAAATAAAATAAATAAGACAATTGTTTACAAAAGGTATATGAAAGAATTAAAGGATATACATTTTTTCTTGAAAATATTCATTATTATTATTATTATTATTTAAACATTTATTATAGAGGCTATTGTTCTTCAAATTAAACTGAGCTGATATGGATGGCAGAAGTTTAAAGAATCTGAAAATAAGGTTATCACATTTTCTTAGAGGTAAGAAGTTTATCAGCCATTAATTTTGTACTCCTGGGACCATTTGAAACTCTAATCAATTTCATTATGTTATTAATTAATTTAAGAACACAAGACCTTTAATGAAAGATTATAAAGTAAAATATCTTCATATTAATAAGAATATTTTGTTACATAACTTATTAATTACAAGTAAATTTATTTTGCAATTAAATACAAAGTAAATGTTGAATTGTAATGTTAATTTGTATATAATTAACTGATAGGAATCTTCATTTTATTATATATATATATATAGAGAGAGAGAGAGAGATTATTTTATATATACACGTGTACAGGGTGTCTCAAAAAATGAACAAACACTTTGAATGACTACAAAAACATTATTTATGAACATAAAAACAAGTTTAAAGGCTAAAATTACAGAAGAAAGATCTAATTAAAGAAAAAAGAATCATGTTCGCAAATATTCAAATTGATGACCGTTATTGTCCAGACAACACTGACAACGGACTCCTGCAACAAGGTTAGGTACCTGTCACCATTGACAGATTCGTTGAAAAAAATGGCCCAACGCTGATATCCCACACTACACTGTTACCTCTGGTAAGTTTAAATGATGTTCAACTGTAGCATGAGGATTTACAGCACCCCAGTAAGTGCAATTATGGCGATTAATTGAGCTATTTAATTTAAAGGTGGCCTCATCGCTCTAAACAATTTTGTATGGAAACCCTGCATCTTCTGCATATTTTGCCAGGTACCATTCACAGAAATGAACTTTCCGGTCAGGATCATCTTCATTGAGAGCATGGAGTGGTTCGAATGTAGCCTTTACAACGCAGACAACAATGTACATTTTTTGAGACACCCTGTATATTTGAGTAAAATTGTTTAATTTTTTTTAAGTAAGTAAAATTACCCTCTATAATTATTCCCTTCAAACACCCGTCAAGATGGGTTTATTTTCTAGTTATTATTATAAATATGTAATATTTACAGAAATACCTTTAAAGATAGTAAGTAATAGTAAGGTTAAAATAAAAATTGATAAGAATAATTTAATTATGAAAGTATTAAATTAAATATATTTATTACTATATTGTTATATTAATATATTATTGTTGTTAAGATTCCTCTGTATAATTTAGTATGAAATAGTCATGGATCAATATCCTAATTATTTGTAGAAAATAATATTGTTATATATTTTTAGATTTACTATATCTATTAAATTTTACATCAGATAGATTTATAATTATTTCATAAAAATTAAAATTTTATTTTTTGAATTTTCATTTAGGTAATAAATAACCAAATTGTCACCAAGCCATATATTTGAAATTATTATAATGAAATAAACTTTTTATTTTTAATTAATTTATTATATTATTTTTATTAACAGAACCAATTTTATATCATATGTTTTATATTTAATATTAATTAAATGCTTTATGTTTTTTGTTTTTATTTATTTTTTTGATTAGGAAATGAATCATTGATGGCTGCACCAATTTGATTGAAAAAAATCCAATGTTTATTAAAATAATTAAACGGTTACATTTGAACAATTAATAATTTTTTTTCTCATCAAATGAACAGAATAAGCGTTAATATTTACGAACATTCTCCGCTATGTGTTTAATCAAGAGAGCTTATAGCGTAATTTAATAATCTTCTATAAAATTCTAATTAGGAAACTGTTGTTTGTTTAAAATCAGGAAATATGACGACCCAATCGTTAAATGATTAGTAACATTCAATGAAAATTGTCTCTACAAATAGCCCGTGGGATTTTCGAGGTGGAGTCTGTAAAACAAATCTCACGATTCCTTATTAAAACTTCTCTCTGACGAAGCAATTTTTTTTTTTTTTTTTTTATAAAATATCGTTTATTCCAAATAGAAGAGAGATATTCATAAGGATTAAGTATGAAAAAAAAAATAATAAAATATTTTTCCCAGAATTTAAATATTCTATTTATATTTATTTAAGATTCTAAAAAAAATGACAATGACAAAGTAATCATAGAAAATAATTATGTCTCAAACAAAATTAACAATTTGTGTTGAAAACTTTTGAGTTTTTATAGGTTTTCATCCATTTTAAATGAAATTTTCGTAAAGTTTTTTGATTACTTCTCGTTAATTCCATATTCCTTTTTTTGTTTTATTTTGTTATCTTTACTTTATTAGGTGTATTTTGATGAATATATTAAGGTGATTTATCAAAGGTAAGGTTATAAAATTTTTCAAATAAAAAAAAGATGAAAAAAAAAAATTAATGGTGAACTACTTAATGTATAAAATTTATACTCATAAATTCTTCGGATGTTTTGTAAATTTATAAAGATATCTCTAACATTTGATATTTGGTTTTTAACAAAAATGAAATAAAACAATATTCATTATTATTTTTAAAAAGAAAATTATATTTATGTTCTTATCAAGTTCATTTTTTTAATTAATAAAAATATTTATTAAAGTAATTATATTTTTAAGGAAACCTGGTTCAAAATTAAACTATGTGATTCAATAAAATTACTTTCAATTTTTACCGACCGACGATAGTAAGGGAGGTATTGTTTTCACACCAAATTTCACATGTGGAGATTTTTACATATCTCCACGAATCATGCATTTTCTTATCAGAAAAAAGTATTTTTAGCATGATGTCTGTCCGTCCGTCTGTCCGTATAGATGTGTACAGCCTGAACGGCTCAACCGATTTTGATGAAATTTGGTATATTTACTTAATGCATCAGTGGGATGAATTGATCAACTTTTGGTGCAAATCCGGAAACCGGAAGTGGTCCGACCGTCCGTATAGATGTGTACAGCCTGAACGGCTCAACCGATTTTTTTAAATTATATATGTAAATAAAAATGTTCATTATTTAATTATGATATATATTATGATATAAACAGTGTTTTGTTAAACATTCCTTACCTAAATTTATAAAATAATATTAATAATAATGACCCTTCAGTGGTTTAGTGGTTAGCACGGCATTCTACCAAACTTAAGACTTTTTCAAAAGCTTAGGAAAATGCAATAATTAATAATTAATCATTAAAGCTCTTCTGGGTTTATCCACAAATAATAATAATAATATAATATAATATAATATAAATATCTTATAATATGACTAATTTTTCCGAATTGGGATTTTTTTTCTAGATTGCATACGCATTGGACCACAATTTGCAAAATTGTAGTTGTAGTTATTAACTCCTGACATTCTATGTTCATCTGTTAATTAAATTATTAATTTATAATAGAATTGATTAGCATATTGAATTGTAAATATGATTTTTTAAATTGTCATATTAGGTATGATAAATTTGATCCTAATATATAATTAATGCAAGGGAATATATATATATATATATTGACTGTTAAACAACACTAGCTTCTATCATAATTGATTTCTAAAATAATACAAACACCATTCGGCTAATGTGTTTAATCTATCATTGTAGTGGAGAAGGGAGGAATAATTTGAGGGTGCTGAGTTTATTATCCCCTAACAAACAGTCACTCACTCACTCACTTCCCGAAAAGGAGTAAAATAATTTCGACTTGTCCTAATGGAATGAATAGGTTTTTTTTTGTTTTTTTTTTTTTGAAGGAGGCGAACGTGTGTGCAGGTGTCAGCTGGGCATTGCTTCTCCATCCGTGGGGTAACGTAACAGAGCGTTTCGTTCGCAGCCTTGTCAACCGCTGAGCGGAAAACTCCCGAATAAACAAAAGAAGTAGGGAAGGGAACGAAACGAACCAAACAGACTGGAAACTTAATCGGGAAAACTCTTTTTTACATTATTCTCAAACGGAAGTTCATTTCTTAGATTGTCTTCGCGGATTCTCGAAAAAATCGATCTCCCATTAAAAAACCAACTACAGCGTTTCATGTTAAATGCACTTATTTCTTCTTTCTAATCTTCTTTCTATCTTTTCTTTTTGTTCCAATGTTCATACTACTCATTCCAATTTTTTTATCACCCTCTTATTTTTCTTCCTCTTTTTTTTTATTTCATATAATGATATTATCTTAAAAATAATGTTCCCCTTTGTCTCCAATAGAAAACGACTATTTTTTTTTATTTTTTTTTTTAAATCATTATAATAATCCAGGCAAAAAGGTCTGATTATGATAAGCATCACGGATTGGTAAATGATTGCAAATCAATATTTAAGGTGGTAAAGATGCTCTCACTTGTCCATAATAATTAGATTTCTCCGTTTGTGAATCAATAGCTTCCAAGTGGTTGGCTTGAAATCATCTTTTTCTGCGCATTTATATATACACAAGGCCAAACGGCAGCCTACACTTGAAGTAAATTGAAATGTCATGGAAATGATCCAGTACAATGGAACGTTCAATGGGTTAGTTATTTAAGATAAATGGAAATTCATTCAATTAGTTTGAGTATTTTTTCTTTTTTCAATTTAATGTAACAATTAAATATTATAAATATACTTATTAAGTGCATTCTTGGTTCTTTTAATAAAAAAAAAACAACACAAAAACATCTGGGAATACTAGGAAACATTACTATCAACGAACTTTTATTCATATTTATCACAAAATTGCATAAATAATTCCAATTTATATGATCTTAATATATTATGCGAATTAGATAAATAATGTAGAGAGCAAAAATTATTTAAAAATAGATATTTATTTAAATGAAATAAAATTATTTAATTTACAGAATGAAAATGTAATTTTAATCAAAATAAGAAACAATGTTTTTAAAATGTTTTCAAGATTTATAATTACAATATATAAATATAAATTTTAATATTAAATGTTTAAATAATAATTTTGGATACGATCGAAGATGCGCTGAAAATATGGGAAATTTTCAACTTTGACCGCCGATTTGACCATGTTCCCAACCGAATTTTAAAAAACCAAGATCACCTTACAATTACACTTTTTTAAGCTCTACTAGAATCCAAAATCAAAATTTAATAAATCGAAAATTTTTGGCGACAGACATATAGATTTTATAAATGAACTAAAAGTTCGTTGAATATTAATATAACCAAAATAAATGTAAAAAATAATTAATAACAAATAAAGGGAAAAATAAATAATTACCAGGAAAAAAACAATTCATTTCAAATTTATTTTATTGGTGATTTAATCCCATATTTATCAGTTTTTCATTTATTTTTAATTATATAAGTATTTATAAATATAATAAAAATTTGTCAATTTAATGACTGGAAAATGATCACTAAATTTTTTTTTTAACAAGGATTAATAATTTTGATTCAACTAAATAGTCTATTATTATATTTTTATGGCATAGAGGGAGAGAGAGAAATTTATAAATACATGTAAATAGAAATTTATAGAAATTTTAATATATTTCAAGTTTAATATTTATTTATATAAGGTGAAAAAAGGACATTATATTAAAATTTTTTTTAATATTTATTTATTTGTTTAATAAAATAAAATACTAGTTCTATTCGCCAAACTTATAAATTCAAAAATTTAATATAAGGATACATTATATTTTATCATTGCTTAAATGTTCTTAGATCCCGATGACTAATGAAATATAATAATAATAATAATAATAATAATAATAATAATAATAAATTTAATCTTAAATCGATAAGTGCAATTCAATTGATATTCGTCGTACTATATAAAGTAATATAATGTAATAAATAAAGTTTATAATAATTAGTCTGTAGAATCTTTGATAAATATTTAGGAAATCATTTTTAGGAAGTAGAAAGGTCATTGTTCCCCCTTTTGTTTACGAATCCTTTCCGTGTAACATTTGGCCAACGTTGGAGGTTGTCTATCAACGAGGCGTAATTGCCTCTCTGCTTCCTGGACTAAGTCTGCCAAGTGGTGGGAGAAATTATTGGAAATGGCTCGAGTTCTTTCTTTCTCTCTCTCTCTCTCTCGCTCTATAAGAATCGGTTACCAGTCGAATGGGTAGAATAGAGAATGTAATTAAATCTAAACTAGATGGAATTGGCTGGGGATGTTGACGTGGTTTTAATTCAGTGGTCAGTGTACAGTAAAGAGACAAGAAAATACAATAGAGCAAAGAGACGTTTGTCCAATAGGGCAAAGAAGAGGAGGGCGGTATAGAGAACAGGAAAAGAGAGAAAACACCGAAAATGAAAACAGACGCCAAGGAGAGGATCCAAACAACAGACACCTGTTGACAAAGTTGTCAAACCATATCTAGAAATCGATTCTCACTTTTAATTAATTCCAGTCGAAAAATCGAAAACAGACATGAAAAGTTAAAGAGAAAAAAAAATTGTTCTATAATTTATTTATTTACTTATTTTGTTCAAAGATATAGAGAGAAGGTTTCTATTAAAAGACTAAAAATAAATATTTATCGTAAATATGTCAACCATAAAGGTGTACTTTTTTTTAAGCTTAAAATACAACATAAAAAATGTTGAAGGGAAAATAAATGTTTTTAAATTAAATATGAATATAAGTATTATATTTTAAAAGATAAAAATAATCACTCACCGGATTTTGAAGGGTATTATCATTCTTCACAATCAAAAACCTGATCTGTAACAAAAATAAAAAAATTATGAGTCAGTTAAATAAAGAAATAAATTGTTTATTATATTATTTTTATATGAATATAAGTAAATTAATTTTGAAAATAATTTAATTGAATAGAGTAGTTCAATGGTAAAATGCTGAACTACTTAAAAAGGGTTTAAACTTTCAAACCTCACCAAGTTTACAAAAATTATTATTTAATATCTAATGCAATTAAATAAAATTTGTAAACTGGCTTAAATTGGCTAGATTCTGAAGGCCAATAATAAAAAAAATTTGAATTCATATTAATTTAAAAAAAGGAGTGTATTAACGTTAAATTCTATAATAAGAACTAAATTTGTTTTTTTCCTTTATTATAATATATATGATAAATAATATTACTAAACATGAGAGATTTTGAAATAATTTCATAAAATGACTATGTAACAATTACCCGAGGAGATTATGGTAAATTAAAAATGGTAATATTATCCGTTATATAACAACAAAATGTTATCTAAAAACAAACTAAATGGTATAAGATTTATGTAAAATGAAAAACAAACAAAAAATAAAATAAAATAAAAAAACATTTAGACACACATATACAGAAGAAAATATTTTTAGATGTAATGAATACTATAACTTTTATTCTGTACATAAGTGCACGGTATTTATTTGGCAAGAAGGTCAACTTCCATCCAGGAGTGGAATCTCACTGAAAATGCCGAGTATAATACTTGGCTCATTTATAAACTGCGTACTATTAAACGGGAAAACGACGAGGAAAATTAAGTAAAGGTTCGCCTTTTGCATAATAATTCGCTCGTTCTTACTTTCTGAAGCTGCCATATGGGACTCCATCCCTAATAATAATTAATCCTGACACCTGCATCATCCCTAAATATTATTATTTTATTTATAACTAAATATAGAATAATTTATTAGAAACAAATAATATTTAACTAAATATTATCCAAATCCTTTTAAAGATATTATGATATATTGAATTTTGTAACGCTAATTATACATAAAGATAAATAATATATTAATCAAATTAAAATAAAAAAAAAAAAAATTGAACAAAAGAGATTCTGATAGAGAGATTAAACTCTCCTCCAACCATCATACATTAGTTAAATATTTGTATATATAAATGTTGAAAAATAAATGAATAATTTAATTTTAATTATATTCTTGTGTTTAATTAATAAATATAATATTTAATAAAGTATTAAAATAAAATTATACATTTGTATATTAATTTGTTATTTACTATGTTTAATATTAAATTATTTTTCTATTATTTGCATTTTAAATTGATTTCAAAAATCTTTTCAATATAATTGAATAAAATAAGGTTATATAAATTAAACAAATAATTCGAATTTTAATATTTAATTTAGCAATAAGTTTATAATAAAACAAAAAGATGATTTTTATTGTTAAGCAACATTCAGTAAATTCTAAATAATTTAAAAAATGCCATTAGTTGAAAATTCAATTATATATATTTCTATAAACTTAAACCGTTCATATATATATATATATAACCGTAAAGATAATTTAAATAAATAAAATGATTAATGAATTTATTTCAACACAATTTTTTTTTGTTATGACCAAAAATCTTTGGCATAATTCTTATTTTAATAATTTTTTTATTTGGTCTAATTGTAAGTCCTTAAATGTGTTTATTTATTATTTGGCGTTTAATTTTCCTTCGAAATCATTTAAGTTTGCAAATTTGGAATCCCTACTATTTATCTATTAAACTATTATCTATTGCTATCTAGGTATAGCAATTACCAAAATAAAAATAATTTACAAAAATTTAGGAACAAACTTTTTTTTCAAAATCTAACATTTCATACCCCAAATCTTCTAAATTCAATCTATCATAGATCATTCGATATTTGAAGTTTAAATTGTTAATGACGAGAGAAGTAAAAATAAAATTTTAAAAACACTGAAAATTTTTACAAAATAATATTATTTTAAAATCTCGAAATTTTGATTCTAAGAGAGGAATTCATAGTCAATTAATATATTTCATAATTCTATGATTATAAATCTAATGTAAGTTTTTATTAGTAATATTTTATGAAAAGACATCTTTTTTCCTCTTCCATAAATATTTTGATGTAATGTGATAATATTACTTATCGAAATAAATTTATCAAGTTATAAAAATATGAAGAAAAAAAAAACAATAAATTTATGGTATATTAAACGACAGGAAATAAATTTTATCAGTTTTTTTATTATATTTTTGTTTTATGTAAGTAACATAGGAATAAATGAATTGAAATGATGTTTTTAAAATAATAATAAAATTAATATACAAGTTATCTAGAAAGTAATTTACATATTTTGCTTGTTTTCAATTTATCATGTTTAGCAATTATGTTTCTGTTCACTTAGAAATAATCAGTGTTATCTGTTGTTGGTCATTAACAGTTAGATCATTGACTAATTACTAAATTGCATGTTTTTATATGTTCACGCCTATCGAATAGAACGTTAGAATATTGAATCATCAACCGATTTAAGGTACTTGTTTAATGAGAATCATTTATTATTATTTAAATGATAAAAGAGAATGGAATAGTAATGACTAATAAAGCCAAAAATTATCTTTATTATGTAATTTTTTACATATTAAATTGATTATAAATATTTATTTTTCGAATATTATATTTATTGAATAAATATTTCAGATAAATATATTGTTAATAGTTATAAAATTATATAATTATTATTAAATTTATTGTAATTGTCAAACATATAATTATTGCAATGATGTTGCATTACTGAAGATTTTAGGTAGCTCATAAATTCACATAAATCTTGTAACAAAATCAAATTTAAGTTGTTATTTGATCTTATATCCCTTTTTTGATTTTTGAAATAGAAAATTCAAAATATCTGAGATTTGAATATAGGTAATATATTAATTTATTTACAAGAATTTATAATACTAATAGATAAAAGGGCTCGTTAAAATTATTTGAAATCAACAGTAAATTGACTGACTACTTGTTGCTTATTAAAACAATGATTACTTACCAATGATTTATTTTTAATGATTTTGATGTATGTATAATGAAAATAATAAATGTTTTGTAAAATCAATATTATTATATCTTTCTATACTATTTTTTATTAAATTTATAATTGTAATATTTTGTTTATTTTTTTAATATTAATGTTATTATGTATATTTATATAGAAGTTACTGTCTAATATTGTATACATTGTAAGGGAAGATGACTGAATATTGTTATCTTATACAATTGTTTTTTTTTTCGATTTAAAAAGTTAAAAAAATAAAAAAAAACAAACATTTGGTTAGATAAGCAATTTAGACAATTTAAGATTTTCACACAAAAGAATAATTGGAATTTATTAATATCCTCATCAATTAGAATAAATAATTATAATAAAAGAAAAAATATCAAACGAATGTCAATGAATAATATTGACAATATAAATATTGATATTTGTTATATACAAATCATTTTTGTGAAATATAGATGAAAAATTTATAAAAATTAAATAAAATACCTTTCCATTTCTATTAATCATTATTCATTTGAAGTCGCTGGGCTCATTTGAGTGATTAGATAGATATTTTATTTTAAATGGCTAAATACACATTCAATTGAAACTTAACGTAACATGTCTAACAATAACAATGACAGAAATTGAGTGTGACTAAAGTTTGCAACGATCTAGGCTAAAGCGTTCCCAATCGGATACTTAGAAGAGCCTGGAGAAGCCTAAAGTGGGATTCTGGGAATTGCAATTCGCTACTTCATACATATTGAACAGGTTGTAAACCTTTCGAATGAGAAGCAAGTCTTTGACACGATCAGAAAAAAAAATATAATAAAAATAAGCAAGCTCGAAAGCAATACACCACTATCCAATACAACATACATATAACTACTTTTTTATAATCTCCCTGCAAATATTCTATTACAAGTTTATCAGATTCATAATAAAAAAAACAAAAAAAAAAAGATAATATAATTTATTTTATCGAAGAAAATTATAATTTGATTAAATCGACACCTCATTTATAAGTTGTAATTTGTGGTGATGTTACTAAAATGTATTTATTCTATATTATAGTTTGTAATTATTAAGTATAAAGGATACCAAGCAATATGGCGTCAGGTTCGTTTAGTTGTCCATAAATTCTAATTGGATTAATTAGATAATTAATTAATATTTTAACTTCTCTCTTTTAGTAAATAACAGTAATTTTCCCTAAAATTAAATAACTAAGAGCCATCCAGGGAAATTAAATAATTAGCTAGGGAAAAATAATAAAAAGAATGACTATATATATATTAATTTTTGTAAAGTATTATTTTATTTTTAAAACTCCACACAGTTACTGATGTGATTAATATACTCTAGAAATTATGATAAAAAAACCAACAATAAGATGTTGGTGAAAGTAATATAATGATAATACTCTATTTAATACAATATATTATAAATGTCTACTTTAATAAAATTTTAATTTTAGTAAATTAATTTTGAATTATTTTTTATTTGCTGTATAAATTAAAAATTTAGTTTAACTAATAAGAATAAAAATATAAATCAAATAATAATAATACAAGTAATAATAATAATAAAATAATGTAATACTTAAGATGGCTTAATGGGCTACTAACAATAAAGTAAGACATACATTTTCTTAATGGAGATATTAAAAGATATTAAAAAAATAATAATCTTAATGATTCAGAATGAGTAGAAAATCGTTTGTGTGCTGCACGTATAATATTCAATTTTTATATTTATTATACCTTTCGATGAAATCCCCTTTAAGTTAGATTACCAATTTAACATATAATTTCTTTTTATTTATTTATTAATTAATTATCTGTATTGAATAAAAGAAATGTTTTATTATTTATTTATTTATAAATCAATTATCTATAGTAAATGCTGAAAACTTTTAAAACTAAAAATAATATAAATATAAATAATAAGTGACCCACTCACATTGAATGGAAATGGAAGTTAATGAATTTAACAACAATCTTCAAATTAAATAATAATCATTATACATTGAAATGCATTTCTAAAGAACTGAAGATAGAAATAAATCAAACAAATATTGGTGAAGTTTTTTTTTTATAAAAAGATGAATAAATTATAGCCAAAGTTGATTATAAAGAAAAAATATAGATGATAAATTTCCCAGGAAGAATTTTGTTATATATTATTAATTAAATTAAATGAATTTTTAAGCTATATAAGTATAATATCCCTAATAATAAAATTTTTCATATTAGGTACTAAAAAGAACGCTTTAATTAATATTAATAGGTTTTGTTCCTCTTCGTACTATAAAATATTAAAAAACTTAATCTAATTTTAAATTGGTAAAAATGCATTATATATATATATATATATATATATATATATATATAACTTTAATGATAAAAATAATTAAATAAAATTTTATTTAACTTCAGTAAAGATGTTTAATCAAATTTATTATCGCAAATGAATATTCGATTTAATGTTTTGCATCAGATTTATCAAGGAAACCAGTAATTTTTTTTCAAACTCCCCAACGATACTAAAAATAAAAAGACTTTGGTTAGTTTTCCAGCCTCCAGGAGCTGATTTGCATCCAAGCAAAACAGAAGCGGCATTACGTCCATTTGGCAACTTGAGTGAAATTCTACCCAGCGAAACCATAATTGGCTCATTAAATGTTTACTGAGTGATAAGCGAGTAAAAGAAAAGGGAGGCAACCATCTGAGAGCTATTTTAAAATATAAGTTTATAGTTTTCTTTACTTTTGAACTATCTTATTTTTGAAATTATATAATAAACAAATATTTTTTGATACTTCAAGTGATTTCATAGAAATAAATTAAGTTATTTCTGAAATTCTAAATTACTCTCATAATTTTAGCAAAATATTTTATTTTATTTTAATAATAATATGGATTGATATATGAATCGTCTTTGAAAGTATGTATTCTCTAATTAAACCAATCAGAAAAGGATATATATATGTATATTAATTTAATTTGATTTTTAATAAATTTTATATTATTTTTCATCTTTCTTATGATCTTATACATAATTTTAAACAATTAATTATAATATATTAATTAATTGAAAATTTATTTATCATAATATATTTGAGGTTTTCACAATCAGGATACAATAGAAGGAAATTTGATATAAACCTTCTTATCGATTCATTTCAACCAATCAAATGTTTAAATAACATTAATTGCCAATAAAGGATGTTAAGTGATTATCAAAGGTAGCAGAGGAGAGGCATACGAGAGAGTAACCCACAAAGTCGGGCGACGTCAAACATTTCTATTGTTATAATACAATTTCCGGCGTTTTATCGTATACACCATGAAACAGGCTCTATGAGATCATTTCCGGTTGAGAAATAAAATTGCACAGGCCTGCCGGGTATTCTAAAAGGCATCCTATTTCTAGACCGAAGAGAGGTTGGTTGGGGATGGTTTGTGAAGTTAGCCTGGGGAGATTGATGTTTGGCAACTTGGGGTTAACTTCAGGGATCTCTTCGATGTCACCCGGTATCAAACATATAGGTGATGGGGAAGCCCGGAGTGTTCATGCAACCCTGTTATCAGTTTTCTAAGTTACACATTGCTTGAGTCACAAATCACAAAGCTATAAAGTTTCGAAGGCCACTGGTGCCGATTAGAAAAGCAACCAACTTGTTCGAATTGGAACAGAGGATTCCACTCGATAGGAACAAAATACATGATAAAACGAAAAAGAATGAACATCCACTCTTATCTTACAAAATGATTAATTCGAAAATTGAAAATTGGTGGTTTATAAATAAAAATAATAATAAAATTATATTATTATATTCTTCTTTAATGAAGAAAAACAAAATATATTGAAGAATATAGAATTTATATATATATATATATATATATATATATAATAGATTTTTATATATATATGATTGAATAAATTTCAGAAAAGAAAAAAATATTAATAATTTAAAACTATAAGAATTGATCTACTTTCCCTTGTTACTAAATAAATAAGTTAATAATAATAATAATGATCTGTCTGAAATCAATCTCGTCGTTTTTATAGATGCAAATCAAAAGACTAAGACGAATTAATAATGCTGGTATATAATTCCAAGCTACATTACTTTTATTATTCTGAAGATGTAAAGATTGAAAGGGTGAGAGAAAAAGATCGATGAAGATCAATCTTAAGGAACATCTTCAAATAAACATCGTTTGGCATTTTTCTGCATTTTCCTCTGTCTTTTAACACAATTTATACATTGATCGATCACTTTCAAATCTAGCTGAGAATGGGGGAGGGAAAAAAATGGTAGCTGAAATGGAAAAATTGAAAAATACATATCATAGTTATAGACTTTTATAAAATAAATCAAAAAATACATACATTTCCATATGTATTATACTAATAAATTTTATTTCATTTTGAAAATTAATTTCAAAAAGAATTATTTTTTCTTGTTTAATACACTATGATGTTATTTATGTCGATGATGCGATTATCATTTATTAAACAATTGAGGTCATTCATAAAATGAAACAAGAAAAAAAAACACATAAGAATATTTAATTTCCTTAAATACAGACAAGTTTTTAAACTAAATATTGTTTCAAAAAAGATTTTATTAATTTTATATAAAAACATTAAAAAATTATTTCCTACCATTTCTTATATTACAATTTTATTGGTAAAAGAATTATATTCTTCATATTAATTAAAAGAAATGAATTAAATGCTGTTTTTAATTAAATTCTAAAAAAAGAGAATAATAAAGTAAACTGGTGTGATAGGATTACATAATTACTTCCAATTTTGATAACTTATAATAAATAATCCACTTTATACAAATGATTTCTAATTCATTTTAATATTACAAAAAATAAAATTAAAAATTAGATGAAATCCAAAGGAAATTTCAAGTGTCTTAGTTATGAGCTACCAAAATTGATTCATCAACTATAAAAAAATAATACTAATATATATGTAATAGGTACAAAATTTAGAAAATAAAATAAAAAAATTGTTTTACTTGGCTTAATTATTGTTTAAAATTAAAAAAAGGAAAAAAAATTGGAAAATAATATTTATATTGAGAAACATTAAAAATTAAAATATTTTTTGTTTATATTTTATTTTACATCCCATTCTAAATTTATTCGTTAATTTTAACATAATCTAGGTAAAATGCAATTTTTCTAGTCTCTACAATTTAAAAATGGTTTAATTTCGATGTGAAATTTCGTAAGGAATTTGATAAAATTTAATAAAAATTTTTAAGAAAATCTTGAATCACTATCTACGGCATGACTTAATCAGATTTATTTAACGAACCAGATCGCTGATGAATTTTAATAATTTACACTACTTTATGTCTAAATATTTTGAAATAATAATTTGTTATTAATTAAAAGGCAATATCATAGAGTGTAAACATTATTTATTAAATTCATTAAATTAATTTAGACTAAAATTACAAATAAATTAAATAATATAATAATTGACAAATTGAATAAATTGAATATTACAATATATAATTATTTTATCAATTACAATTTGTTAATATTATTTTTCATAAACACTTTTACTATAATAATTAGATAATTAAATACCTAAATTTTTTATCAAATAAAACTTTATTAATTAATAATTTAAAACTGATATTATTCAATTGAAAAAAAAAGTTTATTTTATATATGATTAATTTGCTTGGTAAAATTCATTATTAAAACATAATAAAATTAATACCGATCTTACCCAAAATATGCTTGAATTATCATTGTTATTAATGTAATTTGGGAATCATTTTCTCCATTCTATTTCTAGATTGTTAAACCCTTCGTTGTTTAGAAGATTCAACTAACAAGGGTTTAATCTTATTTAGTTTCTCAAATTATATAATAAGAAAATTTTACTTTAAAAATCTTAAGTTTTAAAAAAGAAAACCTCGAATTGTATTTAATAAATATTTACTAGAATAAGAATATAAAAATTAAAGAGAGTTTATAGATATAAAAGGCTCTAAGATTATAATATGAGTAAATAAAAAAATTAGTAAAAATATATTAGCATCAACCGATAAACTTCTGCCAATAATAATATATATATAGATACTAAAAATTATTCTTTTTCAAAGTATTTTCAAATAATTCTTTAAAAATTTGCAGTCGTAACATCAATAATTACAAGTAGAAACATTTTTAATGAAAAAGTTTCAATTACATGTTCAATATATAATTCAAACTATACTTTTTATGCTTTTGTTTGAGCACATAGACACATGCTTTTTGAACTCAAAAGGGAATTTCAATTGAAATTTTCAAATTTAAATAAACTTTCATTTCTACATATCCACATTATTAAAAATTAGCTGGAGTGTCTCCACTCGACTATCTCGCAATTTGAATTGGATTAAATAACATAATATATTATATTTAAATTAAATTTAATTAATTATAAATTATAAATAATAAATAATAAATATTAAACCAGCGCATGTTTGGCTTTTTGTTGATGGCACCACGTCACGTGTTGACGCGTGAGATTTTCAGTGTTAAAAAATTAATTCTGGTAATTTCAGCGAATCAATCAAGCTGAAATTCTATATATAGCAGTTTTATATAATTATTAATCATGTGAAAAATTATCAAACATATATCTTTATTTTTACGGTCACTTTAGAGGAAAAAAAATCAAAACGTTGTAGGTAATGACCCTCTTCCGGTTGAGCTACATTTCTCAAAAGTTGATAGAAAACTATGAATTTTGAATAATGTCCATGTACCAAATTTCATCATTCTAGCTCAAACCGTTTTTGCGTAATCTTGCCTACATACATACACACATACACACATACACACATACACACACACATACACACACACAGACATTTTTCTCAACCTTAGTGAAAATGATTCAGGAACCTTCAAAACGTATAAAAACATCAAAATCTCAACATCGAAAATTTTCATGATCGCAATACTATCTCTGGCGAGATAGTAATGAATGCTTAGAATATAATTTAAATCTCCATGTCCTTTAACTACTAATAACTACAAGTTCCATAATTATTAAGTAAAATCTGAAACAAATATTATTTTACTATAGTATCATAAGTAGATTCTAAATAAATATTAATAATAAATATCTAATATAAAGGGATTATATAAAATATATCTCCGTTACATATTAAAATTTATTTTAACATTATACTCATATATGAATAATTTCAAATTAGAGAATACGTTTGATAACTTAAAGGAATAATAATTTCAGATGAAAAGAAGGTAAATGGATTGAATGGCATCTTTATCCTTTAAGGCGTTCACTTTTTACCTTGATATCTTAATAAATGGATATTCGCCCCCTTTTGTGGTTGAGCACCACATATTTTCGATATTAGTCTTAGCGGTGGAATGTTATAGCGTATAGAGGGTTGCCGAGAAAGGTCGAGTGGTTTCTGGTTGGTTGCGTCGCGAGGAAGGAATGGAAAGTTGGCGGGGTGCCCACCCGGGGGACTACACCCCTCGGTCCCCCTCCTCATTGCACAGTCACCATCCTGTATCGATTCGCTAACACATGCTAATAAAGCTAAGGGGGTTGTCTGTCCAAGGATGCCAATGGCGAGTCAAGCGTTTTACTACGAGTTCCATGCAAATGAAATGAACGGCTTTAACGGAATGAGGGGTGTTGGTTATAAATGTTTTTTTTTTCCAAAAGTAATAAAATAGAAAATAATATTTACAAAGAAGTTGGACATTACTTTAAAAAAAAGAGAGTAGATTTCGTCTGACCTTTCCAAGTGAAAAATAATATTTGCTATAATCTTATTTGATTCCATTTGGGAAATGAAATAATCTATAGAAATAATTATTTTTCCTCGGAATAAAATTTAAATTTAAATACAAATGGTGTTATAGCTTGATTATATATATATTTTTCATCGTAGGTCAATCAATGCAATGATTCATGTTTTGATTTTGGATAAAATACATACATCGTTTCGATTGACATATAAATTATTCGAAAAAGTAAAAAAAAAAAAAAAAAAAAAAATTAAGAGAAACTTTGTCATTCATTTTGACAGCTTTTTTATATTAGTTAAAACAAATACAAAAAAAAAGTGTATGAGAGAGAAAAAAATAAATAAATAATTGACATTTTCAATAATAACAACGAGCTTTTCTCTCAGGAAATTTCAAAACTTCAAATCGAAATACATGGTCAATTTTCGGTAAATCAATCATCACTTAATAAAAGAGAGGGAGAGAAAACGGATATAGAAATCAAAGTGCATTTAGCCAAAATTAACATTTAACGATATAAGAAGAAATAAAAGTAAACAATGTACAATAAAAAAAAAACGAAGAAATTTTCCTGGAATTTTTCCCCCGAGGGAACACCACCATCAAATATACTCTTTTGCGATACGTTAATTGATGTTTGTTTATTTCCATCATCCAACACTCCAGGAGAAAATAAACAAACATCAATTAACGTATCGCACTTTGTTGTGTGTGTTGCCAACTTAACAATTTTTCAATTAATTATGAGAGTTCTGCAAGAAGATTAGAAAAAAAAAACTGGTATTCAAGATACAATAAGAAATGTTATAAAAAAATCTGTAGTTCTTATTTCTCTCGTTAAAAGGAGAAGTTTGAAGGGAAAAATAAACATTTCTCTCCGTGGCCTGACAAGAAACAAATGTTGACGTTTATTTGATGAATTATCGCGTTACAAATTGGGTTCGTTTCTCATTCTACCCTTTCTACTCAGTTTTCATATAACGCATTTCAAAGACGAAGTTTCCCAAATAAAACCATTATATTTTTTCCCTCTGATTATTTTTTTTTTCAAACTCAACTATTAAATTTATTAATGTTAAGTGAGATAAAAGTCATTTCAAAAAATATAAGAATATTAAAATATTGTGAGAGATAAATTTCAGGTGACTAGAGTATAAAATTGAATAATATACCTCTATACATATGTACCGACATAATGACTTTAATCACGTGCTAAAATATCAAGATAAATTTTTAATGTCAATGAGATAAACATTATCGCGTTTAATTTCTCCTCTTCCCTTATACATACAGTTTTTAAACTTAATAATGGTACAATGTTTCCTGTTATTAGTAATGTCAAGTGAAATATATAGTAAAATATTAACAATTTTTTATAAGCAATAATTTTTAGAAAATTAACTGACCAATTAATTAAAATTAAATTTAAAGCACTTCCATTGGACTATTACTCATAGACACGGTTCATAAATTTCTTATGCATAGAAGAAAGTACAAATTACCATTTGATGATAAAAATTGGAAGGTGGAAATGGTCCTGATAGATAAAATAGGCGATAAGCTTTTCAATTTGAATTGAACAATGTTTTGCTCATGGTTAAATATTCTATACTGGTACTACGATAATATTTGAATTAAAAAAAACTAAAGTATCATTGTTACAGCATATATAAGGGAACTCTTTCTATTCTGAGAAAATAATGTAGGAAAAATTGACTAATATATATAATTGTAATACATATTTTTTAATATATTATAAATGTAATACAATAATTTCATTATTATAAAATAAAATATAATAGGAAGGAAAGATAATTATTATAAAAACAAAAGAAACCTAAATATTTATTTTATAACCATGATTAACATTTGCCCTATTTTACATAAAAATAACTTTTCTTACAAATTTATTCTGATATTTCAAGGAAGAACTTTATGAAAGTGAAAAATTTCCTCCAGTTTAAAATTTCTTTTTATCATTTAAGCTACCAAAGACAACTTAAAATATAGTTGGTATTAATCAAAAATGAAACAAATGTATAGAATATATAATAGATTAATGAATAATGATATATAATATAATATAGTAATGTGTTGAAGACACAGTTCCCATTGAATTTAATAAAACAAAAAAATGATAAGAGGTAGAAACAAGTTGGCAAAGATTATCATAGATGTATTTAAATTCTATAATGTGAAATCGAATTTTCACATTAAGTTAAATTCAAATATTTTTGTTTGATCTAAATGAATGTGTATTTCTTTTGAGTTAAAATATTATAAACGATCCTACGATATATTATGAATAAAGGAAATATTATATATTCTTATTAGGATTATTTATTTTGAAAATAATTCAAATTTTTCAATAAAAGTTCAACCATTGCAAAATACAAAGCAAATACCATTAACACTTTTGTTATTGTATTTTATCCTTTATAAAACTTAAATTAAATGTATTTTATATAATTATTGTATATTGTAATATGTCACGCAATATTGTTTTCAGTACCAGGAACCTAAACGATGAATCAAATATTGTAAATGAAATTGTTTAGGGTTCTTACAAGAAACACTTAAATAAACTTTCTCGACTTATTTGAGTATTATATATCAGAAGATAATGGATTAAAGATCTATTTTAAAAAGTCATTTTAGTCAGTATAATGCAATAGAACAATTGATATTATTTATTAATTGAATTAACTATTTGAATAGTTTAGGAATGTGTGTTGTGGAAAGAAAAATGATTGAGAATTGATATTAAAAAAAAAGTTCATTCATTATTCATATATTTGTTAAATCATAGATCGTTCTTTAAAAATATCCCAATTAATTTATTCTCAGATCTTATAATTATATGTTTTAATCTATTGTTAATATTATTATGCAGTACGTACCCGATCAGTTATTTATAAATTTATTAAACAATATTAAACAATCTCCTGATGAAATAATTCTGATAAAATATACCTATATAAAAAATTGTTCATTATTATCTAGAAGGGTCATCAGATTTATATGTATATATATTTTAGTTAACCCTATGAATATTCTGTTATAAAATCATTTCTTGTCGTTTATTAAACATTATATGAATTTTTCTTGAACAAACTTTTATTAATATTTAAAATTATTGAGCAATTAATAGGATAAAATTGATATAAATTGCAATAACTGTTAATTATTTTATACCCATCTAAAAGGAATTCAATATGCCAAAATGCAAAATAGTATTTGGAGGATAATGTTCGCAGTCATTAGTAATAAAAATTCAAGCATAAATTCTGGTCTCCAAAAACATTATTATTAATTATGATAATGAATAAAATGTGTTTAATATTGGAAATATCAAAAAATAATTATTACGTTTCATCAATAAAATATTTATCATTTGTATATAATGTTTTCTAGTGTGAGTGATAGATAGAAAGAGATAGATTACAGCAATGAAATATATGAGAGCGAAAGAGACCTTTGACACTTGTTGAAACATAGATATTGTAATAAACATGTAATTAAAGGGTAAATTATAAAGGATTAAACGTTTAGCTTATTTGTCAATTGTCCTACATGTCTCGACCAACTTTCCACCTATCATTAGAACATTCCGAATGACACTTTGGCTTTAAATTTACTAACGAGTTCTTTTTGTATGTTGGTGCGTCACATTTTAACATCTGTTGCTTTGAAGCCACACGTTTGTCGCAAGATATTTTATGGCTTAAGTACTCGAAACCGCCTCCCTAGTCTGTTTAACAACAGTTTTAAGGGAAAAAAGAAAAACAGAACTTTACATAGCAATTCCAATTTAAAGGGGTAGAATTTATTAAGTTAGAATAACAATAAAAACATATTAATAATTATATTAAAATAATCAACATTAATTATTCATTGATATGATTTTTAAAATCCAAAAATACATATACATAAATAATAGCTGTTATAGTTATAGTTTAGTATAGTCAATCAATGAGATATTAGCTTTTGTAGCCTTGCAAAATGTTATATAAAAGGCAGTCATATCAAGCATCAACATAGAACAGGGCTGGACAAATACTTTTAAGCGCGGGCCAAAATGAAATTTTTAAAATGTCTCCCGGGCCGGAGGACTATACCTAGGGTGACCATATTTCGAAAACACTGGGACATTTGTAAAAAAAAATTACCTTTTTTTTAAAAAGAGACATATTGAATGAAAGATCGAAATAAGAGCCAAACTTTTTCAACGGACCGGATAAAATAAGCGAAAGGGCCAGATCTGGCCCGCGGGCCGGCTTTTGCCCACCCTGACAGTTCTGTGCGATTCTGACTATTAATTTAATTTTTATATATTATAATATGTATAGTTATTAAAATATAAGTAGTTTGAATATATATATTTAAAGGATTGTGTATCAAATTGTTTTCTGGAATTCTTTGCATTTTCTATACACCTAAATATGATTGGATGGATTTTACAAATTCCAATAACCACATGTAAATGTTCTTTTTTGTGTAAAGTATCAACACGACTAGTGTAATGCATAATAATATTAAGTTAGAGAATTTAACAGTTTGGAGGTGAAAGTATTTAAAAGAATGATATTTAAAGGTGATTTGTTTTAATTAATGCTCGAATAGGCAAAAGCGAGACTCAATTAGATTATCTCGATATAGCCTCTTGGAATATCGACATTTTCAATTTAATAGTCTGGATTAGATGTAAATTAATGGGCCAGACTATACAGTTCAATGCAGGCATTCAGGAGATACGGTCAGGAGTGATCAACAGTAACGTTCTCCAGTATCAACATCAATGTTAATAACATCGGAGATTCAGACAGGAAAGATCAACAAGCAAGTCTCCGAAAGGTTAAAGATTATCCTTAATGAATGAAAAAATAATTTTAAGTCATTTAAGATTTTTCACGTTTAGAAATTCAATCTTGTCAAGTTCAAGGATTTAGGTAAAATGTAATTAAACATTATATATTCAAGGTAAATTACAAGTATAAATCAAACGAATAAAGAAACTTTATTTCAAAAATATCCAAAAAATTTATCCGTGTAATTTTATGATAACCATAATTTATATTCAAGAAATTTGTAAAAGTATTTTTTATTTGATCTTTATTTTCGAAACGGCTCTCATATTCACCCAATTTCAAAAATTTTCTTTTACCCTTAAAATCCGTTAAATGCAATGTTACTTGATCAAGTTCTGGTCCTTTGTATATATTCTAGAAACTTAAGAATTCCGTCATGGTGGTTGCCTATTCTTTGTTGAGAATGTTTAATGAAAAATGTTCCGGCTAGGCTATTTAAAACAAAAGCAAACATGAAAAAATATAGAGAACCAACATCGGTCCTGTAAAGAATTAAAGGGAATTAACTGTTTTGGGCGTGTGACTAATCACCGGCAGTAAATTTCTCTTTTCCCACTTGAGAGGGGACAATACGAGATAACAAAAAAAAACAAAAAAAAAACATTTTCAATACCAACTTGTCACTCCCAAACTATTATATTCTTTCTCTTCTTGTTATTATATATAAACTTGTATCATTATTATTTTTATTATTATTATTAGAGGAAAATTTTCTGATTCGATCTTGGTAAGAGGCGACGCTGCCATGCGGCGTTGGTTGCTGATACCGAGGCGTAATAGATGAGACTAAATGGCCCGAGGGTTAATGACGAGTAAGTAATGCATTAGATGTTCTATCCGGGCAAAAGCTCCCTTGTTGGAAATCTACATTGGAACTTGATTACTTTTAGAATGACTTATTCACGGCCTACTTGAGAATGATATCATTCTTATTAATTCTTGAAAGGAAATTAATTTAGTTTCTACATCAGCGAACTTAAAGGGGGCTGGGAGGTAAGGTAACCATAGACCGAGGTAGGGGGAGGATAATTATCTTAAGAAATTAAATATGTAAGATATACCCTATGATAAACTCTGTATAATTAATTTAAATAAAACAAAATACAATTGATTTAAATAGAAAAAAAAAATTATAATGGATTTATATAATAGAAAAATTAAAAATAATAAAAAAAAATAAAAATTAATTAATTAAATTAATTTAATTTATCTGTAAATAATTTGTATTATCTATAAGTATAATAATTAAAATTAATTTATGAGAAAAAGTTAGATGTCAAACCATATATCTGAATTACTTTTTTTTTATATAATAAACAATTATAAATAAAATAATCTGTATCATAAAATATTTTTGTTTATGAAAAATAAGAAATTTATTTAATAAAACTTTTATGAATAATAATAGTGATAACAATTTTTTTTATATTAAATAATTCAAACCCTGTTAATAAAATAAATTAATTTATTAATTAATCAAGATTGATGTAAATTAAAATGAATATTAAACAAATAGAATGTTGAAAAAAATCGAACTAACCTTTAAGTATATATAATACATAAAAAATTTATTATTTTTTAGTTATAAATTTCTATGTTTATTTCTCACTCTCTCTGTGAATATAAAATATATAAATATATTATATAGTTATTTATATTGAATATTAAAAATACAGTTAAATTCTGGGAAAGGTAATTTTTATTAAAGATAACAAAAATATTAAACATTAGTAAATAAATAAGTAACATTAAAAAAGTAATATAAAAAAATGTGATTAAAGATTTTCTTTTAACAAAATTAAAAAAAGTGTAATTTGTATAATTCATAAAAAATATTAAAATAATATTTTATATATTAAAAGAAGTATTATTTTTTTCTGAAGGGAAATAAAAAAAATATCTCTTTTGGGCTTTATTTTATTTTATTTTTAATTTAAATTTGAATGTTCATTAACAAAAACGTCTATAATTATTTTTTTTTTAATAAAAAAAAAAGAAAAAAATATATTTTTTCTTTCTCACTGAACAAAATCTCTTTTTGTTTAAGCTTTTTGAGATTAGCTTGTTATTTCAATGATTACTATTTTTTTATTAGTGGTAGATTTTTGATGATGAGAATTTGACAAAATGAATTTTAACTTTTTTTTATAATAAGAGGATTTTCTAAGAAGACGTCTTGATTATAAAAGACGTGGGAATTGTAGAAAATATCATTTCGATGACAAAATTCAGACATTAATCACATTTTCTAATTTCTAAGTGTAAAGGATGATGAAACCTAACCCGGTTGTAAATTTATGTTCGAAGTGTCTTCTAAATACTAAATTACCCTATTGAAAAAAAAAAAATATTGAAAAGCATTTGAGAATTTATGAATTTTATTTATTCTTATTGGTATCCACTTAATATTTCATTATTAAAAGTATTTCATATAAATTATACGCAATAAAATGTTAAACAAATCCTGAAGTAATTAGAAAATAATTGGCAGTTAGGCAGAAGGGTGAATTTAACAATAAAAAAAAGAAAAAGAAAAAAAAGAAAAAAAGAAAAGAGGCTTATTCTAATTGGAAATTCGAAATCTCGGAGATTGAATCCGATTGTTTCCAATGCCCTTAATACACATTTGGAGCATTTAATCAACTGCCAAAATAATGTATTTTTAATTAAGATATAAACATATTAAAAACAAAAATAGTAATAAAAAAAAATATAAGAAGAGGGTACTTTAATTGTATTTCTCTTATCTACCTGCTTTAAAAATCTAACATGAAATATTTCATGGGAATAACATTTTTCTTATACTCTTATCAATTGTACGTGGAGCGTTTAATTAACATTGATATGAAGTTGTAAAGAACAGCAGAAGGATAAAATGGAGTGGAGAGGCCTGCGGATGACATTTTAAATTACAACAATAATTTCTAAAATGAAAGAGACAAATTATATTAGTTATACGTATAATACATAGATATCTTCAAGTATATATATATATATATATATACCCTCCATTCCAAAAGAAACCGAACTTTTTAAAAAAACATAAAACCAATGTACATTTTGGAACAAATCATTTTTATTAATCAATGTATTCCCCTTATATATATGCATCGATACACAAGTTGTCAAACGACTTCTCTATGTCCTTTATTGGAATGGTCTTTAGGACGTCGGTCGTCGCCTTCTCAATGGCGCTTCAATCGTTCCTTTCATCGCCAAATGCAGTTTAGGGAAGTCACACGGAGCTAGATCTAGTGAATAGGACGAATGATGCAAAGGAATAACGTAATTTTTGACCAAAAATTCAGTTACAAGTCGCGAACGATGTGATGGTGCATTATCGTGCAAAAGAGTCCAACTGCCGATTTCTCGATATTCTGGCCGAATACGACGAATTCTTGCCAGCAAATGCTTCATATGACGCCCAAGTAAAACTCTCCAGTCACTGTCTGGCCGGGTGAAACAAATTCTTTGTGGATAATTCGATATTTTCTTCCGATAATCCGGTTCTGGGACGGCCTGATCTTTCGTCATCGTTCAGCGTCTCTCTACCCGATTTGAATCGCCCGAACCACTCGTAAACTTGCGTACGGGATAGACAATCATCACCATATGCATTTTGTAGCATTTGGTGCGTTTCAGTAAAAGTTTTACCAAGTTTAACACAAAAATCAATTGCAGCTCTTTGTTTGAAATTCATTTTCCGACCGATGTACAAAACACACTGACATTTGAAACGCAATAACTTTTGTTGTATGCATCCAAATGTCATGAAATTTATACCAGTTGTCAATGAGAGACTAAGCCATCTACGGGTAAAATATTACAACAGATGGCATTTTCTTTTAAAAGTTCGGTTTCTTTTGGAATGGAGGGTGTATATATATAAATTAAGTAAAAAGTATTTTATTAAGTCTTAAATCAGTTAAACAATAATGGAATTAATAAAAAAAAGATTGAATTTATGGATTAAAATATTTTGAATAACTTATTTTTATTTATAAACAATTATCATCATGACAGTGATTAACTACGAGCTGATTATTTTTAGTTAAATTTACATTCTTTATAAAATATACAAAACAAAATCATATATTATTAAATAATCATTATTTATCAATTTTTAACCAATTACTATAAATCGTATAAGCAAAAAATAAAGTGGAAGTCAAATTCATTATACATAAAATAAATAAATTTCAATTAAAAGAAAAAGTAAAAGTGCGAAGCTAGGATTTTTATCAATTAATTATATTTACCTAAATTAATAAATATTGATATTATACGTATAAAAAAAGAAAAAAATTCATAAAAGTAAAACTGTTAAGTTTGTACTATATATTCAAATATTGTTAGTTTAGGCTAATATTTGCAAACTACATATCTAATTTATAGATCAGATAAGAATTTTAATAAATATCAAGTTTATTTTGCATTTGTAATTTGCCCTATGGATACTATGGATATCATATTATTATGTTAGAATAAGATGAATTCAAAATTGATAAATATGCAATATCATAATCCTTGTTTTTATAAAAATTTGATAAAAATTCTAATTTATTGTCAATACATACAATGCAGCCATCCAAATGTTGGATTGAAAACTAATGAAAGTTTTTTAATTTTTTTATTTTATTTTTTTATTTTTTTAGGTTTAATTCGCTTACTAAAAAACTAATTATTAATGAATATTAATTATTAATTAGAGATGTACTATTTGTGTGTTAATGAAAAATATACTGTACACTGTTTTTGATATCATGTAGTGCAGATAGAAATATTCATAAACGAGTGTACACATCTGGTGTTAGCATTTCTGTTTATATAATTATTAATTAAATATTAATTTGTTTATGATTAAACATGAAATTAAAGCTTTAATCATTAGTCATCTATCAAGAATAATCAATTATAAATTTGAAAATACCTCTATTACCGTTCTAATAAATATTTTAGTGAATTAAATAGAAGAACGCAAATAATATTATTGATAATTAAAAAAAAAACAATAACAAATGAATACCATGAAGTTTGAAAATCAAACTCAAATTATTTTGGAAGAAAATTATTAATAAATGTCATCACTTATTTTGTAAATTTTTTTATTTATATTTTTGTAAAAAAATGTATTGATGTCTCTTCCAGATTTTGCTTAAAGAACACTCTACAAGCTAAACAACAAAAAGTGATATTGATATCCAATATGACATTAGAAGAATACCTGGAGTGTCTCCACTCGACTATCTTGCAAATTTGAATTGGATTAATTAACATATATATTATTTAAATTAAGTTTAATTAATTAAATTATAAATTAAGTATAATTGAGTTTGATTATTTAATTAATTAAAAAAATTAAATTTACGGTATAGTATTGTTATTCAATTAAATTAATTAATTAACATATATTAAGTTTATAAAACCATTACCTTCATTTTTAAGTCAAAATTTAAAAAATTAATTCCGGTACTTTCAGCGATTCAATCAAGCTGGAATTGTATGTATAGCAGTTTTATCCTATTTTTAATCATGTGACAAACTATCAATATAGGTCTTTATTTTTACGGTCAGGTTATAGGAAAAGAAAATGAAAACTTTGTAGGTAATGGTCTCTTCCGAATGAGCTACATTTCTCAAAAGTTGATAGAAAACTACGAATTTTGAATAATGCCCGTGTTCCAAATTTCATTATTCTAGCCAAAACCGTTTTTGCATAATCTTGTCTACACACACACACACACACACACACACACACACACACACACACACATTTTTCAACCTTAGTGAAAATGACTCAGGGACCTTCAAAACGTATAAAAACATCAAAATCTCGACATCGAAAATTCTGGCGAGATAGTAAAAATGATCACTAAGCTGTATAAACCACCCTTCATTTTTGAGCAAGTATTCCTTAAATGATTGCAATTAAAATAAAAATATTTTTTAACTAATTTTGAGAAATATTTATTTTGATTCTATTTAGATAATACACACACATATTTATTCTTTTGGAATGGAATTTCTGGACCAAATTAGCCCGGAAAATTATAAACCAAATACATTATGTATGACCTTTTCCGATTTTCATTTGTTTTTAATTTACTTTAATCTTCAAAGTACAGTATTTTATTATGTATTATAATTTAAATAATATAATACTTTTAAAAATATTAATTAAAATAAATGCTAATATCTATTTGTATAAATTATTGAAATATTTAAAATAATTACTTTTTGTATTTGCTATTTTCAATATGTAATTTGAATGTTTTTTTTTATAATTGAGGATCAGAAAAAGCGACTTTAAAAACCAATTAATGTTTGCCTGTTGGTATAAATAAGAAGATGCGGGTATTCATTCAGTCAGAGTAGAGAATGAGTTTGTTTCTTGAGCATTTTAAGTCCTGACCTCAAATTTTATTGATGCCTTGATACTCTGGCCTATATATATACCGCCATGTGTCAGCAAATACACATGATTCAACAGACTCAATTACAAATTACCTACAGCAATTTAATTACACTTATTGCAAAGTCTATTTGAATAAAGACATCGCCCTTTAAATAAAAGGGCGTGTGGAGAATTCAAATTTAGCCTTTACGTTTACTTCCGGTTATATCCATTAAATTTTATCTTTCGCTTCTATTAAACAAGCTATTATACTAGCATTTTTTTATCCTCTGATATCATATATTAAATAATTACTATAGTGTGAATGACTCTACTGCATAAGTGTTAATTATTTATTTTATTTCATTGTACTTGTTTTTAAATTTGAACTAGAACATTATAAATTATTCAATTAGTACGATTATTTTTTAATTATTACGATGTTCAAGAATAGTAAATTTTTATTATATAATATAAATAAATATTTATGATTATGTATTAGGTATTTTTCAGATGAGAAGACTATTTAATAAACAACTTTATATTTTAAATTTCAGATTACTTTTTTATATTATTATTTATATTTAAAATTGTGTGCTCATTATAATAAAATATCTACAATTTATTAATTATTAAATTCAAAGAGAGAATTACATATACATTATTGATAAAAAGCCTAAAATTTGAATAATTATGATAACGGAAGAATGGACAATAAGAGCAAGGCTTTCTCCACAAGAAGAACTTGAGGTTATTAATTGATTAGTTAAATTAATTAATTAATTTACCAATTATTAATAAAATATCCTAAAACTTATTTTATAAAGTTCACATCTTTTTGACAAATTCATATCTACGTTTTTTGAGAAAAGCAACGATTAATATTCCTGATAATATATAGTTTTGGGTGGAGTCATTTGTGTAATCAAATTTTGTTCCTAGTGTAGATTTTACCAAGCAAAACTTCAATGTAATTTAGTAACCAGAACTTGAAATAAAATTAATATTCGATATAGGTCTCGAGTGGGTTAATTCGAGAGCACTCCTCCCAACTGAATTCCAAGTTAAGATAATCCTCAAGTTGCTTTCATCTGCATTTCGAATTCACTCATCTCGGAAACTACTGACAAACACAAATCTTTCGAGATGCCAATCAAATCCTATTTGAGAAACTGCGGTTCGACCAGAAAATCAACAAGTCAACCGACCATCTCTAGAGACAATTTACAGTAATGTGAAAGCTGCAACATGTGGTTGAAATCCTGTCTAGTTTGCATTATGATATTTTATGGAAGATAACTAGATTAAATCAAATTCTCACGATTCAATTTCTTTGCCTTAGAAATATATTTTTTTTTATCCCTCAAAAGATAAATAAAAATATAAGTGAACAAAAATTTCAATCAAAATGTACGTAAATCGTTTTCACAAATTTAATAAATAAATTTCAAATAAATAAATATAAATATATTTTACGCACTTTTATTAAATAATCAATATTTTGTTATTAAAAAATTGAGAAATCTCAATATTTGCCAATTTTGTTGAATTTTATTATTTGATGAATTAAAATAAATGAATGAATGAAATTAAATAATAAATTTATTAATTTTATAAATAATTGGAAAATTATTTCGTTAATTAATATTTCTTATTGATGATTGGAAATACAGAGAAAAGGAAATAACTTTTTTTTTTTAAATCAAGTTTATTTTTTAATCAATTTGATTGATTTTTTTGGTTTGCTTTATTTATTATTTATAAATTCCCAAAAGCTTTAATCTTTTCAAAACTTCTAATCTTTGAATCGTAAAATATCACTCTTGATTCATTACATTATTTATATTTAGAATTTTTCAAAAACTTTAACCCTTTATTCATCATTATTTCTGAAATGATACATATAATAAAATAAAATTTATTTTTTTTACGTTTTGTAGAATAAAACAATTTTGTAATTATATTTGTAATAATAAAAAATTTTAATAGGAGTTAAACATATATAATCTATTCATTATATAATTATGAAAAATGAACAAAGCATCCTTTGGAAGAGTCATTAATTGAATTTAAATATAGCTACTTGTGTTTTTTAATGAATAGGGCATTAATTAACTAAATTGAAAAAGGCAACTATTTGAAAGTTTTTTTTTATACTATGAAAAAAAGAATTTTTATATGGTATTAATGGTATATTTATTCATAAACTAAAGTCTGGTAAAATCCAATTAAATGTCTTTTTAAATAGAAAAATACACATAAACAAACATTAGTTCATTGAAAAATCATTTTCATTATAAACGAAGTGAGTGGATTAATAAAAAACGTCTCTGTTTCTGCTTTTCATGTTAACTTCAGTTTATACTAGAATTATCGATGATATGGGGGAAGAGTAAATGAATGAACTTTATCGAAATTTGCATTTTCTAAGCGTCCTGATGTCTATTTAATTAAATTGAATAAAATTAATTAATCTTATAAATCCCAAAAGAGGAAGATGTGGAGGGGGGAATTCTAAAAAATTTATTAGTTTTTCTAATTATATGATTTATCAGGCTTAACAGACATGGAATGTAATCCATTGTATTTTATTCTAATCCTAAAATATTAAAATTACATTGTTATATTGTTCATATATTCTATTTGACTTAAGACTATAGAATGAAGGTTCACCCCTTCTATTTGGAGGTATAAATTAACTTGAAGATAAATTTTGCATGGTGGTGGAATGAAATAATCTAACAACGGTAAGAGGAGGTTATTATTAAGAATTCCGCAAAGTACATTCTTCAAATCAAGTTTCTATCGGTGAAGTTAAGGAATTTCAAATGAAATAGCTACGATGAAATAATTTATATTCTCTCGTCACTCAGAACACATTAGAAAGCTTTTAAGAGATTAAAAAAAAAATTTGATAGCAGAAGTCTCACTTATAATTCCATTTTTTCTTTTCTTTTCTATCATTATTTTTAGTTTATACATGAATTCTACAATTATATAATAATAAAATAACACACTTAGTATTTATAATAATATTAAAATATTATTTTAATTAATTTCTTGGCATGTTTTTAGAGTAAAGATTTTATTTAATTATCTAAAATTTCATGTTTAATTCGCTATAATATGCGAATCGTGAGTTTCAAATTTAAAATGATTGAAATAAATAAATAATAAATACATACAATCTCGTTATGGCGTAGGCATTTAGGAACACACTCTATTTTTCAATTAGAAATGTTTTCTATACATCAATTTTCTGCATGATAAATAAATTTGTTTTGTTGAAAAAAAAAAAAAATAGCAATTTCTTTTTTTTTTGGACTTGAATAGAAAAAAAGATTTTGCTTAAAAAAAAAAGTTACATAGAAAAAGTAAATAGAAAGATTCTATAAATGTTGAAAGTTTGAAATTAAATAATTTTATTGAATAAATTTGAAGTTTGTCTAAACTTATCGTATTTATCATCCATCCCTTTTTGGTGAAAAGTTGTCCATCGTTTGCTGAATCCATTCCAATATCTTTCCTGCGTTTGATAAAGCAAAAGCGAGGGAGTTCTCTTTTCCTTGAGTACAAGGTAGGCACGTTGTGCAGAACAAAATGAAACAGAAAGTGTGTGTCTTTGTGTGTGTGTGTGTGACCGAGAGAGGGAGAGAGAAGAAAGAGTATATGTTGTTGGTTTGTTTGAGAGGAAGCGAGGCTACCGAGGAGTCTGTGGGCGCAGTGGCACCGGTGACACCTACATGCAACCGTCACCAGACTCCAATTAAGCTGAGTGCGGCGCCCAATTGTGCATCGCCACTCCTCAACTACCAGCTGAGGGGATTTCACAAAAAAAAAAAAAAAATTAAAAAAAAAAAAAAAAAAAAATAGTAATAATTATAAAATAAAAAAACGAAGAAATGAAAAAGCTTTTTAACTCTTTTTAATGGTAAAGAAAACATGAAAAAAATCTTATTAGCCTATAAAAATCAATTTCATTTCTTTCTTTTATTACAGAATCGCCTAATAAATTTTCAATTGTGTGAATTATAAAATAATAAAAATTAGAATTATAAAAAGCAAAAAATAAATTAAATTAAAAAAAAAAATTATTAATTATTAAAAAAAATAAGTTGACCTGTGGCCAGGTCCGAACCGACCGACGGTTTGAAGTAAATTAATTTCCAGCTACAGAAACAATTTCAAATAATTTTAATATATCTATTAATGTAATAAAAAACAGATATGGATACATAAATAATAAATATAAACATTTTTAATTTTATTTTATTTATAATATATATGCAAGACCAGGCTGTGACGTCATGAATGGCTGGATGACGTCATATAATTTTAAATCAAGAAAAAACTAATAAATATAATTTTTCTCGAGGATGAAACCAATACAAAGTGCATGATTCGTGGTGATATGTAAAACATTCCTCATGTGAAATTTGGTGTGAAAATAACCCTTCCCTTCCTATCGTCGATCGCTAATACTACCACTTCCGGTTTCCGGATTTGCACCAAAAGTTGTTCAATTCATCCCACTGATGCATTAAGTAAATATACCAAATTTCATCAAAATCGGTTGAGCCGTTCAGGCTGTACACATCTATACGGACGGACGGACAGACGGACGGACAGACATCATGCTAAAAATACTTTTTTCTGTTTAGAAAATGCATGATTCGTGGAGATATGTAAAAATCTCCACATGTGAAATTTGGTGTGAAAACAATACCTCCCTTACTATAGTCGGTCGGTAAAAATACACTAGTTTTTGTTAATAATTTTGGAACAAAATAAATTTTTTCTTTTCAACTATTAATAAGTAATGCATGTTTGTTTAATATTTAGACCTAACAATTTAATTCAATTACAATGATAAATATTATTTTCGTCAAAATAAGTACTTTCAGAAATAAATTATAATAAATTGATCAGGACTTATGTATTTATATGTAAAGTACATAATTACATGTAAATTTTTGTAAATTAATATCTTTATATACCATTTATTTAACCACACACACACAATTTCTTAATCATAAAATAGATATATTAGCCTAAATTAAATTTTGTTTAAAAAATGTATAGTCAATTATTGAAGAAAATAAATCAATGATCAATTTTTAAACTATTCTAAATAAACGAATAAATGGTTAAGTGTTGATCAGTAAATGAAATAGTAAAGAGAGAAAAAAAAAGGGAATTGTATGAATATAACAAGTTCATGTAACTTTTCTATCAATGGTTATTATTAAATAATGAAAAACGGAAATAGGAGGGGATAAAAAGAGTAGCTTTATATAACCCAATTATTTTATTAATAACATTAAAATTTATTTATAGTATCGGTACAACAAATTGAAGGTACAACGGCATTTTAAATGTTCTATTTTATTATTAATTAATTTCAATTATTTATGATAGTATTAAAACATTTTATTGATTTATTTTTTAGTGTTGAAAGGGAACAATGAATAAAACAAATTGAATTCCTTCTCTATTGAAAGTGTTAAAATGAGATAAATTATTTATAAATAACATTTGCTATCTCTTCTCGATGGTTATTGTTAGTTTTTTTCTTCAATCTATCATATGAGAATTATAACCAACTAATATAATTTTAATTTATTTTTATGTGAATTTACAATTGTGTATTATCATATTAAAAATATATGATTACTAATAATGTCAAGCCAACTCTTTGTAAATTTTAAAAGAAGGCTATGTGAGTGTTTGCCCGAAGCTATAAAAAAAAAATTATTTTTGTTATTATCATAATATTTATTTAATTATATAATAATTAATTAAATAAATGAAAATTATAAATATGTAAAATATGAAATTAAAATTTAGATTTAGGTAATAATTATGTTGTTTTAAATTCAAAATGATGAAATCACAGATGAAAATATTTTAAATTGTACTTTTAAATATTAAAAGGAAATACTTTTCTAAATATAGATATAATGTGTTAGGTAGATGTTTATGGAATTAATTTTATTAGTTTTATCGAGAAGAAACGGATTGCTATTTGAATTTTTATCTCCCTTTCCTTGTTTTTTATTTATTTATTTATTTATTTATTTTGTGGAAATGGGGAAGAGATCAACAATTATATAGCCTAAACCTTTTAATGTATTTTTTATTTTATATATATAAATTCAGATACACAATAAATTATTAAATTTATCGATATTTTTTAGAAATAATATAATAAATTCATTAAAAATCCATCAATTTCTTTTGAATATATATGAAATTTTAAAATATTCCATATCCATTTGGCTATACATGTTAGTGATAATACACATGCATCCTATACAACCAATTAATAGAAAAAATCCATATATATTAAAGGCATTCTTAACAATTTAGATTTAAAAACATGAAAATTAATATTTAAAGTTGTTGTGTGTGCTGGAAATGATTTTCTAAAAAAAAATCTAACTGAAAACACTTCCGGTTGTTGAATTTTCATTAAAATTCAAGTGTTTAGGATAATGATCCATGCCTAAGTAGCAATCTTTCATTTATTCAATGAAAAAAGAATTAAATTTGAAATTAAAACAGTTTTTTTATTTATTTAATGGTGAATACGCATTTGAAGAAAAAAAATTAAATAATAAGTTATTATAATAAAAACATTTTAAAATTAAATTAGATTTATATCAATGATTAAAATCAGAAATAAATAAATAAATGTAGTTATAATTAAAAATGACTTATTTATATTATAATAAATAGGGTTAGTATACTATTAAGAACAACTGCTTCTCTATTGGTTATATATTTTAATTAAAAATGAGTTTTTATTTTAATTTATAATTAATATTTGTAAATCAGTTTTTTTTAACCATTTTTAATCATTTGAAATTTCTCTCAAAGAACATGTCAATTTTTTTTTTTTTTTGTTTTATTTTTTCATTATCAATTCATGTCTAATTGGGTTTTTAATAGAAAACCGGGATCGATGTCTGTTCTCGTGCTCGAAAGGGCTGGTGTTGGATGGGTTGGTTGGTTGGTGACATGTCCAGGGGTGACCGGAGCATCCCTCCTTGCAACAGCTGGGCATCGCTGAATGATCGATGCCAGGTTCAGCAATGCAAGGCTGATTTCAGCGCACCACCTGCTTCCTTCGACGGACCTAGCAATCGAACGAAATTGGCTCAAGTCTTGTGACTTTCGACAAGCCAACTCAACATTTTCACCCCCCTAACTCGGTAGTTGATTAAAACAGTGAAGTCATTTAAGTGCCAGGCCCTATCACAATTCCCTCTAATTTTGTTATTTACATGTGAACGAATTGGAATATTCAAATGCTTAGTTCATTATGCATATTAAAAAGAGCAAAAGCGTACAATCAACGTGAATTTGAAAAAGGAATTTATTTGAGCACGAACTATTATTATCCGACCTGACAATGCTTGCATAGTATTGGGAGCTCAATTCTTCCTTGGTTATTATAATCTACGTTAATAAATAAAAGGGTGAGTGGGCAGAAATAAACAATGCCTTAATGTTATAAGAATCGATATTTTGAGAGTGGCTGTTTACATTTTGTCAAAGAGGAACCAAGAATTTATGCGAGTTATATTTTTATAGAAAAATATGAAAACTGAAAGAAAAAAAAGACATTTGGAATCCTTTACAAATGGAAAATAATAATTAGAAAGTTGATGACATTGAATAAATTATTTATATTAAAATTATTTATTTATGTATGAAAAGTTCGCCGGTTTTTTATTATTATTAAAATTGTGTATATATTTTTGTTTTTATTTTTAAAATAAAGCTCTCTATCTCTGTGGCTCTACGGAACTCGAAAAAGTTCTTGGCCACAGCAACCATATTTCTCCAAGTGTCCGTATCCTGAGCTACAACCATCTTGCTCTTCTTTTCTCCCATTTCTCTTACGTCTCTTCCTACATTGTCCTCCACCGCGTCCTTGGTGTTCCAAGCGGATGTTTCCCAATCGGCCTCCCCGCAAATATACCCTCTGCCATTGTTTCCACTCCCATTCTAGCCACGTGTCCTGCCCATCGCAACCTTATCGATTTTATGTCTGGAGATGCATAGAGAAAATATCTTTTTTTTTATACATTGTATATGTGCCCGATAGAAAGGAAATAAAACAATAGATTAACCTTTTTTTATGAAAACAATATATATATATATATTTATAAAATATACAATTATATATATATTAATGTATAAATTTATATATATATACATTTATAAAATCTCATATTAATAAAAATTATTTATTTATAAATATAATATAATAATTATTATTCAATAATAACATTTACTTAACATAAATGCATAAAATTAATTTTGGAAGATTAATATATTTATTTGTTTTATTCAATTTGTAAATTTTCGTATAACTTCATCTTTTCTATTTCTCTTGTTATATTAAATAAATTTATCATATTAAAATTGCACTAAAAAGAATACAATAATATAAATATAAAATTTTTTTATAAAATAACATTTTTCCAATGGACTAAAAAGAATAAAATAATTTTTCTATAAGCTTGACAAAGTTTATGGATTAATTGCTTCATATTCAACGAAAAACGTTGGGCGCATTTAGTTCTATGCAATTAACTTCCTTTATAGAGCTATAATTCATATATATATATACTAACACTATATATATACATACCACACTAAAACACTTAATTAACAAGTAACACTATTTCTTCAAATATAATCAACCATTTTGGATTTTATTGATAATATGTAAATTTAATAAAAATTCTTATAAATTTTGATACATACTTTGATATAAGTATATTACAGTGAAAAATAATAAAAGATTAATTTCTTAGCTCTTAACCTTTCAATTTTATTTAAAAAAAAATTTGTCAGTTTATGTGTTTAATAAAATTTTTATTATTACAAAAATTTGAATTGATTTTTCATATGAATAAATAAAACTAAATGCGCCCAACATTTTTCGTTGAATATGAAGCAATTCATTCATAAACTTTGTCAAGTTTACAGAAACATTATTTTATTCTTTTTAGTCCATTGGAAAAACGTTATTTTATATAAAAATTTTTATATTTATATTATTATAACTTAGAGTTTATAAAATGTGTAACTAATATTTGGTAAATTCTATTTATTCTTTATATAATTGAGAAATTAAAGTATTTGATAAACAATATTTATTAAATAAAATTACCAGGAATTTATAATCTTAATTATATTTTATAAAATTCGTATTTCTGGTATTGTTTTTAGTATATTAGGTGAGAAAGTATATGTAAGTATATCCATGTATATGATTAGCTTTAACAAGAACATAAAGGGCTGTATCAAATTCTATTTCCCTTTAGGCGGTATAAGTCACTTTCAGTAAGAGTGATCTCTATCAAATGTTTAATTGCCCTCTATTCTAATTTTCACTAAAGCTCTCTAAATTCTCATTTGTCGCTTCTCTGATCATTACACTTATTACGCTTGCTCTCTCCTACATTCTATTCACTGTATAACATTCCAATTAATCTCTACTTATCATACTCCTATAATTAATATATACAATCATTGAATAAATTGATTTAGGATTAAATTATTTTCTTAGACACTGATAAACAAGTTTTCTGTCTGAAATTGGATATCAAATATTTTTTTTTACAAAGGAATATAATTAATTTCTAAAAATATTGCAAAATTATGATATAAATTTAGTTATTATTTCAAGTTGATAATTAAGGTAATAAAGCGAAAAATTTTGTAGTTGGATCATTCATTCAATAATTTTCCAAAGGTTATTTAAATAAGTAAAGATAATGTATCTTTAAATCAGTGATTCATCATATTTTTACTAATATTGATAATAATAAATAATATTTATATTTTTTACCAACTCAAATCAACTAATTTCACTTAGGGATTGATTGTAGTAAAGATTTATCGAGTTCTTATCGTTTCTTATTTATTTGTTTAGTTTTTTATATGAATTAAATAATAATAATAATAATCATAATCATGCATCTATCTATCTCTCTACTTACCTATTAATATATATTTATAAATAGAAAAATAAGTGTCTACGGGAATTTTAAAATATACGAATTTTTGTATATAATTTAAAGATGATCTGCTAAATAACCTTAATTAAGAATCACACATCTATAAATTAATTAATTTAACTTTATTCCACAAATTTACTTTAAGCTAGCCATATATAAAATCGAAAATACTGTATCATATTAGTTCAACCATATTTGGAAATAAAATTACAAACTAAAAAAAGATCATTTATAAACAAATATATTTAACGTTTTAATAAAATTCAATAGTAACTTAAATTAATATATTATTTATTATTATTAAAAAGTTATAAATGCTAATAATGTATTCTCATGAATAGGGTCATCTCTCCTTGTTTTGTTAAGTTTCTAGGATCAAGTCTACCTACTCTGATCTTCTTTACAGTCCTATGAACACTTATAAACAATAATATTTAGGCATTTCGATACGATTAATTAACATTTAGTAAGTTGAGTAACTTCTCAAATGTTAAGTTAAATATAACATATATTATAAGATAATTTTATATAAAAAATTAAAACGAATATATTTTTATTTAATTGCTAGTATGGAGGGAGTGGGGAGAATTTCTATGCCTATAATTTATATTTATAATATATTATATTTTTGTCATAAGATCCATAAGATTGAAAAAAAATTCATTGTATTTCTTTTCCGTTTTATATATCGATATCAAAAATTTTATAAAATTCAAAAAATATATTATTTAACAAAGGAACATTTATTATTTTATTTATTATAAATTTCAGTCACTTTATAGAAGAAGATAATTTTTTTGTTCAATAAATTAAAATGCAGAGAGAATCAACCGATCATTCCATAAGCAAATAAAGGGGATTTGAAAATTATCGCTTCCGAATGAAATCTAATTTTTTTTTTACAATACTATAGATATAAAGCGGTTGAATGGCAAGGTTTAAAAAGGATGAAGGGGGAAAGTACGACGAGGAATCCATTCTGAGACGAGGAGATAGAATACATAATACTCTTATAATTAAAATGTAAAATAGTTGAATATGAAATGTAATTAATCTTCTGGAAAAAAAGAATTGTAACTGGGTAGAGAAATTCTTAGATTTAAATTCATTTTGCAAACAACATCCTCATGTAAAAGATTTTGTATATCAATTTCATTCACTCTTATATTGCACAATTTGAATTTATATTTATTAGTTTATAACTGAAGAGAAAATGAAATAAACAAAAGAAATTTAACCAGTTTTTATTCCCCCAATGGAAGGGAAGAAAAAAGATATATGTTACCCTGATAATCAGAATTTTAAATTTAATGGTAACATTTAACAAGATCACTTGGGTTATTTCATGAGGGGAATATAAGTATATATATATATAAGAGTAAACATTGATAAATATATTACTATATAGAAAAGAAAGCAACTACGGAGTTTTTGATTTTTAAAACAAGTGAGAAGTCTGAATAGGGGAGATTTTAATAATTCCAAAAATTAATAAAATTCTTTTTAAACGAAAAGAAAAAGTATTTTATAGAAAGTAATTTCTTAAAGATTACTATTGATGCCTTCAGATTTAATTATTTGTGTTCTAAATTAAAATATAGAAAAAATATAAGATTTACAATTAATTCTTTAAAACCGTTATTAGGAAAAAATTAAAATAGCAAAAGATTATTAGTTAACAATAATTTCTAAAATTTAATTTTAGCAAAAACCAAATTAAGGAAACTTATTTAATGAATACATGAAAGAAAGAGATTCAAATGAAATTGAAAATGGATTAAACCTGAAGATACATATTTAGTATTATTAAAACTTTTAATAAGGGTTGAGAATGTTAGTCATCCGAGAATGTTATTCATATGTCCCATTAGATTTGATTTTATACGTTAGATAAAGCTGTAAAAACGATGACACAGACAGTTGAAGCAGACGTTGACCAAGCTCCTCAAATTATAAATTATAATTTGTCAATATTATATGTGTTGATACTTCGGAGGAATAACGATATATATAAATCTTATTTTATTATAGGACCAATAATCTGCCCTAGAATTATTTTTTAAAGTATCAAGGGACCACAGGAGTCTCAAAAATTAAATACAATATACCAATAAATAAATACTGTTAAATAAGTATAGATAAATGTTATTTAAATGATTTTATTTTAAATTTCTACAAATTAAAGGATTAATAAAAATTAAAAAATAAATATGAAAAAGTATTAATATTAAAAAAAAAATAATTGAATAAATACCGAAGGTACTGTTTTTAAAAGGTCCTCCAGGGCTTAAAAACTAATAAAATAAATAAATAAACATTGAAGTTAAAAGAGAACCGTTTTAATAAATTAATTCAGTTTTAAAATAAAAGATGATATATATTATATAATTATTAATTTAAAATTTAAAACCACTAGACTATTAAGATAATAGTACTTTTTTATTACAAATATTTGGAATATGGAATGGATGGTTAAAATAAATAATGATTTTGGTATGAATTGGATAAAATAAAATTAGTATATAAAAAAATGAGTATTAAATATTCACTTTAATTTTATATTTCCACAACCATTAGAGATTCAAGTACTTAGATAATCATAAATATTAAATATTTTAACATTTTTATTTTGTTTATTCGGTCGAATTAAAAAGCAGATATTATTCAGTAAATTTCTGATTGCCTCGGCGTTTTTAATAAAATTATTCTTATTATTTTAATTCTGGTATAAATGTATATATATATATATATATATATATATATATATATATTATTTAGATTAACATTCACAAAATAAATTAAATGCGATCGTTGTTATCTTTTTTTTTATTTTCATAAACCATTCCAATGTTTTCGTTTATTTTCTTTTAACTCGAAATAGAGAAATTGTTTTGTTGCGAAATGTTAATTAAGTGAAGCGTTTGTACACAAAAAAAAACCTCCTGAGTAAAAAATAAATAAAAAAAGGATGAAGAATAAAGTTAACAAACACCTGGAATATTTTAAAAAATATAAAAATTAATATTTTATTTACTCACCAAATTGATTCATTTAGTTGGATGAAGGAGGGGCAGTAAATACAAATTGGAGATGGGTGGCGAGTGAGCAACGAAGCAGCCAAAAGAACAACACTACAACAGAAACAAAAAAAAAAAAATCAGACTACGGTTAATAAAATGTTTTGCCATTTGACAGAGGGTATATATAATCTAGATTAGGGGATGAAAAGAGAAAGGTTAAGTAAGAGTTGATGAAAATAAAATCGGCTTTTTGAGAGAATATTGCAAAATTGAAATTTTTAATATATTACAAAAGAGATAAAGAATTAAATATAAAAAGTAAAATATAAATAGTGGAGTTTAATGTTGGAAAAGTTCAGCAAAGTTTAAGATCAAAAATATCACACAATGTAATTATGAATACTACTAATCCGTGACGGTGTCTGTCTATGCCAGTGATTCTCAACCTTTTTTTTACCACGGCACACTTTTAACGGTTTAAAAAAATTTGGCGGCACACAAAGAAAAAGATAAGTGCAAAAGGTATTTACACTTTTTACCTTTTTTTTTGTGGAACCATGTTGAAAAAATTGAAAAAAAGTCGGAAATGTTTAATAGCCTGATCGCAAAAACATTTTATCTTTTTTTTACATGCATATAAGATAAATAAGTACTTTTTCTTAATTTGAACTTTACATTTGTAAAATTTGGCGAAACATTTTTAAAATCTCTCGGCACACAAAAGTGACGCAGCACAGTGGTTGAGAATCACTGATCTATGCATACCAAGTAAAGTCATTATTCTGATATATCGATTTAGCGTAATTAATGATACTACGTACCAATTTTACAAAAATTAATATTTTTTTTCTTATAATTCTTTCTTCTCGCTATTTCAGTTACACATTCTACATGAATAATCAAAAAAAGATCAATATAAATATTTTCTAGTTTTTTTCTATTATTCTATTTTTTATACGTGTCTTCGCTTATTTTTTTTAATAAATTCTTTAGTTATTTGGGAAAAGAATATTGACAAATGAAGTTGTTCACGATTCTTTTGTGTTTATTTGAAAATAACACAGGTAAAAGAATGTGTTATTCATAAAATAAAAAAAATGCAAAATTACTTGCCATTTCATTATGAGGAATCACGCACTAACTGCCCATTGTTCAACTAGTAATCATCTTTTACGTTATTTTTAATTTTTCTTTCGAAAATGGAATTTCGATAATATATTCCGACTGGAAATTGAACTGCACAAATAAAAAAATATAATGATTTAATTTAATATTCAAATTGATTTATTATTATATAAACCATTTAACTTTTTTGATTTTAACTGTATTATTAAATTACATATAACCAAGTTAAAATTAATTTTTTTTTTTTTATTTAAATTCAATTTTTAAATACTTCTTCAATGTAATAATACATTAATTTTTCAAATATTTATAAAGATAATTTTCCAATAACACAGATAAAAATAATTTATATTATAACAATTTCATACACAAGCTATATTTGACGCATGTAATTTAATTAATTTCTTTTAATTTTTAAAAAGTATATTTATTTTATTTTATTCTCATTTTAAAATGGGCAATTTTTTATTGTTTAATATATTTGATACAATATTGATATTAGGTATATTTTGAAAAAAATCAATAATATAGGAAAGATATAAACGATAAATATGTTTTTCTTTTACAATAGATCATCACATCAATTGAATACAATAATTAATTTCGAGTCTATGGTATATAAAAAAGCATATTCTATTTATGTTCCACTCATAATATTGTTAAAAAAATAAAATTATAATTATAATTTTTAAATATATATATATGTTAATATTATTTTAACCAGTAATATAGATAAGGACATTTCATCAGCTTCAGAAATCTTAAAGAAGTACCTTAAAACATAAAGAAATATCAAAATCGCATTCATATTTTTTTAAATATTTAACAAATTTAAATTGTGTTTAAGATCAGAACCATTTTTGAATAATATTTTAGAATATAAAAAAAAAAAATTATCAACTTTTTTATTTTCTGGAGACAATTTTATTTTTTGTTTGTTCATTATTTATTTATTTATATATATATTTATAGTGTATTTTTCTTTTTTCTTACTTTCGTGTTGTTTTTACTTATGTGAACAAATGTCAAAACAACAAAAGACGAAAACCAGTAGGTAAAAGTGTTTCCGTTTACTTTTCCCCAGGGTGGGTGGTGGGTGGGTGAACTTCGATACATTCTTCTTCAAACGGTTTCTTTTCCAGTCCACTCCACGACCAACAACTTTCCAACAAGAGAATCAATTTTTATTCTGTGATTCGAATTATAAGTTATCTATCTCATTTTCAATCCATAGTCTGTCAGTTGAATCTCTCACCCTCTCTATTTTCATTGATAAATGGTTTGTAAAAAAAAAACTTTTTTATGGTTATTGCTGCTGAAATTTATCAATAGACACACACAAACACAAAATAAGATAAAATCGTGATCTACAGACTTTTTTTTGTTTTTGTTTTTAAAAAAATTTATATTATATTTATTCATTTTTTAAAGAATTGATTTGAAATAAAATAAAATAAAAATGTAATGGAGAAATGGAAATCAAAAAAGTAAAAAAAAAAAATCGTTTTGCTCTATGGTAGACTAAATTTGATTTGTTTTTTGCACCATATGGTGAAGACATTTTAAATTTAAAAACAAAAATTGCAATGAATATAACTTATATACATATTGTAGTACTACAAAAAAATGTTAATGGTATAAAATATTTTTCATTTCTGTCCTTCTGTGTTTACTAACTGAACGAGGTAGAGAGAGAGGTAAGGGTGACCTGCCCAGCTAATGGGGTGGAGTACAGCTATGGTGTGGATAGTAATAATCCTGCAAATAAATCACTCGATTCTAATTATTACCTGTCTCGAGATAACATTTAATCATCTTCTGGCTGTGAAATATATAGATCCTATATCAATAAATAATTTTAAATAAAAAAATCATAGTCTAGAATTTGGAAATGTGTCAAAAAAGTTGTTATCAATTTAATTAAGAATTAAGGAATAACAAATTAAATATACATTGTCATAATTTTAATTAATAAATGATTTATTAATAAAAAAAATTTATTTAATATATATTTACTTTGATTACAAGATATTTTTGATATGATTATATATATATATATTATTTTGGCTTTATTAAAATACTAATAATCGTATCACCTGATTGATTTTTTTTGTTTTAATAAAAAAAAGTTTATTAATATCTTTATTAATTATATTAAATAATTAAAGGAAAGATTATTTTTACTAGTAATAGATAATCTGAGCTTTGTGAAAAAAATATTTTTAATTATTTACTGATCTACAGATGAAAGAATAAAATGTTAATTTTCTAATAAATTCTTATTATATAGATTGGAATTTATGTGTTCCATATATACGATTAATGAATTTATTAGATATGTCCTTTTTTTAAAGTAAAAGTATTGAAGATAATAATTAATAAAAATTAACTGAATATAAAATTATTTAGAGATCAGTAAGAAGTAAGAAGTGAAATTTTACATTTTATGATACATTAGATTTAAAATGGACCTCTATGCATCTCCAGGTATAGTTAGAATTATAAAATCGAGAATGGCGATGGGCAGGGCACGTGGTTAGAATGGGAGAGGAAAGAATGGCGAAAAATATATTGGTGGGGAGACCGAGTGGAAAACGTAAGCTTGGAAGACCAAGGACGTGGATAATGTAGGAAGGGACGTGAGAGAGTTGGGAGAAGGTAGGGATTGGAGGATTGTGGCTCAGAATAGGGATACTTGGAGAAGTGTGGATGCTGCGGCCAAGAACTTTCGAGTTCCGTAGAACCACAAAGATAGATAGATTAGATTTAATATTAAATAATAAAACATTTTAAACGCTAATGTTATTATAGGAAATATAAGAAATTTGAAATAAAAAATATAAATCTTAGTCTTTTTTTGATTGATAAATGAACATTATTATCATTAATAATAATAATAAGAGGGTAGAAATGTGTTGTTGAATGTTGAATCGTTTTATGTAATTTTAATCGACTGCTATTCTTTACTGCCTGGGGTAGTTTTGTTCGTTACGGCTCTTCCATCCCACGCAACCGACATCCCCCTCCATCCCTCATCACACCCCACCCACCTCCTCTTTTCTCAACTTAACTGTGAAAATCTTTTGAAGTGAAGATGTTGCTCAAGTCCTGGTTTCTCTCGCATAAAATTTCGCCTCTTTTATAAACAAAACAGAAATAGAGACAGGCGCCGTATACTTTGTTGGCTGAGATGAGCAACGGCGGTCGACGTATGGAAATAAAATCTTTTCCGGATGCTCGAATTTAAATTCTTCACAAAAGTTACTGCTTGAACACTTGGCTGCGTGCATTTGACTTAGTCAACACACCGGACTGCTCACCAGACATACAACCCACATTGCTCCCTCCCCCTACTTTCCCCCCTCGCCTCTTCCCACCTTGCCTGAGTAAAAAGAAGCATACAACTCCCCCTACACGGTTATACAGATTAGAAAAGCAAAATCTTTATTTATTTATTTATTTCCATCTAGACATCTAGAGGATATCCACAGGGAAAGGAATATTTATATTAGACGCCGATGATGTATTACTCAAGCCAGCCAGCAAACGAGAGGGTCAGGAAATGCTCCAGTAATAGGAAACGAGATGCAAAATATATTCGTTAGATTTTATCTTGGTTAAGTTTATGGGAGACGCTGCTTAAGAGACGTCGACCTTATTTCTAGTTTCTTATTACATTCTCTCTAAAGAAAAATATGCTTGGTAAAACATAACTATCTATACTTAACTGTTTTGAGTATTTTTATTTATTTATTTATTTATTTTTTTGTTAACTTAAAAATAGATAGGCATATTCACTATGGAAAATATTAGTAAAATGAACAATTGAAATGGATATATTTACAAAAACATAATAAAATTGACATTTTTAAATTAAAATACATAATAAAAAAGATATCTATTAATTTAAAAATTTATTAATATAAATTTTAAACTATACCCTAATAATTTATAGAATTATATTAATAAATAAATTATATATATATATATATATAATAATTTAAAAATTTTAATTTCCAAGTTAGTATTTAATTGTATAATATTAGTGATGAATTAGAATAGCTAATAGAAACTATAGTTTCCAAATATTTTCAAATATATACGTATAAACTGATTAAAAATTCTCCAAAAAAGAGTAAATAAGATACTTAAAACCACGCCTAAATTTTTGGACAATCCTTATTTAATATTTAATTCAAATATTCAATTCTATTTGAATTAGATAAAAATCTTAGTAAATAAAATAATAATAATTCTTTTAATTATTACTATTTTTGTCTATATATAGGTATTAAATTAGATAAAATCATGCATAGAAATAACAAAATGTAAATATTGAGGACTTAGATACTATTATTAAAAACTTTTTTTAAACATATTAAGGGAAGACAATCAAGAAAATATTTAAATGGAATTTATCAGACGAAGAAAGATAAATAATCTCATCTTTTAATTTATAAAATGCTATTGAGCAATGAAAGGATAATCAGTGTTTATCTAATAAAATCAGTGTGGGAAAGAAATTGAAAAGAATCTTAAAAAGCAAATAAAATAGAATGGAATATCTTTTTCATACCTGAATTTGTTAAAAATAATAAAAGCTTATTAATTATAATAAAAAGCTGATGAATAAACGCTAAATGACTTATATTGTTTTGTGAACAAAAGATATAATAAAACAAGTTTTTATTTTATTATATTTATTTATTTTGTTTATCATCTAATTTTGTTTTTGATTATCTATATATTTTGTTATTTAATCGGATTGAAAGCTCCAGCCCTTATTTCCCTTCCAAATGAACAAACAGAATAAAAATAACAAGAGATTTTTTTATAAAATTAAACACCTATCTATCTATATATTGTATACATAGGTATAAATTTATAATATCAATCGAAATAACGAGAAAAAAGATTAAAAAATTCAATAAAGGGACATTTAGATGGGTTTGAAATATGAAATTATATATCATCGAACCAGCTACCTAAATGTCAGAAACTTCACATTTAGAATATTTTTATTAATTCTAAATATCATAAAAAAAAAATACTAAAACAACACCTCTTTTTATAGTAATAGATAATGTCATTCGAAGAGATACAGTTTTTATGTGAGTAATGTAAAAATAACGAAAATAATATAAGTTATAAAATCGGAATTGCTCAGGTTTAAAAAAGAGATTTGTTTTAATGACAGAGATGCAAAATCTTGAGAAATAAAAAAAAAAAAAAAAGAAAATTTGATAATAACAAACCCATTGAGTATTGATTTTTGAATTAAGGAAAAGTCGAAAAGATTCTCTCGAAGAGGTGAATAATTCATGAAGTATTCGATGATATAATAAGTTGCGGATAAAATGTTTTTGAGATTTACTTTTAGTAATGTTAAGTTATTGGCTAGAGAGGTAAGAATGTTTAAATCACACTAAGTGCTTCCTGATGGATATGCAACCATGAACGATAATAGTTTATTATTAAAGTTGAATTAATTACTCTTTGAGGAGAAAATGTAAATATTTCTGATATTGGATTTGAAATTTTATTTCTAGATAGTTAAATGAAAAATTAAACAATTCTATTGAAAATTATATAGCAAATATTGTGAATTATATTAATTGATATGTTTACATGAAGTTATATGCCGGTGTTATAAATGTAGATTATTTATGATGAAAAGTTTTTTTTTTTTTAAATGAATACAAATTATCAACAGCAGCAATAAATCTGTTGTCATTCGTTTACATAGCTTATTTTCTTCTTGTTTGCGCCGAGATTTTTTTTTATAATTGTATAGAAGTAATGGTGGGGGGGGGGAAGCGGTAACTTCAGACAGGTCTGTCTCTGTTCGTATGTCGCATCTGTTTGAGTTTTCGGAGCGCCTCTTAAAGGGGCCTTATCATTTGTATACTTTCTCCGAGGCTAAGCTCCTTGTACTGATAAGCTGGCCAGCCACGCAGCCAAACCGCGTACATCAAAAGCGTAAACTTATTTTAAAACGTGACAAGGCGCACATGCCATCCTTTTAATAAATCTAATTTCCTGGCCACCACGCCTGCATTAGAGCTGGACGCCAAAAATAAAGATCCAAGCCATTTTAATCAGATATACAAACAGAAATGGATCATAAATTGAACATTTTTGCCATTTACAGTTTTTTTCTTCATTTTCATTATTAATAAGTAAAATATATATTTGTATATTAATTTCTATTTCTATATTAATTGATGATGATTTCATCTAAAATTTTAATATTATTTAATATCCACATCAGAATTAAGTAGAATGTTATTATAAATAATATATTAGATAAATAATTCAATCATCTACTATCAAAATGAATATAATATTTACTATTAATGTTTAATTGCTTTTTATAATCATATTTTTAATCAGTTTATAATAAATTCACTTTTAAATTATAGATACTTAATTAAATTATAATTAAAAAGATAATATTTTAGTATATTTTCTGATTGTAATATAATTATTTAGAATTTCAAATCTTTCAAAGGCTTCAAATTGATTATTATTATTTTGTTGATTAAGACCAAGAAGCGCCTCTTATCACATTTTAATATATATAGTATATAGGTACATATATAATATATATATAATAGAAAATAAATAATAGATATCACAACGACGAGAGTAGGAGTGTCAGTTGTAAAACGAACACTAACCTCAAAAAATAAACAATATATTTAAACAATAAATAGCAGTTTGATAAACTCTTTAGATAAATAAACTCTCCCAAAGCATTCATGGTCATGTTGTGTTATGAATAAACATTTATAAATATCGATAAGAATTGCAATGTCAATTTTAAATAGCTTTATTTAATATAAAATCAATTGAAAATATTGATTTGAATTTAGTTTTTTAATTAAAGAAATCAACAAACTAGAACAAAATCTAAAATTGTTAAAGCGTTAATTAAGTTTATATAAGGTTAAATAAGTGATATTTTTGTGATTTTCTTCAAAACTTCACTAACGATTTTTATTAAATTTAATGAAATTTCTATAGGAACTGTTTGGTTTCCATAGTATTCATTCAAATCGATTAAAAAAATAGTGTATTGAATTATTTATTAACCCATTTCGTTTGAATCTCATTTAGGATATTTTTTTGAACTAAAATATTTATATTTTAAACTTAACTGATGTGAAACAAACATTTTTCAAAAAAAAAATTTGAATTAAAAAATCTAATTAATATATTTTTTAAACTATATATATCAGGGGGTGGTCACCCTTGATGATACTTATATTGAAAAATCGAAAATGTTTAAGAGCCAAATCGGAAAAAAAATTTTACCTTTATTTTTAGAGCCATATTAAAAAAAACTGAAAAATAGAAAATGTTTAAGAGCCTAATTGGAAAAAAATTTTACCTTTTTTTTTGCGAAATGACTTTAAATTTTTTAATTGAGCTACAATAAACTCGAAAAGAGCCACGGTTTGGCCACCGCGTCTATATATTATTATTATTATTATATTTGTTCTGATAGATTAAAATTAACTTCTAAATTGATTTGTTTATTTGGACATAAAAAAAGCAATTAATGTGAGTTTTTTTTATCTAAGAATTTTTTATTAATATAGATTACAATTAAATATAAAAAAAATCAGCTTATATTATTTTTTGTAAAATCAACACATAATATAAAATAAAAATTTTATAATGAATCGAAATGGAATTTAGGTTGACTTATAAGTATTTATTACTAACCCTAAATTGTGAGAAGATAATTCATGATATGTTCACACGATACTCTTGGGTTCTATATATGTATTAATGTATGTGTATTATCAAAGTAAAAAAAAAAACATCTAACATATATTGATTGCTATTATCATATGATAACATTGAGAATGAAAAATTTAATTTAAATTTCATTTAATAAAAAAAAAAAACAAAAAAAAAAATATATTATGAAAAATTATAATTCGATTATAAATACTGTAATTTTAAAGAAAAATATTTAATAACCGATTTAAATTTACGAATTGTTTATTTCGCAATAATTCAGCCTGAAGCTCTGGGTGAAATGGAATCCACTGTGTAGATCAAACGAGTATGCAGATGGGATGCGTGGCGAAGCTCGGCTGTGGGAGAGAGCCATTAACAAATTAAAGTAATTTTGTTGGGAAAGGTGAGATGACTCAGGATTATATAATTATAATAAACAAGATATTTATTATATTATGATTAACAATCTATTTATATTTTTAGATGACATATTACATTTGTAAATTATTACAATACAATAATTATTAACCAAGTAAAAAAAAAAAAAAAAATTAAATAATATATTATTAATCAAATAAATGTCATTTATCATGTGCAATAAATCAATGCATTCTCAAATTATAAGAGATATTAAATTATGTAATGCAATTGAACTTTTCAATCATTATTTTTTGCAGTCTGAACTAAAAACGATACAAATCAACAAACACATTTATAATTTCTTTTTATTATTATATTATATTATTATATATATATATATATATATATATATAATATTATATTATTATATTTTATCTTCCAAGTAATCATGATAAAAACATTCTATTTTAATATTAAATTTATAATTATAGAATCAAATTATCAATCATTTTTTAATAAGTAAATATTTGAATTAATAAAATAATTATAATAATGATAATTAATTAATAAATAATTAATAAAGGTAATATGTAAAATTATGAGAATATAAAAAATAAAATAAATTAATTTTAACCATTTTTGATCAATTATTTGTATCTCTCTGTTAATTATGAAAAAATATTTAATATTAACTTCAATGCAAAATATTATTGAATGGATAAATCAAATTTATTTATTTTTTTTTACAAAAAACTTGATCATATTATTTAAAATTATTTTTTTTTTCAATAAATACTTATTTCGGTTGTCTTCTCTATGATAAAACAAATCATCGCAAAAATATTCTTGATGTAGAAATTTTCCAAGAATTATATACAAACATAATAGATTTGAATGCAATATTTACTATGTAGATAACAATAATTTTATCACTGTTTAATGTTCTAAATAATCTCTTTAAACATTCAAATGGAGGAGGGATCGCGCCGAATATCTTGATTAAGAGCAATGTAGGCATTTGTTTAATTTTCTACCTAAACCTTTTAACTTAACATCATTGCTATAAAATAATTAATACAATTATTCCCCTTTTTATAAGGATATAAGATATATCTGTGTTGACTTGTTCATTATTTCAAAATTTCTAAATATTATATACGTACGCCTAATATTAAATAATCTTATTAAAAGGAGCGTTTTATGGAATATATTATTATTAATATCAATTTAGGTAATAATCCAGTTATATGACAGATACAAAATTCTTAATGGTCTTACAATATCAAATAAAAAGGGGAAAAAATTTATATCAAAAAACATAAAATTTATGCAAAATTGACAGCTTTTAGGAATAGAATTTCATATTTAAAGAGGGTAATAAATGATGCTGAAGAAAAGAGCTTGAATAGGTGAGGGGAACATAGATATTCTGATGGTAAAAAGAATTATTTGAAAGCTGATATGAATATCAATTAAGAACTGGAATAATTTATTTAAATTTATTAGAAATATTAAATTGGAAAATAAAAATTCAAATAAAAGTATATAGGTTCGATTAAAATGGAAAATAATATTTTATACTATTATTTTTATTATCTAAATAAATGACCTCTCTAACGAAAATTTTACTTCCTCACTTTTACCTAACTCGAATAATTGTAGAAATTACTTAAGTTCTGAATACATTTATAAAATTTTGTATTTATTTTGTTTTGACCATTTTATTATTTGTGGAGTAACAATTTAGCGAAAGTTAGAATTATAGATATGTAAGTTATATTGTTATATTCATCAATAAAAGATAATCTGTGGTTGCTAGGATTCGGGAAATAAAAATAAACTGGCATAAATTCCTAACAGATCGACATATTAGCAAGTAAAGACTTTTATTCAATTCTTGTTATTTCATGTGAATATAATTGAAATTGTTAGTTATTTATTTTGTATTTGTAAAATAATGTAAATAAATCTTGTTATTTCAGAATCGTTTAATTCCTGAAAAATCCACACAATATATATATTATATATAGTCTTTTACTAAATATTTTAATAAAAATAATTTGAAAGCTCATATTTTGCAAGATAAAAGAGTTGAGAAATAGATTCAGATATATATATATAAAAGGACCTTTTCTCTATGCCATTTGAGGGGAAGACCACATTGGCGATACAACTGAATAATAAGAATTCATCATTAATTTTAATGCTATGAAATAAGTTCAAAATGAAAATCTACCCTGAAATCAATATTTATGTTTCAAAATCCGTTGAAAAAAAATTAATCGGAGCACTACAAAAGGAGTTAGTTACTAAAAGTAATTAATCGCTAATTAATTACAATTAATTATAATTCAATTATATTTCTATCTTCTAGGAATCCATTGAAATATCTATAAAAATTTTCAAAAGTCTATCTCAATAAAAAGTCGATGAAAAATCGATTTCAATTTGTCAAAAGAGCGAACAGACACAGAGACACAGAGACAGACGCCAAGTGAAGTTAAGAGAAACGTTATATAACTGGGAATCGTAGGCAGTGATTTTTGAAGGAATCGGATTCTGAGTCTTTCAAGTCTTTTAGGTCACAAATTTAGGTATCCAAAATGTTTTACTATTATGCAGTGATCAATAAGTATATAACTGAAAAAGCTCTTGTTAAGCAATATCACTTAATCTGTAGTCATTATTGAAAAAAATTTGATGAAATTAAGTGTTGAGAATAGAAAATATATTTTCTCTTGAATATCCATATCCAATGTATTAGTCACATTAGAAATAGGATCGGAAGAAAAAAAATTAGTGGTCGTGTTTCATGTCCAGAGGAATACCGACTGAAGACCAGTACTGTAACGGAGTCCGTATCCAATTGAATGAAGGAATAGGGTGATATTTGTGTAGGTGTGTGTATGTGTATGTGATAGGCGAAAATCGTTTTGGGAGCCGTGATGATCACAAGCAGGAAGAGAAGTAGAAAAAAAGCATCAAATCTAAATAAAAGAGAGCGAGAGTCTCGGAACGAACGCCTTCGCCATCGAGGCTGCCTGGCACCAGCGCAAATAATTGATGGCCATTTGTCTGTTTCGGAATTCAATTGAATGTCAAGCGTTGGAAATGAAAAGAGTAATGTTCAAATCGTGGTGACCAATTGCTTCAGGCGCAGCCTATAATCTTATTTTATTATTTGTTCGGTAATATTTTACACTGCTGTCAAGACAAAATTTCGAGAAGTAAAAACCGAGTGAACAGCAAAACCCTCTCTAGATTAGGCTTATTTATCTTCAACATAGAGATTTTCCATTTTGATTGATTAGTAGAGATATTTCAAAAAGCAAACCGGATATTATAACATATTCATCATATTTTTGCCAATAGAAATATTTCATCATTTATAGAGAAGGATAAAGAAAATATATATTTTAATACATCTTTAGAAAATATCAAGATGAAATTTTAATATATATATATATATATATATATATGGTAAACTCTATTTGGTTTGAGATTGCTTGGGGAAAAAAAAATAATTTTAGAAAATTCTTTAATCTACCTAAAAAGTTAGCAAGAAATTAAAATGACGTCTGTCTTTAATACCATTATCCATAATGTCTCTAGATTATTTGTGGTATTAACTGGGTAAATATTAGTTGATATTACGTAGATTAAAAGCAAATATATGTCGATCTATACACTTAGCTATGTATTTATTATTTATTTTCTTATAAATAGAAAGTGTTTTAAAAGAATGAATAAAGTAAAGAAGTCAAGAGTCACTTGAGAATGTCATATGCATTTAGATATCAGTAAATCGAATTAAATTAGAAAGAGAAGAGGAGTCGGATTGATTAAAAGGATGAATGGAATTATGAAACTTTGCTTGATCAAAATATTATGAATATATTCTTTGGTAAAAGAAAACTTCACGCTAATTAATTTAATATTTGTGTTGAAAATGTCTTCTTGGCAGGGCGCAGGGAGTGGGGATGGGGCTCCCTCTCCCTTTTCTTTATGGAATTGTTTAATTTGAGGAGATAATATAAAATAAATATTGATCGAATAGAGGAGACGTACGAGTTTAGATATATATATATATATATATATTTGGAATATAAAAAAATAAATCAAATCTTGTAAGCCAACCAAGTGGGATTTATAGAAAGGGGAGAGGAATTTAGATTCCAGCCAACCAGGACATGAAAGAAGCAGTTTTGGCGACTTTTAGAAAATCGATTAAGTTAATGTTATCTAACATTATTCCTGTACAAAGAACGAACGGAGATGGTAGTGGGAATGGAGATGCTTCGGCGCGTTCTGAATTTAAGCCAGAAAATAAAAGGGCACTCAGCTATAAAGCCCCTTGTAGCTCAAGATCGGTTTCCAACTTAGAGATAATAGGAGCGACATGGAAGCGCTACAGGTGCGGACTCGATTTGAGGAAGGATAATTTCAACTTCAGGGTCAACGCCACCAATTATTCTCAATACATTCAATTTTCTCTTTTGTTTTTAATACGGCCTCTCTCGTTATTTAACTCGAAACAACGGAAATAGAAAACAAAATAAAAAAAATAAAAAAAAAAACTTAAAATACAATTACTAAAAGAGCTTCTCTTATTATCAATACATTTGATTAAACTTTTATTGTCATTGAAATATAAGAAATATATATATATATATATACCTCACACACAGTCAGTGGTGTATTGGGAGGGGAACGACGTTCCCTTACCTTTTTTCAAAACCGGAAAGCGCTCCAGTACTTTTTAATGGCTCGACAACTATTGTTAGAATTTCTTTTTTGTGTTCGTTAATATAGTAAGAATAAGAAAAAATAAAAACTTATATGGAAAAAAATAGTTTGCTGAAAATAGGACTTTTTTGCCCCACTATGCGTTCCCTTATTTCTTATTTTACCAATCTTCTTATTTTACCAATACAGTGATGTATTGATATACTGCACACAGTGAACAAAATACCTTTTTTTATTATAATTCATAAAATGGGTCAGTCAAATTCTTTTTAATGACTGCAGCAACATTTATTTATAATTATTATTATTCATGTATTATATAACACCAAATAAAAACAAATATTTTTCAAGATTTGATGGAAAATAACAATTGAAATAAAATATGTCATAATTCAACTTTTCAGTTCATCCATGTTCAAAATGTTGTCGAGGCGAGGTAACTTCCTTTCTTCCAATTTTTGAAAAACGAATTGTATCCCCAAAATGTGATTTAGTATAAATTTGAATTTTATTTTTATTTATTATTAAGATAGATTGTTGCTTTTAAAATGAATATTTTTAATGAAAAACATAAAATTCAATTTATTTTTGTTTCCAATAGATATATTTAGTCAACTATGATACTTGTAAGGTTATTGAATATTTCTAACAATAATCTCCAAAATGAATTTCATGTGACGCGACTAAAATCGGAAAATTTATCCATAATTAAATAATTGAATAGAGTGTGAGTGCAAAATAAATATAGTGAAATAGCTATAATTTTATTATTGAAATGGTGAGGGAAGGTTGGCGTGTGTCAAATATTGGCATCCGTTGAAATTTTATATCGTAATATCGAAAATCAACTTTTCACGTTGTTATTAATTGCATTTTCATGTATTTTTAACTCCTGGATATTTTATATAAAACCATACATATTTATCATATATGAATTTAACTTTTGATGATTTTTAAAGAGGGGAAATTTAATTTAGATATATGTACCCCATATACCAATAAATCTTGTTAGTATTTTCTGATAAAAATAGAATGAATTATTAATTAATTAAGACAATATTTTTTTCACCTATTCGAGCCTCATTACCTTTGTATCGTATATATTAACATATTATAAAATGTTTTTAATTATAATGGAATTGAAATAAATTCTGATAACAAAATATTTTTTTCATTTTTTGATATATATTAAAAAAAAATATATATATACCTAAATATTCTTAATACATTTATACAAATATATATATGTATATAAAAAGATATATGAAGAATTTTCTGATTTATTTTTTAACTCGGAGATGAATCCCTTCATTTATATGTCTCTTTATATTCATGTATATTCCTAGTTCAATCAATGAAAACATTTCAATGCATTCATAAAAGAACAATATGTTTCGTTAACCTGGCTCAATATCGAGACGGACAACTTGATTACCAATAAATCGTGATATATTCTCAGTTCAATTGGATTTAAACATCTATTCATTGCCTATCAAGTAATTATTACAAGAATTCCTTCTGAAATAATAAAAAGATTTGAAATTATGGTCTATATTTCGAATTCAATAGTAAAATAATATTATATGAATGGTGTAAAGTTTAGATCTGGTTTTAATAAGCAGTGAGAACAACTGAAATGTGAATTTTATAATCGTATATAATAAATCATAAATGAAAACTTATTATGGTGTACAATTTTAATACGATCGTTGAGCTTGTTTCATTAAAAGCGACTACGATATATCGGACTTTATGGTACTTAATTTCAGGCGTAAATCAGGCTCAACTTAGTATTCCTCTCTTGAAAAAATTTTGTATAATATCTATATTTGTACATTTATCAGATTGAGTATAGACAGGTAATGGCGATGCGCCAGAAAGATAAAGGATAGTAAAATAATCAATAAAAATGATAAAAAGGTGAAATGTATATTGTTTCCCTGAAAAAAATACAATACAGGTGTTTATATATTTTATAATACTAAAGAATTTAACTCATATATCTAATGTGCAAAAATATTATATAATATGAAGAGTAATGTTTTATTAAACTTGACAAAATGGATGAATGTTTAAGAAAAATGGATTAACTATCTATCTTTATAAATGAACAAAAAAAAGTTGGTAAGTCACTTTTATCAATTATTCGAACAAAACAATTTCCAGAAAAGATCAGTTATATATGTATGATAAATTAATAAATATTTCAGACAAAACCTTTGAAGAAATAACATTTCAAATGTAAAATTTTAATTGCTTACATTAAATAAAATATATTATTAATTGGTAATATTAATAATCTTGTGAAAAAATATATATGAGGAATAAATAATATATTTTAGTTTAATTAATAAATAGATATTGGTATATAATGTAAAATAATACATAATAAATAAATAATAATTTTATTAGTTTTTCAATGCTCTTAATTCATTGAAGTTTTAGAATGGTTTTTATAAATGTAGTCGAATACACGTAGGTTATACGTGATTATTAAAAGAATTCTCCAAAAGAATTGTTGTTGGGAAACCTATATATATATATATATATATATACATGTTGGTTTAGGTTTCCCTGAATGTTATTGTTATTATTACTATCAGATTTATCAGGGATATAATCACATATTTTGGTGAGATTGTTTTCTCGACGTTTTGGCACCCATTTTGGCGCCATTTTCAAGAGATTATTTAGGTGGGAATATTTTTGGGATTCTGGGTCTTAGTCTGTGTGACCAAGGGTTAATATCGGAATTTTGGGTTGATAGGTTGGGTGGTTTTATACTCACTGCGTTGCTGTGGAGTTCCGAAGAATCCTGGGCAATCCTGAGGCTGGCACACGTCCGTACTGGACAATAGCCCGAGGCTAACCCAACCTATCCACCCAAAATCCCTATATTAACCCTTGGACTAAGACTCAGAATCCCAAAAATATTCCCACCTAAATAATCTCTTGAAAATGGCGCCAAAATGGGTACCGAAACGTCGAGAAAACAATCTCACAAAAATATGTGATTATATCCCTGATAAATCTGATAGTAATATATATATATATATATATATAGAAAAGTTAATAAAATCAAATAGAATGATTTCAATTTACATTTTTGTTGTAGTATGAAATAAAACTTGAATTCATAATCATATATTATTAAATAAATAATAATAAAATCTATTTTATACGTAATAAAAATATATTATAAAGCAGCCCTAGTATTTAATATTATTTTGCAAAAGGTATGTATTTCATTAAAGTTCATTCCTTATTCACAATATTATATTTATTTTATTAGAGAAAGAAATTCTAAACATCTTAACAAAATTTAATATAGATAGTATAGTTGTGTATTCATAGTTTGATTATTTTTACAAAAATAAGCTTAATTCAAATGAACAAACATGATAAGTAATACCTTAAATATTTGTAATAATATAAATTCAATTTTTTTTAGGTATCAAAGAAATAAAAACTAATAAATTATATTTAAAATGACAAAATCTTTCAAAAAAGAATTATTCTTAGAATATTATCTCGACGATTCAATTCAAGTGTAAAATATACGAAAAAGTGATCAATCTCTCTCTCTCTCTTTAAAATATTGATAAATGAATAATCTCTTGTATTATTTATTGATCCTTGTATAACTTATTTAAAAAAAAAATTCTAAAAATTCAGTGACGGTTTAATAGGAGAACTTAGGTATTGTAAGTACATGTTTTATAATCAATACCATTTGTAATAATATTTTTAAAATATTGCGCAAGAAGCCTTATCACGATTCATTTTTATTCAAGGATGACTCTATTGATTCATTAATCTTGTTGAATTACAATAGTAATGCAAATGTGAAAGTAGATATTTAAGAGATATTTTAAATAATAATAAAAAAAAACAAATAAATAAATTGAGAAGAATTGAAAAAAAACAAGCAATTGATTTGAATGTATATTAACTATCGTTGCAACTATTTAAGGTGACGTAGCTTGAAAGACAGTTGGCCTGCTAGCCTTTAATCATTCTTCCTCTTATGTCGCCAAGGCAAATTAGCCTGGCGTCCTTATTTGTCCGACTGGCACTCAGCCTTCTTTAGGTCTTTTTTAGCACACCTAGCCACCCACGCCTCGGTACAAGCCTAGCGATTAATCACCGTTTTAATTGATTCAAGTTTCCTGGTTACCGACCTATGATTTATTACTCCATCTAAATATATACATACAGAAGAGGTTAATTTCGAGAAATCTTTTCGTTTAGACAAAGCGCGAAAAAAAAAAAAATTGAAATCCATATGAAAGAGTATAATTAACTAACAACGAGGGAGTTTACCTAAATGGAGGTTCTAAATTAGAATACTAAAAAAAAATCTAAATAAGAATTGATCCATGCGATGAGCGAATATCCATCTAACCTTTCTGTTTTGTTGGTATAAGGCTTTGAAAGGGCATCGTGTTATTCTGCCCTTTAGGCATTGACACGTAAATCGGTTTATAACCAAATAAAGGCTGCCAATATAGAATGGAAAATGTCTGGCAAATAATTATTCGATTAATCCTTTATAATGTCATTCATTGTATTATTAGTATTGAATGAATAATTTAATTGACAACACTTGCTACCCTTTAAGCCTGGATTTTTTTTCATAAAAGAAAAAAAAATAAACATTTATAAAAAATATTCCAAGTGTTTCCACAAAACGAGAGCTTTAAAACAAATTAAACAAATGATCTTTAAGGATTAAACATTTTCAACATAGTCTAGATTCTAGATTAACATAAAAATAAAAATATTAAAAATAAAAATACAGTAAATTTTAATATTTATATTTTTTCATGAGTATAAAATATATATATAAGTATATAATACTTAACGAAATATAAATATTATATAATGTAATGGCATTCTGAATTTAAACAATTTTTCATCCAATCTTGTTTCAATTACAATTTTATTATTTAAAAGTTTTTTTGCTCCAAATAATGGAGTTCAATTTCCTCCTTTTTACACAATATTATTATCATATATATATAGACAGAGAGAGAAAAAGAGAAATTTTAACCCTTTTATTTATATTGACTTATTTAATTATTTTAAAAAGTAAATATTATTTTTATAACGATAAAAAAGATAAAATTAGCAATAAAAAAGGAAGATTTTCCCATGATTTATTTATTATTTTTACGTTTGTTTTAAATTATGCTTTGACAATAAATTTTAGAATTTTCTTTAGATAATTATTAAATGAAACATGTGAGTATATAATTAAATAATAAAATAAGAAAATTATTTGTTATCTAAGAATATTTATTTAAAAAAAAACTGCTATTTTCTTGATGAAAACCAATCAAAGAAAATAATTAAAATATTGTTTTAAAATATTTTCTTTTTGAATTATATATTATTATCTTAATTATTTTAATATAAATTCATTACAAAAAAAAAATAATAAATAAAAACTATTTAAGTATACCAAGTGTGTTTTTTGATCTATTGTAATTAATGAATTTAAAATTATATATTAGATAAAAGTATTAAAAAAAAAGTTTGATTTCTATTGTTCAGGTGAGAGAGAAAAAAATAGATAATTAAAGAAAATAACTTCCCGTTTATTTTTTTTCTTTTCTATTTATATTCTAAAAAATAACAATTGTTCTACAAATCAGGATATGCGGTGAGTTAGTTTTAGTAAATTGATGAGAAACATAACTTTTAAAAATATAAATTGTTATATTATTATTCTATTAATTTTTTTCTTAAATTTCAATTAAAATCACAGAGCTGGGAGATAAAAATACTAGAATATGAGTTTTCAGATAAAAAAAAGTTTAGTTGTTAAGCCTACTTAAAACTGTCTAATTGAAAAGAAAAATTTCAATTTGAACTTAAAAAGTTTATGTTTGTGTCAATGTCCTGTTGATAAATAACAAAAAACTGAATTTATTTTAAATTTTCTATTAAACAAGAAAGTAAAAAATATATTTTAATTAAATTAATTATTTGCATATTTTTTTTTATTTTTAACTTCGTGAATGAAATTAAATAATATTATGAAAACTCTAAAGAGAAACTGATTGCATATGTTCCAGGCGCACAGAGAAAAGTCATAGCTTCTGACATCAACACTTTCTTTTCAATATATAAATATTGTGAAATACATTAATATTCAATTTAATAACATAAAAAGATCAGATATAAACACAAAGTTTAAGAAATCGTTAATTTAAATATGTGTTTATCTTTATCCTTAATGTTGAATTTTGAACAAATAAAGTCCATAACATGTACAAGATTATTCTCAGAAGAATAAACCAAAAGTGGCTCTGTTCTTGTTATGATTTCAGTCAAAATCCGTGCTGGCATGGATCCAATGTTCAGTCAATTAGTAAATGAAATGTTGAATTCTCTTGTAGTTATCTAAGACAGTCAGACTGTTTTCCCACTTCAAAAAGTTTTCACTGTGAAATGAACTTATCTCATATTAATTTTATGTATATATTTTATTCTTTTAATAAAATAACATTTGATGATTATAATTTCTCAAACAACTAAGATAATTTATTTTTAAAATATTAAAAATAATTTAATAAATTTATTTATTTTCTTAGAATAAAATTAAATATATTTTAGGAATAAAGTAGAAATGAAATGCAATATTAATAATATAAAGTTTTTATTATTATTTTATTTTATAATATAAAGTTGCATCTGCAGAATAAGAATTTATTTTTAATTTTTTTTTTTTTTTTTTTTTTTTTGAAATTATCAATTGTATATTAATTTATCAACTTTTTTAGTCAAGGACTTACATTTTATTAAGCTTACTGGTCAGTCTATTTTTTCCATACTCCTATTTATTTAGAATGATACAAGTATATAGAAAAAATATAATTTTATTTTTAAAAACAAAAATAAATAAATAAATAAACAAATCACAAATATAAATATGGTAAATATCATAGAACAGACTATTAATTACTTTACACGGATTAAAATCTCATAAATATCTAATTAATTTTTCTATCTTGATGATATTAACAAACAAGGTATCGAACTTGTAATTATGAAAAAAGATTAATATAAATTTGATGAGAGTATAATACCATTTTCATAATTTCATATAAAATAATATAGAAAATAATTTATATTAATGGTAAAAAATTAATTAAGAAAATAAATAATTGTAAAAAAATAAGAATATCACATGTATATAATTAAAGAAAATTGTTTTGTATTATTTACCAACATATTAATTTAGTCTTGATTTTACATTAGTTCAAAATAACATTTTTAGAATATTATCCTCATAAAATGGTTCAATTTAATTAAAATGTGTGTGTTTAGGAGTTTTAAAAAATAAAATAAAAATTTTTAAAACTATTTAATAAAAAACAAAAAAAAAAAATTAAAAAAACAACAAACTGGCGCTTATTAGTAATGTTATATAAAGTGAAATGAATATTATTTAAAAATACAATTTCAATGCTGTGTATCATTTAAAGAACTTGTCTTAAACAGAAAATTAATTTTCTCTTTGTACTGATAAACCTTAAAATGTGTAATCATGAATTCGGATTTTTGTAGTATATACAAGTTTCATTTATAATAAATGTAAATGTAAATGTAAATGTAAATAAAAATTAAATAAATTAAATTAATCAAGGAATAAATAAGTATTTTTAAGATACATTATATATAGAAAAAATATTTATTTCTCAATCCATCAATAAAAGAATACTTATATGTTTCAAAGAAACTATTAATAAACGATTCCTGACATTCTTGGTTTTAATTAAGGAAAAATAAATAATTTTATAATTCATGATAAGACATTTTTAATTCATGGTATTTTATACTAGTTAATTATAATTATACAATAATGTTGTATATAATAATAGAAGCAATTACTAAATTGTTATTTTTCTTTTTAACGAAAAAAATATTTATTAATTTCAAATAAGAATAAGAAGAGATAAAATAAAAAAAAAGTTTAAAATAAATAATTTTGTAGTAGTGCAAGTGGCTAGTCTCCAAAGTAATAGCCCTTCACGTTCTTTTCATTGAATTAAGGGACAAGGAAAAGGCGTCGGTGGTTAACGAGTGTCTCAACTTTCATTTGAAGGGGGATTGATCGCCTGCATCATTGACGAACGGGAAAAGCGTCGAAATGAATCCGTGCACTTAAGCGGATTGGACTTTTCATATGGAGATGGGTTAGTGCAGAGGTTCTTAAACTGTGGTCCGCGGACCCCTGGGGGTCCGCGAAGCCTTTACTGGGGGTCCGCAAAGCCATCGTACAGGTGCACGAAAAATGATGAGTCAGTTAAAACTTTATTTAATATAAAAGAAGCGATGACATGGCTTTGTGAGGAAACAGAGATCAAATACCCAAATTCAACGAAATGTGCAAGAAAACTATTGCTACCGTTTCCATCTTCATATTTAGCAGAATTTTCTTTCTTCAATATTATAATTTCTAATAAAATGTGTTCTACAATATGCAAAAAAATCGTTATTCACCAATCACTGTTAGAAATATTCATCATATATCCTTGTTCTTATGAGATCGTAAGCCAGAAATTAACTAATAAAATGACGTAAAGTACCTAAAGTTGGAATGGGGTCCGTCAAAAAAAATTTTTTCAAGTGGGGGTCCGCAGAGTACATAAGATTAAGAACCTCTGGGTTAGTGAATTTGGACAGGCGAATGTTTTCCGGACGGATGATATTAGAAGCCGGACCCGGATACGCCAGACGACGAGCCGCCCTCAACCGCTCCGTTGCTGATCAGGCCACTCGTCGCTTTTATAACCACTACTAAAACTACAGGGTGATTTATACTAGGATAACACTACGTTTGCTGATTGTCCAGAAGGTCCTCGAAAAACAGGTTTCAGCTGGGGAGAAAAATACCATCTGCAATATATCGCTCGATACTCGGGATGAAGCAGCAAGAGAACCAAGAAGCGACATCAAAGGAACATTTTACAGTGGATGCGGTTTACCCAAGAATTAGTTTGGAATAAACGCATAGTTTCCAAAGAGGATGCAATTTAGGCTTAGAGAATACACTTTGATCAACCTCACTGCAAAGAATAAACGAAATAATCTGGGTTTTTTTTTCGATAAACATATGGCGTGAGTTTAAATCAATCATGAAACTGAAAATTTAATTTTGTTATCGTTTCCTGATTGCAATCCAAATTGCCAATTCAGAGAGCGAGGCTAATAATAATCAAGAAAAAAAAAAAATAAAATAAAATAAAATTAAGGTCAGTTGATTGATAAAAATCTATTTACATGTAAAAATAGAGCAAATGAACTAGACGATTTACCAAGTGGGGATCAATTAATAATTTACACCATGTATAATATATAGATCAAGATTAAAAGGTTTAAAAATATCACGAGTAAAATTAATCCATTACATTAAAATAAAATCTAAACATATCAAACAAAATTTATTATTTATTCTTTTATTTTTTATAGATCTATGTGTATTAATTATAGTGATAAAATAAAATATTAAAAAATAAATTTTATTAGGAGAGTTAGGGCATTGGTTAATACTACAAAAACCACAGATTATTTTATTTCTATTGATCTATTCTAAAATTTGTATTGTTATTTGTTTTATTTATCTAACAGATTTTGTCTTTTTCTAATAAAACATTTTTCCAAATAAAAACATGACCCTTCATGATTATAAAACGAATAAATAATTAAAAATAAAAATAAAATCGTAGAAATGGTTTCAAATAAATTGAAAAAATAAAAATAAAAACATAAAATGGAATCAATGCATGTATCTTTACTGTTTCTTGTTTGTTACTGATCAATAAATTTTTTGGCCGCAGCAATCAAATTTCATCAATTGCCAGTTCCATCCAATTTTTAATTTCTTCCAATTCCCTCATAACTTTCCTAAAGGGCTATCGTTTCCTGAATGATTTCCGTTTAACTATCTTCTTACTAACCTTTTTAAAAAGGGTTTAGTTTAATAAAATTAGAAAAAGCTGACATAAAGAGTCTTAATAGCAATAGATTCATGTAAAATTAGGTATATAAGTAATTTTCAATAAATATCTTCAATTTTTTCATCAATTCATTTATTTCTAATACAGTTAAATTAACTATTCCTGAGGGATAATTTGTTTGGGAATCCCAAAAAAAGACCTGATTAGTGATGTTTTCAACTGATTCCTCTCGTGAAAACCAACCCTGCCACTTGTTGCTTAACTATAGAGATTTGAATTATGATATTTCACACGACATTACAGGGGACATTTTAAACATTTATATTACATATATTCCTACCTAGTGGAAATATTATTAACTAAATAATAGCTAAAAGTTGTTTTAAAAATTCACTTATTATATTAATGATTTAATATACTGTTTCGAGTTGTAGTTAAGATTATAGGGTGAGTAAAAATTATTGTCGATAATAAATTAAAAAAATAAATATTATTTTAATTAAATTAATGGAAAGGTAGTTTTTTTTAAGCCAACGCTATGATATATTTCAATATAAATATATTAACAAGTCTGAATCATTAAAGTAATTATTTATCAAAATAAAAGAAAAAAAAATGTTTGAAAAGTTAATATATAAAGAAATTATATATATAGATTTACATGATTGTTTTTATCTATTTAAATTATAAAATGACTTTTTTCAATTTTAATCGACTTAACTTATTAGTATTTTAATTAAAAAGTTGTATGAACTAAATGATAAAAAATCAATTTATTGGTATTCAAAACTTTTTGCGGGCCACTTGATTACGGTTATATTAAATATATAAATTATTATAATAATCGCTACAACAATGAAATAATTTTTTGAAATCTTAAAAGAGACATGTATTATATGTATTGTACATTAAATATTTAAGATTTAATAATTTATTAAGTTGTTTTGTTTGTCTGAGGCCCGCTAAGAAATGTCGAACATTGATAAAAAAAGGTTGCTCAATCCTGATATACATAAATGCATGATGATTATTAATGCAAATATTTGACAGCAGAGACTAATTTTAAAAAATTAATAAGTAAATATGTATATTATATTTAATAAAAGTTATATTAGTGAAACTATCCTAATATATACTATATTTAGTATATTTGTCTATGATTAAATGATGATATTTATTACCTAAAATATTAAATTGAATTTTTTATATCACAAAGATAAAAATATGTTCCTCATGAATTGGTTTAAAGTTTAAACTAACAAAATAATCTAAAGAAAGATTTTTTATTATCTCGAGATATCTGTTTGACTGGAACGAAAGAAAACTTTTTTGATCCTTTCTGCGAGGGCGTCACTAAGAGTTATTGCAAAAATCAACAAATATTGTGTTTGACAGATCTTTGCATTTATGAATCGGTCTTGAAATAGAATTTGAAATGTATTTTCAACGACAATCATTTCAGAATGTATGAATCACTTGAAAATTAGTTTAAATTTAAATATCAATTTTCATATGCCTAAGAATATTTATATAGAACTGAAATAAACTATGTTTATATAAGATCGTAGAAATGATAAATATTAAATTTGAAATATAAAGCTTTTCAAAAATAAAATAATAGATTGTTAAATGAAACAGATTTAATACCCCCCCAAAAATGTGATTAAATTATGAAAATAAATTTAAATTAATAACAAACCATTAAGACAAAATTATATTAAAAAAATAGTGAGCAGAAGTTGCCAGTCAACTGACTACTAATATACATTTTAATTAAAATCAGCTTAAATCTTAATAATTAAAATCAACACATTTTATCATACTATTTAATAATTATATTTTTCAAGTAGCGAAAATAATTACTTCTAATAGATATTAAATAAATATAAAAAATTAAAATTCAAGACTATAGTTCCTAAAAATCATCAACACCACAGACAAATATTTTTTTTTGTTCACGGCTGAACAAATTCAGCTAATCATCATTATTTTTCAGTTGGAAATAAAAATTTATTTATTTATTTTATAGATAAATAAAAATAATTATTTTCAATTTATGTGTTAATGATGATGCCCAATTATAACTTCAATCGAAATCAATAAATAATTTTCAAAAAATAATATAATAAAATGACATTAAAAAAATTCAATTATATTAAATTTAATTATATAATTTACTGAATAATCGTAGAAAAATCTAATAAACCAGATATTAAATGATTTTTTTTTCTATTTTTTTTTAATATTATTTGGTAAAAAATAATTAGAATTTAGAAAGATAATTATCTATATATGTGACTAATGTTGTATAAAATTGTTGAAGATTGGTCCAGTGTCTTTCCAATCTGGGATAATAATTATACTAAGTGTCAGCTCTTGTGCACAGTCACTTGGACCTTCTGCATTTGATGGGGTGGAAACATCGATGTTAATTGAGTGCTCGCTTCAGATGCTACAGAGTAACATCTATCGGGCAGAGAGGTCGGCTTTCCAGACTTAAAATGAACCTTTATGTAAGTGGATGGGCGTGGATGTAATATGATCACTTGCAGGGAATGGACATATATATATATATATATTTGTTATACCATATATATATATATGGTATAACAAAAGAAAGAAAATATAGGAGGAAGAAAAAAACAAAGGACAAAATACAATGAAATATATATCAAAATCTGTCAGATATTATGGTAATAAATAAATAAACGAAACTATAATTATATATATATATATATATATATATATATATATATATATAACAATTACAAATATGAAATCAAAAAAAATAAATAAATAAAAATAAATGAATAACGAATTTTTTTGCTAAAAAGTTTAAGTAGATGAGATCAGTATTATTATCTATGAGCAGAGGATACTAAATATTATTTATTAAATTAATAAATAAATCAATATACTAACTTATAAGAGAATATGTTTCTTGTTAATTAGTTACATCTCATAAAAATTATTATGACAGACATAAAACGAATTAGAAATCATTTGCTTTAAAGAGAAAGGAACTTTACAGGTGTGGAGGTCAAAAATTCATAACTATACAATCATAAAATAGAAATAATTTTATATTTCATTTCAATTATAAAAATTTCAAAAAGCATTTAAAAAAACATATTTTTTTCTTATTTGTTAAATTAACAAAATTTTGTTAAATATAATATTTATTTTAAAAATAATATTTCATTTGTATTTTTTTGTAAATCGTGAGAAATAATTAATTCAAGTATTTTTAATTAATTATAAAGATATGATATTAAATAAATATGATTACTGGTGTTTTATCAGGTGCCAATGAGAAAATATTTTAAAAGCATAAGCTATTTAAGTGTTTGACAATTGATATATATGAAAAAAAATGTAACATAATATTACTCACTAGTCTGAACTTCCGTAGTAGACCAAATTGGTTATCTAAAACAGAAATAAATACATATAATAAAAATTTATATAATGTTGATGAAATACTTATTTTTAATTCATTTGAAAACAATACGTAAATTAATATATTATTTTATGAATTTATATACTTTCAAATTAATCGTATTATTATATTATTTCTTTGACTTTTATATTTATACTTCTAAATTTGTTTTTTGATTGTTACACATATGGTAGATCCAACCGCTTAGATATATATATGAAGAGCAGAAAAAATATTATTTTTCTCCCCTCTTTGTGATATATATATATATAATGATTTTAATATAGAGACGCATGTTTAGAATAAAATGCAAATAAAAGAAAAAAAAAATCAAAATAATACTCTATCTCTTTAATTAGTGACTGTTATCTTCTTTTATTGGATTTAAAAAAAAAAAAAAAAAAAAAAAATGAATGTTTTGGACAGATGTCGTTCGTTTCCTATGAATTCTAAATAATAACAATTGCACTGCAAAAGAAAAAAAAAGGGAGATAGAAAGGGTTTAAATCATTAATTAAATTTATTATATAATCAAAGTAAACCTTATCAGGGTATGGATGAATGGTGAAGGTGTGTGAGAACGAGAGAGAATGTTTCAAATATTGATTGATAAATTCATTTAACAAAAGCAAAATCTATTCTATTCATTATTGAATATATCACAGAATGCCATAAGAATTTAAATCAATTCATATTGTGTTTTAATAATAAAAATTCTAATAATAATAACAAGAAACAAAGATAATGTTGTATAAACCTTTTTTTAACACTACAATTTATTATAAAATAATTAATTAAAAATATTTCTAAGTTTACTTTACTTAAAAAGTAAAAATTAAAAAGCAGATGAAACTGAATCAAAATTTAGAATTTTTTTATTTTTAGAATTGAACGGAAGTAATAATTATACTGGAAAAATTATTTTTTAATAATGTTATAGAACTTATAATGCCTATTATATTATAAAAGAAAGAACCTATTCTTTTAGAAAATACCCAGAGTATAATTCAAAATGAGAAATGAGTATTTATTACATAATATTTGTAAATAATTTTAATTATTTATATCTAATTATTCATTTAATTAATTAATAATTTAAAAAATAAAAAGTTTAATTTAAAAAAACAATTGGAGGGGTAAATAATGTTATCTCTCTGTTAAAGGGTGTTGATTGGGTTAAAACGTTCTCAACACATTGTTATTTAATTTAATGAATAAATGTATAATAATATAATTTAAAAATATAATTATTAAATCCTATGTAAAAACAATTTATATATATATATATATATATATAACTTTTAAAGTTATTGAATTTAAATCAAAGTTAATTTCAGCTATTTTAGAGATTTTTTTTACCGACCGACAATAGTAAGGGAGGTATTGTTTTCACACCAAATTTCACATGTGGAGATTTTTACATATCTCCACGAATCATGCATTTTCTTAACAGAAAAAAGTATTTTTAGCATGATGTCTGTCCGTCCGTCCGTCTGCCCGTATAGATGTGTACAGCCTGAACGGCTCAACGGATTTTGATGAAATTTGGTATATTTACTTAATGCATCAGTATGATGAATTGATCAACTTTTGGTGCAAATCCGAAAACCGGAAGTGGTAGTATTAGAAATCAACGATAGGAAGGGAAGGGTTATTTTCACACCAAATTTCACATGAGGAGATTTTTTACATATCACCACGAATCATGCACTTTGTGGTGGTTTTATTCTCGAGAAAAATCATCTTTATTGGTTATTTTCTTAATTGAAAATTATATGACGTCATCCAGCTATTCATGACGTCATAGCCTGGTCTTACATATATATTATAAATAAAATAAAATTAAAAATATTTATGTTATATCCATATCTGTTTTTTATTACATTAATAGATATCTTAAAATTATTTGAAATTGTTTCTGTAGCTGGAAAATTTATTTCAAAGCGTCGGTCGGTCAACAGGTCAACTTATTTAACTTTACATCTTAATTACAAATACTCATTATCTTTATTTAATTAAATTTAGCAAAATATATGAAAACTTTCAATAGTAAAATAAAAATACCATGAAATTTTTTTTTTTAAATAATCATTTATTAAACTTATTTAGGATTTATGAACAAAAGATTATTTTTATTCCATATTAAAATATCAGGATATTAATTTATTTATCATAATATTTACACATAACTCACAGTTATGCACACTCACTCTTTCCTCTTCTCCCATATCTTATACTTGGTTTCTTATTTCTTTATATAATTTCAAGAGATGTTTGTTTTTCCTAGGGTTTCTTCTAGTAAGAAAAAATCTAAATAATAATAATAATGCGATGTCAATGTCTCCCTAGCACTTACTAATGTCTTGATATTGTTGTCATTATTGTCTCTGTCTGGCCTTTCATTCTTCAATTTCTTTCAAGAGTTTTGGGCTGTCTGCATTCTTCCTAAGATTCGTCAAGTACTTTCTTGGCTCAGAGGGTGGGATTACTTTTAGAGAATAATTTTAAAATTCAGGCTATTAATTAGTTTTTAATTTTATTTATTACTTTTTTGTTTTATTTCTATTATTTCTCATTTAAAAGAATAATAATCTCTAATTACAAATTTATATTACAGTTTAGAGATTTAAATATACATTTAAATTTTTATATTAAAAATAAAATAAAATGTCTTCTTTATCTATCTATCTATATATATTAATGTATATTTTAAATGTTCAATGAAATTCTAAATCCATTAATTCTATTCATTTTAATTTTAACTGAATTATCTGATAAAATTTTAAATTCCGAAACTACTATTATAATTGATTTTATTTTTTTGTTGAATATTAAAAAAAAATAAACAATCTATTTCAGTTGGTCAAAAATACTACAGTCTATACATTATTCATCTTCTAATACTTTTCATTGAATTTTATGGAATTTATTTTTTAATTCTCAAATTTATAGATTTTATCGATAGTGTTTTATACATTGTTTATCAACTTATACAAATTAGTTATAATCTCACACTCCTTTTTAACTCCCACCAATAAATACCTGAAATTTTGTAATTACTATAATATACTTATATATAATTATATATTACTTTATAACAATAATTATAACAAAATCAGTAATTTTTAATATTAATTTAATTAAGATTTAATATATATGATAAATGTTTGAATTCAATTTAGTAAATTATTTTAATTAGTTTTTATAATTTTACTAATATAAACTAATAAAATATTTATAATTCTTTATAAATACTAATTTTTCAATTTATTTTTGTTGAATTTTTTTTAAATTTAGTATCAAAACAAAGTATATTTTGTTGAATTTAATAAATCTAAATAAATTTTGAAAATACTAAATAAAGTATTTTTTAAAATTTAATAATATAAGAAAGGGAAATTATTCTGATAACAATTCCAACAATGAAATTCTCCTATTTCTTTTCTTTACGTTATATGATCCAAGAATCCACTTCTGATTATATGTTGGTGTCGGATTGTGTGCGAATTCTTTAACACATTTATAATCGAAACAAAATTAAATATAATGATATTTCTTAATTATTCTAATAAAAAAATGATAATTTAAATGAGGAAGTAAGTATCTGATATTTTGTTTTATGACGAAAAATTGACGAATATAGAACATTTATTCTTATCTTATATATATATATATATATATATATATATATATTCTTGATAATTGATTTAGGTTTGTTTTGATAAAAAAAATTTGGTTCCGGCAAATGTTCCAAGTCGTTAACAACATATGGACATTTCAAAAAAAAAATTATATTCTCAATATTTTATGTTATTTCATGAACTATCTGTTTTATATATATCATTCTAAAAACCTATTCTTTCTCCCCCTTCTTTCTATTATATCGTAAATGTATAAATTTATAGGAATTAACTTTTTGGCATGCATATCCTTGCTTCTTTTTTTCTTTATCCTTTGCTATGAATATCCGTACAATCTAAAGAAAAAAAAATTAATCATAATAAAACGTAAAAAAAAGAAAATCAATAATCGTATATTACAATCAATAAACTTTTATTTAGATGTTGAAATATAAAAAATAAAAATAAAAGATTTTTCTCAATAATTGATATCTACTTTATTATAAAAAATTAAAATCATGAAATTTACATTTTTTTCTTATTTCTTAAATATTATATAAAATTCAAATATTATATTTAATATAGTATAATAAATAAAAATATAATATGTTTTTATATTAATATAAATAAGGTGAGACCTGAGGCCAGGTCCGAACCGACCGACAGTTTGAAGTAAATTAATTTCCAGCTACAGAAAGAATTTCAAATAATTTTAATATATCTATTAATGTAATAAAAAAAAGATATGGATATAACATAAATATTTTTAATTTTATTTTATTGATAATATTTATGTAAGACCAGGCTGTGATGTCATGAATGGCTGGATGACGTCATATAATTTTAAATTAAGAAAAAACTAATAAATATGATTTTTCTCGAGGATAAACCCAATACAAAGTGGTGATATGTAAAAAATCTCCTCATATGAAATTTGGTGTGAAAATAACCCTTCCCTTCCTATCGTCGATCGCTAATACTACCACTTCCGGTTTCCGGATTAGCACCAAAAGTTGATCAATTCATCAGACTGATGCATTAAGTAAATATACCAAATTTTGAGCCGTTCAAGCTGTACACATCTATACGGACAGACGGACGGACAGGCATCATGCTAAAAATACATTTTTCTGTTAAGAAAATGCATGATTCGTGGAGATATGTAAAAATCTCCACATGTGAAATTTGGTGTGAAAACAATACCTCCCTTACTATCGTCGGTCGGTAAAAAGGCAAAAAAATCAAAAAATTCCATAAAAATTATATATGTTAACTAATATTTTATTACCGACCGACGATAGTAAGGGAGGTATTGTTTTCACACCAAATTTCACATGTGGAGATTTTTACATATCTCCACGAATCATGCATTTTCTTAACAGAAAAAAGTATTTTTAGCATGATGTCTGTCCGTCCGTCTGTCCGTCTGTCCGTCTGTCCGTCTGTCCGTCCGTATAGATGTGTACAGCCTGAACGGCTTAACGGATTTTGATGAAATTTGGTATATTTACTTAATGCATCAGTGGGATGAATTGATCAACTTTTGGTGCAAATCCGGAAACCGGAAGTGGTAGTATTAGCGATCGACGATAAGAAGGGAAGGGTTATTTTCGCACCAAATTTCACATAAGGAGATTTTTTTACATATCACCACGAATGTATTGGTTTTATCCTCGAGAAAAATCATCTTCATTATGTTTTTCTGAATTTAAAATTATATGACGTCACAGCCTCGGGTAACGCCGGCAACGCCGGCTACTTCTGCTATATATTATAAATAAAATAAAATTAAAAATATTTATGTTATATCCATATCTGTTTTTTATTACATTAATAGATATATTAAAATTATTTGAAATTGTTTCTGTAGCTGGAAATTAATTTATTTCAAACAGTCGGTCGGTTCGGACCTGGCCACAGGTCAACTTATTTTTATATAGGCGCCCTTCAAAATTTGGTACCCGTGTTGAATGTTTTTGTTTATTTTGAAATTAAATAAATTTTGGAAAGAAGACTCCTAACCCCCTCCCCCCTCTTTATCATTACCATTTTCATTCAAAATTAAAAAATAAATGTATACTAACTAAGCAAATTAGAAAATTTATAAAATGTTAATTAAATTCAATTAAGTCTAAATAGAATTTAAGACTAATGGTATATATTATAATACATAAATGATGTGAATGATTATGTTTTAAATTAAAGAGCAAAAGTTAATACTTAAAAAGATATGATGGGATGGAAAAAAAAGACAAGTTAATGGCGGGATCGATGCTTGATTTCACCTCCAAGTCACTTCCACTGTTTTTTTTTTTTTTGTTTTTTTTTAAAGTTCTTACGAAGTTTCAATGTGATTATGACCGAACTATTTTCAAACATCATCCCAATTGGATCAAAATCATAAAGTTAAAAATTTTTGAATACCCAACCTATTATAGTTAATTGAATTAGTTTTTTTTATCATTAAATCGATTTTAGGAGTTATCTCTAGGGATATTAAAGTGATTAAAGAAAGAAATTATCACTAGAATGGAGGATATTTGAGAGATTTATTAACATCGTATATATTTCGAGTGGACAATTCCAAGCATAGAGACACGCCCACTGTTAACGTTCGAAATAATAAAATGAAGGGGTGTGCGTGTTATGATCCAGTGTCCAGGAAAGCACTCTGTTTAATCCACTTCGGGATGGGGTACCGCGCACCATGGACTCCCGTGACTTTATTTAATGAGCCTGGGGAGCCATTAGTCGATTGCGCGGGTGTTTGCGGCAAAGCAAATCCAGCCTAGATTAGGATTCCTCAAGGATTCCTTTTCACAAGGACCTGGTCTGGTATTAGCGGGTCGCCTGTTTGCTATGTCAACCGACCCCATGAATACGCCCCATGAGATCGTCAACGAATCATTCTCTCTCTTCCCCTGCAATCTCAAACACAAACACACAAGAAGATATTCCTTCGGCTCAGCCTTGACTTGAGGAGTTATATATTTAAAATAGAAAAAAAAGAGATCACGAATGGACCAAGCCAAGCATACAAGAAATAGAAGAAGGGAAGACCAATTTCCTCTCTTCTAGGTCATATCAATATTACCGTAGAAATATTTCGTTTACAAAACATTTTATAAAGAAATGATTTTGAATTCAAATATTCATTTTTTTTTTATTAGTTTTCAATTTAGATTAATTCAACATCTAAATTGATTAAATAGATATGATTATGATCAATAAGTCTAGTCATTTCTAGTCATACAAAATAAATAAACACTCCACAAAAAAATATATTAAAAATAAGCTGGAGTGTCTCCACTCGAGTATCTCGCAATTAGCATTGGATTAACTAACATATATTATATTTAAATTAAATTTAATTAATTAAATTATAAATTAAAATTAATAAATAATATTTATTAAACCAGCGCGTATTTGGCTCTTTGTTGATGGCCCCACGTCATGTGCTGCAGTCGATTTAATTTAAAAAATTAATTTCGGGACTTTCAGTGATTCAATCAAACTGAAATTCTATATATAGCTGTTTTATACAATTTTGAATCATGTGAAAAACTATCAAACTTACATCTTTATTTTTACGGACACTTTATAGGAAAAAAAAATCAAAATGTGGTAGGTAATGACCCACTTCTGGTTGAGTTACATTTCTCAAAAGTTGATAGAAAACTGAATTTTAAATAATGCCCGTATACCAAATTCCATTATTTTATCTCAAACCGTTTTTCCGTAATCACACACACAGACATTTTTCATAAACCTTAGTGAAAATGATTCAGGAACCTTCAAAACTTATAAAAACATCAAAATCTCGACATCGAAAATTTTCGTGATACTATCTCTGGTGAGATAATAAAAAGAAAAAGCATCAAATTAACAATAAAATAAATTACTTATACAATTTTTTTAATTTGAAAATATTAAATTATATATATCATTAAATTAATATATATATAATAAAGATAATTACAATTTTTTCCAAGTAGTAACTTTTTAGTCGGTTAATATTAATTCACAAATAATTTGATAAACGAGTAAAAGCAAAAGTAAAATATAAATTTATCTTCTCCAGACTGGAATGGTATTATGATTATGACACGCTTTCTGCAGATGTTAATTATTTAATATCACTGATATAAATTTGCATTGTAATTTACGGTGAATAAATATCAATAGTAAATTGTTAAATTTATGAATGGGATAATGGAATAAAAGTAGATCTTATTATTTAATTTACAAAGATCCCATTTTCAATAATGTAATCATTTTTGTTTTGTTTTTTTTTGTTTTTTGTCCCTATTTTCTCACTCTCATTTTGTTTAAGTATAGGTTTATATATATTTTGAATGGAAATGAAAAACAATGTTCCCATAAACAAAAAATTGGCATAATGGCTGACTAGATAGAGAAGAAAACACCATTACAATAAGCCTGGATTTTATTTTAAAGTTCAAAAAAAGGTATAAAAATATAATTTCTCTTTTTTTTTAACATTTTCTAATTAATTCAACAGAAAAAAGTCTGCTTTACAGCTTTTATTGCAATTTATTTTTATTTTTATCTATTATTTATTACTTCAGGAAAGGATTCCTTTCAAGTTGATTGAATTGAGATTGATAAAAGATTTTCACGCAAAGTGTGTAAAAAGTGATTAACAGAGATTGACGTTGATCTTATATTGGATGCAAGCTTGGATTGGAAGTCTAAACTAAGATTCATTGAAAATTGATCTTGTGAAAAAATCATACTTCTATTCACTTAAATTAAATTTGAATTGAAATTTACTTAAAATTAAAATAGTTTTTTAAACATAACTAAAAATATTTTTAAATTCATTTTATAGATTCATTTATATAGAATTTATCTACTAATAATATTTCACTTTATATTATAAGAAATCATCAATTTATGAATCATATGAGAGTGATCAAAGTTGATCAATTATAGGTCATGGATAATAAAACTATCAATGATTTATATTATTTATCGTTCAATTTGGTCTTATAACTATATATATATATAAAAAAAGGTTTTTGTTGTATGTGTACCCGCATTTGTTCAGAATTTAAAATTTTTTGCATATCTTCGCATTTCATGTCCTCTAGAATCCAAAAGTGACTTAAGAATTTTTCATGTCTGTCTGTTTGTCCGAAAAATAACTATTTTATAAACTCAGAATTGGCTGAACCGATTTCTATGAAATTACATCACAATATTCTTATATACCTCTATAGTAACATAGGCTATAAATTTTATTAATATCTAATCAATAACCGCAGAAATTAAGTTTTTAAAGTTTATATAATTCCCCGTGTTGTTCATTCAAGAGCGCGTGGCCCACTGACCCTAGCGGAATCATTTTCACAATGTGTATATATTAATTATTATAGGAAGTCCCAAATAAAGAATTAATATAATATTTTATTTTAAATTCTAATATTCAAATATCATTTCAATTAAATAATTTATTTTAAAAGTTCTTCACAGAATTTATTGGCCAAAGAAAGATGAGGTCACCCGGGAATGGCGGAGACTGCATAACGAGGAATTGCATGACCTCTATGCATCTTCAGAAATAGTTAGGGTTATAAAATGGAAAAGCTGCGATAGGCAGGGGACGTGGCTAGAATGGGAGAGGAAAAAGATATTGGTGCGGAGACCGATTGGAAAACGTCCGCTGGGAAAACCAAGGACGGGTAGGAAGGGACGTAAGAGAGATGGGACAAGGGCACAGGATAGGGACACTTGGAGAAATGTGGTTGTTGCGGCCAAGAACTTTCGAGTATGTTTGAGCCACATAGATAGATAGATATAACATATACAATAATAATATATATAACTAATTTATTGATTAAATTAAAATTTATTTTAAATAAGAACACAAAAAGAAATGAATGTTTTATGTAATATACTAATTGAAACAAAATGGATGAAAACCTTTTACTACATTCAACCAAATACTAAGTACCACTCGGGGGTACAGGGGGCGGAGCCGAAGGCGCTCTGAGCAGCTAGTTTATTTATAAAAAGATAATTTATTTTTTATTTTGATTTAGAATAAACACACTTATATCTATATATATCAAAGATTCTAAAAATATTTAAAATAAATATAATAAGAGAAAAAAAAACATGTTGAATCTAAAAGATTTTACCGTAATTAAACATTTTTTTTTTATTTTTAAACAGTGAATTTGATTTGAAATTAATTTAAGTTTGTTTTATGTGCATTTCTATATTGATATTTATATGGTATATTGAGTTTTTTTAAGGGTATTTAATATACTAAAATCTGTTTAGAAGAAACAAAAATATTTTGAATTGAAACTAAATTTGAGATTAAATTATTTATAAAATATTTATGGTTTAAGTTTCTTTTTCAAATTAAATTTTAATCAAAAATTAATATTTTAGAAATAATATATTATTAAATATATATATAAATCGGTATATATTGCACACCAAATAGAAATTAATAATAGATTAAAAAGTTCTTTATTATAGAACTAGGATTTCTGGTTAGTGGGATAAAGATTTGAAGATAATTAAGAGTTCTATAATCTTTATCCACAAACGATTTTTCTTTATATTTTTTAATATTTTTAAAAATATTGTGAAATGATTAGAATAAGTCGCATTAACAAATTCAAAAAGAAGTAGATAATATATGTTTGTATGATATTTATATCTGAATAAATTTGATTATATAAGTATAATTAGCAAAAACCATGATTATATCGCTTAGAAAGTTTGAAAAATCAACTTACAATATTAATGATCGCATTCTGCTTGCCATTAACATTTACATGAGTATCATGGAGATTCGATTAAATGAAGAAAAAAGGTCAATCCTATTTATTTTTATTCCCTAAGGCAATTTTGGAATATATTTATCTTTGGGATTTATATATATATATATACTTATATCGATCCATTTATTTCAAGTTAGCGAGAATAAGGTCAAAACGTCTTGAAAATATTTCACTCAGTCATCGGAAACAATGAATCTTTTACTATAACATATTTAAATTATTAAATAGATAATATATATATATATATATATATAATATTTAACGCATGCAATCGCTGATTAAAATAAAAACAAAGAAAAAAGCAATGAATCTGATGATGAAAAAACTAGTGGGCCCAATTTTAAAGATTATTCACTTAAAAAAAAATTACTTTTTTATTAGCCTCTTAATGTAACCTAAGTAATATATATGAATGTTTGATATTATAAATAATTAATATAGGTGATGACATTTAAATAAATTAAAATTAAGTTTAGTTTTTTATAATTTTTACTATCTTCATAGTATTGCAATCACTAAAATTTTTGAGATTTTTATGTTTTTATACGTTTTGAAGGTTCCTGAGCCATTTACACTAAGGTTGAGAAAAATGTGTGTGTGTGTGTGTGTGTGTGTGTGTGTATGTAGACAAGATTACTCAAAAACGGTTTGAGCTAGAATAATGGAATTTGGTACACGGGCATTATTCAAAATTCGTAGTTTTCTATCAACTTTTGAGAAATGTAGCTCAACCGGAAGAGGGTAATTACCTACAACGTTTTGATTTTTTTCCTCTAAACTGACCGTTTGATAGTTTATCACATGATCAAAAATTGTATAAAACTGCTATAGATAGAATTTCAGTTTGAATGAATCACTGAAAGTACCGGAATTAATTTTTTAAATCGACTGCAAATCACGCGTCAGCACGTGACGTGGGGCCATCAACAAAGAGCCAAACACGCGCTGGGTTAATAAATATTATTTTTTAATTTTAATTTATAATTTAATTTAAATATAATATAATCTAATTCTAATTTGCGAGATAGTCGAGTGGAGACACTCCAGATTTTTTTTTATTACTGATAATATACCTATGAAAATTGTTAGATGCATATTATTTTTTTCTACTTAGTACTTTAGTTAAATAAATTATTAAATTAAAAATCTTTTTGATTTGAATTAGAATGTTCAAATTAAGAATATAACTAATTTAACGTAGTTTATACCATGTAGTTTTGTGCTGAATATTATAGCAAGAGACCAACAATTCTATCTCTCTAAGTTCTTCAAATGGAATCTTAGATGATAATGACAATTACTAAGATTTTATGAAGAAAATTTGTAATTAGGTTATGTTGCGAGTAATTTCTTCCTTAAATTGCCAGCGCGTTAATAGATTTTTGAACAAACTTTACTCATTTACATGTATAAAGTTGAAACAAACGTCTTTATTGATTAAAATTAAGTTGAATTTAATGAAATATTGAAATTACTATTCAATATACTTCGATTATATATTGTAAATAGTATCAACCATCAATTGTTAAATAAGTGTAATCATTAGAAATAACCAATTAGTAAATGTCAATGTGTAATTTTCTTCATAGAATACTGCGCATCTTAAAAAAGTTTTCAAGAAATTTTCAATTATGCAACATTTGGCAAGTTTGCATTTATATTTTTTTTATTTTTATATTATAAATAAAATGAATATTTAATTTTTAACCTCACTTGTTATTCACTCTAATAACTTTTAAAAATATCTTATTAAATTTTAATTAAATTTGTAATTTTTTCGTTTAAATAAAAATGAAAAAATATATATAAGTAGGGAAAAAAACAAAGAGGAGTGAGGATGTTGATTCTTTTTGAATTGAAGAGTACTTTGCGGTTTAAATTAATAGAGATGGTTATCCTTGAAAGCTGCTTTGTTCAATTACTCTTTTAACTATTGCATTCCACTTAAAAGAAGGAAAAACTGCTCCAAAGATGTGTTCGTTGATTTATCATTGAGATTGAAAAAATTAATACATATATAAAACGGCTGGTTTTTAAAAATTGATAAGGAAAAGTGAGAAGAGACTACGCTTAATTTTTATTGATGAAAAATGCTTCTAAATGAGAGTTAATTGATAAATTGCGTCAGTGGATGATGGACGATTTCGACCAAAAGCGAGCGTTTTCTTCTGATCGCAGTTGGAATCGGAGTCGTGGGATGGAGACGTGAATGGGGGAGTGGCGGGGGCGGGGGAATTCTCGGTAGGTTTTTGAACTCGACAGGACTCAGGACTTTTCGGCGGAAGCCGAGGCTTTGTCTATTGCACTAGAGCACTTGGTGCAATCTGCATGACCATCTCCTCGTTTTTTTTTTCCTTTCTTTTCTTTCTTTCTTTTACTGTTCCTTGGGAAGATGTTTTCCAAACGACACGTAGATCAGGCCACGATCAAGAGTCACGAATTTTACCCAAGGTTTAGTCTTTTTATTGTTTAGAATTCAAATTAAGATCGGTCGTTTAAACAAACGTTCGTTGTGAAGAAGTTTTGGCGGAGACAAGGCCAGGAGGGCACCTCCGCTGTTTGGAAAATAAACAAATGTCATATGGATTAACCCTCATCCTTACTAAAACCCTTCGTTCAGTCGATGCCTCCTGGACCGATCTCTGTCGTCCATAAAGAAGATAGTTCTGTGTCTTCAATTTCAAAATAATCTGACAAGCGGTTTAAGTACACTACAAATCTAATCTAGAGGAAAAAATGTATTTCCATGACACACAAATAACCACAAACAATAAAAAGAAAGGAATCAAAAAATTAAAAATTGATAATAAATGATTTCATTAAAAATGATTAGATTGATGTTTTAGTGTTTGTTTGTTTTTTATTGCAAACATTTTGATATGCTGATATGAATAAAGTTAATTTAAATGTAATGAATTATTACCACGATTTTAATTAATTATAAATTGGTCAAAAGATACAATATTTACAAAATATTGTAAATTTAATATACACTAATATAAATCATATACATAACAAATGATTAATGATTTAACTTAACTCATGTTAATAAAAATAAAATATATTGTTGAAAACCAAGAGAATCTATGTACAAGAATTTATGACAAAATTTATAAACAAATATTAGTAAAATTTTACTTTCAAATATTTATATATTATCACATTAATTAATATACATAAATTTTTGCAATATAATAGTCATTTTAAAATTTATTACTTTAATGCTGAATATTCTATATAAATGATTAAAAATTCAAAAGAAACCACTAAAACGTTGAATAATTTATCTTTTATAATGTGTGGACGACTATTGATGAATATAATTTATAATTAACACATCATCATCCATACTGAAAATTAATTTTTGGTTTTCAAAAGATTGAGATAAATATTTGTTTAATACGAATTTAATAAATAATAAGTTGACCTGTGGCCAGGTCCGAACCGACCGACGGTTTGAAATAAATTAATTTCCAGCTACAGAAACAATTTCAAATAATTTTCATATATCTATTAATGTAATAAAAAACAGATAGGCATATAACATAAATATTTTTAATTTTATTTTATTTATAATATATAGCTGAAGTAGCCGGCGTTGCCGGCGTTACCCGAGGCTGTGATGTCATGAAGAGCTGGGTGACGTCATATAATTTTAAATTAAGAAAAACATAATGAAGATGATTTTTCCCGAGGATAAAACCAATACATTCGTGGTGATATGTAAAAAAATCTCCTTATGTGAAATTTGGTGCGAAAATAACCCTTCCCTTCTTATCCTCGATCGCTAATACTACCACTTCCGGTTTCCGGATTTGCACCAAAAGTTGATCAATTCATCCCACCGATGCATTAAGTAAATATACCGAATTTCATCAAAATCCGTTCAGCCGTTCAGGCTGTACACATCTATACGGACGGACGGGCGGACAGACGGACAGACGGACAGACATCATGCTAAAAATACTTTTTTCTGTTAAGAAAATGCATGATTCGTGGAGATATGTAAAAATCTCCACATGTGAAATTTGGTGTGAAAACAATACCTCCCTTACTATCGTCGGTCGGTAAAAATGAAAAGTCAAAAAAGAGTTTAATAAAATCATATTTCTTTGGAAAAAAAAATGATGGTAATCAAAAAGGGTCCTTGTGAGATTATTTTTAATCGATCATTCATTATCAGCATATCAGCAAATATTCTTTTTATATTAGTAAGCAATTTTTGAAAAATTCTCTTAATCACCGCTTGGAATAATTTATATTGGTATATAAAAATGGTGAAAAAAAATGTGAATTTATTTTAATATTTAAAATCAGTTTCTTATGCTAGTAAATGTTATTGTTATTTGAAACTTTATTTATAAAAATAATTGGTTATTTTGAAGTTGAATTTAAGTATCCAAAGAATTAATATACGCGTGCGTAGATATTGGTATATATATATAAATATTTATATTAATATAATTGATTTAAAATATTTATCTATAAGAAAAATGTATAATAATAGTTTATTAAAAATTCTTAATTAGTAGAGTAAATGAAAAGTAGGTTATATTATAATAATCAGGTGTAAATATAGAAAAGTAAACTTGGCTATTCTTTAGTAATGACAAAAAGATTAGATAAGGCCAATTTATCAAATGGATTTCCGGCCATTAGATTAGAACTATACGACATATTGGTTTTGTGGAGAAGAAAGACGAGTTGCCCGTCCTCTTCCCACCCTGTCAACGTCAGTCAAGGGGTGGGGTGAGGAGGAAAGGGGTCGACATTTAAATGCCACCATTAGATAATAAACCATCCAGGTGGATGGTTTTAGGGAGGAAATATCATGCAAACCACGATTTCCATTCAAACAAATTTTCATTAGATATTTTATTTCTCTAGATGGATTTGAGTAAAAGAACCGCAAGGCAGAACACGACTAAAGGGCAGTAAACGGGGAGAAGGTGCCCTCTTTGTAGTCTTCAAACCTGAGAATCGAAACTAATTCTTAAAACTCGGAACAGTCACGATCTTTAAAATGAAGAGAATGAAATAGATCGAGAAATAAGAACGAAGTATTGTAAGTTCAACCAATGCACACTTGGAGAAATATATTCATCCGATATCAACAAAATCCATAATTAAAAAGCTGGAGTGTCTCCACTCGAATATCTTTGGATTATTTAACATAATTTATTTTTAAATTAAATTTATTTAATTAAATTATAAATTAAAATTAATAAATAATATTTATTAAACCAGCGCGTGTTTGGCTCTTTGTTGATAGCACAACGTCACGTGCTGACGCGTGATTGCCAGTCAACGTGTTAAAAAATTAATTTCGGTAATTTCAGCGATTTAATCAAACTGAAATTCTATATATAGCAGTTTTATACAATTTTTAATCATGTGAAAAACTATCAAAATATTTCTTTATTTTTACGGTCAGCTTAGTTAGAGTTAGTTAGAGAGAAAAAAATGAAAACGTGGTAGGTAATGGTCCTCAAAAACTACGAATTTTGAATTATTCTACCTCAAACCATTTTTGAGTAATCTTGTCTACACACACACGTATATATATATATATATAACCTTAGTGAAAATGACTTAGGTACCTTCAAAACGTATAAAAACATCAAAATCTCGATATCGAAAATTTTCTTGATCGCAATACTATCTCTGACGAGATCGTAAAAAAATACATTTTAATTTAAAATTCAAAAAATTAATTAGAAATATTTATTTTTTCATTGATTAAATTTTATTTAATGACTATAATATAAAATTAAAGATTTATAAAAGCTCATTGATTTTTTTTTGTTCTTTACTTTCTTTAATATAATATATATAATAATGTATTATAAAAGAATGTTTATATTCCTAGATAAGATATTTATAGCATTGCGAGTCATATTTATAATTGGCAATCAATTTAATTCTCTTTTTCTATTTATAAACAAAATATGAAATCATATTTAATTGAATTACTATGAACATTAAAAATAATCTAATAAATACAGTTTGAATTATTTTAATAAATTAATTTTAATTAATAATTATTATAATTAAAGAAATTAATAATAACATGATAATTGTTAATTTATATAATTTATCTAAAACCACAGTTATAACACTTGTTTTATTTTTTTATACTATTATTATATTCAACACTAAATTAAAAAAATTATAAACAAGTGAAAAAAAAAATTATATATATATATATATATATATATATTAATGCTTTTACCATTTTAATAAATTTTAATATAACCTTCTATAACCGTTCAATGTATGAAACATCATCTAACTTTCATTTCGAATGAAACTGATTCTGAATGAGATACTAATGGCATTATTTAAACTTTTAATTATTCTACGCCTATATATGTGACTAGATAATAAATCAAGTTAAACAATAATAGAGCAAGAGCAATTTTGTACGCGCAACTCACTGTTGATCTAAATGCAATTGCAATTATGTTCGAAAATAATTCAACAGTAGCATCCATTTAAAATCACCCATTATCATAATGAGATCAATAAAAGTATCGGACAATTTAACCAATTGGAATAATTATCTTTTTATAATATTATTTAATTAATTTGGAATTAATTATTTAGAAAAAAAAAATAAATAAATTTATTTTATTTGATTTCTAACTTTTTCACAAATAATTGATATGAATTTATGAAAGAAATAGAATCAGGTGTTTTTTTAATAGTAAATAATAATTTTTATAATAAATACTATAGGAATAATTTAACTCCAATGGCACATTAAGCGATAAAAGACGACAGAAACCTTTTTTTTCTTTAAAACTTTTTTAAATCCATTGTAGAATGAAAAGAAATATTTTCCATAGCCTTCCATCTCTCTCAATGTGCAATAAAAAGGAACTAAAGTTATTCAATCCTCACCAAATATATTTGATAAAATATAAATATACACACAAGTCTAGAAGAGACATAATACTAAACAAATAAGAAAAGAAAAAGTTAGATCATAGAAAAAATATTAAAAAACATAGATATAAATAAATTGATAAATTATAAAGGTTATTCAATTTATCAATGTGATTAATAAAAATTATAGAATTATTATTATTCGTTCTTATAATTCAATTCGACTTGGGTAATGAGTTTATAGCTCAAATTGGAAATATATAATTTAAAAGTATTATAATTAGAAAACATTAATTGTTTTTAATAAATTGAATTTATAATTTATAATCAATTTTCAAATATGGAAGAGACAATTAATAAAAAAATGGATACAGGTACAATTAATATTAAAAAAAATTACAATTTATTAATTAAACTAATATACGAAAAATAATAAAAAGAAATATTTTATTGATACGTTTTAATAAATATAGATATGTATATTGAAAAATTGTATTAATAAAGTTTATTTAGTGAATCAAAAATTATATACAAACTCAATTAATTTTAGTTTGTCGTTTCCCTAAAGAGTTTCATTTATAATATTTGAAATATAAATAAATTCAATTATTTTTGTACTGTAAATTTATTTTGCATAATTGAACTAGTGAGAGAGAGAGATGAGATGAATTTTCTAATAAATGAAATGTGTATTTAATTTTCAAATTTAATTTTTAATTATTTTGATAAATGTTTGTTTAGAAAAACATAAATATATCTATTTACACTATCATTTTGTCATTTGAGTATTTATTAATATCATAATTTTCAGGAATGTACTAATATTAATGACTAAATATATAGTGGAATATAGAAAGTTGGTGCGAAGGAATTCTCCAACATATATATATATATATATATATCGTTTATTTATCGTTTATTTATAATTGTTTGAAAATTATTTATCTATATTAAGTGAGAACAACTTCGAAAGTTGAATTACTTGTGATATGAAAGGAGTCAATTGAATAACTATAATAATTAAATAAATATAATAAAAGATTTAAGTATATATATATAAGTATGTTCAGGGATTCTGGTAACTAAATCGATTTCGTTCTCTGTAAAGATTTTTATTCAATATTAATTCTTTTTTACATTGGTTATTTACAATATTAGAAATATAAATTACCTGTAAAGAAATCGATTCTAAAGTTGATTCTTCCAGATAATTCTTACAAATGCCAAATATAAATTATTAACTAATAATTCTAATTAAAAATTATCCTATTACAATTTATATTCGTCTTTAATCCATTCTAAATTTAGTTAGTTGATTCTTATAAATAATACAAACAATATCACTAACAGATGGCGGTGACTAAAGGGTACTATATAGCAGTGACATTGTTACATCTCCCCCATCCTCACAAAAAAAAATTAATTAATTAATTTTTTTTTTTTTTTTTTTTTTTTACAATTTATAAGGTATTAACTTATTTACATGAATTAATGTGGAATCCTTTCCTTTTTTCTTACAGTCTATTTCATATATTGAGTTTGAAAATTGTCCTATCACATGAAATGGACCCATTCGTATTTGATCCAACTTTCTTCTGTTTATCTTATTTCCTGTTTCAATGTACACTAAATCACCTTTTTTAAATTTTAATTCCTTTCTCCTCTTGTCAATATTAATTTTATTTTTTTGAAAACTAACTAAAGAGTTTTTAATAGCTTCTTCTCTATCTTCTTTTACACTACTTACTCTCGCTAAACTATCTGGTGTTATTTCTGATTTTATTCCATATAATAGATATTTTGGAGCAAAACCTGTCACTGTATGAATTGTTTTGTTATATTCCTCAATGCACTCATTTAATACAATCACCCAAGATCTTTTATTTCCTTCATTTATTTTACATCTTATTCTATTCACAATCGTCTGATTTACACGTTCAACCATTCCATTTGATTCCGGGCAATCTACATCCGTAAAAACTATATTTATGTCTTCGATTTTTACAAAGTTTTTAAATTCTCTAGAATTTATTGCACTATATTGATCGCATAATAATAATTTTATTTTGTTAGGCTTTTCTATTTTTTTAATTAATCTTATATAATCCCGTGCTGATTGTGTCTCCGATGGTACTGCATAAATATATCTGGTTAAATGATCAATCAATAAGTGGAGATATTTTTTTTTAGATCCATTTCCGGCAAATCCTCCTATTGTGTCCATTGAAACTATTTCATATGGTTCTTTAGCTGGGCCTAGTTGTGACAATAAACCAATAACTCTGCCCTTTCTTGACTTATTTAAAATGCAAATTTCACAATTTTTACATATATTATTAATCATTTTATCCATTTTTTTAAAATAATATTGTGGTCTTATTATCTTTATCATTTGTTTTACTCCAATATGTCCATAAATTTTGTGAACTTTCTTGCACAATTCCAAACCTAATCTCTCTGATATATATATTCTAAGATTTGTCTTTGTACATTTAAAGTAAATATTACCTTTATAATTTATGTCAATTGACTTTTTTATTTCATGCTCATTTAATTTCTGATCATCTATAATCTCATTCATTGTCACTAAATTCACTACTTCTAAGACATCCTCTTCATTCTCAAAACTTTCTAACACTGGATTTCGAGACAAAGAGTCTGCTTCCACATTTGAGGATCCTGGTGCATACATGATTTTGAAATCATACTGAGACAAATAATGCATAAGATCCCCAAGAGGTTCATCTGTTCTAGCTTTCACACGCAAAGTCTCCAAAGGTTTATGATCTGAGATTATATTAAACTTTCTTCCTATTAACCAGTGTTGCCAGTAAACAATTGCTTCCTTAATAGCCAAACACTCTAGATAAATAGCTTTTCTTTTCTTTTGGCCATTACTCAACTTTTTAGAGAAATATGCAACTGGATGTAGAAAACCATCATCATCAGGCTGTTTAAAGACGGCGCCTAAACCTTCTCCACTTGCATCCGTGTATATGAACACCTCTTTTTTTTCATCATATATTTTTAATATGGGACTCGAACATAAATACTCTTTTATTAATTTAAAAGATTCCTCACATTTACAATCCCATTTGAAATTAACATTTTTTCTTAGTAAATTATGTAATGGTTCCAGGAGTTTCACAGCATTTTCAATATATTTATAATAAAAATTTACCTTTCCTAAAAATTGTCTTATGTTTTTCTTACTTTTAGGTGTTTCAAATTTTTGTATTGCTATGAGATTGTCCTTGTAAGGCATTATTCTCCCTTTTTCTATAATATGTCCTAAATATTTAACAGCATTCTTTGCAAATATGCATTTTATTAATTTTAATTTGAATCCTTCTCTTTTAATCATATCCAATACTAACTCAATATGTTTCATGTGTTCCTCAAATGTATTTGAAAAGATTAATATATCGTCAATGTAGTTAACACAAAAACTGTCTAATTTATTTCTTCTTAATAAGTTTGAGAGTATCCTTTGAAACACACTACTTGAGATTCTTAATCCGAAAGGTAAAACATTCCACTGCCAATGGCCCTTTTGTGTGACAAACCCTAATTTTTCTCTATCCTTATTTCTTACAGGAATTGACCAGAAAGCCGAGTTTATGTCCAACGCAGAAAACCATGAACAATCGCCTGCTTTTACCATTATATCTTCTATTCTTAAAAACGGTTGACTCTCTGGTACAACTAACTTATTCAATTCCCTGAAATCGCAACACAACCTTTTTCTTCCAGCTTCATCCTTCTTGTATGCCATTGTTACAGGAGCAGCAAAAGGGGAAGATGATTCTTCTATAAGACCTGCCTCCTGTAACCTCTCTACTTGTTTTTCAATTTCCTTCTGATCAGGCAAAGAACTTCTATATGGTTTCTTTGATATATATTTATATTCTCTCAATTTGACCACAGCTTCATAATTTTTTACTTTCCCTGTATCATATTTATCTTTAGCAAATATGTTTTTTTTATTAATTAATAATTTTTTTAATTCATTTCTATTATCCTTATTTAAATGATTTAAATGGGATTCATATTCATCCAAGTCGATGTATTCATTCAAGTTTATTTCTTTATAATCTTTTCTTTTGTATTCAATATTTTTATTTTTATATCTGTCTCTATTATTTTGACTATTTATATTATTATCAATTTCAATATCTTTTATTTCTTTTGTAACATTTCCAATTTCTTGAAATATTTTTAATTCCTCATTTTGTATTAATTTAAATTTTTTTATTGCGTCAAGTCCAAGTAACATGTCATATGAAAAATTATTATTTTTAATTATATAAACATTCAATGTATCCGAAATTTCATTTATCTTCAATTGTAAGTGGGCCCGGCCTTCAACAAAACTTATCCCGTTAATCGTCTTAAATATAATATTTTCCCTTTTTATTTTTTTTTTTATTTCTTTCATAATTACTTTATAATTAATAAGAGATACATTTGAACCCGTATCATATACTGCTTTGATATTTTTATTTTTGTTAATTACTACATTTAATTTTATTAACGGTATTGTTCTGCCGGGGCTTATACGTTTTTTTCATTCGAAACCATCTCTTCCAAACAGTTTATACTAATTTTTTTATCATATATTTTTTTATTAAAACACTTCTCAACTGGATGATATCGGTCTCCTTTTTCCAATCCTTTACATATATAACAAGGAACCTTCTTGACATTTATATCTGTTTTTATTTCATTATTTTTCTTTTTTATTATAGCCCAATCATATTTTCTTAGCATATTAATTAATTTGTTGGTATTTGTCACCTCATCTTTATCTACTATATTCTGAATATGAATGGGTAAACCTACCATAATATGATTTACTTTTGAGGTTTCTGAAATGGAAGGCTCAGCTTCTACTAATAATCTTTCTTTTTTCAGACAGTAATCGATGACCGATTCTCCCATATATCTATATTTATATGCATATCTCACATCAGACCACCCTTTACTCGCATAAACTAATAAGAAGGATTCTCTCCATTCACTCCAATTACTATCAATAATTTTTTTACTGTTAATCCTGTACCAGTCATTGGCATTTCCTTCTAAAAATAATCGCAATGTTTGTATTTTCATGGAATCTATTATTATTTGATGCCTATGACATTCACTTTCAAATGTTTTTATCCATTCTTTAGCATTTTGTTGAATGCCTATGAATTTCTCAATATTAAATTTTTTTTCAATCTCTAATAAATTTATTTTATTCACATAATTATAATCCAGTTTCATCTCTAATGGATTAGATTTTTCTATATTTTCAACAAAAACTTCTTCCAGCATATATCCATCAAATATAAAATTATCTTTTTCATCTAAATATCTTTTTTTTAATTTTTCTGACAATGCAATATTTATGTTTCTGAAATTTCCCTGTTTTAACATACTCTTACATCCTAATTTCACTGTACTTAGCTGAAAGAGGTCCTGATGTTCACTTTCATGCTGGCTCTCCGTTGGGAATGCATATATTTCATCACTGCCCAGAAATTTTATGGTCTTGATTTTATTCACCAATTTTCCTTCTTCAAATTCCTTAACGATGTGAATCTTTATATCAGAAGGCATGTTTCCAATCTTGAAAAGAATCGATTTATAAGTATGTTCAGGGATTCTGGTAACTAAATCGATTTCGTTCTCTGTAAAGATTTTTATTCAATATTGATTCTTTTTTACATTGGTTATTTACAATATTAGAAATATAAATTACCTGTAAAGAAATCGATTCTAAAGTTGATTCTTCCAGATAATTCTTACAAATGCCAAATATAAATTATTAACTAATAATTCTAATTAAAAATTATCCTATTACAATTTATATTCGTCTTTAATCCATTCTAAATTTAGTTAGTTGATTCTTATAAATAATACAAACAATATCACTAACAGATGGCGGTGACTAAAGGGTACTATATAGCAGTGACATTGTTACATATATATATATATAAGTATATTATATATATATATATATATATATCTTGATTTGAAAAAGAATTGAGAAATTTGTGTCGAGAATAAAGTTTCTTACACCTGATTCTTCATTAGTAGAGAGTAGATATTATGTAATAATAATAAAATACTAAAAACTATTCATAAGAATCACGCTTGAATAAATATATATGTATTATTGTTACAGAATCAATGATCAGAAAGTTTTGTTTTTTTTAGATTAGACAAAATAATTTTTCAATTATATCAGACAATTTATCAATGTTTTTATAAATAGAAATATTTAATATAAAAATTTAAATAATTAATTAACCTAATTAGAGTCTCATTAAAATAAAAAAAAATAAATAAATAAAAAATAGGGTGTCATTTTTGAATACTTTTTGAATAATTGATACTATGAAATAATTATTTTAATATTGGAATGACAAGAAACTCAAGAGATTAAATATAGAGAATGTAGAAATAAAAATAAAAAAAAAAATGCGATAGGAGGAGATGAAACTCGTCAAGCATTTCTGACTGGAGGAAGCGAATTGAAAGCGAGGAGACGAACAGCGGAAGAGGAGTTGAAGGGGTAAAATGAAAAAAGATCTGCTGCACAGGAGGAATGACGTTCGACCGACCAGCAAACAAAAGCGAGTGCTCTCCAACTTGACTTGCTTTAGAAAAGTGCCACCCCGAATTACAAGTCTTAATGAAAAGGTCAAAAGCACCAGGCAAAGATATCGCGAGTTTTTCAAAGTATAAAGCGAGTCGTTCGTTGAACGCTAAGTATGAATCATTCATTGGCCTATTGACCTTAAGAGTGTGGGTGGCAGACCGGCTAAGTTGTAGGCACAAATAAAACAAACGGTCAAAATAACGATGCCAGTTTCAATTTTTGAAAATTATTAAAATTTGGTGTATTTTAAAGAAAAGTGTATTTTTTTACTAAATAAAATTCACTAGTAATTCATAATCGGTTTTACTAATAAATAAATAAAATAAAATATTAAAATAGTAGGGAAACTGAGATAAGACTAATGGATTTAGAAGAGATTAGAAAAGGGGGTCACTAGAAGATTAAGATAATCCAGAAGATAGAATATTATAGCTTATTGTATTAAGACAAAAAGAAGAATATACTTTTCAATACACTTTTAAAATTTCAAATAAATTTAATTTAATTAATGTTTTAATTTATTATATATATATATACATATATATATATATATATATTATAATGAAACGGGTAATTCCTGCATCATCCAGTTCACCGTGTAAGGATTTTTTGCCTTTTGTTTTGATTATTACTATTGTGTGAATTTTTTTAATAAAAGGAAGAAGTTTTTTTTGTTGTATTGCTTGTTTTTTATTTGTTTCAAATCTATAATACATTATAATATCAATATATATATATATATATATATATCAAATTATGAAATGAATATTTTAAATTAGATAAAGAATTTTAAAAATAAATCAAATTACAAGATATACAAGTTTTTATCCCTCATTACTTTGAAAGAAGTATAATATTGAATCAAATAATAATAACAATTCTTACCATATTAATTATTGTTATAATTGAGATTTTCGTTTAAGGACGTTAGAATGAGGTTGAATCGCAGTGTTTCATTTAATGTTTAAATGTAACGAAATTTTGGTGGCTTTAATCGTAATAGGTTGATTGGAGTCCGTGACTGGAAAGTTAAAAATCACGATGGATTTTTCAAGAGCATCTGAGAATGTAATGATAGATTTTTTTTTCTCCTAATCGTATATCGTCTCCTTTTTTATATTCAATTGAATTGAAGTCTTTTTAATAAAGAAGAAAGAAAATTTGAAGTGCTTTGAATTGAAAAAAAAATGTTGAAATTTTTATAGTTTTTTAGAATTTTTATTTTTAAATTTAGATGATATATAATATAGTTATATATATATAATATTTTATTATAATAAATTATATATACAATTGATCGAAAAAATAAAAAAAAAAAATCTCAGGAAAATAAATCAATTATTTAAAAAAAAAATACTTTTTTAGATTATAACTCATCTAAAAATAAAATTAAGTTCAAAATGATAAAGTTAAAAAAAAATGAATTCAAATTGATATTTACTATTTCTTTTATCAGCACTGAGATTTAATTTAATAATTTTTTTTTTATTTTCTGTTATCTTTCAACAATTTTAATTAAAGAACTTGAATTAAATTAGATATAAGAAAGAAGATAAGACAAAAAAAAATATATCATTATTCACGCTAAAGATATTTTGTTTAAAATAGAAAAATGCCGAATGAAGTAGATTTGAACGTAGTTATTGATAATTCATTCATATTTGATAAGAAGGCATTTTTTTCTATTCTCCCGGGTTATAAGGGTCATTTGGCCGTTTGAAAGTACATTAAAAGGGAGAGAGAGAGCGAGGTGCTGATGGTGTTCAATCAAGTGTGAGAGGGTGTGGTTGTGTTGGTGTATTTGTGACGCGTCTGGCCTTCCCGAGCGCAGTCAGCCGTTTCTTCCTCACAATGTTTCTTTTTGAAAACCGCCTCTAACCAAGCAATTTGTTTAAAAACTGATTAAACCCTTATTCTCGAGATATATTTACATAAATCACATTTGCTTATTTTTAGATATTCATTGAAAATTAATATCAAATAGTAGTAATAAGAATGAATTTAAATATATAATTGTGTCCATCCAGGATTTGATAATTCTAATTGGTTGCAGCTGCATAAAGGTAGTGTAATTCCTCATTATGCAATCTCCACTATTTCCCATCTCTTTTTTTTTCCTATTTTCGACTTGTAACTGTTTTAAAAGACTTCCTTCATAATGAAGCGTAAAATAAAATTGTATTCATCATTATCACAATGGTGAAAGGTAGAAAATTCTATTCTAAACATGTATAAGATCGTCGCAGTGAACAGGTTATCGTCTTTAATCTCACAGCCCTTCTAGTTTGTATTATGCATTTTATTATATATTATTTGATTTAATTTGAAAGAACAGGAGATGAAAATGCAACTGGTAAAAATCAAACTATTCTCCAACATGCAATTGAGAAATGGAATTTTAGATTCATTAATAGTTTTGTTTTTTTTTAATTTTATTTATTTATTTTTTTAATACAATTATTTCAATAATTATCAAGATTTAATACATTTTAAATTGTAACAAAAATTTACTTGACCATTAATAATTATAAAATAATTGTTTTATTAAAGAATGAAAAATAGCCCAGTTAATGAAAATGTTTAATCCCCGGTAAATTTAATAAAGAGATATCCAAAACTTTTCTAGTAAATACAAGTGGGAATTTAGATAAGAGATAGGGAATTCAGTTAAAATATATTCCCAGGTGGTAGAAGATGTTTATATTATTTAGGAGAATAGACCGCCTTATGGCTATGCAACCATATCTTCTTATATCAAGTAAGTAATTATTGATCTGTTAAAATCCATTTATAAGAGAAATTAATTTAGTATGAGATTCTTATTTTTGATAAGAATCTATAGCAAGGGTCTTTAAGAGGCAAAATTGGTTTATGAGTATATTAATTTACTTCGATACTATTATATTATATTGAGAATTTGAGAGGGATAAAGAAAAGAGAGAGAGAGTGGATAGATTGTTCCCTGAATGTAGTAAAATAATTTGATTTTCTGTTTCATGCAGAAAATTTCATCTTTTCCGACTCTTGTTTATGTGTAATTGTTTTAGAAGGGATTGGTGTGTTCCCTAAGGAGGTATGGGATTACGGGTCCATAGAGTATCACTAGATTCCAATTTCACAGTTGCTTCAGTAATTAGCATGCTGAATTTATCCAATTAATTTTCATTAGAAAATTTCCGTATAATTGAACTACTAGTTTTTTTCTTGGAAGAATGCCTAACCAGAATGCCTGATCTATGAAAATATTGGAAATTTTTATAACTTAATAATAGAATTCATTTTAAATAATCCTTTGAATACTCATAGTATTTATAAAATTATTAAAAAAAAATTAAATAGAAAATCAAATTTTCTAGATTCTAGTTGCTGAATAAAGAATTAAAATGATAAATATTAAAAAGTTATTCAAACTATGTATATTTATAATTAAAAGGTATTTTTTCAATAAATATTTGAATAACTAAAATCTATAATAATATATATCTAAAAACAATTTATATTTTTTCAGAAAAACTTATTACATGGAAATTAAATTAAATTGAAAAATCATTAAAGATCATTGATTTTGCTTATTAATTCCATTTTTCATAATCAATGAATATAAAGTCATATAGAAAAAAAAATAAATTTTAATATTTTAACTTTGCTAGAAAATTTAATTATTTTCTATTTAAACTCATGCAACGAGCCAAGTTTGCAAAAGTAAAATCTCCAGTCATTTTTTTTTGTTCCATGCTTATACTATTTAAAAAACAAAATTCAATTTCTACTTGGAAAATCAAATTTGCATTAAAAGTTGAATTATTAAAAAGAAAAGTTCAAAATCTATATCGAGACATGGGATAAAATTGAAATTGGTATTTGGTTAATGTAATGAATATGAAATTGTCGGATTTTCAATAAAGCGAGTTGATTATTCGATTGATAGAAAAAAAAATCGCTAAGAGGATTTCGCAAATAGCAATGCAAACCAGAGTGTGAATTCAATTGATTAGGATTTTTTTCTACGCGACGCGTTCTTTCGGAAGAAACTTCCCAGATAAGAGGAGCAATTATCTCGAATGAATTGTTCCAACTATTCGCAAAGGATGGTGAATTTTTTTCACAAGTAAAAACTCACCCCTCTCTTCGTGGATGGTTGGAAAGGCAATTGCTATCGTTCTTTATTTTCTTATTCCCTTCGCCCCGTAGAAAAGTTAATTTTAGAAATTTTCACTCATTTGCATTTCTGATGTCATATTTTTCATTGCTTTTTTTTACTCTTGAACTAATCGATAAACATAGCCAAGGAAAGTCAATTATGATAAAACGAATATATTAGGGTAAAAGAGTGAGAAATCTTACAATTATATTGTATAAAATATAATGTCAAAATCAATTTTTCTTTTTTAAATTAATTTAAAATAAAATTATATAATATAATTTATATAATTCATTTTAAATATTAACATATTGAAAAAATAATTTTTTTTTTATTTGTTTCAAAATATTTTTCATCTAGATAATATAATTTTTAATTAATCAATATAAACTAAAAAAATAATCTATAAATTAATATTTTAACATTAATTATTATATATTATTGAAAAAATGTATTAAAAATTTTATTTTATGAATTTATTAAACTTTCTAAATATAAATTTCAACATATAATATATATATAATTTTGAGTTTTTAAACTGATTCAATTAAAAGTTAACGATTCTAAATTTAGATTTTTAAAAATGTAAAATATCGATATGAAGATTTTCTTAAAGGAAGTAAATTTGTCAAATAATTTAATATATCGATTATTTCTTGAAATGTCGGGGTTAATGCAAATAGATGATGGATTAAAATATATGAAATTTTTGTGAATTTCAAATAAATATTATAAACCATTATCTATATATTAATTATTATTTTATTTAAGAAAAAAAATGAATTATTTTAGAGATTCTTAAACTTTACGAAAATTCTATTAATGTGCAGGAATAAAATCAAAAAAAAAAAAAAAATTGAAGTTACCTTCGTCGACGGAGCGCGAAGAAGAGGCTGTCAAAGCGGACGCAAGCCGGAACAAAGAAAGCCTGACGGAGCGGATCTCGGACCGGACCCTCTTCCCCCGCTGTCGTGAGCAACGATTGGCGCGAACGTGGCGAACATTCGCTGGCCCGTTCGCTGAACGGATGTTCACTCGACGACGTCTCGCAGCCAACTGTTAGTGAGTCACTGGATCGCAAGGAGAGGGCACGACCGAGGTCGAACGAAAAACGGCGATTCCGGCCGAAAGCTGCCGCGCAAACGTCAATAAAGCGTGGGAGTGCGCGAGCGAGATGAAGCGAGCCTCGATGCGGTTTCTACTGGTAGAGCAAGTGAGACAGAAAGAAAAGAATCATAGAAAGAGACAAAACCTGATAGAGAATGGCGGAACAAAAAAGAATACGATATATAGATGTAATGAAAAACTTAAAAGCTTTTAAATTAGGTAAAAATATTCTAAAGGATATTTTTTTTCATCCCCAAAAGTCTCTGGTCTGCTTAACCTCTGAAAATTATACTTAACTGAATTTTCTCATTAGATCGAATACTATTCACACCAAACATTTCTTTTTCAGTGTTTTAATCAAATTTTTTTTTTTATAATTTTATTTTTTAAATTAATTCATCATTTTAAAAAAGGGAAGAAAAATTTTGATAAAAACCTATTTATCTAATTTATAAATGGAACATGATTAAAGATAGAAAGAATTACAAGATTATTATTATGTTCCGATTTATATATATATATATATATATTAAAATTTATAATAATATAATAAATAAACAAATATAGAATAATTTTAAACAGGTAACCTAAGCAATTAAATAAAATAATAATTTAATAATTTTAAATATTTCCCTAATAATGAATATATAAACTAAATGCTTTTTTTAATTGTATGTAGTTTGAAATGCTTTGTTTGATAAAGAATGAATTTACAAAAACAAAGTTTGAATATATATTTTATTTTTTGTTAATTTAATAAACAATTAAATAAGCCCAAATAAAATACACTCCAGAAAATAAATCAAGTTGTTAAATATTGAAAAGTATTTTTTTTATTTTACGTTTTTTTTTTTTTTTTTTTGTTAATATTTTTCATAAAGGTAAATATATAAAACAATAAATTATTGTTTATTATAAACACAAATTCCTATTGAAAATTAATTTGAAACCAATCGGTTAAATTGAAAAAAAAAAATCAATTTGAAAATTGTTTCTAAGGTTTTAGAAACCAAATGAAAACTATTTAATTTATTTGAATGGAAGCCACCAATGGATGCCCTCCAGAAAATGAGATAAAGTCAATAATCAAAGTAATTAAATTAAGTATTTAATTTTCATATATGTATATCTAAGAAAAACATTTCACCATTTGATTGAAGATTTTTTTATAATATGCCATTGAATTGTCCATTTCAATTTGTAAAACTTGATCAAGTAGCTTCTCTTGAAAACAAAGAAGTCATTCTTTTGCTCTTTGAATCATTTCAACTCAGTAATGAGCCAAAAAATATACTTATATATACATGAGTTACATAATCATTCAAATAAGTGGTTTTCATAAATTATAAATCTAATCTATTAATTTACAATTTTATTTAAGCAACTATATGCATCATTATCTTTAAGCAGCAAATGCTCTTCTTTATTTCTCTTTATTTTATAAATGAATCAATAAATTCTCTCTATAAAAAAGAAAAATTCATTTTGGTAATATATATTGATAATTTTATTAAAAAATATTGGCAAAATAGGATATTTATTTGGAGTTTATTAAATCAAAATCTTGATGGAGATTTATTTTAGCTTTAAACACTACTTTTTGTTAAAAATCTTTTTAATTTTTGAATAAGAAAATCTTCCTTTAAAGGAAAGTTAGATCGTTAGATATTTAATTTTTATAAAAATATTATCTAAATATCGAAATGATATTTTTAAATACGCTATTATATTAGTATTTTCAATATGGAATACTAATAAATTAATTATCCGATTAATTTAATTTATAACTTTCTTAAATATTTTTTTTAAATAGGTAGGTGAATGCACTTTCAGACTACTGACACACCTACAATTTATTTCACGAAACTAACCAGGAACTAACTCTTTATCCCATTTATTCAGATTAGACCACGTCTTTTTTTAAAAACTTTTCTAATATTATCCTTTACTTTTTTAGGGTATAAATTTGTCTAAATCTTTTTTTAGAGTGGAGGAAATCTTAAATAAAAAAATCTCAAATAAAAATAATATCAAACTTATGAAAATGAGCATGGCTACATTAATTAAAGTTTAATATTAATATTAATCCCCCCTGATAATATATATGCATTTATTATAAAAAATAAAATTATTATACATAGAAAGAAATTTAAAATCATATAAATATATATTTTTTTACTAAGATAGAAAAGATATGTAAAGATAGACAGACCTAAGTAGTTATTATTTTTATTACCGACCGACGATAGTAAGGGAGGTATTGTTTTCACACCAAATTTCACATGTGGAGATTTTTACATATCTCCACGAATCATGCATTTTCTTAACAGAAAAAAGTATTTTTAGCATGATGTCTGTCCGTCCGTCCGTCCGTATAGATGTGTACAGCCTGAACGGCTCAACCGATTTTGATGAAATTTGGTATATTTACTTAATGCATCAGTGGGATGAATTGATCAACTTTTGGTGCAAATCCGGAAACCGGAAGTGGTAGTATTAGCGATCGACGATAGGAAGGGAAGGGTTATTTTCACACCAAATTTCACATGAGGAGATTTTTTTACATATCACCACGAATGTATTGGTTTTATCCTCGGGAAAAATCATCTTCATTATGTTTTTCTTAATTTAAAATTATATGACGTCACCCAGCCCTTCATGACGTCACAGCCTCGGGTAACGCCGGGTAACGCCGGCTACTTCAGCTATATATTATAAATAAAATAAAATTAAAAATATTTATGTTATATGCCTATCTGTTTTTTATTACATTAATAGATATATGAAAATTATTTGAAATTGTTTCTGTAGCTGGAAATTAATTTATTTCAAACCGTCGGTCGGTTCGGACCTGGCCACAGGTCAACTTATTTTTTATTTTTTTCTGAATCTTTTACTAGTTATCAAATACCTTGGTATTGTGTAGAAAAATATCGGTAAAAACTATTTAGAGGATATGAAAAGATTTTCGATCTAAAATAAGGTTAGTAAGTAATGAAATCTGAGTGGAGAACTACCTATATTGAAAATGTACAAAAATTAATAAGTAAAAGATATTTATAAATTTATATTGATATCTTTAAACAATATTTTTCATTATTTTTTTTTTATATTATAATTATTCTGAATCTGGCGTTTAATGAATTGTGAATTAGTAGTTGTTAAGAAAAAAAAATTGAAATTTTTATTTTCTCTTTTTACTAAAGAATTCAAAATTTTAATAGCAATTAAACTAATTGTATTAATTGTATAATAAATGAAAGTCCGTTAACAAATCTAGAATCTGGATGTTCTTAGAAAGAATAAGTAGATACAACATGAAAATGCTAGGGATCCATAAATACACTCAAATTCTTTTAAATGATGTACGGTTTTAGTTGCAATGGAGCACTGGAATGCAAATGAATAATCATTTAGAAGTTGAGATAATTGCATGCCTGTTTAGTTATCTGGACCTAACAGTTTTAAATTTTTTTCTTTTTTTTTTTTTGAGTAAAGTAAAAAAAAATGTATACATTCAGCTTCTTATAAAAGCTAAAATAATTGAATGATTCTATAGCCATCAAGTCATAAAAGTCATTTGTCGATTACAACTAAACGCATTGCTTTTTTAAAATTTTTGATATTTTTAATTATTAATTTTAAAATATCTTATACCGTCGTTCCTCGGACATCCTCATTTTCCATTGACTTTTGAATAACTCACAGTTGTTTTCATATAATTATTATTTTATGAAATATTTTATAAATAACAATATTATTATTATTATTTTAAAATAAATCAATATTTTAAAAATTATTATAAAATTTTAATTAATATTTTTTAAGCTCTTATACAAATATTTCTTGTTATTAATAATAATATATCTTTCCCTGGATTATCCCTGAATTTAATTTAATTCCATTTATATTACCACCAAACACGAACCCAAATGAAAATGGAATCTAATCTAATCAGAAACATAAACTTAATATAGATTACCATTTATTACAGGTATATATTCTTTTATTTGTAATATTTTATAATTTAAAAGAAGAATATTGTGTTTATCTTTGAAATATGTATACACAATATGTGTTTTTATATTTTTTTAAAATTTTTACTAGTATATTTTGATAAATTAATAAAAAATAATAATAATAATATTTTTAACAATAGAACTGAATTTGTGGTTTCTATAATACTTATTCATAATAATTTCCATAGGAGGGAGATTTTGCAGGTGAAATATTTTTCTTCTTCACCACCCCAGTATCCTTCTCTTCACGCTTTAAAGCAAATATTCGTTTTTTTTTTCTTTTTCAAAAGACTTCCACAGTGAGGATTTCTAAATCCACCGTCTTAGACTAATGAAACATTTTCAATCCATTGTAGTCAGATTTATCCGAGTATAATTTCAAAACGGCTTTTGTGTATGAAATATTCATTAATAATAAAAATAATAAAAAAAAAACCATCATACGAACTTGTTATTATTTCAAACAACAATTGTTATAGTAAAAATTCTACAAATCCTGACTCTATTTATTGAATATAAAAAAAAAAGTTCAATATTCTCCAGAAAATTAAAATTATTATTTATAATATAATTCAAAATTCATTTATTTCACTAATTAAAATCAGGCTCTAATTAAAATCAGGGAAAAAGTTTATATTTTTTTTTTTCGTCACAAAATCACTTTATAATTCAATTCGTTCCTTGCTCGGTTCGGCCGCTCTTTATTAAGGTCATTCAATAAATGTCAATTAAACACTTTTAATTTGGTTCTTTTTTTTTTTTTTTTGTATGTTAAAAAGATTGCGCCTTCGGACATTTTACTTGAAAATCCAGTCAGAATTGAAATCATTGAAGAAATGACATTCATGATTTTTTTTCTCTTATTAATCATTTTTTAATCAAAATTTAATGAAAGCGATTTTCTACGTGCAATTTAATGATCAATATATTATATTAAATGTTCACTTCCATTTGAGTTTATATATATATATATATTTCAAAAAATAAAATTGATGAAAAAAATATTAAAAATTAAACAACCTTTCTCATGAGTAAGATATTCTATGGTTGAAACGTAATTTAAAAACAATAAAAAAAATGAAACAAATAATTGGAAATAAAATTAAATTAAACTGAAAAAAATTATTATTATTGGAGTTATTATATATAATATAAATCAGAGGTTCTTAATCTTATGTACTCTGCGGACCCCCACTTGAAAAATTTTTTTTTGACGGACCCCATTCCAACTTTAGATACTTTACGTCATTTTATTAGTTAATTTCTGGCTTACGATCTCATAAGAACAAGGATATATGATGAATATTTCTAACAGTGATTGGTGAATAACGATTTTTTTGCATATTGTAGAACACATTTTATTAGAAATTATAATATTGAAGAAAGAAAATTCTGCTAAATATGAAGATGGAAACGGTAGGAATAGTTTTCTTGCACATTTCGTTGAATTTGGGTATTTGATCTCTGTTTCCTCACAAAGCCATGCCATCGCTTCTTTTATATTAAATAAAGTTTTAACCGACTCATCATTTTCACGTGCACCTGTACGATGGCTTTGCGGACCCCCAGTAAAGGCTTCGCGGACCCCCAGGGGTCCGCGGACCACAGTTTAAGAACCTCTGATATAAATAATTATTTAATTATCTTTAAGAAATAAAAAACTCATCTCTTAATTTTCACCAAAATTTCAATGTTTGGATCCCTGATCAGAACCATCTTCAGTTAAAATTAATGTTCAAATTTGTCTACTGAATAAGGCAAAACCAACTATTATTTTTTTTTATTAAAATAAAATAATTATATATTTCTTTCTCTTCTTAGTAAAAACGAAGATAACATATTTTTATTTCTTACATTCATTTCTTACATGGTTGTCCGCCGGTTTCCAGCCATCCATTATTTAATAATGATTGTAAATTAGTTCAGAATTATATAGTACTAAAATTTCATTTGATTTTCTTATTTATTTATTTTATTTTTTAAACCTTTCGAATTAACAGGTTAATTATAATTATTAAATATATTTTTTTGATTTTGAACTTATATCCTTCATCTGCCGTTTTAATGTTATCAGTAAATATAAAAAGTTTTGTTATTTTCAAAAGATTCACTGAAATGAAATGAATTCATTTTCTAGGAGAACTTTTCCATTTGATATTTTATTATTTATTATTATTTATTTGATTTATTTATGTAGTCAAGAACAATAAAATATATTTCTCATGCGCCTTTCAGTTAGGTTAAATCAAAGTAGATTACATAAACTAGTTATTCAGGATATCTTTGACATAAATATTATATGTTATTTAACTTAATTGAAAATATATATGTAAAGGTCAAAAATTTATCTGGATGCATTATTTTATGCAATCCGGAGTTATTACTTTGATAATATAGTTGAATAACTTTCAGGGGAAAAGATATTTTAGCAATAAATAATTTTGTTTTGTTTACTTTTGTTTTCCATTAAATCTTTATCTAAACATCTAAAATCTAAAGCATTAAGACAAATTTTAGATTATTATTCAATTATTATCATCTTTATTCTTTTGTAGGTTTTAGAATCATTATTTATGATTTTTGAAATTTATTTATACTTTACTCAATATTAGATATAATATTAATTTATTAGCCTCAACATGATGTATGTAATGTATTCTATAAGTCAACACATTTTGTTACTATAAGTTTATTTTAAAATTCTGTTTTTTTTATTTATCTAAGAAAAAACTAATTTTTTAAATGAAATAATAAAAATACTAATATTAATATTCAATGTGTGTGCTGCTATATATAAATATAAACATAGAAAAAGGTAGTTTACTTATTAATGAATTTCCTTTTTCTTATTAATAAAGATGCAATTAATTTTCCAATGATTTAAATAAAGATCTTAACTCATGGAGTAAATTTTCAACATTAATAACAAAAATAACGATCTTATGCAAATGTTTTTAAGTATATTTTACTTTAATTTTTTTTTTTAAATGAATATTTAATTTAAAAATGTTAAATAAATTCGATATAAATATTCAATATAAACATAAAATATTTATTATTTCTCATTAATTATCGTATGCTCAGGAAATGATTTATAAAAGATATTAATGATTTATGTTAATGTGGATGACGAATAATTCAATCGATGTCTACAGTTTTGTGTTCAACATCACTATTCATTATACTATAGCGAAGGTACTTTTTACTTAATAATAATGTTCATTTAAAGAATTTGAAATTTTGTAAATTTTGTAATTTTGTAAATACGAATTAACGTATATATCTTTATGAATTATATATATATATATATTATGAATGTATATTAATTAAAATATAATATCATTGATAATATTAAATTATATTTTTAAATTAAAAACTTTATTTTATTTTATTTTTTATATTTCAATCATACAAAACACTTTATCATATAATTTTTTATTTATTTATCTAATCTTTTATTATATTTAATATTTAAGTTTCACCTGGTGGGGTTTAAACACTCAAATTTAAACACTTAACCACAAGTTCTACAACTCATAACTTTTTAAAATTTAAAACAATAGTGGATCTTTTTAAAATAAAAATAAATGTAATAATTAGGGTGACTCATTGAATATAAAATAAAATAAAAATTTTACTAATAAAGAATATAAAATTAAATCTTTCTTATATTTTGAAAACAAAAAGAAAGTAATTAAAACTAAAAATTACATTATAAAGAAAATTAAATATTATATATAATGATTTTTATAATTGGGTTAAAAAATATATTTATTTTTACTTTAAAAATTTAAAATAAACATTTTATTTAAAATATTAATTTATAGTAATTTAAATATCAGTAAAATAATTCATTTCTTGCCTTAAGTATAAAAGAGGAAAATAGTTTTTATATTTTAACATTTGAAATTAAAAAAATTAATTTTAAATTATCTCATTTTTAAATGGAAAAAAATTGTAATAACGAACTTGAAATATGAAAGATATATTTGTTCTAAAATAATAAATAAATATTTATTGTAATTATTATTAATAATATGAATTTACTTTTTATAAATTCAATATTTTTTTGTCTTTTTTTCTAGTCATTTTTTATATCAAAATATCTATAGAAAGAATATTTTATTTCCAAATAATATATTTCAATATACAAGTATAATATATTAGTTTAGTCAGTTTATCCAGAAGTTAGAGGTTTACATCAAAATTAAAATAAAAAAATCCTAATTGAATGGGGATCACATTGGAGCATCGATTAGTTTTCCTCCCCCTACAAATTCTTCATTACCTTAATCGAAGGTTGAGAAGCGGTGACCTCAGAATGCTTAGGGAAAAAGTCGGCAGCCAACAAGTGCCGCTGGTTTTCTGTCGGCGACATCCCATCGAAAGCACAACAGGTTGGTGGCTGCTGTTGCTGGGATCCTCTCGGCGGCCAGCGGAAGCCAAAGCCAAGGCGCCGTCGCCTCCAGAAAATCAATGAATAGGCAATGGCCAGAGGCAAGGGCTCTCACGCACCACTCCTAGCAGCTATCTCAATCCGAAAAGCCTATCATACCAAATAGGATTTATCGAAAAAAGAATTGATTCGATCAGAAATGGAGAAGTTCGCTCGACAAAAACTTCCCGAAAACAATATCTAATTCCAATAGACCAACTCTTGAAAATTATACACATGTGAAATAGGACTTTATTTCAAAAAAAAAAAACTCAATTGAAAGAGTTCTATTAAACCATTTCTTTTTTGATATTACAATTTTTTATTATTTTTTTTAAATTATTTTAAAGAGTTTAAACAATAAGAGATATAATTAAATTTTAAGTTTTTTTTAAAAAAATTTAAAGAACTAAAAATTAATTAATTATATCCCTATACACTAAGATTAAAATAGTATTAATTAATTTCTCATATATTAAATCAATTTTTTTATTGCCCCTTATAATGGGCAACCTACAATACACGTTAACTTGACAATGTCTAGCAGTATTAAAGATACCATTAAATATTTTAACCTCTAGAAACAAATAATTGTCAGAAAATGGGGTAATATAAATAAAATAATATGATATATTATAAAATAATAATAATATAATATAAATTATATAAAATGTAATTTTTATTAGATTAAATCGTAAATATTATGTTTATATTGTGAATTCCTATATTAAATGAATAATTAAGTTATATATAGTATTGAGATTAAGAAAAATAATTAAGTTATTAAAAGTATAATAGAATCTATTTTTACTTATTTTAATATTCTGAAGAAAAAAAAATAGGATCTCATTGCTTTTTATTGAAACTTGTATTGTTTCACCCTCTTGCTCCTTTATTACGGGAAGAAAGAAAGAAGACAAGAAAGCGAAAAGAATATATGTATATACCTAAATTCACGAAAAGATATTGATAAAAACAGAAAAAAAGAAGCAAGAAAATAAAAGAAAAAGAAAGGAAGAGAGTTCTTTGTAAAAAAAATCAGATAGTTTTTCCTGGAAGAAAACTATTAATGAAAAAATTTATTAGACTTATAAAAACATATTATCAATCAATATATGTCCAATACTTATTAATTTTTTTAAATTATCATTTATATATTTTCAAAAAATTATTTTGTACATCTTATTAACATTAATACTATTAATTCATTGGAAATAACTTTTATGATAACATTTCGGTTCCTGATTTGGATACTCTTTACAGTTCAAAGAAGTGATATTTTAGCGAAAATAATATAAAAATATTTGATTCTTACCTTCACTTCCTCTCTATATTTTCTAATCATCTAATATTATTATATAATATTCATTCATGAGTTCTTTAGCAAAACAAATTGAGTTTTTACTTAATATATATGGTAAATACTATATATGGTCATATGATTTGAAATATTTAGTTTAAATTTTATTCCAACAACTTTTCATAATTATCTAAGTATATACTAGAAATAATCATTAAATTTATTAACTCTTTTCTTAAATCAAATTGATATAATGATGTTCATTTAGTTTGTAGGAATTGAATTTGCTTAGAATATTATAAATGGAATCATGAGTTTATTTACTCAGAACTACAGAGTTTTTAAATAACCCATTTTAAAAATATTTTTCAATTGTATACTAATGAATAAATAAGTGTGATATTGAGTGGAAGACCAATCAAAATAGTTATTAAAAAGTGAAAAGAACTTCCACCACCAAACCATATCATTTTATTTGTACATTATTAACATATCTTGCTCTTGTTGAGTCTAAACGTGTACAAGAAAGCAGGAAAAGGGTTTCTGTAGTGATTGTTCTATCGAGGTAATAAAATAAATACTAATAATTTAATATTAAGATGGAATTATTCAGTAAAATGTGAATATTTTATCAGCGCTGAAATATAAATCAAGTACTTTAGAAGAATTAAAGACCAGAGTGGCTACTATCAACATAAGGTTTTGAATGTTAAACAAAATCAAGTGGAAGAAATTGAAAAAATAAACAAGTTGACCTGTGGCCAGGCACAGAACCGACCGACCGTTTGAAATAGATTAATTTCCAGCAACAGAAACAATTTCAAATAATTTAAATGTATCTATTCTTTCAATAAAAATAGATATGGATAATAACATAAACATTTTTAATTTTATTTTATTTATAATATATAAGGAGGCGCTGGCTGTGACGCCATGAAGGGCTGGGTGACGTCATATAATTTTAAATTAAGAAAAAATTAATGAAGATGATTTTTCCCGAGGATAAAACCAATACAAAGTGCATGATTCGTGGAGATATGTAAAAAATCTCCTCGTGTGAAATTTGTTGTGAAAATAACCCTTCCATTCCTATCGTCGATCGGTAATACTACCACTTCCGGTTTCCGGATATACACCATAGGTTGATCAATTCATCATACTGATGCATTAAGTAAATATACCAAATTTTATCAAAATCCGTTGAGCCGTTCAAGCTGTACACATCTATACGAACAGACGGACAGACGGATGTGCAGACGGACGGACAGACATCATGCTAAAAATACTTTTTTCTGTTAAGAAAATGCATGATTCGTAGAGATATGTAAAAATCTCCACATGTGAAATTTGGTGTGAAAACAATACCTCCCTTACTATCATCGGTCGGTAAAAAGAAAATGTTCAACTACGTGAGAATTTGAATGTGACAGAGCAAAAAATCTTAAATTTTACCAATAACTTAGAAATCGAGGGCATTCCAAAACAACCCAACGAGGACCTGCTACAAATTGTATGAGATATCACCAACACTCTGGGCGCACCCACATCGGCCTACAGACATAGTAGAACGACTAGAAATTTACAAGATCTTTCAGCCATCATCGTGAAAAAAAGAAATCATTCGTAAAAAAAGATTTTTTTCACTAGTGACATTGACATAAATAATTGTATAAATAATAATTGACATTTGTAAGAAAGGCAGTTGGAGAGACAATAATTAATTTATTGACTTTAGATCATATTAGAAATTTTTAAATTTATACATATTTCTCGAAAAAATATTTAATGGTAATTTTATCAATTTGCATTATGATATAGCATTTGTCTTAATTATACAATTATTATAAAAGATTTACAAATAACACAAATCAATGTATTAATAAAAAATTATTATTGAATTACATATTTTGAAATTTCATTTAATTTGAAAAATGATATATAATAAAATAACTAAAAATATAAAAACTTTAAAATGTTAAAATTTCTATAAGAATTTCTCAGAGAGAAATTTTGATATGAATTTATTAATATATGTACGTACAAGATGCACTATAATTGTTTATTATTTTTCCTCTATTATAGTGTAGATATTTAATCTGTCTATTTCTGTATTTCATTTTTTTATAATTAAAATACACACATATTTTGTTATTACTGTTATTATTAATAATATATTAAACATGAATGAATTAGGTATTTCTAATGTAAATTGAAGTCGATTCGCATGCACTATGATGATCAGAAATAATAACAATTGATATAAATTGTATTATATCACTGAATATAGGCTCAACCACAGACAGGAATGAAATAGCCGGTGGTGGAGTAACTATTTTTATTTAAAATAATAAAGTATTTCGGGTGATGATTGACTCAAACAGCTTTAATGCATAATCTATTGAGTTTATGGCTATAGAAATATCAATTAAAAATATATAATTTTAATGTTAGTTGTATTTAATGAATGAGGCGTGGTCTATGACCTTCGGGGAAGAGAGTAGATTTAGAATATTTGAAAATAAAATTTTTAAAAGCATTTATGGACCAAAGGAAGATAAGGCCACAGGGGAATGGCCGAGCATAACGAGGAAATGTATGACCTCTATGAATCTCTAGACATAGATAAGGTGATTAAATAGGAAAGGTTGCGATGAGTAGGACACGTGGTAAGAATGAGAAAGCTAAAACGAAAAATCTATTTGTTGAAAAGCGGTCGGCTGGACTGACATTGTAGAAAGGGAGTTAAAAGAGATGAGAGAAAATAGGCTCAAGATGTTTGAAGAAATGATATATTATAATATTATATAATATATTTATATACTTTAAAGATTTACTTTACCAGTAGTCTGGCGAGATAGTAAAAATTTATAATATACATTATTTGTTTAAAACTTTTTTTTTATTATTACATACACAAATCGAAAAAATTAATTTAATAATACAAGATGCAATTGAAAATAATTAATTTATCTCAATTTTAACAATTCTATTCAATTTTTTATTTAAGTGAAATAATTTTCGCAGTATCCAATTATGTAAACTTTAATTAATAATCAGGTTTATGGAGTTAAATACTAGGTTTAAATACGTATCAGGCATTTAATACATCTCATAATTCATAATATCGATTTAAATAGAATATAAGAAAAAAATTGAGAATTTACAAACAATTCAAAGGGAGATTACAAACTATATGATTTTATATTTTAATTAATATTGTACCATTCTATGATTTATAATAAATAACTCTCATAAATCATAAGCAAACAAAGATTTTAATCACTTCACAAATTTCAGAGAATTTATATAATATTATAATAATAAATTTACTCATCATTACACACGGTTACAGAACTTTAGTTTAATATAAATGTTGTTTAAAATCCTTTGTTTTATATGCATGAAAAAACAGTAGATATATTTTAAAAATAAAATTCTAATAATTTGTAATAAAATTATATTCATATATATTTTCTGACTCTGATTATCACTCTAGTTAAATTTAAAAGAAATCAATATTAAAGCTATTATAAATACATTGGACTAATTTTGTTAAAATATTTCAAATGATAAAATTGATAATTTGTATTTTTATTTATTTATTTGTATTTTTATTTTTTATAAAATTCAGTATTGTCCTAATAATCAATCAAACTTGAAAAATTAAATTATCGTTCTTTTACCATCTACTTAATTTATTTTTTAATTCTATTATAAATTGAAAAAGAAATAGATTATTATTCTTAAAAATTTTTGTAAATTTTTTCAATATAATATATATTTTTAATGTTCATCACTGAATTTAGTTAATTATTATTTATTCACTTATTATCTTTAATTTATAAAGGCAAGTTATATATTTTTATATTCTTTTAAATTTTATTCATATTGCTTTTCTAGTTTATTATTAAAATGAATTTGTATTCTGAAGATGGTAAACTTTTGATCCCTAACAAAATCAAAACTTCCAAACGAGAACCTTTCATCTGTATAAAATAACATTTACAGCCTAAACAAATGAGAAAATGAATGTCACCAATAGATGAATATAATATACTAAAATGTCAATTATATATGAAATAAAAAAAATCTGGAGTGTCTCCACCCGACTATCTCGCAAATTTGAATTGAATTAAATAACATATATTAATTTAAATTAAATTAAATTAATTAATTTATAAATTAAAATTAATAAATAATATTTATTAAACCAGCGCATGTTTGACTCTTTGTTGATGGCACCACGTCACGTGTTGGCGCGTGAGATTTGCAGTGTTAAAAAATTAATTCTGGTACTTCAAGCTGAAATTCTATATATAGCAGTTTTATACAATTTTTAATCATGTGAAAAATTATCAAACATATATCTTTATTTTTATGGTCACTTTAGAAGAAAAAAAATCAAAACGTTGTAGGTAATGTCCCTCTTCCGGTTGAGCTACATTTCTCAAAAGGTGATAGAAAACTATGAATTTTGAATAATGCCCATGTACCAAATTTCATCATTTTAGCTCAAACCGTTTTTGCGTAATCTTGGTTACATACATACACACACACACCACACACACAGAGAGAGACAGACATTTCTCTCAACCTTAGTGAAAATGATTCAGGAACCTTCAAAACGTATAAAAACATCAAAATCTCAACATCGAAAATTTTCGTGATCGCAATATGGCGAGATAGTAAAAATCTAATTATATATTCAATCAGATATGAAAACCAATAATTTCAATTCGTTTGATAAGAGTAATCTGTTAAAAAAAATGATTAAAATAAATGATGAAATCTCTTCTTTGGGGGATTCTAAGAGAGTAAATTTGATCTCAAATCGAAGAGATAAATGGAAATGTTCTGCCAGTTCGCTGTCAGGAAATAACATTTTTTAGATATATGACACTTTAGAGCCGAAAAAAAACAGAATATCGAGCTTAAAAATGATCGAATATATTATTTCGGAAATAAAAGTTGTTCGATCTAAAGCGGATGGAGTTTACAGATTTGTTTTCTGTTCTGTGAACTGGAGCAAATAAATTAGATTTAAATATTCGAATTCCAGAAAAGATCAAACGAGTAAAGAATCGGAAATCTATATAGTCCGGCTTTTATTACAAAACAATGAAGTTATTTGTTTTTATATATATTATTTCATCACCCCTCCTCCATTCTCTTATGATTGTTATTTAAAAATATTTCTCACCAAAATATGACTGCAATCATTTGTTTACAAATCTATAATTATTTGTCAATTTATAAAAATTAAAAAAAATACTATTAATATTCTTTCCTTTGGATGTAAAATAATAAAAATAAATATTTTTTAAAAATTTAAAAATTAGAGTAAAGTTCTTTAAGTACAATTTTAAACAATTTTGACCCGATTGTATAATTCATTATTTACAAAATATTGAATTTATTCATGTAATGATGTGAATTGAATCTAATTTGAAGTTAGTCATTGGAGAGGTCTCTAATGCTTGAGGACAAATATCTAATATGCTCCACTTTTTTCCTTTAAAATATATAAAAAATTTTCTAGAAAGGGGGAAATTATAAAGTACTGCAAAGATATTAATTTTATCTACAAAAATTAAAATAAATACAAATTCGATAATTTATTTTGAATATTAATAGTAATTTTAAATTTTTATACACTTTTAATATATCGTTATATATATATATATATATATATTAATTTAAGAAAATATATATTGAAAATTTAAATATATGTATATTGTTCAGATTCGTTTCAAGAAGTCGAAAATGGATGAAATTAGTGAGAATATAATAAAGAATTACATGAGATCTTTGCATTCCAAAATATACTTAGTATTATAACAAAAAAATAAGAAATATTATACGATACATTTTTTTAATAATTTTTTTATCTATAATTACCAAAATTTGTTATAAATTCACTTTTTTAAATTACTATAAGGATTGTTTATTTAATTTCATTAAAAATAAAATTAAAAATAATTTATGTATATATTTTAATGAATTTATTTATTTAATAATTAAGAATATCAAAAAAAAGAATTATTCTAAGAAACATACAATTTTATATCGGAAAACATTTTTCAAAATATATAGGACAAAAAGTTTGAACCTCAACCGGAAGAAAGGAAAATTCGATTTTGCCCACAACGATTCGCGTTGGTTCTTTTCTGATTTATTTAACTCATATAAAAAAATTGAGTTTAGTCGTACAAACAATGCATTCAGCCACATATACACACATAAACATTATCATAAAAATGTATGTTATGAACTCTTGGGGACTTAAAACATAAAGAAATATGAAAATTTTATAGTTGTTGTATATATTACAACTTTTTCTATGAGTTTTATAAGTGATATGTTATAAAATAAAAATTACTATTCTTTAGTGTAATAATAAGTTAATAGTTCTAATGCTAGTATAAACTACATATTTAAGAGTTAATTATATATAAGAAATAGAAATAACCTACCTTTAAAAGGAGATAGAATCAATAAAAGGAGATTTTCCATTCCTCTGCTTCTACATCTGTAAAAGAAAGAAAACTGTCTAAAGTATATTGATTATCCTCCTGATCATAATTATTCTTCTCATTAGGATATCATATATATATCCCTTTAACGCATCCTGTTAATCATAGACTTAAAGTGTTAAAATGAATTAATGTTCTGATTATTTTAACAATCCATTCCAAATCCTCCTTCCTCTTTCTCCATTCTCTTCTACTCTTAATATAAACAACCGATGTCTTTAATTAAATGTAATTTTAAATTTAATTAAATAAATTTTCCAACAAATCATCTCTTTATTTTTTGGGTTAATTATTTTAATCCATTATATCGAATTATTTTCATAAAGTATAAAGATTAAAGAAAATAAATCTTTGATATTGCAGTTATAATACGCATTATATAAGATGGCTTCTTTGATAATTAAAGTCTAAGATTATATAAGAAAAAAAAATATCAATCAAATAATTTCAAATTCCTTCATTCAAGTTGAAATGGTAAAGTGAGATACAGAACTTAAGAATGAGAGTTCAAACTTCAGCAAATTGAAAAAAAAAATGATTTAAAAATGTTTTAATAAATAGAAATAAAATGAAAATAAAATAAAAATGATAATGATGACCTAAATGTGTTTAGATTCCAAAGATAATTTCTAAAATGGTTTTTATATATTAAAGGTATATTAACCAGCAAAATTTTATACGAATTCGTAAGGAGAGAAAGAGAGATAACATTGTAGAAAGAGATAACAAAAAAGATCATTCATCTGTCAGGGACTATTGAATTCGAAAGTCCGAACCCACTTCACCACAACTCCCTTAATCCGACACTCAAAAATTCCTCATATCGGTTTTTGTATTGTATTTACCTGGTGTTTGTTTTCTGGCTACCCACTGGTCTTTTTTTTAGATTGGCTAAAATCAATTATACTATAAATCAATATTTATAAAAATTTATATCTTTCTAAAAATTAATGATTATATGACAAATTATATAATGGATGGGAATTAAATTTTGCATATATATATGAGATGAGTGATGTATTCTTATTTCAAACATTGAGAAAAAACAAAAACCTAATCTATTTATCTGTATAAATAAAATAGGTTTAAATAATATATTAATTGAAATATGTGTTTTTATAAACTACTTTATTTAATTTTAAAATGATCATTTTAATTTTTAGTTAAGTATTTTATTGTAACTTTAGGGACAGAGAGTGCCTTGGCTAAATGGGAGCTGACTAGTTAGTATATATAGAATACTTTCAAATAGTTAACTTTAATTAATCTAAGAAGTTATTAAAACCCCATGATTAATGGAGATTAGTATTTTCCAGTTTAGTTTTGATTATTTTATTAGTTGATATTTGATGTGTACTTATGTGAATTAAAATAAAACTATCAAAATGAGGATATAACCCTCGAATGAATAATCTATATTTTTGTATATCTGTGAATGTGCAACTTTTTACTCGCAGCAACCATATTCCTTCAACCGTCTTTATCCTGAGATAGCTCCATCCAATTCCAATTCTCCCCAAATTCTCTCATGTTCTTGTTTACGATTGTATATTGTTTTTATTTCTACCGCGTTCTTGATGATTCTGTTGTTTTCTAATCGATTCGAAAGAACCCGTTGTTAAAATATTTTTATATCTACTAACTAATCTAATTTGTCTGTTCAGCCGAAGTTGAAATGAATAATATAGCAACAGATAAAAGAAATTCACTTCTCGTTGAAAATATTGGCCATTTCATGACGATATTTATGATTGGAAAGCCAATTTCTGATTGGGATCCAATACCTTTCGTAAAATCCTGGCTTCGTGAAGGAAAACATTCAGCCGATGACACCAGAATCAAGAAAAAGAAAGAAAAGGAGCATTCAGAAAATCAAAAAAGTATTTGGAGTCTATTGTAAAGTTTATTTAATTTGTTTTGAGATTCACAAAATAATAAAAATTTGAAGTTTGTTGTGAATAAAATATAGTTTATTGTTTTCCAATTTTTTTGCACAAAACTATTACCGACCATTTGTAAAACATTTAGGACAGGGATGTCCAACCTTTTAATTTAATGGGCCACATCGCAAACTTAAATATTTAACTGGGCCGCAAAATTACCAGAATATGTTAAGCCTAGCTAGTGAATGTCTCAAAACTTATGGAGATTTTTGGGGATAGAGGTGGTTTTTTGTTTTTGAATGTTGCACACAGCCTTTTTTTTATAGCCTCGAAGTTATAGGTCGCTTGCCGGACTATGAATTCTTTAAAATTTAACTCCAAAATGAGTCGATAGTGGGCCGCATCAAAACTTTGAGTGGGCCGCGTGTTGGACATCCCTGATTTAGGATGACACCACTAGTTTCCCCTCAAACAAATTTTTTTATAGTCATTTCTCAGCAATTCTAGCCACTCATCTCAACCTGAATATATAATCTCTAATTTTCATAGATTATGATTTAATATTCATCTATTATTAAGAGTTGTCCAATTATTTCATTAAATAGAATTAAATATTGCATATTCAAATAAAAAAAGTTTTATTACCATTTGCAAATTTAATGTTATTAAATATAATAATGTACCTAGAACACGAGCTATCGCTCGACCTTTTTACAAATTTATAATATTTATTATTATAAATTTTAAAAATTTTACAATTTTTTAATTATTATTACAATTGTTAAATGGATTTTCTAAAAATAACCCATCAAAAATTTGTTCCCTAAAATGGTACATATTAATTAAAATAACATTTCATTTCAAGATGAAAAATATATTCAAATTAACTTGATAAAATATTTGATCCTATTTTATATATATACAATTTTACTAGTATAATAAGATAAGATATAAAAAAAATAAAAATACTGGTTTCTATTATTATATAATAATTTAACTTTATAAAATCAAATAATATATTAAAACTGAAGATGAATATGTCAAATTAATGTAGAGTAGGTATATAACAAGCGAGTATTAGGGAAATAAAGCCAAAGGCAGTTGAATCTCATCCATTGGGGGTAAGCAAGAGATTGCTATGCAGGAATTAAAAAACAATTGTCCCCTTCAAGATCACGGATAAGAAAAGCATTTGAGGTGGCGGCCAGTCAACATGGCGGCTAATCTTTTCAATCTGTCAAAATTCGATAATTAATATTTAAGAAGCACCGTTAAATTATATAATACTAGTGAAAATGAATCTACGTTTCATAATGAATATATTCGTATAGGTTTTACCTGTTGTTATAAGGCAATATTTTTTTGTAAAAATAAATTGATATTAAAATTAATTAAAAATTCCATTTAATGATACTAAAAATCAATTTTATTTATAATCTTTAGAAAATTATGTTGAATGGATTTGTCTTGGTCACAATTTACAAGATTTAGTCAAAAATTTTAATAAAATGAAAAACATTCAATAGATTGCTTCTTCTAAATCTCCAAAGAATACAATAAATATGAGCTCCAAGATTTCTATCAATATGAAGCGTAATAGAGGTGGGTCCTCTCAGAGGGACTTATAACATATGTCTCAGTCGTCAGGTTTTGCTAGTCATAAAATGCCCCCTCTTCGGGGGGTTAATTCAAATATATATAGTAGTCTGTATAAGAGTCAAGATTTCATTTTTTACTTTTTAATGATTCTATGCTAGATATTCTCCTTCATCCAAATAAGCTTGATTTTTTGAAGGAAGGGGGGAAGGATTAAAAGGATTGAAAGAGGACATGATTCCCCTCCTATGCAAGGAATCATGAGCTCACGTGAGGGCAGGGACGCTACTCCTTTAAGTAGAAATCCTTTCTATTGGGATCATAGAGAAGAGACTAACCGTTACCCGTCACAATCTTTCTAAGTCTTTGTCTACTTTTTATATTATTTATTGATTTTTATAAGAAATAATAATTATTTTCTACTTAAAAATTATGTTATAATTGCTTATTGTCTACTCTATTTTTCAACCCTTTGGTCTATTAATCTACTTAGTACCTGGAAGACCGAGCTATCGCTCGATCCTTTAGAAAATATTGATATACAATTTATTACAATTATTAAATGTTACATCATTGCATCAATCTGATTAAAATGAATGGAGCTTGGGGTCCTCAATAATAATAAATAATATTAATAAAATTTAAATAATATTTTAGTGAAAAAATATTAAAAATTATAAAACTATCTAAAAATTAATTAATAAAAGAACAATGAATAAATAAATATAAATTAGAAATTTAATAAAAAATAAACACAAAAATAGATTTAAAAAAACATAAAATTAAAAAATAAAAATTTATAAGAATGAATTAAATTAAATTAAACGCAAAAACAGATTAAAAAATTGTTTTTAAAATATCATAAATAAACTTACAATGTTTGTAAGACAAATAAGATAACTTTTAGATAGTTTTGGTGAAAGATTAATAAATATATTTCATAATTTGATTCTGAAATATTATTAAAATAAATGTTTTTAATTTTATTTCGAAATTAAATAAAAAATTTTAAAATATTTTAAATATAAAAATATATTAATGCAATATCAATTAAAAAAGAATGGCAAGAGGGAAATTTCTATATGGATGAGGTCATTTGTGAATAAGAAAAGATAACATCTCAATATAGTATGTGATTTTTTTCTATTTCTTTTAGTTATTTTAACTATTATGTTTTAAGGAATATATTATTATTACTATTATTTATCATAATTTATTAAAATAATCAAATTAAAATGAAGTAGTATATATCATAGTTTCCCAATGAATTGTATTGAACTTGGATAATTCCATCTACTTATTATATTACTCATCTAATTAATTTCATATTTTGATTTTCATTAAATAAAAAAATAAATTAAATATTTATAAATAGCAAAATATATAAATTAAAAAATTATCTTTTTCTCTTAAAATAAATTTATTAATTCTCTTATATTCTTTTATTTTTTGTCGAGTATGATTGGCGCACTAAAAGAAGATCGTTTCAATCGTAGTTTTTATAAATGAATCCTCTTTATGCTCGTTGGCCTTTTGAATTAAATTTACTGTTAGCTCTTTTGATAAAGCCTCCCTCAGCATCCTCGTTAATTTTTTATGAATGATTATATATATATTCTCCTCTACATTTATTGTATCATCAAATTAACATAAATGTTTTAATTAACATTATTCTATAAATCACATTTATATCGTATCCTAGAAATCAATTCTTTTATAAAATATATCGCTCGTTATTCCCTTCATTCAGTTTTTTTCCCTTTCCAATAAAAATGAATAAATAATCGTATTAAATCGTTGCTACTTTATTGCTAAAAATAAATTCAGCCGCCTTTCTGTAACGTTTTATTTAGTTGGAAAGAAAAATAATTTCTTTTTAATCTTTTTTATTTTCATCCCTGTACAATTTCAAGAACGAATAAACATTGAAATTTAATGACCCTAGAGAATCATTGTGATCAGATTCATTTTAATGGATTTAATAGAATAAAAATTGGTGCGAGAATATCACATCACTTTCATTTATAACATCAAATAAGAATAAATAAAAAACATTCAAATTTATATAAATTAATTTTTCATCAAGAGAAATTGTTATAATTATAAGGTAAAGTTTAATTATTGAAATATTGAGGGTCAATAATAAATAAAAATAATAAAAAATAAAAAGAAATATTTTTTGTAGTTCAATTTTATGAAGAATTATTATCTGGGCTATTTCTTAAAAATATGTCACATGATTTTGAATGAAAATATTATTATTAATCATTATTAATGTATATCATTCCTTAAATGTCTAGAATAGTAATATAGAAAATAAAGATAAGGTGCAGTGGGGTAAGTGCGTAAACGGTTATATTTCTCACAACATGATAATAAAATGTATGGAAAATACTTAGTTATCTACTTTATATCATTATGTACCATTTCATATAGATATCACCTATTTAGAGTGCGTTTCCCGTCTAATATATCACTCTTTTGAAATCACCCGAATAAATTAACACGTGTAACTTTGTGACTTGCAATAACAAAACTTAGTACTATATTAAATATAGTGTTTTGGGGTTTTGATTTTTGGTAAATAGATAATATATTGATTATATTTTATATAGAATATATGTTTATCTCTACATCTTTAAATTTATGAGTAAAAATACTCTTTTTAAATCACGCCTTATACATGTCCTATCATGGGGCTAGTGCATACTATCATGTAGGGCAAGTGCGCTGTCTCATATCGCAATGCATTTCTTAATAAAGACTAACTAGGAATAAATATTTCTGATTTCTCTGGAAAGTATAGTAGCACAATCTTCAGGAAATAGGGAATCATTTATTGAAGACTGTACTAAATTTATTCCTCCAGAAACAGAAATTACTTTTGAAGATATTCTAATGAGTTCTATTAAAAGCAATGCGCCTAAACCTTTAAACAAAAAAGGAAAGTTGGATGTGGAGCAGAAGATGTAATGTTTAGAATTTTAAAAGAAAAGGTAAAATTTCAACAAACGAGTCTTGAAGAATCAAATGAAAGTTTACGCTGTTTGAGTAAATGCGATTTCCAGATTGAAAATAACGATTGGATTCAATGCATAATATGTAAGAGGTGGGTGTGTGGTACATATATGCAATAAGGGATCAAGAAAAAACAATACGAATGTGAAGAATGTGAAGTCGATTAATAGAAGTTTCAAATATAAATGATTTTTATTATTTTCTTTATGTTTTAGATTAAAATTTTAATGTTTATTTTTTCTAATTTTTCTAATTTTATTTTAAAATTTAAAATTTAAATTTTTTCTAAATCAGACAACTTTAAAACTAATTAACATATTTTAGTTCTGTAAAAAGCAGTATATAGTAAAAATGTGTGAAATTCTCCTCCTGTCCCGGAATTCATCATATAAAGATTCAATTTGCTCGCAATATACGTGTACGCACTTGCTCCGTTTTCAGGGAAAGTGCGGTCTACTTGCCTTTTGTTACAATTTATTATATTAAACATATTTTTGAATATAATTGAATATTTCTATAAATACAAATTGGTTAGTAGTAACATAACAATTCAATAATACTAAATAAGATTATTATTTTTAAAATAAATCAACTTTTTATTAGTTCAAAGTCAAACTTTGTAAAAAGTGATCCGCACTTACCCCATTTCACCTTAATTTTTTTTCAGTCAATGGGAATAAAATGTTCTTTTGAAAACATTTAAAAATATAAAAAGAATCATTATTGGAGAAGACAACTTCTAGTGCACATGGGTCCATTTTTCAAAAGAGAAAAGATTAATATTCTTAAAAGTGAGAAGAATTATGAGTATTTATATACTTATAAAAAAAATAATATTTCATTTCAAATAAAAAGAGATTTGACAAATGAAATTTGAATTAAAAGAGAAAATAGAAATCATTTTTAAATCACTCTGAAAATGGGAAAATGCTCAGGAGATGGGAGTTAGTCACTAAACCCACAAAAAACTTGATATTTGGGTGCCACATTATTTGACACAAAAAGCCTTCTGGACCGAAGCAACGCCTGAATGCTACTGAAACAGAACGAGCTCAACTCATTTTTGAAGTAGATGGTGACTGGGGACGAAAAATAGATCACATACGTCAATATCAAGCGAAAACGGTCGTGGTCGAAGGCCGGTGAATCGTCCCAAACAGTGGCCAAGCCGGGCTTGACGGCCAGGAAGGTTTTGCTGTGTGTTTGGTGGGATTGAAAGGGAATCATCCACTATGAGCTGCTCCCATATGGCCATACGCTTAATTCTACCATCTACTGCGAACAACTGGACCGCTTGAAGCAGGCGATCGACCAGAAGCGTCCAGAATTGACCAACAGGAAGAAAACTATTCTCACACATGTAATGTAAGGGGAAATGTCACCTTTTAAGCACATGTTCCTTTAATACAAACAGGCGAGTGTTTCTCGATATTGGTAGGCATCAATACTAGTGATGAAAAAACGGCAGTCTTTTTGTATGATCCAATATATTAATAAAGAAATAATGCTTTTGTAATATTAGTTTCTAATATAAATATTTGCTTAGAACAACAAATTCATAATCGACTATTTCAAAATAAATGTATTGAAAAAAATTATTTACCCATCTGGTTCATTTTTCTATTCAATGGTTTTTGTATATTTGTTTAACTTCTAATATCGAAATAAATAAATAAATAAAATATTGAAATATGATAATTTTAGTTCTTCGAAGAAAAAGAAAGAAATGTATTTATTTACTCACTAATAAATTATATTAAACAGAATTTATATTATTTGAAGATGAAATGATCACAGAAGTCTTTATATATCGACTAGTTTATTCGAGCATCGAAGGGACAAAAAGAAAAAAAAAACAGATACAAACTAAAATAAAATGACTTCTACTCTATTCATTCGGAAACATCAATTATTTCTAGTGATTCGTAGATTTCTTCTAAATCCGTTTGGATTGATGTCTTCATCTAAAATTGTCGTTAACTTAAAGAATAAAAGATTTACTTTCTTTTCACATCATTCATCTGATGTTTTGGTAGATTGTTTCGAAAATTATCTTGATATAAAAATGGTCAACGAATCAGAATAATTAACAATTTATATAGTTATATATATACCTATATATATAAGGCCTATTATTTTGGATCAGGGTGAGAAAGATCTGTTTCTCTGTAAACAAAGTTTAGAGATTTTATATTCTAATTTTAAAAACAATTAATTGCAATATTTAATAAATTACCTGTAATCAAAGAAACGACAATTACCTATCAAAAAAGGGGAATAGCTCTCGTGCGTTTTTATTTGCTTTAAAGACACACTTTTGGAGAAAACCAAAATTTTTACAATTTTCCGGAGCGATGCCGGACTTTCGAGGATTCCGGACTGTTGGATGCCGGACTAATGGACTTCTACTGTATTATAATATTAGGTATAGATAACACTTTTCGTAAGAATATATCGTATTTTTTTCCGAAATTGTAGTTTTGAGATAAAAAATTCTAGTTCTTATAAATAGCTTACAATTTAATTAAAGCATTAATGATTATTTATTTAAATATAGTTGTAATATTTTGAGAAATTTCTTATTTTATTGGTAATTATTTTTCAATAATAATTACTAAACTTTTACGTTTTATATTTTTTTAATTATTTATTTATTTATTACTTATTTGTGGTTCGTATATGTATATTATTTTCATTTCATATTCTAGGAATTGAATCATATATCCTATATACATATTTACAATTTAATCTACATTCCATTTTATGTGAACCAGGCCCCTTAGGGTAAAGGCCCCTCACAGCGCTCTCCGCGCATGTCTGAGTATTGCTGTTCTGTCCCTTATAGATCCTTATATTCTCGTGGTTTCGTATATAAGTTGTCATGCTTGTTTCTTTTATAATATCCAAAGAATGCCATTCTTATATCTTTTTGATCCACAAACAGAGTGAATTAATATAATAATACTGAATTATATTTATATTAGTATATTATAAGTCCCATACCTTTTCATTTTAGTCTTAATCTAATTAGATTAATATTTATCATAGAGAAGTCGTTTAATACAGTTTTTTAGTCCTAGTCTTTTTAATTCATTTCATCTCCAGGTTGCTTCTTCCATCTGGATTATTCCTAGTTCAGTTCGATTCTTTTACCATTTTCAGGGATTATACTCGTTTATATATATGCCGAAATAATTTTTTTCAATTTCTTGAGTAAATATAATATAACTTTAAAGATAGGTTTTTGATTTGAAAAAGACAATGAATGCTAAGTTTGAACTGATTTCTTTGTTTTGTTTTTTTGGTTTATTTTATGGTTGGGTTACAGACATGTTTCACATTTTTGAAGTCATAAATACTCTGAGTTTATTCGCACTCCAGATATCATTGAGCATGACTGACACCCATATAATACAATTTGAAAAATAATGAATTTATTGATTTTAATTTTGATATTCTTTGATAATTATTTTGATGAAATGAGCATCTTTATAGTACACTAACAGGTTACCTGATTACAATCTTAACTTAAATTCTCCAATATTAATCCAAGTGGGTTTTAGCAAACAATATTTATATTATAATATTGACCGATTTGTTCTGAATCCACATTGATATTCTGCTAATATATCCTCTACATATAACATAATATTTTGTAAAATGTTGCCAAAAAAGAGAAATGTCCCTGTAATTATTTCAGTCCGTTCTGTTTCCTTTTTTAAAAGAGGAAATAAAAATCAGTTTGGGATGTTTCCTTTATATATATATATATAGTTAAATTGTAGAAAACATATAATAACAATACCTCCTTTACTATCGTCGGTAGGTAAAAAATGAAAAATGAGAAATAAATATTGTCTTAGTTGATATAGTATTTAATTATTTATTGAATAATAATTTATTTAACAAAATTCTTAACGACTCAAGCTGTTCGGGTAGCCTACTAAACAATAATTATTTTGTTTTTTTGTTTTATCGACTTCAATAACTTTTCAATTTTCATATACAAAAATTTAATTATATTATACCGGAATATTCATATAACCATTTTATATTATTAAATTTTACGTTATTATGAATAATTCATTAATTAAAATTGTATAATGGAAAATTAGAACAATTAATAATTATTACGATTATTTTATCAATGGGAAATGTAACTTAAACGGAGATCATTCCCTCTCTCTCTTCTTTTGCTACTTGATCCAATCAACTTCCAGTACTTGGGCTGGACGTAATTCTCTTGTCATATGCGGTCTCTGATAGATATTGCTGGCATGGGCAAAAGGGAAAAGGGTAGACCATTCAAAAGCAATTGATATTATTGTTATTATTATCTCTATTATCAAATAGCATTATTATTATTAACATCTACGAGGCGAACAAATATATTTGTATTCAGGATGCGTTATAAAGATCTATCTCAAATTTTAAATAAATTTTGAAAAAATGGGTAATTATTCAATCGACTTATTATGATATGGATTTGGATAAAACTTTACCAGTGGGTTCCTTTTTTAATTCCCAATAAACTGTTCTTATGTAATTTTTGCGGGTCGCTTCTAATTTACGAGATAAAAAAAAAATTAAAATTTTCATATAAAATCATTGATATTCTATTTAGCTAACATGTTTTATTATTTGACTACCAGAGGGCTCCACTAATTTTCTGTTTTTTTTAAGTTCGATTCGGATATAAGAAGATTAAAAAATTAATTAATTAAATAATTTTACTCTATTCAAACTGAACCGAAAAAACCGAAAATTAGGAATAAGTGAATAATTAGTGAATTAGTCAATAAAACATTTCTTCTATCTATCTCTGTGGCTCTACGGAATTCGAAAGTTCTTGGCCGCAGCAACCACACTTCTCCAAGTGTCCCTACTCAGAGCCACAACCATTCAATCCCTCTTCTCTCCCATCTCTCTCACGTCCCTTCCTACATTATCCACCCACCGAGTCCTTGGTCTTCCAAACGGGCGTTTCCCACTCGGTCTCCCCCCCAATATATTTTACACCATTCTTTCCTCCCCCATTCTATCCACGTGTCCTGCCCATCGCAGCCTTCTCGATTTTATAATTCTGACTATATCTGGAGATGCATAGAGGTCATACAATTCCTCGTTATGCAGTCTCCGCCATTCCCCGGTGACCCCCTCTTTCTTTGGCCCATAAATGCTTCGCAGAATCCTATTCTCAAATAATCTTAATCTACTCTCGTCACCTAAGGTCATAGACCATGCCTCACTCCCATATAATACAACCGGTAAAATAATTGTTTTATATATTTTAATTTTTATCCCCTTTGATAATAATTTTGACGCGATAAGCCCCTTTACGGCATGATAACAGGCGCTTCCCGATTGTAACCTCGCTTTAAACTCTCCTCGAATATTATTATCTTTCGTTATTACAGAACCTAAGTATTTAAATTTTTCTACATTTTCAAATTCTACATTTTGTATGTTAAAACTTTGCGTATTAATACTATTCATCTCTGTTACTAAATACTTTGTCTTAGTAATATTTATTTCCAGCCCCACCTCTTTTCCTGCTTCGATTAATTTTTCTACGTTATCTTTAATTGCAATTGCCGAATCTCCTAGCGTCTGCGTAACCTAATACTTGAATTTTTTTGTTTAATTCGATTCCGTTTGTGTTTTTCCCAATTTGTCTAATTACATATTCCAGAACTAAATTAAATAAAATTGGTGATAATGCGTCTCCTTGTTTTAACCCATTTCGAATTTCGGAAGTTTCTGATAGTTGATTCCCACATCTTACTCTTCCTTTACTACCTACTTGACAAATTTGAATCATACGTATGAGTTTTTTGGGAATTCCCATTAAGATCAAAATTTGAAAAAGTTTTTCCCGGTCTATTGAGTCATATACTTTTGTAAAGTCTACAAACAATTGGTAAACAGAAATATTAAATTCGCGTTTTTTTTTTCTAATATCTGCCTTAATGAGTATATCTGGTCTACAGTTGATCAGTTTGGCCTGAACCCGCACTGATTTTCTCCTAATATTTCTTCTACATAAATAAAACATTACTTAATGATATCATATTTCGAGGTTCATAATAAGCTAATCTGACAAACTTTAATCCTTTTAATTACATAAGCGACCTGCAAAATTTGCATAAGAAAAGTTTCTTTCGAATTAAAAAAGGAACCCACTGGTAAAGTTTTATCCAAATCCATATCATAATAACCCGATTGAATAATTACCAAAAAATGAATTTCCTTTTTAAAAGAATATAAAATATTGATTTATTTAATATGTTTAAACAAATGTTACAATTGATTATATAATATTTATGATAGGTAAGTACACACCAAATAGTTATGATGTGGTCGATATTGAATTTCAAGAGAATTACCTTGAGTCCCTTAACGAAAATTATGCTTACAAACGTCTCCACAGAGATGGAAGTGAGCTCTCATTGATACTCAAAACAATAACAGCTTATGGTTCTACGGTTGACATGATCTCTTTCACTTAGTTCCTAAGCAAGTATCATCTTGTAAGAGTGAAGTTTTAATTCTATATAGAGAATTCTTTTCAAACTTTACTACAGGAATCGAGGTGCTTAAGTACTATGGCAAATGAAATATATATGCTTTCATTTATTTTATTTTACTATATATATATTATATATATATATAAAGACATGAACAAATTGATTTTTAAGCTCAACAACGCCAAAAACAAAAACAAATATTTGAAATTTTTTGGTTTCTTTTTTAATGTAATATTTTATTTATATAAATATAAAAATAATATATAAATATACAATATTAATAATTGAACATATCAAAAGATTAGATTGTTAGATAATCCATTAAAATAGGGTAAAAATAAAAATATATATGTAAGTATAAATATTTAATAAAAATGAATATCCTAATTAAATTTGAAATAGGACAGTCAAATTTTTCCGCGGATTTAAATAGTATAAAAATAAATTTATTCACAATAAAGATAGTATTTTATATTTGATGTTATCTTCATTTCACAAATCACTTTAATTTATTAGTGTTTAAATAATTCTCAAGTAAATAAATTAGCACAAATTCGTGCTAAATCTAGAAATAAAAGAATGATTATTCAAATAAATGAAGGTTATTTTTTTTGGATTTGTTAAGTTTATACCCCCCTGATAAGCTTTTATTTTGTTCAATGAATGTACTTACATATTGAATAAAATGACTTCCATTTGAAATTAATAAATATCTAGTTGAACTATCAGTGACCCAAATGTTAAAGATATCATTCGAAAAATAAAATAAATTTTCAAAAGAAACAAAATAAATTTTCAGAAAGTGTATTGCTGTAAAAGTTCATCGAGCCAGAACTACCATGAACCATGAGACTAAACAAATCGTATTTTATTATGAATAAAAAAAATAATAAAAAAATAAAAAAAACTTACGTGACAGTGGGATTATTTTCATATAATATTACAGAAGAACGCTGGCGGCCGTTCTTTTCCGTCAATTTAAATTAAAATATTTTTCTCTCTACCTGCACTCAGACATACATTGTTTCCAGGATTAATCCACTCATCTTTTTCTGTTTAGAAGCCCTCTAAGCTGACTCTATTGACTTTTTCATATTTGATGATAATACAATTCTTAAATAAAAATCCTGCCTTCCAATTGGAATAAAAAGATAAAAAGAGAGAAAAAATAAAAAAAAAATCTCAAAAGAAAAATGAATATCAAGTTTATATTTAATCCCAAACCATGAAAGGATTTCAATTTTTTTTATTATTATATGCTGGTAATTTAATCAATTGATAATCTTTTAAAATCGAAATTTACTTTTGCAATTGATAAGATAAACATAAATCAAAGAGAGGCAGAAGAATAGAAAATTGAAGAATATTGATACTCAAATAAAAGAATACTTAGATTATATTATAAGGTATATTTATATACATATATATATGTAGGTATATATATACGGTTTTATTAAGATAATTTTCAATATAATTCAAATTTTTAAAAGACTTATTTTATTAAAAAATATTATTAATATCAGAGTTTTGATCAACTAAATAAATAAATTTATCATTTATATAATTTGATATCTTAATTTTTTATATTTTTTTTTTATTTTAATTATTTATCAAAGGTTTTCTCCATTCCATTCATTCATAATTAATTTCATTTTAAATAAATAATATTACTCTTTTATAAATTATTTAAATTCTTATTTTGATTCCTATCATAAATTAGATGAATCTAGAGTGTGGGAATTTTCTTACATTATATTACTTTTTTTTTTTTTTTTTTTTTTTTTTGAAGAGAAGCAAGAGAGAGAAACTATTTTGATTTGATTAGAAGATCTAAATCTTTTAAAAAGAGCTTTAATTATTTCGTAAACCGACTCAATATATTTTCGTTTGCATTTTAAAAAAACTGATTAGGCAGCACAACTCTCGGAAACTAAAAATATATTATGGTTCAGTTGTTGAATATAAAATGATAGATAAATAGACGAATGAGAGGAATATCAAAACCGGAGGAAACTGAAAACGTGCAAGATAAAGATTCGCCAAGAACTTTAAAATTTATGAGATTTTTTTTCTGACAATTTGGTAAGTCAAATAATGAATAAACTGTACAGAATTAAAAATAATTCTTCAGACATTCATTCAGACAAGTTCATTTTATATATATTTTAATTATTATTAATGATTTTATTTGAGTTTGAAAACGTGTATTCCATCATTTACCAATTTTTCAAGTGGATCATTTAAATAAAAAAAATTTTCTTTAAGAATCACTCAGTATCTAATAATTATAAATAAATAAATGAAGTATCACAGGAATAAGTAACGGGGAACTACTTGAAATGAGTTCCCATTGAGCATGACTAGAAAAATATTAGGTTGGTTAACATGAAATAGTTTATTTTTGTTCAGTAGTACAGTAGTAAATGAACCGCGAGACAATTTCATGTGAACCAACCTAACAAACAAATAACAATAATAAAAATTATTTTAATTTATTAATATTATTTTAATAAATTATATTTTTGAAAATAAATTCGTGAAATCATCAAAAAATTATCAGAAATGAGGGGTTTAAACATAAATAAATATTCAAATTCAAAATTGAGATTGTTCTTATCATGTTCCCAATTCTTTTCTTCGTTGCTAAGAAATAATGATGTGAAAACGTAATGCCAGGAAATAAAGTAAGGACTGTTTGAGTTAAATAACGCCAGTGAGATAATAAAACAACTCATTTGTAAATTTAATAACAATTGAACTACATATAATTTGGAGTTAAGACCTATTATAATTATTTGAATATTTGGATGAATGAGTTTCTAAACTAATATTTATATATAAGAGTTAAAAAAATAATTGTTTCAAATCGGATTTAGGTGTATGGATGTGTTTCTACTATGGAATATTTCAAAATATCAAACTAAAAGCATTAACTAAGATAAATCAAGTGGATATACTATTTATTTAAATTAAAACAATGTGGAAAAAACAACATTCATCTGTTTCAATTAAAATATTTATTTTTCTCTTTTTTTCCCAATGTAATATACATAATAATGGGTGTCTTCTAACGGAGGAGTGGCTCTAATAATGGATGCTTTCTAAAACCAAATCTAAATATTAATGCCTGTCTAAGTGCAGGTCTCAATTTAATTGATTTTCTCGTATCGGATCGAGTCTGATTTGCAATGAGCGAGTAAATTATTTGCATGTACCTCCTCCATTTAGCCTTCTCTTTTATACTAGTGGCTTAATAAGATTGTAGACTGAAGCGGCACGGCTATTAAATCATGATGTCAAATAAATGAACAAATTCTATAGTGAAAAATAAAACGAATTGAGAAATAGTTAAATAGCGGGCACTTAAAAAAAAATTAAAACGAATAGTCATCTTTTCCAAGAAGCTAAAATAAAAGACATATTGGACATTTTTGAAATAAGAAAAAAAATTTAGAGCACGATATAAAGACGGGTTTACACGTCCGAGGATTTAGAAGAATGAGTATGGATGCAAATGAAAATTTTGTTATTTCATTTATATGGGAATAGTGCAGCTGAGGAAATGGTTTCTTCTCTCTCTTTCTCTCTCAACAAAGGTTCTATATATTTGTTTATTATGATTTTCTGTCAACTTTTTATAGTTATTTGGATTAAAAATACAAAGATCATATATATATATATATATATATACTTATATATATTTATTAAGAAATTGTTCAAAATAAATAAATATTTATTTTTTATTTTAAAAAATTATTTAAAATTATGTCAAAGTATCATATGATTCGTTATTATTCTATTTATTTATATATTTATTTATAATTATTTGAGTATTTATTCATATTTTCTTCCTATTTTCCCAAGAGAATAGTGAACAGCATAACTATTTGGAAAAAGAAAATTAACTATATATACGCGCTTATGTATATATGTATCTATATAATTAAACGACTACGCAATCCTAAACTCCTTCTAAACGACTTCATGGATCTTAATGGTTCAGGTATCATTAGAACCGTCATGATCCAATGATAAAATATAAGATTGAAAATTTCAAAAAAGTTGATCCGTTCCAAAATTATGGGCAAAAAACGGACCCAATTAAACAACGCTCCATGTGGCGCCTCTGGTGACTCAGTTAAGAAGTTGATACCCAAAATAAAAATAGTAATTCTAGAAATTTCCCTACAAAGAATGTTTATAATATTTAAATATTTATTTTAAGTTCTAATATTATATAATATTAAAAGTAAAATTAAATTAAATTGAATATTACTCCTAATTGATTAATATTTTCTAAAACAATATTATATTATATTATATTTAAATTTATATTTTGAAAAATATTGCAATTTGCAAATTTGAGTGAAAACAAAAATATAAATGAGAGCAAAAATATACTGATTGAATTAAAATGAAGTAAACCCTTTCGCATACAGACATTCAACAAATTACTTCGACGCTCTGAAAAGCTAGTTCCCAGTTAACAATCAATTTTTATCTATCTAAATTGAGGTTTGTTCTTATGTTATATTTTAATTTATTTTAAGTTATTTTATTTTATATTAAGAAACTTTGCATCTTATCTACGAAATTTCTTGGTTGTAATAACCATATTTCTTCAACTGTCCTTATTCTACTCCACCTCCATCAATTCCTTTCTTCTTTTAATTTCTTTAGAATCTTATAATGTTAGCGCACCGAGTCCGAGTCGGTTTGGTCAATCCATCGTTTGTTTCCCATTTGGTTTGCTTTTCAACAAACTTTTAGTCTTTCCTCAACCAAACTTCTGGTCCCTTTCATCACCTTCCATTCATGTTTTTATAATCTCGTTTGAAAATGCTTAGAGAAGTCATGTCAATCTCCCTTACTCCCCTCTCATATGATCTTTTTTTGGTCTATAAATTTTGCGATGAATTTTATTCTATACTTGTCCTCAAAACACCACATTCTCATATTGGATCAAGTTAGAAAACAAAAACAAATCTAACTTTAGAATTGGTGTTCTAAAATAATATTCAATGAGTTTATATTATGAAATTTAAATGCCCATTGGACTTAATATTTCATATCAATTGATTACTTTAATGCATCTCGTATTTTTATAATATAATATAAAATTTAATATTGTTTTCCTACTCTAACAAATGAGTATTATTAGTATAAAAATAAATATTCAAGTTTTATTTCATATGTAAAAAATTAGAAACAATTAGCAATACATTATACTATATGTCTATTTTAAATTAACATATTAACAATACAAAATCGAGACTTCAATTAGACTTTTATTATCAATTTAAAATTACGACAAGATAAAATGAATGTCTAAATAGTCTCTCTTTATTAAAATATTGATTTAGTCAAATTGGTTGAATGGAACATCATCATTGACCCCGATCGGTTTGAGATTAAAGTTTTTTAGAATTCATGTTTATTAGTTCATTACTATGGTATACTAGTAACGTTTTAAAAAATTCATTTTTATAATAAACCTAAATTGTATGTATGGTTAATTTTACAATACAGAAAATAATAAATTTAACATTTTCAAGCCCTCTAAAAAAGAAGAATGGTTTAAATAATTAAAGAAAACTTTTCATTTATTCATCTACAATATAAATAGATCATTATATGTTTAATTTATATAGGTCGGTATGATACACTGAATTTATAAATGTATATGCGTGTACCTATATATTCATTTAGAATATACTTTGCATCTTTAAAAATTTAAGATGGATAGATATCATTTGATTTCAATAAAGATAAATTCATCAAAATAATGATAAATTATAAACAAAATGTTTAATATGACATAAAGTTGGCACCACTGTCTGAGAAATCACTATAGTCGAGGAGGTAAGAGTTGGTGCATGAGGGGTGGCGGCCAGGAGAGGTGGAGCTACCCCCTCCTCCTAGAGTAATTTTCCCTCCACCACAGTCTTCTACTCTCTCAAATGTTCCGGGTGATTAAAAAGTAATTTTGACAAAGATTTTTATTTTGTTTATTTTTTTTTTTTTTGGAATTGGACATCTCATGAATTGAGATTCACCCACTTCTTACAATATTTATCGAGATTAGGTTAGATTAGGTTAGGTTTTGTAGGAATGGGAGGGGCAAGCGCGGGAACTGTTTGGCCGAGGGTGGGGGTAGACCCATGTACCAACTCTTACCTCCTCGACTATAGTCTAATGTTTAATGAAAACGCTAACGTACTTTTGTGATTTGTCTAAATTTAAAATCAATTAAACAATTCATGTAAATCATTATTAAACAGTATTTCTCTTTTTTTTTAAGTTTCTGATGAAATTATGATAATTTTGTCTTGACGATTAACCTTATAAATTTATAGTTAAAGTGATATTTTTTTGTTTCGCGTTTAATAAATTTTAAATTAAAATTTTCATCAAAATCATATTTATTTGTTTTCTGTTTAAAGAGATTTGAAATTTTTATGTAATGAAAAACGAACAATGATTTAATCAAAAAAAATTAAGAGCTCAACTATTCGTTGTATATTCATATTACTTTTTTTTTACTAAAAATAGGATAAATATTTATTTAGCATTAATATATATCAGATGATTAATTCAATAATTAATTTTAATAATAATAATCTTTTAATCAAAATATTTAATTTTTACATATGCTCTAGACTCTAGACTCTAGACATATATATAATATATATAATGCATTGTCAATCACTATGTTATAATTGTTTAATCATCATAGTATCTATTTTTACAACTTTTGATTGAAGTTGAAAGTTTAATAGAGAAATATTGATACGTTGACAGCTGCCCCGAATTCTATCCCCATACTTCTACTAAACAGCTGTCGAGATGAAAGAAGTGGGATTACAGAATAAAAATTATATGTAATATATTAAAATTATATTTACACATTATGATAAAATTATAGGATAATGTTTGATTTTTATTAAATTATGTTTAAATATAATAGAATTGATAAGATTTTAATTACAATTATTACGATAAATTTAATTCCATGAAATCTCAATTGATTCTTTTTGAGATTACTTTTATTTTTATTTAGAATTTATTATTGTATTAATTATTATTATTATTAAATAAATAAATTCATTATAGATTAAAAAGAATTACATGAAATTTAAAGGAATCTTTATAAAATATATAATAATGTATTAACTGCATAGTATTTTATATAATTAATAACTATTTTTTAAATCCAATTATTATCATTACATAATTAGAATAATTAGAAATATTAGTAAGAAAATTCTCGTTCTTGTCAAATAAAACAGAAAATAATAAAAATTTGATTTATGAAACTTTTGTTGCTTAAGAATGAAATCTTTAAGATAATACAAAAAATATTAACTATTTCTGAAAAAAATTGCATTTTCAGCTGTTTATCACATACAATAGTAAATAACTAATAAATAAATAAAAAATAATAAGAATAATTAATTGAAAATTGAAAATTTTTATTTATTATTTATTACATTGAGATCATTTGTAATAGTAAAAATATCAATAAATAAATATAAAAAAAATTTATTTATATTGAAATCGTATCTAATCCCATAAAAATAATTTCATTCTTCATGAAATAATGACTAATGCAATATTTAATATATACTTCTTCAAATGATAAAAATTCAAAATGTCAATAAACTAAATAAGTGTTAATATTTATATTCCTGATTAAAAAAATACCAGCTGCTCATCTTGTTTTAAAATAAATACTTTACTAAACGAAATACAAGAGAACAATTCATAGATATATTTATTTGAGAGACAAGAATATAAAAAATGAATTTTAGTCATCCTACAAAAATTTATTATTTGATTATTTGCATATAAGGTAAATTTTGTTAAATTTGGCAAACACAAAAAAAAAAAAATTAAAAATAATTTAAAATTTTAAATATATTTTAGAATAAATGATTCAATTAGATTATTTAATCATACCATAAAATTATAGTGATTAGGTTAAAAACAATCAATTTGTTTTGTATGACTCTTACAAAATGTCACTTTACACATTTTACTTGCTATAACTTACATAATATACTAATTCAAAATTCTAAAATATAATTCAAAAATCAAAATTAATAAAAAGACAAAAGTAAATTTGTAGGCTCTACAATAAATATGTAAATATAAAATATATTTTTAATAGTTTTTACAATTCAAAACTATAAAACTATAAAATAATTTGAGTGATAACGTGATTATTATTTTTTTTTTTGAAATTCAAATAGGTTTCTGATTTTTGTTTTTAAATATAATTAATGATGTTATTACTAGAGTGCGCAAAAGAAGGCATTTGCCTTTTTTAAAATTTGAGCCTTTTCAAGATTTTTTTATAGATCTCCACCGATCTTTATAGAAAGTGTTACAGTGATCGGATTTAATTGAAATATGCGCCGTTTTGTTCGATAATCTGTTTCCATCTAGATGGCAACTTCATAATACCCCCTCGTAGAAACCCCCCTCCTTATTTGCGAAGAACTCGGACAGCTACTTTTCACAAGCCTCTTTTGAGTTCAACTTTACACCACCAAGGGCGTTCGCCATGGACAGGAACTGGTGGTAATCACTTCGCGCTATGTCCGGGCTATATGGTGGATGCGATAAAACCTCCCATCCGAGCTCCCGTAGCTTCTGACGAGTCATCAACGAAATGTGTGGTCTGCCGTTGTCCGGGTGGAACACTACACTCTTCCTGTTGACCAATTCTGGACGCTTCTGGTCGATCGCCTGCTTCAAGCGGTCCAGTTGTTCGCAGTAGATGGTAGAATTAAGCGTTTGGCCATATGGGAGCAGCTCATAGTGGATGATTCCCTTCCAATCCCACCAAACACAGCAAAACCTTCCTGGCCATTGTTTGGGACTATTGACCGGCCTTCGACCACGACCGTTTTCGCTTGATATTGACGTATGTGATCTATTTTTCGCCGCCAGTCACCATCCACTTCAAAAATGGGTCGAGCTCGTTCCGTTTCAGCAGCACATCGAAGGGGTTGATTCGGTCCAGAAGGTTTTTTTGTGTCAAATAATGCGGCACCCAAACATCAAGTTTTTGAAGTGAAACTTCTTTAGCGGCGTCCTGACATTTGGTCGAGAATGGAGAGTGAATTGAGAGAAATGTAACGTTTTGAGATTTCGTAACGCAAGAGAGAAAAAAGATATATAACGAGTGAGAATGAGAAAGAGAGCTATACAGTTTAGGCTATCTGTGTCTCCCTTTTGTGCGGTCTTTCGTTCTAATCCCCACTCATACGCTAGGTCCAATATGACGCGCATGTGCGCGAGTACGTATAGCCTAGACCAGAGGTTCTTAAACTGTGGTCCGCGGACCCCTGGTGGTCCGCGAAGACTTTACTGGGGGTCCGCAAAGCCATCGTACAGGTGCACGAGAAAATTATGAGTCAGTTAAAACTTTATTTAATATAAAAGGAGCGATGGGATAGCTTTGTGAGGAAACAGGGATCAAATACCCAAATTCAACGAAATGTGCAAGAAAACTATTGCTACCGTTTCCATCTTCATATTTAGCTGAATTTTCATTCTTCAATATTATAATTTCTAATAAAATGTGTTCTACAATATGCAAAAAAATCGTTATTCACCAATCACTGTTAGAAATATTCAACATATATTCTTGTTCTTATGAGATCGTAAACCAGAAATTAACTAATAAAATGACGTAAAGTACCTAAAGTTGGGATGGGGTCCGTCAAAAAAAATTTCTCCAAGTGGGGGTCCGCGGAGTACATAAGTTTATGAACCTCTGGCCTAGACCTTAGACGCCACACGACAGCGGAGAAAGAGAGAGCGTCATATGGACTCAGTACCCAGCGATAGAACAGGATAGATATAGATTGGTACGCATGCGCGCGTTGTAGATGTACGCGTCAGACGCTACACACATGATTCTGTCCTATTCTGTCTTATGTCTTATCCCAAATTTTAGTTGAGAGTAGGTGCAAATGCACTTGAACGAGGCGAAGATAAAATCCCTCTAATTCTCGGGGAGATTTTAATGTAAATTTTGGATCTGATGATTCGTTGCCGTTGATCAACTTTCTTCGAGAAACATTTGGTCTGCTTATAAATAACGATCCCAAGGAATCAACAACAAAATCTGGAACTACAATAGATGCTGTTTTACACGTTATATAGAAAATATCGAATCACGAACATATATATCTTATTTTAGTTATCACAAGCCATTAATATCAGTATTACCAATTGAAGCACCAACCGACAATAGTACAGGCAATGTAGATATGATGATAGAGTAGATAATAATAATAATAAAGCGAATATTTGTTACGAAAATTTTATACTGTTATATGTCTTTCGAAATGATCCCTTTCTTTTTCTCTATTTCTCTCTCACTCACACTCTCAACTAAAATTTCTCTTATTCTCTAAATTGTAAGAAGTTTCACTTCCGCCACGTGTACGATGCTGCACATGTTACTTTTTTTTTTTTGTATCCAGCCTTCTACAGATGGTTTAAAATGGTTTGGTGACTAACTCCCATCTCCTGAGCGATACGAGATGCCACATGCCGGTCTAACTGGATGTTTTCCATGATTTGATCGGTATTCGTTGTCACAGGTCTTCCGCCGGCTGGCCTATCCATGGTGTAGTTTTCACCGGCTCTAAATCGTCGAAACCATTCCTCCGCGGTTCAAAGTGATAGAGAACCATTCCCCAAACACCTTTAATCTCACGGATTTGCCTTTAAAGAAGGAAAACTTTAAATTTCGGCGTTAATTAACTCCATGTTTACACGTCTATAACTGTTGAACGCAATATCCAAACCACAGAGCATCCATACTAATTATGCATAGCGTCGTTTTGTAGATTATGTCAAGACCTTTCAAAGGATGTATAGTATTGCCAGATACGAGCTCTGTAGCGCTTCTATACATAGCCGCGAAATTCAAAAGACAAAAAGGCGGAAGGGAGATATTTGACAATCTATTATTTTATTTCATAAAATAATAATAAAGTAAAAATATATTTATAAATAAAATGCCTTTTTATTACTTTTTGTTACTTTTTCTCAGTATATATGTTTTATAAAAATTAAGAATTCAAATTTCTTTCCTTTCTTATTATAATAATAATATATATTTCTTATATATATATTATTATAATATATTTTTTTAAATGCCTTTTTGACAGCCTTTTTTTCAAAAACTTGCCTTTTTTTTTTAAAAAAATTAGCTTTTTTTTGCTCTCTCTAGTTATTACATGTTTCAATATAATTACTATTCGATTATAATAATTATCTTAAATAATTCATAAAGTTTCACAATTTAATATCTATATATTTAAATATAATGATATTAATGAAATATTGTTAAATCAAATATTTAAAAAAATGAAATTTATATATAAATAGTTATTAATTAATGAAATATTGATAATTCTCAAATTGAAAAAATAGTTTTATAGTTATAATTATTTAACAAAACTAATAACAAATTAGAAAATATATTTGATTAACATTTATTTAAAATTTGTGATTTATTTAACAAATATATTTACTAACAAGCAAACATATTATGGATCTTTCGAGGATTATTATATTTTTCGTAGTGGGTATAGAACACTTCAATACCAAAGTTCAAAGATATTAAGCTCTCTTGTCATCACTCCCTCTGCCAGTAGAAAAAAGGATGATATGTTCTAATACGATTAGAATTGGGTCTGGAGTAATAGGCAATCAAAACATAGGATTTCCCAGAATTTCGATCATCCAATAAAATATTGGGTCTCCGGTCATCCAAAAGAAACTACTGTTTCTAGCCATTGCCTTTCCATTGTCTTTCCTTTTAAAGATATATAGGTATATTCTTCCGTTTCTATATAAATATATGATCTATTGACCTTGTATTTATTTATTTCATAGTAAAGTTATAGTATTTGAAATAGGAATATTCCTTGTAAAAAAATTAAAAATATTATGAATCGCTTCCTACAGTTTCTATATTTTATTGTCTATGTGTTTTTCATTTTTCTTGGTGAAATGATAAATAGATGTAATAAGTAAAAAAAAAGAAAAGAAAATAGAAAAAAACAGATGTTATATATTCAACAACTAAAGTATTACTTTTAAAAATTACAATCTCATAATTTTTTAAATTACATTTAAATTATGTTTATTAATTCTAATAATTATAATGCAAAAAAATTAATTAATTAATTAAAATTTATATTCAAATGTATATAGAGTCAAGTAAAAATTAGTTACCAGAAAATAAACTCATCTTGACTGGTGCTTTTAGGTTATAATTATGGAAGGGAATTTTACTTAACATCAGATCTAAATATTGTTATCTAGAGAAAAGTGAAACAAACAGACCGGCACTAATATATTTGATAATTTCTTCAGTTTTATAAAATGTGAGCAAAGATTTAACTTTGGTGAATTTTGATTCAAGTTTTTTGAAAATAAAATTTACTACATTTATGAATCAGATTAGATAGAATCACTGGATGATGAAATTTGCAGAACATGAAAGAGAAATTAGAATGAAATTGAATTAAGAGAAAACACAGCAATTTTATAGGGGTGACTCAGAATTGGGTCGGGCGAGATCTTAAAAATTCGATTATTTTCATAGAATACAAAAACATATCGTAATTTTTAAACCCTTTTCCTAACTTTACTTTTCTGTCTGTAAGTAATGTACAAAGTTTGTAATTGAATTTTAACCCACTTCTAGCTGAGCAATTTCTCTCAAATTTGAAACGTATATTGAAAGTCGATGACACTGCAATAATCAATAAGAAATATTTTGAATTTTTCAAAAATTCAGATTTTTAAAATTTGTAAATTTAACTCCCACTGGTTCACATTATTTTTCTAATTTTATTTAATAAATATGTTACAAATATTTCTATAGATATATAATAAAATAATAAAAATATATAGTAGATCTCAAGAATCTAAAATACTTGATAGATCATTTAAAATAATTACTGGTATTCTACTAGAATGAGTTTGAAATAATATCTTATGTGAATGATTAGTTTTCAAATCAATAATATCTTGTATTTATAATCAAAAACAAAGGAGATCGGTTACAAAAGATTTTTCTTCAGTTGACAAGTATCTTAACATAGTCAGAAGAACAAAGAGAACCATTAAAATGAAGCCAAAATGCACACCGACTCTTCAAAGAATCTTTTGAAAATTGATCACCTTATCATTATAAATTTCATTAAAATATATCCAATAATTATACTTTTACTAATAAGTATTCTAAATATTGATAGTACAAGTTCAATACGATATATATATATATATTATTATTTAATTAAATATATACGATAAGTTATTTATTTATTAAGAATATATATATTCGTTTAGGTATCAGTGAAATTTTTGAATTTTTGAAAGTTTTCACGTATAGTCGAGATTTGATTCTCGCCCATATTAGTGCCAGTTTTAAGAAAATTATAAGTAGGGAATTTTGGGGTTTTGGGTCTTATTGTTAGTCTGAATGACCGAGTCACAGAGTGATTTTTGAGTTGATTGAACGGGTGAAGCTTTCCTTACGTGAGGCTCCTAAATGTCGTTCGCACAATCAACATCACATTGAACTGAGACCCTGCTCGTCCGAGCGACACTGGACAGACACTACGTATACAATATATATTTAATATATTCATTAAAAATTTCAACAAACTTAATAAAATATTATCATTTATCAAAATATGAATATACTAAAATTTTCACTTTATTATATTTTAAATTTATTCTTTTTTTTTTTGAAATTCAATTATATTCTAAAAACAATGCTTTTAATTAAATGATAGTGATAATAGAAATGTGTTGGAAAATAGAAGTAGTACCAATTTAAACATAATACAGATTAATTAGGCTTGTAAAATTTAATTGATTTAATTACATACTTGATTGAACGAAGAATGAGGAAGTCTCTAATTTAATTTTTCATGACCCAAAATTTATTGGATATAAAATTTATTATAATATTATAAACTACTGCCATATAATACATGATTGTTAAATGCTATTTCATAAATAGAATAAATAATATTATTGATTATTATTACTATTACTTATTATTTTCATTAAATGCAATAAATACATATTATATTCAATTAACTAGATTTGGTTTTTGAATACTTTTTCATTTTTTTTTATAATTTTAAAATAAATTAATTAGTTCAATCATAATGATGCTAATTGGATAATTTTTGTAATGTTTCCTTTCTATTAATTATCAATAATTTAATTATATATTAGAAAAAATCATATGAATATGAAAATAATTGGCATTTATCATTATTAGGTATGAACCATTAACAATGAAACATGATTTTACTTTAAATACCTATTCAAATTTATCTAAATTATCGCTACAATTTTTTATTCATACTTTAAACTTAATTTTGGATATATATGCATATTTTTTTAAAAAAATATATACATATTATATATTCCATTATATTAGACTTAAAATCTCTACGAATACTCAATGATACAATTAATTATATATTGAATGAATGATTTAGTAAATAACTCACATTCATTTCAATTTAGATTCACACAGGCCACAATATTCGAATTTAAATAAAATACAGAACAACGAAAGGAGGTTGTCATTGAATGCTATTAATATCAATAGCATTAATTTATTGACTCTGCAAAGCTATCGATTATATTTACTGACACACCCTTCGCTTGCATCCATTTGAGACTTCATAAATGAACTTAATTTGTAATTCTACACTGATAATTATACATTAGGCTCAACAGTTCCGTTCTAGAAATTTTCAGGAAGTCGCTTAGCTGAACAAATTTCCATCCAATCAACGAATTGGATCAATAATTATAAATTAGAAAGAGAGAGATAGAGAAAAGGAGAGAAAAATTGAGATATAGAGAGAAAATAATATCCCTATATAATACATAGAAAAAAAAACTGGATTCAAATTTCCTTTCAATAAAAAAATAGCTATGTTTTAAAAATTATAATATAATATTTAGATTTTTAATAAATTAATTTAAAAAAAGTAAAATGATACACTATTATAAAATATAAAATATGTATGTATATATAGTCAGATTGATTATTTTTAATATTTTATTCTTATTCGAACAACCTAAAAGAAAAAGTTAAAAATATAAGTTTTATTATTTTTGAAGAAAAAAGACATTAAACACAATTTTTTTTACTCTTGGTTAAGATTATTCCTTTTGAAATTAATCTAAAATTAATTATTGAAAAATATATTAGAAAAAAATGTTGATTATATACTTTTATTTGTAATTAAAAATGTATGTCTCTTCGTAATAATTTTTATAAGTTTAAAATGAATTAAAAATATTTAGAAGAATTTTTTATATAAATTTATTCAAGTTATAATTTTTGGATTGGTAAAGTTTTTATTTAACCCCTTGAAGGTAGGTGACCGGCATGTGGATGGATCGTAGATGGGAGGTATTTTCCCCTTTTTTGAATTAAAACAAATAGAATGCGGTTATTTTGAATTCAAATTGAATGGAAATTGAAATTTAGAAATGGAATGCAATTCTCCAATTTATGAAGGTATTAAATGTTGAATAAATTATTAAATCAGATAAATGGTTGATATAAACTTGATAAATTATTAATATTTTAATTCAATCTGCTGCCTATAAAAAAGAGTAAATTTTCTTATTATGATACAATAAAAATATTTGAAAAGCTATACATGTAAAATATAAATGTGATAAAAATTGGGGGGGGGGGGGTATATTATTCGAAGAATTTTTCATTTTCAAATATCATAGGCGGCCTACAAATACATTAAAAATTTTCAACTTAATAGTTTTAGGTTCAAATAATATAATAAAAGTTAAATAATAATTATTTTTTTAAAATTTAAATCTAAAAAAATCTAAAAATACTCTATCTAAAAAAGTATCGACTGAGTTTCAAATTAATTAATTTATTAATTTATTTATTAATGGGCATTTATGTACCCGCCTTTCATATAATCCACTAATCGGCCTAAGCACGTGGTTGTTTTGCTTAATAATTAATCCAGTCTTCTATTACAGTTTAAATTATCGTGATGGAAAGTAAATATTCTATTAAAAAAAATAAATGTTTATTATCTAATTCAATTAAAGTCAATTTATGGAAGTGAAGAATTTAATTGATTTGTTATCTTTAATGTCTTAATTCACATTCTTCTATTGAAGATCAGCAAATTGATTATATTTATAAATGATGTACAAATTATAGCTAATATCAATATTTATGAAATTTACAGATATTAAAAAGAAAAGTTTGTGCTAAATATAAATTTTATAAATTATTTATAATAGCACTGGTCTTTCCCGTTTGTTCATACTTACATATAATTTGTTTAACTTGTGCATTTTTAAAAAATTAAATTAACATTAATAGAAAATAAGCTGGAGTGTCTCCACTCGACTATCTCGCAATTTGAATTGGATTAAATAACATAATATATTATATTTAAATTAAATTTAATTAATTATAAATTATAAATAATAAATATTAAACCAGCGCATGTTTGGCTTTTTATTGATGGCACCATGGCACGTGTTGGCGCGTAAGATTTGCAGTGTTAAAAAATTAATTCTGGTATTTTCAGCGATCCAATCAAGCTGAAATTCTATATATAGCAGTTTTATACAATTATTAATCATGTGAAAAATTATCAAACATATATCTTTATTTTTACGGTCACTTTAGAGGAAAAAAAATCAAAACGTTGTAGGTAATGACCCTCTTCTGGTTGAGCTACATTTCTCAAAAGTTGATAGAAAACTATGAATTTTGAATAATGTCCATGTACCAAATTTCATCATTCTAGCTCAAACCGTTTTTGCGCAATCTTGTCTACATACACACACACACAGACATTTTTCTCAACCTTAGTGAAAATGATTCAGGAACCTTCAAAACGTATAAAAACATCAAAATCTCAACATCGAAAATTTTCGTGATCGCAATACTAACTCTTACGAGATAGTAAAAATTATATACATCATAACTAAATAACAATATAAAATACTTTTAATCTTAGTTTATATAATTTTTATTTATAATATAATTTTAAATAATTTTTTTTAATAATGTATTTTTTGATTACTGCGTAATTGAAGGAAAATATCTACTAATAAGGTTTTTAATTTGTTTATTTAAGCAAACAAATATCTTATTAAGATCTGTTTTTTTAATTGATTATTGTGATTAAATTAAATCATTTTTTATATAATTATTTAAATTAGTATAACGTTTTTATCAACTTCACTTCATGTCTGTTTGTCTGTCTGTTAGCTCTTATGACAAATTGAAATCGATTAAATTGAGATAGACTTTTGAAAATTTTTATAGATATTTCACTAGATCTAAGGAAGGAATGGAAGAAATATAATTGAATTATAATTAATTAATTGTAATGTAATTAGCATTTAAACGAATATATATATATATATGTATATATATATATATATATATGTATATATATATGTAAATATATATTAAATACCTAATAAAAACTATAAAATTATTTTAATTCAATATACATACAATACTGAAGGAAAGTATAAACTTCTTAAGAGAAAGAATGAAATAATTAAATATTTAAAAAGACTTTTTTTTATTTATTTATTTTCTTATTCATAATATTTATATCTTGTTTTATAGTGATTTTGAAGTATGTTTAATGTAAAAAACCTAGTTTAGTGTTTCTAATGATATAGAATAAATGGAATATTATTAGAAAATTCAAGGATAGAGTAATTGTGTAGTGGTTTGAAACTTTTGACAAGTTTAATTTTGTACTTTATGAGGGTCTTACCATGAGAGAATTCATTCTTCGTATACATCTTGATTTGAAGAAATGATTCTTTCTATTTCTAATTTCTTAAACTTTCATCAAAATTAAAATGTCTATGTTTCCTTAAGACAAAAAAATATTATTAATTTATTTTGAATTTGAATTTTATTTTTTATTTTTTTTTCTTCCTTTTTGTTCACAAAGATAATGAAATTCATTAAAATAAAATCTTTCTTTTTTTAAGATGAAGAAGGAAAGACATTTTTTTTTTCATTTCTGTCATTCCATTCAAACTAATTAAAATATCGAGAATTTTTATTAAAATTCATGGCCTGTTCATTGAAAGTATGAATACGAATTTTATTGATTTCTATTCTATTCTACATCGTATTAGAGGCATTTTAATCAATCTTAATTTATGCTGCCTCTCAATGAAAAGGATCAGGAATACTCTTTAATTGCTAATATAAGCTTTAACGTTCAATAATGTGTCTCCAAAGGTCTTATCTTATCTGTTTATTTTTATGATATTTTCTAAGGTAATGCGTGTTCACCGGGAAGACAGAGCGCAACACAATAAATGCACTGTCCGTGAAACCTGTAGAGTAAGTGCTGAGAATCCGATAAGCTAATGTCTATGCAGAAAACCAGGCAGTTTCGATGCAGAGGCTTTTAGCAGACCCTCCCCACCTCGAGGACCTGCCAACAGCTCAGCGAAAGAGGAACATTTATGGAAATTGCTTTTCGTATTCAAACCGGCGATAATGAACCGAGATTTCTTCAGATATCACGATATAGATGACTATTATTAATAATTTATGGTCCGGCAGATCACATTATCCTGTTATTGGATTAATAAATTCCAATTTTATAATCAAGGATTTGCTGATCAATGTTTGCCAGTTAAATAAAAAAACTTATTAATAATTGTTTGTATTTTTTTTAAATAAAATAAAATTTACACATTGATTGGTAAATATTAGGTCTAGGAAATTACATAATATTATTAAGTTTGATTTTTTTTTTTGTTAATTTTAAGCAAATTTATATTTTAATGTTTTAAAATTAAACTAAATTCAATAAAACATATATTTCATTTCAATAAATACATTTTAGAAAAATATTTCTCTATTAATATTGACCATTAAAATTAATAAATAATTCATTGTTCTTTTTCTAGTAATATTGTTTTATTATTATTAAAAAAAAAATAAAAAAAACTCTGGCTTATGGTAGTGCCTATAACAAGACGATTGAAGCTAGAGGTGGTATATGTTTAGTACAGCGGATTCTCTCAACGTTTATCTTGATTTTTTTAATCGGAGACGTTTACTTCTTATTTTAAGTATCTTTGTAATTTTGATTTCGCCGGTTGATTGAACCTCTATTTATTATTAAACGTTTTTGATTTTTGTAATTTAAACATCTTTGAATATATGATATAATAATGGTAGGAGTGATGTTGCCTTTCCAAATGATTCATTAATATATAAGTTTCTAATATTATTATGAATTGGAAAACACTAATTTGTAGATTAACATTATGTAATTCACTAATTGTCTATTCTTGTTTATAATCAAATTTTCATTTAGTTTCCTTTCACTTTTCTTTAAAGCGTAACATAGTTATTAAATATTATTTTGTTGTAAAGTTATGTATTCAATAATGTCCAAATAACTCTGTATTATACTATCAAATAAATAAAATAATTTTTTTTCATTGCTGTTCATATAATTTATTTTAAATTAGAATTTCAATAGTTAAATGAGAATGGACTTTGTGATATAATAAAAACGTCATGATAATTAATTCTTGAATTCATTGATTTATTTTTTATTAAAAGACCACATTGTTTGTAAAAAATTATTTATTAAATTAAAATAATTGTACAACGTTTCGACCGCTTATTCTGCAGTCATTTTCAAGTACCGTACGCTTGCTCTGATTCAAGTGGACTGACTCATGATGGGTGACATCAGCTCTTATATAGGCAGTGATATTGGCGCCAATTTTTTTCTCCCGTAGTGTTGGATGAGTAAAATTTGTCAGATTGAATGTAATATAATTAATCTAGTGTGTATATATGTATATATCTTGATTATAGAAATAATTTACTATCTTAATTGTAAAGACATAATGCACTGCCATACTTCGTAATTGTAAACGCTTGCTTTGACAATAGCTGCTGACTTCATGGTGATATTTAAAAATTGGCGCCAATATCACTGCCTATATAAGAGCTGACGTCACCCATCATGAGTCAGTCCGCTTGAATCGAAGCAAGCGTACGGTTACTTGAAAACGACTGCAGAATAAGCAGTCGAAACGTTGTACAGTTATTTTAATTTAATAAATAATTTTATACAAACAAGGTAGTCTTTTAATAAAAATTCCCTTAATAATATCAAAATAACCACAAAAGCTTTAATAAATACATTTATGTTTTGTTTAATTATTATATTATATTTAATATTTATTTTTAAAATATTTATTTTATTTTTAAAATATACAATTATCAATTCAAATCAAGAAAATTAATTTAAATATAATTTAACTACAACTCAATTTAATACAAATTACGTCAGCAACTACGTCAGACATCGCTTCCTTAAATACAAAATATTATTAATATAAATAAAATTTAATTACGAAATATAATTATGTTTTATCAACAGGACATACCTTTCTGTCTTTGAGTGTATTAATAGGAACGTTAAAGGACTGTATGTTTTATTACTATTTATTTAAATTTATGTTGTTTTAAATTATTTAAAAGGAGGCTCGGTGAACCAGGTATTAATTTTACTCTCCAAACCCGAAAATAAGGAATATTTTTTTTAATGACTGAGCGGCGGCTCGGTGAACTAGGTACTAATAATAAAAAATACATTTATTGATAGCAAAATCAATTAACTTAATATTATTTATTGATATCTTACAAAAAGAATATATTTGCTTTTTTTACATAATTTCATTGATTTACTTAAATATTAATAATACCTAATAGTAATGTCGTCATCTCTGATAATGTTTTAATTTTCAAAATAATAATAAAATAGCAGGAAAAATTGAGAATAAGATTATTCAAACAAAAATGATTTTTTTGGAAATTCTCAGAAGTGAAAATGCTAGTGAATTTTAATAATGTTTTGTTATGTCTAAAGTTGATATCTTTGAACTTTTTATAAAAATGATTTTTACACTCGATATAAGTAAAGAAGGTAAAGTTTTATGAGTTGACATAATGATAAAAAAAAATAACAAAATAAAATATATATTTCTATATACAAGATGATAAAGAAGAAATCCCAATACAATGGTAACAAATTTCGTCGTTGAATTTATTTATTCATTCAGATTCGGTCCGTTTAAAATCTCGTAAGTAGATAAAAACTAAATAAATATATATATTGAATATTGAGGAATTATTATTTTAATTCAAGTTAAACCTTAAATATATGTATATTTTTTTATTTTCTTTTGCTATAATTCGTATAGAAACGAAAAATTCATGCAAGATAAGCAATCCATTCGATTACAATCTATTTTCTACACATATATGTGTATGAAGGTGTATAAATGCTATTTATTTAATCCTTATCATCCCATCGTTGATCGTCTAATCAATCCTTCTGTTACAAAGAAAAATAAAATAAAATGAAATTAAAAAAAAACACTATTTTAAATGTTTTCATTGTAAGAGCGTTGGATAGTATTTTGCCGCAAGTACATTTTCATTGCGACGTGAAATTTTATTTCTCTTGGGCAAGAAAAAAAAAGAGATTTAATAAGAAAAAGAAAGAGAGAAGAGAGAGGAAAAAGAAATGGATTATATGTAACAGAGGCAGAGAAAGAGAATGAATAGATTTCATTCATTGATAGACAAGGAGCAACATTTTGGAGAATAAAATGAATTTTTTCCTATAAAGAATTATTATACGAGGTGTGAATAAAAACACGATTAAGGTGATAAAGAAGATAACATTAAGTCATCACTAGATTTAATAAATAAATGGAAGATGTGGATTAAAACTGGTATGCAACTTATCAAATTTAATTTTAGTTTTATGAATTTTCTATTTTATTCGAATTTAATCACATGCGAAGAATATTAACCTCTGACAAAGTAGTTCACAATTATAAATTAATTAATGATTTTCAAAATTATCGTAGAATAAATATTTTAATAAAGATATAATAATAAATAATAAAGACGCCACGCAGACTGGTGGTCAAAGTGCTTGACTCATTCTCAAGTTCCGAGCATTGCAAGCGAATTTCTCTAAATGAGGCTATGAAGACGGAGCGCTCTCAGTCGTCGAGATCAAAATTAGGAACTTACTTGAAATAAAAATTAGCGCATCCGATCAAGATGATGAGGATTAATGTTCAGAGGATCCGCTCTACTGATCAAAGAACACCTTTACCCCTCTTAGACTACAACTGACTAGATTGGAGCAATTCTTGTGTTAAACCTAGTTTACACGGGCTTAGTTCTTGTTATTAGATCTGAGGTGGGCGAATACTTTTAAGCGCGGGCCTTTTAAACGCCCGCCGGCCCGCTGAAAAAGTTGGCTGTTTTCGAAATATGGTCCTCCGGCCCGGAAGACATTTTGAAAATTTCATTTTGGCCCGCGCTTAAAAGTATTTGCCCTCCCCTGATCTAATGACAAGAATTAAGCCCGTGTAAACTAGGCTTAAGATATACAAAAGTCTGAGGTTACTTTTTTAATAATAAATCATAAGTCAGATATACATTGTTAGCTAATAAATACTTTGTAAAAGATTTCTGGTCTTCTATACTTTCTATTCCAATATTTCTCATTCAATAGTTAATACGGCACTATATTTGTTCAATAGATAGAAACTATCTGAATAATAATATTTAAATTAGTCTAAATTTATATAGCATGAAAAGATTAAATTGCAAAAACTATTAATAATATATAAATAGTTATTATATTCAATCCAAATAGAGTAAATGTTTGGTTTAATTTTAATTTAGTAGGAATATCATTAAGTAGTAGAATTACTAATGGATAAACAGATTTATTAGAAAATACCAGGGAAATTAATAAAGTAGATTTGAACATTAGTAGTGTTTATTTATATGTATTAAATTAATATAATAGTATAATCAAATACGTCACTCGATGATAAAAATTTGAACGATTGAATTTGAGGAGAAATATTGGAATATATGTAATTATTATAAAATAATAAATAAATGCTTGAATTGGATAAAATGGATATAGATCCCCTCTATTTTTTTTTACTAGACCAATGATGAGGAAAATATTTATACTAAAAATTTAATAATTTATCTTATTATTTATTTAAAAACATTTCAAAAAAGTGATTTATAATCTAACTTATAAGATATTAAACTAGTAGGATTAATATTTTATTAAAATTATGATAATATTAATTAAAATTCGTAATACAAATGAAATAAGTTGACCTGTGGCCAGGTCCGAACCGACCGACGGTTTGAAGTAAATTAATTAGCAGCTACAGAAACAATTTCAAATAATTTTAATATATCTATTAATGTAATAAAAAACAGATATGGATACATAAATAATAAATATAAACATTTTTAATTTTATTTTATTTAAATTATATATGCAAGACCAGGCTGTGACGTCATGAATGGCTGGATGACGTCATATAATTTTAAATCAAGAAAAAAACTAATAAATATGATTTTCCCGAGGATAAAACCAATACAAAGTGCATGATTCGTGATGATATATAAAAAAATCTCCTCATGTGAAATTTGGTGTGAAAATAACCCTTCCCTTCCTATTGTCGATCGCTAATACTACCACTTCCGGTTTCCGGATTTGCACCAAAAGTTGATCTATTCATCCCACTGATGCATTAAGTAAATATACCAAATTTCAACAAAATCGGTTGAGCCGTTCAGGCTGTACACATCTATACGGACGGACGGACGGACGGACAGACATCATGCTAAAAATACTTTTTTCTGTTAAGAAAATGCATGATTCATGGAGATATGTAAAAATCTCCACATGTGAAATTTGGTGTGAAAACAATACCTCCCTTACTATCGTCGGTCGGTAAAAAGGAAATTAGGTTATATTCAAGTCTAAGATTCGAATTGTTTAATACATTTTTTTTATAAAATTATGTTACAATGAGTCGTTATTTAAACTGGAAAAATGAATGACTCGAGAATTGGGTCCCTTGATTAATTCAAACTACAACAACGTGGATAATAGAATAGAATATCGTTATTAGTTTGAAAACTAGAGAAGGATCTTTAAAGAGCTATATAAGGAGTTAAGGAGAGCAAAATGGAAAGATAAACACGGAAGATAAATACGAGAGAATCAAGTTGAATTTCCACTCTCTCAAGCAAAATATGAAATAACACATTTAAAGAGAAGAGAGATTAAAATTTAATGATAGAAATAATATTACAAAAAGGATAATTATACACTTTTAAGAGTATATTAAAAATTAATCATATTTTTTTCATGTAATCACCATCACTATTTGAATTTAGTAGACTTTAAATCTCATCCAAAATTTCTTATTAAAATTACAATGAACAAAATTTGTTCATATAAAAAAATTTTAGTTTAACTTATTAATATAAAAATTGTGTTATAATTATAATATGGTTTTCTCTAATAAATCTAATTTTTATCAGTTTAATTATTCATTAAAGTATTTTGTATTTTTCATGCGCATGTATTGAAAAGGATAAATGGTGTCATATTTCACGAAATTTTATATCACTGTTGATTCCGAATAGCGAGTTATGGATATGATATTAAATTGAACTGATTTAATATTTTTCATAGAGCTGCAAAAGTATTATATTTCTTTCTTTGGATTTTCATTATTATTAAAATATATTTTTCATTTACTAGGATTATTTTAGTCAGTGCCGCCCTAACTACAGGGCTAAATGGGCTATAGCCCCAGGGCGCAAGCATTTTGAGGCGGCAATTTTTTATTTGCGATATAGTAAAAATTTAATTTTCATTTTATTAGTTTTTACTTATTTTTAAATTAAAACACTTCTTAAAATATTAAACTGATTTTTATTTCTTTCAAATGTGCTGAAAAACGATAGATAGAGAAGGGCAACGCGAAATAGGAGTAACACCCTACCGATCGTACTTTTGTTTCAGTCGCATTTGAACTGTCGGAGCTGTACTGGAGTTAATATAAGACCACCAATCATATAATAGTTCCGATCAAGTTCTAAGGATTAGACTAAAAACTGATCGGAACTGTCATTATTGAGATAATCCCCTCAAATCTGGGTAAACCATCTTTTAAATACCCATCTTTTAAATAAGTGACTTTAAAGAAAAGTTACAATAAAGATAACAGTTTATTATAAAAGTAATAAATAGTTTTTTCTAGTTCTGACACTTTTGTTTTGTATAACTTTTCCGACTCCCATTTGCCATTCGGTGTATTTTCTTAGGAAGAAGGGTTCATTATTTTTAGTAGCCCATGGGCGCCGAATTCCTTAAGACGGCCCTGATTTTAGTATCTATTGTAAAAATATTTACAATAAAAATACCTTTCAAAGAAATTTTAATTTTCAGTATATTTAAACAAAAAAATCAAAATATCAAAAAAATGCTTAATAACATTCAAAAGTAAATAAAATATATAAGAAGTAAACTTCTAATTAAATGTTGAGTACTCTTATATTAATTTCTCAACAACACTGACAATTTAATGGAGGTTTAGTTATATATTAACATTTTTAAATTTTAAATTTATATTCATAACGACTAATTGAAATGATTATTTTCATAATATGTAGTTTGTAACAAAAATTAATTAATATATAATAGAAACGATAACAATAATCTATTTATATATAAACTTATTTGTAATATTATTTGTGCTACGAGGGTGGCCTTTCAAGTTATGTAAACTCAAACATATATTAATTAAATATCATTAGTAAAATTTAATCTACGATTTAATTAATCCAAATCTATAGTTTAAGTGTAATACGTATAATTTTGTAACCACTACGAATGGACATAGTTGTTTGTGGATGGAAAACTTAATAGAAAACCGTTGAAAAGTGTTCTTCTCAATGCATGAAAAATGAAAATAATTAAAAATTTCTAACTACTATAAAAATGTGATAATAAAATCTAACAATAAGACTAAATCAATTTGCAAAATAACGATTGAGGTCTAATCTGAATTTATAAATAGAAGAAGTATGCATGTAAAAAAATGAATAAATTTATTTTCTTTAAGAAATTTTAAGAAACCATATAAAACTTTTTTATTTTATTATAGATTTATAAATGACCTAAATTTATGAAAGAAAAAAAAAACGTTTTCTTTAATAGAAACATGAAAATTCAATCACGGATCAATTTTTTCAGATGGAATTATAATGGATTGAAATAAAGCTACGATAAATAAATGACCTTAAGTTCTCACCAATTTTGAATTGCAATTGATAAATGAGAAGGGTGAGAGAGCACTTAGGGCGAGAACTACCAACCACCACCCGCTAAGAAAACAAAATAAATGATTCTAGAGTGGATCATTAAAGTGATAACCTCGTGGAGAGGCTTAGGTTGGAGATAAGAGGACAAATTAATAATTAACTATTATCGGAACAGTAATTCGTGGCAAAAAAAAAATTGTAAGTATATAATATAAAAAAACAAAAAAGAAATGAAGAGAGAAAAGTGTGAAGAAATAAAGGATATATGAAAGTAGATGAGAAAATCTAAAATGGGAAAGCAAAAAAAGAGGTGTGAAGGAGAGGATGGCGAAAACAGATTAATAGTGGAGATAAATGGTAAATGAGGCATAGTACCTTCCTTCACAAGAAAGGAGGTTTGGGAAAGAACTAAGAAACACGGGGTTGAAAAAGATAAAAATAGGAATTCTTCTTATTCAACGCAAAGGGATTCCTATAACCATTACCGATAAATGAGGAAATAAATTACATTAAAATGGAAATTGTTCAATTCATTCAAAAAAATAAATAAAATGAAAAACAAAAAAGAACATTGAAAACTTAATTTAGATCCATTTGTATTTTGGTAAATAAAAAATAAAAAAATTGTTTTGCAAAAATCACACTGATAACTAAATATAGATACTGAAAATTACATTTTCTTTAAATTAAAATGAAAACAACTACAATGTGTTCATTATCATGATATTCCAATGTTGCCAATTTTTTTTTTTTGAAACAGTAGCCTGGGATTGAAATAAAATTCGTTTCATTCATTTTCTTACAAATATATTCTGTGTAGGTATTTTCTTCTTTTTTATTAAAAAATGATCATATCTTTTCTGGTCATGTAACTTAAATATCAAGCAAATTAGGGTAATATATTAACCTGTTTTCGGCTCTTATATATTTTTTCTCAGCATATACTAGTTTATGAATCAAAATCTCAAACTTGATTTTCAACTAATAGTCCAAGTCGGCTTTTTAGTTCGATATCAGGACCTTCTTCAGAATTTTGATTTGTAATCCTGAAGGTCTTGATATCTTCCATATTTCTCATACAGGAGGCTCACACAGAATAATAAGAATAATCATATCGAATAGTCGATAGATTAGATGAAGAAGTTAGAGAGTTTCTTTTCTAAATCTTCCGGTTTCCTATTGGCTAACTTCTAATCCATTATCCCTTTACTAGCCAGCCAATATCATTATAAAACTATATAAAACGCTTCCAGAAATATTTATAGATTTGAATCTCACTCATTTTTATCTACAAATAATTTATTATAAATAAATAAACTTACAAATCGGGCAACCAGTTATAGAAAGAATAAAAATGTATTCTTAATCATTTTAGTATATATATATATATATTATATATAGTTGGCCTCGGGCTGTTGTCCAGTGCGGACGTGTGCCGGTCTCAGGATTGCCCTGGATTCTTCGGAGCTCTACAGCAACGCAGTGAGTACAAAACCACCCAACCTATCAACCCAAAATCCTGATATTAACCCTTGGTCACACAGACTAAGAGACCCAGAATCCCAAAAATACTCCCACCTAAATTAATCTCTTGAAAATGGCGCCAAAATGGGCGCCGAAACGTCGAGAAAACATAATAACATATAACATAAATTTTATTTTCTTCCTTAAAATATTAATTATATATGTATTATTATATTTATATTAAAATTCTTGTCTGGGTATATCAAAATACTCGTACTTAGAGATATTCATTAATTTAAACAAAAAAAAAATTATTTATTACAAAAAAGTGTATATCTGAACTTGATTGAAAAAATTTATAAATATAGATCTACTGGGGCTTTAAATGAAATAAAAAAAGATTTTTAAATACCTTTGTAGATAAGAAAATATTCTTCCTCAATTTCCTCAATATAATTTCTTTTAGAGTTGCATTCTGAAAAAAATCTGAATATTAGTTAAATATATTCAAGAAAGTATATATATATATATATATATATATATATGTTTACTATATATTATATGTATATATAAATATTTATTATCTCTCTATCTATTTTAAATTTTAGTTATCAAACATAATGTATACAAAATGAATTGAATCTTCTTAAACTTATTGCATATTTATTGAAAATTATAAAGAATTTAATTAAATATTGATTGGAATAAATAAGTATAACGCTTGTTGATTTATTAAATTTATAATTTTTCGTATATTTTTTTTTATTTAGCAATAAGCTGGAATGAATTTCGGTTGAAAGTTCTCATGAGATTTGGACCGTGAAAATAGATGTTTTCTGGTGAAAATCAATCATAGGATGATTAATTAGTAGCTCTCCTTCCCTCTTCCCCCACCCATGAACGCCATTCCATCCCCCTCGTGTGCAGATTTTAGAGTGCGACTAAAATGGCGCTGGTTGGTTTGCAACCCCTTCAGCCCCTTTGCGACCATTTCCATGATGTGACCGGAGATCCAGTCAGGCCATCTGGCCTGGAAATTAGTAACTTGTTGAAAGAGATGAATATTTATACTCTGTCCTATCTGTTGGGCGTCGCTTCCGTCCCTTTGGACCATTTGGCCGTCCACCCTAATCCAATGGACAAAGCTATTTTATAGGGCAGTGTCTGCATTCATTTCGCGATAGAGAATCATGAATTTTAGTGAATTGATTGATTTAACTCTCCAAGACAAATAATTATTTTATTTTATTTATTTATTTTGATTTATATATAAAAACTAAATTTTTTTTTTTAATTTTTAATCAACAAATAATATATATCAATGGTGGCCAAATCCTGGCTCGCGAGCCACATGTGGCTCTTTTTGAGTTGATTGTTGCTCAATTAAAAATTAAGTTATCACAATTTAGAATTATATTAAACTGGAAAAAGGCTACGTCATTTATTTACAAATAATTATTTAAAGGAAATTTAAAATTTAGTTATTTCTGCAAGTTTTAAAAACTTTGTTGTAAAATGTATCTGATCTATCCCAACTCTGTCTACTTTATTACAATAGTAGAACTATTGCATGTGGAGCGTACGACTTATTATTAATATAATTAGGTATTTTAATCGCGCACGTATTCGTGATTTTTGTTTCAGTGACTAAGAACCCCCCCCTCAAAGTAAATTTTTTCCGATTTGGCTCTTTTAAACATTTTCGATTTTTCAATATGGCTCTAAGTATCACCAAATGTGGCCACCCCTGTTATGTATCATTATTTTTATAAAATTATAAATAATAATTAATTATGTCAATATCTGGTATTAAAATTATTGTTTGGTATAAATTACTTTTTAATTAACATATACATATATCGCACCCAATCCTCTAATTTTCAAACGTAGTTTTTAGAAAATTCCACAATGATTGCACTATATCCTTTGATGATTAATTGATGTATTAAATTTTTATTTATTTTATGATAATGATATGTAAATAATAGTTTCGTTCTAATTTAAAATTACGTTTTCAGGTATGCTGAATTTTTCAATAAACGTGTGAGTCAATAAATGAGTCCTAGTATATGTTAGTGATAGATTTATTTATTTAAATTAAATATTATTCTGCCACTAAACCAAAAAAATTCCATTAAAATTAAAAAAACCAAAAAAAAAAAACAAATTGAAATGATGCTTAGGTTATTTTGTTTAATGACAATTATTAAATTTTTAACAAAAACATTAAAATATTAAAATGTATTTATTTATACTATAAAATAATTATAACCACAATACACAATCTTTCCATATCATATTGTCACTTTCTGCATTTCTTATTCATCCCTTAAATGTAGGAAAAAATTTGTTCCATATAACGAATCCATCTACGGTGGATATGCATACCGTTAAGAGTATCCTTATGAATATTGAGCAGAAAATCCATCTCTTAAGATAATCTTGAACCATGAAAAAAAAAACATCAAATAAAGTTTTAAATGAACTTTTCAACTCTCATTTCATTATAATTGATAAAATATACGAGAGGGATTTTTTTGCCATTCTTTTCAAATGTAACATTTACGAAGTTATTTGTTACAGGAGTTGGGTTGAATAAAAAAAAAAAAATAGAATAAACTTGAAGTACTTTTTATTCACATTTATTTAAGAAAATTGGGTCACTATTTTCTCTCCACCTTCTCTGTAAACTCACTTCATCTGGGTTTATAGTAGATGAACTTGTATACATTTAAACGAGCGTGATAAAGATAGGAGAATTTGAAATTCTGTTTTATGTTATTATTATACACTGAACTGTTATTATTGTATTTAATTGTATCAACGATTTTAATAGTAATATTTATAATTTGATTCCTTAAACAATAAAAATAACTATCATTCTTGATTAATGCGTTTATAATTTAGAAAATCCTTATAAGCAAATTTATTTTTTACCTCATTATTAAAATGTTTATTTATTTTAGGCAAGACACTTAATTCTCAACCTCTGGTGCCGGATTCATGTGAATTTTTCTAGTCGGGATCTATGAGAAGGGAGTCTACAAAGCTCCCGGGCACAAAATTGGAAAGCTACTTTGAATAAAAATAGCGCCTCCGATAAGAAAATTAAGATTAAGTTGTACTGATCATAGAACACTTTTACCTCGCTTACTCCTTTCGTAGAATATACAATATACAATACATTTTATAAATATTCATTCATTTATTTGGTTTCTTAGCGTTTTGGAATGAATTATAATTTTTTGTGTTATAATTTATTGGCTTTAGTGAACTTATCCCATTTTAACCAGCCTTCGAATTTCTTTATATTTAATATAAATAAATCTTAAACAAATGAACTTGCCGAGGTTTGATTTCTCAATCTCAATCAAGCTCCTTTGATCAGACTAAATTATTTGAATTACACAAAATAAAGTTACATTTTTTTTTTTACTTTATAAAGAAATTTTTAAATTTTTTTTTATTTAAATTGTTAAAATAAAACAAAGTGTTATCTAATCTTCTAAATTTTTTATTATTCTCTTGTATTATTCTCCGCCCCCTGTACCCCCGATGTAATACATAGTAATTTGTTGAAGTATGCGAAAGGTTTTAATTCATTTTAATTCAATCAGTATATATATTTTTTATTTCATTTGTATTTTCGTTTTCATTCAAATTTGAAAATTGCACTATTTTTCAAAATATAAATTTAAATATAAATACTATTGCTTACTTTGTTTTAGAAAATATTAATCAATAGTCGAACCCGTTGCATACAGTGTTTGTAATTTAAGTTTAAAATTAATTTATGGTGGCTTGTAGCAATTAATTAAATAGTTCTTTGAAAACAATATTTTGACAATATAATGATCATTTTGTAGTAATCTGCCTTGAGCGGAGATTTCTTTAATTTTTAATTTGTTGGGAGTTCTGGTCCTGGATATTAAAAAATTAAAAACACGATCTTATTTGTCATGTTTAATATTGACATTTGTTGGTTGCGCTAATCTTTGTCTGTGTGGAATCTATTACATAGAATTGGACGTTTTAAATCTTCGTCTTGTGGGTTTCAATGTGCAGTTCTTATTTATGTAAGTTCATATAAAATTAATCTAAATTTTAAGATCGAAGTAAAAGCTTATTTGTGTAATTATTCTGATATGCTAGTATATTATTTTCTGTTTTTTGTATGGTGGGGAGTATAAAATGTGTAGAGGAATTTGATAGAGACTATTTGAATTTTAAAAATCATCAGACCAGAGAATCGGCGAAATTTTAAAATTTTAAAATAAAAATATTTTAAAGTTTATTTATAAGATTCATAATTTAAATTTGATTAGAACAAACAAAAATTAAAATAAAAAAAACTTAGGAATATTTCTAAATGAATTAATTTAATAATTTCACCACACTTAGAAATTATCTAATTTATTTATTTTAAGGATATTAAATAAAAATATGAAAAAATTGATTAAGCTTTTAAACCAATTTTTAAATAAATGAATGTGTTTAGCGAGTTAGGGCCAAAAAACAATGGTTCCATTAAAAAAAATTGTATTTATATATAAATAAAGGTTTATCATGAACGCGCAAATTGTCTGTTCTATTTATAACCAAGAGGGGAAGAAGAATGGAAGTCGGTGGCATGAATCTGGACGAGCAATTAATCGGGCGGCCTCTCCAGGCCTGGAGCAGGCCAGGTTGCCATGGCAAAACGCTGCAACTGTCATCCGACAGACTCAAGAGGCCTCGACGGTGCCGGCAAACATCGACTTCGTCAGCCCCTCTTCTAGGCGGCTCTCGTCCCCTGATTTTTTTTTTTTTTACTTTGAAAATCCGCCTGAATGACAAGTAGATTATTTTTACTCAAAAATAGCTTCGTCAGATTCTAAAAGAAGGCAGTAAATGAGAACAAGCCTCCTTTCTTTCCGCTTATCTCAGTCTTGTACTATATTTCAATATGATAATAAAGAAATCATAAGCAAATTCTATACAAGTAAGAAAGAAATTTAATCAATATAAAGAAAATGATAAAAAAATTATTAGAAATTTTTAAATTTACTTATTTATTTATTTGTTATTTTATTGAAAACGATAAGAAAAGAAGATAAAATTTTTAATTGTGAAAATATTAGACTAAGAATCTAATTTATATAAACTATTTGTTCTTAAATATCATCTTATTTATCACAATCAAACTTTTTTTTATCTAATATGATGACCCTTAGTCATATAACACAATTTTCACTTATTACATGATTTAGATCAGGGGTGTCAAACTCGCGGCCCGCGACCACTTTCGACTTTTTAAAAAAAAATTTCAATTTGTCTCTTAAAAAAAAGGCAAAATGTTTTTCGCGACCATACTTTCGACCGACTTAGATAAAATTCTCTTGATTGGTTGCTTTAAATTATGATATTTAAATAATTTTAGAAATGTTTTTTTTTAATATTTTTAAAATCAATTTATTTAATAGTCTATTGACAAAAGAGCTTTTAAAGAATTAACCAAATAGAAATGAAATATTTTTAATAATTTTATGTGTTTATCTTTAAATTTCAAAATTGGCCTGAAAAAATAATTTAAATAATTTATAGAAATATTGAACATATTTTTCTCTAGGAAAGAATATATGTTTTAGACGTTAGCGGAAAGATAGCAGGAAAACAGAAGGATTAGAAATGAAACTCTAACTTTGTTTTCAACCAATGTGTCGATAACCAAATCCTGAAAAGGACCCTGATAAAGGATACGTCGACAAATTGGTTTAAAAAGAGTTAGATAGTTTCATTTATAAGCTGACTGTTTTCCTGCTAGTTAACAACTGACACTTATTCCATTATACATTTTCTAATTAATTTTAATAATAATTAGTTATATATATATAAATTTTAATTTTAAGTTTTTTTGAATAGATATTGTTTAAATGTATAGTATATATTAAAATAAATGAATAACACGATCTCCTAAGCCAATTGGGAGTCTATAATCTTTCTATATCAATATCGACAAACTTGTTTGGATTCTCTAGAAAAAAATCTTTAGTGTCTCAAATTTGAATTGGATTAATTAACTTATATTATATTTAAATTATAAATTAAAATTAATAAATAAGATTTAATAAACCAGCGGGTGTTTGGCTCTTTGTTGATGGCACTACGTCACGTGCTGAGGCGAAAGTCAACGGGTTAAAAAATTAATTAATTAATGCCCGTATACCAAATTTCATGATTCTAGCTCAAACCGTTTTTGCGTAACACACACATGCACACATGCACAGACACACACACATACACACATTTTTCTCAACCTTAGTGAAAATGATTCAGGAACCTTCAAGACGTATAAAAACATTGAAATCTCGACATCAAAATTTTTTGGCAAGTTAGTAAAACTGAAAACGTGGTAGGTAATAAACATTCTTCTGAAAGAGCTACCTTTCTCAAAAGTTGATAGAAAATTACGAATTTTTCATAATTTTGCCCGTGTACCAATTTCATTATTCTAGTTCAAACCGTTTTTGCGTAATCTTGTCTACATACACACACAGAGACATTTTTTACAACCTTAGTGAAAATGACCCAGGGACCTTCAAAACGTATAAAAACATCAAAATCTCGACATCGAAAATTTTCGTGATCGCAATACTATCTCTGGCGAGATAAAATTATTTTTTAAAAAATCTATAAAATATCTCCTATAAAAATTATATAATATCTGCTATATTTAATAAATAAATATTTCTATGTTCGTTTAAAAGTGATGTATATTAGAATTTATTTGCCATTCAATTGAAATCATTAATATTTAATTTATTTTAAAAGATAATTCTTTATAATTCTTTAAAATAAGATGAATTTATTTCAGAAAGAAAAATCCTTTATATAAATATCCAAAATATTAATAAAGAAAAGTTGAGGCAACAGTGAAGGTGAAATTAGAAAAGCAAATTTTGTCCAAAAACACTGGTGAGTTTTTATGATTAAGATTAATGGAGTCCATGCACCATTAGTTTAACTGCGCAGTTTGCCTATGCAAATAACTTGAGTAAAAAACTGTTCCATTATCTGAACTAAAGATGTGAGGGCTATTTTTGTTTTTCGCTGTTGGTTTTTTAAATATATTTAGTATGTAGCCATCTAAAAAAACGAGCGTGAACTGAGCAGTTTCAGAATCACATAAAATAAACTATGCAGTTTTATATTGACCATCTAAGATTAGAGCGTTGTCCTCAAATATAGACAAAGTCATAGTAGTTAAAAAGGATTTGAGACCTTACCACGTAACGAAATAAAACATTTTCATATATTTTTTTATCTTAATAGGAACTCTATCTTTTAGTCTGGAAGAAAAAAGTAATTGGACAAGTGAGACTAACGAAAAAATATATAAAAAGTTATAATCAATTTATAATCAATAATTTGATACGTGATTTGAAAATTTTTGTTTTGTACATTGCAATATATTTTTTTTACAACTCCTATTTTTTGTTAAGCCATGTGCATTAATTTTAATAAGTTGTTGCAAACTTAAGGGATTAAAAATTTAAATAAATTCCTTTGGGGTTATATAACTATTCCAATGAAAATGAAAATAACGGAACTTCATTCTTGAGATTGAAGAGATGAATAGCCCCAATGGAGACAGTTTTATTATAAATAATAACCCATTACTACTAGCTACCTTTACTGATAAGATCAAAAACAGGTGCTTTAATGCCCCTAACAATGTATTTGGAATATAAATAGTTGCATCTTAAAAGAATTACATAAAATATCCAAATCCATTATACAATTTTACTGAATATAGTAAAACAATCTCCAAACAAATGTTCTAATATATTAATATAAAATAACCATTACAAAAAAAATCTCAAGTTGAGCATCAAGTGGTAAAGCCTTCTCTGGCAATGCACGACATCAGAAATCACTTAATTCTTACAATCCTACTGTTGCAATCGAGTATCCCATTGGTTTTGAATGGATATAATAAAAGATGGAGTGAGGGATGAAGGATTTTCATAAATAAACATAGATAAAATACAACTTTCACTTGATTTTTTTTTCAACTACATTTACAATAACAAATCTTTATGATTCTCCAAAGAATTGTAATATTCATTGAGAATTTAGAGTATTAAAATATATAATTCTCTGTTTTTTTTATTGTTACTATTTTGAGGTTGGACATAAACATAACATTATATTTTTATTTTAATTTTTATTTTTTTTCCCCAAGTATATAATAACTTTTACTATCTTTCAAATCATAATATATATTTTTATATTGTTATAGTATGTTTCAAAAATAGCCATTTGGTCAACCTTTATGGGTAATGTAAATTACATATCACTGGTAAAGAGTGTTTTTTTAAAAAAAAATACTACTTACAAAGTTATTAATAATTTATTAAAATCCTTGAAATTATTATATTTTTTTTATTTATCTATTTATCTCTTAGACGTAGCTGAACATAAAAGTTTCTGGACATATTAACGATACATTTGAATTGTCTGCCACAATCCAGTCATACTATTTTTTTCTCAAAGTCATGAACCACGCCTCGCACTCATATATTTTTACTAAAAAAATTGCAAATTGAATAGCTGTAATGAACTATAATTATCATATGCCTTTAGGAGTATGGATTTTATATTGAAAAATACTAAAGTTTCGAAGGCTTTAGGTTCTTCAGTAATCGGGTATAAATATTGTATTAATTAATATTAATTAATTAATTATTGACAGAAATTTATTTATAACAAACAATATTCCAATATTTATTATTAATTGTAATTTTATAACAAATAATTAAATTTAATTTCTTATTTGTTTTAAGTAGTTAAAATAAAATTAAACAGGATTAAGAACAGGGTCATAATTCAAAAATTTCTTCTTTTTGTGGTCATATCACATAAAGAAAGCTTCAAAACATGAACATCTTTCAATTTTTTTTTAACCAATTACTATACTTTATCTAAAATAGAAAAAGAGTGGGGATTGATGAGCATCTCTGTCAGGAAACGATGCTTCTAACCGTACTTTCATTTAAATAACAAATTATATACATATGCATCAATCTTTTTCACAAGGCAAAAATATATTTGTTAAGATAAATAGATGTGGGTAAGGTAAAGAATTAATATTAAAAATAAAAAAAATGAAGGAAATGATATGGAGTGGAAGAGATTATTTTGTATTAAATATATATATGCTGATTTTCTAAGTTTTATGGGGAGTTGTAGGATGAGTTCTAACGAAGTGTAAATAATTGGCGTCGATCGGGTGAGGCGTCCATTCCCATTGCTTGCTTTCCTTCCCCCAGAGAGGCGATTTTTTTTTATCCTTTTTCTAATACGACTCTCGACCGCCATCCCTTTCGTAAACACATTTTCATATATTTTTCTTTTTCACATTTCCATCTCAAAAGACTTGCACCATCATTCAATTTCTTTTTGCGCCTTTCTTTCTTTGCTTCATTTCCTCTTTCGTCACTAAGCAGCTACTCTTCTCGCATAATTTTTATACATACCAGTTTCAAATTGCAATTCATGCTGTTTTAAATTAATTCTCACTCATCGATATTAATAACTATGATAAGTAGCTACATATTAAGCTATATTTTTCTTACTTTTATCTAATCTAATCTAATCTAAGTAAGAAATGGATATGTAGGTATGTATGTATATATATAATATACATATTTACTTATTTCTTATCTAGGGAAAAGGCTCCAAAATTCACGTAAAAGAGAATTGGTGAAATCAAAAATCGATCTGCCAATGTTTTATATTCAGACATACTTATTTAATTTAATTAATTTAATTGTGTTATAAAATATCAAAAGGTATCAAAATCAAAAGATTGAAACGATTCAAGTGGTATAAATCTGATTTTAGGATACATATTATACATATAGAGCAAAACAGAATTTGAAGTAATTATATTAAAATTTAATTTAATAATATTTTTTTAAGTTAATTTTTAGATTAAAATAAAACAATATAAATAAAAGCATTAATCACCAATTTCATTAATTTTCAAAAATTTTCATTAATTAAAATTAAATGAAATTTGGTAGATGCATAATATTATCTAGTTGTTTTAAGTCTCGAAAAATTTTTATTAATATTGTAATATTATATACCTACTATAATATGAAATTTATTGTATTCTTAGATAAGAGTAATAAAAAGTTTCTAGGCAATTTACTCTTTTATTAAAATATATTGGTATCTTGTCTCATTATTTATATATTTTACTAAAAGCGGTTAATATTATTTTGTAATAAATATCATGGTATAAATCTCTTTTCCTTAAAACAAATTACCAAGTATCAAACCACGAGATTAATTTCAAATTAAATTAAAATTAAATTGCTATATCTTTTCTGTTTATCCCAAAATAAAAGACAAAAAAAAACTCGTTATTAAATATTTTGATTTTCTTATATAAAACCAAATTTGTACTAATTAATATATATATATATATATATATATATATATATATATATATAATAAATAAATGAATATATAAAATCTTACCTTTTATTACGCAGTACTGACAGAATAAAAGCTTAATTTCTTCTTTGTAGTTCTTAAAAGATCTGCAAAAGAAAGAAAGCATTTACTTTAATTAAATTTCTTATTTGGTAAATCGATTAAATGCTTAAAAGAATTAAATTCACTTTTCTAAAGTAATATGATAATTGAATGATTAATTTAATATTTATTATTTATATTTATATTTATTTAGAAGGACTTAGTAGTTAGTAGATTAATTTTTAAATACATAAAATATAAATATTTATTTTGGTTTGAAAATGAAATACGAATGATGACAATTCTATATATTTCTTTTAATCAAATTATTCCCAAAAAAATTATATAAATTTGGTTCTATGTAAATAAATTTTAAAAAGAAATTTTGTGATTAAAAAAAATTTTAACTAGAACAGTGGTCAATGATGTTTGGGTGTTATAATAAAATTCTAAAGGATGAGCCATTTATTTTTAAAGTGGCCTAACTCCATTTATCTTCAAATCGAAATATTTAAGATTTTGCGTTTCAATGAATTTAAAAATATATGTATAGTATATAAGTCATACTGCTTAAGTGTATCTAAAAGTCTTTTAATAAAAATTCCTTTAATAATTATCAAAATAACCACAAAAGCTTTAATAAATACATTTGTATCTAAGGGTGTTAAATTTATAGTTCCCATTAAAATACTGACAATTATTAAGTGAATAATTTGTGTTTTCTTATCAAGAATGGAGTTAGGTCACTTTCAAATTAACAACCAGATTCATTATAAAATTTGAAGTTGCTCAAATCCATCCAAAATAATTTATGATGCTTCAAATTGAAAACTCAATACTGAATTTATTTTATTATATTTCTTTAAAACGCTTACTAAACATAATTTATGCGATTCAAAACATTTTTTAATTACAGACAAATTTATTACTAAATAATTTACTATTCATTTATATTTTGCAGGTGTGAAATGGATTCGAAGAAATCATGATGTTCCGGTGGTATATAAAATTGAATTTTGCAGTTGTCGAATTTTCTTTCTCTATTCCGACGTGGCAATAAATTCAATACTTTAAAATTTTCATTCTCATTCATTGATGTCTTATACAAAATTTTATACGGTTCATTTCTGACAAAACGCATCTAACATATTTTTAAACAGTTTACTGATTCGCCATCAGAAATCGTTGCCCGTTTAAAAATTGTCTTTAATAATTTTTCGAAACAAAATCTTATTGTCTCATTTCATTAAGAATAAAATTATTACGATTCCGACACTTTTTGATAATCTTGTAATAATCTTGAGGAACGAACAGCAAATTATTTTTTTTTAATGACATTTTCCATCACGCCAAAATCTAAATGTAAGTATAAATGGAGATAGGCCACTTCCAAACTACACGGTTTAGTTATTGAATTAATTCGGAAAACTTATGTGTCAAAAATTTATTGTATTTGCTTGGAATATAATCAACCTGAAATACTTCACTGATAAATAACATGAAGTTGTACATCTAACCAGCAAAAAAATGAAAAACAGAGTTTTTCAAAATAAACGGCTCACATGTCCTCACATGAATACAAAATTATAATTGTAAAACTAAATTTAAATGAAATTTTTTATGAATGGTAGACACACATATAAATAGAGACTACAATTTAGGATAAAGGTTGGTTAAAGGTTAATCGGCTAAAAAAGTTTTATGATATCGTACACCAAACGAACTAAGCCTGTAATGTAATTCAATCTTAAAAATAAATTAACAGTAAAGTACTAAGAGCAGTAATCACTTTCCAATTAGTATTTAATCTTACAATTATTATTTTTAAATTTCTTTAAAACTTAATATATTTTTTCAAGAAATATTTTCCACAATTTAATCATATTATTTCATTATTTCATTTCATATTATTATATGTATTAATATATTTAAATCTTTAAGAATTTGTTGAATTTGGTAACCCACAAATCACCAATAAACATCTTAGATTCACACAGATAAAAAATTTTATTTACTTGCTATTAAAATCTATAAATAGCTAAAATCTATAAATTCTCTTGAATATTTTCCATTTTTGGATATTTACCAATCATCATATATTATAATTTAAAGAAAATTAATTTAAATTTTTTATTTTAAAATAAAAATATTTTTATGTAAATATATATATAAATAACTTACTTTCTTTGAATAATTTTCTAACTATCTATGATTTCTATAAGATGTGTATTTATTTAATTAAGAATTTGAAAAATCAGTATGTATTAGAATAATCTTTAGCTGAAATACATAATATTAAAGATAGTTTATTTTTAATAATAATATTTAAACATAATAATTATATATATATATATATATATATATATATATATATATATTAAAGGATAAAATAACTACATAAGAGAAAAATGAATCAAATCGGTGCCAAAATTTTTGTACTCACGCCTTCTATAAAACTTTGCCAAAAACCAATCTTGCCAGCAAACTAGACTTTGGCTTTCCTTCTTTCAGGTTTAAATCAATGATATTATGTCTAATTTAACTGGCAGATCTCCCGTAACTGATTACATCGATCGGTTAATTTCATTTACCTTCTATACTATAACTACAATATATAGTATGAACAAATTTCTGTATATTTGAAATAAATAAATCAAAATTAAATAAAATTTGAATAATGTATTAATTATTATAAAAAAAAAATTTTTTTATTTATTTTACAACTTGGTAATCTAATTTTTATATCTACATAATTCAATAATATATTTCTTAAGAAAATTAAGAAATGTTTGATAGTATTAATGAACTGAGTTTGTTTCTAACAGTCAATTTGATTCAGACTCATTGAGGCTAATTCAAACAATTCAATGTCCTTTTTTTCTTCTTTTAATGTTATTATTTGCTCATCATTTTGATTCTCCGTTGTCTATCTATTTTCTTTGGTTAACAGCACATTTTTCTTAAGCGGAGGAAGAATTCAATCTGAGAATGACACTAATCATTGGGAAAATTGCAAATTTGTAGACAAGAGAGGACAAAGCTGAGTTGAGCTCCCCTCGACATTTTGGGCCTCTCTTTTGGCGAAACGCCAATCGACGCGCTGACTCGACTCGCTTGTCGTTTATGGGCATTTTGGCCATGTCGGGAGGGCCTCAAAAGCGACTTTATGGTCAGATCCCGAGGTTTTGTCATTGACGAAGACGATGGAATGCTGTCTCGCTTTACCACCAGTAACTTGGTGAAAATCCACGCTCGCTATTCGGCTTTGTTCGAACTTAGTAAACACTGCCATCAACAGCCCCAATCTACATAGAAGTACACTTAAATCCCCTACAAAGTAAACCATAGCAAAAGGAGACTGTTTAGAACTTTTACAAAATACCATAAAAATATCATAAAAAAACAAAACATATTATTCATTGAATTTTACTTAAAATTTTGTATTTAAAGAATTTTGAAAAATTGTAAATAAATAAAATACTTTAATTAAATTTAAATAATTATTTATTTAATGTGTTTTTGTTCTTGTTTTGTTTTTGTTCTAAACATTATTGATTTTCTATATATTTACAATAAAATATTTTTTTTTAAAGTTTCATGAAATTTAAATTTATCAAGTAAAATTTCTTTATTTTTTTAGTATTTTTAGACTGTTTTCAATATCAATCTATCTCCTCTACTATCCATTCAAATTACAGCTCATTTCGTTAAAATGATATTTGAATTGATATTTTTCTTTTTTAATAAATTTATTTTAAAAACCTTATATATTTAATCTTTAAATAATTGTAAAAAATACAATTTGTCTAATTTCTCATTACAATTTTTAAATAATAATTCCTACCAATTTTCTTTTCATGATCCAATATAATAACTTGCTGACTCGAAATGGTGAATGGAAAATATTCTAATTTCGCTCTTTTTCTCTCTCTCCCTCTCTCTCCTATATTTATCTTATTTCCTTGGTTATTTCATATTTCTTCGAGTAATTTTTTTTGCATCTTTTTTAAAAAGAAAAATATTTCTTTAAAATGTCTTAAATCTCTCATGGCTTAATTAAAAATGCAGCTCGAAGGCGTGAGAAGACATCGTTCTCTCAGGAGAGATCAAAAGCGGATCTGCTTTTCCTTAACGAACCTAATATTCTGTTTCGTATAGAGGCACAGAGCCCATCCAAATTGTCAAACAAATTTCAGACAAGAAAAAAAAATCCTCTGACATTATTTTACAATTTCTCAATGAAAATATTTCATTCCTTGCTAAAAATTTTGCATGTTTGAATATATTCATTCGTTATTGTATTATTCGATTTTTCTTATAGTTTTAAATATATTTTTTTAAGTAACATTAAATTAAAAAAATATGCATTCAGCTAAATCTAAAATATTAAATATTATATTAATTCATTAATTAATTTAATATATTATTTGTTAATAATTATTTTTTTTATAGGCATTAGTAAATCAAAAATTAGATTAGAATAGTTTTAAATTTTTAAGCAAATAAAAACACTTGTTATATTGTTTATTTGTTTCAAAAATGAAAAAAAAAAATTGTTATATATTTTTAATTTTTTTATTTTTATTATTAAAATTTGTAAAAAATCCTACTCTAAATAGGAGGGAAGATTCAAGCTCCTATAATATATATATAACTTTATAAAATTTAATCTAAAATTCATTTGGAATTTATTTCGAATAAACTTTTATTTCATAGAATATAAAAGAATTTTCAATGAAAATTTCTAGGTTAATTCACATCAATTTAGAATCAGATATAAAAATAGAAATTAATACTTTTATTCAAATATGACTTAAAAAAAAAATAAAAAAGATTTTATCTTTTGAATCAAAGAAAATGGTTATTCGATTTTTCTTCACAAAAAAATAATTGCGATTAAAAAAAAAGGCAGAATCTTTAGTGATTTATTAGAAGTAGAATTTTCAATTGGTTGAAAGGAAACTAGATTAAAAGTTAATTTAACACGAAATCGCAATGTAATGATTTTCCAGAGCCGTGCAGCCCCGGAGAGTGTTATTTGCCCAGGCCCCTTGCCAGCGGCGGAGGACGCAACCAGCGACACGGGACCGACTCCCGGTTGCCTAGGCATCTGCACTCCTAATCATCGGATTTCAATTAATCTGAAAATTGGCCGATTTATTCTCTACTCCGCTCTTGGCAAATAAATAAACACTTTTTTGTTTTAGAGCCCATATGAATCTGTCTCGTAATGAATAATGATCTAATAATGGAACTCCATTAGAAGAGAGAGAGGGAGGTTAATTAAAAGACAAGATGACGTCATGGGTCGAGATAACGTCATATATCAATGTTAGCATTTGTTCAGTAATCGAATTTCAGTAGACTTGATGATATGATTAAATAGCACTAACAGAACTTATCATGCTATTAATTTACAAACAACAAATTTGAAATTCATATTTTATAAATATTTATAATTTAAAATTTACAGACGTATATACCAATATTATAAATTATTTTAAAACATTATTTAAAACACTCTAATCACTAAAATACTATTTTTTTAATTTAATATTTTGAAAATTGATAAAAATTAAAAATATTCATATTTACATATTAGAGATTATTTATCTTTTAAGGGATAACAAAATATTAATAAAATATTGGAAAAAATGTTCAGAAAATCAAATTAATGAACGAACAGTGGATAAGTATCTTCAGACTATAAAAACTGTCTGAATCAAGAATTAAGAGAGATTAAGAATTATAGGAAAGTAACATAGTAAAGGAGTAGTTGAAGGAAAGTGGTTGCCATAACCAAATCTTTTGAGTTCCATAGAAATATTTAGATAAATTAAATAATTATCAATTAACTTTTCTATACAATGTTTAATAAATATTATTTATTAAAAAGATAATATTTTTTATTATTAAATAAACTTATTTTAATAATTAAAATTAGTCTATATTTTATGAAAATTATGAAATAAAGTTATATTTTTCAATTTTTTTTTAAAGATTCGAAGATAAGAGAGATGATAAGTAATTTTAAACAATTTCAGAAAATAATTTAAATTATTTTTCATAAATATTTAGGAATATCATTTAAATCATTTATTAAATGAATAGAGATAAACAAATATTAATTAATGAATTATGTTATGATTGGTTAAAAAAATAAGTGTTGATCTATTTAAAAAAAAATAATTTTGTAAGTGTTTGCCTAATTGATTTTAAAAAAACGACAAAAGAATAATCGATGTGTGATTAAGAATCGAATATTGAAATATTTTTAAAAAAATTGTATAAATTTTAAGTTTTAAAGGTTTTTTATCTTTTTGGTTTCTCAGAAGACCAAATACAATAAAGCATGAATCGACAACTTCTAATTCAATGCGTTTTACATTAATATTTTATCAAATCATTATCCAAGTTGGAAATGTCTTTTTCTAAATAACCTGTTGATCTCGGCTTATTGGAATTCAGGCAGAAGAGACGTCAAAAGGAGATGAGTGGGTTGTGTGAGGTGCAAAAGGGTAGAGGAATGACGGCGCGCTGGAATTAATATTTCAGATCGATGTGTGTTGATAATATCCAGTTCAATTAGATCATACACATGCATGCAAATCGACGTCACACATCATCGCTTCCCTCGCATTTTGTCTACTCTTCTATGCTTTTGGGACTCGGCTATTTTCAACTTTAAATCATTACCGTGTCGATAATGTAAAGGTAGCTGGGTACTAGCAATGGAAAATGAGTCCCGGGTCTCTGAAGCATACCGAGTTGACTAATTGGATAAAAGTGAATCCTATACAACTCTAATGGTTTTGCAATAGAGAAATATTCAAAGAAGTTTAAATTGAACATTCGTCATTAATCAGTGATCACCTCACCTGAAACAATTTCAATTCAATTATGAGATTAAACCAGAAAATATGTATATTTCTATTCATCTTTGAAACCGAGCCACAGTATCTAACTATACGACAACATGATCTTGATTAACAATTAAAAAAATATTTATGATTTATCAGTTAATAAGTTAAATCAGTTAATTAGTCAAAAATATTTAAAGATATTTAAATAATAAATAAGTGTCGAAAAGAAAATAATTGCTACAGTAGTAGTTTTCAACTTAAAGGCGCCACAGGGTGAGAGGATAGCAAAGCTGTCTCACATTCTCGTGGTCCCGGGTTCAAGTCCCGGGCCTGGTGAGGGAATTTCTCTAGCTGGGATCTATGGATCGGAGTCAACCCGCCCCCGGGATCAACATTGAGAAGCTACTTGATAAAAAGTACATCCTATCAAGAAAATCAAGGTTAAGGTTGATAGGACCCGTTCTACTGATCATAGAACACCTAATTAATATAACCGACTTGACAAAGTCAGAGTTAGTTTTTCAAGACGTTTATAAAAATTAAAATCGAGACTTCGAATATCACCAAGGTAAAGATTTTAAAAATACACTTCTATAATTAAAAACTATTAATATGAATTAAAATAAACTTAAAAAAGGCTTAAGTTGTGCTGAATTGTAATAATTGTTTGGAAATATTTTTATTTTTAAATAATTGTCATTAAGTTGACATGATTTGTGAAGTCGAATGAGCATAGGGCGAATAAATAATTTCTATAATTTAACCGAGTTTGAATTTGAATCAATCTTATAAATAATAAATTAATTTTTAGACTTGAGTTTTAATTTTAAATATTACAAAAAAATGTTTTAAATATTATTAATTTGTTGTTTATTATTGTTATTATTGTTAATCATTATTATTAACAATGATGTTTATTATATTGGCGTAATATTCTTATTATTTATTATCTCGTCAATTTAATGGTATACATTTTATAGAAAATTATAAAGAATTTTTTAAAAAAATAAAGATTATATAGTAAAGATCTAAAAAAATTTGGAGTGTCTATCTCGCAATTTGAATTGGGTTAAATAACATATATTATATTTAAATTAAATTTAATTAATTAAATTATAAATTAAAATTAATAAATAATATTCATTAAACCAGCGCGTGTTCGGCTCTTTGTTTATGGCACCACGCCACGTGCTGGCGCGTAATTTGCAGTGTTAAAAAATTATTTCTGGTACTTTGAGAGATTCAATCAAGCTGAAATTCTATATATAGCAATTTTATACAATTTTCAATCACGAGAAAAACTATCAAACATATATCTTTATTTTTACGGGCACTTTAGAGGAAAAAAAATGAAAACATGGTAGGTAATGACCATCTTCAGAAAGAGCTACATTTCTCAAAACTTGATAGAAAACTACGAATTTTGAATAATACTCGTATACCAAATTTCATTATTCTAGCTCAAACCGTTTTTGCGTAATCTTGTAATCTCTAGTGAGATAGTAAAAAAGAGTTATCAATACTTTAAACTGTTTAAATTATTTATGTCTGATATTATTTAATAAGAAATTGTATATATTAATTTTAGAGACACTAGAACAAAAAGCAATAACAAATTAGTTTTTTAGCATAATGATTATTATAAATATAACGCTCAGTCGTTATGAATTAATGTAGGTTTTGAACTCTTTAGAGAAAAGCAATACAATGATTTGTCAATTAGAAGATTAAAGAAAAACTAATAGAAAATTAAAAACAAAAATGTGGCTGTCGATGTTTAATTTTCCACCCTTCTAGAATTAATTTTATTACAATAGAAGATTCTTGATTTTAATGGTTGCCTTTTAGCAAAGAGGATCCAATTATCATAATTACTTTTGTATCGTGGTTGGTTCGAATCTCGTCAATTAGTCAGAATCTTTCAGGCTACTTAATAATATTTTATTTGTCGAATGAGAGAAAGAAAGTAAGAAAAAAAGAAAAAAGGTCTCGCTAAACGTTAATGAATGTTTTCTTAAATTGCTTCGTAATTTCCATCGGGTAATCACGCCATTAATATGCGGCGTTGCCATTTGCCGGCTGCGTTATCTTTAAGTACCCCGTTGGCGCTTATTGGCTCAAATCAGATGGCTCTCGTCGTCTAATCGATACGATTATTTCCGCAGAACGAGGACAGCTCATTCCCGAAGGACCACCGTCTGATTCCTGCAGGAAGGTTCGTCCTCGTCATCGTCTTCCTTTTCCGGACCACTCGAATATCATCCTCCCAGACAGCAGCAATTATCAGTGAAGAGTCGCAAACGCAACGATGCATCCAGAATACGTCACTGCATCTATCGATTCCTATTGCTTGCATACATACACCTTCTACACACACACACATTCACACAGAGTCACACAAACCCACACAAATATACTTTAAAGAGTTAAACCATTTTTTTTATTAGTGTGGGCCCGATCTCCTTGCCGTCCCCATTACTCTTCTATCGACTGCCAAGACAGCGTTTGGCTGAATACCAACCGATCGAACAGAGTATTTTTAAATTTATCCATGATGTAAACCACTTGCTATGACTAGGAAGATGTACTAGGCAAAGGGTTTACCATCGAGCGGATCGATGCTATATATCAGTTATTTATTAAAATATTTTCTATTGATCTTATAAAAATGATATACGAATGATTTAACATGACATAAAAGAATGTACTATAATATAAATATACAATATAGCATGATAAAATGAAAAAAATAGGTCAATTTAAAAAGTAAACCTGTCTCTTAAAATAAAATTTATTGAATCGTTTTTGAAAATGAAGAGAATTACACTGCAAAAGGGAAGATAGAAATTAACGACAATCAAGAAAACAAGAAAGAGATCATAGACATATTAAAAAGTTAATGGGATAGAACGAATTGCATTCATAATGATATTATTTCCGGTTTATATAGAACTACTAAAACGATTAAACGATAAAATGCAATAGTATGAGATTGACTTCGACCTAATATAGGTATTAAAAGATCAATATTTTATTTGGAAAAATAATTATAAATAAAATATAATAAATATAATTTTAAATGAAAACTTAACAATTTAGATTGGAATTAATTAATATTTGTTTATAATCATATAGGGGAAAAGTACGAGTAGTACCACTGTGCCAATAATTGACCATGTGATAGATTTTTGATCAAAATAAGCTCGAGATCGATAAATATCAAGAAGAGCCTCTTCCAGATTGTTTAAAAATGAAGCAGAGACCAATCTCTGCATTTATAATAGAATTGTGAATCTTTTAAAACACGAGGTAAGCGTTATTGGATTTTAATGTTAGTTTCTTATGCAAAACGTTAAGGATATGCTTCAATTTAGTTTCAATAGATTATGTTTTATTTAATAATAAGTTCAAACTAAAAGTTCAATTCAATAGTTGATACTATAAATTATAGTACCGGGACCCCGAGCCTCGGCTCGGTACTTAAGTTAAAAAAAATGATTCATTATTATTGGGTTTGGCTGGTAATATTAATACCTGGGATACCGAGCTGTCGCTCGAAAAAATGTTTAGACATTATTATAGACATTTTCATTCTGTAAATTAAATAATTTTATTTCATTTAAATAAATATCTATTTTTAAATAATTTTTCTCTACATTATTTATCTAATTCTGACAATATATTAAGATCACACAGGGACCCCGAGCCTCGGCTAGGTAATTAACTTAAAAAAAAATAATTCATTATTATATTGGGTTTGGCTGGTAATATTAATACTTGGGACACCGAGCTGATATACAATTCTTTAATTATTTATTACAATTATTAAATGTTGCATCATTGCATGGAACTTGGGGTCCTCAATAATACATAAATATGTATTATTAGATATGTTTCTAAGTGCATGAATATTTTTTTTTTATTGGAAGAATGATAAATATATATCGTAATTTATAATTATAAAATATTATTAAAATATATATTTTTAATTTTATTTCGAAATTAAATAAAAAATTTTAAAATATTTTAAATATAAAAAAAATATCTTTTAAAAAAAGGCGGGAGTCAAATTTCAATATGAGTGTCATTTGTCCATATATAAATTAAAAGATAAGATAAGTTAATTAAAATATATATATAAACAAAAGCAAAATTAAATAATAAAAATTTATAAAATTTTGAATTAATATTAAATTATTAGTTAATGACTAATAAGTAATTAATAAAATAAAAAAAATAAAATTTATTACAATATTACAATTATTAAATGTTGCATCATTTTAATTAATAAAATAAAATAAAAGAAATTAAATTTAATCAAAGAACAATGAATAAATAAATATAAAATAATAGATAAAAAAAAAAAAAAAAATTTTTCCGCCGGTTTCGATCCTGCTAAGTTGACTATTCAAAACAGTGCCTTTACCCATTAGACTGATATATATTTAGTTAATTAACATGACATTTTTACTCTCTTTGCAAGAATTATATGTTTTTTTGTTTTTGTTTTTGTTTTTTTTGAGAGTGATTAATAAATATATATATATATTTTATTAAAAATAAATATTTTTAATTTTATTTCAAAATTAAATAATGAATTTTAAAATATTTTAAATATATAAAAAAATGTTAATACAATTCATTTAAAAAAAAGCGGGAATCAACTAACCGTATTTTATTTTGTTAATAATTAATTAATTAAGATTAATAAATATATATATATATATATATATTATTAAAAATAAATATTTTTAATTTTATTTCGAAATTTATTTTATTTTAAAATATTTTAAATATAAAAAAAATATTAATTGAAGTAAAATTGATGACGTCACACCCATATATAATTTTCAATTAAGAAATTAATAATGAAGCTGTAAGTTTCAAGAGATGTGATCAATAAAACTCAATTTTTCTTTATAAATACTATATCTAGTGTGAATTTGAAAAAAATCGTTAGAGCGGTTTTTGAGAACCAATGGTTATAGATACATATATAGATATATAGATACAATTTTAGCTAGCATAATAAGATAAGATTAATCAATTTGAAATATTTTCTTAATGTGAACATTAACAATTATCAATTATCAATTATCCATTTCTGAAACAAATTTCACATTTTTTTATAAATTGACTGGGGGTGGTCAATTACTTAAATATTCATTAATGTAATAATATAAAAATAAATATCTTTTATTAAATTTGTGTATTATTATTAGAAGAGATTAAAAATGAGCAGCTGTAGAGATGCAAAGGAAAAAGAAATGAAGGAAAAAGTTGGATAGCAAAAAAAATAATAAAGGGAAGAAAGACAATTTGTAAGGAACGAGTTAACAGTTCTGAGTATTCTGACTTCACTTTTAAAATATCACACAGATAAAATAATTGTCTTGAAGACAGTGAAGAAGAAAGCACTAAAATTCAATGGTTGCATGTTCGAAAAAAGATAAACAAATACGTGGTGTTTTTTATATGGGAGATTACTTTCCCAAAAAATCATACAATTTACCTTAGAAGAAGCTACGAATTTATTTTTAGAGAATACAGGAGATTTATGGAAGTGTCCAAAAACTGATGACATTCTTGATTACAATTAGAATAGCATAGTAGGCCCTCGAGCAATTAGCAAAACAAGAAATGTTTACTAATTCACGATATGAACTTTAAATATGAAAAATAATCATAATAAATTATAATAAATTATAAAAATTATTAATAAAACCAATCCTTAGTGCATTTTATTCTAAAGGTTAAGTTGATGGTCAATTACTGGATCAGAATATTGTTAATTACTAAAACTTTAGATTTCAGGATGGTCAATTACTAGAACAAAGAATATGTTTAGAAAAAAATTTAAAAAAAATATTTAAATATACATTAACCGAATATTTGTGTTATAGTGATAATTAAAAATAGTTATACAATATATATTAGCACTTGTTTTGTTGTTATTCTCACTTTTGTTACAGAATAAAAGTATTTTTTATGAAAATTTCTCTTAAGGCTGTCAAATACTAGTACTTTTACCCTATAGTATTAAAAAAAAATTAATATGAATGAATAATTAAAATTAATTTGTACTTATTTAAAAAATATATTCATTTTTTTGATAATTTTATGATTAACTAAAAAATTAATTAATTTTAAAAAAATGTTTAATAGATAAATCCAAGTAAATCGTTACCGAAAGAACCGGGATTTCAATTTTGTGAAAAAAAAATCACCAGCAACTGTTCTAAAAGGATTTATTTAATCGAACAAAAGGGAGTTTACGCTAGAGTGTTCATCCATATATGCACAAACAAGACATATCGTAAAAATGTCAGAAATGGATTTTTTATGACAGATGGGGGAGTTCATCATAGACACCTGGCGTTTATCTTGTGGTCCGAGTAGTAACTGACTGATATCGCCTCGGTTTTTTTATCATAAAGACTTTAGTTGACTGGAAAAATAAAAAAGGTATTGGAAAATTTGATTAGAGAATCCAATTCAAAATAAAATTAAAAACTTAGGCATTAATTATAATTATCTTTTTTATTAAATAAAACATATAGTTAATGTGGTAAAATGCTGAACTTGAGGATGATAGTTAAACAACAAAACTTAAAATATAATATTTAATGTGATGAAAAAATAAATAAATAAATAAATAAATAAATCATTAAAAAAATAAAAATATAAAGAAGGATTTCTAGTAAAATTATTTTAAATTTTTTAAGAAATATTTCTTTATCAAAATTTATTAGTATTTATGAAAGAAAAAAAGTAAATTACATTTTGTAAGAATATAATTAATAGTTTTAAATAGATAGTTGAAATATTAAATTGAGACAAGGGAATAATGAAAAAAATATTCCTCTCTCGTGATTTATGATGTATAAAAATAGCAAAAAGATTAATTTCTTAATAAATCATTTATAATTAAGTAAATTTTATTTAGTATTTATTTTTATTATTAGGTGATTATTTTGATATTAATATTAATGAATTTCCTTTTTTAATATTTTATCTATTTTAGGATATGATAAATTAAAATAATGTGATCACTGATTGCAATAGAGATAAATATAATTCCCAATATTAGATTTTAATCAGAGATATTATATAAATAATGATGAATAATGTTTATTTTAAAATTCTCGAAAAAAAAAATTAATAGTGAATTTTATAATAGTAATCTCTGATAAAAGTCAAACACTCTTCATAATCACAAAAACCTATTAGAAAAATAAATGATAATAATTTTTGAAATCAAAAAATACATGTTTATAGAATAATATATAATATTAATTATAGAAATTTAAAGTTCATAGTCGAATCTTATATAGAAGATCATCTATCATCCCTTTCCTAATCTAATTTTTATCTACACTTGTAAGTTTGTGGATAGAGACCATATAATTTTTCATAATGTATTCTCCACAGCTAGATTATGACTAGCTCTTTTGTTAGCCCATAAAGATATAAATAAACAATGATCTTGAGTTTATATCTATATAATATATTTATTTTTTCAATTAAAATTATATATATTAATTTGAACTAAAATCATAGATTAACCTTGTTATTATTATTCAACAAGGAATCTCGGACGTTGGCCTATTTACAATGCATGAACATATAAATAAATAGCAATTTTAAAAAAGTATATCTTATATCTATATTCGTTGGCTTTTTTAAGCAAATTAATTCTTTTTTATGAGAAAATATTGGAATAAAGTGGCAAAAGACTACTTTGACCATATGTTATTTTGAAAGCATTTTACTTTAAAAATTGTACATTTTAGAACATTTCTTGAAAAAAAATTGGAAATGATAATAGCTTATCATTTTTTATTTGTTATTTGTTAATATAAATTCATTTATTTATGAATATAACATTAACTATATACTAATTACGATCAATGTTACAATTACCCTTTCTATCATTCAGACATGTTTAATCATTTATATTAATTTTATATATATATATATATATATTTAGAAAAAAATATTATTTTTAATTACATATAAAAATTTAGATAAATAAATTATTAAAATAAAATGGTATACTTAATTGATTTATATAATAATTCACCAAAATGAATATTTTTGAATAAATTCAAATTTAATTTGCTTGATAATGAAATTTTTTATAATTATTAATGTTAATAAAGGTAGAAAATGATAACGAATATAGAAATAATAATATAAATTATAATCCCGAATATTTAAGCCATGATATAAAGGCAATCAGATTAATAGGGTTCATTAAAATGAGATTAAGTTTCGCTCTTAATTCCACAAAACATTCGTTTTCGTTTAGTTATGAAATACATCTATCGGATATTTTTATCAAATTTACATATATAGTTGTCTTTTAAAAAATATTATATATATTATATTATTACAATTTTTACATATCTATATTTAATAGCGAAAGTGATTATTCGAAATAAAAACAAATTAAAATAATTTAAATAAGGCAGTAAAATATTATAATAATAATAATCAAATAAAATACTTTTTAAAAAAAGAATGAATTAAAATTATAATGATAAAATATTTGAAAATTATTAGTAAGAAGATGAATTAAGAGATTTGATCGTTCAAACTTAAAAGTATAAATTAATTTAATCAATTTCAAAAAGTGCTAAATATTTCAAGAAAACTCAACATTAATTCTATAACGAATAATTTATATATATATATATTATATATTATTGTGTTAATTTAAGTTTCAACAATATTATAATATATATATATATTATTACATTAATATCATAATATTATAAAAATGAGTGATTATACCACTTACAAGAAAAATAAATTGAAATTTTCGAAAGGACCTGAAGAAGAAAGATTAAGACGTGAATGAAGTATAACAAATACAAGAAGAATTTACAAACAATATTAAGAGTTTCCATGAAAATAGACGTTGTGACTGTCAAGATTTAAAGATAAATCAAATATATACAGTAAAAAAGTCAAGAAAAGGAGAGATTATAGATAGAAGAATCAAAAAGGAAGAAACAAAAATATCTTTAGTTTTTATGAGTTTTAGAAAATAAAATGGAGTTAATGAATTTCTTATCGAGATCTCAACTAATCAGATGCATATTGAAGAAATAACTTATAAAAATTAGTACTAATTAGAATAGAGAATATTTGAAAGGCATTCTAAAGAAAAATAAAAAAATGTTAAAATGTTATAAACAAAAAAAAAAAAATACTTTTGTTTTAAAAATTCTTTTGATTATTTGTATTGTAGATAGATTGTTTCTTTGCATATGAGAGATTGACATCTGATAGAGCTAGAAATTTAGTGAACAAAAAACCTATTTTTACATTATATATAGTGTGTTGTTATTATGACTACTATCTTTCTAAAATGTATAAAGAATGAACCAACTGTAAATGTATAATGCCTGTAGATGGATTTTTTAGTAGGTAGTACTGTTAAAGAACAAAACATGAAGCTGATAATTGTAAATATGTACTCAAATATAAGGATTAGAAAAGAATTTCAATTTAGGTTATAACCTTTAATTATAAGGTATCATTTCATCAAAATTATTATGCAAAATTATCAATGTTAGAAATTAGATTGTTTTGTGGAATTTATATGAACTGAAAAAGTTGAAATCACAAGAGAATGACTGAAATTGGATAAAGGGAAATTGCTTAATCCCATACATGATTAAAATCGAGGATGTTGGGGTGGGCGGAAAATGTAGCTTGAAGAGGTTAGGAAAGACTAGAACATGAGTGAGAAATTACCAGAGGGTAGTCCAAGAACGTAGTGGACAATCAATGTAAAGGTAGGTGTGGGAATTGGGAGAAGAGATAAGTAATAAATGGAAGTAACTCAGGATAGTGTCAGTTGGAGAGATTCGGTGGTTGCTGCAAAGGATCGCCGAGTTTAGAGTGCCACATAGACTGACACTTAAAAAATACTACTAGGAAGCAACCTAGATGGAAAAAATAACATGAATTATATTAATTAATTTGAGATTCATATAAAAAGTATAAATTTCAATTTAAAAAAATAATGTCTGGATATATTTATTATATATAATACATATATATTATATGAATTATTTAACATAATCTTTAGTTATCTACTGTTGCATTAAATACGTTCTATTTATAAATCCTTTGTCCGATAGACAGAACATGTAAGAAACGGTAATTTACTTTCCAAGTTTTTTCACTCTTCCTGTTCTTGTGGCATCCCCTGTTAAAGGATAGCTAACAGCCAGGCGTTTTTTTTTATCTTTGATAAAGCAGTTAGGAAGAGATCTCGTGACAGGCATCCCAACTCTCTAGCAGAAGGGCTTAATGTTTTCATGCGGACAACACCCCTAGTCTCCATGTACATAATTTACGTTCATGATTTTTAAGATAATTATTATAAAATATTTTCAAAATTAGTTAAACCTAATTATCATAATAGATAACATATATAAGAAATGTAAATGAATTTACTAGAAATATATATTTTTAATGCTAAATCGATAAAATAATATAATCTTATCATATTTCTGCCTCTTATGTAATTTTCAAAGGGGAGTGTCCATGGGTGTGGCCACGCTCTAAGTAAAAGAGACACATTCCAAACTAGATAAAAAGATTCGATCACTCCCCTTCCTAATTTAATTAATAAATTTTAACCCATCATTAAATATGATTTATAATCTCAAAGTATATACTACAAATAAAACTTAAAACCTTAAAATTAAAAATAAAATAAATTATTAAAAAAAAATTAAGTTACAGTGTTTTATTTATAAATGCACTAAAAACTAGAAAATAATTTTTCTCTTAGCCTCAATAAGTATATTCTTCTTCATGATGGGGTTGTACAATGGTCCGCCTACTTAGCAATTCAACAACAATGGTCTAGAACTTTGAATAAAGAGCCTAATTAAAATGAATTAGTTAATTAATTTTCTAGGGATCTCTTAAATAAAACGCTTGCCGTTTATTGCCATTTAATTTTGTCACCCTTTTTAATTTAGGACGTCTTTGAGTGGTCCAAATAGATAAAAATCAGATGGGGGAGGTCGGGCCTCTAGGCAGGATGAGGTAAGACCTTTCAACCCAAATTTTGAAGCTTATCTCGGGTCAGCTGGGCAGTATGAGGGCAGAAGAATGATTCGTTTTGTCAAGGGTCCATGACGTTTGTCCCTGATAGCTGGTCTAACCTTGTATTGTCTATTGATAGTTCACTGATATTCAAGGAAATCGCAATAGACTGGACCCTTCCACTGGACGTCCATATCGGAGTTCGTCACCTACACTTGTTCGGCCACTTTTATACCGATCAACCCACTTGTAAATACAACTTGTTCATACAAGTTTTAACGTACTGTAACATTCTAGAAAAAATTTTACTTGGTTTTAACACCTTCTGTTACTAAAAAGTGTTTTGCGTGCTCGGCGATTTTTTGCTATCGAAAAATATGGATCAAAGGATTTGCATCAAATTGACCCCATGTTGACAGTGGCATACGGTGAAACTGTTCTGAGTAAAAAAAAATAAACAAGTGGTAAAAACTCTTCCAAGATGGCCGGGAAGATGCCATTGACGAGCCTCGATCTGGACGCTTTTGGTCACTGTTTTGTTCGATTACTATGGCGTGGTGCATCAGGAGTTCTTACCATATGGTCGTACGGTCAATAAACAGTATTATCTTGAAGTTATGCGCCGTTTGCGAGAAGCAATACGAAGAAAACGTCCAGAATTGTGGAAAAACAATTCATGGCTTTTGCATCACGATAATGCCCCTGCTCACTCATCTTTTCTTGTGAGAGATTTTTTGGCCAAAAACAACACCACAATCATGCCTCAGCCACCATATTCACCGGATTTGGCCCCATGTGACTTTTTCTTGTTCCCAAAACTAAAGAGACCTATGAAAGGACGGAGATTTGCAACGATTGAGGTGATAAAGACTATACATCGCTGGAAGAGCTCAAGGCTATACCGAAAAGTGCTTATGAGAAGTGCTTTGAGGATTAGAAAAACCGTTGGCATAAGTGTATTGTATCTGAGGGGATTACTTTGAAGGGGACAACATAAATATTGATAAATAAATAAATATTTTTTCTTAACAATACAAAGTCACCTTACTTTTCGAACAAACCTCGTATATTATTATTATTATTATTAATATTTGTATATTATTATCAATTTTTATTGATTAAAATTAATTTTTATTATCGATTATTAAATTCATTTATATACAATAGTACCTTGCAATTAAAATTGAAAAATGACACCCTTGTTCATGATTTCTGAGATTATTTTGGAGATTATAGAGACATCATATTTATTAAATTCAATTTTTATTGTTATTATTATATGCTTTATTTTGATATTAAAATTATTAATATATGTATATATATGAATGTAATAAGATGCTCTCAAATCAGAGTTTATTATATACTTAGTATTTTTATTTTAAACTAGGTATAAATTTTTATAAAATAGGAATTGTTAAATATAATAATTCTATAATATTTTCACTTGATATTCGAAATACTGACATAATTTGTTAATAAAATCCATTAGTATAGTACATAATAGTAAACATATAGTAATAGTTTCGTGTATTCTATTGATATAATGATTATATAATTTTGATTATCATACCTTCCTTTGTACTATTCAATATAGGACCCATAAAAATCTATATATCTATAATTAAATAGAACTGCTTAATTAGATTCCGTAACGGTATTTTGTCTCTGCAAACTAAGATTATTGGAATAATTGAAGCCCTTCATCATTCTAAATTGTAAAGCAACATCAATTTTCTCGAATAATTTAGAACACACCATTTGGAACTATAAAATAGAGATGGAACGTGAATCTGAAACCGACGATTTTCCTATTGACAGAAACCAATTCAGAGAATAATGCGCAGCGCATCAATCATACCATAGAAACGAAGTTGGAGAGTCAACAAATCAGAGATGCATCTAATTAAAGTTTATGTTTTAAGTTGAGTTAGTTTATTGGGCGGCTGTCAACTAAATGGGATAGGAGTTTTTTGGAATCCACCCAGTAGAGAAAATGACATTTGTCAAAATCGTTCAACACAAATCAAAAATATGATAAGCTTTAATACAACACATTTAGGATATTGTTTCTATCTTCATTGGTTTGATTTGGGTCTAGTTTCAAAACAAGGAAAATTCAGCGATAAAATCTAAATTAAATTATATTTAATAATAAAAGAATCAATAATGATAATAATAATAATAATCAAAGAATGGAGAATGAAAAAATACTAAAATTTTGAAACTAAAATTTTTAATCCACAAAAGATAATATAAAGTAGGTAAGTTAAAATGGAGATTTAATTATAGACAAATATGCTAACTTAATAATATATATATATATATATATATATATATATATATATATATATATATATATATATATATATCATTCATTGAAATCTATGGGGCCTCTGAATTTGAATGTGTTGGATATCAGAAACCACATTCTTATAATAATCTCTATTTTAAGTCACTTCCATCCAAACCCTAACTAACATTTGCTAGCTTACATATGCCACAAGCCACTGATTTCTTGAACTATACACTAGGCGTTTGCGATTTGGTTTCCTATTGACAAACTTCTCTAATTTCTTCATTTGGTTAAAGCACGTGTCTCGCCCTTATTTATACAAACTTTAGGCTAGTAGAATTTTGTTCAATAACTTTATATATATATATATATATATATATAAGAATGGAAACCGACACTAGGAGATAGCATATTGCGAGGTAATACCGGACTCTTATTAAAAAAAACTTTTAGCCGGCCCTCAAATATCACGAAACTATGTTATCTTATACCAGAGGTCGCCAAAGTGGTCTCTATAGACCCCCAGGGGTCTGTTTAATAAAACCGGGGGTCGATCTAAATAAATATTAAGGTATTTAAATTCCAATATAAATATATTTATCATCAAACTATTGTTACACAATGTGCTATTACTTTAATAAATGTTTAAAATCATAAAGTAAATGTAAAAACACAGAATCTAATAGTTTTATTTTAATTATCAAAAAATTACTTTTATGGGGGTTGATAGAAATTTCGAAAAAATTAAGGGTCGATGATAAAAAAAGGGTTGGCGACCCATGTTTTGAATAAATTTTCAAATATTATTAAATATATGTACGTATATTACAATTTATTATTTAAAAGGATATCAATTTATTAAATTTTATATAATTAGATAGAAATGAAGCCATTGTTTTTATGTTATACGATTATAAATTACTAACATTATTCAGCTGTGTACATAAATTAAATTAAATCAATACATTTATCTCTAACATAGTGGCCGTTAAGATCTATTTGTTTTGGAGTTGCATTTGATATGATATCATTATCACGTATCTATTGATAGGAGCCACTAATAAATTAATCTATCAGTCATTAATGTATTCAAATATAACAATAAAATGCAACAAACGTGTTAACAATTTGAATTTTCATTACATTATGTCGCTGCGATCTGCTAATATATATATATATTTTTTCGAGAAATAAAAACTTTGTGATAAAATAAATTTTTTAAAATATTATAAATAAGTTGACCTGTGGCCAGGTCTGAACCGACCGACAGTTTGAAATAAATTAATTTCCAGCTACAGAAACAATTTCAAATAATTTTAATATATCTATTAATTTAATAAAAAACAGATAGGCATATAACATAAATATTTTTAATTTTATTTTATTTATAATATATATGTAAGAACAGGCTGTGACGTCATGAATGGCTGGATGACGTCATATAATTTTAAATTAAGAAAAAACTAATAAAGATGATTTTTCTCGAAGATAAAACAAATACAAAGTGAATGATTCGTGATAATATGTAAAAAATCTCCTCATGTGAAATTTGCTGTGAAATAACCCTTTCCTTCCTATCGTCGATCGCTAATACTACCACTTCCGGTTTTCGGATTTGCACCAAAAGTTGATCAATTCATCCCATTGATGCATTAAGTAAATATACCAAATTTCATCAAAATCGGTTGAGCCGTTCAGGCTGTACACAACTATACGGACAGACATCATGCTAAAAATACTTTTTTCTGTTTAGAAAATGCATGATTCGTGGAGATATGTAAAAATCTCACATGTGAAATTTGGTGTGAATACAATACCTCCCTTACTATCGTCGGTCGGTAAAAATATAATGAAAGATTTAAAAATTTAAATCATCATTTCTTACAACATTTTGTAATATAAACTTATTTTTATTATTTTCTTTCAAATCTTAAAACAAAAGTACATATATATATGTACATATATAATATATTGTTTTAATTATAAAATAAGTTAAAATTATAATATAATAATTAATAAACAAATATTGATGAATTTTATATTAAAGTTGATTTTTGCCCTTATATAAGAATTTTTATTATTTGAGAACTCTGAATAGTTGATATTTGGTTGAAAATGAATGGTATTGCTGGACATGGAGGAGACTACATAATGAGGAACTGCATTACTTTAATGCATGTATAATATATATAGCTAGAATTTATGAACAGTACATTTATTTCGAATGGGAGAATAAACATTGGTGAGATGTTTATTTATAAGAAAACTAATAGGAAAGCAACTGGTAGTTAGTTTCAGAATTATAATAAAAAAAACCCTCTGATTTTTGTACATCCCACGCAAGAATAGCGCCTATCAAGTCGGTTATATTAATTAGGTGTCTTATAATCAGTAGAATGGGTCCTATCAACCTTTACCTTGATTTTCTTGATCGGAGGCGCTACTTTTTATCATGTAGTTTCCCAATTTTAATCCCGGAGGCTGGGTTGACTACGAGAATGTGAGACAACAATGTTGCCTCTCATCCTCTGATGCCTTAAGAATTACAGTAAATAAGAAGATAAAATAAAATTCAAAAGAATTATTGGAGGGAAGATTGGGGATGATTATGGCATAAGCAGATAAGAACTTTCAAGTTTTGTAGCATGATAGAATTATAGGAAATAGGTAGTTTTTATGATTTAATACTATTTCGGATAAATCTTTAATCAAAATCAAATTTTATATAAATTTTAAATCTATTTTTAGTTAATGTTAATTAAAGTAAAATTACAATATTAATAATTACTAGATTTCTTAAGTATCGAAAAATAAATGTGCAATTTAATATATTTAATATTCTAAAATTAAAATCGTAAAAATTATGAGTAAAAAAAAAGAATTATATTTAATTGAAATTTTAGGATCGAATACATAACTAAAAATTCTATGAATAAATTGTTTAGAAAAACGCACCTATATTAATAATTAATTTTTTTCCTTCATAAGATATAAATTTTTAAAAAAAAAGATGCCGATTACTCCTCGGAGGTTTAAAATAATTTCTTTTAACTTTCTATATGCTTTTTGATCTGTTTGAAGATTAAAAAAAAGAATGAGATAAAAAATTATCAACATCGGGGGAAAAAAAGTAAGGCAATTATAATTTTACTCCCTAGGTGGTGTTCTAAAGATTAAATTGCGTTTCGATTTGGATCTCTTCTTTAATTTTAGTAAAAGTACTAGATTAGAAACTAATTTTTAATTGCTTTGATATATGCCCGTTGATTAAAGAAGCAAAAGTCGTTCCGGTGATCAAGCGTCTTTCGAAAATTAATTTCTGCTTCGTTATCGATTTACCTAAAGAGTTGGAAAATAATCCTGAGGGGGTTGGTTTTACACCATTGATTATGTCATCAAATGTAAATTTTTTATTCTTGTTAAATTGAATTTTTTTTATCCTGTTTAATGATATCATTTATAAAGGATAATTTAATAAAAAAAACAATTGTTAATTATTAAAATTAATTATGGAAGCAAATCATTTATACAGGTATATATATATATATTTATTTATTTATTTATTTGACTATATATATATGTGGAAATAATACTTTGTATGAAAATATAAAAATTATTTAACCCAGGCAAACAAATAATGTCCCCAAAGGCTTCTCCCTCAGACGACTGTGAAACCTTCCCCTCCCTCCATTAAATCCAAACAAGAATCAGCTCACTGGATAAATTTATTTATTTTTCTATTTTCTACCTCTTTCTCTCTCTCTCTCTCACTTTATATATATAGGTGTAGTTATATTGGAATCGGGAATAGAATAAAATTTAATGGAATTGGGTCAGGATAGGGATAGCTGTAGGAATATCTTCGCTTCAAATAAGAACTTTAGAATACTATAGCTAAACAAAGATTATTTGAACTCTATTATAAAATCACTTATTTTATTTATTATGTACAATATTAATATGTAGTTCTATTGTTTCCAGACTTATCAAAAAAGTAATATTGGATTTTAAGATCAGATTATTTAAGCAACAGGTAGAGAGGATGAATCATGTGTGGGTAACCGATTGTGAACAATTTCATGTTCTAAACTTCCGACCTTTTCATTGTCAGGTGTCTTATTGGGCGTGGGTTTGATTGAATTGGGTCAAAGATAGTATAAGGAAATTAGAACTTTAGGGTTAGGAAATATTGCGCAATTTATTATTAAAATTATTGTTTGAAGAGAGGTTCTGATGACACCTTAAAGAATATTTATTCAAATTAAATATCAAAGAGGTATCGTTATAAAAGGATAACGTTATCCATTTACATTTTAATTATAGAATATTCTCTAGTTTAGAATTTTGATACATGTTAAATTTATTTAATAATTTAAATTAATTTTTGTATGATAATTGTTATCATTATTTTTAAAATTTGTATATTACTTATTATGAGATAAAAAATTTGAATTAATATTATTTAACGAAGCTATTTTTTATTTATAACGTTTTTCTCAACTTCACTTGGCGTCTGTCTCTCTGTCTGTCTCTAGGTTCACTCTTTTGACAAATTGAAATCGATTTTTCATCATCTTAATATTGAGATAGACTTTTGAAAATTTTTATAGATATTTCAATGGATCTCTAGAGGGCATAGAATAAATATAATTGAATTATAATTAATTAATTGTAATTAATTAGCGATTAATTACTTTTAGTAACTAACTCCTTTTGTATTGCTCCGATTAATTTTTTTTCAACGGGTTCTTAAGCATAAATATTGATTTCAGGATAGATTTTCATTTTGAAAGTAATTGAGAATATATATATATATATATTTTATAGGATTGAAATTAATGATGAACTCTTATTAATCAGGTTTGTTGCCAATGAAAGTGGGATTTATTTCCCCTCAAATGGCAAAGACGAAGTAACCTTTTTACCGACCGACGATAGTAAGGGAGGTATTGTTTTCACACCAAATTTCACATGTGGAGATTTTTACATATCTCCACGAATCATGCATTTTCTAAACAGAAAAAAGTATTTTTAGCATGATGTCTGTCCGTCTGTCCGTCCGTCCGTCTGTCCGTCCGTATAGATGTGTACAGCCTGAACGGCTCAACCGATTTTGATGAAATTTGGTATATTTACTTAATGCATCAGTGGGATGAATTGATCAACTTTTGGTGCAATTCCGGAAACCGGAAGTGGTAGTATTAGCGATCGACGATAGGAAGGAAAGGGTTATTTTCACACCAAAGGAGATTTTTTTATATATCACCACGAATCATGCATTTTGTATTGGTTTTATCCTCGAAAAAAATCATATTTATTAGTTTTTTCTTGATTTAAAATTATATGACGTCATCCAGCCATGCATGACGTCACAGCCTGGTCTTGCATATATATTATAAATAAAATAAAATTAAAAATGTTTATATTTATTATTTATGTATCCATATCTGTTTTTTATTACATTAATAGATATATGAAAATTATTTGAAATTGTTTCTGTAGCTGGAAATTAATTTATTTCAAACCGTCGGTCGGTTTGGACCTGGCCACTGGTCAACTTATTTTATATATGTTCCGGAGAGAAAATTAAACAAAGCATTGATCTTTTTTTTGAAGACAATATGAGTCAGGTGGGGACAGTCTTATGAGTCTTATGAAACAGTATTTTTACACACACACAAACCCCATTTTGCAGTCAACGTTTTTCGTTGAATATGAAGCAATTGATCCATAAACTTTGTCAGGCTTATAGAAAAATTATTTTATTATTTTTAGTCCATTGGAAAAACGTTATTGTATAAAATTTTGTATATTTATATTATTTCATAATGCATTCACATGAATCGATCCATATTTTTTGATTTATCATTAATTTATTTTTTATTCATCGATTATCTATTTACTATCACAAAATCATCTAAATATTTCAAGAATTTATTTGGTCGTAGATTCAATTGACTAGAGCTACAAAATGGGTTACGAGGTACTTACTGACCTCTCAACCATGAGCTCTGAATTATTAATACTAATAATTTTGAACATTTAACAGCCTATAACTTTTAATATCAAAATTTCATAAATAATGATAAATGCCAAGTAATATATTATGTCATATATCGATTTTAAAGTAAAAAAAATGCGCGTTACTGTGTTGAATATATTATAATATGTAAATAAAAAAATATTTTTATTAAAAAAAATATATTATAGTTATACACTATATTAGAATAGGTATTATATATTAATCCTGCATTTAATTACAATGGTTTGATATACATATATATGTATTTAAATCTCAAATATTCACACATATAACATATTACTTGGAACACCGAGTTATTGCTCGACCGTTTAACAAATTTATAAAATTTATTATTATAAACTTTAAAAATTTTGCAATTTTTAATTATTTATTACAATTGTTAAATGGGTTTTCTAAAAATGAACCATCAAAAATTTGTTCCCTAAAATGGTACAAATTAATTAAAATAATTTGATTTTCATTTCAAGATGAAAAATATATTATAATTTCTGTGATAAAATATTTGATCCTATATTATATATATATATATATATATATATATATATATATATATATATATAGTACAATTCACATATACAATTTTTGCTAATATAATACGATAAGATATTAAAAAAATGGTTTCTATTATAATATAATACTTTAACTTAATGAAATCAAATAATATATTAAAATTGAAGATTAATATGTCAAATTAATGTAGAACTTATAGCAAGCGTGTATTAGGGAAATAAGGCCAAAGGCTTTTGAATATCATCCATTAGGGGTAAGCAAGAGATTGCTATGCAAGAATTAAAAAAACAATTGTCCCCTTCAATCAACATGGCGGCGAATCTTTTCAATCTGTCAAAATTCAATAATTAATATTTAATTAATGAAAATTATAAAATACTAGTGAAAATGAATCTACGTTTCACAATGAATATATTCGTATAAGTTTACCTGTTGTTATAAGGCAATATTTTTTTGAAATATTAGGCATTAGAATCTTTAGAAAATTATGTTGAATGGATTTGTCTTGGTCACAATTTATAAGATTTAGTCAAAAATTTTAATAAAATGAAAAATATTGAATAGATTGGTTCTTCTAAATCTTCAAAGAATACAATAAATATGAGTTCCAAGTTTTCTATCAATACGAAGCGTAAGTGAGGTGGGTCCTCTCAGAGGCTTTTATAACATATGTCTCACTCGTCAATTACGAGGTTTTGCTAGTCAGAAAATGTGCGTAATCAGCATATATTTGAATTAACCACCCGAAGAGGGGTTAATTCAAATATATATAGAAGATTCTTAATATTCTCTTATAAGAGTCAAGGTTTCATTTTTTTTTCTTTTTAATGTATCTATGCCAGGTATTCTCCTTTATCCAAATAAACTTGATTTTTTGAAGGATCAATGGAGATCAAGAGTAAGACTAAGGGAATGGATTGAAATGAGTCAACGGGTAAAGGACATGATTCCCCTTGTATGCAAGAAAGGATTCATGAGCTCACGTGAGAGCAGGGACGCTACTCCCTGAAGTAGAAATATTTTCTATTGGGGTCATAGAGAAGAAACTACCCGTTACCCATCAATATCTTTCTAATAAGTCTTGCTATATAATTTTTCTACTTGATCTATTATTTATTGAAATTTATAAGAAATAATAATTATTTTCTAATTAAAAATTATGTTATAATTGTTTAATGTCTATTCTATTTTTCACTCCTTTGGTCTATGAATCTACGTATTTAATATCTTTTCAGGTTATACTTTAGCTTTACCTCTTGACCTCTCAATTATCTATTACTAATTTACATATTTTATTTTTTACGATTCTAGGATAAGTAGTGAACACCAACAAATATTTTTTTATTATTATTATTAAAATTTTTATTTTAAATTAAAAAAAAACTAACAAAGATAATTTTTTCAGTGGCTGAAACCAATACAGATCTTTATAAAAATTATCTATGGTGTGAATTTCAAAAAAATCCTTAGAGTTTAATATTTCACAAATACAAATATATATATAATTTTTTGCTAGTATAATAAGATAGAATAAGATAAACTGACAATAATTAAAATTCACTTTTTTTCGACTTTCTTTAAAATTATCTGGTTTTAATGGCTGCCCTACAGAAACTAAATGGTGCAGCTATTTCAAACTTGTAATATACATATATTAGTTGATGGGAGCAATACTCTAATTAAATATTCAAAAAAGTCACTGACCTATCAATGCTCTTGTAGATTACTTAGGGAGTATAAATTTAAGACATATATTTAGAATAACTCATTAAAAACGATTTTTAATTAAAAATGAATATTTTCTTTTTGAAATAATCAGATAAATTGGATAAAGCATTCAATGAACTTCTAACTTCTTGTTTAAAAATAAACTCGTCTAAAGTATCGTTCTATTATAAAATATTAATTATGAATGATTATCTTTCTGTCGTTGGCTGTTTAACTATTCAAAATTTCTATGTCTCGTTTTGTGACAGCATCTCGCCCTTCGGCCAAATATGGTCGAGTGGAATTGCCGACGGCGTGTATACTGATGAAGGGTGTGACGTCATAAGACAGGAAAACAATAGTGTATGGCTTGCCAGAGACAATAGGGCTTGGTGGCGAATACTGAACCGACGATTGCCACCCCCGGGAGAAAAGGGATGAGAGGAAGGGTGGTTACCGGGGGTGGTTCTCGCCTAGAGAGAGAGAAAATGAAGAGTGGAGCTCAAGCGCAATCTTCCTCAACTTCTTCCAGGCTTTCTTCTTCTCTTCCTCCATGAAAACAGACAGATTGAGAATTGCTGGTTCAATGGAGTATGGTGATGGTGGGGGGCCCATTCGTAGAGGTGACGACAGCTTCGAATATACGATTGTGTTGGATATTCGAGATTCGATGCTCATTCGCCTAAGGACTAAAGTCGATCGACTTCGCTTCCAATCGATTCTCTTCCCAAAAGGTCACAATTTTGATTTATACCTCAACGGGCAAAAAGTCGCAAACGATTGAAAGATTAATAGTTATTCCATTGATTTTATCAAAAATATACGATGACATTTACTATTAAATCTTTATTATGGGAAAAAGACTATTGAAAAATTATTCAAATGACTGCATTCTACAAAAAACAGCTTTTATTCAATTTATTCAAATTGAGTTTTATACCTATATATATATATATATATATATATATATCGTTTAAATTTTTATTAGATTTAACTTCGCTCAAAAAAATAAATAAAATAAAAACAATTTCGTCTATTAAAATAAATGCTTTTGAAAAATCTAATATTTTATTTTGAAAATTGCATTTTTACAAAAATAATAATAATAATAAATTAATTTAATTAATTAAAAACTTTTATATTACAACAAATATTTTATAAATGTATAATTTTATTGAAATTGAAAAATAAAATCGTTAGTAACAGTGAGTCAAAATCTAATATGTACAAGTAGAAATGTGGTTGATGTTAAAATAAATAAACACTTGTGTGCATGTAACTCTATTATGTATTTCTTTTAGCTTCCTTTTTTAAAAGTCAATGCTTTTCAGCCCTCTCAACCATTAACCTTTCTATTAAATAATGTATAATTCCTATGTGCTCTTAAGGGAAATTACAAATCTATTGGGATCCATTGTATTGAATTAAAAAAATATAAATTGCTTAGATAGTATACAATTAAAATATGTATAAATTCATCCATTATATATGTAATATTCAAATATAAATTAAAGAACAATTTTTAGTTTTCATCCAGAAAATATCTGTGTATGAATGGATAAAATAAAAATTATACATGCTATAATTTTATTATTTTATTTAGATAGTAAAAAAATTTATGGAATTTAAAAATTAAATCTTATTATTCATCTAAAAAGGAATGATTATAATTTTTAATAATATCTTAATAATATTATATTTTTATTTGGACATATTATATTTTTTACATTTATTACATTCATATTTTTAATTTTATGACTTTATTCAGAATATTCACAATTTAGTTGACAATTTATTGCTTTAGAAGAAGGGCTCGACTAGCACCCGAAACGTCGGCATTAATTCAAAAAAAGTTAAGCAATATTTATTATTATTTTTTAACCTTCATGTTCACCTCCATAAAAATTTGTGATTAAAGAAATAATTATTATAGTAATTTTTTTTATTATTTAAAAATGTCATATGCACACAAATTATCTATATATATATATATTTAATATGATAGTGTCCGTCTGTACGCAAAAAACTCCAGAGCCTAAAATACAAGGAGTAAGGTAACCAAATTTTTCTGAGGTGAAGGGTACCTCAAATGAGATGAAAAATAAAAAAGAAATTAGAATCTTAGGTAACTCCTGAGCTGAGCTGCGGGTGTTCCATTTTCCAGAAATATATATAAAGGAGAGTGTTTGTATGTATGTAATTTGTTTACTTTTTTGTGCTGTCATAGAAACGGATATATATATATAATTAGAACCTCTCTCTCTCCCTCTATTTAAAATTTTAAAAAATGGGGTGTTCTAGCCAAATTAAGAAATTTAAATTCCTTATGCAACATTGATAGGTAAATGAATTGGACTGGAAGAGGAGACATATGATTAGAGAAATTGGGGAAAAATCAACCGAAATGTAATTAAACAAAAAAATTCAAGAATTATGATACGGATACGACTTACATACAATTAACATACAAAATGTAGAATTTGAAAAAGTATAAATATTTAAATACTTAAGATCTCTAATCACGAAAGATAATAATATTCGAGAAGAATTTAAATCGACGTTGCAATTGAGTAACGCCTGTTATTATGCAGTAAAGGGGCTTATCTCATCAAAGAGGATCAAAATTAAAATATATAAAACAATTATTTTGCATGTTGATCGATGACTAGGGTGACCATATTTCGAAAACACCAAACCGGGACAAACAGTATACCTTTTTTTAGAACTAAATTGAAAAAATTTTGTCAAAAAAATTACGAAATGTCCTAAATATTGAAAAAACAGTAGCGTGTCCCGAAGACATTTTTGGGACAGAGCACCTAAAGTCGGGACGTTTGGTCACCCTATAGATGACTCTGGGAGACGAGAGTAGATTTGGAGTATTTGTGAGATTAATATTGTTCGCAGCATTTATAGGCCAAAAGAAGATGAGGTCACAGGGGGATGGCGGAGATGGCATAACGAGAAATAATGTCCAGATATAGTTAAGGTTATAAAATCAAGAAGGCTGGGATGGGTAGGGGATGTGGTTGGAATTGGAGAAACTAGAAATTGGGACAAACCGATTGGGAAGTCCAAGGACCAAGGTGGGTGGACAATGAAGGAAGGGACATGGGAGAGATGGGACAAGGTAGGATTTGGTTGTAGCTCAGAATAGGGACGCTTAGAGAAATGTGGATGCTGCGGCTAAGAACTTTCGAAAACTGTAGAGACACAGAGTTAGATAAATACAATAATAATATATAATTAATTTACTGATTAAATTAAAATATATTTTACAAGAAAACAAATTCATGTCTTATCTACTTATACTGATTGAAACAAAATGGATGAAAACCTTTTACATAAAGACTTTCAACCAAATACTATGTATCACTCGGGGGTACAGGGGGCGGAGCCCCCGTCTAGGTGTGAAGAGCGCCGAAGGCGCTCGGAGCAGCTAGTAATGATTAATTTGTTAGTTTTTTTTCTATTGGAAATTTAATAATTTAAACTATATTTATTAAGTATAATGATAATAATTTATATCATAATAGAATAATAACATTAATAATATAATGGCAATTATATATTTAATCTACTAATATGATAAAACAATTAATTTTTATATAACTATTAAATTTAAATAGTTTAAGACAAAAATTCAATTTTTCTAAAGAAAAATAAATTTTTAATAGTTTTAGAAGATTAATCTATTCTTCTTTGTTGTCATGTAGATTATAATATTATTATCCTCAAAATATGATTGTGTCTCATTTTAACTCATTAAAATGTTTGTTGGCTTAAAAACTTTGGTACACATTTCCTTCATAACAAACTAAATTCTAGACAATATGGTAATGAGCTCCGGTTAATCGTTTGCATAACCATCGCCGAAAATCCAAAATCTAAACTTAATTGTCTAATAAAATTAGCTTAAAATCTTCATTGGAAAACATTTAAACTTGAAAACTTAGTTATTATTAGTCGTATTTAAAAAAATTTAATTTCTTATTTTTTTATCAATATATTTTCAATAAAATTTAATTTTAATTGATTGTTTTACTGTTTAATTAAATATCACTAATTAGAAATAATCCAATCATTCTTTATTATGTTTCCTATTGATATTTTGTTTTAATTAGAGATTTGATATTAATCAAAGAATATACATATATATCAATAATTTATATATTTATACAATAATTTATAAAATGGTATTCATATATATATATAAGATTTTTTAAATATCATTTGTATATTTTAAATTTTATTAATTCTATTTATTTACAACAAAAAAATGTTTAAAATGAATAAGAGATACAATACATATTTTAATAGATTTAAATAGATTTTTAAAAAAATTTTTAAAAAGAATTCAAGATTGCAGAAAAATTTTTAAAAAATATTTTATTTCAAAAAATACTTTTTAATAAACTTGAAGGTGAAAATGTATAAAAAACTTTTGAATAATAAATTATTTACCTACATATGAAGAATAGAATCATGAATACAAACAATATTTTAAAGTTTAGTAGAATTTTTCAGGTTAGTTCAGAGAAAATTTTATGCAATTTTAAAACCATTATATGTTAGACAATTGCCTAAAGGTGATGCAATATTTAGATTTAAATTCGAGTATTGTTTTAGTATAACTGGTTAATAAAATTGGTTAGTTAATTTATTTTTCATTTAAATTCATTCTCGAGGATTTTTGTGTTTTGAACTCCTTTAACAAATATTTATCTGGAATTGATTTTAAATTAAGACACATTTTTATCATGCTTTGTTGTATTCCATGCGAAAAATACAAACTACATTTCAAGTTCATTAAAAAATGAAAATGCCTTAAATCTACGAGACTGAAAGAATTCCTTTGTCAAATATAGTACAAAAGATTTAATGTTAAAGGGGAGATGGCCAATCGATGATTAACACCTTCCCGCCGGTATGTACCACCGGTGGCTCATGCCGCCACATAACATAAATAGACAAATTATGGAGCCGGCGGCAACAAAATAATTTAATTTATATAAATAAAAAAAATATCTATTTATATTTTTGGTTAATTTAATATTTTTTTACTATGTATAGTCATAAATGATTCATCCAAATTTATTAAAGATATTTAAGATTAGTGGCGAATTACGGTCGTCTGGATCCTCTAGAGACTTTTTGCCCCCCCCCCCCCCTCACCCTTAATATGGTAATAAATTCAATTATTTTTTGTTTTACTCACTATCACTATCACATAAAATATTTAAAATAAGAATAAAAGAAAATTATTTTTTAAAAGAGATATAAAGTAGACTTACGATTACAAACAGAAAAAACAAAAAATTTATAAATCACAACAACATATATCTGTTAAATTTTATATTCAATATAATAATAATCATCCTAGAAAAAATATAAATTTATAGTAATTTCTGAGGAAATATTAGAATAGTTATAAATAGAAAATCGGAAAATATTTTTAGATAAAAGTTTAATATTTACAAAAAAATATTTTTAATATTTTTAAATTTTGGGACCTATTTTATACCTTGGTCCCTTGACAGGTGCGTTGTGTGGGTAATCTGCCACTGTTTAAGATATATATGTATATGTATATGAATATATAATGTATATAACGTTCTTTAAATTTAATCTAAATATAATCATAATGAGATTATAAATAATTAAAAATAATTAAAATTTAAATATAAAGGAAAAGAATAAAATTAAACACAAAACATCATAATTTAAAGATTAAAAATAGATTTAATAATTATTTTAAAATATTTTACTAAAGTAATTTTCTGGAAAGGGGGAAAAATATGAATAACTTTAACTAAATCCATTAAGTAAATTATAAAAGCAAATATATATTTTTTAGTTTCTCTTATTAATTTCAATATATACTTATATGAATAACTAAACTAACTAAATAATGAATGTTAAAATAATTTTTATAAATTCGTTAAAGATTTGGTTTGTTTCAATTGTCCAAAAATTGAATTTCCTTTTAGATGACTTTTAAATATAAAATAAAATTTGAAAATCAAAATGTAAATAAATGGATTTAAAATTAATCTTAGACTATGAGGGAGATGAAGGGTCACCCTCTGGTGTGACGTCGCTCTAGTCGGTGGTTACGTCATCACACTCCTGGGTCGCCATGTTCTGACGTCACGTTGGCATGGAAACAGGGTTAAAGCGTTTTATTACGTCTAGGTGGTTGGGTGAATTCCGGAGGATGGGCTGAAAAGAGGGTGGAAGGCATTTAAGGGTTTAGAAGAAGGAATTACATCTCAACCCCATATATGACACCCTGAAAATCCATGAATTTGAAAATATCATTCTCCATCGAAATATACCACCACTTAATAAACAAGCGCATATCATGGAAATATTTAGGCCATAATGAGATTACGGAATTTAATAACATATTTATATATATATATACATATTATATACATAATGCATAGAGGCAGCTGAAACGGAAGATGGTTTCTTTGTCTGGATTAAAAACATAAGATAAGATTCTCAAGTCGCATGCCATGCTGGTTGTTCCAATTTGAAAAGGACGGACTGTCAATCGTTTTTGAATTGCATGACTAGTTGGGATTGACCATTGCGTACATTCACTGGCCGAATATTGGATTGAGCCTTCCCAGACCGCCAATGAAGATGAAGATCTCCTCGATCGAAAGGGAGCCTCATCTTTTTGCTCCCCTCCTCAAAAGAATTGCCCTTTTATATCTTTTCTTTCATTCGCTATCTTTTATCTCTTTTCTATTTTTTTTTTCTTGACGACTCGACTTGTTTTACGAAATCTTTATGGAATATCTTTTTTTAGCTTGTTTCATGTCTATCGAGCGTTGACAGCCACCCGTCTCGTTTATCCTAATTAGATGTATATTGAAAGAAATAAACTAATGACATTAATAAAGAATACCATGTTATCATTAACATTAATATATTTAAAAAAACAACATGAAAACTTTCAATCCATTTAAAAGTAGTAAATCGATTTTACCTCTAAATTAGTTGAAATTCGATAATATAATTCTATAATAAAATATAATTTAATTATAAAATTAATTGAAAATCTAACTAGTTAAATGATATAATACTTATATAATTAATTAATCACCAATTACATTACATTAAATCAGTCTTAAGTGGATGAATTGCTTTTGTCATTTAATCTTTTTAATTTATATTTAACGACGATTTAATCCATGTCAACTCAAGTGGACCACCAACTGTCTCAACTTTCAAAATTCACAAATATTCAAGTCTAAGAAATTCTATAAATAATGTTCCGCATTCCTAATTTGAATTGTACAACTCATACGATACGAAATCAAAATAGATTTGTTTATGAGATGATTTCATTGTTGGAGTCAATTCTCTTTCCGCCGAGTCATTTCTTCAGGTTTGGAAAAAAGAAATAGTCACTTGGAGCTAAATCTGGACAATAGGGCGGAAGAGGGAGTAATTCGTATCCTAATTCTTCTCTCCCATTTTCTTCTCAAATCACGAAGTAGTCTGCTAATAATAGATGTCAACAAAAACTAAAAAATCCAGCTAGTTCAAATTTGCACAGGAGTCAGCTGATAGTTGCCTATTAACAGGAGCATTGTTACCAATTCAGAGAGACGGGAAATTAAAAAAGTCACCGACTTATTGATCTGCCCTCGTACATATATTAGCTACAGGTTGGAATTATAAACGAAAACTTACAAGGCAACAACATTGAAAAATAAAATAAAATTTCTAGAATCTTGGACAACTAGATATACCTAACACACAAATCTTGAATAGATTAAATTATTCTAACTGTTTTTTTACAATATGTTTATTCATTAAAATAAAAATAACCGTAACAATTTAAGATGCTCTATTTTTTATTGTTTTGAAACCACCAACGTCCACAATAATATTTTAATTAGCATTCTAAACATAAAAAAAAACAAGATAATTTTGATGTTTATGAAATATTAAACAATTTTTTTTGTCAAATAAATTATAATTTTTTCTTTTGAGTGTTTCTTTTTTAAACAAAATAATTATTAAAGTTAAAACAAAAGCATCAGAAAAACAAGTTGACATAATGTATAGAATAAAATGTAGCTGGTAGATATAATTTTTAAAATTTTTCCATTTGTGAGATTATAATTGAAAATTATGCCAATAAGTTTTTTTTTTTAAATGAAAACAACTATCAAAAAAATTATAATTAAATTATTATTATAAAAATAAATGTTAAAAATATTCCTAGAAGGTGAATATGCACTTAAATACAAATTACTAGGATATTATATGTAATAATAACAGTAACAAAAAGTCAATATAATCATTTTAGTTATCACAGTATCAAAAGTAATCTTCAACTTTCTATAATTAATAACAAAATAAAAATATTAATACTACTCTGTTTGTAAATATGAAACAAATATATTTACATAATCACATAAAGAAAATTAGTCATTATTAGTTTATAATATTTCCATTTTTTTCAATATTTTTACATGGAAAATATTTGAAAATTCGATTTTGGATTATATTTCATATATAAATTAAGATCAATTTTACATTAAAGTAATTTGATCGATTATGATTATTTACAAGGGCTATTCTATCTATCTTTCTATCTCTGTGGGTTTACCGAACTCGAGAGTTCTTGGCCGCAGCAGCCACATTTCTCCAAGTGTCCTTATCCAGAGCCCCAACCATACAACTCCTACCCTGTCCCATCTCTCTCACGTCCCTTCCTACATTATCCACCCACCGCGTCTTTGGTCTTCCTTCTAAGTTTTAGAATAAACCTGGTTTATATAAACTACGTATATTCCATGTTCCTAATTTTAATTCTCTCATTTTATTAGCCCTAATCTCTCTGTAACGCGGTTTTTCGTTTCATGATTTAATTTTTTATGGAGAAGAGAAATCACCTCTTCGTCCAACACCCAATTGGAGAAACAGCTGTAATGGAGAACATTTTAGTCTTATTTATAAGGGTTATTAATTGTAATTATATAATTAACAAAAAAAGATATATTCTTAATTATAATATTGGAATCAGAAAGAAATATTCTTCTAAATTATTTGCTTGGGCATTATTCTATCGATATAAAAATAATAATAAAAACTAAGAATTTGATGGAAGCAGACCCTGGATATCTTCCACCCCTACATTGATCACACACCCTACATCGTACTTTTATCTCTACTTTACGCTAAGATCATTATTTTTATCTTCCCTCGTTATAGTCCCTCTCTCTTAGATTTCTTTTCTAATCAACGCAATTCGAATAACTTTGTTTGTTGTTTTATGAATAAAATTTTTTTAAAATTTATTTATAAAAAAAAAAAAAATATTTTTATTTTTTTTATTTATAAGAAATTTCATTGATATTTATATTTTAATTAAAAAAATTATAAGACTACATAAGAATATTTCAGAAGTTCAGAAAATTTAGATTGAAGTTCGAGGGAGGCACTACAGCAACAAAGGCCATTTTTGATATATCTATATAATCTTTGCATTAAATATTTAACAGTTATTAAATATTTAACAACTATTTTGTTATAAATAATCTTCTATTAAATTAATTAATTAATTGTTAGAAATAATTAGTAATTGACAGATTACCTGTCTGCCAGGGTTGCAGTGTTGTTTAATTTTCTCATTTGACTGTTGCTGCATCAACACATTCATGCAAATTGAACCAAACTGACTAAGCAAATAAATTACGGAGATAGTAGTATAGTTAGTTACCTATCAATTTTTCACAGATATAAATATATATTTTGGAACTCATTAATTTAATTATAACAAAGTGTTGATTAAAGATAGGATGACCAAACGTCCCGGTTTTCCGGGATTGTCCCGATTTTAGGTGCTCTGTCCCGGATTCCCTAAAAATGTCTTTGGGACAGTTTATTGTCCCGATTTTAAATATTTAGGTCCGACGAGTGTAAAAATTTTTTCCCGATTTGGCTCTTAAACATTTTCGATTTTTCAATATGGCTCTAAGTATCACCAAGTGTGGCCGTCCCTGATATATAATATAATATATGACAATGAGACCAATGCGTTTCTTTTACAAATGTCCCGGTTTGGTGTTTTGGAAATATGGTCACTCTAATTAAAGGAAATAAAAAAATATGTATAATACATCATATATTTTAATTATTTAAAATAAAAGACATGGTATCATTTGTGTATATATCTTATCTTTAAAAAAAATAATTTACTTTTATACTTACATTATTTAAAATCTAAATATAGTACGATTTAGACATTTTTATTTATCAATTTGTTAAATATTTATTATATTATTATAATAATAATATTCATATAATAATTAATCAAATTAATTGAAACTAAAATAATAAAATGAATTAAAGACTTTTTGATGAAAATTATTATTGAAGAATATCAAAAACAAAATTTATTCAACAATCTTTTGTTAGTTGTATTGCTTGAATATGACGCATGAAAGATGTTTTTGAGAAATGAAAGGTTTATTTATAAATTAGAATCTTTTTATGTACCTATATATAAAAAAAAGAATGAAATTAGGATATAATTTTGCAGATTGAATAATTAGAAATTACATGATTTCTATGCATCTCAAAGGATTATGAAGAATTAGTCACTTATTGTTACTTATTGTTAGTAATCTATTTATAAGTAGGTATTCATTGATTTTTTCATGTTAATAACAAATAAATTGTGAGTTATTTCTAAAACATTACAATCCCCAAAACTAGGAATGAATAATAAAAGCGAGTAGGTTACGTAGGGTGAAGACATGAGGTTCGATTAGTTAAATTAAGACTAAATAGAACTTTGTTTTTAGGAAAACCATTTGAAAACCGTTAGACTAATTAAGTAATGTTGGGGGAATATAAAATAATTCCATGGAAAAATTAATAAATAATATATGAAATGGAAGAAAATGGAAGTTTGAACCAAGAAAATTCGAGATATATACAAAAAATTGTAGTCAGTTCTTTCTATTATTAAATATATTGTTTTGATAAAAAGTCTAACCCTGTTATTCATTATTAATCACGTAGTATACGTATGAAATTATATTTATTGATAATAATTAAGCCATCACATGATGGTGTTTTGCACGTTCTATGTTTAATCGTATTGCTGCGGTAATCTAATAAAATGAAATAAAAATTACAATATACATTTCAATATTACTATATATAAATAAACACACAATCAAACGTATATGTGGATGAATGAGGAAAATAAAAAAAAAATCGCTGATTCGCACATAATTCACAAATATTAATCACGAAGATAAAAATATATTTGCCACAAAAGTAATTGAAAAAATTTAAACACGATCATAAATAATTTTTGTTCAACAAAAGTCAAGTCATAAATCATTTAGCCTATTGATGAATATTTTTATTGAATAGCTTTACCCTTCCATTTTTCTCTACCAATCATAGGATGTTTAAAGTACATACACTTGGGAAAAAATAGATAAATTAATGAATCGGGGGGTTTAATCCATTTATTTCGAATATAATCTATATAATCGTTTCCTTCTAATATATCTATCAATCAATACACCTATATACACCATTTGAATGGGTTTGAGTAATTTAATTTCTAGATTCAAGATTTTTCTTATTGGATTGAATCTTTTCGTCTTTGCTGATCTCCGAATTGACCTGCCAACACTTTAAATAAATTTAACTACGTTTTTCTTCTGTAAATGTAACGAAATCTATTTATTTTTTCATCTCTATCTTGACCTGTGCTGTTAGGTATCCCAGGCACTTAAAAGTATTGACCAGCTCGAGGACCTCGTATTCAGACATACAGTAAGGAATTTCTAAAGCGTGGAAAGAGAGAGAGAGAGAGAGGGAGAAAGAGAGAGCTACACTAGTACATGGCAAATGAGAAAATGAAAAAAAGCGGAGATATAAAAGGAATTTCAATGCAGAAATTCCTGCTGAAATTAATCGCGCAACGTTTCAATATATATCATATAAACGAGTTTTTTTTTTGAAAATGCGACACGTGATGAATATGCCATTTGTCAAATTGTTCAACATTTTCATCTGTTTATCACACAAAACCATTTTTTAAATAGAACAATATTTACAAATTTCAATATCAATGTTATTTAAACAAAAGGGTGCAGCGCGCATTGGTATAATAAGTAATATAGTAAAATTAAATTTCTATGAGACAATTATTATAGAACTACTGGTAATGAAATCATAATACCATATATTGTAAAGTTTCTATGTTTTTAATTAATTTATATTGAAAAGGAAACTAGTGTTAGAACTAGTGATAAATTATGATATATACTGATGATAATACCACCTCTAATGTCAATATTCACTCAGCAACGATAACTACACAAAACAAGTAGTTATCCGTCAGATAAGTTATGATATCATATTATCTTATATATTACAGTTAGATTATAAATTAAATTGTTTAAAATCATTTATTCTCATAAGCGTTATATTAAATTACCTATATTCTTTATTAAGTTAAGTAAAGCCAAATTAAACTTATAAATGAATAAAAATACTTTTAGATCGAACACTCGGTAAACTTTCAAGTTTATGGATATATTTCCTTCATGCGCTCTGAATTTCAAATTTTAACTGAAATGAGGTATATTTAATTTTAATGTATATACATAGCTTATTGAAATGTTACCTATGGTTAAATCTATTAATTTATTATATTTTATTAATCTTCTAAAGAAAATTATAGTAAATTTTAGTTAGATGTTTCAATTTGTAAACAATAACTTTTTTGAATTCTATTCTAGGAGATTGTTTTTGATTTATAGAAGTTAATGAAAATCTAAACTAATCAAGAAATAAATTTACCCAAACGATTGTCAGTCGAACGTGTTAGAGTTTTTCGGGTTACGGACTTGAACCCTTAGTTTGAGTTAGGAGTAGGATAAGCCCATTTGGCTGGAATTTTTCTCAGCCTATTCTGCTTGCCTTAGATCAGCAACATTGATCGTCGCCTAAAAGAACTTTTAATTCTGTGTGGAGGAAGTTGTGTCCTGATGTGTTTTTCGAAAGAACCTTAGTTCTTCATTGATGATCTCCACCTAGATTTAAGCAGCACATAGTCAATTTGGTTGCGATATAGACCACCCGGCAATGTCCATGTATACAATCGACGTCTATGAAGTTGGAATGGTGTATTTGAGATAATGAATTCGCTTTCTAAACAGAACTGTATCAATCTTGATCCGCGATCATTTCTTTTCCCAATTCCATATTTCCCCACACCACTCCTAATATGATCGTCATCAGTGGTATTACCAACCTTTGCATTGAAATCACCCTCTATCAATACCAATTCGCGACCAGATTTAGCACCCAATGCAGAGTCAGGATCTCCGTAAAAACCCTCAATCACCTCATCACTAGCATCGGCTGTAGGGGCATAAACCTGAACAATATTTAGAATAACAGGGCGTGTATTCAATCTTATAGTCATTATGCAGTCATTGGTTGTGGAATATCCTAAAACGCAGCTCGACAGCGTCCTGCTGACTATGATGGCAACACCACTCCTTGATTGGCTCGAATGACAAGCGAAAAAGACTGTATTTCCCAACCTCGTCCGGAACTGTCCGTCGCCCCTCCAGTGAGTCTCGCACAATCCAACAAGCGAGGCTCCCAAACGATCATCTCCCTTTCCACAGTATGCAGCTTACCTGCCTGTAGGAGACCTCGGACATTCCAAGATCCTATCCTCATTGGTGTTCTTCTATTAACTCTTGTCATAGCTGACCCTCCCCCCCCCCCCCCGGAGATCCGATGGAGGCCTTAATCCGGAACATTTAAATGTGACAGAAGTCATAGGCTGTTCATGGGAAAATTTAACCGAAGTGGTTTCCCGTTGCCTTCTTCGATGAAGAGAAGAGAAAGTAAACAGTAGGAAATGAAAAAACCCTTAGCCCTCGAAAACCTAATAGCATCGGGGTCGGAAGAAACAAGAGTTGGCCAAGGGAGGCCAAATAGGAAAGATAAAAGAGAGATATCTAGTACAAGTGGAAGCAATTCTAGATATGGCTCTGGACCTCATGGTTGCCAGACCATATGCTCACTAGTTATGAGCCCCTCAAGCGAATATATATACTTATATATATTTTTTATGAAAAAAAAATAATCACTAATGCAGATATCATTAATAAAAATAACTGAAATTCATATTAAAATCGAATAAAAGAAAGCGATAATTAATTTAATTTTTTTATTATTTTTTTATTTCTCTCTAAAAAAATCCCGTATCTATAATTATACCTACATCAAACAAATTCCAATTTCTTTACATAAAAATAAATATATTTTAATTGAAATTCTAATAAAACACACTCAAATTATAAATAATAAATTAATTTATATTTTGTGGATGTATAATTTACATAAAAAAAACTTACCTCTTAACTTTATTAAACAGTAATTAGACATTTTTGTAGAAATCTGAAAAAAAAAAAATTTATTATAAATGAGAATGCAATGTGTGAACATTACTAAAGATATATTATTAAGCATATGAATAAAAGTTTGTTTTTTTTGTTAATTAGTCCGGATGTAAATCTTTTTAAATTCCCTTTCGTCAAACTCTATGGGATGGAAAGAGATAAATTCTGAAAATACTTTTCATAATTCCTATTAACATGGAGAATAAATGAGATTAATTAAACAAATGGCGGGTTGCTTGTCTTTTCTTCTCCTCGTTTGCTTTATTTCAATGCGTAAAGATTCATTCATTTATTTTTAAAGAAACATTTTTATTAGAATTAGAGTGGTGTGGTAACGGGTGGAGGGAGTAGGAAATTAGGTAAAAATTCTTTTCTTAACTAAATTAATTCTTTTTTTTTTAGATTAAATTAAATAAATTATTTAATTTATTTTTTTAATTTAAACATAATTGAATTTTTACATAAAATGAGAATCGTAATGAAAAGAAATATTTAAATATCATTTCGTTAGAAAATATAGATTTTTTGTTAAATGAATTAATTGGTAAATTTTTCAAATGAAAAAAAAATGTTTAAAGAAAACATTTAGTGTCCGAACATTATATATAAATGGATATAGAATTATATTGAATTATTTTCATTGTCCTTAAATACATATATACTGCATATAAGTTTATGTATCTTATCTTATTAAACTAGCAAAAATTGTATATATATATTCGTATATTTTTGAGATATTGAAACGCTCTAAGGATTTTTTTTGAAATTCACACAATCGATAATATTTATAAAGTAAAATCGATCTATATTGGTTTCAGCCTCCTGAAAAATCATCTATTCTGTTTATTTCTTAATTTAAAATAGTAATTTTAAATGACGTCACTAACTACATCATCCATATTGAAATTTGCCTTCCGTTATATACTTTTTTAATTAATATTGTATTAATTGTATTTTTAATTTAATTTCGAAATAAAATTAGAAATATTTATTTTAATAACATTTTAGAATAAAATTACTAAATATAATTATCATTCCCCTACCCCAAAACAAAAATTATTCATGAAGTTAGCAACATATAATACATATGAACAATTAAAAAGGAAGAAACTTTTTGAAAACAATTCATTTAAAATGATAATTAAAGAATATCTTATTTCAAATAAATTGTTGAATAAATTTGATTAATAATATTAAATTATATTATATTAATTAAAATCTTTTTTTAGATTAAATTATAAATAATATAAATGATATTTGATTATTATAAATAAAAAGGAAAAATATAAACTATTTTATTAATCATCCTTTCTTAGTTAAAATATAGACAAGAACAGGTGTCAATATAATTTCAGAATATATATTATTATCAGTAGTAATCCTTTGTCGAATTAGTTTGAAAAATATAAAACTGAAGTCATCTAAGTATAACAACACACATATATATATATATATATATATATAGTGGCACAGGGGGAAGTGCCCCCCAAACATTTTGCAAAAGATAAATTTAAGTGTTTAGTTTTGTATCTGAGAACCCAAAAGAAAAAAATCATCTTTAAATTACGTATAAGTATAGTCTAAACGTTATGAATAAATAAATAATTTATTTTGTCAAAATTTTTTCTGGGTGAGACCCCCGGACCATCCCGTGCCCCCCTCCCCAGCATAATAGATCCTGCTACGCCACTGTATATTATATATATATATATATATATATATAATATAGGATCAAATATTTTATCAAGTCAATATATTTTTCATCTTGAAATCAAAATCAAGTTTTTAAATTAATTTGTACCATTTTAGGAAACAATGAAACATTTGATGGATCATTTTTACCGACCGGAGGTATTGTTTTCACACCAAATTTCACATGTGGAGATTTTTACATATCTCCACGAATCATGCATTTTCTAAACAGAAAAAAGTATTTTTAGCATGATGTCTGTCCGTCCGTCCGTCCGTCTGTCCGTCTGTCCGTCCGTATAGATGTGTACAGCCTGAACGGCTCAACCGATTTTGATGAAATTTTGTATATTTACTTAATGCATCAGTGGGATGAATTGATCAACTTTTGGTGCAAATCCGGAAACCGGAAGTGGTAGTATTAGCGATCGACGATAGGAAGGGAAGGGTTATTTTCACACCAAATTTCACATGAGGAGATTTTTTTATATATCACCACGAATCATACACTTTGTATTGGTTTTATCCTCGAGAAAATCATATTTATTAGTTTTTTCTTGATTTAAAATTATATGACGTCATCCAGCCATTCATGACGTCACAGCCTGGTCTTGCATATATATTATAAATAAAATAAAATTAAAAATGTTTATATTTATTATTTATGTATTCATATCTGTTTTTTATTGTATTAATAGATATATTAAAATTATTTGAAATTGTTTCTCTAGCTAGAAATTAATTTACTTCAAACCGTCGGTCGGTTCGGACCTGGCCACAGGTCAACTTATTAGAAAATACATTTAACAATTATAATAATTAATTAAAATAATTGTAAAATCTTTAAAGTTTATAATCATAATTTTTTAAAGGGTCGAGCGATAGCTCGGTGTTCCAGGTACTAAACTATTATACATAATAATTTATAAAGAGTTTTATTATTTTAAAAACTTATACAAGATTTCACTGACCGGAAAATTTAACATTTAATTTTTAATTTAATAAATATTTTAAATGAACATTTATTTTTATTAAAATTTTGTTGACTGAAATAATTTGTTTAAAAAAAATCAAATTTTTTAATTAAATCAATTCTCAAATATAAAATTTAAAAAAATCCCTCTGAATTTTGTAGATCTTACGAAATGATAACACCTATCAATACTATTTAAAATTATATTCTCTAAATTCAATTAATCTAGTCTTAGATGATGCATGTGTCTGTACATAAGTTGATAAGCATGCTGTGAAGCCATTTCGAAATTGACTTGTCCCGGCTCAGAGTAAATTAAATTAAGATATAATAGAACTATGAAAAATTGTATGTGTGTGGGTGTGTGGGTGGGGGGGGGGGGGGTAATACAAAAAGAAAAAGAAAACCTGCATAATTTTGTGCACATTTTTTATTATTTATTGCAGAATGTAAAACTAGCATAATAGTGGTTTAATTTGCTTCTTCGTTTATTGGGTAGCTTCATAAATTTTGTATTTGGGTAATTTTTTAATATACATAATTTTGGCAAATAATATTTTTTTATTATAATTTATTTGACTTAATAATAGAAATGTTAATTTAATTATTATATTAAATGAAAATAAAAAAAAATAAAATCATAAAAGTACATGAACACTTCATACGAGTATTTTAAAAATTTATTTTTTTAATTTAAATTATATAGTTTTTTATATGAATTAATATTTTTGTATGATCAATCTTTATACCTTCATCGATAAATTTGAGCAAAAATAAAATTTATTTTTCTTTTTGAGTTGATTTAATATAGATTCTAATAAACATACATACATATATTGAAATCGGATTACAAAAATGATGTTTAGTGTTATTTCCACATCTGAAACCATGTAATTAATTAAATTAGTATTATGATTTTGACCTCATTTATTCCCTCACTTTAGCTGTTGAAATTAACTTATCTCGTCATAATTTTGAATCAGATACGGTCGATATGAAAAGAGAATATAATCTGACCCACATAAACTAAATGAAAGGGTGCATTTCAAGTAAACTTCATAAACTTAGGAAATAAAATATATTTAAAAATTCTACACAACCATAATGCTTAGAAAAATTATGTAGTAGTAATTATTATGGTTACATCACACACACACACACACACACACACACATATATATATATATACTTGTAAAACAAAATAAATAACTTTCAAACTTTTTTTTTATATATCTCATAATTTAACGGATAAAATGTTTTCCTGTTTAATAATACTTAAATATTAATTATATTTTTTATCTGTTCTAGATATTAAACTGATTCATGAATGAATTAATTAATTTAATTATTTTTGGGATGTGAAAATAGGCTTTCGAGAATGTTATTAGACTTCCAGTTTTCATAAGGGGAACCGAGGTTGGGGAAACCCAGAGATATCTCCTGGAATGTAATGATTGAGAGAACTAATCCCTTCTATAACAATTTATTTCGATAGATTTAAATTTAGAATTTATTACTAACTAGAATGAATGTAGAAGGAAAGGTATACGCCAATAGATTTAGGTTTATTTGAAACTATATTTAGGATTTACTAAGATTTGAAACCGAAATTATGAAAAGTAATTTAGACAGAACAACCTGCTTCTGCAGGAAAAATATTGAATGTATCTGTTAAAGAAAGTAAAAGAAAAGTCAGAGAGTTTACGAGGTCTGTTCAAAAGAAAAGGTAAAAATTTTGAATTTGTACATTCGATTATCGTATTATTATTATTATTATTATTTTGTTATGTTGGTACACATGTTTCTCATATGTTGACATTATCAGTCATTTTGGATTAGTAATCTGTTTTTAACAATTGTAAAAGTTAGTCACGTTTTTGTATATTCTTCTATATTTTTAACTTAAAAAAATGGATTTAAAGAATCTACTAAATTTGGCGTTAAAAAATGGAATAAAGTGCTCCAACGCACTTAAAATGTTGACTGTGGCATTCGGCGAGTCTACTTTGTTTCAAAAAAATGTTTATAAGTTGTACAAGTGCTATAAATATTCAAAATGTTTTTTTTTTGATTTGTAGTGTCATCGACTTTCAAGATAAATTTCAAATTTGAGCGAATTCGCTCAACTAGAAATGGGTTAAAATCCAATTACAGATTATTAACATTACGGACAGACAGAAAAGTCAAGTTAAGAAAAAGCGTATATAAATAATCAAAATCATCATCTATTAAATTAAAAAAAATTTAAACAAATAAATTTGGAATTCAATCAACAAATTATTTATTTAACGAATGTCATACATTACATCAATTTAATATATAAATTGAAATGAAAATTATATATATATATATATATATTATTAAACATAATTTTAAGATATACAGAAAAGATACAATAATAATACACTTCCTACATCTATGAATAAAACATTTTTTCCTTTTAAGATGAACCAAGTATCAATAATATCGATTGAACAGAAAATTGTTCTTCTGGGATTGCATTGATTGTGCGTAATGACGACTATTTTTGGAAAATTTGAAATTAGCTACAATTTGTTAATTTATTTTTTTAAATAAAAATAGAGAATAGATCCTTTACAATAATTTAAAATAATTAATTATTAGTTATTTCAATCATTAAAAAAAATAAGAAAATTAGTCTAATTTCTCATTTCTTGAGAAATCAGAAACACTAATAATACGTTTTCTTTCATTTCTTAATTTTGTCTTTAAAGTATCGCATGTTTTCCTTAACAATATGCAAAAATTTATTTTAGGAAAAAGTTTGTGTTAAGACCCAATAACAAATTTTGGATAAAGTTTGATTCTAATATTGGATTTAGTATTTAACTTTTTTATTTTTGATAATTCATTTTTTTCTATGCAAAATAAACATTACTGCCGACTTCGAATTTGTTTTGATTTGAAAAACCTCTTTTTATAATTTTCCCTTTGAAATACTGCCCCCACCATTGGAGGATGGCTTATCAACTTATTTACAATTAGATAGAAAATGTTTATTTCTATATTTTTTCTGCATATGTAAGTATTTGAACTGGACCATTAGATATATTTGAAAAAAAATATATTTTTAAAATTTAGAATGTTGCTCTCTTTTAAGGACAATTAACGAATAAAAGGAGACTTGGGAAAAATTTATTTACCCCAAACTCAATTGGCAAAACTCCAATATACACCTTCAAACCAAAGTGTATTGAAGAGTTAGAAACGATATAAACACCATTAGGAGGAAGTAGGAAAGAAATCGAGATTGATTGGAAGTTTCTGATCTTTTTCGTATAGGTTATATGTTGTAATATATATAGTTAAAGGATTTTATATAATATGTTTAATTTTAATAATAATGACATAATAAGTAGTATTACTATACAATAATCCCATTTTATTTTAAATTTTCATTTAAACTATATTTTTGTATTTTATCAGAAATTTTAAGATAGAGCATATCGCAGGCTTCGTGATTTTATAAGCCTATCTATGTCTGGAGATGCTTAGAGGTCATGCAATTCCTCGTTATGCAGACTCCGCCATTCCCCGCTGACCTCATCTTTCTTTGGCCCATAAATACTGCAAAGAATCCTAATCTCAAATACTCTAATTCTACTTATATTTTAATCTATTAATAAATAATTTTATATTTCTCAGTTATTTTTTAACTCAATTAATAATATCTTATACAATACATAGTTAATTTTTATCACAATGATAGAAAAATCGAATTGAAATTATTGCCCTTGTTTTTTGGAAAATAATTATATACAATATACTAGTATAAATTTAGGAAATTTAACTTTTTATTCAAGTAAAAAGTTAGTTTTTTTAGAAATAAAAATTATCAAATTTATACATTAAACACATTACCTACATTATAAGTTATTTACATGTGTTGGAATTAGGACTCAGTTCTAATCATTCAGGTGTCAAAAACTTTATCCACTAACCGACTCTGATGTGTTAATTAAATTTTTACTAGTTCTAGACTCAGTTGAGAAGTATATAATATATATATATATATATAATATGTATAAGAAGGTAAATCAATCCGTGATTTATGAGTAAGGAGTTTAGAAATTAAATTCAAGTTCCTAAAAAAAAGTAGGTTTTTATTATGAATATTTACAATGAGTAAGGTGGATTTATTATTAACACTTTTTACAAAAATAATTACCTAAAAAAAAGTAGGTAATCGAATTTTAAAGTCAATTATTATACACTCCTTTTTATAATGAGCTTTTATTAAATTTATATGATCGTCTTAAAATCTTAATCGATTCATTTGTGTTCTAGTCTTAACTCCCGCAAGGTATCTTGGTAGTTCGGATGTCTTGTGGAGCCTCCTATCAATCTAGCGGCCATTTCAAATTTACATATATATATATATATATATATATTGTAATATATAAATATAAAAATGCCTTTTTTTTATGCTTATATATTGGATGTATTATGATACTGAAATGTAGAGGGTTGTTTGTTTGAGCACATGGCAGAGTGTATAAAAGGTGACTTTCTAAAAATGATTGTTTTAAAAAGAACCCATGAAAAATACACAGATGGATATACCTCTTCGTTACTCCAAAAGGGAGAGAGGGGTGGACAATTTTGCCAAGTGGCATAGGAGGGGAGAATGACCAGCTACATGTTTAGACATTTTTTGGTCATTCTTGGATTGAGTGTAAGGGAAGCGACTTCATCTGACTAAGTGAGAACAAATACAAGGATCATCGAGTGGAGCTGGAAGCTGTGCCTGCCCTGATAAGACGACATGATACCTTGAGGAAAATATCCAAGAATCATCTTACTTGAAGTCCCAGTGTTCCCCGAACTCATTATCAATTTGAATACCAGCTAAGTAGTCGACTATTATATATAAATAATTGCAATTATTCTATGAACTCAATTCCATATTCAATTTATACTCTTAATTTTTTACGGTACCATTAAATTTATTCTATTTCTTATTAATTTTATTATTATCTCTTGTATCAAATAAATTCTTATATTCTTAGTAAATAAATAATTTTTAGTTGTAATTTAAATAAGCATTTTTAATTGAACCTATTCAATTTTATTGTTTCCCATATCAAATTCAATATAACCCTTTGTTTTATTCTAATTCAATCCAGAGTGCTACCTATTAATTAAACTGATTTCAATAACACATTTTTCTTATAAAATACCTCACCCCTTTTATCTTATACACGACAATATATATATATATATATATATCAAAGACAAATACAAACCAATTGTCAATTTTTATTTTTAAAATAGAGCACGTAATAGTTTTCTATAAATAAAGATTGAAACGAAGGAAAATGAATCTTAAATATTTATTTAAATTTAATAAGGATATTTTTTATTTAACAGTCCGTGTGGATTTAAATTAATTTATATTTTTGTTTTATGTGCATTTCTGTAATTATACAATTTTGAGATGTTAAAGAGACGTAATTAAAATTCTGGTATTTTCTTCATCATTATTTAAAAGAAGGAAATCTAGGAATTAATATGCAAATATATATATAGTATATATATATATATATATATATGATATTTTCTCTTTATTTACACGTATTCTTATTCTATTTTTGAATTAATGAAAGTAATTAATAGGGAAGATAATTCAAAAAGAAAAGACTTCAGGGAGATAAGACATAGAAATTTTTGTTAATAAAGTTGCCTCGTTCATTATTTTCTAATTAGAAATCACAATGTATGTTTGCCTCCTTTGTTCGATTTTGGCGGAGTCGAGAGCACATTTATCTCCTCTGACCTAACAAACAGTTCTCCGTAGACAAGAGGGATTATTAGTCATCTGGATAATCGAAAGTGCAGAATCTCGCAAAAGCAATTGAGATGTTTGTGGAGGACAGGGGGCAGGGGAGGTGGCTGTTTCGGCGTCCAAATGGCCAAACAGTGGCTCCTCGGGCTACAAATGGCCTTCGCTCTTATCATCGGCTTATTATGACATTTTGGGTGTGGCTCCAGGCTTAACACGAACCTTTTACACTAATTGGGCCCCGCATCTATCTCCATTGGCCTTTTATATAAATAGAATATCCATTTAGTTTGGTGCACCCCCAGCAATTTGACTTCGAGATCATTGGCTGGCTACCTTTATATATGCAATAACCGACTCATCCCCAATAAATTTGAGTTTTGCACATGAATCCATTCACAAGGCTTTAAATATACTTGGTTCATTTCAATCTAAGGAAAGAAACAAGTCTAAAATAAGATTATCGAAAAAAAAAAATTAAAATAAAAACGTCCAAGAAGAATGAGTGAAACGATTATTAATAATGGGGAAATTAATTGGAAAAAGATCAAAAGGGATTAATTAAATATGGATAAGATATTTAAAAAAAAACGGTTTTTAAGGACTTTCAATCGAATATTTAAAAAGTCATTAGTGAAAAATGATAATACTAAAGAAGAAATCTGATTCTTCTAATGATTTTGAAAAAGTTCAACATTTCAATCAAATGAAGAAAAAAAAATATTCCATTCGGAAGCGTTCAATTATATTTCATAATTTTTTTGTGTAATGAAAATTTAAAATCAATTAAAAATTATATAAATTATTTATAAAATATTATTAAAAAAAATGTATATGTTTCTATAAATTAAGTACTTAAGGATTCCTAAATATGTATATTATTTTTAAGTTATAATACATTGACATTCTGTTTTAAACTAATTTAATTTGCATTGATTTGTAGGATCGTTGATTGGTTCAATATGATATAATTAAATCATGATCTAATGGAAATACTATATATAGTGTTTATTATGTTTATATATAATTAATCTATTTATTAAATACGTTTATAAATAATTATAATAGTTATTATATATACATATGATGTAATTATTAAGTCATTTTACAAAAATATTTTTTAACCTCAAAATAAAGAATTTTTTTAAGTTAATTTTTTGTTATTTGAAACGTCCCTTATATATATAGTAAATTTACTAAATAATAAAAAAAAATTAAAATTATAAAATAATTAAATTGACCTTAAACTAACTTTTCACCTCCCGCGTTTGAGAATAATAATTATAATGCTTTCTCCTCGTTACTATTTATTTTCTTTCCTGACTCCGACATATAATTATATAATACAGTAGTGACAAATTAATGTTTTTGTAAATTTTAATTTTTAATAATAAAATATATTTTACCTTAAAATAATAATTTTTTCAACAACAATATAATCTTAGCCTTCTTCATTGTTTATAGTAGCTAAACATTTGAACTTTTCTATAGTTTTCAAATTTTACATTTTCATTTTGTTTATTGACTCACTGCTACTATATATTTTGTCTTCGCACTATTAATTTCGAGTTCTACTAAAGAAAAGCTATAAAGAATGACATATTTTTTAATAATAATTTTTCTTTTGTTATTAATCAATTTTCATTAAGTCTGGTTTTCTTTTTATTTCGAACCATAAATTTTCAAGATTTCCTGTTCTTAGTTTTATTGATTGAAACATCTGTTATTAATAATAATAAAATTTAACGTTATTTCCCTCTATAAAACTTATTAAAAGCATTAAAAAGATAGTTAAATTATAACTGAAATTAAAAAAATATCATAGTATGATGATCATATTATTTATTCGGAAAACGTTAAATTACATATCAAATTTGGATTTGATTTAAATTATTATCTAAAAAAAAAAAATTGGTATTAAAGATACTTGTGAAATATTTGTAAAATATTACTACTATATTACTCAAATTGATTAAAAATTAGCTCTCCTTAGATAAATAATTTTATTAAAAAAAATAAATTTATTTGAGGTCAAGAAAATTAATAATCAATAATAAATTGAATTAGATCTATGTGGATTATTTTCTTTTTAGTTGGTTTATTATAGAAGATGAAAATATAATTGAAAAAAGTAATGCCCCATAAGAAAAACCAATAATAATATCAAGAAAAACTCAAATAGGTAATATAAAGCTTTAATTCAATTTAAGGTGCCATTAGAAAGAGGTCATAGAATCAACAGGTCACTTTCAACATATGAGAAAAATTGTATTTAATAAATTAAAAAAAAATGTATTATTATTATATATTTTTTTAATATATCTTATACTTATAATTATTTAAAAATTAAATATTTAATATATTTAGTATTCCTGGATCAAGATTTTTTCTGTTTTTTTTAATTAAATCTTTAGACGATATTTTACAATTATTTTAAGTTAAATATTAAATATTAGCAAAAACATATTTTACAAATTATTAAATATAATATTATTAAAATATGTTTTCAAAAATAGAAACCCCAGAGATTGAAATTATATAATAATAATAATGATGATTGAATATTCTAGCAGGTTTGGCTTTGATCAATATATTATATTTACAAAGAGAAATTAAACAAAAATAATTAATAACACATGTTTATTGATTAATACCTTTTTTACTTATGAAAAAGTCAATTAAAATGAAGATTCTAGAAAATGCGCATGGACAAAAATTATTTTCAGTTGGAACTCTCGGAAATTTAAATTTTTAATCATTGTTATATATATATATATAAGGAGAGAAATGTTATGAATATAATAAATAATAAGATTTTAAAACAATTCATTTAATAATACTCTAAAAATAACAAATCCCTTATAAATTAGTTTCTAATCCAAAGAATAACAAAAATCTACAAACTCAATTAAAATAGATCAGCAGTTAAATCATGTCATCTAAAAATAAGTAGTTTATTTTAAAAAATGAAAAAATATAAACATATAATATTGATAATATTATTATGATTTTTCAGTGACAAATAAGTTTTACAGCAAAAATACATTTACATATATCACAAGTATATTCTAAATTGTGTATCAGTGTTTAAATATATCCCGAGTATTTGTAAAAATATTTAAGAACTAAGAATACTGATTTTATTTATCTTTTATCATATTCAACATGTTCTTAAATCTTTAAAATTTTTCTTCTTCACTTATATTTAAATTTTAATATATAATTCTCAAAAAATAGATTTCCCTTTTTCATCTTCTACTAAATTTGTATGAACATATTTTATTAAAGTATTAATACATTGTTTTAAAAATATTTTTAACTTTATTATCACCATCCTTATTAATTTTATTTTCCAGGATTGACACCTGTCATTGAACTTGAGTTTTAAATATCATTCTAAATAAAGTATAGTTTTTAAAAATATTTTTTTATTTATTTTTAATAAATATTATTGCTATTATATATAACTTCAATTTAAATTAATTTTCTAGAAAAATATCTTTTAGTCAATTTATAGATGAAAATAATGGCTTTGTGAATTCCAAGAAAATAAATTTGAAAATGTTATGAATATGTGAATATATTCTGCCAATTAAATTTTTTTTCTTGTAATTATATTCTTATATAATGTGCCCTTATAAAAAGTAATGCACAATGTTCAACCCATCTTAACCCATTGATATGATTAATCATTTCCATTTTCAGGTCAGGCCTCTTCCACTTGAATAAGCATTCGTATATCTTCCTCATTGTATGGAGATGGTGACAGGAAATCGATATCTCATGCTTAAATGACAAGTAGATCTATTTTTAACACTATTGAACGGTTAATAATTTATGCTATTGTTAAAATGGGTTTCATTATATACTTGTAAATTTTAAGATAACATGTCTTTTTCTATAATATTTCACTTTGTTATAAAATCAATTAAATCGTTTATTTTTATTTAGATAAAAGTAAAGGATGTTTATTCAAGTTAAGCAAATCTAGAGGGATTTATTCATGGGTGGAGAACCACTTTGCAGGATATTGGGTTTTCCAGTCTAACTAGACCCTGTTTCATTATATAGACAGCTGGAAGGTCGGAGAAAAGACAAGAAACCTCTAACCACAGTAGATGTGACCCTTGGAAATTAAACTGACAGACCCACAGAAATTCAAATAGATTTTCAGAGTTCATCTTATTATTTAACCTTTAATTTTTTTTTTCAATTATTTTTCTAAAATTATACAAATTATCATTTTGTTTTTATAATAGTCAATTTTTGTTCAAAGAAAGAGGGAGATATTACGTATTTGGTTCTCTTTCAATAAAAGTCAAGTATCCCCTTCAGTATATGCAACCAACGATCCACATTGTAATTTAATTATTATAAATCATAATATAATTATTAATTAATTACTACATTTTTCATTTCATAAGAATTATTAAACTAATTTTAAATACCTAAATAAAGTAAATATATATTTTTATCATTGTTTATAAATTATAAATTTTGCAAATAATTAGTCAAATGAACAAATTTCTCTTTATTTATTAATTCTTAGTCATAATAACAGTAACAAATATCTGTTAAGTAGTTAAATAATGTAAAAAAGTAATTATGAAAAATAGAACTTGAAGAGTAAAATAATTTAGCCTCTCGAATGTCTTTTGAACGTTAAAAATTAAAAGTTCTCACAAACAAGTTAACTTAAGGAATAAATAAAGTTTCAATTATATTGCAATTTATTTGATTTATTTTATTGTTATCGATTGAATCAATCTAAAATAGATACATTGATTTCTGTTGACTAAAATCTAATATTATATTTACAAAGGAGGTTAAATTAAATTGTTGAATTGTATTAAAATATTTATATAGTATCTATTTTATACTTTCATGTTTTAAACAGTGTGGTCTTAATTGTGGTTTGTCTCTTAATTAGTATGGTTTACACGAGATAATTTCAGTAGAGTATATGAGCGAAACTAGAATAAATATTCATCTGCTATACTATACAATTCTTTCATGTGTAATTAAAATAGATAAATAAGCAATTTTATCATCACATTTTAATATATTATTATTATTATTATTATTATATATTATTATTATTTACTTTAAGGGAAAAGAATTCAAAATGTATGAACAGAAATAAGCAAATATATATTGTTAAAAATAGTTCTTTTATTTTTTTCTCTTTAAAATTTTTTTAAAGCAAAAATTGTCATTATCAAAGGGCTTGATGCTTTGCCTTTACATATTTACCAGCATGATTTAATATATCAAGAATTTAAAATGTCTAAAGTTGATTAGAAGATAAGCTAATATTATTTAAAAAATATTTTTTATTTAATAATTTCAATTTTGTTAAGTTACATTTATGTGACTGTTAATTATTTATATATATTTGATTAAGACTTAAAAAATGAGACTAATAATGAATTTTCAAATAAAATTAATAAAATGAAATCACTTTACTACTATTATAAATTATTATATCAGATTATTTGTTTAAATAAAAAAGTTTTCTAAAATTATATAATAAGAACAAAATAAATGTGAGATTTTTTTACATGTATTCATAACTTCACACGTTATACCGAAAGACCTGAAGAAGGAAAAACAATTTATATAAATCTTGCTTTTTATTTCATGGATATTTATATAATTAATTTGATGTAAAAGCTTCTATGGCAATTAAATAACCTATAAAATAAAGGGAGAGGGTGGTAAGGAATGATTATGAAAGAACTAAACCACCCGGGCCGTTTACTTTTAGTAGTGAACTCATAAAATGTGGAAGCGATAGATTTATGACTTAAATTTAAACTGAAGAAGGTATTATGTTTTATTTATTATACCACCAAGAATCTCTTTATACTACTATTATTTTCTAAGATGATAATAGAATAGTAGATTAAGAAATTCCAAATTTATTTCTAAATAGATTAGAACAAAATGAAATATGTTCTGCTTTGAAAGCGATTTACAACGCGAATTATAATATTTTTACTTTTTAATATTTTTTATAACTATATTTTGAATGTTAAATATTAACTAAATATTATTTTAAATGGATGGAATTATTATTAGCTTCTAATTTAAAAGAGGGAAGTTACAGTTCAACTTGAATGGAGGAAGAAAGATTAGTAAAATAGAAATTTATTGAAAAAAATCAATTGAAAATTGAAAAACGAACAATATGGTCAAGAATGGGAAAATCATTTCTTGGAATTCAATTCTAGTAAGAAATCATTTTTTGGAATGAAATTCTAGTAAGAAATCATTTTTTGGAATGCAATTCTAGTAAGAAATCATTTTTTGGAATGCAATTCCAGTAAGAAATCATTTTTTGGAATGCAATTCTAGTAAGAAATCATTTAATCAAAATAATAATAATAATTAAAAATATCAAAAACCAGATATATAATCATTAAAATTTATATAAATAATAAATAGAATTCTAAAATAAGTAAGTATTAATACATTTTTTTTAAAAATTTATGCAATTATTATTATTTCATTAATTGAACAGAGGTTTCAACTACTCTTTGTAGATAAGCAACTTATGATAACCTTTGTTAGTAATTTCAATTTAAAATTTATATTCTTTAACAACAATATATAATAATATTTTTTATCTCACTGCAGGTAATAACTGGTTTATCTTTGTGCACGAGTAGTCCAACCCGTACCTGCGATGGTTCTAAATGTTTACAAGTACTTTAAAATATTACTTTAAATAATGCTTCATAATATTTTAAATAATAAAATAATCTCACTTGTTGGTAATAATATTAGAATTATATATCGGTTATTATTTTGTTATTTTTCTTATTATTATTGATATTATTATTATTATTAATGCTTTTATAATATATCTATAACTATCTCTCACTGTCTTTAAGTCTTTTATGTAATTTCAATATTTCGAATGTATAATCTTAGTTAAGTTAGAAATTAAGTAAATTTCGTTCTATTTGAATTTATTACTACTTGTACAAAGACAAGGTATTCAATATTTTAAGCTTCCTAAGAGAGACGATTACATAAGTTAGAAATTTTGTCACAATCTCTCTTTATTGAATTAAATCTATTGCTTTATTCAAGTAATTGTATAGTATGAAGATAAGTTGATAGGTAATTTTAATCTTTTTCATTTCTCTAAAAACTATATTAAATAAAACAAAATTATAACAAAAAGAATATAAAATTTCATAAATATGTAAATCTATTAAAAGTTTAATGGAAACTCTCCTTTTTGCCAACATTTTATTTGATAGAAGAAAATATTACATATATTTTTATTGAAAATTTAAAGGAGAATAAGATTCGAAAGCGACTTTCATGATAATCATATTATTATTTTTTAATATGTATTTTAAAAAAAATTATAAGATATTTTTATTTCACACTAACAATGAAACAAAATATATTTTACATAAGTGAATCCATTACCCATTAGTTTATTACTATTATTATTCATTAACATAAATATTTATAATTTTTTATCTGTTTTTTTCAATTCATGAATGAAATTTGTTAAAGTAATTATTGATTTTATTATATATCTATTTTTTTAATCTCTACCATCATTTTCAATGAAATTTGTGGCAAAAAAAAAAAATTAAGACTAAAATAACAATGGGTTTCATTTTATTTTTAATATCTTAGAGCGGATTATATTGATTTTTTCTCTTTTTGGTAAAGAAAAGCAAATAAGCAAGAAATCTTTATTTATTTTATTCAGTCGGTTTCCTTAAACGAGAGTGGACCTTTAAAAAAAAAGATCGGGTTGCGTTTCTCTCTCAAGGTTCTAATATGGCGAAAATCTTTTACCAATGATACTTTCACTTGTATAAATATGAACAAATATGGGAGAGAAATATATTCAAAATATATATTCTGGAAATATCATAAAATAGATAAAATAAAAAATGTATTCAAATATTCTTATTTATTTATTAATTATACTATTAATTTTAATATTGTTTTATTAGGAAATAAATATAAATAAAAATGATATTTATAATATTGCGATGGTTCAATAGTTAAGACCCCCCCCTTAAGACTTTTTTTTTTTATAAAATAAAATAAAAGATAAAAATTTTGTGATATAGGTGAAAATTAATAATCTAAATATGGAATTTGAATTACTTCAAATAATAAATAAGTTTATCTTTTATTTATATGATCCATAACTATTGACAATTCTTAATGTGGTATTCATAATGGCAGAAAAAGTATGAATTAGACTGCCATTCCGGAAATGAATGTGGGGTATTATTTTATTTATTATTATTTTAAATTTCTTTTTCTTTTTTATATTCTCTGATAATTGCTAACGATATTTACTTATTTGTTAATAAATTAAATATTTAAATTTTATTCACAAATTATATTTCATATTTTAGGTCATTTTTCAATTGTATAATAATAAGTATTTTTGTTACTTTTTTCTTAATTAAAAGAGGTAAAAAATAAGAGAAACATTTGGATTGTCTTTGTCTTTGGAACTTTTCTATATAATTTGATCTCGCATTTCACTTTGAGATCATTCTTTTCACTTTCATTTCATTCTTTTTCTTTTCTATCTTTTAGTTTATTAGAAATTATTACTAGTGTCTTTAGGACTAAAAGGGGGAACTGTAAAATATAAACCTAGAATTCTCTAAAAAACTACAGTGAAAATAAATTAATAATAAATAAATTTACTTTTTACTTATTAAATTTTCCTTAAATGAATGAGTTTATGATGTATGAATTATATTTAAATAAAATAAATTTTAATATTATTTATGAAATATATATATATATATATATATATATATATACAAAAAGAAGAAATTATATTAAGATGATAATAGTTTTATGTATATACATAATCCAATCAAATTTGAGAAACTATATAACTATATAATAAAATGTTAGCACATTTTAATTGGACAATCTCTTATATTTTGATTTTATTAAATTATTTATTTATTGAAAAGGCCTTATTTTATTTTTTTATATATGATAATGAATTTATTTTCTTATTTTTTTAATTTTAGATTTTTGTTTTGGGAGGACGAATGAAAAAGAAAATGAGCAAACAGATGAAATAGACGTTAAATAAATATTATTCAACTGTATATAAATATAAACAATGTTACAAAAAAAAATATAATTTGAATAAATCTACTAAACATTTGAATTATATAGGTTAATGTTATATAAAAATGGGTTTGAAGAGCTAAAAATTAAGTATTTTTGTTCTATCATTACTATAAGTTAAAAATATTTAAGTAGAAGTTGAAATTAATAGTGCTAAGGCAAAATATTTAGTAACATAGAGGAACAACAGTATTACACACAAAGTCCTAACATATAAAATGTAGAAAAATTTAAATACTTGGGTTTTGTAATCACACTGAAGGATAATAATATTCGAGAAGAATTTAAATCGACTATAGCCTATTATCATGCAGTAAAGGGGCTTATCACGTCAAAAATATTATCAAAGTGGATCAAAATTAAAACAATTATTTTGCAGGTTGAATTATATAAGTGTGAGGCATAGTCATTGACCCTGGAGACGAGAGTAGATTTGAGAAGAGGATTCTTGTCAGCATTTATAAGCCAAAGAAAGATTAGGTCAGCGGGGAATGGCGGAGACTGCATAACGAGGAATTACATGATCTCTATGCATCTCCAGATATAGTTATAGTTATAAAGTCGAGAAGGCTGCGATGGGCAGGGCACGTGGCTAGAATGGGAGAGGAAAGAATATATTGGTGGGGAGAACGATTGAGAGGGTTGGAGTTGAATGGTTGTGTCTCAGGAAAGGGACACTTGGAGAAATGTGTTGGAGAAGTGTTATTAAAATAATATCTCAGTATTATTACAACTTTCTAGTTTATCCTTTTAATCATTAGTAAAAATTTAAATGAAAGGGAAATTTTTTATAAAATTATGTTAAATTTATAGTTATTAAATAGTTATAGAGTATTTTGATAATTATAGACATTAAAAATTGACAGTAGTTAACTTTCAGATAATTGTAATTTGTAATGTTTTAAGATTTTTTCAATTTATTCTTTATCAAATATATAAATGATCATAAACATCTTCAATATCAATTTTTAGGTAAATAAAATATTCATTATTTTAATTTTGATACTTATTAGATATTTAATGCTTTTAAAACTATATTAATATGCTTTACATTTTTAAAAATGAATATTTTATGAAACCATTTGGCAGTTTTTATTGAATAATTATCTCTTCTTTACTTATACAGGGTGCGGCAGCATAATTTCCTTTTTTCAGAACTCAATGAAAACTATTGTAGGCATCGGAAAATATTTATTTATTTTTTATAATGTAGGTACATGTCTAAAGTTTTTATTTACATTGTTTTGAAGATTAAATCTGATAGGTGACGTCCTCCATTCTCCATACATTGCGTAAACCGATTTCTGGCGTCTGTCGTGACTCTTGTTAGCATAGCAGGTGTTATGTTGGCAATTTTTCTTCTTGGATGTTGGTTTTCAAATCTTGTAGGGTTCTTGGACGGTTCCAACAAGACGGTGCAACAGCACACACTTCAAGCATCGATGGCTGTTTTGAGGGAACACTTTCCAGAGCGCCTTATCTCAATTAGAGGCGATTTGGAATGGTCGGCACGCTCTCCCGATCTGTCCCCTTGTGATTTTTTTCTATGGGGTTTTTTGAAATCCCGTGTTTATGTGAACCGTCCAAGAACCTTACAAGATTTGAAAACCAACATCCAAGAAGAAATTGCCAACATAACACCTGCTAATCTAACAAGAGTCACGACAGACGCCAGAAATCGGTTTACGCAATGTATGGAGAATGGGGGATTTCACCTATCAGATTTAATCTTCAAAACAATGTAAATAAAAACTTTAGACATGTACCTACATTATAAAAAATAAATAAATATTTTCCGATGCCTACAATAGTTTTCATTGAGTTCTGAAAAAAGGAAGTTATGCTGCCGCACCCTGTACTTATAGTTCAAATAAATTACAAGAAAAATGCATTTTATATTCAATTTATAATATAAAATACTTCTAAGACGAAGACGAAGAAAATGAAGAAAGAAATTTTACTAATCATTTAATTTAAACTTCTTTTATCAATAATATTCTATATTTACTGAAATATGCATATCTAAAACCTATACAAAATTTATTAAATTGTTTTTCCATAATTGATCAAATAAAAGATTATATTAGTTGTTTTGATTAATGTTAATATTTAATGTTGATTAGGTTATTTATTAATATTATGATGGCGGGGTAGTTTTTTGAAATATCTACATTAATAATATATTATTGTTACAACTTCCCTAAACGATATATGAAAGATAAGCTAGAGTTATGATTATTTCGGATGTTCTACGATAGATAATATCTTGAGTTTTTGTTGGTTTGATTGGTTTGAAGATTTTCCTTTGGGATAAAATCGATATTTATTAACTGATCCAATTGGAGATAATAAAAAAGTTTTATTTTATTTGAATTCTTATTTGATATCGTTTATAAAAAAAAAATAATAATAGATTTTATTTTTATTGAATTATTTAAAAATAAAATTGAATCATGAACAAATAGACCAATGGTAATATTCTATAATATCATCATCACTAGAGGTTCAAATTCCAAAGTTCATCCTTTTGATAAACAACTTAAAATATAACGATTCAAAGATTCTTATAAATATATAAGATTTTGCTGACACATCAACAGAAGCGATTAATGCCTGTAATCAATCAATTCTATCAAAAAGCTTAAGAGTTGTTATGAAATTAATTGAATTAGTTTAAAGTTTAATTTTATTTTCTAGCCACATAACAGACCATAATTTTAGAAATCAAAAATATTATATATATATAATATACGATTATAATTTCATTTTATTTTTAAGCAATTAAGAATTATTAATGACTAAGAAATGAATTTAATCATATTTCTGAATGCGAATAAATGCTTTTATTTATTTAAATAAATATATTCCAGGTTGAATTTTCTTTAAAAGATTTAATACAAAATTTATAATTATGGCAATAAAATGTCAAAAATTAAATAAATATAAAGAGAATTCCTAAAATGACGATAACGATTTTTTTCTTACCTTCTGGGCTCTATTATTAAGTTATTAGATGCTTTTCATCAGAAAGCTCTTTACTTTTTAGACAATATATCATTCAAAATGGGATGTGAAGAGGAATCTCTTTTCTCATTGATTACTTATTCTTCATTCATGTTCTTTTGACAATAGCCCCTTTCAAAAAGATAACTTGGAAACAAATTACATCTTTATCGAAATATATATAGGTAGGGGTATATATGTATTTGAATTTCCATAAAGAATTTTTGCAGAATTTTCTTCTTTATATTTTTCACTTATTTTTATAAACGTAGATATAATATAGCTTTATTAGGTAGCAAATAAACTCTAAATAAAATACAAAGCAAAATAATTAGTCAATGTAATACTTTTGAGAATATTCAGTGTCATAATTATTCAATTCCATTCAATTATTTTTAATAATTAAATTGTTTGTTTTGAAAAATATAGAAAATCTTAGAAATATACTTTATTTTCAGAATGAAGATAATAATTATTCTTCTTAAGGTAATAATAATTTTCTCATGTTTGCTTGATGATGTTTGATAGTTTTAATTGTAAATAACCCATCCTTTATTTTTTGGAAAGAATTTGAAGTGAGAAACACAAAAATAAAGAAATTCTAATTCTCATTTTAATTATAATTGTAGGGTGGTTAGAGTACATTTCCAAAGAATGTTAAACGTTTGCAACAATAATTTCTAAAAATATTAATTGATCAAAAAACAATTTCATTATTTTCATTCCGTTATATGACTAGAAATTATGTCAATTCAATTATCTATTTTTATAATGAAATGAAAAGAGATAGAATAAAAAAATAATCTCAAAAAAAGGTTTAGATTTTTGAATAAAAATGAATAATAAGCGTCAAAGGGATGAAAATAATTCTCGCAAATTAATTCAACAAGATGAAGTGAAGAGAGCTAATTGAGTTAACCTGTGTGTTTAGATAAATAAAATATTTATTTTCCGCTGGCTAATATTGACCCTACCACTTTTGGTCTCCCTTAATAAAAGAGGATGAACATTTAATTTGACGTGATTAGAATTCTTGTCTTTCTGGGGGATGCAATTTTAGAGAAGTAGTAAGGCATTGCCGCCCGTTTGATCATCTCTAAATGGTATACATTCAGAGACATTTCGGTAGCATTTCTACGAAGTGAGGAGCTGTTTACGGTTGCGAGTTCATAACATGAAATGAGCGCCCGTGGGACTCGCAGACAAACACGTATTTAGAGAGACACCCAGAGAGAGGGGCTCAAGTGATAAGAACCGTCGGGAAAGGGTCCAATCCTCAAGACACTAAGATACTTGTCTCCGTACTCCCCGTAGGGCTCATCTATATATTTCCTCCTCTTGCGTTCTAATTGACAGATTCCGAACACGCCCAGGTGCACACACCGATTTCTAACCACCCCCACCAGTACATTGCCTTGTCTTACAATCAATAAACAATCTCAGGTAAAAAAGAAAGCTTTTTTCGTTACAACTGCTTTATCGAAATAATCTTATCAAAAGAGATTATTAGAAAAACATTTTTCTTTTTATTGAAATTCAATAACGAATTCAAAAATTAGATTGAAAATAGATTTTTGATTTTGAAATTCAATCTTCAAATTTAAATTCAATTAAACAAAATAAAAATTTTATTAAAAATGAAATTAAAAGGAATAAAAAAAAAGAAATAATCAAATTTTATATATTGTAAATAATAATAATATAATAATATCTAATTAATAATATTCGAGAAGAATTGAAAGCGAAGTTGCAAACCAGGAAACGCCTATTTTCATAAGGAAAGGGGCTTATAGCGTCAAAATTATTATCAAAGGGGATAAAAATTAAAATATATAAAACAATTGTTTTGTCGGTTGTATTATATGGGTGGGAGGCATGGTCTATGACCTTAGGAGACGAGAGTAGATTTAGAGTATTTGAGAATATGATTCTTCGCAGCATTTATAGGCCAAAGAAAGATGAGGTCACCGGGGAATGGTGGAGACTGCATAACGAGGAATTGCATGACCTCTATGCATCTCCAGATATAGTTAAAGTTGTTAAGGTTATTAAGGTTATAAAATAGAGAAGGCTGGGATGGGAAGGGAACGTGGCTAGAATGGGAGAGGAAATAATGGCGAAAAATATATTGGTGGGGAGACCGAGTGAGAAACGTCCGCTTGGAAGACCAAGGACATGGTGGGTGGATATTGTGGGAAAGGATGTAAGAGATTTGGGAGAGGATAGGGACTGTAAGGTTGTGACTCAGAATAGGAATACTTGGAGGAGTGTGGTTGCTGCGGCCAAGTACTTTCGAGTTCCGTAGAGCCAGAAAGATAGATAGATAATAATATCTAATATCTACATATGTAGTACTTTAAAAAATCAATAATAGTAAAAAGAGGAATATATTTATTTATATTTTTATTAAAAATCTTTTGAAAAAAATACAAATTTATTAAAACAGAAAATGAATGAGATATTCTTTAAAGGAAAAGTATCAATAGAATATAAAAGGAATAATTTTAAAATGAGGCTATTTTTAATCCAATCAACCCAAAAAGGCTACTGAAGAGCTACCATCCTATATACTGAAATCCCAATTAAAAAAAAGTTACTCCATACCGATTTTATCAATAATAATGAACGGTTATTTTGATAAAGAGAAAAAAATGTACAATCGAGGTCGTATTACCAATTAAAATTAAGATGCCCAATTAACTCATTTTGAAAATTCTTAGTTTCATTAGAAGTAATATTATTATATTTTAACTTTTCCTTTGATTTGTCAATACTACCAAAGCTACTATATATATCACTCATCTAATTTTTTTTTTTTTTAATTCTTTCAGCAATATTACTTTATGAAAATATATGTGATACTTTATACTTTAATCCTATATTTTAATTGTGTAAAGGAGATTATAATATTTAAATTTATATTTTTTTCAAACAAATTTAATAAAACTCGTATTTTTTTCATAAAAATTATTGTCTCAAAATATTTATTAAGAAATTAGTGAGCAATAATTGAGAATTTTTCAAATTATCTATTGTACAAAATTTAAATTTATAATTTTCATCGTATGTTTTAAAATTGGATTCATAGAATCTTAATCAGAATAACCAGAAGAAACTAATTGAACCAATAATTCAACTTCTTAATTAATAAGTTATATTAAACTTTTAGTAATATTTATTACAAAAACATAATTTATTTGTTAAATTTGATTATACAAAAATAAGAGTTATTAATAAATTAACAAAAAGTATTCTTATTTTGGTTTTATCTTATTTTAATGAGTTGAAATTTTTTTTATTGCTTTTTAAAATTTTATTTTGATCTCATAATAATAATTATTTATAAAAACAAAAATTCATTCAATTATTATTTTGTTTTTCGGGTATTTAAATTTTTAAATAATTATACATTAGTAATATTTTTAAATAAAAAGTCTAAATAAGAAAATTAGTATATAAAATTTATTAACCAATTAAGATCCTTTTACAATGTGATTTGAAAAGTTAGAATAGATTTCCATGCAAAACATTAGTTACTATTAATAAATAAATTTAGTCATGTTGTAACATTGGTAGACAAGTATCAGTGAACCTTTAATCATGTTTGTTTGTATTTCGCTTTTTGAATGGGTGGAGGTTTATAATCATATCATACATGAATTAATTTAGGAATCATTTTATATGTTTAACCTACTATTTCAAATATAGCTATAAAGACTTCCTGGCTATAAATAAATAAATATATTTTCATTTGTAATAAATTAATAGTTAAAGAATATGTCTCGTTTTCAATTAAAGATAAGATGAAATTATCTACATATGTATAAATATATATATAATGCAATTAACATGTCAAATTATTTTCATTTAACTATTTAAAATTTTCAAATTATACATCATAATATGATTCTAAATAAATTTGAAAAGGTAATTTTTAGGTTATTATATAGTTATTTTAGAAAAATTTTCGTTGATAATTAAATTATTTTTAACAAATAACATAAATTAAAAACTATTAATAATTCTTTTCATTTTTTTAAATTATTGTTTAAAGTTTTAAAAGACAATATATTTAAAATTTCCTGAATATGTAGGTATATGGAATATTAAATAAAATCTAATAAATCAAAACTAAAATTTAAAATTAATGGTTCTAAAAAAATTGAAATATTTTCCGATAATGAATATAAAATTAATACTTTGTAAACTACCACTTCCGGTTTTCGGATATACACCAAAAGTTGATGAATTCATGGTACTGATGTAGTAAGTATATATACCAAATTTTATCAAAATTCGTAGAGTTGTTCAAGCTATACACGTCTATTCGGACATGCGCACAGACATCATGCTAAAAAAAAATACTGTTTTCTGTTAACAAAGTGCATAATTTGTGGAGATATGTAAAAAATTTTGGTGTGAAAATCTATTTTAAGCAAGTCATGAAATTTCTTAATTATTTAAAATAAATGGTATATAATAAAATTTTAACAATTTCAAAGTCAATTAATATATTAAAGTATCTTTAATAGATTTTTATTAAAGACCAAGGAAATAATTTATTTTACAAGAACCAATCCAATATTATTATTATTATTATTATTATTATTATCCTATTATTCCATTTTAATAAATTATTTATTTTTCAATACATATCAACTTATATATGCAACTTCTATATAAAATATGAATTATGATTTTGATTTTGATTTAATAAAAAAAAACCATTTGGAACTTTTATGGTACGTCTTTTAATATTAGAATACCTCAGAATAAACTAAATGAATATATAAGTTGATTTTTATTTGAAATAACAATATGGTAATCTAAATTCTTAAATTATGACGAAAAATCCTGTAAAAGTAAAGTATTTTATATTAAAAACAAGAAAAAAAAAAACATTTACCGCTTTTTATGATTATTACGGGTAAATTTATTACATTTAATCTTTTTCAGTCAACTTGAACAATAATTTTAATGGGAGATAAAGTTAGATTCTCATGAATTTTAGTCATTTGCATTTTTATTGTCAATCATTATGTATGTTCTAACCAAAGTAAACGAAAATGCTTAGTTTTCTTTTCAATAATGACATAGATTGTTTTTAAGCGTTGAAAAACAATTAAAATAAAGGTTTATATTTATGAACTAATATAAATTTTAAATTATATATAATATTCTATTGAAAAATACAAATACATCTTATCTTATTATGCTAGCTAAAATTGTATATATCTATCTATATATCTATATATCTATTTATCTATAACCATTGGTTCTCAAAAACCGCTCTAACGATTTTTTTCAAATTCACACTAGATATAGTATTTATAAAGAAAAATTGAGTTTTATTGATCACATCTCTTGAAACTTACAGCTTCATTATTAATTTCTTAATTAAAAATTATATATGGGTGTGACGTCATCAATTTTACTTCAATTAATATTTTTTTTATTTTTAAAATATTTTAAAATAAAATAAATTTCGAAATAAAATTAAAAATATTTATTTTTAATAATATATATATATATATATATATTTATTAATCTTAATTAATTAATTATTAACAAAATAAAATACGGTTGGTTGACTCCCGCTTTTTTTTAAATGAATTGTATTAACATTTTTTTATATATTTAAAATATTTTAAAATTCATTATTTAATTTCGAAATAAAATTAAAAATATTTATTTTTAATAAAATATATATATATATTTATTAATCACTCTCAAAAAAAACAAAAACAAAAACAAAAAAACATAATTCTTGCAAAGAGAGTAAAAATGTCATGTTGATTAAATAAATTTATCAGTCTAATGGGTAAAGGCACTGTTTTGAATAGTCAACCTAGCAGGATCGAAACCGGCGGAAAAAATTTTTTTTTTTTTTTTATCTATTATTTTTTAATAAATTACTATTTTATATTTATTTATTCATTGTTCTTTGATTAAATTTAATTTCTTTTATTTTATTTTATTAATTAAAATGATGCAACATTTAATAATTTTAATATTGCAATAAATTTTATTTTTTTTATTTTATTAATTACTTATTAGTCATTAACTAATAATTTAATATTAATTCAAATTTTTTTTTATTTTTTATAAATTTTTATTATTTAATTTTGCTTTTGTTTATATATATATTTTAATTAACTTATCTTATTTGACTCCCGCCTTTTTTTAAAAGATATTGTTTTAATATTTTTTTTATATTTAAAATATTTTAAAATTTTTTATTTAATTTCGAAATAAAATTAAAAATATATATTTTAATAATATTTTATAATTATAAATTACGATATATATTTATCATTCTTCCAATAAAAAAAAAAATATTCATGCACTTAGAAACATATCTAATAATACATATTTATGTATTATTGAGGACCCCAAGTTCCATTCATTTTAATCAAATTGATGCAATGATGCAACATTTAATAATTGTAATCAATAATTAAAGAATTGTATATCAGCTCGGTGTCCCAAGTATTAATATTACCAGCCAAACCCAATATAATAATGAATTATTTTTTTTTAACTTAATTACCTAGCCGAGGCTCGGGGTCCCGGTGTGATCTTAATATATTGTCAGAATTAGATAAATAATGTAGAGAAAAATTATTTAAAAATAGATATTTATTTAAATGAAATAAAATTATTTAATTTACAGAATGAAAATGTCTATAATAATGTCTAAACATTTTTTCGAGCGACAGCTCGGTATCCCAGGTATTAATATTACCAGCCATACCCAATAATAATGAATCATTTTTTTTAACTTAAGTACCGAGCCGAGGCTCGGGGTCCCGGTACTATATATTAATCTCTAGAATCTAGAAAGTAATTCATCATAGTCAAAAATTATATATTTGCACTTATTAGTTTAGTAATTTTATTATTATTTTTTTTTAAGGAGAAATCCTCATGGACACCTTGCATATATTACTAAGTAGTGCCGGACTTCTACCGGCTAAGTAATATTATAAATAATTCTTAAAATAATAATTATTAACCAATAAAAAATAAATCTTAATAATCCAACTTGTATAAAGCATTAACATCCCCTAATAATTGATACTTATTAAGTAATTTATTTAATTCAAACCATTTAAAGGAATTAGAAACATTTGACTTAATTTTTTCGAAACCGAAATTTTGACAAAAATAATATTTTAGTTGAAAACACCCAAAAAATGATTTGAACTCTTTTTAATATAAAAAAATATGATGATATATTACTCGTAACTATAATAGGATTAGATTAGATAGTTAAGAATAAAATGATTTTCTATCAATATTTTATTGTTATAATTAATATATTAAAATGGCTGAAACAGTATATATGTCATATAAGGCATTTATAAAATAAGTTTCTTATGAAATATGCAAAGAGATAATTAACTTAGCCCAAAATAATTGAATATATAAGTATTAAATTAATATTATTTAAAATTTATTGGAGTGATTGAAAAGGGGTGATCCTGGATTAGAATCTAAATTTTAAAACTAATGAAACTATAGAAACTTCGGAGGTATTTGTAAACTAGTAAAATTATCGGTTCCCAATAATAAGTGATAAATATTTTAATTTTTATAAAAAAAAAAAAAAAATTTAAAATGAAATTTTTATTTAATTTATTTTGTTGTAATTATAATTTGAAAAGTTATTGGGTACAGTCCCATTTCTATAACATGTTTTTTTAATATCGCCTTTTCAAACTCTTTCAACCTCTTTATATCAATTTTAAAATCTCGCTCTACTTACAGTTCTTTTGGTTTGCTTGCATATACACTTTTTTAATTTTCATTTATGAAATATATACATATGAGTGGAAATTTTATATAGTAACAGAAGCTAGAATAAATCTTTTGTATTTTCAAATTTTTATTCACTCATGAAAAAATGAATATCTTTTATGAAGAGTAAAAGGAGAATTATGTTTCCAATTTTTTTACTATAACATATAATCTATGTTCTTATTAAATTCAACTTTAATATGAATGAGGATGAATGATGCTTCTTTCCGAGTTACTAGCCAGAAAAGTAGAGTTGAAAAGGGAATTCATTCTCACTCTCTTTCTCACACACACACACATCATCCTAGCTATGCGTTTTCGTTGTAAACAAGCACGTTGATCTCGATTGCGCGTCTAGTTAAACTTTGATTACTCCAGGACTTGTGTGTTGTCGTTTGTGAAAGGTAAGGCAAGGCAGAAATTTACTATTTGAGGCAGTAATAAAGTGTGAACCTGTCTCAAGTTGGAACTTCAATTCTTTTCATTTCAAAAAGACATTATTATTTTGAATTAAATTTAATTTAAGTTTTATTTACATACTAGCTACTCCGAGCGCCTTCGGTGCTCTTCACACCTAGACGGGGGCTCCGCCCCCTGTACCCCCGAGTGGTACATAGTATTTGGTTGAAAGTCTGTATGTAAAAGGTTTTCATCCATTTTGTTTCAATCAGTATAAGTAGATAAGACATTAATTTGTTTTCTTGTAAAATTTATTTTAATTTAATCAGTAATGCAATGTAATTATAATTACATTACTATTTCTGAATTTAATACCAAGTAGATTTTCAAAATTTTCTATTTTTTATGCATATGATTTATTACATGTGTTAAAATTTAAACAAATTAAAATATTCTAATTTTTAAATTTATATAAAATTTAATATTAATTTTTATTAATATCATATCAAAAAAGAGAAAAATTAAAAATAAAAAAAAGAAACCTATTAATAAATTACAATATAATATAATCATTTCGATTTAAAAAAATTTAAAAAATTTAATCAATTTAAAAAAGACAAAAATTTAAAACATAAAACATCATTTGTCTAAAAAATCATATTTTAATTTTTATAAAACCAATAAATTTTTGCACTTAAAATATATTTGTAATTAATAATTGAAACAAAAAGAAAGATAAAATAATTTAGTCATTTTAATTGACGTTTTAAAAATATTTTTGTATTCATAAAACACTAAAAATAATAATTTCTGTTATTTTTATATTAGACATTGATAAAATTTATACCCTTCACTTTTAAGAAATATTAGAATATAGAAAGAATAAATAAAAAAAAATTTAAGTAAAATATGATCTAAATATTTAATTAAATTAATTAAAAAAATAGTAATTATGTACATATTGCATAATATTGAAAAATATGTATGGGAAAAAAGGGCTGTTTTTAGGGTTTTCTCGGCAATTATTCGATTTTTTCTCGCCGTAAAAGCCATCAACCTTTAACGAACATTTTAAAAAAAGAATTGTCAAAATTGGTCCAAGCGTTATTGAGTGATGCGGTTAACAACATATTTTGCGATTCATTTTTATTTATAAGATATATATATATATATTATAATATATTTTATATTAATATGTAATTAAATTATTTATTTATTTCAGTTTCTAGTTAATGAATTAAACAAAGAATATAACTATTTATTTATTGTATAAATAGTTATTCATGATATTTTTGATAGTTAATGTAGTAAGAAGTGAAATCAATTGTTTGTTTTCGGAAAAATCACTTGGAAGAATAAATTTAATTATCTTTAAAAATATTAAATAATTTCTACATGATAATTTCGCAAAAAAATTACAGTACTTATTGTTAGAATCTACTTTATTAATTATTTAGAAGAGATTGTTAAACAATACTAATTCTGTCTGTGACCCTATCTAAAGATAGCAATGTTGAAATATTAAATTTAAAAAAATTATATTTATTTATTATTATTATTAAATTAATTTAAAATTCAATTCAAAATTAAATGATAATTTAATGTATAAAAAAAGACAATTATATATTTGAATATATATATATGAATTAAGTTTTGCTTTAATTCAGAAAAATTTCCTTCCTTAATTATCACCTTTAAAATACCCGTCAATACGGGTTCAAAGTGATAAATTAAATTTGAGTAATTAATTAATTTCTTTTTATTAATTTTGAACTATATGATTTTTGTTGATTTTATAATCTCAATATTTGAGCTCTTAAACAAATACATTTCAATTTTAATGTTAAATGTTAATGATATTCTTGGTACTTTAAAATGCCTACAACTTCATTCACAATTACAAGCTAAACATTGATGTAAACTCCTAATTAAAATTTAACCGATTTAAGAACAATCTAAGTAAATATATTTATTTAATAAAATAAACGAGTTGATAAAATTTTTAAGAACTATTGATTTAAAAGTAATGATTTGTTCAATAATAAATATTTATGTGTGTGATACAAAATTAAATATTAATATTAGTCATGTTTTTAACATAAGATATTATTTAAATAACACACATAAATAATGTCTTGCTACAATTTTACAATGAAAATTTATTATATTTTTTGTGTTTAGACGTACCTAATTCTTTTTAAGGGGTGCTATCGAGTTTTAATAAGGTGTCTAGTCACAATTTTATTTAATTCTAGTCCTTCCGGTTAAAATTCATCTCACAAAAAAAGACTTGTTTTTATTGTCTCTAATCTGGTTTTCAAAATTCAAGCAATATAAATTGAACAAATTCAAGAGAAGAACATATTTTTAATCAAAAAAGGATAATAGTATTAACAAATACTTGTCATTCGATAATAAATCAAAGATCAAATTGAATCTAAAACCTTAATTAATAACTGACTCATTGTTAGATATCAAAAAGATGTAACTTTTGTAGGTGTATGTAAAAATGAACTGTATGTCAATTGCGCCAATGATAAAAGACATTCGGTTTATTAAAATTGGATTTTTTTCCTATTGAAATCTATCTTGTATTTTATAAATAAAATATCCCCAAAGAATCAATAGAAAAGACTGATTATAATCTTGAGTTAGTGATTAATGATCTCTTTCTAATATTTATGATCACAAAACCAATTATCCATTTCAAATCATAATTTATTAAAAGATAGAAGATAGTATGAGATTAATTATTTTAAAATATTTTTTATGTTATCTCTCTCGTCAAAGGTGGTAATTGGAATTGGCAACTTTGTTCCTTAACACATTATTATTCTTTCATATTATTAGTTATTTAATTCATAACAAGAAATATATAAACAAATCTTGAAACACTTAATATAACAAGTTCCCTTGATGGATATGCAACCAAATATACTTATATGACAATATCTTGTTTATTTGCTTGAAATCTACTGAAAACTATTTAAATACAAAGACAGATTTTAAAAAAAAAAAAAAATTCTTAGTAGGAATATATAATAAAAATTAATTTATATAAATTTTTATGAAATTTGTGAATACACATTTTTTTACATTTATTTGGAATCAATTAAAAGACTTTGAAAAAAAATAATAGAAAAACATTTTCCAAAACTTTTTGTCCATTCTAATTTATTATTCATTGGGGACAAACGAAACCAAGAAAAAATTGATGTTCTATAACAAGTGACACGAAAAAAATAAATAGAAGAAAGATGAGTTGAGATATCTTTGAAATTTATTTTAACGAATAACTTTCCCTAGGGATGTTTCTAAAAAAATATTTTCTAAGATCATTTTTATCCTAATAAGCCTGTTATCCTATGCATTTTGAAAAATTAATTATAAAAAGTAAAGAGAATATAATTTCATTAGAAAAGATAAGATTTTTTAAAATTTATTTATGAATTGGGGCTTTGAAGGATGGAAAGTGAAATTATTTTCATTATAGATACAATGATAATGTGAACGAATAATGTCCACCATCAATTGAAAAGAAATCATTCCTCTGTCTGTCGTCTGCCTTTCTCTTTCGAATATTTACACAAGTAAAAAAAAAAAACCAACGTGAAAACAAAATCGAGCGAGACAAAAGTGAGGAAAGGAAAGGAAAAGAACTCACATCAAGCCACGAAGTCACTTTTAAAAGTCGCAAATTAGTTTCCGTCAGCTGAATTTCTATAAAATTCCAGTGTCAGGGAAACATTCAATTGTTTTTCCCCTCTTGTAAATAAAAAAAATGAAGAATTGCCTATTCACTTCATTTGGTTATTTCATTTCTCATGTCTCGCTCTACCTTTTTTTTAGACAGAATCCTCTCATTACTAATCTAAATAAAAAGCAAGATATTTTTCTAAAGGGAACACTGTTAATAGTAAATAGCATGAAATCTTATAAAGAAAGAGAAATAGAGAGTTAAATTAGTTACCTATTAATGAAGACTATTTGAACTTTAATTGAGAGAAATACAGACACTTTAATGAAATTTGAAATTGTAAATAAACTAAGATATTCATAGAGATTAAGTATATATATATATATAATTAGTATTATATAATAATAGTATATATATATATATATATTATTATTATATAATAATAATCTTTATTTGCCTTTGCCAATTCGGCATACAAATTATACAATTACATATTTCACACAAAAAAAAAAAACAATAAAAACAAAAAAGCAAAAACATTTAATTCAAATTTAAGAGTTTTTTCTCCCTTTTTTTTCTTACTCATAACTCACGAATCTCTCAATATATACAATCATTGAAGGTTAAATTAACTATAATAATTTCATCATACTTATATACAAACAACAATAACAAAACCCTGCCCGTCCTTGTCAACTCGGCACACAAATCACATCGAATTTTTGTTCACAGTAACAATAGAAAAATCCCGCGCTACGAAGGATCTCACTTTCAGTGCGCTCGAGATGAATTTATGACAGTCTGTCAATTGGGTGTCGTTCCCAGCGCTTAGTAAGATTTCTATAAAATTACCCTCATGAACCTCCTCACATGGATACACATACTTCATGATGTATTCCTCTCTTTGTGAAGCGTAAATAGGGCATTCCATCAAGAAGTGGAATAAATCTTCTTTTTTAATTAAATTGCACAGGGTGCAGATTTGATTTGGGTCTAGTGTGTGTTTGTTTCTCCCACGTAAAATTGTAATTGTCTTGCGTTTGTCGTCCTTAGTTGTATAAAAGTCCCCAATTTAAGTAAAGCATATCGGTCCCCAATCAGATGATTTCTATTTAAGTCTAGTCTCCTGATAGTGGTGAGTAATTGGAGGACTCTAGGTTTTCCAAGACCTGCAAAATGTATAGGTCTGTCAAAGTGTCCATTAGTTCGTCCAAGAGTCTTCTGAAGACTGTCGGGTTTTGAAGGGTCCAAATGTCAGTCTTGTTGGCTGCGACGAAGAAAGATCTCAGTTGGGCTACCCAGTTGTATCTCTCGTTAACGTCACTAAAATTGCTTAGATATAAAAGCCTATCGTAGCATAATCTGGGAAGTCTTTTTGAGGGCATTTCCAAAATCCTGCGCAAAGCCATTTCATTGCCCGCCTTACAACTAGTACAATGATTCCGTCCTAATTATATAGCCCGGCGTTGATCTACCCAGTGTGAAAAAGGATTTAAAGAAGAATGTCTGGGCCATCTCAATTATTTTAGGGTAGCGCAAGGCTCACAACTCCGAATTATATAACAATATTCCCAGCATGCAAGCTTGGTATACACTTATTAGTCCGCCATATGCCATATATTTTGACTTTCTTAGCGTTGCTCCCATTGTGGTGAAAGCAAAATTTGCCTTCTTCACCATAACTTTAGATGTAAGATTAAATAGGCCTGAGGAGCAAACGCCCAAATAGATATAACTGTTCACTATTTCCATCTCCTTTCCTCCAAGAAAAAACCTTGTCCCCCTGGGAACAACACCAGCCCAGAGAGTAAGTATTTAAGATTTAATTTGGGATATATTTTTTAAAATGCCTAAAAAATCATGATTTACAATATTTAGTGATGAATATATATCTATATATATTATGAAAGAAAAATAAAAGCAAATATAAATTAAATTTAAAGAAAATATCTCCCTCTCTATCGCACTATTGAATTCGAAAGATCTTGGCCTGAACAACCACAATCCTCAAACCGTTTATATTTAAGGACACCTCCATCTAATTTCCTTTCTCTTCCAATTCCTTTAAGTCCTCTTTTATATTTTCTGCTAATTGATCTTTTCATAAACAAACTTATTGTCAAATATTTATAAATACGAATATTTTTAATTTAAATTTTTAGAGTGTGATAGTTTTAATGACTAAGAAAGGTTTATTTTCTTTCTGAAAATTTGTATTAATAAACAGACTTCGCATTGATAATATTTATACTTTTGATTTTCTAACCTAAAGGATTCTCATTTAATAAACCTATTATCATATAATCATATCATATAAATAAAATATATATAAATTTCTTTAATCTTCTTTTTTAAATAAAAAAATGGATTTAAATTTTTAAATTCTTCAAAAGTTTTGTATGTTTCAACAAGTGGAACGGTTAATTCACTTAATTCAATTCTTAATTAATTGAGTTATTTCTCTTTCGTCTTCTTCTTTAATTCTGTCCGATTAAATTATAAAGCGTAGTTTATTCTTAAGCAGAGCTACGCTTGGTCAAGTTTAATTAAGTTTTAATTTTCAAGAAATTTTCACAAACTCTTATATTGATCTTTATCATTGCAAAATCCACTGAATATTTTAAAACATTTATTTAAGATATTTGTAAATATAACAAATAGGTCATATTTTCAATTTATTTATACCATATTAATATTTATTCACATTTTTAGTGTATCATCAACGTTTAAATAAAACGTGAATGAACATTTTATTAAAAATAAAATTTAAAATGAAATTTAGTTGTTTCAATAATCTTATTAATTTAAAACAAATATAAATAAAGTTTGGATTTAAGTTTATTTTTAGGTCACATTTAGAAGTAAAGCCATTAAAAAGCTTTCTAAATTACTATATTAATAATAAGATCAATAAAGTAGATTAATGCTTTTACGAAAAAAAATATAATCTTACAATTTTCTGAAGAAAAAAGATAAAGAGAGAGTTTGCTCTCTTTTTAATTAGTTTAATTAAATTCAATTGAATTTAATTAAATTTAATTAATTTAATTCATTTTATAATTTATTAACAAAAATTGTAATTTTATTTGGAAATTCTCTCAATGAACTTCTATGTATCTTAATATATAGGTACATAATAGATGGTTTGGTCGGTGACTTTTTGAATGAAACAGGTTTTTGGTTAAAAAATTATTTTATTTTTCATCAAATTTTTCATTGAGCTCTTTGCACTTCATCCAACATTTCTCCAATTTTTTTATTCCTTCGGGAAAAATAAGATTTGTCCAGGACATCAAAAAAATGTTTGTGAGATGATTTCATCGTTGGAGAAAAATCTCTCTCCCTCGAGCCATTTCTTCAGATATGGAAACAAGAAATAGTCACTTGAGGCTATATCCGGAGAATAGGGCGGATGAGGGAGCAATTCGTATCCCAATTTATGAATTTTCATGAAAATTCACTTTTTTCGATTTTCTTTTCAAACCACGAGGTAGTCTGATAATAATAGATGGCAAACAAAAACTAAAAAACCCTAGTTTCCTGTTGACAGAAGTAGTGTTACCATTTCATTTAAGAGACGGTAAATTAAAAAAGTTACGGACTTATTCACCTACCCTCGTATAATAAATTATAATATATTTAATATTTTTTCCAAATTTTCGATTGACAACGATTTGTAGTTCAATTTTCTTATTTATAACCCCATCTTTAAGTAATTTGCTAGCTGGATATTACCGAATGTTAGAACCTGTTGTGTTATAAAATTAAAAATTTCTTGAATACCAATTAAAAGTAAAAAAGCGTATTTCAAATGCTGTCTTTTGGTTCTAACTAAATTATTAATTTAAAGATGCGAGACAAGTATATGACTTGTTTAACAGTATTTTATCTATGTCGTGTTGGCATAGAAAAACATATTTTTGCAAATTAATTTCATAGGTTGATGAAAATGAAGCACAAAAGCAGGTACAACAACTACAACAACTACATATTAAATATGCTGCATAATTAAATCACTTATATCCTAAAATCCACTTCACAATCGAGAGTATTTCAGATGGCAAATACTTAAAAGTTCAAAGAAAGATTTAATAAACCAGAGGTAGGTGAAGTTGCATGAACGAAAGTTCGAGAATAAAGAATATAATCTGCAAAAGCAGAACACAACACAATAATGCGCTGAAAATATTATAAAATATCATAATACTCACATTCTAAACTTTATTAAATTAGTATTTAGTTGATATGTTCGCAAAAATTGAATAAGAAGAGTAAATCATAAGAATCGATATACTGGAAATTAGGTCTGAAAAGATGCTTTTGACAAAATCAACATAAATTTAAGGGTACTTGGCCGATAAGTAACGGCTCAAAAGTTCACGTTATACGTCTGCACAAAAAGCTAAATTGAGGCAACCATTTTTACTGGCAGTGACTCAAGGGAGAGTGCTTTATTCCTCATATCCCCATTATATTCTCTGTTCTCCAATTTCAATTCAAGCACCTCCAATTTTCTTTAAGGACATGCTAATCAATGATAATTAATAAATTTCTGAGACAGATAATACAACAGTTTGTCATTTATTGGGGGGGGGGGGGTAAGATTAGTTTTCATATGGTTAACTCTATATATATAGGATGATTAAGAGTAAGCTTAGCGCACAGCTTGGTTATGTTACATATTACATAGGAAGGCCCAACTGGTAAATTGGTATTCAACAAAAGAAAGAAAATATAATTATTGGAATATATTAAAAATAAATAAAAGTTTACTTTTCTTCTTAATAAAAATTTAATGCAGTATTTAAAACCTCTACGATACACGGGTATTTTGAAAATATAAATATTTTAAATAAACAAATTATTTACAATTTCATTTTTAAGGGTTTTAGAAAAAATGAGATGTTTTATTTAAATATAATAATATAATTTATTAATGTATTATATAAATGTATTGTAATATGGTTTTTAAAAGTATGATTCTCAATTTTCGAAATAATTAAGAATTAACCTCTTGAGGCCGTAGTTTATTCAAATAATTTAATTGGCTCATTTTTGATATAACGAGATAGCATAAAAATCTTTTATTTATTTTAAATAAAATAAATAATATATACACAGAAGATAAAATAAAAATAAATTAAAGAAAGAATTTTTATTCAATTGTCAAATCAATGAAAAAAATGGTTTTTTAAATGACATATATAAAAAAAAAAGAGAAAATAAAAAAAATAAAAACCAAAGTTTTTTTTACAGTGATATGAGCCTTATTAGTGGTGTACGATCATTTATCCCTTCAACAAAAAGGCTTTAATGACATTGTTAATTAACATAACTCATTTCTCTGATTTTATAAATAAAGATTAAAAAGGAAACAATTACTAAATGAATATTCCAAGAAAAAATCAAATGCTTGCATAAATGTTATGGTTAACAGATTCCGATGAGAACCTGGGTTCAAAGTTTATCAAGTTGAATTATTTAAAAATTGATTAAATAAATGAAAATATATACCACACATTGATAAATTCGCCTGAAATTTCAAAAATTATAAAAATAAAAATAATTAAGAAATTTTTTTATTAAAATTCATTCATTCTAAAGGAATTAATGATTGATTTTTATAGAATAATATAAATCATAAAAATATTATAACGAAAAAATATATTCTGCTGAAACAGGATAATTAAAAAAGATTATAGTTGTTTTCAACATTATATAATAAACGGATTAAATTAATTAGAAGAGAGTAAGATAAGTTTAAAATGCTTGTCTTTATACTTTTCAGCTCTATGGAATTATTTTAAAAGCCAGTGAATGTATAGGGGTGCTTTTTTATTTGTTTCAGTATATTCTGGCAAAACTTTATATTTTTATTAATAATAATAATGATTTTATTTTCATTTTTTTTTTAATTTAATCAATAAATCAATATATAAACACTCCTTAATACATTAATGATTAATATATTTATTTTATATTATTAATTTCAACTTTCTGAGAGCTATCAGCGCCCGGTTCATTGCCTGCTGACACTCACATTTGTCCAGGGCGGCAAATCTAAAGGGCGGCATTTTGATCGTTATTTACATAAAATATCGATAATCAGTTAATCTAAATGTATAATTGTTGATTTTTAAATATGTATAAGTACAAGAAAGGATGTATTTTTTATTTTCTGAAATTAATTCGTTTTCGACATCCATTCTCCCTTAAGGCAAATGAAATTATTTATCTATGTTTTTTTATTCGTTAATTTATATTATATTACATTAATCAACATGACACATGACTGAAATTATTATTAAAGATTTCCCTAATAGGTTTCTATCTCTCTACCTTTCTAATTATATAAATAAAGTTGAAATGAATTTGAAGTAGACTTCAGATGCTTTGAATTACAAACTTAGTTGATGAATTTAAATTTTCGTAATCTCAAATAGGCCTTTGACTAGGAGAGTTCTAGTTGTCTATTTAATGTATTAACTTGTTTATATAAGAGTAAATCCCTGTCCATTCTATTCAGATTGGAATGGATTGACAGTGCCAGTTCGTATTGGCATGGTTAAATATTAAGCCGTGTTCACACCGCCTGTCGCCACGGCATCCTTTGATAGAGGCAAACAACGCTGAGTTCAAATTCGGAATGTGAACCTACTTGAATAGACTCACATATATGTACCCACCTATTTAGAATTCGGCTTTGATCGATATCATACCCACGCAGATTTATTAAAAACCAGCTAATTTTAACAAAGCAACCATTCAATTATTTCTTTTATAATTGTGCTAATTTTAAACAAATAATTTCTTTAAGACCTCCTTGACTAGTGACTCTTAACATAAAATCTCCTTTGCTAAATAGTTGAATTTCTCATCTAATTACTCTAATTGCTTAAATTTTGAACTATTGAACTTTAGAACGGGGTTTCAAAGCTCACAAAGTTCACAATAAGTTTTATATAATATTATATATAATCTCATACAATATCAAATCAATGTGAAAACTGGTTAAAATGAGCTTACAAAGATTACAAAGTTCAATAAATAATAAAAAATTTCTAATTGCTTTAATTATTCGAAATATAATCTTTCTTAATATTATTTAAATTTATTTGAGAAGTTAGCCAAAAACTGTATAACATTAATGATTTAATGTTCATTTATTCACATTATTTTATTTTATATATTTACAAATTCATTTAAAAAATCCTATTAATAAATCCTATTAATGTTAATTTTCATTTATTTATTATAAAATTAATAAATTAATTCGTTCATTTATTATGTTAATGAGTTTAATTTTAATATTTAAAAAGCAAAATAAATAAATGATTAAAAATTATATAAAACGTTCGATGGTAAATCTCAAATTAAAAAAAAAAGAGAAAAATATTTAAAAATTAATCTTTTGATTGCTGTTTGAAAGGAGAAAAAAATATTAAACTAAGCCTGTTGTGGGAGGGTATTAATGAATATAAGGGATGAGGATATATTTTTGTTGTTGTTTGCATCATATATAAACTTATTAAAGAAAATTAATTTATTTTGTTCTCCTTTCATTGCTTAAAGCAAATGGATTGTGAACAAAGAGTTTAAATCCTCATAATACCAAAGAGTAAACTTTACTTAACGTATAAAGCTTAATAAATGTGTGTGTGTATGCCATCATACAGAAAATTTCTCCCTTCAAAGATATCGCTTCGGAAAAAGAAGCGATATGGAATGCTTGGCTTTATCTCCTTTAGACAGGGAATGCATTCTGCTTATGCATAGTAACTCAACCAAGCCAACATAAATCATTATTATTTAGTCGAAATCTATCACAGGTGTTTTTATAAATAAAAAAAAAAGAATGTGAAATATAAATTTAACCTCAATGGAGATTTTATATAGTTAAAATTATTACAATTATTGTGATTTTTAATTCAAGACGCTCAATCTGTATAAAATATCATATTTAATTTATAATGAAAGAAAATAATTTAATTTAATTTAATGATTTTCATGTTTTCTTCATGTGGTTTGATTGAGTGAAGATAAACTTATTATAATTTGATTTATAATGAAACCAATTAGAAAAGAAGATGATGGGTTGACATTATAAAGATAGGAATTTGATGAAGGTGGAATATTGTTCTATATATAATCTTATAGTATAATTGATTTAAATATATTTATATATTAGATATATAGCATTGGTTTGAAATAAGGTAACCAAAAAATTTGTTATTCAGAATACATAATACTTTGTGTAATAAATTTCCAAAAATTATTTTAGAAGAAATGTTAATCTATTATAATAATTATTATATTATTAATCTACCTATCTCTGTGGATCTAAGGAACTCGAAAGTTCTTGGCCGCAGCAACCACAATTCATCAAGTGTCCCTATCCTGAGCCTCAAACATCCAACTCCTACCCTCTCCCATCTCTTTCACGTCCCTTCCTACATTATCCATCCACCGCGTTTTTCGTCTTCCAAACGGGCGTTTTCCACTCGGTCTCCCCACCAATATATTTTTCGCCATTATTTCCTCTCCCATTCTAGCCACATGCCCTGTCCACCGCGCCCTTCTCGATTTTATAATTCTAACTATATGTGGAGATGCATAGAGGTCATGCAATTCCTCGTTATGCAGTCAGAATGGCGGATTCCCCGGTGACCTCATCTTTCTTTGGCCCATAAATGCTTCGCAGAATCCTATTCTCAAATACTCTAAATCTAATCTCGTCTTCTAGGGCCATAGACCATGCCTTACACCCATATATCATAACCAGCAAAATAATTGTTTTATATATTTTAATTTTAATCCCCTTTGATAATTTTGACCAGATAAGCCCCTCGACTGATTGATAACAGGCGTTACTCAATTGCATCCTCGATTTAAATTCTCCTCGAATATTATTATCCTTGGTGATTACAGAACCTAGGTATTTAAATTTTTCTTCATTTTCAAATGCTACATTCTGTATGTTAAGACTTTGTGTGTTAATAATATAATTAATTATTTATAATATTATTCATAATTACCTTTCGGAGCATATATATACGATCTTAACCAGCACTTATGTTCAACTCAAACTCAATCAACTACCGTTAGTATTCGATAAGAAAAAATAATTATTTATAAAAAGAAAAAATAAATTTGTATCTAATATTATAAATGAAAATTCAAGGAAGTTAATCTTTTAAGAAAATATATAAAAATAAAATTATAATTTTTTTTTTTATCAATAGAATTATATTTTTATTATTTATTCAATATCCGATTTTCTTAATAAATATTAATTTAATTATTTAAGAAATTGACTTTTCATATTTGTTATAGTTATATGGGAGTTTTTATAATATTATACTAAACATTTTTCTAATTATCAGTTATCTTTATCTTTTATTTTTATAAAAGTATTGCATTTGTTATTTTCATAATAACTTTTTAGCAAAAAATAGATATCAAATACAAGTGTCATCTTTAGAATTAATTGAGAATTTTATTATTTGCCTTAATTAGACAACACTCAAAGTAAATTAATCTTGATCAATAAATATACTATTATAATGAATAATATGAAAACTAATAATAATAATACACAATTTATTATCTATCTTAAATATTTTCAAATTAAATACGTGTAGCAATATAAATTTTATATTTTAATAAAAAAAAAATGATAATAATAAAAAAATGTATAAACGAATGTATAAACGATTTATATATCATTCGATATGAAAAGTTCGAAATTTAATAATAGGAGAAGTTTAATTACAATACTTGCCAATAAAATCTGTCCAACAGCCCCTAAAGGCGTCATAAAAGATAACAAAACATGAACGTCCACGAGGAGAAATTGAAAGTTGGGTCGTGAAACTAACGCTGTAAGATATTCATTAATTAATATGTACTGATAGTATTCTTGTAACTTTTTAATTATGAACAATTTATTCATACAAAGATTGGCTTGAGTTAAGTATCTGTATTTAAAAGTTTAATAAGATGGAGACATTTGAAAATACAAATAATAAGTGAACATAATGTCTATTTTGTAAAAATATAAGTACTACAAAAACTTAAAAATTAAAATTTAACAGATTGGAAAACATAAATTGAAATGATTTATAATTTTTATTAATCTCAATAAATACCTGATATTTAAATTATTCATATTATTATTAATCATAATAAGTTTTCTTCAACCCATGAAGATAGTATAAATTAAAGGTTTTGTAAATTTTTATTTATTGAAAATATAGAGAAACATTTATAATAAATATTGTTAAAAATTAAAGGTGATTATTTATAGGCTAGAAAATTTGAGGCTCTCTTTTATATCCCCTTCAAAAAAAATTATATTTTCTGTTTTATACACTTGAATTTTTTAAACACAATATAATAAAATAATACCTGTTCGTCTTGAAAAAAACTACAAAGACTTTATTAAAAGTAATCAAGTAAGAAATCTTTCAAGTTAACTGACAGCAACAACTTATGCAATCAAATTCTATATTTTTAATTTGAAACGCAAATATTAATAAATATATATATTTTTTTTTAATAAAGATTCATTTTAAAATCTAATTTTGAATAAATTGCATTGCAAAGAGTCAATTATGTTATAATTTAAAGTTCACAAAGTTTATTATTAACTTTACAAGATAATTGAATTAAATAATTAAAAAGGCATAGAAATAATTAATATTTGAAAAATATATATAATTGCAGGAAAATAACAATTTTGTAAAATCATAATTAAAATTAAATATGATTTTGAAGGTATAAATTTCACAATAAAATGAATCTTATTAATATTGGTAATTTCAGTTTTCTTTTTTTTCTCTCTCTTTCTCTCTTTCTTATTTTTTCTTATTCAATGCTTTTATAAATTCATAATTCAGTCCATTCGATAAAGTCTCTTTTTTGAAAAAAAAAAAATGTTTATTTCAAAATTGAAAACGTGTATATAGAGATATTTTTTTCTGAATATTAACATTCAAGAGCTGTTAATATCAAATCTATATTCTCTTATTTTTAGTCTGATTGTATATTTATATATTTTTTAGAGATAAAACTAAGACCCTGTATCTATTTATTCGAATGTTGAACATCGACCGTAACGTTTTTGTCGAGTGTTTTGTAATAAAAGCGGAATCGAGGTAAGATCTATTAAACAATAACAATAGGATTCTTGTAATTTCCTAAAAAGCCTCTCTCCAACTCTCTTTACTATCGTCGCTTCTATTCTCAAATGTAAATTCTTACCAAAGTAAAACAACAAAAAAAAAAAAATACAAAAATAAAATGTTGAAAAGCTTTTCTGGTTTTGTGAAATGCAACTTTTTATATGATTTCGGTTTGTTTTAAAATAAAAAAATTTAACAAATTTTTTTTTTAGTTATTTTCATTATAAAATGTGAAAGAATTAATAGATAAATAAATAATCATTCATAGAAGTGTTTTTACTTGTAATTTGTTTATATTATTATCTTAATATACTAAATATACAAAAATTGTATATTTGTATATTTTTGAGATATTAAACCACTCTAAGGATTTTTTTGAAATTCATACAATAGATAATATTTATAAAGAAATATCGATCTGTATTGGTTTCAGCCTCGAGAAAAATCAATTTTATTAGTATTTTCTTAATTTTAAATACTAAATTTTAAATAACCTAATCCATATTAAAATTTGCCTCTTGTCATTCTTTTTTAATTGACATTGTATTAATATTTTTTTTATATTTTTAAAATATTTTTATTTAATTTCGAAATAAAATTAAAAATAATTATTTTAATAATATTTTAGAATAAAATTTAGGAAATATATTTATCATTTCCCCACCAAAAAAAAAATATTCATGAAGTTATCAACATATAATTATAAAGGAAAGAATTTCAAATAAATTATTGAATAAATTTGATCCAATAATATTAAATAAGTTATATTATATTAATAAAAATGTTTTTTAGATTAAATTATAAATAATATTTGATATTTGATTATTATAAATAAAAAGAAAAAATATAACCTCTTTTCTTAATCATCCTTTCTTAATTAAATCATACTTATACAAGTACAGATGTCAATATAATTCCAGAATTTATATTATTATCAGTAGTAATTCTTTTTGGTCGAAACACACACAGTCTATAAGCTATTGCTTCTTTGAAAAATATAAAACTGAAGCCATCTAATTATAACAACACATATATATATATATATATATATATATATATATATATATATATTATAGGATCAAATATTTTATCAAGTAAATTCGAATATATTTTTCATCTTGAAATGAAAATCAAGTTATTTTAATTAATTTGTACCATTTTGCGAAACAAATTTTTGATGGATCATTTTTAGAAAACCCATTTAACAAATAATAAATAAAATGTAATAAATAATTAAAAAATTGTAAAATTTTTAAAGTTTATAATAATAATATATTGTATAAATCTGTTAAAGGGTCGAGCGGTAGCCTATAAATAGGCCTGAGGAGGAGGTTTAAACGGTACAAGTCCACTACCCTACTGAACAACATCATAACATTAGAGCAATGGAGGATTTATCATATGAGATGCCTAAGGCGCAATTCAATTTCGGGGCCTCCCTCTAAATATCTTTATTGCAACTACCTAGCATGTTCAGATTGTATTAAAATTGAAACTTATTAGTACAAGAATTTACCCATCTATTTGTATACCAATTTTCATGCAAATGAAGGGCATGACGGTAGTATTAGTTTTTTTAACTTTTTTTAAAGATTCTATTTATATTATCTAATTGAATATAAAGATATTTTAATTATGATCATCTTAATCTGTGTTAATTTAAGAAATTAAACAATTTTTCTCATAAATTCCTTAATTATAGAAATTATTAGTTAATATTTTTATATAATTAGATATAAAACAAAAAAAAAACTATGTTCATTATTAATATATATATATATATATATATATATATATATGATAAAATAGAAGAAATTATTTTTCTAGATTCAACAGATGACACCTGTTGACATTAAACATATACAAATAAATTGTAGAAGTAAAATAATATAATTTTTTTAATATTTTTTTTTTATTTAATTTTTTATATTATTGTATTTATATTAAATTTTTAATGATAATAAAAATTATACCCAAAGAGTGACAAAAAAATTATTTTAATCTATGAAATTAGATTCATTTATTTCAATTTAGAATTTTAGGAATAGCACAATTCCCAGAAAAAATATTTGAGTAAATTAAATTTTGTAAAGTGAAACATAATATATATATTAACTGTGATATTTTTTTATAAATAATGTAATTAAATATATATTTTTTAATAATATCCTTTCCTACATTTTAAAATTATTTGTAATTTATAAAATAAATAAAAAGTGTAATTATATTTTATAAATTACAATTATTTCTCATTTAAATAATATTAATATCATTATTATTATATGCTATTAAGTGCTATTATGAATTTATATAAAAATTAAATTAAATTAAAAAGTCATCATTATAATCAATATATATTTTTTTTAATTATAAATAATTTAAGATTATTAGGGGAATAAAAATTATCTATCTCATTTATATTGAATATTAAAGTTTCACATAAGTTGAACATAAATAAATAATAATATTATTTATGTTGACAGTAATCATAAAAAATTAATTTATAATTATTTTATTAATAATTAAAAATTGAAAAAAGTCCAAAATATAATTTGCATAGAGTTTACCAATAATTAGATTTGGAATTTTATTTAAAAAAAAGAGATAATTTTAATAATAAATATTATAATTTATTCTCCAGGCTGGTTATTAAAGAAATCACTCTAGAAGTGCTAAGTTTTTTTTCTTTTACTTGGAATGATTTTAATTTCCAAGTTGAGAGGGTTCCAGATGGAGGTGGAACTCGGTAGCCCCGCTTACCTCGGATAGTGAGGACCCAAGAAGTGGCTGCGTGTGCGCGCGCCCAGCAGTCAGCCCCAATCAATAGTGAGGGTCTCAGCGATAATGGAAGAATTTGACAGAGAGTGTCATCGGCAGGCCATCGGGTGCACGTGGAGCTGAAGCCCGCCTGCGGACAAACAACCCCTTTGTGTCAGACGCCTTTGTTCTTGCAATCATTAGCCGTACAGATGGACAGGAACGTCTTCGCGAATATCTCTCCTAATGCCAAGAACGGCGGATTATCATGAAAGACAGTTTCTAATCCAGATTCTAGTTGCAGTGACACCTCAGTTGGCAAACAACAAACCCTTAAGACAAGATCATTAATAATATTTTATTTTATAAATACAAAATAAATGAATAATGTTATCCAGGCATAATTGAAAAGTTGTAAATGATATTTTATCATTCATTTGAATTTAGTGATATAGAAGAGATCATTTGTTTATTTTTAAAAGTAAAACGTAATTAAAGAGATTCATTATTTAATTCAGCATTTATAGAGAAAGGGTGGGAAAATATGTAAAATATTTCAATTTTATATTTGATATAGTATATGAAAACAAAATATGAAAAATAATAAATATATTAATATATAAAAAAAGAAAATTCACAAAATTTAAAGAATTATATTGTTTGTAAAATTTATCTTAAATTGATCTCTTTATATTTTTATTTTTCAAAAATAAATTTATAAGTCTATATTAAAAATTTGAAATTTTTTTTATTAACCTAAAAAAACTTGTTAGAGATATCATATATCAGGGTTGGCCACACTTGGTGATACTTAGAGCCATATTGAAAAATCGAAAATGTTAAAGAGCCAAATCGGAAAAAATTTTTATTTTTTTTTTGGGGGGGAGGGGGGGTTCGTAATCATAGAAGCAAAAATTACGAATACGTGCGCGATTAAAATACCTAATTATATTAATGATAAGCCGTACGTCCTCCATGCAATAGTTCTCTTATTGCTATTATAATAGTAGTCAGAGTTGAGATAGATAGGATATATTTTACAACAAAGTTTTTAAAACTTGCAAAAATAACTAAATTTTAAATTTCCTTTAAATTTTAAATAATTATTTGTAAATAAATGTGTGTAGCATTTTTCTAGTTCAATATCAGTGGTGTATTGGGAGGGGAACGCGGGGGAACGACGTTGTATTACCTTTTTTCAGAACCGGAACGTGTCCTGTACTTTTTCATGTCTCGACATCTCTCACTTAAATCTACTACTGTTAGACTTTCTTTTTTTGTCTTCGTTAATATTTTGTATAGTAAGAATAAGAAAAAATAAAAACTTATATGGACAAAAATACTTACAAATAAAACTTTTTTTTGCTCCGATTATGCGTTCCCTTACTTCTTATTTTACCAATACATCACTGTTTAATATATGTTAATTGTAAATTGTACTTTACATTTTTTAATTGAGTCACAATTAACTCAAAAAGAGCCACAGTTTGGCCACAGTTGTAATATATTATATTATATATATAATATATACCTATATTAAGTGATTGTTAATATATATATAAACAAAAGAGGGAGAGAGAGAGAGAAAGAATATGATCGTTTACGATGTGATATTAATAACCTGATTGTGATTGATTCGAGTGTTATTGTCATGTCATGCTGTTTAAGACATCCATTAATCCTAATTCCATATCGGATCTAAGTTACCTAACTTTGAGAAATAAATAAGAAAAAAATATTCTTTAATTTCTTCAACTCGATGAAATATTGGCATTTTAATTATAAAAATTATTACCCTGGGAAAGTAACCTTCAAATATAATATTGCTTTTAATTATCTTAGAAAGAAATTGGAATTATTATTTTTATTTGATTGATTTAATCATTTAATAATTAATAAAATTATTGATAATTAATGTTAAAATATTTTTTATGAGATCTTCTATAATAATAAAAGCAAGTGTAATGTGTCTGTCTGTCTGTCTGCCTGTCTGTCTGTCTGTCTGACCGAGCTCTCCAGCCATATCTATCGCACGCAGGGACCTGGAATTTTTTACACGGAAGCACAAAGGGGCTGGCCACCAGACCTCGAAGCCCGATTTTCGATTTTTTAATTAGAAAAATTTTAAAAAAATTATAAAGAATAATTAATGAAAAATAGTTTAGTTACCATGCTAGATCATAGAGGCGCTGGTGGCGATAATTTGGCGGTAATTTAAATTCTGAGCAATGTGCAGATAAAAATCTTTTTATATCTATTGATATTTACAATATCTCAATTGATCTTATTGGCCTTTTAAACTTTGAAAACATTCACATTACGGCTATAATTTAATACTATTAATTTTTAAGATTATGTGAGTAAATTATTTTAATTAAGAAAATTTGATCTCATAATTGGATTTTCACGTAAGATTTTAATATATAATATATATATTTTAATATTATTTTTATAGTAGTTTAGTGTTATGCTAATTTTATATTTTATTTTTATTTTGTTTACTTTGATTTTTTTTTAAATAAATTAATAACATTTAAAGTAGCATAAAAAAATTAATCGAGGCAGGAAAATTGATGGGGTTTGAAATTAATAGTAATAAGACAAAATAATTAGTATCAGAGAGAATAATATTTGCAAATAATTTAAATCGAGGTTACATCGAGGTTACAATCTGGAAATTATTATCAAAGGGGATCAAAATTATTAAATTATTAATTGTATTATATGGGTGGGAGGCATGGTCTATAACCCTGGGAGGTGAGAATAGATTCAGAGTATTTGAGAATAGGATTCTTCCCAGCATTTATGGGCCAAAGAAAGATGAGGACACCGGGGAATAGCGGAGACTGCATAACAAGGAACTGCATGACCTCTATGCATCTCTAGGTATAGGTCATAAAATAGAGAAGGCTGGGATCGGCAGGGCACATGGCTAGAATGGGAGAGGAAAAATATATTGGTGGGGAGTTCGATTGGAAAACGTCTGTGTGGAAGACCAATTGTGAACAGGGTGGACAATGTAGGAAGGAACGTGAGAGAGATGGGACAGGGTAGGAGTTAGATGGTTATAGCTCAGAATAGGGACACTCGGGGGGGGGGGTACAGGGGGCGGAGCCCCCGTCTAGACGCGAAGAGCGACGAAGGAGCTAGTATCAAATAAAAATATATCATAAATCAGGTTTAAAATTCTTGAATTTTCTAATGTTTTTCTCTAAAAATAGAAGATGATGAAGTAAGTATGTTAATTTAATTGGTGTACAACATAACAAAATTATATTAATACATGTTAATGACATCAAATACCAAATTCTTAATTTGAATTTTCATCAATATAGATAATGAATGTTGCTAACATTTTATATTAATTATACGTAAAGTGTTTTTTCCACTTTATTAAGTCGTGTTAAATCGATTATGTAAATCCTCAGGTTTAATTAAATTATTAATAAATACCTTTCTAATTAATTTTCATTTATAAATTTATTAAATACCATTTCATTCACGAGATAATCATTAATGAAATACTATGTTGGTATTTGAATAAATACTACAAATAAGTATAGGGTAACCAAACGTCCCGGTTTTCCGGGAATGTCCCGATTTTAGGTGCTCTGTCCCGGTGTCCCGCAAAATGTCTTTGTGACAGTCTATTGTCGCGGTTTTTAAATATTTAGGGCCGACGAACGTTTTCTTACAATCAGTTTGTCTCTTATTTTCGATTTTTCATTCAATATGCCTCTAAAAAAAGGTAAAATTTTTTTCCGATTTGGCTCTTAAACATTTTCAATTTTTCATTCAATATAGCTCTAAAAAAAAATGTTTAATTACAAATGTCCCCCTGTTTGGTGTTTTCGAAATATGGTCACCCTAACTAAGTACAACAAAATTTTAAATAATAAAATTTGTGTATCTAAAGATATTTGTAAAAATAATACCTGTTGCTTTTGATTTCTTTATTATTTAAATTAAAAGAATCGTTTTCAGATTTGTTTTACTCTCACTACCTCCATTTTTATTCATATTTTCTCCCAATTCCCTCAAAAAGGTACTTAATATATAATTAACTAATTCATATTTAATCGACATCCTCAAAAATAAAAGTTGAAGAAAAAATTTATGATTTTTCCAAATAAGAAGTAAACGTATTTGAAGATCATTATTTGTAAGAAATAAAAAATTTATATAGTAGAATATACAAATCTTATTTAATTTCAATATAGATAATATCTTAATGATTTCATAAAGAAAATTATTTCCATGAATCAAATAGAAAATATTATATTTATAGTTTTATGATATACTAAATATTTTGATGAGACATTTTTGTGTTCATAAGCGAGTTCCATAAAAATACACATAAAAATTTATTTCACAAAAAAAAAACATTTAGGTATTATAAGTTTTGAAAATAATATTATCTATATATTTGAAAAATAAACTTTTTATTCACCTACAATTCTTTTTATGCTCATATTCAGCTATAATGAAATCCACAAGATCTAACCAGAAAAAAAAAATAAAATGTCAAGAGATATTCTTTTGGGACTTGGAAGTCTTCCTCTATCTAAAAAAACTCCGAAGCGAATGTCTCATGGGGTTGAGGCTCGAGTAGCATATATTCGAAACATTTTATCAGCAGAAGATTATATATATATATATATATATATATATATAATCTAGTAGATTATTTTAGAGAATTTTAAATTTCCTAAAAATTGAATGTAGAAGATATTTCTTGAAAATATAATTATTCATAATAAAGATTATTACATAACTTTCATATAAGGTGAGGTGGAGTAAGTTCGGTCCAGTTTTTGCAAAGTTTGACTTTAAACTAATAAAAAGTTTATTTAATTTAGAAATAATAATCTTGTTTTAGTATTATTGAATTGTTATGTTACTAATAACTAATTTGTATTGATACAAATATACAATTATATTCAAAAATATAACAAATTGTAACAAAAGGCAAGTAGTCCGCACTTTCCCTGAAAACGGGGCAAGAGCGTACACGCATATTATGTACGAATTGAATCTTTATATGATGAATAGACAGGAGGAGAATTTCACACATTTTTACTATACTATACTGCTTTTTACAGAACTAAAATATGTTGATTAGTTTTAAAGTTGTGTGATTTAGAAACATTAGAAAATTAAAATTAGAAAAATTAGAAAAAATAAACATTAGAATTTTAATATAAAACATAAAGTAAATAATATAAATCATTTATATTTGAAACTTATATTAATCGTCTTCATATTCTTCACATTCGTATTGTTTTTTTCTTAATCCCTTATTGCATATACCCCACACCCATATTATACTATACTCTTACATGTTATGGATTGAATCCTATCATTATTTTGAGTACACAGAATAAACTTTCATTACAATCTTTAGGATTGATTCGTTTTTTTGAAATTTTACCTTTTCCTTTCTTATCACTTCTATTTTCCTTTAAAATTCTAAATATTATATCTTCTACCGTTATTACTTCTGCTCCACATCCAACTTTCCTTTTTTTGTTTAAAGGTTTAGGCGCATTGCTTTTAATAGAACTCATTGTCAGTAGAAAATCTTCAAAAGTAATTTCTGTTTCTGGAGGTATAAATTTTGCAATCTTCGATAAAAGGTTCTCTATTTCCTGAAGATTGTGCTACTATACGTTCCAGAGTAATCAGAAATATTTATTCCTAGTTAGTCTTTATTGAGAAATGCATTGCGATATGAGACAAGCAAACTACAGCGCACTTACCCCACATGATAGTATGCACTTGCCCCATGATAGGATATGTATAATGGGTGAGATAAAAAGAGTATTTTTACTCATTAATTTAAAGATGTAGAGATAAAAATATATTCTATATAAAATATAATCAATGTATTATGTAATTTACAAAAAATTAAAACCACAAAACACAAAATTTATTATAGCACTAAGTTTTGTTATTGCAAGTCTCTCACAAAGTTACACGTATTAATTTTTTCGGGTGATTTCAAAAGAGTGATATATTAGACGTGAAATGCACTCTAAACAGGTGATATCTATGTGAAATGGTACATTATGATATAAAGTAGAGATAACTAACTATTTTCCATACATTTTATTATCATGTTGTGAGAAAAACAACCGTTTACGCTCTTCCCCCACTTCACCTTAAAGATGAAGTTAGATAGTATTCACCTCAATTTATTGAGAAAATTTAACAAAAATTAATAATGTTGGATTAAGTACTTTATTATCGGTATAAAAAAATTTGGGCTTGACTGAACATAAAATTCAATATCACACTACATTAATTTATTATACACTATATTTATTGATTTGCGTTAAATGTCTAATTGTAAGTTAAAACTCTCAATGAACTTAAAGTTTGAAATTCTTCAACCTTCTCGTCATATGTCTCTTCTTACGATCAATAACTATAAATAAATATTTTATATAAAATTTGAAAGAATTAAATCTTCTTCAGAATGATTTTGATTTACGAAGGGTATTCGTTTCGTTCTGGTTTTCTATGAACATCCCATGACAAACATACTTCGAGTATCCTTTCAACCGTATTTTTCAGCGGAATCACTTAGAATATTATTTTTAGCTTTAGAATACTCCCTTCCATTAGTGTGAATTTATGGTAAGTATAACTTAAGAATTATTTATCATTTTCAATGACCAATTTTGACACCATCAATTCAAATACAAATGGGGACTGGAGATTATAGAACCGGTAACCTTTAAAGACTGTAGAGTGCATCATTGAACTATTAGTTAGATTTTGTTAGAAGCCAAATCCTCACTTTTTTTTAATCTAAAATTTATTTATTTATAAGATCAGGAGTGGCCGACCCGTGTCTCTAAAAAATAATTTTTGTGGCCCGATGTATCAATAATTTATTTCCAAATTATATTTATTTTAAAATGAATAAAATAGGGAAACCTATGTATTAAAAAATACATTCTTTTTACGACCCACGGAGCATCGATGCACTTTCAAAGATACCCCGCGTGATCATTTGGGTTATCCACTCCTGTTATAGATTATAGATTTTGTACAATTTATTTTTTACTTATTTAAATTTTCAATTATTAGTTGATAAAATTTACAAATGTAAATCTTTCATCAAATAATCCATTTGAGAAATTCTCATATATGCAGATGAATTGGACATTTGTATTTGCTAAGTTAATATTACATCAATCTGTCTTTATTAGTTAATCTACATAGTTTGCGGATGTCGGTCTACTGTTAATTCATAACTTCTACAATAACTTTTAAATTAACAAATAATTCAACTTTCAAAACAAACGATGATTATTTTATTAACCATATTGGTTATTTGTTTATAAAATACATTTAAATTTATGAAATAAAAATTAAATTTGATTCCAAATGTAAGTAATGTTTTTATTGTCTTAATTAAAAAATACAATTATATTTTAATTTTGGACATGAAAATTAAAATATTGAGCGTATGTTTATCAAAATTTCTTTTAAATCTAGCCATTTAAAAATATTTTATGAGTTAGCTTGACCATAAAAGAAAAGTAAAACTATCTGAGGTCTTAAAAAGATTTTATGGTTTTCCACGGATTTTGAGTCATGAAAAGAAATGTGAATTTATGTAAGGGGTCAAATATTAGAGATTTCTCACAGAGGTTATAAAATAACTAGAGACAAAAACTATTGTAATAATAAATTATCATCAATATTTATCTATTGTTAACTGAACATAATATTTATCCTTTACATTTTTTTTCTTCAATCTCCATTTTTATTAATACTGCTTTGTTTGTAGTAATGGCAATTCTGTGTAAGGTATAGAATTTTTAATAAAGGATAAACAAATATTCATGATGAAAGGCGATTCTGGGTGGCCTACTAACATGAATGAAAACATGGCACAAAAAATCACCCTACACCCCTGACTTGACACTATCAGACTTTCATCTTATGACAAAATTTAAGAAGTTTCTTGGTAAAAAGAGATTGGAAAGGGAAGAACTTTTACTAGCTGCTTTAATGAACACGCGGCAATGTCCTTTGATCAGAGGATTCAAAAGCTACTGCTACGGCTTTACACATGTTTACATATTAATGGTGACTATGTTGAAAAGCAAAAGTCTTAATTTACTAACTCTTAAAAATTTTCTAACGTGACCAATTATTTAATCACTATAATTATTATCAAATTATTTAATAATAGTAGTTCACTTATTTATTCAAATAAAATTCTCTTCTTAACTAAGAATGAAAAAGTGATATTTTGATTCCAAGATGTCGGGATGATGCTTTTCCACAATAGAAATAATTTTTTCTTGAAGATTTATTAAATTAAAAATTGGTCCAAATCCTTTAGAGACAACAGACCAACCGGGTGCAAATTTGAATTTATTCGTGTTAAGAATCAATAATGGAAGAAAATGATATATAATAAATAAATTTTACATTTGTATTTAAAAAAGTAGCATTTTGCCCAAAATATTATGAAATATTTACGCTTTTTCTATGATATCAATGAAAAAAATTATGATATCGATGAAATATGAATTGATTCGTGTTTAGGACCACAAATGGAAGAAAATGATATATAATAAATAAATCTTACATTTGTATTTAAAAAAGCAGTATTTTGCCTAAAATATTATGAAATATTCACGCTTTTTCTATGATATTAATGGGTAATTCACATATTCATGTACAGTTAATAGGTGGCAATTAAAGCAGGAAAAGATCAGACGTGCAGTGGGCGAGTGAAGGAGGAAGAACTTCAATGTAAGCACCTTCGCCTATCAAAGTTGTGGTAGAGTTGGACAAGAGAGTTCGATGCCGAAGTATTTATCACCAGAAACTTTATAACACAAAAATATTTCTTAATTTTTATTGAATTATTACAAAAAAATAACTTTAAATATATATATAGATTCTCCATTGCCTGTCCTGTGTTAATTTACATTCTTTCCTAATTCGCCTATAACATTTTTAGCCTCCCAATTGGTCGCTTCATAATTGGTTTCGACCATTTTATAAATCTTTCGTCACCCATTCTAGACACGTGTTTCGCTCATTACAACCTTCTAGATTTTATAGCCTTAACTATGTATATATCTGCATAGAGGTAGGTTTTTTGTTACCCATATTATTTATGAAATAAATTCTATAATTTTATAAATTTACTTTTAATTTTTTTTTTAAATTAACAACGATAAGGATAAGAATTGAACAGACGTTGTTTGGTGGGGAGGAGAGGGAAGTAATTGAATAGAGAATGATCCCAAGTTAAGTAAAGCGCTCGAATAGATGAATAATGACTTTATTGAGCACTTAATTCACCTTAGATTTTTATTTTAGCATAAAAGTAAGGAAGATAAGACAGATTTGTGTATTAATTAAATTCTAAATTATTAATTAAACATAATTAATGAGAATATAATAAATATCCATTACAATACATAAATTTATTATATATTTATTTTAAGGATTAATATTTTATTCAACTTTGAAATTTATTATTGTAATATAATTTTATCTCATTTAAAGAAATATGTACTAATAGATATATTATTAAATTTAATGATAAAAGTTATTTATTCATTTCATCTTCAATGGAATACATTTTTTTTCATTTTGTTCCATTCAATAATCATCCGAAAACAATTTATTAATGGTACTAACAATATATAAAAATATAAAATATATTTAAACGGGAAAAAAAGTGGTGAAATGGAAATAATAAAATAGAGATTATACATATAAATTATTCATAAAATTTAACCCTTTAAAAGGGGAGTTGATCTACATATGAAATTATAGGCGGTGATGTAATTTAAATATCAAAGATCATAAATTTCATTTCTCTTTGTTATTTTCTCATATTAATTAATCTTTTACGGAATATTACGAGATCAAGTCTAATGAGGCATTTGCTTATTTACTGTCTTTAATCAATTATAATAATTTTCTATCGTTGTATTAAAATTCGATAATTCTCTAAATCGGGCCATTTTAATATATATATATAATCCTATATGTGTTTTTAAAATGAAATTCATGAATATTTTAACATTATTTTAGAATTTATTCACATTATTAACGGTTTACAGGATTTCACCGACAGGAGGTGGGGATTAATAACACTTTAATTTTATTCTTCTATTTGTTTGACATAAACTCATAGGTTAAAAATATATTTTGTAGAGTAGAGAGAGGGAGAGAAAAAAAAAAGAATGAAAGACAAATATCCGTAGTTTGAAAGAAGGAAATGGTTGATATGCAAAGATGAATTTCCACCATCGCCCTTCAATCCCGGCTCAAGGGGGTAAGAGGTTTGGAGGAGGGTGGACGCCTAGAGAAAATCAAGGTGAAAATATCAGACTATATTTACAAAAATATCGACATAAATTGATATTAATTGTTCCCTAAAGCGTAATGAATCCATGGGGCATTAGTCACTCATGCACGCTCATCTAATGGATATATCTCGAAACAAATCGAAAAAAAAAAAATTATCAAAAATTTTATTTTTCTCTCTTTTCGATCTATGCGATATTTTTGTTCCATTCGTTTTCTCTTCCCGTATTGCAAATGATTTGATTCATTTAAATAATGATTAATGTTTTCCAAATGATATATAATATTTTCATTTATTTATTTTTTTCTTTTTTGAATTTTACATGGACATTTACAAGATTGTCTTTTGATTTGTTAGTTTTTTTTTTATATTATATTTTAAATTGATTTATTAAGGAAATAATGGTAATTTTCCAAAAAAAAAAAAAAAAATTCTGCGTCGAATAATGAGATTTTTGTAAATGGCATTGCGAATTTTCATAATGGAATGTATATTTATATTCAACGCCCCTTGGATAATGTAATTTTGAATTAATTGAAATAAATGAGTGAAGACTAGGTCTTTGAATCCCAGAGGTTGTACTAAAAACAAATTTAAATTAATCATTAGTGCAAAAATTTTTTTTATAAATAAAATGATCAATAAAATAGTATATTATTTAAATGACCCTTTTAAATCTAATCATATACTGGTTGTATGTACCCTTGGTGGGCTTTTATACATACGAAAGATTTCATATATCTATTCAGATAAAGATATTTATCGATTTCTCAAAAAAAAAAAAAAAAAAAATCTGGAGTGTCTCCACTCGACTATCTCGCAAATTTGAATTAACACATAGGTATATTATATTTAAATTATAAATTAAAATTAATAAATAATATTTATTAAAACAGCGCATGTTTGGCTCTTTGTTGATGGTACCATATCACGTGCTGGCGCGTGTTTACCAGTCAACGTGTTGAAAAATTAATTCCGGTACTTTCAGCGACTCATTTTACATACACAGTCTGCATAAACACATACACACACATTTTTCTCAACCTTAGTGAAAATGACTCAGGGAGCTTCAAAACGTATAAAAATATCAAAATCTTGACATCGATAATTTTCATGATCGCAATACTATCTCTGGCGAGATATTAAAAAGTATACCTACATAATTTTATTTTTATTATATTCATCGGGTTCTAAAGTATTTTTATCCTGATGTTGAATTATTTTTTTTAAATGATTTAATTTTTATTCATTTTTATTAAATTATACTAAAATGAGAGCTCAATTATATTTAACTAAATGAGAATAATGATAAAAAATGATTATAATCATAATATCAATACTTATAAAAAAAATTTAATTTAATATATAAATTAAAAAATAGAAATATTTGAAATAAAAAAATTAAATACAAAAATGATTTTGTAACTTTTGAATGATTGTTTTAAATATTTAATTAAAAGATACACGATTATGTGATATTTTTTTAAAAATATATATTTTAACTTTTAGTCTAGTTGAATACCTATTCTTATTTTTTTGATCAAAATACTCAAAGTTTATCTGGGTATTTTTGTTTTTTTTTTGTTTTTTTATAAATGCAAGCAAATATTATTAAAAAAAATTCTATCATAAACATGTATTATATTCTATCATTTATTCTAAATATCATGATAAATAAATTAATAATGAAAATAATATATGTTACGAGTATAATTGTTTATTATTTATTGAACTTCTAACAATGTAAGGGAAATTTTCAACATTAAAGAGGACATGTTCTTATAAGAGCCCCTCCGTTTCATTTACAACTAAATAGGGAATAGGTTATTAAATTATACTCTGGAGTTGAAAACAATTATTCGGTTACTGGAGTCGAAATAAATCGGTCAACTAGGACAAAAAGTAATTAATGATAATTCATTAATATCAAAATTGAAAATATCAATAAATATCGATAATTTTATTAAAAATCCAAAAAATTGTTTATTACTTTTATATACAATTTTAAATAAAAATAATAATTTAATTAGATATTTATTATTTTTTTTAATATTAATTACAAATAGTTTCATTGCTTAAATCTTTGAAAAACGCAAGAAGAAAAATTTTAATATTCTTAAAATAGTGATTGTAAAGTAATATATTTTCATAATAATATGAATATAAAAAAATATTAAAATTAAACTGTAAAAAATTTAAATTTTAAATTTTACAAGTAGATAAAATGTTTATTTATTTTAAAGGTTTATGGCACAGTTCAAATGACAGTGATTTTTTTTTTATTATAGATAACCCTTAGCTCATAAATTAATAATCCTTGTAGACTTTACAGTTCTTTCTTTCATAAGGTAAAAATCTCTATCTTAACACTTGAATTAAGAATGAAAGATACGATTAAATAAAAATCTGAATAAATAGAAGGATATTCGTATTAATATCAAATCTAGATCAAAAGCCCATTGTGATAGAATTCAATTTTTTGGATTATAAATATAAAAGAAAGAATAGTTGAACGACTGATGGCGGCGCGACTCGCTATCACAAATATTAACTTGTTTAAACATTTTTTTTTAAACAAAAAAAAATTATTTATTTATTACTTTTATAAAGTATTTTTGAAATATTTATCAAATTCAATTTGATCTAGTTTGAATAACGAATTATATTATATGAATTCCCTTTGTCTAGAATGATTTGAACTGAACTATAATTCCAGTGGCGTAACTAAGGGGGGGGGGGTGCGGTCCCCACCGGGCGGCACTTATCTTGGGGCGGCATTTTTTATATTTAGTTATAGTTATAAAGAGCAACTTATTCATTTCATATTTATTTTTTTTCTTTCTTAAATAATAAATGATTATTATGATTATTATAAGTTTACTATTTGATTTATATAAATTATGATTAACTATATGATTTTGAATATTATTCCTCGGTGTATATAAATGCATTTTAGGGTAAATTTTGAATTCTAATTCCAAGAACAAAATAATAATTTTATTTTATTGAATTCGTAAACGCATCTTTAAGATTTTGTTCGACAATGAGTCAATTAAGACTACAAAATCTTGCAATATTGTCAATAGAACAAGAAATTACAAATAATATAAATTTTGAGAGCATTATACACGATTTTTCTAGTATGAAAACTAGAAGAGTAAATATTATATAAATATGTTTACGAATGCATACAAATATGTGTAAAAAAATTTACTCTCTGTGTATTAATTAATATTGATTAAATAACTTAATAATTTATTTATGTGTATTAATTTATAAAAACCACTATTTGATTGACTTATAATAGAAAGGGCGGCAAACTGGAGATCGCCCCGGGCGGCAAAAGTTCTAGGTACGCCACTGTATAATTCACAAACGCCAGTAGACAAAAATAAAAGAAATAAGAAAATAGTTTTGACTTTAAAAGTGATTTATATTAAACATTTTCAAATTACAGAATCCTTCAAATGGAAATGAAAAATATGTAGCCATCGAGAAATCAATCTCGTAATCTTGGATATTTGCATCATTTAATCAGAGAAATAAATCGTGGCTTGACATGGAGTGTAGTGTTCTAATTAAAAATAGTCAATTATTGGCATCGAGCGTGGCATAATTAATGGCAAGGTGGCTGGAGATGTCTCCTGACGTGCGTGTCAAGCCTCTAGCTTCCCTTCCACCAGCTAATGGCTAGGTGTGGTCACAGCCGGCAACCAACGCCCTTGCGACCCTTACTGGGCAATTAGGCGCCGCCGCTTGATTGATAGACACGGTAGTGGCAGGAAATTGCTATTTTTAATGCATCTTCCCTACCACCCATTTGTGACTACGACCTAGATCCACCAGAGCACGTGTGGACCTAACCTTCTATGCTCAAATGAATAATGAGCTCCTCCCGATAAGACTATTAATTGATGTTTTATGATGATAGGAAGGAACAGCTGATCAAATAAAAATAGATTCAATTTAAAGCTTTCCAGCCATAAAATACACAAAAAGGCAACTTTTTTGAAGATGATGACTGACAGTGTCAAATTGGCAATTTCCTACGTCATTCACATATCGGAAGACAGTCTTGTTTTATTACTTTCACAAATCAAAATTTATATTTAGTTCAACTTTCTGATTTTTAATTTATAGATATCGAATCAAATCATTAAAGATATTTTGATGTATCTACTAAGCACAAAAAAAAAATCTGGAGTGTCTCCACTCGGCTATCTCGCAATTTGAATTGGATAAAATAATATATATAATATTTAAATTAAATTTAATTAATTATAAATTATAAATAAAAATTAATAAATAATATTTATTAAACCAGCGCGTATTTGGCTCTTTGTGATGGCACCACGTCACGTGCTGTCGCGTGATGGCAGTCAACGTGTTAAAAAATTAATTCCGGTAATTTCAGCGATTCAATCAAGCTGAAATTCTATATATAGCAGGTTTATACAATTTTTAAAAACTATCAAACATATATCTTTATTTTTACGGTCAGTTTAGAGGAAAAAATTGAAAACGTGGTAGGTAATGACCTTCTCCCGGATGAGCTACATTTCTCAAAAGATGATAGAATTTTGAATAATGCCCGTGAACCAAATTTCATTATTCTAGCTCAAACCGTTTTTGCGTAATCTTGTCTGCATACACACATATACATACACACACAGACAGACATTTTTCTCAACCTTAGTGAAAATGACTCAGGGACCTTCAAAACGTATAAAAACATCAAAATCTTGACATCGATAATTTTCATGATCGCAATATCTTTAGTGAGATAGTAAAAATGGATATCAAATAAAAGTTATAATATAATAAAGTTAAATTATAAATATATAATAATTAAAAAACTACTTAAAAAAATATATGAAGAAAATTATTGTCTTAAAATTTTAACTATATACACACATATTCTAGGTAAAAAATATATTGATATTAAAAATTTTGATTAACGAGGAAGTAAAGCTATTATTAATAATTTTATTTGATGATTATAATGTTTTATACGACCTTTTTGAAGATCTCGTCATTTTAACATTTAACATTTATTATTTTTGATTTTTTGGCTAAAATCTTGATTGCATTGGCAATAGATATCTTTGTCTCTCTTCTCATTTATTTAAATTATCTGTTATTCTTTTTATGTACTTACAATAGTATAATAAATTTTATAGAAATACTATATATATTAGATATAGATTAATAAACTGTATTAGTGATTGCGCAAATCAAACTATTTTTGCCGTTTTGGTTTATTCCTCTCTTATTAAAATATATTGTTTAACATATTTTCAAAATATTTAAGAGTTTCTATGGTTTAGAAAAAAAAAAACTGAGTTGTCGTTAATGATGTTGGTTAATTATTTTATCATTATTTTTTTCTGCTTTAATGATATCATACATATTATAGCCAATTCTTTCTGGATGTGTGAAAATAAAAGTTTGTATGTGAAAATAAAAGTTTATTGTATATTATATCTTAATTTTAATGTTTTTAAATTACAGTTTATTTTGGAAAATGAATATACTTATAGTTTAGTCTGATGTTAATTTGATTATGTTGTGGATAATGTTTTCTTATTAAGTGAATTAATAAATTTCTCAGTCTTATTTATATATTTTTTCTTTCTTTTGTATATTATAAGTTGTTATTGAAAAGAAATAAAGATCAATCAATTTACCTGATATGTCTAAACCAGCAAGTTCTGGAGATTTTTTTTTAAATATTCAAACCATCTCCATTTCGTTTAGATTAAAGATGTTATATAAGTAAGTGATTATTGGTCAGGTGTCTAACCATTGAGCAACGGTCTTAGTCAGAGAAAAACCGATGACATCAAAGATATGTCTCTCCCTATTTAATAACCAAAATGACTGTACGGCTCATGTATACAAAAAATATTAGGCAAACTCCTTAATTAAATATAATTGATAAACAGCTCGTTTAATTTTTAATTTTAAATAATGAAAATCATACTTGTGTTCTTGTAGCTAAAAAAAAACAGAAAAAAATTCATAATATTATTAAGGAAATGAAAAAGTTATTAAAAAAATAACAAATAATTTTAATCATTTTTTTTTTATAAAATTGAAAAAACAATTTAATTAAGAATGGTTTGAAGACTGATTGACAAAAAAAAAATGAATCAACTAAAATTATAATTTTCTATAACAAGCTATTTTCATCAGCTGTATAAATAAAAAACTCCATTTAAAAATTTCTCATTAGTTGACAAATGTCAAATCTACGTTATTTTGAACAAATACATCGGCATTAAGAACTTAATTTATATATCAAATTTGATTAATGATTTATCTAGTTTATGGGATAATTAAATTAAAATAATTAAAAAATTAATTACGAGTAATAAATAGGAGTAGTTAATATATTTTTACCTAAAAATAAAAAATCAACTAATAAACCCTTCCAAATTCATTTCATATTATAAATGTAAAGTTTTGGAGGATTTTTTTTTTTTTTGCTACCCTAATGAGCATATAGGATGGGATGTTAATTTAATGTTTCCAGTATAACTGAGTTTATCAGATTGTATTATATATGAGTAATTGGTAGTAAAAATTAAATGTTTTTTATTAAATTATGAATTTCGAATCAATCAGGGTATTCAATTGAATCTGATTTTGATCGAATGTTAAATATTTTAGAAAATATTTAATTAAAGCTTATCAAATTATCATAAATTTCAGTTGAATATATATTATCCGGATCTTATGAATATATAATTCAACAATTGATGCATACCATTTTAATCATTTGATAAATTATGGGGTATATCTATGAGAATACCTACGATTTTCGTTGTATCAAAGTTCACGAATAAAATATTGGATTTAAGTGAGTAATGGTGTTTCAAATTTTGTTAAGTGAAAAGTAAATAGAAGGAGAAAAACCAACGCCAACCTTTTACACGACTCGATCAATTCACCAAAACTTTATATAAATATATTATATTTATATAGTATTCAAATGGAGGATTAAACATTAAACTTTTATTTTCTTGGACTCGTTCTTAAACTTTGTTCAGTTGTAAAATAAATAAAATAAAATAGAAAAAAAAAAGAAAATAATTGTATTTTCAGTGTAGACCAATATTATTAAATTCTATACTTAATCGTGAAATCAAAATCCTAACAATATCTGAAGAACATAAGAATAGTTATAAAATTAATTTTATTTTATTTTTACATCAAAATAAAAACAATGACACTGTTATAAACTGACATTGCAGGAAATTCAAACCAGAAAATATTTAAATTGAAAAGCTGACCTGTACGTACACGTTACGTAGACGGACGGATAATGAAACCACATAACACAACATTTGTGGTTTGTTTGTGTATTATCAAGACATTTCAAAACATTTTCATATATATATATATATGAAAATTTTATATAAATAAATTTATGTTAGTTTTCTTTAAAAGTATTTGTCAAATTTTAAAATTAATTCATTTTTTAAAGTAAGTAATATGTAATATTGTTGTAACGTGGTAATGATAAAGATATAAAATATATATAAGTACTTTTAGTAAAAGTATTTTTATTTTATTATAGTAAAAAATAGAGTACAAGATAAGAGCATCACAGTGGTGGTTGCATAATCTTAAGGCGTTAGTTTTTTTCTCAGGATACCTAATCATCATTAAATTTAACTATGTAGGATTATTAATTTCATAATAAAAGACTCATTAATTATATGAGATCGATGCATTGGTAACTTTAAGACACTAAAAATATAATTTTATAGCATATAGATCATAGTAATAATCACTTAATGAAAACATAAAAAAATAAACAAAATTTAATTGTAAAATATGTTAGGTATTATTTTTTAAATTGTGGTCATACTCTTTTTAATTTTGAGCTGTGTACTCTATTTTCATAATTATATTTATAATAATAATTATTTTCAGAGCTTACTTATATATTTCAAAGGATTTTTTGTTTGTTCCATTTCAAAACAATACCTCCCTTACTATCGTCGGTCGGTAAAAGTTTGTTATTTATAATAGAAATAAAATTATAAAATGTGGTTTAAAAACTGTAAATATTTTTGATGAATGATAAACCAAAAAGAAGAGCAGTTTTTTTATAATATTTACCATGTATTCTAGGATCACTAGGCTAACGTTAAGACGTAAACGTCTTTGTTAAGAATTATAATTCTTGCTAAGATTAGCAAACATTTTATTAATATTATGATGAAAAATTTATGAGAATTAAACTAAAGGAATAAAAATAACAAATTTTCAAATTTATCATTATTCATATTATCATATTTTTTTTTTTTTTTTTTTATCAAAAATTGATTTTTAACCAAGTAATAGAAGCTCGAACGCGTCGGCCTTTTCATTCGGAGATGGAACAAATTGTATGGAAAATCGTCTTGGCTTATTATATTCAAGATCATAAATAAAATTGAATTTCCATTTCAATTTATTTATTGATGATGAGTTTGGAATAAAAAAAAATTGCAAGGAGTGGCGTAGGAATGGAAGCACGAAGTGGTAGTGGTGGACGAGTTATCATTAGACGGAGACAATAGGCGATTAGGAGCCGCCCGATTCCCTATATACACACGCCTGAAGTCCAAATTGATTTCTTATTTAAAATGTCGGTGGAAGTCGGCTGTAGCGGTGCAGTTGTGTTGCAAGGCGCAGAGAGATCTTCGACAGAGCTGGCGACGACAGCCAAGCGACCGCAGCAGCTGCGCAGAGGCCTGCATACGCCCCTGGCCAAAATGTTTGGCTCCAAATGGGACGCATCCGACTCTGAACTCTCGGACTCCGAGCACTTCCTTACACGTGGTCAGTCTTCATCCATTTATCTTTTACCATCACCAAAATGAACTCACCCTCGCACCTCCCTAACCACTCTACCAATTACCATATGCAACAGAATTTGCAACAAAATCCAGAAATGAAATTGAAAAAAAAAGTTTTTTTTGAAGAAATTTGAAGTGACTGGAGGGAAAAAAAATATTATTTTTTTTTCTTTATTGAAAGTTTTTAATTAATATTTATATCTAGCCATTTCAAGAAAAATGTTTTAAATTACCTCTGCTATTTTTCAATTAAATTTTTCCTCTCTTCCATTTAGAAAAATACATTTCTTTTCTAAAATTATACAAATACACACAATTTGCCAATCTTTGAAATTAAATAATATTTTAAAATCATTTAATTTATTTTTTCCTTTTTCTATTAAAATTTAAATCATATTTTTAAAAATATTTAAAAGATATACTTATAAGCATAGGTATATAAAATATAAAAAATATCTTTCATTTTAAAATAAAATATAACTTGGAGAGCTATTAAATTAATATTGCTTAAATAGAACTTTGTGTGTTTATTTAAATGAATTTGTAGTTGATTGCAATTTATTTTTTCAAATCCACATTAACTAAATATTAAATTAAATTTTATAAATTAGATAAGTTAAAATAGTACCTATATATTTCCATATTGATTTAAATTGTTTATTTTATCAAAAAAATAACATTATTAATTGTTTTTCTTATTAATTTTATAAGAAATGGCCTTTTCAAATATTTTTTTTTAAAATTTCATTATAAATAGATTAGAATAAAAAATCTGGAGTGTCTCCACTCGACTATCTCGCAAATTTGAATTGGATTAAATAACATATATTAATTTAAATTAAATTAAATTAATTAAATTATAAATTAAAATTAATAAATAATATTTATTAAACCAGCGCATATTTGGCTTTTTGTTGATGGCACCACGACACGTGTTGGCGCATGAGATTTGCAGCGTTAAAAAATTAATTCTGGTACTTTCAGCGATTCAATCAAGCTGAAATTCTATATATAGCAGTTTTATACAATTATTAATCATGTGAAAAATTATCAAACATATATCTTTATTTTTACGGTCACTTTAGAAGAAAAAAAATCAAAACGTTGTAGGTAATGACCCTCTTCCGGTTGAGCTACATTTCTCAAAAGTTGATAGAAAACTATGAATTTTGAATAATACCCATGTACAAAATTTCATCATTCTAGCTCAAACTGTTTTTGCGTAATCTTGGCTACACACATACATACACACACACACACACACACACACACACACACACACACACACACACACACAGACATTTTTCTCAATCTTATTGAAAATGCTTCAGAAACCTTCAAAACGTATAAAAACATCAAAATCTCAACATCGAAAATTTTCGTGATCGCAATGGCGAAATAGTAAAAATGGCATGTATACATTTCCAGTAACATTGATATATTATTTATTATTTAATTGTTTAATAATATTTTTTCTATAAGTCCATTGGAGTCTAGTTAACTTTTATATTTATATTTTATAATCATTTATTTTTATTTATGATTATTTTTAAACTTATGATTTCAACTAATGTTTTCAAAATTCCTTTCAAGAATACTACTTAAGCTAAGATTTTTAAAAACTATTATTTCAAGTAAAAATGTTCATTTTAAATTTAAATTATATTAATTTGTAAAATTTTTATAATCGAGATTTACATAAAGAATAATGAAATACATTAAATACATATTTAATCAATTTTTATGAACATGTATTTTTGGCCTTTTAGAACTTTCTAATAAAAAAATAAATAATTAAAGTGTTTTACTTATGATGAATATTTTTAGTTTTTCTAATTTAATTTTTTCTTTATTTAATAAATTATATGGAGTCATGAAAATATGTATATTATAGTTATAAACATATCTACTATAAAAAGATCAGGGACTTTATTTAAAAATAAAGGTTTAAGAGAGATAAACCATTTCCAATAAATTTGTAATGGCGTTATTTAATGAAAAAATTGGAGAAATATGTTTTTAAAATAAAATGAGAGCGTTATATTTATCATAACTAAAAAGTTCAATATAAAAAAAATTAATGGTATTGTTTTCTAAAGAGATTTTTTATGAAAACGATTTGCTTATATGAATTAAAATTGTGCAGAGATCGTTAATTCCCTGGGCTGCTTTACCCAGGATAGCTCCTCAAAGGATTTCCATTCCACTTTCCAAGAGCACCACCCAATCAAAATCGGAAAAGGAAATTCTCTCTCTCGATCTCTCCTTTCATCACACACACACACATACACATTTATCTAGAAAAGGTTTCCTGACAACGGAAATCATTAAGAAACAAATTATAACAATAGCTAAAAGAAAAATCGTCCAACTTCTTGGACATGACTTCGCCCACTTTAATCTCCTGCAAAATAACCAATTATGGTGGGAACCGGAATTAACAAGACCATCGATGTAATTGGCCAGGTTAAATTAATGTAAGATACATTAATTAGAACTGGGATATTATTCAATGACAAATTGTTGACAAGATCCTTTAAATGGAGAGACCAATTTAAAAAAAAAAATTGAATGTTTTTTTATTATTATTATTTATAAGCTGAGCCTTAATTTAACAACTTGAAACGGATGATATTTATAGATATCATTTCGTAATATCAATAATAAAATGAATTTTATTCAATTTAAAAAGAACGAATTATCATTTAACAAAAAAAAAAAAATGATTTCATTTTATTTATTCGATCTGCAATAAAATTGAAATATCAATCAATTATATTAAACTCAAAAGTCCTTTATTACTCGATAATTAAGCTCTTTCTGCCTACATGACCCTTCTAGTAATTATTCGTACTCTTCAGTCTTCCTTTTTATATTATTTCTCCGGAAAATTCTTTTAATTCAATATTAAACCAGAAAATAATCATATTTTAATTAATGAATTAAACTTAAAATAAATCTATGATGTTTCGATAAAATTTATTAATGTAAATATTAACATGAAGCAGAAAAATCTTAAAACAGACCGTGAAATAATTAATGAGGTGATATGATACGAGACATGTCCAAAAAGTACAATTACTCAATTTTTCTATTTTAAATTTTGTTATTTAAATATACAAGAAATTGAAGGTATATATTTGATATTTTTATTTCTATCTTCTTGTCTTTCCTTCAAATTATCCCCAACCAAACAAATTCAAAAGCGTCTTAGTGTAGGGGCGGGGTTTTTACGTGCAATTTGTCGTGGACATTTTGAATCACCCCCGAATAGTCCCCTGACTTGGCGAGCGCCTTCAGATTATCTTTTCACATCCCTGAAGACTCATATGACTGGAAAAACATTTTCAACCAATAAGAAGGTGAAACAAGAGATGGCACGATTATTCTAAGAGAAAGGAATCCAAAAATTAATTCCACGGCTTAAAACATGTATTGAATTGGAAGATAACTACGTACATGGAAAATATATATGTAACATATATATCTTCGATATCAAGTAAATTTAAAAAACAAACATTTTTATAATATATAAAAATTGTGTTGTTTATCTATGTATAACAAATAATGATAAAGATTAACAAATAATTATTAATAATAAATAATAAAAAAAAAATGAGCTGTGGCCAGCAACGATTTGAAATAAATTAATTTTCAAACAACAATATATATATAGAGAGTATAAAAAAAATTTAAAACTTGAAGTAAAATGACAAAATTATATTATCTTGTTTTTTTTTTAGTTTAATTACTCAATTATTAATTATTACTATAATTTAAGTGAAACATTTCCGACAATGTATATAAATGTAATACTTTGTAAACTACCACTTCCGGATATACGCTAAAAGTTGATGAATTCATGCTACTGATGCATGAAGTAAATATACCAAATTTTATCAAAATCCGTTGAGCACGTCTATATGGACACAGAAAGGACAGACGGACAGACATCATGCTAAAAATACTTTTTTCTGTTAATAAAATGCATGATTCGTGAAGATATGTAAAATCTCCACATGTGATATTTGGTGTGAAAATAATAAGGTTTAATTTCATATTAATTGTTACATTTTATATAAAATATAGAAATTTATAATTGATATATTATTTTCTTTATTTTTATAATTTGAAAATTACAAAATATATTAAAAATCAGAATAAAATTTAGATTCTTATATTCAAACTATTTTCATAATTTCAAAAAAATAAATTTGAAAAAAAATACGATATTAAAAATATAATATTTTTAATAAAGATAATAATATTAATAATTATAAAGACCAAATGATAATGAAAAATGTATTAAATAAATAAGTCAAGATTAAATTTTAAAAATTATATAAATACATAATTAAATTAAACAAGAACAGAAAATGAATTCTTTCTGATGCTCTTCAATTTCTAATGCACATTTTCAACTTTGAATTATGATAGATAAAAAGGAAAACTCCATTTATATCCATATAAACGGAAAGCAAGAACCCCATTTTCTTTTTTCAATATTAAAAACAAGAGTCGAACAGTTTTCAAAGAACAGACGTCCAATAGAAAAAAAAAATATCTTTTTCAAGCGTTTTGCTACGTACCGATATTTCCATATCAAATGCAAACTTTTCTATAATCGAGAGGCTATGAAAATCAATGATTGTGGAACAATATTTGAACTTTTACCCACGAAAAATGAATTTCATGATGCTGCATATTTTTTTTTCAACTTTCAAATGAATTTAATTTAATTTTGATCAAAGTATTTTCAATTGATACTAAAAAATAAATCAATAAAAAAAAATGAAAAAATGGTTAAAATTTATATTTAATTTTTTAATTTTTATTGGAATAATGTGAAAGAGTTGTTTTGATAACTTCGAAGGGGTCCAATGTTTTTTAATTATGGTGGTATTAAAGATATATGATTCAAAAATATTTAAAGTAAAAAATTTAAAATTAAATTATTTATTTACTCTTGGAAAATGAATGATTGTAATTTAATTTTTCAATTAAACTTATATATAAATATATATACTTATAGATGTTTTGTAAATGCATTATGTTAAAAAGCGTTGATAACATAAAAAGGGATCCTTTAGAAAGAAAAATGTAAAATATACTGTATTTTGTTTGATGGTGTCCATTTTTGACATGTACTCAAACAAAACTGAATCAACTATTCTCAAAACTGTCAAATAAGTTTTTTTCGCCATATAATGTAAACAGATCCGATTTTAGAGCACAAAATACAATTTATTAAAGCCATCTATTGAAAAAATAATGGATTCATTTTTACTAAACATAATATAATATATTGGTAGTAAATTTCTTCTTTATGAAGTTGGTTAATGAGTTTATTACTATTTTCTGCGGCAATGACCCTTTAATTTCGGTTCAATATTATTATTAATTAATTAAGTGAATTAAAATCAGTAAAAAAAAGAACTTAATGAGAAGTTTGTTTATAGGAAACCAATTAAGAAACTACCCATTGGTCGGCCAAGAACTTGTAGACTGACAATATTAAAGGTAGATATGAGAGAATTGATTAAAGGCAAGAATGTGAAGGAAGCAGCTAAAAATAGGTCAATTTTTATGGTTTTGTGGTTAAAAACTTTTGAAAATAAAATTACGTTTGTATCATTTGAATTAGTTAAGTAGCAGAAAGTTATATATTATTTTGTTTTGATTTATTATAATAATCTTTTGAATATATTACATGTGAAATGATAAAAATGGAAATTCCTAAAAATTAGTCAATGTTACAAAAATAACGAATCATGTATAACTTGAAATAAATTGTATATCAAAGCAATTATCATATATTTGCCAACACTTTATTAATTTTATCCAATTTTTATTAATTGAAAGTAAATGTTTGAAATTAATCACGAGTGTATGCCAAGATAAACTAAAAATTAGCCGAGTTCATATACAATATATGAATATTTCGAGGAAAAATATATATTTATAAAAAATCATTAATATTTTTAATGACTTCCATTCTAATATTTTTGAATTCTAATCAATCTTTCTCTTGAAAATATGATTATATTATTATGGATTATCATAATACAATTAAATTATATAATTATTTTATTTCAGAAATCTGTATAATTTTTATAAATATTAATAAATTAATATTTATAAAAATAAATCACTTAACTAATTTAATATGTTTTGATAGTATGTATAAAATTTATTATAATTATAAATTATATATTATTATTAATAATTTTTATAATTGTATAATATTTTATAATATTTCTAATATATAAATGTTTCTTCACTTACGCTTTGTCTGAACCAGAATGAAATGAAATGTTGAATCATGACATAACTTATTCAAAGGTGTATTTCAATCTATAATTTATCTACACACATTTAATGTACAATTTCAAATTTTAATTTATAATTTTATAGATTATTATTTGAACAACTTATAAAAATTTAAAAAATTATATAAAAATATATTGTTTATCTATAAAAATAAAAAAAAAAAAAAATCTATATAAAAAATAAGAGAGACAATCTCAATTAACATTCAAAATATTTTTTTATTTTAATAACAATCACACAATAGTCGCTTTAAAAATTTAATTGTATAATATGAGATATATATTATTATTATTATTATACTATTTTTGTCTGGATTCCATTGTTTAACAATTTTCCATATTAGTTTTGTATAAATTCAATTCAAACATAATTAACATAATTCAATTTTTAATAATTTAAATAACAATAACATAACATTTCGATGGTATTATTTTAATGGAATACTATGAAAATGTATCCATATCCCATCGGATGATAATCAAATATTTATAATGAAAGTTTGCTCTCAAAGAGATGAAATTGCAAATGGATGTGCTTCATTTTTTTTTTTTAAATCGAAAATTGAGAAGGTCCCAGGAGAATGCAATATACAAGAAATATTTATAAAGGGTAGGTGGCGAATAGTTAAATCCAAATTTACATTGTTTGAGGTGAATGGACAAAAGAAATGTAGTCAGTGTTTAGCAAGTATTTTGGGTTCAAGTTTCATGAAAAGCAATTCGCTCTTTCTCTTTCGTGGTGTAATTAATTATCACCCCCCCCACACCCCAATCTACATCCAACCCCCACCCAACCCTCTCTCACTCTCATCCTCTTACTCAGTTAGAGTCAAAATGTGATTGCATGATTCAAACACGTTCAGGAAATGCATTCAAGCAATGTACAGATACAAATTGCGCCATTAATTTGGCCAAAGCTTTAATAAATAACCTGATGATTATGGCTTCTTTCTTTGCAAGCCATGTGGGTCGGCGTGAGGGAGGTTAAAGGTAAATGGATAACAAAATCAGATCAAAATAGAATATATATAGTTCAAATAATATTAATTGATTAATAAACAAATCTTTAACAAAAAGAAAAATTTTATTATTCAACTTAAGGAAATAAGTTTATTTGAATTTTAAATTTTTTTATTATGAATCATTTTTCTAGTGTATTATTTGTAATATATATTATAAATAAAAACAATTACAGTCAGTATTTGTTTTGTTTTTTCCAATTTTAAAATTAGATAGATTCTGCAATTCCAGATAATATAATATTATATCTAATTTTTTCATTATTTTATTACTATTTCGCTAGAGATAGTATTATTTTATAGTAAAGTATTAGTATTAGTATAGTATTATTATATAGTAAAATTTTCGATGTCGAGATTTTGTTTTTTTTTATACGTTTTGAAGGTCTCCGAGTCATTTACACTAAAGTTGAGAAAAATGTCTGTGTGTGTGTATGTGTGTATGTATGTGTGTATGTAGACAGGATTACGCAAAAACGGTTTGAGTTAGAATCATGAAATTTGGTATACGGGCATTATTCAAAATTTGTAGTTTTCTATCAACTTTGAGAAATGTAGCTCATCCGGAAGAGGGTCATTACCTACCACGTTTTCATTTTTTTCCTCTAAACTGACTGTAAAAATAAAGATATATGTTTGATAGTTTTTCACATGATTACAAATTCTATAAAACTGCTATTGATAATAAATAGGTAATGTTTTCTATGAGATTATAGAATTTATTACGATATCCGGGTGATGAATTTATATATGGTAATCTCAAATAATAAGATTGAGATATATAATTAAATGTGAACCGGCAGACTAAAATGGATTAGGCCCCGCTTATCAATAAAAAAAAATTGAAAATCAATCTAATCGTATTTCTAAAAATAGTCATTTAAAAAAGTATTCTTTAAAAAATTAATTTTTATATTTAAATTTTAAAATTTATATAGGTAAATTAATAATTAAAAATAAAGAAATAAAATTAAAATTTCAAAAATAAAATTGGGAAGAGGGGTTAATAGAATAGAAAAAAACAATCTATCATACTTCAATCATAACAACTTTTAAGAGTTTTAGTAAACAATTATTATTTGGGATATTAATAATGATCCTAGATACACAAACTCCAAAAAAAGTACTCTTTAACTTTTCAAGGACTTCAGGGTAGATAATTAATTGATTATTTTTGTAAAATAATAAACACTAATTATTGAATATTATTTTACAAAGTAAGTATCCAAATCCGGTCCCTCGGATGAATTTTTCCCAAAGAGTTTTTCAAAAATATTGTTTTATGTTTATCAAAAATAATACTAAAAAAAAGATTTTTAATAATAATTTTATTTAAGTATATATATATCATTTTACAATTGTGCTGTAATTTTACCATTTTTTTTAGGAATAGTGAGTGAATTTGCAATTAACTATTATAAAAACAATTTAATAATAAATATCATAATGAAATTTTTTAATTAGAAAATTCTTTAAGAATATATTATTTTTAAATATATATTAATTATTTTTTTTTAATAAATATCTAGAATCAATAAATTTATTATGGATAAAATATTTGAAAGCTCTGTTAGATAGTCCCAATCTGCCCCAGAGGCAATAAGTTTGATGACATTGGCTTTAGAATATAAAAATAGATCTGGAGTATTTCAACTCGGCTATCTCACAATTTGAATTGGATAAAATAACATATATAATATTTAAATTAAATTTAATTAATTATAAATTATAATTTAAAATTAATAAATAATATTTATTAAACCAGCGCGGGTTTGGCTCTTTGTTGCGGGTGATTAGCAGTGTTAAAAAATTAATTCCGGTACTTTCAGCAATTCAATCAATCTGAAATTCTATATATAGCAGTTTTATAAAATTTTTAATCATGTGAAAAGCTATCAAACATATTTATTTATTTTTACGGTCACTTTAGAGGAAAAAAAATCAAAACGTGGTAGGTAATGACCCTCTTCCGGATGAGCTACATTTCTGAAAAGTTGATAGAAAACTACAAATTTTGAATAATGTCCGTGTACCAAATTTCATGATTCTAGCTCAAACCTTTTTTGCGTAATCTTGTCTACATACACAGATACACACAGACATTTTTCTCAACCTTAGTTAGTGAAAATAACTCAGGGACCTTCAAAACATAAAAAAACATCAAAATCTCGACATCGAAAATTTTCGTGATCGCAATATATCACTGGCGTGATAGTAATTAAACAATCTATTTTATTAAGATAATAGTTTTCAAATTTTTTTTGAAGGAAAATAAATTTGTTTATTTTTATATTCAAACATTTTAATTAAATATACTGAAATATTTTTAGTATACAAATATGACTAGTTTCAAAGAGTATCAGGTATATATTATTTATGAGCACTTTAAATTGTATAAAAAAGTAATATTTTCATATTAGTATAATACTTATTGTGTTTCTGTATTCACTCAGAATTTAATTTAAAATCAACTGATAAATATTTAAAATGAAAAAAATAAACAAATAAAATGGTTTAATGGTTATTTAAATGAACTAGAACAGATCTTTCTTTTTATATTTATAATATAAAAATATATTTACTTAAAAAAATGGAAATCCCTAACATTTTCTTAATTATAAAGCTATCTGTTTAAAAAGATCACGTTTCCTTCTCTCAAATAATGAAAAGAAATCTTTCTTTAAGGTTTATATAAACCATTGCCATTGAAAAATATAATAAAACAAGGAATGAGAAAATGAAAGAGAGAGGCAGAGGGGCTAAAGGGTGGGTATTATTTTTATTAATGAGAATCCTTTGAGTTGCAATGAAAAAAAAAGTTGCCGTATGAGTGAATCAAGGGATGCGGAGAAAGATTCTTTTCTCATTTTGACTAAAGTTTCTTATTCGAAATTCGATTGGGTGATATCTTCTTTTTTTCTTTCTTTTCTATTCGTTCTTAGGCCTGGAGAAATAAAATCGAAATAAAATCTCATGAAATGCTGACCAAACTAAAACATTGGAAGGGTGCGTTTGGGATTTAAACAGTTCATGGATGCTTATTCACCAACAACATCATTTGTATCCCCTTTCATATTTTTAATTAATAAATTTGCACTCGTTTTCAAAATTATATTGGAAAAAAATATAAATATACTAGTCATTCAACTTTTATGACTAAATAGTAAATCTTAATTTTATTTTAAAAAATATACTCCATTCTTCCAACCGTCCCTTTTCTAAACCAGCTCCATCTATATTTCTATCTACACCTAATTTCAATATATATATTCACCTTAAGATAGTCATCCCACTAGTTAATTAGTTATTATAATTAAAAAATGAGTTTAATCAAAAATTAAATCTCATTAAACCGATTTCAGCTGAAAACCCCTAACACCAGAATTAAAATAAGTTGACCTGTGGCCAGGTCCGAACCGACCGACCGTTTGAAGTAAATTAATTTCCAGCTACAGAAACAATTTCAAATAATTTTAACATATCTATTAATCCAATAAAAAACAGATAGGCATATAACATAAATATTTTTAATTTTATTTTATTTATAATATATATGTAAGACCAGGCTGTGACGTCATGAATGGCTGGATGACGTCATATAATTTTAAATCAAGAAAAAACTAATAAATATGATTTTTCTCGAGGATAAAACCAATACAAAGTGCATGATTCGTGGTGATATGTAAAAAATCTCCTCATGTGAAATTTGGTGTGAAAATAACCCTTCCCTTCCTATCGACGATCGCTAATACTACCACTTCCGGTTTCCGGATTTGCACCAAAAGTTGATCAATTCATCCCACTGATGCATTAAGTAAATATACCAAATTTCATCAAAATCGGTTGAGCCGTTCAGGCTGTACACGCTATACGGACGGACAGACTGACAGACGGACGGACGGACAGACATCATGCTAAAAATACTTTTTTCTGTTTAGAAAATGCATGATTCGTGGAGATATGTAAAAATCTCCACATGTGAAATATGGTGTGAAAACAATACCTCCCTTACTATCGTCGGTCGGTAAAAATAATTTTCTATAGATCACAAATATACATTTATGTTGTAGATTAGTTAGACAGACATATAGTACATATATGATATTACATGTATTTATTCCCCAATCAAATTACATTAATTCTTAATGATTTTACCTTTTACCATTACTCATCCTCATATTTTAATCTATAAATCTAAAAAATATATTATCATTTTATTAATATATAATATTATATTATAAGAAAAAATAAATAAATAATAAATTTAATAATTACTTTCATTTTTATTTGATTATTAAAATATAAACCTATCTTGAAGAATGTTTTCATATTATAATTATGGAAGAGAATTTTACTTACATAAAAAATTTAAACATTCATTTCCAAATGAATAATTACCATTTTTTATCATAGAATTTAAATATTACTTTTGTTATTATTTAAGTATGACGTCACTTTATACAAACAAACAGACTGATAACGATAGAGTATATTTGTTAATAAATTATCAAATAAAAAAAATGAAATAAACTGATTAATCTTATTAATCTCAATCAAAAGTATTAAATGTAAAATATTTATTGAATCATGAAAAAAATAATAATTATGAATTATCATATATTTTCTTTCATTTGATATTCTTTTATACATTTTAATAATTTAACAATCTGTTTTATAATGTGTAAAAACATTCTTCTTCCAATTATAAAACATTTTATTTATTTTTTTTTATAAGAAATATTATCTGCTTAATATTTTATATATTTCTGTAGTTAATTTCAGAGAAAAATTTCATCATGATAATTTAATTTAAGTAATAAACCCTCTTACATTTGTGATTAATTAAAAAGAAGGTTGGGCCTGGGGGCTTTCATATTTTATTCCGTCTAAACTCAAACCACCCTTTATCCCTCAATTTCCCATCTTATTCACTTTCTCTCCTTTTCTCGACACTTCTTTTACATCTTTTACTTTATAATAATAAAAAAAAATATTGATAATATACAAGAAACACGAAGTAAACAATTAACCGACTAATGAGAGAATGAATTTTAATTATGCATAAAAATTGTTGATCTAAATTTCATTTTCAAAAAAAAAAAAATAATAATAATTTATTCAATAAAAAAAAATAAAAGAGAAAATAAATATGATAAAAGAATCACTTTAATTTTTAAATGAATGTAAATATATATATATATATATATATATATACGAGGACAATTCACAAAGTAGGATACGTTTTGGAATTAAGACAAAACTAGTACAGGAAAATGTTTTTTATTATATACATTTGAAAGAGCAACTAAAATACTATTTTTCTACATAATCGCCAAAAAAAGTTGAGACATTTATCGTAGCGATGAACGAACTTCGAAATTCCTTCCTCATAGAAATCCGCCGCCTGAGTGTTGAGCCAGGGGAGAATGTGTGTGCCCCCACTCCATAGACTGCAATTTTGTCTCACACGTCATTCCCACGTATATTCAACAATATCAATCTTTTGAAATTTACTAGCTCGATGTTTGAATGAATCTTGTTCATTTAGAATGGAAAAATATAAATTTATAAAACCTATAGGTTTTGGTCATTTTAAAAAATAGCAGCACCTATCAAGTTAATTGCCACATAAGCGGGATAGAAGTATTCCATAATCCGTACAACGGATTCTCTCAACCTTGATCTTGATTATCTTGAAAAGAAGCCGATGCTTCTTAATTCAAGTTGCTTCCCAATTTTGAGCACTTTTATTGAGAAGAACTTGTCCTTATAGACCCTAACTGAGAGACAAGAGTCTAGCTTTCCAGACTAAGTTTATATTCAAATTACAATATGTAGAAGTTAAGTGCTTCCATGAGCGTTTTTCATTTTAGTTATTTTTAAATTTTTTTTAAAAAAATTAAGTAAGAATGTAATTCGACAGACATATGATAAATTTTCTCTATCTGATATTTACTCTCTCTCATATATGTTTCTATTTTAAGAAATTAGAGATCAATTAAATGAAAATATTATTGTTACATTACAGAAATATAGGCAATTTGAAACACAATAAATAATATAAAATAAATAAATAAAATAAATTAATAAAATGTATATAGAATAAATGAAATGAAATAAATAAATAAATTCTAGACGATTAACACAGATGAACTGAACAATAAATTGTAATATAAAATAAAATAAATATTGTAATTTAGTTATCTTTTTTTTAAATTTAATTAATCAATTAAAGAGAATATAAATCATAACGATTGGAGGTCAATGTGTATCTTAAAGATATTTTTTTTTAAAGTAAACCCATTAAATATTTTCTTTTTTAAATCAACACGATAAATATATTGAAAATGCGCTTTTGAGAAACTCAAGATAATTACTTGAAAATGTGCTTGAAAGGTTTACTTAAATAAAAATCTACAGACAAAAGCAAATTTATGTAACATCAATCAATTTCATTTGGATGCTAGTAATTTCCCAAGAGATTGAAACATTATGTATTCGATTTGTTACTAATACAAGAAACGTTCAATTGATTTAAGAAATATATAATAAAATTAAATAAGAGAAACAACAAAATATTAATTTCTTTTACTTTTTTTAAAAAACTTCTTGAAAACAAGTATTGAAAGAAAACATTGAAATTAATTAGAAAAATTACAAGAGTTATTAGAGTATATATCCAGAATTTGAAATATTAATTAATTAAATTCTTCAGTGATCATTTTTTAAAGATACATTTGATTTTAATTAAGTATAGATTAAAATATATTTTAATTTTTTTTTAAATATCCAGAATCAAAATCAATTTATTATGGATAAAATACTGGAAAGCTCTGTTAGGTAAAAAAAATTAAAAATACCTAATACTAACCTAATTTAATTTATTTATTTTCTAATTCAATTGAAGATTAGAATTAAAAAAAAATGTTTTATATCAAAATGGAATTTATGTAAAGTATTATACAATACAAAATCTATCATTTATTATATATTTCCAATAACAATTATATATATACATATATCCATAATATTAGTGAATGTTTTAATTTTTAATTGTTTTCGAATCACGAATACACTTTCACAATTTCTGTAAATTTTTCTTTCTAATTTTTAATTTCAACTATAATTAACATGTCAAATGTAAAAAAACTCAACTTTATTGAATGTCCACAAAACGAAACCACTAAAATTCTTGTAATGTTAATCTAAAACCCGGTAAATACTTCGTTTTTGTAATTTATGTTAAACATACTATTTTACAATAAATAAGAAACCTTTTTCTATAAATATTTAAAGAAAAATAAAAATGAAGTAAATCAAATTAATTATTCATAATTCTTTAAAATAATAATTGTTTTGTCAATAAAAGTTCACAAGAGCAAGTCTTTGCATGAGCTCCCATTACAATACTACGGACCAAATTAAAAATTCATTTCATTTTTTCAAAGCATTAGGATTCCTCTTTGAGCCGATCTCAGCACCTGAACTGAGCCAACTTTGGTTCTTGCTGCTTTTATCATAAGGGCTTCATTTTTTACCACCACCCTTCTATACCCCGGTTGAATTATTTTTCATCCAATCCTTTGTCCCGAAGTTCCTAAGTCTATTATTTGCCAAGAGAAGCCTCTATTATATTACCCAAAAACAAGAAAAATCAATAAATTTTTATTAAAAGAACGCAGCTTTTGAAAATATCAAGATAGAAAGATAAAAATAATTAAAAATTTAGAAAAAAAGAGAAAACGTAAACTTTTTATTAGTATGATAAACTTTGTTAACTCATTTATTTAAGATTAAATATCTATATATTGTGTGAGCTCGTTTTCATCCCTTGAGGGTAAACATCTCTATCCAAAAAAGAGAGAACCAGGAAGATTATAAATCGTGTTATTCCTATAAATTACAAAATATAAATTACAAGTTCGTATATAACAATATAACTGAATAATAAGTTTTCTAATGTTAGCAAAAATTACATGTTTAAAATCAATAGTACTAAAAGTAGAATATTTGCAATTAAACCTTAATTTAATAATAATAATAATATATAAATTTAGGCTTAAGCAACTACGTTGTTATATAATTTGAGTTTTTACAGAATCATTGCTATTCAAGTGGATATTATATGAATATATATACAGAGGGAGGTGAACAATCAGTTTGATTTTTAACCTCGAGGTACAGGATTCAAGTCCCAGAAATTTTTCCCTAAGAAAATCGACTTGCTTTAAGAGAAGAACAAAAAACCACTGATATAAGAAATCATTTAAAAAATCTTAATTAATATTATTTTTTAAATTTTGCTAATATAATATAGTATATTATTTTATTATTTATTCATTTTATAGAAATAATAATGATATTAATTATTCCACTTATACAATTTATCAAGTTTTATAAATGCATTTTTTTTACAAGTGAAGTTAAATCTTTCAATTTTTCTTGAACAATTAAAAAAAATCTAGTATTATAATAAAAATATCGAATTTTTCAATATTGTAAATTAAAATCGTATATTCTCTCAAATAAATAAATTAAGTACATTCATTTAATAATTTTTTATATTGTAATTTTTTTATTAATACTTTTGTTTAAACCTTCTAATATTAAAACTATAATATAACTATATTAAAGAATAAAATATTTATTTATGTACATTAAAATATTTTCTTTATGAAATATAGATCCAAGGCATTAATTATTTAATAGAATAGTAGACAAAATTTTTTTGGGTTAATGGATCTAATATTTCGAATCGATCCAATGATTCCACTTCAGATGATTAATGTGTTTTCATTGATAAACATTTTGAAAATCTTTTAAATTTATTTTATAAAAAAATTATACGAATATTTTAAAATAAAAAAACATGATTTGATTCTAACTAAATATTAACTAGCGACAATTTAAAGAAATTGAAACAATAAATTATAAACTTAAAAAATTTTTTATAAATGTTTAATACCCAATTCTTCAATTATATATAGTATATACCTATCATCAAGTAGTGTAAAATATTTCAACGGTTTTATCCAATAGATGGTGTTGATGCTAAATATTAGTAATCAGTCATCCAAATGTCCAACAAACTTTAAATTATAAAGAGAGAGATTTCATTGTCTGTTTAAATCATTCGTTACTCAATTAGAAATTTATATTAATTTGAAATTGAGTCAAATTTCATAAGAAATAGAAACATGCCAAAAATATGATAAGAACAAAATAAGAATGATGTGAGTGTAAGAAGATCCCAGGACTAGTTTGCTCTATTCTGTTCAAGAAAATTTCTATAACAAATATGATTCTACTCTGGTGAGAAAAACTATGACCTTTTGCAACTGATGGAGCAAAACCGGGACGAAAGCTGTTAAGTAGCAAAGGCACTAAATATCAATCACATGGCAGATCATATGACAGATTTTTTCACATAAACTTATATATAAATAGAATTATATTTTAGATATAATAAAAATAAATTTGATAGTTTTTCCGTATATTCATATTCATATTTAGTAAAATATATTCATTTGTTACGTTTGGTGTGTTTTCTTTTTTAATGAGGATGATTCAATCTTGAAATGTAGGGGAAACTGTAGGTTTATATATATATATATTCTTTGTAGAAAAAAATGAGATATAAAATAACGATTCTATTTCTTTTTTCTTATTTTTCTTTTAATATCTGCCTATGAAAAAGCCGATAGAATGAAAATAGCGTGTACTTATATTTATCTCTCTCTGTTCAATTCAATTATGATGTTATGGCCAAAGTGAAGTAAATGACTACCCATTTCGTAAAATAAGAGAAGTAAAATTAACCAATTAAAAAGAAATTCAATTCGGTGTACGCTTTTCATCATTTTTTCTTGGTTTTTTTTTGCTTTCAGATAATTTTGCATTTTTTATATTTTAATCAAAAGCTCTGATGCAGCTGCCGTAATTTTTCTTTCTTATTTAAAATTCTTCTTTGGTGGAAATTCATTCTAATAACTACAGGGGTGGAAAGGATATAGTTTTTTCCCCATCATAATATTGATTCATATCTTTTTAAGTAAATTAAAAAGATATTTTAGTATATTTTTTTTTCATTAAATTTAATATTTAATATTTTGATACTTTTACCGCATATGATAAATTGTTTATATTAATATATAGGGTATATAACTTTTTATTTGGATTAAAAATAAATTTTGTTTATTATATGTATAATAAAATAATAAATTTCTAAATACATTATTTCAAATGCACTTTATATTTATTATAATGTGAATATAATATATATATATATATATATATATATATATATATAGTATATATATAAAGTATGCAAAATCTAAATTATTTTCTATCTAATATGTACGAGTAGTTTTCATTCTTATCAATAATAGATCGAAATAGTTAATATCAGTCATATTATTATTATTATTATTATTATTATTTAAATTAGTATTAGTATTATGAGTATTTTAAATTTAGACTTAATTCAATTTATTATTAATAAAATAATATTTTAGAATTTTTTTTCTCTATTATTTATTTTTTTAATAAGATAAAAAAGGCCAAGATTACACTTTGAATTTTTCATTTAGCGAAAGTGAAAGTATGACCTAACATGTATGATATATAACATCACTGATAGATATAAAAAAAAAACTTAGTGCAGACAAAGCTCGACGCGAGAGTAATTCTATAAGAGGGGTGTGTTACTGTGGCAGGTGCTTTTCTGCTGACGCCCAGTCACGACCTGAGTATGGACAAGGCAGCGACCATCTGTGAGAAAATGAATTTCAAGGGGTATTTCTCGTTGACGAAAACGGCCACTGGAATCCTTTTTAAATTCTCGGACCACGACGACTACCAGGCGGTCTTTAAAAAAGGATTCCATCGAGTTACAAACGCGAGGTTCTACAAAAAGGTAAATTCTTTTACACCACTTTTTCAAATATTATTCCATTTATCTTTTCCTTTAATCGTCAATTCTTTAAATTCATTAATTTTGATATTAAATCATAAATAAATGAATATTGAATTTGCAAATTTAGACATGAATTGATATAGAATTATTTATTATCTGTTAGACTTTAAAAAAATTTTATTAGATATTTAATAATCAAGGGACTGTACATGACTTTTAGAGATGCAAAGTAAGAAAATGCGATACTAATTATTATTATTTATTATTTTCTTTTTCGAAAATTTACCCGAAGAAGGTAGATAGACTAGAATCATTCAGGATATATTTAATTTTTGCCTGGCTGTGCCTCGGCGAATTTGAATCTATACACCTTGTTATTAGAAGAATTAACAATTTATGATTAATAGTGATTGATGACATTGATGGTCCTTGAAGTTGGTGCGTCTTACAAATCCAATAATAATAGTAATAAAATTTATAGAAGAATTTATCTCACTAAATATAAGAATTTAAAATATTTAATTTATATTTTGAAATTCCTTATAATAAATATTTTCATAAATTCAATAAACAAAAAATAAAAAAGAATTTTAGTCAATAAAATTTAATCATGCTTACGGCATTTTGTAAGCAAGCTTTCCCCATTTATCGTGACATGAAGAGGGTTTTGGTGAATACGATGGACATTGCTCCTTTCAATTGATCTTCCATTTGGAGTGATTGCTACCAATCATTATATTCTAGATAATTTATATTTATTCCAATTAAAAAAAAATAATTTTCAGAATAATATTTATTGAATTTAAATAATCAAGAATTTAATTTAACACACATTATTCAAATATTGATAGTTATTCCAAATATCACAAATGACTTCTTTATTTTTTTAATTCTTTTAAAGTAATTTTTGTATGATGAGTTGTGATATTGAAGTGTTTAAAAAATAATAAGAAAATTAATTTTTGAGCCTAAATCCAGAAAATTCAAATAAAAAAGAAATCAAAATCAAATTTATATTTATTCTAAATTCAACAAAATATATTCAAATAAAATAGTACAGTGGATTTCATATTTAAAATTAATTCAAAAGTACTTTTTTCCCTTTTATAACTACTAAGTGAATAAAAAAATGTAAAAATAGTATACTAATATATGCCCCAGGCGTGATCAACACCCAGGCATGTATAATACTATATACATTTTATGTAGATTTTAAATTCAAGCTCCTTATCCTCAAGCTAAATAAATATTCTTTCAAATAATTTTCTAATCCACAATTAAATTTTTTTTAGTATATATTTATATAATAATTGGATTGAATATCATATTAACTATATTTATTTTAAGAATTAAAAAAATTTACAGAATAAAAATTAAGAAAATTTTTAAGATTTTTAAACAGTATTTAAAAGAAATTTTAATTAATTTTTTCTTATAAATTCCCTGTTCGTATGTAAAGTATTTTTAATAACTTTTACTAAGATGATAGATTATTATGATTTCATCGATTGTTGATATGGAATGGGTTAATGTAAATTACAGAAGCATTTTATGAAAAGTTTTGAAAATTTTGATGTCTTTTAAGTAGAATAATGTTTACTAAAAGTAATATATTTGTTTGAGTACTGTTCTATTTGAGGGAAGAGCTGGAAACGGAAACAATTTCCAATTATAGAAGTATTTAATATTGTTATTAATTGTTGTTACAAATAGTCGCTAATCAAACTAAAATGAACAAGAGAGCTATTTTTATTGTACGATTTGATGATGAATTCATGTTTGAAAACAGAAAAGTGGGAAAAATGATTAGAAGGGTTTATAGTGTCCAAATAGTTGACACGAATTCTGTTAATGTGCATGTTAAATCTGGCCAACCTCACAAATATAGAACAAAAAATTTTGATTGAATTTGAAATGATCAAAATTCTGTTAATTTATATAAAAACAGATGGTTTGGGAAGATGATGGTGTTGAATCTCATGTAAAGCAGGTTATATTGCTCTAGGGAATAAATTAAATTGGATAGAATGAAAATTTATTTGAAATTATAAATAAATTTTTTAGCAATGAAATATTTTCAATTTATTAATATATCATATGATTAAAATATTTTTAAATGAAAAAATTCTAAAAAAATATTTATAAATTAGTTTATTTATAAGTCTATTTTTTTATGGAAACAATGAAAAAAGACGTAAAAATATTTGGAGATATACAAGAAAAAAAAATTAGTTACACAATTTGTCTTATTTAGTAAATTTTTGAAATTAACAAACTCGAAACTACGAGAGCAGGTCAATAAGTCCGTACTTTTTGAATTTCCCGTCTCTTAAATGAAATGACAACACTGCTCCTGACAGCAGGAAACTATCACTGACTACTGTTGAAATTTGAAGATGGGTGTTTTAGTTCTTGTTTGACATCCATTAATAGCAGACTACATTGTCATTTGAGAAGAAAATGGAAAAAAGTAAATTTCCTCGAAAATTCATGAATTGGGATACGAATTGCTTCCTCATCCGTTTTATTCTCCGGATTTAGCCCCGAATGAGTATTTCTTGTTTCCAAACCTAAAGAAATGGCTCGGCAGAAAGAAATTTGATTCCAACGATGAAATCATCTCACAAACGAATACCTATTTTGATGTCCTCGACAAATCTTATTTTTTGGAATGAATAAACAAATTGGAGAAACGTTGGACGAAATGTATAGAGCTCAAAGGAGACCATATTGAAAAATAAAATAATTTTTTATCTAAAAACCTGTTTCATTCAAAAAATCACTGACTTATTGACCATCCCTCGTATATATATACATTATAATACAATAACTTTTTCTACAATATAATATAATTAATGCAAAAAAAAATTAAAAAAATAATTATAAGTTCATTATTAAAATGGCTTTTATATTTTTGTTGAAAAATAACAAACATATTATCATTGATTATTTATCCTGCCAAAGTTTGGGTTAAATGATTTTGATAATCCAATTACAAAGTATTTTTCTAAATAAGAGCTGCCCTTTCAATTTTAATTAGCTGACCGTTGATGGTAACCAGGTCGAACCCCTCCACGTTACTGCCTCTGTCACTAGCTAGATTAAATTTCAATCCTATGTGGAAAAAACAATAAAATAAGCCGATTTGGAATAAAGAGGCAAGTTTTAAATAAATATAATATTAGCGTTTTTGAGGTTTTTACCTCTTTTGAGGGGAATCAAAGGCATTGTTCCAAACTACATTTGCACAGATTCTATTGTTATTTGTTTAAGCTTGTTTATCAATTCTTTTTCCCGCTCTTTTTGACAATTTATTCCTCTTTTTTTTTCTTTTATTATTAGCGTATGGCATTGCATGGAATAGGGGAGGTAAGCGGGGGTAGAACGTGCTTCATTTCGTACGAGAGCCCCAAGCAGATTGATCGCCTTTGCGCCATTTTCAAAGGGCAAACACAGCAATCAATGAAAGTCGTTGAAGAAGGTCACCAACATCTCTGGAGAATTCCAAAAAATTAATGGCCAGAGAAAAAAGAAGAGAGATACTCATTTCATTAAATAATAAAGTGAATCAGTGGTGAATGAGGAGAGAGAAGGAGATTATCACTGGCAATAAAATAAAGAGAGGAAAAGAGAAATATTCTCGCCATCATTCCTACACGAACTCATTATTCATTTGTTAAGAGATTACGAGGACAATTTTATTACTAATAACTAATTAAATATGCCCTATATTCATTAATAATAGGTTACTGACTTAAGAGAAACTTTATTCCAGTATTCATTAGAAATAATTTATTATATCATAATATTTAGAAAGGCAAACAATTAAGAAAGATCACAAACATTTAACGAGTTATCTAAATTGAACAATATCATTTTATTGTAATATTTAGAATAATCTGTTATTTATTCTTAATATTACTATAAAAGGAGGGAATTTAATTTCTTCAACAATATTATGATACCTATGTTATATATTCCTAAAAAAGAACTTACGAGGCATATTTTTTTTAAATAATAATAAATGCAATTTAATTATTATTTGACAGCGTGATATATTTTTATAATTATTGTATAAATAAAAATTGAATAAATTAAATTTAATAGATAGAATATATATAAGTTGTAAAATGATTTTATGAAAGCCTTTAAATACATAAATTATGATTCATTTAATTAATTAATTAAATTAATTTAATAAAAAGGAGGCAGCTAGCCGAGCGTGTAGCATAACAATTTTCTACACAAGAAGTCGGCGTTCGATTCCAACTAAGAACAAATTTTTCTAATAAAATTCAATTTAACATCAGCTGCCTCCGGCTCCAGGAACTGTCAGTTCCTGGTTCTATACATGCGGAAGGCAACGGGAAACCACCGCATTAACTTTCCCAAGAAAAATTATCATGGCTGGGCAGCTTCTAAGGCTATCCTAGTCATGATGATAGCCAAACTCCGAAACGGAGACCGCACCTTAAGAAGAAGAATTTAATAAAAATAATAATTTAATTCGAGAAAATTTCAATATAAGAAAATATTTTAGCTGATAAGCAAAAAGATAAATAATAATCAATTTGTAAATTAGCTCTTTGTGAAGATTCATTCAAATTTTACAAAGAAAGAATAAAGGAAAAAAAATAAAGCTGAAATGTCCCAAAGGAATTTAAATTTATTGATGTATATACATACATTTTTTTCTTTTTAATTTTTTTTTTATATTCATTTATATAAAGAAATGAAAAATAAAATATGATATGGCCGAGCCTATCTATTATTTTGAATCATAAGTTTATATCGGGGAAATTAGGGGTGAGTTAAGGTCTAAAATCCAATAGACAAAGTCAAGTCACCCTAAAAGGTGTCGTCAAATATTATTCATAAAAATAAAATTCAATAAAGACTTATTGCATGTTATCTATGCATTTCTGAACACAGGATTATATAATTCAAAAAAGTTACAATGAAATAGATATGTGAAGCGAAAGAAAAAAAAAGAATTTAAGAATTTATTTACGTGAAACGAAAAGAGACTAACTGATAAAACCTTAAAGATACTGATATCAAAAATTTAAGAAAAGATGGAATCGTTCGAAAAAGTTAAAATTAAAAGTTTATCTGTTCAAAAAATTTAGATCATAGTAGTGTTTATAGTTTAATGGTATAATATTAAATATAATAAAATTTGAATTTTAAATATATTAAAGGTTATTAAGTATTTAAATAATTTAAATATATTTTTTAAAGGTATGATATAGCTAATATATTCATAATTTTATTATATTATTATTTTATAAACTGTTTTGTTTTGTTTTTTTATATTCATGAAAATATATTTTTTAATTTCATTTATGTAAAATAAAAAGATTTATTTTCTTCCAAAGAAAAATAAACACCATTTGTTTTTCACTTTCCATTCACCTAAAATAAACATATGATTTTAAATAATATTTTTGAAAATTTTATTTCATTTCATAGGTATATTTTATACAGTATTATAAAGTATTAAGAAAAATAAAATTTCCTTTCTTTTCAAATAGACATATATAATTAAATTAATAAAAAATATTTTAAAATAATTACATTACCTATATGTAATTTTTTTTTAAATCTTCAATTTTATTTGTTAAATATTTGTATGGTATTTAAATTTAATTAGAGATATTATGATTGCATAAGTATCAGGGGATCACTTTTTAAGAAAATTACATACACAAGTGAAATAGTTTTGTTCTTAATAAATTAAAATAGATAAATTAACTTCTTTATATTATATTAAAAAAAAATATATCTAGTTAAAATTATATTAAATTATATAAAATTTATTCATTTAATATTTGAATATTAATATTATCAAAATATCGTTAAAAGGATATCTATATATTTAATACGATAGTGTCCGTCTGTACGCAAAAAACTCCAGAGCCTAAACTACAAGGAGTAAGGTAATCAAATTTTGCTGAGGTGAAGGGTACCTCAAATGATGAAAAATAAAAAAGAAATTAGAATCTTATGTAACTTCTGAGCTGAGCTACGGGTGTTCAATTTTCCAGAAATATATATAAAGAAGAGTGTATGTATGTATGTAATTTGTTTACTTTTTTGTTGTCATAGAAACAGATATATATATAATTAGAACCTCTCTCTCTCCCTCTATTTAAAATTTTAAAAAATGGAGTGTTCTAGCCAAATTAAGAAATTTAAATTCCTTATGCAACATTGATAGGTAAATGAATTGGACTGGAAGAGGAGACATGATTAGAGAAATTGGGGGAAAATCAACCGAAATATAATTAAACAAAAAAATTCAAGAATTATGATACGGATACGACTTACATACAATTAACATACAAAATGTAGAATTTGAAAAAGTATAAATATTTAAATACTCAAGATCTCTAATCACGAAGGATAATAATATTCGAGAAGAATTTAAATCGACGTTGTAATTGAGTAACGCCTGTTATTATGCAGTAAAGGGGCTTATCTCATCAAAGAGGATCAAAATTAAAATATATAAAACAATTATTTTTCATGTTGATCGATGACTAGGGTGACCATATTTCGAAAACACCAAACCGGGACAAACGGTATACCTTTTTTTAGAACTAAATTGAAAAAATTTTTTAAAAAAAAATTACGAAATGTCCTAAATATTGAAAAAACAGTAGGGTGTCCCGAAGACATTTTTGGGACAGAGCACCTAAAGACAGGACGTTTGGTCACCCTATTGATGACTCTGGGAGACGAGAGTAGATTTGGGGTATTTGTGAGATTAATATTGTTCGCAGCATTTATAGGCCAAAAGAAGATGAGGTCACAGGGGGATGGCGGAGATGGCATAACGAGAAATAATGTCCAGATATAGTTATGGTTATAAAATCAAGAAGGCTGGGATGGGAAGGGGACGTGGTTGGAATTGGAGAAACTAGAAATTGGGAGAAACCGATTGGGAAACATCCGGTGGAAGACCAAGGACCAAGGTGGGTGGACAATGAAGGAAGGGACATGGGAGAGATGGGACAGGGTAGGATTTGGTTGTAGCTCAGGATAGGGACGCTTAGAGAAATGTGGATGCTGCGGCTAAGAACTTTCGAAAACTGTAGAGACACAGAGTTAGATAAAATAACATATACAATAATAATATATAATTCATTTACTGATTAAATTAAAATATATTTTACAAGAAAACAAATTCATGTCTTATCTACTTATACTGTTTGAAACAAAATGGATGAAAACCTTTTGCATACAGACTTTCAACCAAATACTATGTATCACTCGGGGGTACAGGGGGCGGAGCCCCCGTCTAGGTGTGAAGAGCGCCGAAGGCGCTCGGAGCAGCTAGTTTATATTATTATAATTATAAGAAAATTTATTAAGTTATATTTATATTAAGTAGTGAAGTATATATAAAAAAAAGTGAATGAATAAATGACACAATATAAATCAAAGTTTTTATATTTTTTAAATGATGTTTAAGCTGAGTTTTTAATTCAATTTTTTTTTTAATAAATCTTCTTAATTATAGTTATTGTCTTTTGTTCAATGTAAAATACAATTTAATTAATCTGAAATAAATTCTAGATAATGGAGTTACTTTTTATTAGATCAATGTTCTAATTTTGTTACTAAATCAATTTGTAATTAATTTAGAATAAAGAATCAATCTTTGAATTAAGGAAGACAATCGCCTCTTTTCTCGAACGACTCGAATAACATGAATTCGAGTTCGTTTGACTTGCTATTCAAAGAATGGATTACTATTTTCTTAAGAGATTTATTTGATTTGTTTTTTAATTATTTGAAATAATTCCTTTTATGTCTTGAATTCTCTTTTTTTTTCTTTTTTTTTCCTTTTGGAGAGACAATTCTCTGTCAAGAGGCATTTTTGGTTTTCTAAAGAGATATAGGGTAGAACAAGAGAAAAAAAAGAAAAAGAAAAATACTTTATATAAAAAAAAAACTTTTTTAAAAAACCACGTTTTTAACGCACTAAAAAGAAGAAAATAATTTTTCTGAAACCCCATAGGTACTGACATTACAAACAAGAGATATGATTTGAAGAAAATTTTCTATAACGTAAAACGTGGGGCGCAAATAATAATAAATTTTTTAAATGCAATATAATTTCTTTGATTAATTTATTTCAATATCCATGGATTTATATTTTAAGTTTTATATTTTTTACCAGACTTTTTGTAAAAGGGAATATTATTAGTAATCCAACAGAATACTTTTATTAATGTAAATTTTTTTTGGAAAATTAATTCCTTAATATTAAATAAACATCTTCAATTTACACTTTAGAAATTTTATTAACATAAATATTAAATATTTGCTAGAAGTTTTGCAGTAGCAAAATTTAGTTTTAGATTTCTTCAAGTTAAATTTCTTATATTATTTACCAGAATATTGTTAGGATGTCATTTTTTATCAGAATTTTTTAAAAGTGAATATTATTAGTAATCTAAAGGTAATCTTTTCATAAATTAAATTTACCTCTTTTAAAAATTTCGATAAGTTATAAGCTTTACTTTTTGAAGCTAATTAAAATATGAATTCATTTATCCTATTAATTTGTACCTAATAACATTTATTTATAAATTTTTATACGATACAGAATATTTTAGCCATAGTTGCGCCCCACGTTTTACGTTATAGAAAATTTTCTTCAAATCATATCTCTTGTTTGTAATGTCAGTACCTATGGGGTTTCAGAAAAATTATTTTCTTCTTTTTAGTGCGTTAAAAACGTGGTTTTTTAAAAAAGTTTTTTTTTTATATAAAGTATTATTTTCTACTTTTTAGTCTTCATATATTGCAATCGATTTCACTTGACCTATACTACTTTTAAGTTTTTTGATTGACTTTAATAGTCATGAAATACTATTATCCTGAAAGTAATAAATTTAAATTGAATTATAAAGAGAAATTTTTAAATTTGTCATATTTTAATTCTTTATTGCCTAAAACTCATAAATTTAAATTTTGTTTTCTAAATTACAGTACAAAACATTAATATACCTTCTTTCAAATTTATTTACATTTTAAATATTATACATATTATATTATTCTTTTAACGGGTTTTTAACGGTTTTTTTCAAATTTAAATATTTACACTTTTTGTTTTGATTTTCCCATACAAAATTATATTCATTAATTATGCTCTAATTAAACACTTGCAAGCTACGAATGTGTTATTTTATTGTATTGTCATCCAGAATACATAACTCTGAAAAGTTTCAGAGCGATTGGATGACTGGAAGTGGTCGAAATTTCGATTGCAAGATTTGACCCGAACAGATAAATAAACAAACAAACAAACAAGAAAGCAAGCTAAGAAAAACGTGGTAAAATACACTCAGTTAGCAAGAGTGCTAATGATGACTTGGTGAGATGCAGAGAGCAAATGATAGCTGAAGGAAATTGAGGGTGGCGTTTAAGTCGAAAAAAGGTGTGTCGAAACAGGCAACCAATCAGAAGACCCGTTAAGTAAAAATAAGAAGAGGGGAGTTTGAACCTTTTTTCTACCTCCCTATTATATTTTTTCAATATTTTGATTTTATTAATTTTTTATCTCTCTTTGTAAAGACGAAATTATAACTTTAAAATGATTTTAAATGTAATCAATCAAAAGTCAGAAATTATAATTTAAAAAAATCAAAATTCTTCATAAAAAAAAAATGGCTTTTTATTTTTTCTAATACATTTACCGTGTATATAATATATAGAGATTCTTTATTTCATTAGATTGAATATTATTTATTAGTAATTCATTTAATAAATATCTAATCGTTATTTGAAATTTATTTAATTATTATTTTAGAATTTATGATGCTTAATCCAAATTTAATTCGCAGCATGGAACATACGATCAGGACTGTCATTTAGTTGGAGGGGAGCGACCTGAACATTTTTTCAAACTTCTTATTTAAACGGATTTTAATATTTTGATTATTATTATTAATTAATGTATTATATTTGCATCCCGCCTCGTTTTTGTATTAGATATTGTATCAATATTTTTTATATTTAAAATATTTTAAAATTTTTTAATTAATTTCGAAAGAAAATTAAAAATATATTTATACAATTTTTGCTAGTATAATAAAATAAGATCTAATGAAATATATTTATTTTTATCGTCAATTCACAATGTGTCATTTATTATATTATTAATTTGTGAAATGATTACAAATTTTATGTAAAATCCATTCTCTATTCGTTTAGATCAAAAATAATATATTTAATATTTAATATATTGAATATATTTAATACATACTAGAATCAACTCTTGAATATTTTTTTAAACAAGCGGACTATGGACATCTGTATTATTTATTTTTAATGTTTTGACAAAGTCCCTTTTGTTGTTTTCTTCTTTTGTATTATGTATTGAGAAAGGTAAGTTTTGGAAAGGGCCTTTTGTTGTATTATTATTGTTTCTCCTTTTTAAGTTAACAAAATACAAATATTCATTAATTATGCTCTAATTAATCACTTGCAAGCTACGAATGTGTTATTTTATTGTATTGTCATCCAGAATACATAACTCTGAAAAGTTTCAGAGCGATTGGATGACTGGAAGTGGTCGAAATTTCGATTGCAAGATTTGATCCGAACAGATAAACAAGAAAGCAAGCTAAGAAAAACGTGATAAAAAGGGACTAAAAAATATGACAAAAACAAGAAAGATGGCCGAGTGGTTGTGTAAGGGGATGGAGAGGTGAGTAGAGCTCTGAAAAAAGTCCTAACTTTTGAAAATACCAATATGCTTTCTTATGCCGTTGAAAAAATTCCTTTATCGCATGATCTTTTATTCAAATATATTCATTCTTGAAACCATAAATAGTATAAATAACCATTTTATTCGGCGAAAAATTATTGAATAAAATAACAATAAGACAGTGATAAAGCTAAATAAATTATAAGAAAACATCATCCTTAAGTTGGTATAAGAATTTTTATTTTTAAACTTATATAAATTATATGTTATTGAAAAAATATTTTTTAATTAACTTGACTTTATGGCCTCACAAGGGAATTTCTCTCTAGTCTATGGGAACGATGTACCCTCATCCTATGTCATCAAAATTGGGACTCTACTTAAATAAAAAGTAGCGCACTTGTTTAAGAAAATCAAGATAAAGATTGAGAGAATCCCTTGTACTGATCATACAACATATTTACTTTGCTTTGGCTACAACCAACTCGATAGGCGCAGTCAAAAGTCATATTTTTATATATTGTTTTCAAAAAATAATTTTAAAATATTTTCTAAACAAGTGTTATAGTTTTGACCTTCTATGTGGCACATATCCCCCTGGATTCATTTCTGTGTCGATTCAATTCAATGTTGACTTGATATATCCTGATTTCCAATCAACAATGAATCTTTTTGGATTGAGTTAAAGATGAAATTGATAATATTTGATAATACATATTTTATTTTATTTTTTTTTTTTTGGTTTAAAATACTGACTTTAGATGAGAAAAGACTATGCATTCTATGGATTACTATTTTCTTAACTATGCATTCTTATATATTAATATTTTTGTGAACTGAATGAGATATGTAAACCATCGCTATCAAGTTCCGTATCTTTACGGATATTTCATTTTTTTAATATTCAATTATTTATCTATATATCTATATCTATATCTATCTATCTATATATTCTATATATATATATAAAGGAGAGTGTTTGTATGTATGTATGTATGTAATTTGTTTACTTTTTTGCTGTCATAGAAACAAAAAAATTTAAATGCCTTATGCAACATGGGTAGGTAAATGAATTGGACTGGAAGAGGAGACATGTAATTAGAGAAATTGGGGAAAAATCAACCGAAATGTAATTAATCAAAAAAATTCAAGAATTATGCTACGGATACGACTTAAATAGTATAGGAGATTCGGCAACTGCAATCAAAGATAGAGTAGGAAAATTAATCGAAGCAGGAAAAGAGGTGGAGTTAGAAATTAATAGTGCTAACACACAAAGTCCTAACATACAAAATGTAGAATTTGAAAAAGTATAAATATTTAAATACTTAAGATCTGTAATCACGAAAGATAATAATATTCGAGAAGAATTTAAATCGACGTTGTAATCGAGTAACAACTGTTATTATGCAGTAAAGGGGCTTATCTCATCAAAACTATTATCAAAGAGGATCAAAATAGAAATATATAAAACAATTATTTTTCATGTTGACCGATGACTAGGGTGACCATATTTCGAAAACACCAAACCGGGACAAACGGTTTACCTTTATTTTTTAGTACTAAATTGTAAAAATTTTGAAAAAAAAATACGAAATGTCCTAAATATTGAAAAACCGGAAAATTGGCTGTCCAGAAGACATTTTTGGGGATGCCGGGACAGAGCACCTAAAAACGGGACAATCCCGGAAAAATTGGACGACGAGAGTAGATTTAGAGTATTTGTGAGATTAATATTGTTCGCAGCATTTATGGGCCAAAGAAAGATGAGGTCACAGGGGGATGGCGGAGATGGCATAACGAGGAATTGCATGATCTCCAGATATAGTTATGGTTGTAAAATCGAGAAGGCTGGGATTGGAAGGGGACGTGGCTGGGTTAGGAGAGGCTAGAAAGATCGGCTAAAAATATATTTGGGTGAAACCGATTGGGAAACATCCGGTGGAAGACCAAGGACGCGGTGGTTGGACAATGAAGGATGGGACATGGGAGAGATGGGACAGGGTAAGATTTGGTTGTAGCTCAGGATAGGGACGCTTAGAGAAATGTGGATGCTGCGCCTAAGAACTTTCGATAACTATAGAGACACAGTATAAAACTATCACTTATTAATATTTAGTATTGTATATAATTTATTAGATTGTAATTTTAAAATAAAAAAAATTAATATATTACTAGCTGCTAACTTATTATATTACTAGATGATAGTATACAATAATAATATATAATTAATTTACTGATTAAATTAAAATATATTTTACAAGAAAACAAATAAATATCTTGTCTACTTATACTGATTGATACAAAATGGATGAAAACCCTTTTACATACAGACTTTCAACTAAATACTATGTATCACTCGGGGGTACATGGGGCAGAGCCCCCGTCTAGGTGTGAGAAGCGCCGAAGGCGCTCGGAGCAGCTAGTTATTTATATAACGTATAATTTTTCATTTTTGTTTGTTTTTTTTTTTTTAATTTAAAATTTAAATAAAAAATATTTCTTTATTATATTTGTGTATTTTGTCAATATTTTGGAGACAAAGAGATTGTAAATAAAAATAAATAATGATTATATATTGAAAACATTCAAGAATTGATTCTCTATTCATTTATCTTGCTGTACGTTTTAAAATGTATATACAAAGTGGATTCAATGTTAAATTATTCCTGGAAAGGAAATTAAAAAGATTAAGTAGTGGCCATTTCAACCATATGCTTAAATTTTCTTAATCAACATTTAGTCGAGGGAGGCTAGTACAATTTTCTTTCCTCTGGCTTCGAGTAAATTTCCAAACGGTTCCTTTTCTCTCCCTCTTTTACTCTCTTCTTCGTTGCTCCACTCGCTCAATCCAACGTGATTTGTGACCTTATTCACTATTTGTTGCTTCGGAAACCAAATTTAACTCGGCAAGGGCGATTGATGCTCTTACTAAATTTATTGAATCAATTTAAAAGAAAGTGGACGCAATGGCGCTGGGTCAAATTTAAGCACCACTGAATTCTAATTAAATTCATCTTGAATTGATTTAAATGTATATATATCTGTATTTTATATTTTATATTTGTTCAAGGATTTAATAAAAATGACTAGTCATTAATAAACGAAATTGTTGGCCGTCATGTTCGTCTGCTGCGCTTAATTTTTGATTATTAATTGAGATTTGAGGGAGTTGATTGGGCGACAATTAAAAGAGAATCATTTCCATTCAAGGGAGAAAAAGTAGAGCTTAAAAAGAGAGCACGTTTAGCATAAAATTGATCCTTCATCATGGATAAAAATTATTTATTCGTTATTTTTTTTTTGCTTCCCTCTGAGTCAATAGATGATATTGCCTTCGGGCTCGGAAAATTCAGATTTGCCTACCCTTGCTATAGATTTGCAGAAAGGAAATCAAATATCGTCACGTCCTCCTATCTGACATTCGCGAGCCAATTACAATAATATTACATGTTTGTTTCGTGGGGACGCATATTTTTCAAATCATTATAGAAAGCAAAAGTTATTGAATTTTTCATTCAAACCCAGATGTTGACCTTTTGATTGAGTCAATCAGAAAACAAAACTGTCATTCTTTTAGAATTCCAAATTAGATCAAATTTTGATTTTTAAATGAAAAAACATTCATTATATATAATAATAGAAAAAATAAATAAATATTATCAATGGATTTCGTTATAAAAATCATTGTTGCTATTTAATGTTCCTCCTCCTTCCGTATATTTTTCATTCATTTAAATAAAAAACAATTTAATCATTAAAAGATTCAATTTTCATTTAATCAACACATTTATTTTCTAGAGATTTAAGAATAAAAATGTTCGAAGAATTACACTGAAATAGAATAATCAGATTTTTTTTTTTGGACCGTTTGATACTAATTTAATTTTATTCTATTGAATTATTTTATTATATAAATTCATCTTTATACATTTACATTTAAACAGGCTTGATAAGTTGTGCCACTAAAATATTCCAATACAAATTAAATATTAATTGCAAAACTAAATATTTAATATTTTTTAAAGCTGTTTTGAAATAGATACAATATATTATACTTTTTTTATTTGAAGCAAAGAATAATCAGTAAAACAAACACTCTATATCAATAAAAATTGAATATTTATATCAGAAAGATAATATTAAATAAATAAAAAATATCAGACTTTTTTCGGATATATATTCCAATATTTTTTCAATTCAAATGGAAAAAAGAAAATTAATACTTAATTTAAAACTCTTAAAAATGAAATCAGGAATAGAAAATTATCTTAAAAATAAAAAATAAAAAAAAAAATAATTAAGTCCTTCAAGTGATTTTGTAACAAAGAAAAGTTATTGCTCAAATCCTCATTCAAGGTTAACAATATGAGAGGTTGAAAGAGAGGACCATATCTTGGTTTAAGGGTACTTTTACCACAGTTACAAGTAGATAAAATTCTGTTTATAGAGACAAAATAAAATGCGAAACGAAAGCAAAAAAAAAGTCTTAATCAATGTTCATGGATGGTGAGAATTTGACATTTATTAAAAACAATTGTAAAATTTTATTGTTCAAATAACTCTAGAATATCTATAAAGTCTAATGTGAACAATTAATGTATTCTATTTAGATTATACAATTACCTTTGAAGGAAAATATTGTATTTATAGTATATTTTCTTTAGGTTTAAGCTCATATGTTTTAATTTATCCATTCACAATTATTTACAATCATGTCTGTAAATAGAAGTTTAAAATCTCATTAAAACAAATAAAAACACTTATGTCTTAATAAATAACTAAATAAATAAAATGTATTTATTTATTGTTTTTTGGTTCTCATGTTCTAATACCAGTTGATATTCGATTTGATTCGATTAAAAATTCAAGTAATATTTTTTGTGAACTTAGTTATTTGATCCTCATTTTGTATTCTATTATTCAAAATATCATTAAACAAAAAAAAAAAATTCTATAATTATTTAAATTTAAATTATTTTTAAAATATATTCTTAATTCTCTTTGTAACATAGAATAAGTGAAAAAATGACTTACATTTTTTGTTATTATCTTTCTATCGCTGTGGCTCTACGGAACTCGAAAGTTCTTTGCCTCAGCAACAACACTTCTCCAAGCAGTGGCGCAACCAGGGGGGGGGTTTTGGGGGTTAAAACCCCCCCCAGGAGAGAAAAAAATATAAATTGCTGTATATTATGTACTATATTACAAATAGTAAAGACAAAATAATCCTTTGTATATGAAAAAAAAAATAATTCTTAAACTATAACTTAGTGTATAATAAGTAAGTTTATTTTATTTTAAAAAAATTTTAACAAAAATAAAAATTGCTTACTTTTTCTTATAAGAAATAAAAAATTATTTTATTATTTCTCCTAAATCATAAAAAACAAAAGACTATATAAGATTACTAGATGATTGTGAAATTCTCCAATTTAACTATTATTTAAATATAAAATAAATAAAAATATTACTCAAATTCTAAATATTTTTTATTAATAATACATTAATACATTAATTGCTAATTTCATAAAAATTATGAAGCGAAGACTAATTTTTTCAAAATAAAAACGGGAAATAAAGGAAAAAATCCCTAAAACCGAAAAATCTCCAAAAGCCCATATCCATTTTTACCTAAACTTAATAATAAAGGAGTTATTTATAAAAAACCTACTTTAAGATTTCGTCCGCCCGTAGTGGCAGGATATTTTGAAAGAAATCATGTAAAAATCCCTAAATGCAAATATCCCTAAAAGAATAAATCCATAAATAAAAATATCGCTGACTGAAAAAATCACTTTAAACAAATTTTTTCATCTTTGTATTAATTTTAATTGTGTCTCAGAAAATTAAATCACAAGGTGAGCACATGACACCCAGTTGCCTGAGATACGACCTCCCAAGGAGGTAATCGGGCCTGGACCGAAAGTAGGGAAAAATAGGGCCAAAAATACATACATAGGGCCCACACACATAATTTTTCCAAAAAATAGGGGTGTCAAATTCGTATGTAAAAAAAAGGGAATTCCGTTTATTAGCATACGTTTTAATAGCTTAATGATTCCAAATACAAAATACACCATTTGCACCGTATATTTCACCAGGGAATATATAACGCAATTTGTGAAATTTACTATCATCAGACGTTGTCTTTTTCATTTTGCTCAATGCATTTATAGAAACATCAAATCAATGCCAGAGAAGTTTTGAAGCTCTATATGATATAGATAATCCTGACAACTCCACTCATTTACGAACTCTTGCAGCTTTGGTTTTGGTACCGCCATCAAAAGTCATTGTACCTACCTACCAAGCATTAGCTGGACGACCAACAGGGGTTTCGTGATCTTTTTTCTTACTTCGAGACCACTTGACTAGGTGAACAATTTTTGGCTGGCTTTTATGACCCCGAATTCGACATTGGAACATTGTAACATCTACGATGCCACTTTGATGGGTTTGCCTCGAACAAACTATGCATTGGAAGGTTACAACAATGCTCTTCGTTCACGCTTAGGAGGTTATAAGACATCAGTATGGGACTTGATTAAGCAAATCCATATTGAGCATAACCTTATCTCTTTGGAAATCTGTCGTGATGTTCTTGGTAAGAAGCCTGATCCACCAAGGAAACGATTCAGCGACTCGCATGATGAGCTTCTGACCATAATGAAGGCAAACCATGAAAAATGGGACGCTAAAAAACCAGATGGAACAGATGTGATGACATCAAGCATGATGTATAACTACCTCATTCAAGTCTCTTCGGCTATTCATTATTAAATAAGTAAAAAAAAATTAGGGAAATTTATTATTTAGGGATTTATACTTTTAGGGATATTTGCATTTAGGGATTTTTTCTTAGGGATTTTTACATGATTTCTTTCAAAATAGACTAAAAGCTTTCGAAATCCAATCCCCGCCCATCATTCCTAAAAAAAAAACATCTAAATATCAAATTTCAAGACAATATCTCATTTTGTTTAGACGTAATCTTGGTAACGAGCCGGTTTAAAAAATTTTTTTTGCAGTTTTGGATTCAGAACCGTCTGAAAAGTGGAAATCTCGAAGAATCTCGGAGCAAAAATTTTCAAAATTTTCCGATCATCGTATAAGCTATCCTTATTTCATGAGGAAAGCTAAAATGATTTACTTATAGCTGGAAAAAAATATTTTCTTTCTAAAACTGTGAATACGAATAAATAAAATACCAAATTAAATTTTTTTGCCAGATTTTGTAAAATCAGTGTTTCATTTACAAAACTTTTTTAAATATTTAATATAAAAAAAAAATCTTAATGAAAATTTGTCTTTGAGAGAGCCCGGGGGGGGGGGGGGGGGTGCCATATAGGAAGGTGGAGCGGCTAGTCAAAACCCCCCCCAGAATCAAATCCTGGTTGCGCCACTGTCTCCAAGAATCCCTATTCTGATCCGCAACCCTCCAATCTTTACCCTCTCTCATCTCTCTCACGTCCCTTCCTACATTATTCACCCGCCGCGTCCTTGGTCTTCCAAGCTGGCGTTTCCCACTCGGTCTCTCCACCAATATTTTTTTCGCCATTTTTTCCTCTCCCATTCTAGCCACGTGCACATTTTTTGTTACGGTCAAACTTTATGCAATTTCATTTGAAATTTAAAAATAAAATCTCGTTAAAAAATTAATACAGTTAAATAAACACTCTTTAAAAACTTCAAAATATCTAAATAATCTAAATATTCAACTTTTTCTTTTTTGTTTAATATTTTACAATTCAATTTCTTTAAAGAGAGAACGAGATATTTTTTTATTATTTATAATTATAAAGGTTTTTTTTTACCATATTTATTAAACATCATACTCCGTATTTTTGTCTATTTTATTAAATTAATAATCGATAAACAAACCATGCTTTCAACCATTTTAGAGAGAGACATTTATTTGAATTTACATTTGTTGAATAAAAATGATTGTATCCTATAAAACAACTTGAATCAAATGTGGAGTTCACCTTCAACCTTCTATGAAATTAATTTAATTGAACAACTCATTAAACTTGTTTAACATTTATTCTTTACTCTGATGAGACGGAAATTGGGAGGATAACCGAATGAATAATCCAATCATGAGTCAGAGAAATGTCAATAGTTATCCCTGAGATGAACAGAGATTCACACAATATTACTAGAATATTCTATCTACTGATTGCATCAACTAAATTTCACCGAGTTTATAATATTTATTTAAGTATAGAATTCAGATAAAAATCTTGCAAAAATAAAGTTAAAATTAATGAAAAATTAAATTTATTTATCCCATGTCTTTTATAAATTATTTAAATTTATTTTTTCAATTTTAAACAGATATGTTAACTTATATAATAAAAATTCCACATGATTTCAAACATTAATTTTATTTTACGTTTAACAATATTGCTATATATGAAAATATTTCTAAATTATATCGATTTTTGGTGAAGATATTCGAGGAATATGTATTAAACTACAATTATATACGACCATATTTATTTACCTTTATTTAATATGCTATGAAATATGATTTCTTCCATTTTCTTAGTTTCCTAATTAAAATTTATTAATTATTTAAAAATTATTTATAATAACTATTAAATGTATATACTTTAATACAAGCCCAGAAAATCAATAGGAAAACTTCTTTAAAGTACAAAGATATACTAGAATATCAATATATATTAAATGTTTTAGAGATGAATGAGAGGTTGTAATATAATTCTATATAAAATTGTTGCTAGATACTTTAATAAAAAATTTTAAAGTTGTAAAGTATTTACAGTAATATATTTTTTTTTTAAATAATATTTTTTTATTTAGACCCTCGACAATATTGCTATATTGAAAATATTTCTAAATGAAAGTATTAGAAAAAAAAATTATTTCCAAAAGCAAATAGAATTTGGTTTGTCAAGTGGCAATTAAGTACTTCATTCCAATGCAGATGGATGGAGATCAGAGAAAATATTTGATTCTATGTAGGGTTGATTGTAGAAGGGTAATGGGATTTTGTGGTGTGTTAATACTCCTGAGGGATCTAATAGAATGTACCACACGCAGATTGCCATTCCGTGTCGGCCGCAGAAGACCTTTACGGTTTTCGTCCTTGAGATCCCGGAGGACGTACCAGAGGAGGACATCCGCCACGCGCTCTACAAGTTCAACTCAATTGTGGAAGTATGCCGACTACCAAAGACAAGCGGTCATTCACTGAGCTCAGCCCTGGCCAAGGCTCACGGACACGAGTCATCCGCAGGTCATTCCAAAATCAATACGCCTAATAGCCCGCAACCCCTCCAGCCGGATTTCCCAATCCGATATCCCGGCACGTGCCGGTCCTTTTCCAAATCTTCTTAACATCATTCTGCTTCGCTTATGCCTCCCAACCAATCCGAAATTTCTTTTTGCAAGGTTATATAATTTTTAATGTAATCATCAAAGAAATTTAATTTTTATTGAAAATGCAAACAGTGATGTGTTTTTAATTTTCAATATCCTAAAATTGCAATTTTTTGTTAATTCAATTTTAAATATATATTATATATAAATTGTACCTTGCTAATTGAAAAAAATTCCCCAAAAATAAATTTAAGAGTTGCATGAAAAATAACTAATAATATACTAAGCTTTTTTTTTAAAAATAAACAAGATTTTATTTAAATGATATAACTAAAACAATTAAATTACCATAATTTTATGAGTTTTATAAATATTCTGGATATCTCTATACTCTCTAGAGATTTTAATTCTGTATCTCTTTCAACAAATGTTTTCTAAAATTCAATTAAATTTAGATGCAAATAGATTAAATAAAATAAAAATGAATACTTCGTATATGAATTCATGACCTGGTTTATTCAATAGAATATTAATATTTGAAACAATTCTAAAATAAATTTTGATATAAAGAAGTCACGTTTTATTATAATAAAAATTATTTTTTTTCAAAAATAAAAATAAAAAATACATATTAAGTTATTTAAAATATAATATAATTTAAATTAATTACATAAATAAAAAAATTGTAAATAAATATTGAGCATCGATTTTATTATAACTTATTATGAATAAAAAATAATTCATATTTTTATATCTTACAAAAAAATGAAATGGATTAACAGTGATTGGTTATCGTGGAATGCTTAATCTTAATTTCGATTTTCAAATATTAGTTAAGATCATAAAATCGAGAAGATTATCAAGAACGAGACACTTGTCTCACATAGATAAAGAAAGATTAGAGATAGATTTATTTATAGGAAGACTAATTAAGAAGATAGGAAGCTTGAGGTACATTATAAATGAGGAGGAAATTTTAAGAATAGATAATAAGTTGACCTGTGGCCAGATCCGAACCGCCCGACTGTTTGAAGTAAATTAATTTCCAGCTACAGAAACAATTTCAAATAATTTTAATATATCTATTAATGTAATAAAAAACAGATATGGATATAACATAAATATTTCTAATTTTATTTTATTTATAATATATATATATGTAAGACCAGGCTGTGACGTCATGAATGGCTGGATTAATTTTAAATTAAGAAAAAACTAATAAAGATGATTTTCTCGAGGATAAAACCAATACAATGTGCATGATTCGAGGTGATATGTAAAAAATCTCCTTATGTGAAATTTGGTGCGAAAATAACCCTTACCTTCCTATCGTCGATCGGTAATACTACCACTTCCGGTTTCCGGATTTGCACCAAAAGTTGATCAATTCATCCTACTGATGCATTAAGTAAATATACCAAATTTCATCAAAATCCGTTGAGCCGTTCAGGCTGTACACATCTATACGGACGGACGGACGGACAGACATCATGCTAAAAATACTTTTTTCTGTTAAGAAAATGCTTGATTCGTGGAGGTATGTAAAAATCTCCACATGTGAAATTTGGTGTGAAAATAATACCTCCCTTACTATCGTCGGTCGGTAAAAAGTGGATGGAGGTGTCCCTGTCCCTACGTGGGGACTTTTCCAGAAATGTCAAGCAAAGATTGCATTATAGAGCAAGAAAGTTTTACTGTTTGGTCTATTGTTCAAGATATATATTTACTTTACGTTTTTTTTTCAAAAGGTGTAACGTTTTAACTCTGACCTATACTGTTGCCAATTGACTGAATTGAATAAAGCTAAGAATTGGCAAATAGAACGCAAAGGGTATATTTCGAAGTTTTTTTGCCAATAGGAAGGATACTTTTATAAGAATAAAGTTACCAAAAAATGGTAACAAATTATCGAACCACAAAAAAAATATTTAACTAATTGTAAAAAGAAATTAGGTTTTGAAAAAAATAGAATATGATTTTCCCTAACATTTATCGAGGAAAATTCATTTTTTCTTTAATAAAAAAAATTGATTGGAAAAACTAAACGTATATAAAATATCAAATAATAATAATAATAATAAAAATGATTTTAAAAAAAGAATATGTGTTTAATAAATGTTTAATCAGGAAAAATAAATAAATCAAATATTTTTTTATATATTTATCAAGTTAATAATTTTATTTCGGTGAATTTTATTTTATCTATTTATTTATATTTATATACTTATATATATACAAATACCTTTGTTAGCCTTTGCAATAAATATTTATTTATCCATTTTTCCTATATAAACAGAAATGGTAATTTTTTTTACAAAAATCGATTAACAACATTACATGCGTTAAAATGGGAATGTTTAAATAAAAAGTAACAAAAACCTTTAATCAACTTTAAATGCAAGTAAAATACCACTTGATTATGTAATATAAGGCCGAGTACTTACTTTAAAGCCGAGCATTTACTTGTACATAATACTAGAAGGGAAGGAACAAGATCATGCCACCTGTATGCGACGAGCGGGTCCAATTGGTTATTTAAAAACATCATTTAGCTTAAGTTAGTTTATTTGTTTAATCAAGATACAATTATTAACTAAGTTCGAATTATTAATCCAGTCAAAATATAATTTATTTAATTTGTTCATTTAATTAGGATACAATTATAAATCAAATTTAAATCATTAATATATTCAAACACAATCTATTTATTTTGTCAATTAATTAGGATACAATTATAAATCAAATTTAAATCATTAATATATTCAAACACAATCTATTTATTTTGTTCAATTAATTAGGATACAAATATAAATAGAATTTAAATCATTAATCTGTTCACATGCAATTTATTTAATTTAACTTGTTTATTTAATTAATTTTATTTTAATCCATTTAATTATAATTCATCTACAAATATTTCATTTGATTTATTTCATATTCTGAATTCATTCAATTGTAATTTACAAAGTTTAATTATAAGTTACTTATTCAAATGTATATTACTTTATTCAATTTGATATTGATAACTTTTGAAAACATTTCATTTAATTTATTTCAAATCAGAAATTCATTATAATTTACAAAATTTAATTATAAGTTACTTATTCAAATGTATATTACTTTATTCAATTTGATATTGATATCTTTTGAAAACAATTTACTTAATTTATTTAAAATACATGTATTAGACTTACAATTAGTTGTCGTGTCGGCCGAACACTTACTATGGATATAACTAAAAATATTAACACTTGATAAAAATATTAACACAAACACTCACAATCACTTAACAATAATTCATCCCCTTATAATACATCATACACTGTACACTTTCCATCCTACCTCCTCTCTTCCCCTGCCGGGGGGCCTCCGTGTATCACATCTTACGACCCTTGTAACTTTCTCACTTTCTGACTGCCCTGGCCTGTCCGCGCTGTTTGTTTTTCTACCTCTTCTTCCTCTTCTCCTCTCAATTCCCTCCTCCTTTACTGGGCACCCATCCCCCTCTTTTCTGTAATGCAAAAATCTGCATATTATGGTCTCGCCTCATAGCCTTGAACGAATGTCCCACGCGGTTCATATGTCACCCACGCATTTCTTATTTCTTTCCCGTCACCTTGAGCAGGCGTGTGTACACCGGTAGTCATAACTTCCCACACGATTCGCATTCCCCGGCTGGCTCCTTCCTGTCGCTGCCCCCCTTTTCACCCCTCCGTCATCGTTCATCTCACTTCCACTTATTATAATCTTTCTTAACTTAATCAGACGCTACCTATGCAAATTCCATTACCCCCCAGTAGCCTTGAACGGGCGGCCAGCGATAATCCATTATCAACATACCTCCGTCTCACTCCCACCCACTACAATCCTTCTTTACTTATATAACTATTATCATATTTTATTCTCACGGAATTATCATTCTACTAGGAATGCCAGCTAAGGCCTTCCTTCGTCTTATTCTATATATTATATATTCCCAGGGCTTAACACATTCTTACTCTATGACATAATGTATTTTATATAATCTATTTCTACACATTCTAAAGATAACATAATAATATATTTCCATTACACTAAGATAATATATTTCCAATATATTAAATATAATACATTTCCATCACACCAAGACAATATATCTCCAATATATTACACTCCACCACCTTTTAAAAAAGATTGTTTCGGGATAAGGATTTTTCACGAAACAATCCTTTTCAACCGTTCGTCCTTTCTTCTGTTTTGTCCCTGGTACGGCACCATCACTCCTTAGTGGACTCTGCAGCTTCCCGGCCTCCTTCTTCTTCCGTGCACGCTCCTTCCAAACGGATCGTAATTCCAGCGGGGTCATCCCTCCCCGTCCTTCGAGTAGTTTCCTACTTATATCTATAATTAATCCTAGTAACAATCTCGAGGACATCCTCTAACCAGTTTCGAACTGACGTTACTGCTTGCCCCAGGCGTCGTGTTTGGTCTTTATCTTCCTTTAAATTTTATACTCTGGCATTCAATTCCACCAGATCTTCATTATCTAGAGTGTCAAAAACAAACGAATTTTTAGAACGTGCCCCCCGCGTCTACCAAACCACGTCGACTTCGCGCCAGGGTAGCATTTCACTCAAATGTGAAATAATCCCCTCCGTCATCTCGAAACTGGTTTAACATATGGCATATCCTCCTTAAAATCTATCAACCTCAACGGTTTCCGTTCGAAGAGAGCGTATCGGTCATCCTGTAATTTTCTCCAAAGACTCCTGATGACCGATACCTTCTCTTTAATTTATTAATAGAGAAAGATTAATTTATTATACGTCGACTTGTTCAAAATAAATTCCCAGTGGCATTACCTCTTCCCTCTCCCTCGCCTATTTTCCCATCGTAGCGATAGTCTAACCTGCTAGAGAAGGAACAAAGATACATTACTCCCGTTTTTGTGAAAATTTCCTAATGGTTCTCTTTTTAGAACGCCCTACCCCTCTCTTTTGGTGGGACCCCGGCGGGTGGTTCACGAATACTATTATTCCCTGTCGCCCCAGCTGTTGGGGAAGTGCTTGTTCTCGGGCTTCTGGTGTTGAGCTGGGCCTCCACGCCACCCCTAATCGTGGCATCCATAGTGGAACTTCTGGTCTTTCTTCGTGAGGGTCGTCAATGGCTTCGTAGTCCCGTTGTTCCTTCTTTCTACCCGCGAGGCTTGTCCTGTTTCCCCTTGACTAATTTGCTCACCAGTCTCGGTCTCCTGTCGCCGAGACTCCGAATCCCCTCCATCAATCCTGAGGGATTCCTCCTCCCCTTCTGGCTCGCTCTCCACTTGCACTTCTTCTCTCTCGGTGACAGACGGAATGCCACTAATGGCTCCAAATTCCGTGTCATCTCGTTCAGTGCTAAGTGCTCTCGCTTTCACAACTTCCTCTTGCACCTCTTCTACCACGGGGACCGACGGAATGCCACTAATGGCTCCAAATTCCGTGTCATCGTGTTCAGTGCTACGACTCCTTCTCCCACGACCTCCTCTTGCCCTTCTTCTCTCTCGGTGACCGACGAAATGCCACTAATGGCTCCAAATTTCGTGTCAGCACGATCAGGGCCAACTACTCCTCCAGGTCGTCTTACACTTCTTCCTCCCTTCTCTCCCCTCCGAGCCTTGTGTTTCTCCCGTTCATCTTCGTAACACCTGCCCCTACTCGCAGGGTTACCCGTGAGCCGTGTCTTCCGGTTGAAACCTCGCCCTCAGTTGTTTCTTCACCCAATCCCAAGTGATATCGTTGGGTAACTTCGGACGACCCTCAACGCCGTTCCCTCCATCTTCCATTCCACGACCTCCTTCCTCTGGTCGTCGGGTATGTTACTCATTGTGGCCAGCTGCTCAAACTTATTGAAGAATAGGTCCTTTGGCCCCGTCCCCGCCCAGGGCGACATCCCCTCCACTATTCCCTTGTCCTGCCTTCCGGATTATCTCGCTTCTCTATTTCCCATGTTTCGCCTATGTAAACCTCCCCGTACACCTTTATGAAAACATCTAACAAAATAATCTTTCAAAATAATTTTTGCCCCTTCTTCTGTCCAATTTCCTAAAGTGGCCATATCTTTTAACTGTTGCAAAAAAAAATTTTCTTGATATCCTCATTTCCATCCCAATTTTCTAATAGCTGACTTAACATATATTTGGGAGTTATCGATCTTTGTGTACCTCTTTGTTCCTAATTATGTATCTGTTCCTCCATTTCTCGTGGGGGGTGTTTTCAACTTTGATATTGAGCAAACACCAGGTCTAGGGTTTAATTTTTCCGTACTCTCCCTCATCTAAGAAAGAAAATCTGTTATCCTCCAGTTAGCCGATAGCGTCCAATAATTTTCCCGAGCTTCATTAGTTAACCCTCCAACCCTAAACCCTCAACCCCACACCTGACACCAGTTGTAATTTTGGGCCGAGTACTTACTTTAAAGCCGAGCATTTACTTTACATAATACTAGAAGGGAAGGAACAAGATTATGCCACCTGTATGCGACGAGCGGGTCAAATTGGTTATTATTAACATCCTTTAACTTAAGTTAATTTGTTTATTTAATCAAGATACAATTATTGATCGAGTTCAAATTATTAGTCTCTTCAAATTACAATTTATTTAACTTGTTCATTTAATAAGGTTACATTAATCCAGTTAATTATAATTTATGTAATTTATTTACTCAATCAGTTTTACATTAATTCTTTTAGATATAATTTATTTAATTTAACTTGTTATTTAATTAATTTTATATTAATCCATTTAATCCTAATTTATATTATTTAATTTATTTATTCAATCAATTCTACATTAATTCTTTTAAATATAATTTATTTAATTTCACTTGTTTATTTAATTAATTTTACATTAATCCATTTAATTATAATTCACATAATTTAACTTGTTTATTTAATTAATTTTGTATTAATCCATTTAATTATAATTTAAACAATTCAATTACAAGTTACCCGATAAAATGTATAGTAATTTAATTAGAAACATTTCATTTAATTTATTTCATATTCTGAATTCATTCAATTATAATTTACAAAATTTAATTATCAGTTACTTAATCAAATTTATATTACTTATTCAATTTGATATCAATATCTTTTGAAAATATTTTATTTAATTTATTTAAAATCAGAAATTCATACAATTATAATTTACACAATTTAATTACAAATTACTTAAGAAATTTATATTACTTTTCAATGTGATATTAATATCTTTTGAAAATATTTTATTTAATCTATTTAAAATACATGTTATTTGACTTACAATTTGTTGTCGTGTCGGCCGAACACTTACTATGGATATAACTAAAAATATTAACACTTGATATAATTAAAAATATTAACACAAACACTCACAATCACTTAACAATAATTCATCCCCTTATAATACATCATACACTGCACACTTTCCATCCTACCCCCTCTCTTCCCCTGCCGGGGGGCCTCCGTGTATCACATCTTACGACCCTTGTAACTTTCTCACTTTCCGACTGCCCTGGCCTGTCCGCGCTGTTTGTTTTTCTACCTCTTCTTCCTCTTCTCCTCTCAATTCCCTCCTCCTTTACTGGGCACCCATCCCCCTCTTTTCTGTAATGCAAAAATCTGCATATTATGGTCTCGCCTCATAGCCTTGAACGAATGTCCCACGCGGTTCATATGTCACCCACGCATTTCTTATTTCTTTCCCGTCACCTTGAGCAGGCGTGTGTACACCGGTAGTCATAACTTCCCACACGATTCGCATTCCCCGGCTGGCTCCTTCCTGTCGCTGCCCCCCTTTTCACCCCTCCGTCATCGTTCATCTCACTTCCACTTATTATAATCTTTCTTAACTTAATCAGACGCTACCTATGCAAATTCCATTACCCCCCAGTAGCCTTGAACGGGCGGCCAGCGATAATCCATTATCAACATACCTCCGTCTCACTCCCACCCACTACAATCCTTCTTTACTTATATAACTATTATCATATTTTATTCTCACGGAATTATCATTCTACTAGGAATGCCAGCTAAGGCCTTCCTTCGTCTTATTCTATATATTATATATTCCCAGGGCTTAACACATTCTTACTCTATGACATAATGTATTTTATATAATCTATTTCTACACATTCTAAAGATAACATAATAATATATTTCCATTACACTAAGATAATATATTTCCAATATATTAAATATAATACATTTCCATCACACCAAGACAATATATCTCCAATATATTACACTCCACCACCTTTTAAAAAAGATTGTTTCGGGATAAGGATTTTTCACGAAACAATCCTTTTCAACCGTTCGTCCTTTCTTCTGTTTTGTCCCTGGTACGGCACCATCACTCCTTAGTGGACTCTGCAGCTTCCCGGCCTCCTTCTTCTTCCGTGCACGCTCCTTCCAAACGGATCGTAATTCCAGCGGGGTCATCCCTCCCCGTCCTTCGAGTAGTTTCCTACTTATATCTATAATTAATCCTAGTAACAATCTCGAGGACATCCTCTAACCAGTTTCGAACTGACGTTACTGCTTGCCCCAGGCGTCGTGTTTGGTCTTTATCTTCCTTTAAATTTTATACTCTGGCATTCAATTCCACCAGATCTTCATTATCTAGAGTGTCAAAAACAAACGAATTTTTAGAACGTGCCCCCCGCGTCTACCAAACCACGTCGACTTCGCGCCAGGGTAGCATTTCACTCAAATGTGAAATAATCCCCTCCGTCATCTCGAAACTGGTTTAACATATGGCATATCCTCCTTAAAATCTATCAACCTCAACGGTTTCCGTTCGAAGAGAGCGTATCGGTCATCCTGTAATTTTCTCCAAAGACTCCTGATGACCGATACCTTCTCTTTAATTTATTAATAGAGAAAGATTAATTTATTATACGTCGACTTGTTCAAAATAAATTCCCAGTGGCATTACCTCTTCCCTCTCCCTCGCCTATTTTCCCATCGTAGCGATAGTCTAACCTGCTAGAGAAGGAACAAAGATACATTACTCCCGTTTTTGTGAAAATTTCCTAATGGTTCTCTTTTTAGAACGCCCTACCCCTCTCTTTTGGTGGGACCCCAACGGGTGGTTTTCAACTACTAGTATTCCCTGTCGCCCCAGCTGTTGGGGAAGTGCTTGTTCTCGGGCTTCCGGTGTTGAGCTGGGCCTCCATGCCACCCCTAACCGTGGCATCCATATTGGAACTTCTGGTCTTTCTTCGTGAGGGTCGTCAATGGCTTCGTAATCTCGTTGTTCCTTCTTCCTACCCGCGAGGTTTGTCCTGCTTCCATTTGACTATTTTGCTCACCAGTCTCGGTCTCCTGTCGCCAAGACTCCGAATCCCCTCCATCAATCCTGAGGGATTCCTCCTCCCCTTCTGGCTCGCTCTCCACTTGCACTTCTTCTCTCTCGGTGACAGACGGAATGCCACTAATGGCTCCAAATTCCGTGTCATCTCGTTCAGTGCTAAGTGCTCTCGCTTTCACAACTTCCTCTTGCACCTCTTCTACCACGGTGACCGACGGAATGCCACTAATGGCTCCAAATTCCGTGTCATCGTGTTCAGTGCTACGACTCCTTCTCCCACGACCTCCTCTTGCCCTTCTTCTCTCTCGGTGACCGACGAAATGCCACTAATGGCTCCAAATTTCGTGTCAGCATGTTCAGGGCCAACTATTCTCGCTCTCACGACATCCTCTTGCCCTTCCTCTATCTCAGTGACCGCCGGAATGCCACTAATGGCTCCAAATTCCGCGTCCTCTTATTCAGGGCTAACGATTCGTGCTCTCGCGACCTCCTCTTGCATTTCTTCCTCCTTTCTCTCACCTCCGAGCCTTGTGTCCTTCCCGTTTACCATTGTATCACCTGCCCCTAATCGCAGGGTTACTCGTGAGCCGTGTCTTCCAGTTTGAACCTCGCTCTTGGTTGTTTCTTCACCCATTCCTAAGTGTTATCGTTGGGTATCTTCGGACGACCCTCAACGCCGTTCCCTCCATCTTCCACTCCACGACCTCCTTCCTCTGGTCGTCGGGTATGTTACCCATTGTGGCCAGCTGCTCAAACTTATTGAAGAATAGGTCCATTGGCCCCGTCCCCGCCCAGGGCGACATCCCCTCCACTATTCCCTTGTCCTGCCTTCCTGCTTATCTCGCTCCTCTATTTCCCATGTTTCGCCTATCTCCAGCGCTTTATTCCTATCCCTTGGAACTGCTACTCTTACATTCCTACCAGTCTCTCTCCGTAATCCCTGTATGAAAACATCTAACAAAATAATCTTTCAAAATAATTTTCGCCCCTTCTTCTGTCCAATTTCCTAAAGTGGCCATATCTTTTAACTGTTGCAAAAAAAAAAAAAAAAAAAAAAAAAAAAAAAAAAAAAAAAAAAAAAAAAATTTTCTGATATCCTCATTTCCATCCCAATTTTCTAATAGCTGACTTAACATATAGCTGGGAGTTATCGATCTTTGTGTATCTTGTTATTCATCATTATGTATCTGTTCCTCCATTTCTCGTGGGGGGTGTTTTCAACTTTGATATTGAGCAAACACCAGGTCTAGGGTTTAATTTTTCCGTACTCTCCCTCACCTAAGAAAGAAAATCTGTTATCCTCCAGTTAGCCGATAGCGTCCAATAATTTTCCCGAGCTTCCTTAGTTAACCCTCCAACCCTAAACCCTCAACCCCACACCTGACACCAGTTGTAATATAAGGCCGAGTACTTACTTTAAAGCCGAGCATTTACTTGTACATAATACTAGAAGGGAAGGAACAAGATCATGCCACCTGTATGCGACGAGCGGGTCCAATTGGTTATTTAAAAACATCATTTAGCTTAAGTTAGTTTATTTGTTTAATCAAGATACAATTATTAACTAAGTTCGAATTATTAATCCAGTCAAAATATAATTTATTTAATTTGTTCATTTAATTAGGATACAATTATAAATCAAATTTAAATCATTAATATATTCAAACACAATCTATTTATTTTGTCAATTAATTAGGATACAATTATAAATCAAATTTAAATCATTAATATATTCAAACACAATCTATTTATTTTGTTCAATTAATTAGGATACAAATATAAATAGAATTTAAATCATTAATCTGTTCACATGCAATTTATTTAATTTAACTTGTTTATTTAATTAATTTTATTTTAATCCATTTAATTATAATTCATCTACAAATATTTCATTTGATTTATTTCATATTCTGAATTCATTCAATTGTAATTTACAAAGTTTAATTATAAGTTACTTATTCAAATGTATTTGTATGTACTTTATTCAATTTGATATTGATAACTTTTGAAAACATTTCATTTAATTTATTTCAAATCAGAAATTCATTATAATTTACAAAATTTAATTATAAGTTACTTATTCAAATGTATATTACTTTATTCAATTTGATATTGATATCTTTTGAAAACAATTTACTTAATTTATTTAAAATACATGTATTAGACTTACAATTAGTTGTCGTGTCGGCCGAACACTTACTATGGATATAACTAAAAATATTAACACTTGATAAAAATATTAACACAAACACTCACAATCACTTAACAATAATTCATCCCCTTATAATACATCATACACTGTACACTTTCCATCCTACCTCCTCTCTTCCCCTGCCGGGGGGCCTCCGTGTATCACATCTTACGACCCTTGTAACTTTCTCACTTTCTGACTGCCCTGGCCTGTCCGCGCTGTTTGTTTTTCTACCTCTTCTTCCTCTTCTCCTCTCAATTCCCTCCTCCTTTACTGGGCACCCATCCCCCTCTTTTCTGTAATGCAAAAATCTGCATATTATGGTCTCGCCTCATAGCCTTGAACGAATGTCCCACGCGGTTCATATGTCACCCACGCATTTCTTATTTCTTTCCCGTCACCTTGAGCAGGCGTGTGTACACCGGTAGTCATAACTTCCCACACGATTCGCATTCCCCGGCTGGCTCCTTCCTGTCGCTGCCCCCCTTTTCACCCCTCCGTCATCGTTCATCTCACTTCCACTTATTATAATCTTTCTTAACTTAATCAGACGCTACCTATGCAAATTCCATTACCCCCCAGTAGCCTTGAACGGGCGGCCAGCGATAATCCATTATCAACATACCTCCGTCTCACTCCCACCCACTACAATCCTTCTTTACTTATATAACTATTATCATATTTTATTCTCACGGAATTATCATTCTACTAGGAATGCCAGCTAAGGCCTTCCTTCGTCTTATTCTATATATTATATATTCCCAGGGCTTAACACATTCTTACTCTATGACATAATGTATTTTATATAATCTATTTCTACACATTCTAAAGATAACATAATAATATATTTCCATTACACTAAGATAATATATTTCCAATATATTAAATATAATACATTTCCATCACACCAAGACAATATATCTCCAATATATTACAATTATATTTAAAATAAAAAAAGACATTTATAAATATGTTAAAGAACATAGATTCTTCAACTTTTAAAGTTTAATATTTTATATTAATAAAAATATATATTCAGAAATGAATAAAACAAATAGAATTATAAAAAATAAATTGAAAAAAAAAAAGAAAATGGTATAACTTTGGTATACATGTAGTAACTTTTTTAGGTGTTATATTTTTACAACTAGAAAAAGTACTAAATACTTAGATCTTCGAAGTTTTACCATTGAAAAACATCTGCGATTCCACAGTTAAATGGAAATGGGGCAGAAAATATTGTAAGAGAAGACGAAAAATGAATGACTTATTTATAGAAAAAGAATACTAATTATCTTTTTAAATATCATATTCAAAGAAATCTATTTAAATTGGTTTAAAACAAATTTTAACATGAGCTCATTAATGTAATAGATTTACTTTTATTTAGAAAGAGTAATAACAGTAAAATGTAAATAAAACGTAATATTGCAGTTGAAATAAAAGGAAAAAAAGAGTTAAATATTTTAAACACCCCTTTAGCTTTTTTATTATAGCCACTAGTAGCTGATAAAAAAGGTAATAATATATCTTTTTAAATTCTCCACGTGTTTAAAGTATTTTTATTTTGTATTCAAAAGCTAAATTCGTTCAAAAAAAATCCAATAAACCATCCAACTACAATAGTAAAGTTTTTAACTGTTTTAATTTTAATCCAGTGAAATTTTTTAAAAGGTTAATTTAGACAAAAAGACACGATTCACATGTGAGTAAGTTTGTTTAACTGGTATGTGATTTGAAATCTCGCTAGGAATAAGGCTAATGATTAAACGGAATCTGTTGGTTGGTGAGAGCTCATTAGGGTATCAACAAGAAGCAGATCTTACCTCGGATATGCCCTTCTGGTGATGATTCTAGCAATCTGGATCCCGTAGAGCAAAACAGGGGATGAAAGTGGGAGACCAAAGGGTGGTTTCCCATTACGACTTGACCTGCAAAACAGAGACACCTTTAGTCGTGGCACTAATGGCTTTCAAAATTAGAAACATTAAAAATGGAATAGATAGCATGAAGTTTGCTTTGCAATAAGGGTTTGGTTAAAAAGTAAACAACTCCCTCTTTCTTTACAAAACCAGCAAGCAAATAACAGGGCGTAGACCATATGTAATTTTTAAGTAAAATAAAAAACAAAACAAAAAATGGAAAAAAGAAAAAACAAAACCCATCAAGTTCTTCTTAAAGTATTTTTTTAAAAGAAAATAAACGAGAACATAAATCTCAGCCAAGAAAATTTTATATTTGTGAAAGTCAGTTAGAAATATATTAGCTGAACAATTTATGATAAAAAATAAAATAAATGTATTATTCCCTGGAGTTTCAATTAGAGAATAAGATTTATCTATAAATTTTCTAATATTTACGTATTTCTTTTTAGCCAAATTAAAATATATAGATATATATATATATTATTTATATTTAAATATAATACATTATACAAGTAATCTGAAAATCAATATAATTGAATAAAAATTCACTTGAACGCTTTTGAATAATATTTTTGAACATATTTAATTGTCAGAATTATAGTTTTACAGTTTCTTTATATTATGAAATATATTTATTATATTTATTAGGAAATTCGTGTATTCAGGGGCTTTTGAAATGAATAGTTGAAGTGAATAGGTCTTATTGATATCAATAAATAATATTAAAAAAATAATTTTGATTTTTTTAAATTTTTTCATAATTAATGTTATAAGTCAAAATAGTTTTGCTATATAAGTATAAATACATTCTTATTATATATATAAATATATATATAATATATTAATTTGAAAAAAGATTTTTTTTTTGTTTATAAGACCATACATGAATATATAAAAATCGACATTGAAGTATATAAAAGGGACGGTTAACTTATATTAATAATACACATATGTATATACGTATATAAGGTAATTTTATCTCGGAGCCCCTGCCTTTGAGATCATAAAGCGTTTAGAGTGGGTCAATAATACGTCGATTCTTAGTTCATACTCTATGAATTTTATATTTAATAGCTATTTCATAACTATTTTTTAATATAAATTGGTTATAATATATCTACCATATTTCAATAGAATTTAATACATAAATACATTACCTAAATGAAAGGTAAATACTGATTTAGTTAATAAAAAGTATTATTATTTTTATAAAAAATTATTTTGACATAAAAAATTGTGATATTTTTAGATAAAGAATTAAAAAAAAAAGTTTTTTCATTAGATGTTTTAAAGAAAAGAATTCTAATTTTTTAAAATAATATAATATTAGAAATAACATATTTTAAGACAGAACCACATCAACTATATGTGGTACTTGTATCTTTATAAAGGAGTAATCCCGGTTGCATAAACAAACGGCACAATGGAGATATTTCAATGTTTCCTATTATTACCACTTCTACTGATTAAAATTTTATTATTATTATTATTATTATTATTATTATTAATTATTATCTCGATAACATTATTTTATTTTGATATTAATATTTAAGTTGCGCCTTAATCTAATTTTATTTAAAGTAATTTGAAGAATCTATATAGTTGGATTGTGTACGATAGATACTACGGAGAATTAACTCATAAATATTTGTTGGGAAACTCATCTCGTTTTGTATTTTTATCGCTTCTCCGTAAATATCTGCAGCTGTCGCAGTTTCCAAGTTCTCAGTTTCGAAACCTTTCTTCCAAGACTAATTATTGCTTTAAACTTCTTTGAGAACTCTTTCCACATTTTACTTATTTTCTTCTTAATTCCATTGAGATTTTTTTTCAATACATTTTGAAAAATAAAAACATTTTTAAATACTTTTTTATTTATAGATAAAATTCTCAGGTATTGTACGTTCCATTATATTAAAGTAAATTTAAATTAAATTAATTTCACGTTTGACAATTGACCACCAGAATGATTAAATTTTATAAGAAATAAAGTTTTATTTTATTCTTATAATTAATTATTAATACAATTTGATCATATTAAGAGGATGCTGGAGTAGAATTAAATAATATATATTTATTTTTTGTTAAATAAACTTTTATCATTACCATCTTCTAAATAAATATATATTTATAAAAAATAAAAATTATAAATTTAAAATATAAATAAAATAATTATAAAAATGAAAAAATAACTATCATAAATTTTCTTCTTAATGTAGCGGCTTAAAATTTCAATTGAAAAAAACAAATTTTAATTTAATTTTTTCAATAAATTTACTATATGAATTTCCTATACTATAAAATATCTGAGTTTTCTGGGTTTTTTTTTTGTTTTTGTTTTAAATATATCAAAATTTTATATTTTAATTAAATATCAAATAATCATTCTTAAGTTAATTTATTTTATTTATAATTACCTATAAACTTTCTAAAATTTATTGATAACAAATAATTTAAAGTATTTTGGCCTAATCCCACCTGATATACGAATATTGAATATTTTACTTCTTGTGACTATTTCCTGAAGATTTAATGTTTGATGAACTTCGAGATTTTTCAATTTCGTCAAAATTCATGAGGTTATATGCTTTCAATAGCTGTCAAACACAGTCTAACTATAAGTGACACAGCTTGTTCAAAATTTGACAATAGTCTATTAACAAATGGCAGTTGTTAGAAGCAGTGGTTGATTTCCAGTAACTACCCGTGAAAGTCTCTGACTTTTGACTTAATACCAAAAGTATATTTACAATTGAATTGAAAAGGAAATGGGTATGCCCGAAAGTATAAAATAAAGTTAATATTTACAGAATTTATTGAGTTTTTATTTGAAAATTCAATGTAATATAAATAGAATAGTTATTCATAATCTAAGAGAAATACTAATACTAATAATAGGTTTTACTTAAAGCTTCTTTCTATCTTCAATTTTTTCGGTTTAGTCTGAATCGATATGGAAATTTTTGAATGATGAAAGAAACCTAATTCTGATTCCCATTCGTCCCTTACCATGTTTTGATTGATAGAAACTTTTCGATGCAACAACGAGCTGTCCGAAATGTCTCCCCCTTTCACACTGTTAGCTGTCACATGTCGTCCGGATGTTTATTTAACTAACCATTGTTCAATGGTGATTACTTTGCATAAAATCTCGAATTCAATCTAAAACGGATTTTATATATATATATATATATATATATATATATATATTACTGTTAATTTATTCATATATATTTATTTATATATATATTACTGTTAATTTATTCATCAATATTTATTTTTTCTTCTTTATAGTAATCCTCAAATAGAACTATGTAACACATATATTTATGACAGTATTTTGATAACTCCTTAAGTAGTTTTCATGTTTTATTATAGAAGAGATTTCATTCAGTGATTTCGTGCCATTTTCTATTATAGTTTCGATAGATTTTTTGAAAAGTATCAAAACTCGCCAAAAATACTAATAATATTATTGAATGAATAAATTTAAAATACTTAACCGGAAAATTTTAAATTAAAATTTCTGTGGACTTTTAAGATTTAATTTTTATAGAGTAGAGGAGACTTAAAAAAGTGGATGGTTCAATTTAACCTTAACTTAATTCATAAATACTTAATGTTAATTTTTTATTATAATTTTTTCTTTTAAATTTATTTTATATACATGTTTTAATTCAAAATTCTATGGGGGAGCGCTTTCGAACTATACGCCCCCACTTCCTAGAGTACCACACCTAGAAAAATAATGAAATATTGAAATACAAGAAGCCATAGAAAAAATAATGAAATTAGATAATATTTATTAAATTCTAAGATGAGCACTTTTTTCTTTTGCATAATTCCATTAACTGTATTATTGACCAATATTTAGTAAATATATTAAAACCAAACAAATATTATTATCTTTTCCGTATAATTATAAAAATCCACAAAAATTAAAAAAAATGAATATCATATGACTGAAATATGGAATGTTTTTTCGACCCCTTCCCTTGACTTTTTTCCCTTATCGATTTATCCAGTCACGCTGTCAAATAAATCATATATTTATTTTAGCTCTTAAAATATATTTAATAAGTGTTATATCTACTGTTTGAATTTTGTAACATATGTTTAGCAAATATTCAATTTTTAAAGGTAATTCTATGATGTCACTCGTTCTTTATACAATAGTTTAGTTCACTTTTCAAAAAGTTCAAACTGTAATATGGTATATGGTTTGATTTGTCTACCTCCACCCTATATTGGCATGAGTGAGATATTTCACAGTTCAAATTCTATATAAATACTATTTTAAGGAATTATGACCAATCTTTAATGATGTTATTGTTCTTCAGATATTTTCTATTTGTATTTATTTAAATCAAATCCAAGGATATTTCTTTTGTTCCTTATTGAATAAAACTTTCCAAATATTATGGGATTTGGATTAGAATTTGATACCAAGTCATACTAACATAAGTGTCATTATTTAAAACTATATAAATAAGTTGACCTGTGGCCAGGCACAGAACTGACCGACGGTTTGAAATAAATTAATTTCCAGCTACAGAAACAATTTCAAATAATTTTAATATATCTATTAATGTAATAAAAAACAGATATGGATATAACATAAATATTTTTAATTTTATTTTATTTATAATATATAAGGAGGCGCTGGATGTGACGTTATGAAGGGCTGGGTAACGTCATATAATTTTAAATTAAGAAAAAACTAATGAATATGATTTTTCCCGAGGATCAAACCATTACAAAGTGCATGATTCGTGGAGATATGTAAAAAATCTCTTAATGTGAAATTTGGTGTGAAAATAACCCTTCCCTTCCTATCGTCGATCGGTTTCCGGATAAACACCAAAAGTTGATCAATTCATCATACTGATGCATTAAGTAAATATACCAAATTTTATCAAAATCCTTACACAGCTGTACACATCTATATGTACGGACAGACGGACAGACATCATGTTAAAAATATTTTTTTCTGTTAACAAAATGCATGGTTCGTGGAGAGATGTAAAAATCTCCAAATGTGAAATTTGGTGTGAAAACAATACCACCCTATGTAATTTGACATCGGAGATAGCAATCGAATATAATAATAAATATTATTATCGTAATGATTTCCCATAATGTAATATCAAAAATTATTTAAGTCATCAATTATTTTATAATAGGTGACATATCATTTTAGACTCATGCACACAAATATAATGCCCAATCAGGCATTTTTACAACTTAAGATTTAATGGCATTTGAATATGCAAAAAAGTAAAATATTTATTAAAAAATTCTGTAAATTTTAAATAAATATTTACATTAATGGAAGTTTTCACTTTACTATTAAATATTTAAATGCAAAAGGAACTTTACTTCCTGTTATTCAAGCATTATATTTTATTTCTTCCTATCATTAATATGTATATTATGATAAAATAAAGAGTAATAATTGTAATTATAAAAAACAAATTAGTAAAGAATAGAAAATTATTAATATTAAATTGATTAATATATCACAATATATAGCTTATTTTATCATTAACTTATAATCTATTCTATCAGTTAAATTCATATTATGTTGTAATAAAGGCTCAGCGAGATGAATTAATTATTAAAGCAAAAACTTTCTAAACTTAAAACTTGGAACATGATAAATAATGTAAAACGTATAATAAAGCGTAAGAGTCAAATCATAGGTTCAACTCATCAATTCATAATTTTAATTCTGTATTTAACAAAAAAATAATTTCAGCATTTTTTTATAATTATACTTATCAAATAGAAATTATAATTATATTAGTATATGCGATAGAAAATAATATAACGATGAATAATAATAGAAAATAGGCTTAATAAAAAGAAGAATCTTGAGGGAAGAGCAAATAAGTAGGATGGATGTATCATAAAATAGATCGGCAAAACTTGTCATGTAGTATAAAATAACACCACCTGTGGTTTTGAACGTGGCTTGTCAATATCAGAGAAGCAACATGAAGAATCTTAACAAGTAAAAAAAAGAGAATTTTAGAAATGGCAAAATGTGTTAAATTCCCCAAGGGGAGTGGCAAATTTCTTTAAGAAAAAAATATTTTTCAAAAACTGATTTAATATTTATTTCAACTTTCTAAATCTGATAATATGAAATAATTTAATTAAATTCAAATATATTTGTTTTTTTTTGTTTTATTGACGATTTAATTTAAACTAATTATGAGTCATATAAATTGGTGTACCGAAATATTGAATGTTCTTGGAGAGAACTAATCTAATGTTGTCCAAATTGGCCTTAATCCGCATTCATATTCTCCTAAGATTAGAAAAAACTCCATCCAAAGTGCATGAGAAATAATAATAATAATCAAATAATCTACTTATCTATTAATATTATAATTAAATATTCAAATTTTAAAGTATTATAATTAAATTAATATTTCTGAATTTATTAGCAAGTTGATTTTCAAAATTATCTATTTTATTTGCAATTGATCATTACCTACATGTGTTAAAATTTAAACAAATTTAAATATTCTAATTTTTAAATCTATATTTTCAATTTATTATTATTTTTTATTAATATTACATCCAAAAAGAGAATTTATTAAACATAATAAATAAAAAAAAAGCATTTTAATAAATTTTAATAGATTATAATGATTTAAAACAAATTTAAAAATTTACTCAATTTTAAAAAGACAAAATCATAAAATAATCCTCTATGTCTAAAAAATCATATTTTAATTTTTATATAATCAATATATAAATCATTTTTTCACTTAAAATATATTAGTAATTAATATAATTGAGTAATTAAACTCTCAATAAAAACAAATATAATAATTTTAGTTGATGTTTTAAAAATATTTTTGAATTCATAAAAAATTAAAAAATGCATTTCTTGTTTTTTTTAGACATAAATAAAATTTAGACCCTTCACTTTTAAATAGAAAAGAGGAAATATTCAATTAAACTAACAATAAGAATAATTTTTAAAAAATAATAATTCTTTAAGATAAATATAATACTTACAGACATGAAAAATTTTAAAGTCGCTTTCTAGAGTTCATGAAAAGTTAAGATATGCAAAGATTTTTAAATTCTGAGCATTGTGCAAACAAAAACCTTTTTTTATTAATATAGAAGATATTTTATCGAAATAATGTTTTTGTTAAACTAATTCGTTGTTTTTGTGTTTAAATAAAATTGTATTGGTAAATAATAATATAAATATAATGGCTAAGTTACCTATACCTGTTTTAAAATTTTTAAAATTTTCACAGAAATATTTGTTAAATCAAATATAATAATATGAAGATAAATTAATATTTATTAATTAAAGAATAAATTTCTAAAGAAAAAAATTTGAAAAATTTTATCTAATACATCTAATATTCTATCTTAATGTTATGTTTTTTTTTTTTAATAGAGGTAGGATATTTTATTAAATATTATGAAATGCTATTATTTGAATGGAGATATTAAAAGAGGGAAAAATGCCTCTGGCGCCGCAATGGGGTGCTGTGTTTTTGGTAAAGTCGGGGAACGAAATTATTTATGTACAAAATAAAACACAAATATAACAATCAAAAAGCTAAATGGGAGTTTAACAAATAAAATTTCCATTAAAAAGTGAAATTACCTATCCAGAGACATATATGAAATAATTAACACATTTTAATGAGCGGTTTATATAAAAATCATAAGAATTTAATAATTTTTTAAAAGGCAATTAATTAAATAAATCGATTTATATAAAAAAGTTAAATGATTGAAAATGAAACTGAGTGATATAATATTATTATTTTAATTATTACAAAAGTTAAAAAAATTCAATATTTGTATCAATTTAATGATTTTTTCATCTTGTATCTTATTCTATAAAAAAATATACAACCCTTTTTTTAATTAGGAAAATTTAAATGATTTTTCTTTTTTCTTGTTTATTTTTAAATTTATTGTTCATCGAAATCTAAACTTGTTTAGAAAATTATTAAATTTTTTAACTTAGCCAATCTTTAAATTAAGCGGACCAAAACAATTAAACAACCCAATTGCTTATATATTTATCAAAACTTTGTTTTTTCTAAAATATTTAGAATATAACTTGGTATGAATGAAAAATTTCCTTTATTGAATTTATAAAGATCATCAAACTTTTTTTCCTCAATAAAACGAATATTAACAAATATTTATATTGAAACGTAATATGATAATAGATATAGATATTTAATTTAATTTTTTATTTAAATTTAATAATATTCTTAATAAGTTTTATATTTAATCAAGTAGAATGCAGAACTACTAATCTTGAAAATGGATGTTCAAACATGAGCAAGTTCAACAAAAATTTAAAATATAATATTTAATGTCATGAAATAAAAAAATCGGGAGTGTCCTCCCCTAGACTTTCCCGCATATAAATAGGTAATTAGGTTATTATTATTATGTTTTAACAACAATAAAAATAAACAAACTAATTAATTTAAATTATAAAGTAAAATGGTTTAACACTATTATATATATTTATAATTTACACCTAACGCTACTTGTATAGGTAAAATGTCACTTCCGGTAGTCAGATCATGATGAAATTTGGTATCTGAATTATTTTCATATTTTTAAATCTATATACAAAATATGATGCAAATAGCTCGAAGCAAACTGGTACTTTACTTGAAAAGTAAACGCAACGAGTGTAGGTAAAGTACCACTTCCGGATAACCGATTTTGACGAAATTTTGATAGAAAGCTACAAACTGTGAATAATATCGGTGTACCAAATTTCGAAGTCCTAGCTTGATTAGTTTCTGAGTAAATTTGCTCACAGACAAACATTTTATACATCCATACATCCTTACATCCATAAATACACACACACAGACATAATTCGAAAAATGGTATTTTCCGACCCAGGGAGGTCTAAAACGTCAAGATCTATCGAAATCTCGAAGTCGAAATTTTTGACGATCCCAATACTTCCCTTATACGAAGTATGCTGGAAAGTAAAAAAATGTTCAAAATGTCTAATATGAGATTAGATCTTTCGAGCCAAAATAAAAACAAAAAAAAGTTTTTTATTTTAGTTAAATTAAATTATTAAGGTGAATAGAGGTACTATTCAATTTTTTTTAATACCCTATAGGTAAATTAGAACTGTCACAATAGTAAAAAATAAAAAAAAAAATTATTCTAAGTTATAAAATAGAAGAGTTTTCTAATTACAATTTATTCTGAGCTTTTTAAAAGAGCAGTTGGAATTTGAAAACAAATGACGTCAGTCAGATCCGATTAATAGACTAAAAGCGCGCTATTATATTACAATACTCGCCATTAGTCATAGAAGAGAACTAATTGATTAAATGAATGTTTACATTAATAACACTTTAAGGAAGCGAAATTTGAACCCTCATTAAATTCATATACTTGGGGACAATTCATTTGGGTGGATTGGAATTCAAACTCAAAGAGAGGGGTGATAAATATCTTAAGAATATGAATTAAAATGAGTATATAAAGAGGGTTAGTCAAGCAATTTGATATATTATTAAAATATTTACTATAATTAAATATTTAAAAAAAAAACACTATGTGTATTGTATATATTTTTATACGCTTTTTATTACTTGACATTTCGTCTGTAATGCTAATAGTTCGATTTTCACCCAATTCTAGTTGAACGATTTCGCTTAAATTTGAAACGTATATTGAAAGTCAATGACACTACAATAATCAAAAAGAAATATTTTGAATTTTTCAAAAGTACGGATTTTTAAAATTTGTAAATTTAATTGACAAATCGTTTTGTTTTTTTTTATTTTATTTCTCTCTCTCTCTCTTACTCTTTCTTTTCTTTATTTTGGGTTAGTTAAGATACAAAAAAGCGTATTATAAATAAATAAAAAAAATGTAGATAAAAAATAAAAATTTGTAATTGGATTTTAACCCACGTCTAGTTGAACGATTTCGGATTTTTAAAATTTGTGAATTTAAATGATTGATGTTAATACAATGTTAGATTTTTATTTATATTTTATATTTTATATACATCAGAATAGGGTTACTTGGAGAAGTGTGGTTGCTGAGGCCAAGAACTTTCGAGTTCCGTAGAGCGGGGGAAGCATATAATTAAATCCTTTACCTACTACTTATGTTCATATGCGCCCACCCTTTTTTGTTGGGCATATGTAAAAGATAATATTCAAGGTTTAATTAATATTTTATTTTCTAATTTTTAGACCATTTTTTATTAAAAACCGTGTATATTAAAAAGTTTTTTTATTAATTTATTTATTTATATAAATTTATTTATCTGAATTTATATGACTTTTATATTATACTTAATCTTCTTATCAGTTTCGAATTGCCTTTACCGAGAGGTCGTTTCCCAATTGGTTTATTCCATTTTATTTAATCAACCAATTCTCTAATTCTCTTTTATTTTTTTTATTTTTGTTTTTATTAATTTAATTTTATAAAATTCCTGACCAGCTGGTTTATTTTATGCTTCAACGATTATTATACCTTATTTTGTTAAAATCATTAATTTCCTTTATCACTACAAAGAAATAGATTAAAAAACTAGTAAAATATTTTTTTCTGGAGTACATTCATTTTTGTTATCTTAAATGATCAATTATAAAAAAAAATCCTCTTATTTTAGTCTTCTTTATAAGTGAACTCTCTGTATATATTTTATGTATTCGATGTAAATATATAATTGAATATGAGGAGACGAATAGGTGAACCTTTTTAGAAATATCTGATATGCTTCCGTGAATGTAGTAAGAATAAGTTATGTGGAAGCAGCCCGGGATCAATTCATTGGCGCTCGTTGAACTGGTGAACCCTCGCAAGAGTTGAGATAACAAACCAGGATACAAATTCTCTCCCACCTCTGAATACTTGCTGACTGGTAAATACTAGTGTACTCCAATGAAAGTTTTTTCATGTCAGCGTTATTCTCTTTGTAAATTCATCAAAAGTATTTTAATAAATAGAAAATGTTTTACATTTTTACATTTTATAAATAACATACATATAATATTTATATATTTAATATCAAGAATGTCAATTAAATGGTTTTAACAAATATGAGAGATATAAATTTTTAATAATTAATTTTCATAGGATTATATAATGATTTTCTATTATATATATATATTCTATATTGTATATTATAATATTTGCCAAAAAGTAGAGAATCAAAATTTTGAAAACTAAAACTAATTAAATTATATTTATTGAATATCAACATAGAAAAAAAATAAATTCAAATGTTTAATATGTGTCAATATTTTTTTATTATCATTTTAATTAATAATACCAATATGATAAACATTTGGTGTAAATTTGAAATAGTACTAAATATCACAAATATTAAATATTAAATAAATATAAACTAATCATAAACAGATACACATACAAACCCAAACAGTAATATATTTTTTATTAAAAAGGTTAATCATGGTGTAACAACCGAAATATTCATAAACCAAATATATGATTAAACCTTAAACTTTAAATTATAAATTAATTTTATTAGGTTTTATATTTTTAAATTTATTTTTAGTTTGTATAGTCTCGAGTTCATAGAACGAAATCTGTGAGTAATTTGATATTATGGATGATCAATTCAAACTTTTCTGAAAGGGTTCTAATTTTTTAACAAAATAAATAAATAAAGATAATTATATATTAATATGAAACTTTTCTCTAAATACATAATTAAAGAATTATAATACAAATAAATTGAATTCACTAATAAAACTAATATATCGGTTAAGGGATCAAGAAATATAATAAAAGGTAATGGCAGATATGTTGTTGAAATTAATATTCTGCTATGAAAGACTTATAGTTTTTTTTTTACATTATTTATTTATACAATAATAACAATACAAAATAATTTAAATAGTCTTGGCAATTTTGTCTTTCTTATTTGAAACTTTAAAGACAAATTTATTATCAATTTGATTATTAACTTAATTAAAAAATCAATTTAAAAAATAATATAATCAAACATATCAAGAAAACAGAATTTGCTTACTTTAAACTTATAAATGATCTATAAAACATTATATTCTTCTTTATATAAATAAGTATATAATAATATATTTCCTGATGGTGTATTTAACAAAATCAGTTTATTTTTCTCTTTGAAAGAGGGGATTACTTTTTGGTAAAAATAGCTTACGGTATAATAAATAAATCCTATTAACTTCACTTCCCCTTGTGAAGACTTGAGGTTTCCATTTGTGTGATTTATACTAAAAGATTTCTTTACCTTTTATGAAAAAAATGACCAGTCAATAAGTTGCTTAAGCTTTTTATCAAATTTTTTTTTCAAATTTTAAATTTTATATATGTTTAATAAATTAAAAAATTATAGTAGCTTAATATTATCTTCACTTTTTAATCTAAATTGTTCCTATTTATACATTAATAGAAATGTTGACAATAATATTAACTTCAAAATCTATTTTATTAATCATTTGAAGAAAAAAAAATTTTCCTCCAATTTGACCTGGAATTAGAATATAATTTCTCCTTTGATAGTTAAACAATGAGATGAATATCCTGAGTTTCAATCTCGAGTCACAGGTGCTGCTCTAGATACAGGTAATTATCCTTGCCACCATTGGATCTAAGAGGAGGCATTAATTACACTAAAATTCGCCAACCAAGAGGGTAACGTAGGGAAGCGGGATTCAAATCAGTCCTTGCTCGTGTTATTATGACATGCATATACATTTACATTAGGATTAGAAGACGTATTCAATGGACCATTTCACAGGCAGAGAATCTCTTCAAGTGTATGGTGTTCTCGTCTTCGATCCTTTTGCTCCATATCATTCTGTTAAGTATATTGGCTTCTCTAAAACGAATTAGGTCATTGAATTTACGAGGAATTCAATTAGCAGAACGATACGTTTATATATGCACAAGGAGTCGTCAAAAACTCCCACTAGTACAAAGTAGAAATTAGAGTCGTACTCAAATAGATCATGATATGTATTTATGAATAGAAGAAGTGAGGAAAAAAAAAAAGTTAAACTCCCTAAATGAGAAGTGGGTGTAATGTGTTGCAAAACTAGTCCCGGGTTGAAACTTAGCCAATTGTGAAAGAATTGATTTTCCAAAAAGGAAAGTCTACAACGACAACGACGATGACGACGCCTTCTCGTTTGTTCGCCAGGGAAAAGTTTTACGATCAATGGCCTACACTTTTCCAACCTTTAGATATCAAAAGTGTTGGTTGGTCGGTAGGCAAAGCAAAAGGGGGAGATGGTATGTGCTTGTGTGCGTCCGTGTCTGTCAAGTCAAGGAAGAACAAAGAAGAAGGGGTTGTTAAAAGGGCAGGCTGCTTTGTGAAGTTACTCCTATAATCATAAATTTGAAAGAGCCTGGGAATATCCATGGATTTAGGAAGAAATGAGACTTTATGCAACACGCGGCCAGTTGTCACATCTTTTTCAAAACCCAATAGATTTTTTATCGAATCGAAGGCGACCACTTCAACTTCATTAAAGAACTTTTTGTATCAATATAAACCTTTCTTCATCACATTTCTTATTAAAATAGATAACCGACAGTTGAATGGATTGTAATGTTCATTCATTCTCGGCAAAATGGGGAAACCATTTGTTTTTATTTTATTTTTTATCTATATATATATTTTTTAGATAAGAATAAGAAAAAAGTTTAACGAAATGAGAAATCAGATTATGTTCCAAACTTTGCACTGAAAAGGATCTTTGTAGAATAAGTTAAATGTTAATTGATATAAAGAATTGGTATATATAAAATATATTTTTAACAAAAATTTAGAATAATATAAATAAATTAATCATTTAGAAAATATTAATTAAATGCAACGTTTTTTACCTCCTTGTTTAGATTTTAGTTAATTTATAGGAATAAGTAATAATAAAACAGATTATATGTTTGTCATTGAGTGAAGTGCAAGTGGATCTGAATGGCTATTATACTACAAGTAAATATTTATAAAAATAATCAATAGCCAAAAATCAAATGAATAAAAAAGAAAAAAAAAGTATTATATAAATAATAAATATCTGTCTATGGTGTTTTTTGTTTATAGTGGTTCTGAAAAATATTATAAGTTTCCAACGATAAAATAAGTAAAAATAATATGTGATAGTATTATTAAGTTTTGTTTTTATGTTTATTATCAGACTGTTGCCAACATATAAAGCAAACAAAAAGAAAATACGAACAATCATTAATTGCCAAGAGTAAGATACGTTGCCGGTTGGTTGCTTTAGACTAACAGAAAATAACCGAGGCCCATCGAGAAGGAGTTATGGCTCTTAATTAGAGGAAGAGAGAGAGATAGAAATGTGCTTTTTCTTTAAGAACAATAGAGATAGAAAATTGAGGGGTGTTCTTATACTTTTATAAACATATATAAGAGGAAATGAATTAAAAAAAAAATGGAAGAATATTTCCTTAATTTATGATATTTACCAATTATTTTGGAAGAAAAAATTTAAAATAAATAAAAATATGTTCATATTAAGGTTATAAATAATTAATAATTTTTTTTATATCATAATGAAATTATTTAAATATTTATAAAAAAAATATTTTTTTAATAAAATTTAGATATTTTAAAATCAATGCTGATCTTTTAGAAGTTTTTTTAATATACAAACTTCATCTTCCCTTCTTTATTGAAGAAGAATAAAAGTCTATATTCCATCACTAGTTTACTACTCAGGTTTTAGATATAAATTAAGCTTAACTAATTTATCATCTTTAATTTCTTAAAGTTCTAATATTCTCAAGAGACCTTTCAAATTTATATGTAAGATGTACTCATTTAATTTTTCTCTAAACTTTAAAAATTTTAATTCTTTTCTTTTCTCTTTCTTTCTTTTTTTCAAAAATAAAAAAAGAATACTGAGTTATAAACAAATTTAAATTATATTTTTTTTATTTATATGAGATGCACGTAAAAGATGGAATTGATTTTATAACAACTTGGATGGAATGTACTTATTTATTCACAATTTACATTAATAATATGCTTCAAAAGCAAACCCTTTCTCGTCCAAAAAAAAATATAAAAAAATAGAAGTAGTAAATGCGTATAAAAATAAAAAAAAATTAATAAATCACTGACAGCTAAAATGCAAAATATCGATACATTTTTATCTTAAAAAAATGGAATTTTTTTTACAAAACTCTTACAAAAAAATACATTTTTCTTAAATTCTCTTACTTACATCCATACACAGTAGATTATTTTATTACTTTCTTGATTCTAATTAATTCAAAGTTTTTTTTTCCTTTCTCACATATATTAATAATATTAGGGCGACCATACGTACTTCTTTGAAAGGGACAGTATCGATTATTTTATATTTTTCGGCCAAACCGTCATTTTAATAAAAATGTAAATTTTGACCAGTTTTTAGAAAACTATTTTAAAAACTAAAATTAGAGATGGAGTGTGAGTAATTTTATGACAAAATGTTAAAAGATCGAAATTTGCTAAGATTACTCAGATTACTCTGATGAATCAGAGAAAAAATTTTCGATGTCGAGATTTTGATGTTTTTATACGTTTTGAAGGACCCTGAGTCATTTTCACTAAGGTTAAGAAAAATGTCTGTCTTTGTGTCTGTACATAGACAAAATTACGCAAAAACGGTTTGAGCTAGAATAATGAAATTTGGTACACCGGCATTATTCAAAATTCGTAGTTGTCTATCAACTTTTGAGAAATGTAGCTCATCCGGAAGAGGGTCATTACCTACCACTTTTTCATTCTTTTATCTCTAAACTGACCGTAAAAATAAAGATATATGTTTGATAGTTTTTCACATAATTAAAAATAGTGTAAAACTGCTATATATAGAATTCCAGCTTGATTGAATCGCTGAAAGTACCGGAATTAATTTTTTAACACGACTGCAAATCACGCGCCAGCACGTGACGTGGTGCCATCAACAAAGAGCCAAACATGCGCTGGTTTAATAAATATTATTTATTAATTTTAATTAATTTATAATTAATTAAATTTAATTTAAATATAATATATATATTAATTAATCCAATTCAAATTTGCGAGATAGTCGAGTGGAGTCACTCCAGATTTTTTGCATATACTATATACCATTATAACCTAATTCTCAACTTTTCATTTTATAAAACCGTTCCGTTTTTGACATTAAAATGCCCCGTTTTTTCACCCTGAGTAATAATCGAAAATCTCAATCATTTTAAATATTATACTCTCTGGAAAAATCTATGCGCACGGCAGTGAGCCGGCCAAGTTCCAGCAAGCCGCGCGCATGCCGTAAGTATATTTACACGAATGGTTTGGAGTCACTTTTGACCCCCCTGTATCTCAGTGCCTATTGCAAGTACAGAGATAAAATTTTATCTACGTAGTCCTATACTAGAACTAAAGCAGTATGCCAAATTTCATAGTTATAGCTTCAGTAGATCCTGAAATATGACCCTGTGAAAATAGCTTATTTTGGAACTGATTCACTGATTGGTCAACAAAATTCTTAGGGTATTTCCAATTGTCCTAGCGCTATGAAATTTGGCATACAGGTCGTGTGTTATAAGTAGGTTAACAAAAAATTATGAAATTTAAGAAATCGGTCAAGCTTGAGTTGTTATAATCGAATATCAATGCGATTTTAACGAATTCAAACGAATTCATTGGTTTTGTCAGAAACTAATCAAGCTAGGACTTCGAAATTTGGTACACCGATATTATTCACAGTTTGTAGATTTCTTTTAAAATTTCGTCAAAATCGGTCAACCGGAAGTGGTACTTTACCTATACTGGTTGCGTTTACCTTTCAAGTAAAGTACCAGTTTGCTTCGAGATATTTGCTTCCTATTTTGTATATAGATTTAAAAATATGAAAAAAATTCAGATACCAAATTTCATCATGATCTGACTACCGGAAGTGACATTTTACCTATACAAGTAGCGTTAGGTGTAAATTATAAATATATATAATAGTGTTAAACCATTTTACTTTATAATTTAAATTAATGTTTGTTTATTTTTATTGTTATAACTTAACAGTTTCTATATAATTTTCAATTAATATTAATAGTTCTAATTATTTATTATTCAATATAAGTTGGAAATTCAGAACTATAAAATAAAAGAACAAATAAAATTATTATATTTAATATATAAACAAATATAATTTTAATTTAAAAAAATTTGCAAGTTTTTTAAACACAAAATTACTTCAAAGGCTAAGAATGGACGCGGGCGCGGCACAAAAAGGAAAAAATAGGAAGCTTTCTTAAAAAAAAGTATTGAAATCTAATCAAAAACACACCTGTTAAAAAGGGGGCCAAGTTCCTATCGGCTATTTGTTTGCCTAAAAAAGGGTTCAAATCCATCCCAATGCCAAGTTTAGATGCACTTCAAAATCATTCATAATCATTTTTATCAACAGCCTGATCCACTGGTAAACATTTGGCATTCCAAAGAATCGCCACCACACCCAGTCCTCCGCCTCCTGCATCCAGGCACGCCACTTTATTCACGTCAACGGTCCATCTGGCCGAAATTCACTTTACCATACACCCAACTTAAAATATGGTATAGTTGTTAAAATACGTAGGTACATGGTTTAAAATATCTAAAATTATAATACTTAGAAATTTGAACTTGGCAGGTTTTCGTACTGTACGTAACACTAGATTAATTGTATAATTATATTTATTATTTAAATATATAAATTAAGCTGCTAATTCTAAGTATTAAAATTGTAGATATTTTAAACCAAGTACCTACATATTTTAACAACTATACCATATTTTCAGTTGGGTATTTGGTAAAGTGAATTTCGGGCAGATGAACCGTTGACGTGAATAAAGTGGCGTGTAGTGTGCCTGGATGCAGGAGACGGAGGACTTGGTGTGGGACTGAGTGTTTTGTACAGCACGAAAACCTGCCAAGTTCAAATTTCTAAGTATTATAATTTTAGATATTTTAAACCATGTATCTACGTATTTTAACAACTATACCATATTTTAAGTTGGGTGTATGGTAAAGTGAATTTCGGCCAGATGGACCGTTGACGTGAATAAAGTGGCGTGCCTGGATGCAGGAGGCGGAGGACTGGGTGTGGTGGCGATTCTTTGGAATGCCAAATGTTTACCAGTGGATCAGGCTGTTGATAAAAATGATTATGAATGATTTTGAAGTGCATCTAAACTTGGCATTGGGATGGATTTGAACCCTTTTTTAGGCAAACAAATAGCCGATAGGAACTTGGCCCCCTTTTTAACAGGTATGTTTTTGATTAGATATAATTTACTTAAAATATTGAAGTAATTTTTTAGAGATCTTATATTCTAAATACAATAATTTATCATTTATAACAATAATAAATAGATAGAAATGTGTAATAATTTTTAATGCAAGTAGACGATATTTCCAATCCGACAGACTTGTCAAAAGATATTAAATGGAGAATCATATTAATTTTTTACATGATTATAAAAAATCGTTCTTTTAAAAATATAAATAAATTCAACTGAGTTAAATTGAGTCAGTAGAGGCAAACATATTGTAAAGATCAAAAGTAAAAGATGGAAATGGCTAAGCGGAATAAAAGAGACATAGAGCAGTGCTTCGCTTTCTAGATTATATATCAAAGAGATTCCAACTCTTTTTCGTGTTATATTTTTTCAAAATTTTCTTTTTTTAAAAAAGAGAACCATTTGACCTCGAGTTAAGTTTCTTCTCACTTGTTATAGTACTTCTTTTACCCTTCAATAATTCTAATTTAATATTAACCTAGGACTAATATTTTCATAAAACAAAAAAAAAATCAATCATTGATTAAATAATTTGCAATTTCTTACATTTATTTTTATATTTAGTAATTAATTAAAAGTTGATTAAATTACTCATTAAGTTGAGTATTAAATATAACGATTATTTAGATTCAATATTAATATAATTATAATTATTTAAATGTATATTATACCATTATGATATTAATACTTAAGAGAAATAATTTGAATTCAATAAATTATAATACTTAATAAGTAATAACACTAGAGAGATATTAATTTAACAAATCCTTATTCTTTTTTTTCTTATAATTTAAAAAAAAAATCAATTAAATATTTTAATAAACGAATAAACCATTGTTTGAAAAAAAAAATTCGTTTTGCCTATAAATTAACCTGAAAAGAATTCGGAAACTAATTTTCCCGATTTTCACCATTCGATTTTCCATTTAAAATCCAATTTCCTTGGGTTCCAATCGGTTTTCTCCGCGTTCATTTCAATGGGAAAATTAATTCTAATGGAGGATCGAGATTTTCCAGATAATTCTTGTTATTAACTCACCTGGTCGATAATATGACAATGATTCATTTATATATATATATGTTGCATATTTATATTCATATATTTATGAATTAATATTTTAAATTTAAATATAAGTAATATGATTTATATACAAAATATAAATTACGATAAATTGAATTAATTTATATTTTTATAATATTCACAAACACAATTAAAAAGATTGAAGATTTTATTAAAATTGATTTAATAAGTTTGCAGGTCAATAAGTCCGTGACTTTTTGAATGAAACAGGTTTTTGGATAAAAAATTATTTTATTTTTCAATGTAGTTTCCTTTGATTTCTATACACTTCGTCCAATGCTTCTCCAATTTGTTTATTCCTTCAAAAAAATAAGATTTGTCGAGGACATCAAAATAGATTTGTTTGTGAAATGATTTCCGCCGAGCCATTTCTTTTGGTTTGGAAACAAGAAATAGTCACTCAGGGCTAACTCCGGAGAATAGGGCGGATGAGGGATCAATTCGTATCCCAATTCATGGATATTCATTGAAATTCACTTTCCATTTTCTTCTCAAATCACGAGGCAGTCAATCAAAAAATGAAAGACCAAGTTGCCTGCTGACAGGAGCAGTATTGCCATTTCATTTAAAAGAAGGGAAATTCTAGAAGTCACGGACTTATTGACCTGCCCTCGTATTATAAAAAAATATTTATAATGAAATTTTTATTAAATTTATTTTGTTGTAATTATAATTTGAAAAGTTATTGGGTACAGTCTCATTTCTATGACCCTCATATTATTGTAAGTGTCTATATATATTCTAAATCTAGATTGTTATCATAGTACAAAAGCAATTATCATTTGATTGCTTTTATTATTTAAATTACATTCAATCTTGAAAACTTTAATTTTTTGTGAATAGAGAATTTATTTTCTCTGATTCTGTAAAATATATATATAATGATTTATATTTGTGTGTGTGTGTGTGTGTGTGTGTGTATTATAATGAAAGCAATTTATAATTTCCTTGAATGATCTGTTGACACCAATATTTTTCACATTGTTTTCAGGAAGTGATAAAGGCGTTCAACCAAGCCAACCCGGGGGCACAGGAGGTTCTGTAGAGGCTCCGACTATCCGTACCAGTGCCACTCTTCATCACATCTATCATCATAGCCTTTCTGAGTATACGGGTCCGCCACTTGTCAGAGTGACGCTGGCTTCCTTAGAGGAAGCAAATATGCTGCTACAGAATGGCCTCGATTTCTACGGTGCCACCTATTTTCCGACGGAGGGTCCTTTGACGGCTGCTGCGACTGCACCCTATCTGCAAGCAAGTGTGCGCAAGGCCCTCGTCGGCAACAGGTCCGCTCCGACGCCCTCCAGCCACTAACTGGTAGCTACCGCTAGTTAATTCCACAATAACATCTTAAACTTCTAAACAATTCCTAAAATTTCTTATTTTTCTAATTTATTCAAATGATTTTTCAATTCTAGAAAAGGAACGTAAAAAATAATCATTTAGAATTAATTTATAATAAAAATAAGTAATTGAATATTTATGTTGTATTATTCATAAAGAAAAAAAAATTGGTTTTAAAATTTTAATTAATAAATGTTATTGATTATTAGGTTGTCCCATAAGTTTTTCCGCGTCGTCAATATGAATGACTCTAACTGGCTATGTTTATATAAACAATTAACTTATCTCTTAGCCATTTATGGCATCGGCTTAAGTCGTCCCAGAGCTTTTTCTGAGTAATATTCTGACAAATATTGCAATCAACTGAATCAACTAAAAGCCGCCATAGCAGAAAAACGTCCAGAATTGGCGAGCAGACGAGGTGTCGTCGACGACAACGCAAGGCCGCATATTGCGTTGACCATAAGGCAAAAATTATTACAGTTTGATTGGGACGTTCTAACTCATCCTCCATACTCCCCAGACATTTCTCCGTCCGATTATCACTTGTTCCACTCATTAAAAAACTCTCTCCATGGTAAATCTTTCAAATCCATAGGCGAAATAAAAACGCACCTAAATGAATATTTTGAAAGTAAGCCTCAATTACTTTGGAAAGAGGGAAGAATGAGGCTTCCTGAGAGATGGAAGAAGGTTATAGAACAGAATGGTTCATATATGACATAATAAATCACCCTTAAACAACAAATATCGTGTATTCATTTCGCATCAAAAAAAAGGGAAGAAACTTATGGGACACCCCAAGTATTTATTTATATAATATTTAATAATATTCGTTGGTGGGCCTAATTGTAACCAAGTTTTTAAATGAAGATTTAATTTATAATACATTGATAAAAATTAAATTTGACTAGAGACTACTTTTCAAAAATTATGTTCAATTTTACCTATTATTTTATATTAAATTGATAATTTAAAAAAATTGATACTCATAATTAAAAATTAATAATGATCATCTATATTTTAGATAATTCTATATGATATATAGTGGAAGGGTTAAGTAGCATCTGTGCATACACAGAGGTTGATATTGTACGTGCATAGAACTTCCCACATAGGATAATATGTATATAAATATTACCTGTGTATATAAATTCAAATATTTACTAAAAATATTCAGTAAACAATGTAAAGGTATTTTATAAATATAATGATTTATATCAGATTTAGGGAAGGTATGAATTTCTTGTGCGGCTTATCTAGGTGTAATTTAAAATTTAATGCTTGTCTAGATTCAAAAAAATCAGTGTGGTTATACTAGTACTCGGGTGATACTAAATTTCTAGAAAGAAATGTTTGTTTATCGAGAGATTGAGTTTTAAATTTGAAAAAAGCGAAAGAAAATAAATACTATTTGGCTTATCATAAACTATATATAAAATATTTTCTGATAATAAATTGAAAAATAATAATAAAAAAACAATGAAAAAAAGTAAGAAATCTATATTAGTTTAGATTGCATATAATTAAGAAATTAAAAGTTGAACAATTCTTGATTTCTTCTTAAAACTTTTAATTAAAATAAAGAAGACAAATAAAAGAACGAGATAAAACATTTTTATTTACACAATTTCTTCATCTCATTCTGTGTTGAGTTAAGAAAATCAACCCGAAGGAATTATAGACTTTAAACAAGAGATTTTCTAAGTTTTTCTTGTGGTGAGATTCGTATTTTAAGAGTATATAAACGAAACAGAATATCTTCAAAGCAGAAACTATGGAAAAACAAGGTGTGCACAGAAGAAATGTTTATTTTATTAAACATATCTATAAAATTATGCTATAATATATAAAGAATATCAAAAACATTCTATATAAAGTACGATTGGCTTTCTACTATACTAAATATATATTTTATTTATGGTTAGTTATTTCAAATTTATTTTTATGTTTGTTTAACATTAAAAGCAAAAGTTTCTCTATTCTCCTTCAAAAGATTAGGCATATACACATGAATTCAATAATTTCTCGTTGATTTTAAAAGGGATTAAGGAATTATTTCACGTTATACACTGAGACTATTCTCAACTGATATTACGGAATAATTTTATTAAAACATTTGCCTTTTTTTGTACATTCTTCGAAAAGATAGCACTTATCAAGTTAGTTGTCTACTAAGCGGAATAAAGGTGTTGTATGATCAGTACAACATATTCTGTTAAACTTTATTATATTTTTCTTAATCTGAGGCGATACTTTTTATTCCAAAATAGCTTCCAAATTTTGATATCCTCGGCTGAATGAATCTCGTTGTCAAAGAACCCGAGACCACAAAATTGAGAGTCATGGGAGCTGCCTCCCATACTGCGGAGATTTTTGCACACAGATTCTATTGTTACATCTATTAGATATCAATTAAAAAGCACATATTTTGATTACATATTCGTGACGAAAGTATACTAAATCTGTCAGTCTAACTTGATAACTAGTATCCTATGTAGTTTTCTTGTTTATTTTCAGTTTTTTATTTTATCATTTATTTAAATTATTTATTATGCTTATCAATTTTTTTAAGAATGTTCTTATTATAAATTAAAAATTATCAGGCTATAGAGAAATCATTTTAACAGTAGAAATGAAATATGACGAGATAAAGCTCAATTGAAGAAAATTTAATCGTATATTATTAGAGAAGCTTGTTAATTACAAATTTCGATTTAATTTCATGTGACAGGTTTAGTATTAGAAGGCTTAATTATGTTCACCTCTCAGGAGGGTATCATGCAAACCCTAAGAGAATTGAATTCAGATGTTTCCCAATTGTATTAATAAATGCCTATATTTATTTAATATAAATATATTGGTTCTAAATGGAAGAAAAATCATTTATTTTCTTTATATATATCATGAAGAGAGTTGAAAAGAAAATATAGAGAGAGATAAGATGTGTAAGAAGAGAAAATAAAAAGAGAAAAGTTACTTAATTTAGAAAGAATCCTTATATTGAACTGCAATAAAATTGCAATGTCTTTTCCAATTTTTATGACCTTCTAAATTAAACTATTACTTTTGTTAGTACGCTGCTGTTTTTGTATTGGTTCAATCTTAGACGTTTTCACATTAACACAATATTTGATTGAAATCCTAAAAGCCTATTTGAAATGTTAAATGATATAAATAAAAGTACCTCGAAAGCCTTTTATGGTTTTTCTAAACTTAATTTTCCGAAAAGGTCAAAAAAATAATTTTAACTAACAAAAGCGAAATAGAGAAACTGTAAAATATATCTTTTTTTTTAAATTTATTTTCTTCTTCATTAATTATAAGGTTTCTCTTAAATTAAGTTATTCTTTCTAGTTATATATATATTCATATTCATTTAAAGTTTTTTTTTTTATTTTAAATTGGATTTTAATTTAATTTAATTTTTTTATTGAAAATTAATTTTAGAAAGATGAACGGCAGTATATAATAATTAGTTAAATAGAGAATATAGTTGAAAAAAAAAATTCTTATGAATAAAAGAAAAAAGAAAAAAAAATAACAAAAATAAAATAAAATAAAAGTATGTATCATTGAAAAAGAAAGATGGAGAACAACTTTTATTTTAATGGATTTATTTATATGGTGCTTTTATTCTCTAAAACGAGAGTAAGTTTTTGTTTGTAATTGTTTCTTTTTACAAAAATTAGCCTATAGGATAAAGATTTTAATAAAAAATTTATTTTTAGGAATGTTATAAAGAATTCGAAAACTATTTTAACTTTCTAAATTAACATTTTCTAACTATTTATCATTCGCATTTAAATTTTTCTTTCCTTAATTTATATTTATTGATGAAAAAATAATTTTTTTTTTCTGCCATCTAATAAAAACTGTAAAATTATAATCTTTCTAATTCTTTTCAGGAATATATAAAAATTATCCCTAATAAAACATAGAAATAATAGAAATTGAGATTAACTTTAATTTGTATATGATAAATTTCTTTTTTATTGAAGCATTGAGATAAGATAGTAAGGATTTTAGAAGATAGTGGACATGAATCATTTACAATGGGAAAGGACACTCTCTACCCCTTACCGTGACTTTCTAAGACTTTATATTGCTCAAATCTGCCTCCTTCTCTTAATCATCAACTTGCACGTAATATGACCACCGTAAAACAGATTTCATCCCAAGGATCAAAAGGGGGAAACGGCTGCTACAAACGACGCTCTAAAGTCCCACTCAGATCAGTTACAAGTTGCTATAAATAAACCCCACCCTGAACGTTTGTTTTAATAGAGATATAGCTATAACATTCAGACTCTTTCGACCATTTTTCCAATTTATATTCAATATCATAAGTATTCCATAGACAGTAATCCTTTCAACTTAACTATTTCGTTAGTGAACGGTTACTAAATATTTTCAATTAAAGATTAAAAATAAAATAAATTATTTAAAGTTTTTTTTTTTTTTATAAATTTAAATAAAAAATTAATTGTTATAATAAAAGTTAATGTCATAAAATCGAGGAAATTAGAGCCTTTGTTGATGAAAAAAATCTAATTTATAGCTTGCTTAAGGGAAACCAATTAGGAAAAAAAATCTAGACTATCTCGCAAATTTGAATTGGATTAATTAATATATATTATATTTAAATTAAATTAAATTAATTATAAATTAAAATTAATAAATAATATTTATTAAACCAGCGCATGTTTGGCTCTTTGTTGATGGCACCACTTCACGTGCTGGCGCGTGATTTGCATTAGTGTTAAAAAATTAATTCCGGTACTTTCAGCGATTCAATCAAGCTGGAATTCTATATCTAGCAGTTTTACACTATTTTTAATCATTTGAAAAACTATCAAACATATATCTTTATTTTTTACGGTCAGTTTAGAGATAAAAGAATGAAAAAGTGGTAGGTATGAGCTACATTTCTCAAAAGTTGATAGACAACTACGAATTTTGAATAATGCCAAATTTCATTATTCTAGCTCAAACCGTTTTTGCGTAATTTTGTCTATGTACAGACATAAAGACAGACATTTTTCTTAACCTTAATGAAAATGACTCAGGGACCTTCAAAACGTATAAAAACATCAAAATCTCGACATCGAAAATTTTCGTGATCGTAATACTATCTTCTCTGAGATGGTTTCGAATAGTAAATTTAAAAAAAAAATGATTTTCAATGCTAGTCCGATAAATCTTAAAAAAGAGATACTTAAGGCTTATATCTTAAAGTAGAGATTTCATTTCATAAAGTGATATTATGGAATTTCAAATATTCCAATTGAGCCTTGAAAAATCTCCTGAGTCTATAATATTTAATGTTTAATTCTTAATAAAAATCTAAATATTTAATCTGTATAGAATTATACAATTATAAATTCATTGCATGGTTATTCTTAGAAAATACAGAATATATCTACATTAACATGAACAAGATTAAACTAAGTTTCAAACATTGAACATGTAATACTCATATTCACTTTCAATATGTTACTAAGCCACTCTCTCTCCCTTTAATATTAATATCTATATTTTGTATATAACAAAAATACTCTATAATTATTTTATAATCATCATCTCTTTGGTAATTATTACGTTGATTTAAATCCTAAACATTTTAATATTGAATGAAAAGATCTCTTTTCATTACCGTTAATCCAAAGTGAAATGATTTTAAAGCAAAATCTATTGTTGCTGAAAATATTTTCAGATACTGGTTGATTTGAATATAAGCCATATACACGTTAACAAAGCGAGAGAAAGAGAGAGAATTGTTTTTACTCTATTTAAACAAATCCTACAAAGGATGATATCAAAAGATAAATATTCTTATATTTTCATATGGCAAATAAATATTCAAACAAAAGAAAATTAAAAACAAGTTTAATGAAACATAGACTATCTAAAACAGTGATTCTCAACCTTTTTTTTACTTTCCCGCATACTTCGTATAAGGGAAGTATTGGAATCGTCAAAAATTTCGACTTCGAGATTTCGATAGATCTTGACGTTCTAGACCTCCCTGAGTCGGAAAATACCATTTTTCGAATTATGTCTGTGTGTGTGTATGTATGTATGTAATGTCTGTAAGCAAATTTACTCGAAAACTAATCAAGCTAGGACTTCGAAATTTGGTACACCGATATTATTCACAGTTTGTAGATTTCTAACAAAATTTCGTCAAAATCGGTTAACCGGAAGTGGTACTTTACCTACACTGGTTGAGTTTACCTTTCAAGTAAAGTACCAGTTTGCTTCGAGATATTTGCTTCATATTTTGTATATAGATTTAAAAATATGAAAAAAATTGAGATACCAAATTTCATCATGATCTGACTACCGGAAGTGACATTTTACCTATACAAGTAGCGTTTCTTTTTTACCGACCGACGATAGTAAGGGAGGTATTGTTTTCACACCAAATTTCACCTATGGATATTTTTAGGTACATATCTCCACGAATCATGCATTTTCTTAACAGAAAAATGTATTTTTAGCATGATGTCTGTCCGTCCGTCCGTATAGATGTGTACAGCCTGAACGGCTCAACGGATTTTGATGAAATTTGGTATATTTACTTAATACATCAGTAGGATGAATTGATCAACTTTTGGTGCAAATCCGGAAACCAGAAGTGCTAGTATTGCCGATCGAAGAGAGGAAGTGAAGGGTTATTTTCATATCAAATTTCACGTGAGGACATATCTCCACGTGTTATGCACTTTGTATTGGTTTTATCCTCGAGAAAAATCATCTTCATTAGTTTTTTCTTAATTTAAAATTATATGACGTCACCCAGCACTTCATGACGTCACAGCCAGTCCTTATATATTATAAATAAAATAAAATTAAAAATATTTATATTATATCCATATCTGTTTTTTTTACATTTAAAATATCAGTTAACCGGAAGTAGCACTTTATTCTATATATATATATATATATATATAAATGTTACCAAATATCAAATTTGGCACCAATAAACTAATACGAACTGGCTCTTTATCAATACCAAGTTTACACATTCTAAATATTAATTCACAACTCTTTATACCTATTTATATGCGGGAAAGTCTAGGGGAGGACACTCCCGCTTATTTTTCGTGGCACACTTTTAACGGTTTAAAAATTTGGTGACATACTAAGAAAAAGATAAGTGTAAAAATTATTTACTTATTTACCATATTGAAAAAATTGAAAAAAATCGAAAATGTTTAAGAGCCTGATCGCAAAAACATTTTACCTTTTTTTACATACATATAAAATAATCTAATAAGTTATTTTTCTTGATTTGAAATTTACAGTTGTAAAATTTGGCGGCACATTTTGAAAATCTCGCAGCACACAAAAGTACCGCGGCACAGTGGTTGAGAAGCACTGATCTAAAAGATAAACTAATTTTTCAATTGAATATCTATATTTATGCAAATATTTTTCATTTATATATACCAAAGTTTATATATATATATATATAATATAAGAATAAAAATATAATCAGAAAAGGGCATATACCTAAATAAAATTGCTATGGAAATAAAAAGAAGAAATATAAAACAAAACAAAAAAAAAAAGAAAAAGAAAAAACATTGAAAGATAGAAGAAAAAAAAATGGCTGGTTGTATGTTAATCTTCCATTAATGTCTTTTGAGGGAATTGGAAATATCCATTTCGACTACGAAAGGAAATTCAACGGGGCTCTATTTGTTTTAAGACAAAAGATATTTGAAGAAGAATAGAATGTATCGGGTTATACCTTATTGAAGAGTATTAAGACGAAGGGAAGAAAGAATGAAGCGGGTTGAATGTGATGTGTGAGTGTATTTCTGTTTATGAAATGGAGAAACATTTTCATTCTCCTTCATTCAAGTAGAAAGACTCGAGAGGGAAATGACAAGCAAAGAAATTTTATCAATACAAGGCAGGTGTTTGTTGTTCAAGCGTTTGAAAACGATTTCAAGAGTTCCTTCAAGTTGAAGTTATTACTTGAACAAAAATTTATTTTTAAGCATAAAGATTTAATAAATTTTTTTTTATAAAAAGTATACATTTAATGTGATATATATATATATATTGCTTTCTTCTTCTAATATTAAAAAGAAATAAATAATACATTTTAAATTATTATGAATATCGTGCATACTGAAGTAGAAAAAATTAGAAATGCATTTAAGAATATATACAATGATTAATGGTTGAATTAATATTTATGAAAATAAATAAATTAATAATAATTAATTAAATAATTTAATGCTACCTTGGTGTTTCAGATTTATAATTATTAATTTTTGAATTAAATTATTTAAAGAAAATAAGTTAACCTGTGGCCAGGTCCGAACCGACCGACTGTTTGAACTAAATTAATTTCCAGCTACAGAAACAATTTCAAATAATTTTAATATATCTATGTATATAATAAAGAACAGATATGGATATAACATAAATATTTTTAATTTTATTTTATTTATAATATATATGTAAGACCAGGCTGTGACGTCATGAATGGCTGGATGACGTCATATAATTTTAAATTAAGAAAAAACTAATAAAGATTATTTTTTTCGGGGATAAAACCAATACAAAGTGCATGATTCGTTGTGATATGTAAAAATCTCCTCATGTGAAATTTGGTGTGAAAATAACCCTTCCCTTCCTATTGTCGATCGCTACCGGTTTCCGGATTTGTACCAAAAGTTGATCAATTCATCATACTGATGGATTAAGTAAATATACCTAATTTCATCAAAATCCGTTGAGCCGTTCAGGCTGTACACATCTATACGGGCGGACGGACGGACAGACATCATGCTAAAAATACTTTTTTCTGTTAAGAAAATGCTTGATTCGTGGTGATATGTAAAAATCTCCACATGTGAAATTTGGTTTGAAAACAATACCTCCCTTACTATCGTCGGTCGGTAAAAAATAATCTATGATTTTAGTTGTCATAAATTTTACAATTTTGTGAATGACAACAAACTCAATTAAAAAAAAAATAGTAAGACCTGCAAATAATATAGTAAGATCTGAATTCAAAAATATTATTATCAGAAATTTATTGCCAGGGCGACTGTTTGATACAAATAGTATTAAAAACTATAATTATTAAAATTGATGAAATTATTGAAATTTAAAATCATAACATGTCTGAATATATGTAAATCATAGAAACTCTTATAATATAATATATTTTATTAAAATAATACATTTAATAACGAAATTGAATTGAAAAAATAATATAAAATATAAAAAAAATACAATTGGTAGATACTGTTTAAATCATAGTCAGTCAAGCAAATAGGATAGATGACCTAAGAATATTTTGTTATATTAGTTTAATTTGTTTTTTAAATTTATTAAACTTGATTTAACTAATTTGATTTGATTTTAATTCATTCAAAATTTTAAAAATATTCTTTTAAAAAGACTTATAATAATAAGAATACAATTCTATAAATAATAAATTTTTCAATAATTTTAAATGAACAATATGTTAGAAAATATTATTAATAAAAAAATAATAATAAGTGAATGCCTGAGAAGGGTAAGCAACGAATTAGAGGAAGACTCGAAAGTAAAGCTAATGAACAAAACTGTCTGACGGGTGCTCTCTAATAGAATTTATGAAGGGTTAATTAGAAAAGATAGAAGAGTGTGTGTGACGGGGCTGATTAAAGATTTCCAGTCGAGATGAAAAAAAAAAACAGTTTGAATTTTTTTTATTTAAAATAATTTAGTTTTAATTGGGCTCGAATAGATATCAGTGCTGAGGTAATTACTTGATAAAATTTAAAGTCATGTTGTATGTAAAAGGCACAAATGGCTTTTACTCTTATTATAATAATTTAAAAAGAATATTATTCATCTAATAAGAAAGATTAACTAAAGAATATTTGACAAGGAATTATCAAGGAAAATTCACTTAGTCTATTTTATTTCTTTGATTTAGATTTTATTTTTAATAGATAAAAATATACAATAATATTCTAAATGATAGACCAATTTTTAAAAATTCGTTATTATTAAAGTACAAATTAAAATTAGGGAAGATTTACAGAGTTTCAGTTTCCAACAGGATGGATGACTTTTTGAATAAATTCCTTTCTCAGGGTAAGTGAACACTTCTGGCCACCAAGATCTGATTTCACCCCATGTGACTATTTCTTATGATCTGCGGAACCGTATCACTGCTGGCCTGCACTCAGATATGCTTTGTCGTATGTGGGACGGATTTGTGGTAGATGTTTGCTGTACAGCTAATTGCGGCCCCACTTATAATGTATAGAAAAAAACTTTTAAACTTCCTCTTTTCATTGGTAAATTTGTTAATTTTCGATGTTCACTTTAATAAACAAAAAATTTTAAAAATGGGTCTATCAATTAGAATAGAGTTTCTCAAACTTTTTGGACCAAACGCCCACTTCGTAAGCCCGGCTTCATAATTTGCCCCTTATAAATTTGAACAGATAAAAATTGCATGATAATCCCTAATATAAGGTAGGTACTTAGAGCCATATTGAAAAATCGAGTTTCAGAACCTGATCGCAAAATCATCTTACCGTTTTTTAGAACCATATTGAAAAAAAGAGGAAATGTTTAAAAACCTGATTGCAAAATCATCTTACCTTTTTTTTAGAGTTGAAAATGGTTTCGACCCCCAAAAGCATATAGTCAAATAATCGTCCCCTTTAAGATGTCGATCGCCTCCCAGGGGGCGATATCGCCCAGGTTGAAAATCACTAATTTAGAATAACACTGTATATTAAAAGAAATAAGATAAAAACCACATTTTGACTTTTCCTGAATACGATTGATCCATTTTTGAAATGATGTGGGAATATTGGATTTTTACCTTTTGAAAACACTATAGACTAAACATGAAGTCATATTAATATCAATTTGCTATTTCTAAAAGTCTAGCAAGCCATCGACTTACATTTACATATGATACTATTGATATTAAACAACATAAATTTAATTTAAAATTTAATAATTTTAATAAAGACTAGATAATAAAAATAATATTAATTGTTTCAATCCGATTTTACCTATTAAACTGTACAACATTTTTGGTTATAAAATTCCAATTAAATATTTACATCAATAATATAATTCAACATCAGCGTATAATGACATCATACATTTATTTATTTTAAAAGTTATTGTGTTAATTTTTAACTACTTTGAGCAAAAGATAAAAAACCGTAAACTATTCAGTTAAATGGAAAAATTCATGTTTAAATAGGCAGATGGAATTCAAAAATTAATATATTCATTTATATAATATTTGCATGAATTTTTTTTACTAGATAAACAAAATTTCTACAATCAATTGGTAGAATATAAATCTAGTATTCTATTATTCATTATTATTTCTCGATTTTATACACATTTATATAATATATATATAATATATTTTTTTTTGGATCGCTGGATTTATTTATTTGCTTTGTATTTTACTTGAAGGGAAAACTTGTGAATATCCTCAAGGGGAACATTACTTCCGAATAAAGTCATGAATCAGATCCTGATTAAATACATTCTTTTTTTTATAAATGCAACCAGCCATATAATAAACTTGTGAAATAAATGACCAAAATATAGTTAAAATAATGTCCCTAAAAAATAAATCTTTTTTTTTATTTAAAATAAAAAAGGAGAGACAATTAAAGGATGCCATTTGGGCTATATAGAACACTAGTAATATTCCACAAGTCTTTTATATAATAATATTTCCTTTTATTCATAAATAATTCATTTTAAAGAATTCTTCAATTATCGATTATAATATAATTTAATAAATTAATGAAATAAATCACTATTTATTTTTTATTTTTTTTAAAATAGTACAACAAAAATTATGAAAATCTATTAAGTATTTTTATTCATTTATAACCCGAAACAATCGCGTGAAAATCGTGAAAAATTAATACTTTCTTAAATTGATTTTTCTTTGTTTTATTAATTATTATATCGTTTTTCTTAACTTCACTTGGCGTCTGTCTTTCAGTCTGTTCGCTCTTTTGACAAATTTTTATAAAATAACGTTTTTCTCATGACTAAAAAAGAATAAAATAATTTTTCTAAAGGCCTGGCAAATTTTAAGGATTAATTTCTTCATATACAACGAAAAACGTTTGGCGCATTTAGTTTTCATTTGCTTTCTATTTTATTTCTTTGCAATTAAATTCCTTTATAGAGCCTTAATTTATATAAATACTTTCATACCACATTATTACCACTTGATTAACAAGTAATACTATTTCTTCTGATATAATCAACTGTTTTAACTTTGAGTGATAATATATGTAAATTTAAAAAAATAATCATTTTGTTAAAATATGTTACATACTTTGATATAAGTATATTACAGTGAAAAATAATAAAAGATCAATTTCTTAGCTATTAATCTATCAATTTTATTGCATAATAAAAAAATTTGTCAGTTTGTGTTTAATAAAATTTTTATTACTACAAAAATTTAACATGATGAGTTTCATATAAATAAATAAAATTAAATGCGCCAAACGTTTTTCGTTGTATATGAAGAAATTCATCCATAAAATTTGCCAGGCCTATAGAAAAATTATATTATTCTTTTTTAGTCCATGAGAAAAACGTTATTTTATACAAATTTTTTATATTTATATTATTTTTTAAAATATGGTATTTTTGTATATGTAGAACAACAAATCGTTTATTTTCCGACACAAGATTCAAATTTAAATTTAATTTAACAATTAATATAATTAAAAATTTCATGTAATTAATTGCTTAAGTTATATCACATAATTAAAGAGTATTTAACTTTCAATATGTATATTTATCTTTTGAAATTAGGTAGATGTTATGATAGAATATGTTTATATATTTCGATGGTTTTTCACACCTAAACAAGGTATATGGTTGAATATCTAAAAGTATTTACTTTCCATTTATTAATTATAATAATTTTCACTGGCATTTTAGAACCTTTATTTCTATCAATTTTTTAATTTTATTTCATTATTAATTAAATTTATCACTTTATATAATTACATGGAATACGGAGATAGTAAACATATCTTTATTTAACGCCTTATGCGTAAATATTGGTCCAATTTTATTCAAATAAGAATATTATGATTATTATTATTATTATTATTATTTAGATAAATAATTGATATTTTCAAGTCAAACAAAGGCAAAATAAATAGAAATCACATTTTCCCCAAAGAGATTCAGGGGGTGAACTGTTCTATAAATAGATATTAAAATATAAATATTCTGCAAAATTAATATACCAAATAATAAATTATTATGTTTTTCAGATGTTATTTCTGGGAAACGAAGCATAAACATATTTTTGTATGGAAATCTTAAAATATTTTGAAATTTAAATTACTAAAAATTCATTATTAAAATGTATTATACATCAGAATTTTGACTTTTTAATTTGGTGGTTTGTGTGTTTGTTTGTTTGTGTTGACCAATTGAATCATCAATTTGATGTTGAATTTTAGATAAAAAAAAAAAAAAATTCTAAAATTTAATTTTAAATTAAAGACTTGACGATATTATATTTTTGCCAAAATGATCTCAATTTTCATTGAATAGACGTTTCATTAAATTTTCGTAATTTTTATAAGTCAATATGATTATTCATAAGGGAGTAGGCCCTATCTAAAATTAAATGAAAAATAGATATTATATTGTTATTATATTATTTAGAATATATATACAACCTCAATATGCAAACATTTAGAATTGATGATATTTTTGATTTAATAAAAAAAATAAACTAACACATATTTTATGAATTATTTAATAATAATCATAAGTATTTAAATTTGATCTTAATAAAGGTGATATATACATTTATTAGCTACATAAAAATTTATTATTTAAATAACACTTACCAATGAAGGCAGGTGATTGTTTTGTATTCAATAAATGTTTCCTGAAAAAGAAAATAGTATTAGTATTTAATTATATTTCAGAGTAACTTAAGAAATAACTTAAATTAATAAAATATTATTAATAATTAATTAATTTATTATTGAATAATTAATAAATTTATTATTGAATAATTAATATAGTATAAATATTAGATTTAGTCATTTTTATAGATATTAGAAAAATTGTTTTTTTTTTTTGGTGGGGGGTAAAATAGCTCTCAAAAAATGAAAATGGCAATTTGGCTATTATGGAACAAAGATTAATAATAATAATAATAATAATAATAATAAAATGTTCTAGTAAATGTATTTAAATTACTATTTTCTAAATTACTATATAAAATGGAATATATTTTTCAGATGTTAAAGGTAATAAATGCTATTTGGATTAAAATAAAAATGAAATAATATACTTTTTGCGTGCTCTTATTATATAAATAAAATAAATTAACTATTTAAAAAAATTATAATCTATATGGTTATAAATATAATGAAATTAAGTAAATAATTTATCTATTTATATAAAAAAAAATTCATGAATAATAAATCCAGTTCATATAGAATTAAATCAAAATAAAATATTTCATTGTTATGTAATAAAGAGTGGGAAAAAAAAAGAAAATAGTTGGTTGGTTAGATCTTCGCATAAAGATATATGATGATTATTCTCTCGGGAAGCAAAAATAAAAGGCAGCTTATTCCTTCTCTATGGCTAATGTTATAAAGAATCTCCTTCCCCTGTCATTCCAGATTTCCACTGGGTTATTCTCTAAAGACAACAGTCGTTGCAAAGGTTTAGATTGTTTTCAGAGTTAATTCCTTTGTCATCCTCTGTTTAAATTAACGCCTAGTGATACTACCACAGAATTGAAATCAATTCTTTATATAATTTTTTTTCTTAAAACAATGTTCTAATTTATTTCTAAAATCGCCATTCTTTCATATAATAAAATAAATACGTTATTAAATAAAAATAATATCTACCTAAATAAACTTTATTTGTTTCAAGTAACAATGTAATCGGCATTTCATTGTGAATTATTTATTTGGTGAGTATAAAAATAAATATTAATTGTAATATAACAATCATTAAATAAATTGAAAAAATAAAAATCTGTCCATCACCGAGATGCTAATGAACTCTAAACATTTTTGACCGCAGCTACTACTTTCCTACAACTATCCCTCTCTTGAGCATGTCTTTGTTTAAAAATAAATTAATTATTTAACATAAATACTAGTATACAAAAATGAGTGTTTTTTTTATAAATATTATCTCTCTCTTTTATTAAATTTATTTTTATTTTGATATTACTAATAAAATTTAAAAAACATATACTTTTGTTGTCCGATTATATTGAATTTTTGTTTAAATATTAATCAAGTGTAATTGAGTGATTTTTTATATATTCATTGAGAATAATTAAAATTGAAAAGAATTGAATTTATATTAAATATAAAAAAATACGATTTAGACCAGAATTGAGCAATCCGCGACCCGCTAAACAAATTTGTGCGCCCCGACAAGAATAATATAATGGTACAATATAATTTTATTGATATACTAAACTTTTTGCTATTTGATTACTGTTAAATTAAATAAATAAATGGTTAATATTTTATTTTAAATATTTCATTAAATTTTATTTTATTAAGTTAAGGTAAGTTATGATGAAAATAAAAAGTTAAAAATTATATTTTAAATTCTGAATTATAATGATAATTTATTTATCTAACTAAGAGGTATAAATTAATTAATATGGCCATTCCAAAAATGTTCACTAATGGGATAATATAGATGCTTTATTAATCCCATATTATATTATATTTAATAAATAGATTATAATATATTTATATTATAAGTTAAAGATCAGTCTGAAGGTTATATTCAACCATATCTAAATGATTATTCAAAAATTCCTAAAAGTCAAAATAAGTTTCAAGTAAATTTGAAATTAGAGAATAGTTTATAAAAATATTTCACTTTCGGATAATTGATCATAAAGGAAGTCCATTTGATCTTTCGAATAATTCTTAAACAAGCGGGTGTTTGCTACATTAAAGTATTTGAATCGAAAGAGAGGAAAACTTTTTTTTTATATAAAGGCATTGATACGTGCAAGGAACCCTTGGATTCTAAATCTAAACTCCAAATACCAACTGTTGCTCAATTGGGGACATCAAAGTCCCTTTTTCAAAATGACTTTGCATTGATAGATTCTTTGTATCCATTGATTCTTTTTCAATTCATTAATTACTTAGGATTTTTACTTAATTTAGTAAACATTAAATAAAATATAAACAAATATTTTCATAGATAAGAGAGAATAAAAAGTATCCATAGAAAAAAGATGAATTAAGTTGATTACAAGAATTTTTTTATTTTTTTGTAAATTATAATTGTATATTATATAATATTTTAATAGAAATTAATATTACTTCTAATTTTATTCTCTCTTATATAAAATTTGCAAATAAATAGTGAAAAATTCCAACATGGTTGACTGTGTCTCTCTGTTTAAGAATAAAATAATACTTCTGTGAAAAATACCCCAAAACAACAGCAGATATTTTTAACAAAAAAATTAAATTCTTTTTACTAACAAACATAATTAAAAAAATGGCAGAAATGGTTTCCTGGAAACTTAAAACTTAAAAGATATTAAAATCTCTTATATTATATCCATTAAAATCGAAAATTAAAATATTATATGCATAATTATGCATAATTATCCTGTGTTTATATAGGCGCGTTTTTCATCAGTAATAAGTAGCTTTTGGTTTATTATTTTTGTTTGAAAATACTCTTCTCTATTGTTTTAGAAAAATGCGTGTTGAAAACCATAGTTCTTTTCGCCATATTAGGGCAGTGTTTCTCAACCTTTTAGTATTCACGGCCCAATTTTCAATCATAATTTTCATCGCGCTCCTTCCCATCGGAAATGTTTCAGAGCATCTCAAAATCATCTGATTTTTTTTTTAGGACCTTATTGAAAAAAATTGAAAAATAATCGAAAATAGAACCATATTGAAAAATAATTTTCTCTTGGATATGGTCTCCCGCTCTCCCAGGGGGGCGCGTCCCACATGTCGAGAATCACTGACTTAGGGAAAGATTGGAAAGCAGAACAGTCGTTTCTCGATCTTAACGAACTTTTTGACAAGGGAGTGGTTTGTTCGTTTCAAATCAGGTGATACCAGCTTGGAGGATAAGCCAGGATGAGGTCGGCCATCGAATTTCAACGATCAGGCTATGTGGTACGTGTGGTGGAATAGAAGAGAAATCATCCACTAAAAAGTTTGTTGAGATTGCGAAATGACTGTGCTGCTTTCCATCTTTTTTGAAGTTGTAAAGCATAATATGGCAAATATGACTATGGTTTTCGACATGCATTTTTCCAAAACAACAGTAAAGATTATTATTTTCATACAAAAATAATAAACAAAACTCCACTTTTCACTAATAAAAAACACTCCAAAAACGCTGAATATTATAAAATAAATAAAATATATTTATATAAACTTATTTATTTGTAATGTAATGGATCACATTAAAATTTATACTTTTTAATTTTTTCTCTGAAATAAATATGTATATAAAATAAAAGTATTTAAAGTGTTTCTCTTAATTTATCAGCAATTGTCACTTCGTTAAATTATTATTTATTTATAAGAATATGTTATTTACATTTTATTTTTTGTTTTTGTGAAATCTTTTTAAATATTTATGGTGAACACATAATTGGTAAGTAATACAATATTACTGTGTGTTTTTAATTAACAAACTACACAATAAAAAACAAAGAAAAGTAAATATTTTTCTCCTTCTAAACAATACTATTTATTTTGTAAATATTTTGTGTTAAAAAAACATACATCTGAATATAAAATAATAAAATAAATAAGAGATATTTTATTTATATTTTATTATAAAACAAATCATAATTAATTTTTATAATATTAAGATTTAATATTCTTAAATAATAATAATAATAATAATTTACATTAATAGAAATTCTTGAAATATGAAATTCTGATCGTTATTTATTAGATATATTAAAATTGCTATTTAAAAATGTAATCGCTCGAATCCCTTAGCGAGCTAACTAATAAATGCATGATAACATGAAAATTTAATCGTGCCCAACTGCTCAAGTAATTTGATAATTGAATTAAATCCAAGTCAAAATCCCTGGAGAATTTCACGCGTTTCACTTAAACTTAAAGAAGCTTCTACTTAGTTGATTAATCTGACTTGTGGCCTGGTCTTTTTGTTATTTTAGAATGGTGGACGTGATCACGAACCCGGGACGACGCGTCAGGGATCTGGTACCCGTTTTCGACTCGGCAAGCTTCGTCAAAATACCACCGCCATCCATTAAAACAATCAAACCGAGCCGAATGAAATGAAATTGTTTTTCAAGCAAAGCGCGCTGGAAAACCATGGAAAAAATAAATTTAATATAAATCGACAGCTTCAAGAAAAACAAGTGCAAGCAAATCTTGGCTTTTCAAAAATTGCTCTTTTTAGATTAAAATTTAATTTAACATAATTTTTTTCACATTAATTTATTTTATTTATATAGTTGAAAAATAAAATTTGCTTTTAACAATAAAAAAAAAACAATTTAACAGTTTATAATAGCTTTTTTATTTTTATTCTTTATAAAATATATTATATTAGATTAATTTTTAAATTAATTTTTAAATATTTATTTATTACAATATATTTGAATAGAAAAATAGTTTATTCAGGCTTAATTTTATCATATATTATTATTAATACCATAGTACCGGGACCCCAAGCCTCGGCTCGGTACTTAAGTTAAAAAAATTATTCATTATTATTTGATTTGGCTGGTAATATTAATACTTGGAAGACCGAGCTCTCGCTCTACCCTTTAAAAAATATTGATTTGATACAATTATTAAAATTTATTTTGAATAAGATATTCTTTAATTATTATTTTAAATGAATATTAATTAAAGAAAGAAATTGTTTTTAAAATATCCTAAATAATATGTAATAATTTTCAAGATAGAAATTTATTACAATTATTAAATGTTGCATCATTGCATCAATCTGATTAAAATGAATGGAACTTGGGGTACTCAATAATAATAAATAATATTAATAAATATTAAATAATATTTTAGTGAAATAATATTAAAAATTATAAAACTTAATTAATAAAATAAAAGAACAATAAATAAATAAATATAAAATAGTAATTTATTAAAAAATAAACACGAAAATAGATAAAAAAAATAAATAAATTAATTATTTTTATTTTTAAATATCGATGCTCTCGTCGAGCTTCGATCCTTCGAACTCCACTCGCACTCGTCAAAACAGTTATTTTACCCGCGGGACTAATATATTTAGATAATAAAAATGACATTTTTTTACTGTCTTTCTAAGCCAATTACCAAACCGTATTTGTTTTGTTGTTTTTATTTTTGAGAGAGATTAATAAATATATATATTTTATTAAAAATAAATATTTTTAATTTTATTTCTAAATTAAATAATAAATTTTAAAATATTTTAAATAAAAAAAAATATTAATACAATTTCAGTTAAAAAAATGGATGTCATTTGTGACGTCATCCATATATAAATTTAAATTAAGAAAAAAGAAGATGTATTTTTCCAGAGATGTGATTAATAAAACTTAATTTTTCTTTATAAATACTATATCTAGTGTGAATTTCAAAAAAATCGTTAGAGCGGTTTTTGAGAACCCATGGATATACAAACAAACATATATACAATTTTAGCTAGCATAATAAGATAAGATATATATATATATATATATATATATATATATATATATTTATTAACTCCGAAAAGTAATAAATTAGGTTATATGTATATTATTTATAAAATTAAGATTGGAATTTCAAGGAATTCAAACCAACATTTTTGGAATCATTGGAATCTTATTTTCTCGCTTCATCCTGCTCATTATTGCTCATTCCACCTCCCTTATCATATCATTTATTCTCTCTTAAGTTTATAATTTTATGTTCTATATTTTGACGGTTTTTTTTTTATTTTTAGATGAATTTTAATATAACTATTAATATATTTTATTCTGATAAAAATTATTTTAACAATATTTTATAGAAGTTCATATTTTATTCAAGTAGGTATATATATACGGGCAAAAATAATTTTACATTTAAAATAAAAGATTATCATTTAAAAATTTTATATTGAAAGATATAAAAATTCATGAGATATGAACTGAATGTATTTCAGGATATGATTATTTAAGATTTTAAATTATAATAAAAGTTAGTATAATCATTGAATGTTTTCAACATTAAATAGATTCTAGGTATTTTATAGTTCATTTTCTTTTTGAATTTTGATCCATAAATCATATCTGTAATTAAATTCAAGGCATTATAATTTTTATTCATGATATGTAACAAAATTTGACTACAATTCATTTTTATCTGCTAATTCAATTATCATATGATTAAGCAGGAGAAAAAACCATAGAAAACGATTAATTTAATAAAAGAACGATAAAAATTATCACGTCGAAAATCTTTTTTAAGCTATTAAATATTTTATCACTTTTTCTAAACTTCTCTTTTACATTTTCTTCATCGCAATCTTTTATATTGTTTTTAAGAATATTTTTGAATTACTAACATTAAAATAATTTTTAAAAATAATAATATTATTAATTATAGTAATAATAATAACAATAATAATAATTGACAAAACAGAAAAAGGTAGATACCTAGTCAAGTTTATCAAAGGTCAGATTAATCTTAATTAAAAAGTTAATCGGGATTGTGGAACAATCGTTTTGTTTAAACAAGGACGATTTAAAAAGGACAAAAAAGTATGGCTGCTCGGTTGACATTCAGCCAGCCAGTAGAAAAGCATGGGATTAATAAAGAATATGGGTGGTGAATATCAAGATGAGAGATCGTTGGATAATTAAAAAAAAGTGCTGATTCAATTAATTTAAAGAATAAATAAACGCTAAAATAAAATTGGAACACATTTCCACAGGTAACAATTGTCGTTTCACTGAATGAAAATGGATATTGAATGAATATGAAAAAAAATTTCAAACTAATCTCCATCTCTTTTATAAAATGAAAAAAATGTTAGACAAAAGGCTTCATATTCATGAAGCAAATATAAGAATAATATATTTAAAAAAATCAGTTATAGACATTATAATTCATTTGATATTTTTGAATACAATAGTATTTTTTTTTTATTTTTTTGAAAAGTTTATGAATAAATTAAATAAAAATCAATTCATTCGTACATTTACTACATTAAATGAGAATTATTTAAAAATTTAATTACTTAAATGTATTTTAAAATATTGTTAAGAAGGTTACCAACGAAATGATTATGTGAATTATGTAATGATGAAAAAAAAACAATTGTCTAAAATTAATTGAATTTTGAACCATAATTTATATTTAATTTTTACTCAAAACTAAGAAAAACTATATTTTCAAACACGCACAATAAAATTTTATCTTGTTTATTTATTAATTTCCTGCAAATAGGACCGGATTATAAATGAAAAATATTTATATAGACCCTGGTTTTTATAAACATTTTTTTTTTTCTGAAAATGTCTATTTATTAAACAACTGTAAGTTCTGAATAATAATAATTTATATTCTCTAGTTTTTGTAAATTAAATATGGGATCCGGTGAGAATAAGATATCTAAAGTCCCAAACTGGGTTAATCAGACCTTACCTACTTATTGTATAAGTTCTCATTTGAAATGAAGACATTGTATGTTTAAAAAGTTTCTATGAATATTGTTTTATTATTCACTTAATCATATTTGAAAGTACTTAAAATTAAAAACTTAATATCCATAAAATTAGTTCATTGATAATTGATTTTAAATATACTGAGTAAAAATTTCTAAGAAAATGTCAACTAAGAATTTCAAATAAAACACGCCAACGTGTTAATTGTTTATTAAACATAATTTTTAACTGAGAAAATAATGAAGGTAAAATGTGAAACATTTATTATTTAATTTGGAAAATTTAAACACAGGATAAGTATTCTTAATTAGAATTATGCACATCAAATTTTTTTATTAAGGGGGTAATTAAAATTCTCATAAAATCAAATTTCTAATGTAAACGTTACCTAAATATGTATAAAACATTATAAAAAAATCATCAATAATTCATTTCTATATCATACATTTAAAATTTTAATCATTATTATTTTATTTATATAGTATCTGTTTGTATATAATCAAAATAAAGAGAGCCATTTCTTCAAGTAAACCAAGGGTGGGCAACCTTTTTATAATTCGGATAAATTGAAAAATCCATACTTTAGCGGGCAAGAAAGTTGTTTGAAAATTTTAAGGAAAATTAAGACAAATATGTTTTTATAGATTGCGATATAACATTTATTATACATACTGACATAATTTAATACAAATGCATATTAAAAAAATTAATGATTAATATATTTTTGACAAAAATCAATTTTATATATATAATTTAAATTTAATAAAACTTATTAAATTTTTCTAAGACGACTTAAATATAATAGGAGATTCGGCAATTGTAATTATAAAGATAGGGTAGAAAAATTAATCGAAGCAGGAAAAGAGGTGGGGCTGGAAATAAATATTACTAAGACAAAGTATTTAGTAACAGAGAGGAATAGCATTAACACACAAAGTCTTAACAACATACAAAATATAGAATTTGAAAATGTAGAAAAATTTAAATACTGAGTTTCTGTAATATCGAAAGATAATAATATTCGAGAAGAGTTTAAATCGAGGTTACAATCAGCCTGTTATCATGCAGTAAAGGGGCTTATCGCGTCAAAATTATTATCAAAGGGGATTAAAATTAAAATATATAAAACAATTATTTTACCGATTGTATTATATGGGTGTGAGGAATGAGATGACCTTAGGTGACGAGAGTAGATTTAGAGTATTTGAGAATAGGATTCTGCGAAGCATTTATGGGCCAAAGAAAGATGAGGTCACCGGGGAATGGTGAAGACTCCATAATGAGGAATTGCATGATCTCTATGCATCTCCAGATATAGTTAGAATTATAAAATCGAGAAGGCTGCGGTGGGCAGGACACGTGGCTAGAATGGGAGAAGATAGAATGGCAAAAAATATATTGGTAGGGAGACCGAGTGGGAAGAACAAGGACAAGGTGGGTGGATAATGTGGGAAAGGATGTGAGAGAGATGAAAGAGGGTAGGGATTGGAAGGTTGTGGCTCAGAATAGGGACACTTGGAGAAGTGTGGTTGCTGCGGCCAAGAACTTTCGAGTTCCGTAGAGTCACAGAGATAGATAGATATTAAATTTTCCTAAGAATTTTAAACAAGTTCGATAGAATCGTTGGAATCAAAAAATTCTAAAGAAATTGAATATTTAAGATTAACTTATATTAATATCCCAGAAATAATATGCCCGACTTCAAAATATAAATTAAAATTTTTAGTATTATTAATTTATACGTATGGCTTACTTCATATCCTGCAAAAAATTAATATAATTAGAAAGATCCTGTTCCAGAAACAAATTATTGAATAAATTGGATACATTGAAGCAATTCTTTATAAATCTACATATTCTTTTTTCTTGGAACTAATAATAAATTTCTATACCCTAAATTTAATAATAGAAAATTAAATAAATAAAATATTAGGATATACATTTATAATTTAGTTTTTTAGAGATTTCAGGAATGTCTGAATTAAATGTAAGGACAGACATGCTTCGCAGGTTCTAAATTCCAAATTTGTAAATGAAAATTCCTACACTAGCTGAGAAATGTGTAATAAATTATCAATGTATTTTTAAACTATTTACTAGTTTGGAAGATAATTCTAACTATATAAATATACTTTGTTGTTGAATGTTCAATTTCATAATATAATAATCATATAGTAATTGCCATGATAAAAAAGTATTAAGTTAAAGTCCAAAAATTATTTTTCAGAGGTACTATAGAATTGGAAAAAGAATAAAATATATAGATTTTAAGAGTATTATCTTTTTAAGTAATTAATTTATAATATTAACATAGAATAAAAAATAAACAACGATTAAAAGAGAAGAATATGTCTTAAAAAAGATATTTTCAATGATTATTAAAATTTATTTATTGTTTAAACTTATTTATTAATTACTAATTAAAATATAATATCTAAAATAAAAAATCACGAATACTGTTAACTAATCTAAACTAATTTGTAAAATAAAACTTGTAGAGAGGTGGGTATTTGGAGGGGAGGGGTGAATGGATGACTATGGATTGGATATGGTTGGGATGTGAATAAGGAGGGAGATGGATTTCGGTCGTCCCCTCTTTAACCAACACGCGGGAAAGGAAGGGAGATAAGGGGTGGGAGTTGTTCGGTCTCAAAGGAGCGATGAGAGAGGGGTAATTAGAAGTAATAGAGGTGAAAACACGATTGGGCGCCAACAAATATTATCTGTAAAGAAAATAGGTAATAAAGAGATAGATACAGAAAGGATAGGGATGAAAGGAGAAGGGGAAGAAATGAAATAACTCGGGTTCAAAGAAAATAATCCAACTGGCCTAGTGAGGAGTCCAGCTGGGCAAGGAATTATAATTGATCCGGTCCCCAGTATAATCAATGTACAATTTAAAAGTTAGTGGATTACTGGATAGTAATTCAAAAAAGAGAAAGGATAAATAAATAGAAAAGATGAAAGATTTCAGTAGAGGTGTCGATGGGGTAAGCTTATTTGGGTGGGCAGTCACGCCAAGAACCCGAGATAAGTACACAATCGGCGAATTAGACTCCTTCCCAGGCGGGCCGCCAAGCCAAAACCCGAGGTAAGGATAAGATGGAGATGAGTACGACACGCGCGGACCGCTAGTGAGGAGCGCCGGGAGTAGACCGACTTGTTTAAGCACGCGTTATTTCGCGGTTGAATATTCTTTGTTGTTGATTGGCTGTCTATTTGCCAATCATAGATGAGCGGTCTTTAGTAAAGAGGGTGACTGTTAGTGTACTTTGTCACTTTACTAAAAAAACGTCGTCTTTGTGTTTTCGGATGACTTTAGCCGCCAGCCGATAAAAACATAACGGCGAGACTCAAATGTTGTTTCAAATTTTTGTTTTTATATTAGCCGCTTGCCGACAAAGTTTAGCGGAAGAGATTAAAAGTGTTATTGAAGTCGGCCGTACTGGCGACTTTCCTTTAAATTTTCAAAAATGTTTTTTTTTAATTTTCTTTAAAAATTATTATTTTAATAAAATAAATAAAAGTTATTTTTTTTTATTTTATAATATTCTTTTATTTATTTCATATTTTTTTATATCCTTCACCTCTTTTTATTATAATTTAATTTTAGTGTTTTTTATACTTAATTAATTTTATTTTTATTTAATTTAAAACATGATAAATTCCTAAACCTTTTCTTCTTAATCTTTAAAATTCTCTTCATGTTATATCATCTATTTTGAATAGCTATAATATAATAAAATTGAGCATTAAAACATAATAATAAATAAAAAAATAAATATTAAAATTTTAAAAATAGGATTCTATCTAAAAATAATGTTCTTATTAAAAGAACTTTTAAAATTTTTATAAAAAATTCTAGGGTATAATATGATTTTAAAAGGATGTATGTAGTTGGTATTTAAAGAAGAAGTCAATAACGGTTCTGCAAATTGAAATATTTTATTCAAATCATAAGAATTTATTTGAAAATATTTTCTTTTCTTTTCCATTATGGAGATGTTTCTCATCATCGATTCCTTTAATATACTTAGGGTAGAAAACCAAAATAATCCACTTATAAATCCCATCTCTCTAGCTGACTATAAAGAGAAAATGACATAAAAAGAAAAATATTTATATTCATTTCAAAATGAAAAATAAATAAATAAATAAATGAAAATCTCAAAGAAATATTTTCTAATAAGTGAAGCGTAGAAATATTCGTTTATATATTATACTCTAGTTCTTATACCCACGAATATTGTGCCTTTTTCTTTTATCGACACTCAAGTATTTAGATGTCATTAAAACTTACAACCGTAGCTATAATCCCATCATTAAAATTGCTTTAATACATTTTTTTATTATAGTAAATAATCTAAGTAAAATTTTATAGCAAAAATATGATTTTTTATATAAATACTTACATACAATATTAGTATAAATTTTCAATAAAGTTAGCTCACATTAAAAATATTATTTTAGTATATATATGTTAACAATATAAGATTTATTTTCAGAAAAAAATTATTTATATTATAACGAAATGAAATTCAACTTTTTATCCTGAAATAGTAGTAAGCTATTTTGATAAATAATTTTGAATTTTTACAATAAGAGTGAATAAAAGGGTTGGTATTTTTTTAAATGAATTTTGGAAGTTGATGAGTATCATCTATCTTGTTTTTTTTCTCTTTCTCCCCCCTTTGTCTTTCTTTTATAATCATTATTCGAGGTGAAAAATAGAAAGATTGTTCCCAATATCCCTGTCAAAGAAGATGAAAATGTTATCGAGTCGTATTGATAATGGCATTGCCACCCGCGGAGTCTTTTTTTTATCACTTGGCTAGCTAATCAAATAACCAGAATAAAAGCCGCCTGGGGGTGTTCTGATTAGACGGGCGAATATAATAAAAAATCAAATAAGCACGCCATGCATCCTGTCGACTTCTGGACAATATATTCGACCAAAGTGAATTAATTAACAAAGGGTGGGGGAAGGAGAACATAATTGAAAAATAACCTCCCAACCGCCCCCAAATTCTAATTGACTAAGGGTGGGTTAGGAGGGAGAAACCTGAGGACGACGCCAGAGAAACACAATTAGCTGTCTTTTATCAATTGCTTTCGAAAATGAAGCAAATTTCAGTTTTAAAGCTTTTTAAAATGTTTAAAGACTAGAGAAATTTAATAAAAATTTGCATACGAGAAGAGAAAAACTCATAAGTTTTTTTCCTGTAGAAATTAGTTTTATTTTTAAATCAAAATCACATGATTGCTTATTTTTTCTGTTTGGAGAAGAACAATTTTATTTATGAATATTTTTTTTTTATAAATATAATTTTTAAATCTGAATTAAATTCAAATGTGTGTGTGTAAATTAAAAAGGAAATTAGATATTAAAAATAAACATTTAAGAGTCAATAAATTCCTCTCTCTTCCTCTTAAATTCTAGAAGCATTTCAAAACAACAACAAAATTTTAGGTTATACAATGGTACTAGTTTTACCTATGTTTGAATTGTTGTCACTCTATCTCTTCTATCTACATAATATTATAATTAAAATATTAATCATCAATAAAGAAATAATTTAAATACTGCTTAAAAATATAAAAATACACATATAAAAAATTTTTAAACTTAGAGATGTAAAAAAGAATTTATTTTAATGACTTAAACTACAAAGCACGAGCTTAAAAATAGATATCTATAATTATTCAATAATCATATATAGACATAGGTCACCAATTTAATTTTTATAGTTTTAAAATCTTTGTATGGACAATTTTTCATTAATTAAAAATATTATATGAAAGGAATCATAAATAATTTATAAATAATATAATATTTTATATTTTAATCTATATTTTTAATGTTTTAAATATTTTATTTATTACTTATCAATAGAGGATGTTTACATACTTCTATCATATTGATGCTGGACTCAAGAGTAATGTAAATAATATTGAGGAAACATTGACACTCCGATGTATATGTAATAAATATCCCGACACAACTGAACTTATATTAAAAATAAAATAAAATAAAATAAAATAGATGTTTATCTCTTCTTGGGTGTTTATTTTTATTTATAAAATAACATTCACCTTAAAAATATTATCAAACAATTTCCTAGAATATATTATTTAAATTATATATATATATATATATATATATATATATATATTTTGCTTTTTTTTAATTCCTGTTGTTATCTTATGATGAAAAAAGAAAGATGGTGGGAAGAAAATTAAAATACTTAAAAAAATAAAAATTTATTGTTTTGTTTATTTATTTTATTTATTTATTGTTTTGTGTGTGTGTTTTGTGTAAATTTTTGTCAGGCTGCTTATAGAAGAGAGGTAAGGTATGACCTTTAGTTATATTTTCGGGGTAAAAAAGAGAGGTAAAGAGAATGTAAAGTTAAAATAAAAATTAACAAATTTTAACTAGGCTTTATATTATATAGCTATGTTTTTGTATAATCTATTAAGTTGTTGAACTTTCTTACAGTGTCTAGAAACTAATAAATACTAATAATTATAAAGAGGTTTTATTTAGTATTTAATTTTCATTATGATAAAAATGTGAAATAATTTTTTTAAGAGAAAAGTCAAAAAATGAGTTTTGTATGACATCATTTATAGAAATCCCCTAAAATGGACAATTAGTCATTCAAAATAAGCAAAATAATAAAAAGAAGAAAAGAGCGAATGACAATGAAAATTTTATTGAAATATGAATTGTATTGTATATGTATATATAATTATTAATAATATTATAGATATTAATAAGGTGTGTGTGGTGTTAAGAGTGTGTGGGTAACTCAGGCCATTAATGCCACATTCGACTGTATCGGCCAATAAATAAATATCAGTAAATAATAATTAGATTATATCAAAATATTAAAAAATAAGTTGACCTGTGGCCAGGTCCGAACCGACCGACGGTTTAAAATAAATTAATTTCCAGCAACAGAAACAATTTCAAATAATTTTAATATATCTATTAATGTAATAAAAAACAGATATGGATATAACATAAATATTTTTAATTTTATTTTATTTATAATATATATGTAAGACCAGGCTGTGACGTCATGAATGGCTGGATGACGTCATATAATTTTAAATTAAGAATAAACTAATAAAGATGATTTTTCTCGAGTATAAAACCAATGCAAAGTGAATGATTCGTGATGATATGTAAAAAATCTCCTCATGTGAAATTTGGTGTGAAAACAATACCTCCCTTACTATTGTCGGTCGGTAAAAATTAATATAATGAAGATACACATAGAAATGCATGTAGAAATTTGAAAAATTTTATTAAAAATACAAAAAAATTAAAAGAATTATTCTATTCAGTTTTTATCCATTTATATAATAATTTATTTTAATAATTACTTCTATTATTTTTAATTAATACTTTAAACGGTATTATTTACAACATATAAAGGATAATCGTAAATATATTATTTAAAATACTTTACTGTGTTTTTTAGTATACATAAATAATAAATCAATGGTTTCATTCTTCCAATATTATTATAAACAAACACTCTTATTATATAATTCTGAAATGAGGTTATTCTGACGCTTATATGAAAATTTGATGTGCTTTTTCTTTTAGCAAAAATTCCCTCGAGAGGAAACCTGCCGAAAATGACATCGATGCCATTGGCCTGTGTTTTTCCTCTCAATAAAGTTGTTGTATGATGTAAAAGGTAGGATATAAGTACACTTCTCCGGGTGTATCGCTTCCTGTAGCTTTTAAGTCACAAACCGTCTTAAATGACACCGTCGCCAACTCGACATTGGAACAAGCCAAGTCTGAAAGCATACAACGAAAGAGCCTCAGGCTCTAAACCAGATCCTGGACGTTTCTTATTAAATGCCAAGTCATAAAACAAATTCTGTGGAGTCTCTAAATGTTTCTTAAGCAAAATAAATTATTCGTCTCCAGGGTGCTTAGTATATAATATTCTATACAAATGAGAATTAATATAAATTCTCTTTGCTATATTACTTAACCAGAATAAATACAAACAAATGGAATATATTCAATGTTAAATCATTAATATCCATTTACTAACCAGATATGAAAATCCAACAACATTATATTTTATAACTAATTTTAGTTTGTATTAATATAAATAATCCGAAATCCCGAAATAATATGTATATTTTTAATATATAATTTAATTATTGATAGGTGATAAATATATGCACCCTTACCTAACCATGACAAGTAATTGAATTATTAGTAACTTAAAAATGTTTGTTTGATGTCAGTCATAAATGTTGCTATTTTATTGGGAAACTATTGAATTTTCAATAATATTCGCATTTAAACAAATATTTTTTTTTTTTGTTTTTAAAATTTATGTTAAAGCTATTATAATATTAAATAATATTAAATACGAAGTATAAACTAAAAAAAAAAGTTTACAAGGAAATAAGAAAACTCTAACGATAATTTTGTTACAGAGGATTAAAATTGAAATATTGGTATGAACTGACAAAGAAGAAAATAAATGATACAAGACAGAATAATTTAAAAAAAGGAATCCAAAAAATTCGGTCCAAGATGTAATAAAGAATTGAATTAAATTAAATAGAAAACAGTAAAAAAAACATCTGGGAATGCTAGGAAGCATTACTATCAATGAACTTTTATTCATATTTATCACATAATTGCATAAATAATTCCAATTTATATGATCTTAATATATTGTGAGAATTAGATAAATAATGTAGGAAGCAAAAAATATTTAAAAATAGATATTTATTTAAATGAAATAAAATTATTTAATTTACAGAATCAAAATGTAATTTTAAACAAAATAAACAATGTTTTTGATTAAAATGTTTTCAAGATTGATAATTACAATATATAAATATAAATTTTAATATTAAATGTTTAAATAATAATGGAATAATAATTATAATTATAATGATAGATCGAAGATGCGCTGAAAACATCGCTAATTTATAATTATGCGCTGAAAATATGGGAAATTTTCAACTTTGACCGCCGATTTGACCGTGTTCCCAACCGAATTTTAAAAAACCAAGACCACTTTGCAATTACACTTTTTTAAGCTCTACTGGAATCCAAAATCAAAATTTAAAAAACCGAAAATTTTAGGCGACAGACCCACAGATTTATAAACGAACTAAAAGTTCGTTGAAAATAACAATTAAATATTTTCAAATGTTTCATTAAATAAATCTAATTAACTAAACTACTGAATAGAAATTATTATTTTATTGCAATCTTTTAACACCAAAACAAAATAAAAGAGATTTAAAATAAGTTGACCTGTGGCCAGGTCCGAACCGACCGACTGTTTGAAATAAATTAATTTCCAGCTACAGAAATAATTTCAAATAATTTTAATATATCTATTAATGTAATAAAAAACACATATGGATACATAAATAATAAATATAAACATTTTTAATTTTATTTTATTTATAATATATATGTAAGACCAGGCTGTGACGTCATGAATGGTTGGATGACTTCATATAATTTTAATTAAGAAAAAACTAATAAAGATGATTTTTCTCGAGTATAAAACCAATGCAAAGTGAATAATTCGTGATGATATGTAAAAAATCTCCTCATGTGAAATTTGGTGTGAAAATAACCCTTACCTTCCTATCGTCGATCGCTAATACTACCACTTCCGGTTTCCAGATTTGCACCAAAAGTTGATCAATTCATCATACTGATGGATTAAGTAAATATGCCTAATTTCATCAAAATCCGTTGAGCCGTTCAGGTTGTACACATCTATACGGACAGACGGACGGACGGACAGACATCATGCTAAAAATACTTTTTTCTGTTAAGAAAATGCATGATTCGTGGAGATATGTAAAAATCTCCACATGTGAAATTTGATGTGAAAACAATACCTCCCTTACTATCGTCGGTCGGTAAAAGAACACAGAAACTAAGAAATGTACATTTAAAAACCCTTCCAAAAATTGATCAATTAATTTTTTAACTCTAATGCATTAGCATTATATATCTACATATATCTTTAGAAATAAGAATCTTTCTCGTTATTAAAATTCCACTCATCTTTATTAAAGTAATGACTCTCTGAAATTTAGCATTTACCATTTATTTATATAGTTCATAGTTTAATTATATATAGGTATATATAGAATATATATATATTCTCTTTCAAGTTTTAATAAGGGTTGCTTCAAGAATATCATTTAATAAAAATTGTTTTCCAACATCTTCAGTTTCCTAATATTCATCAAGTTCAATTTTAAGACGAATCGTGGTGAAATACGAGATCATATGATTAACATAGTTGTTTCGTGGTCTATATGAAAGACGATGGTAATAATAGTCAAGTGAATTCTCTTTAATAAAGGTAAATAAACATAAATCACGTTCTTACGATTAAATTACAAATTAATGTTAAATTCGAAATTTGATATGATATACCTTTGTTTTCTAATTGATCCCTTAATATTTGATAATCAATCATCATATTTCATCAGGTTTGTAATGTTTTATAATGCCTATAGTTTTAAATGAAATAACGAATAGGTTTATACAATATATATATATATACCTATATGTTGCTGATTGTTATATATTGTACTATGTGTATTGAGATTAAGAGAATTATTTAAACAGTATACAATCGAAATCAATATACAATTTAATTTATAAAATTAACTATACTTCTTTTAGCCTCTTGATTGATTAAACTCATGACTTGATAAAAAAAATAATCTTACAATTTTTTTTTTCAATTTTCTGACATTTAATTTTTTAAATTTATCAAATTTGCTGTTTGTTATCCGTTGTCCCCTTGATAATAGCGCAAATAACTGAAAACAACTTGACCATAAATTAGCATAAATTGTTGGCAATCAAAATCATCAAATAAGCTTTAATATGTTACGAATTATTAACGTTTAAGTGATTTAAAATAAAGTTTAAATAAAAAAAATCTATAATGAATCAAAAAGTATGAAATAAAATGATTATTTTGAGAGAAGAAATATGCTATTACAATGTAAACTTACAAATATATTTATGAAAATATTTCTTCTGATTATTTCTTTTTTTCTCAGATTCATTAATTTATTTTTTATTTCTAGTGAAAAGCTAAAAGAAATTTCTTTTTATCTTTCTTATTTTTATTCGCTTACTATTCAAAATTAGTTTTATGATTAATATTTTCTAAATAAATAGCATATTTGAAAAGTGTGAATTCATTTGAATATATATATATATATATATATTATAGAATTTAAGTTAAATCTTCTTTAATTCTCTATTCTTGTAAGTACTAAATAAACAGACCAGAGAAGATCTGACATGATCTTGATAAAATTCAGTAAGGATTCGAGAAGTACTAGCGTAGGGTAAATAAATTCATTCCACGTGGAGCCAAAAGGTCAATTAACCCTCGCCCTACTTGTTCCATTAATGAGGTACTAGAATACCAATAAATCCCTAAACATTAATTAGGTTAAAGGCTGGCCTAAAATAACACTTAACTTTATGGAGTTCTAACTAAAGAGAGGCAATCGTTGCTAACGAAACCTTTGGCTATAAAATAGAAAATGATCCATTACGAAATCTTCCGTTTAATAAAGTAATCTGGCTATTTTAACAAGAGTGTTTTATTTTTTTAAATTTTAGTCACATTTATTTTATGGCAGTTGGAAAACAATGTTTATTAAGACGTTGATTATTTCGAAACGAGTAAAATGTTATGTATAAATGCAAGAGAAGATCCATTTCGATTTCAAATGTGGTTCTACTTAAAATAATAGTAGCTACTTAATTAACCTGAAGGGAAATAGTGCAGAAACGACAAGATAAGAAAAATGAAAATGTATATTATTATGATTCGTTTTATTCATTTCATTTCAATCTATGTTTAGCTCTGAAGCTTCCCATATAGTAAATTATTTCTTGTAGAGATATAGAAAAAGATTTCTGCCTGTCTATAATTCATTTTTCCAAGATAAACTTGTTTAATGGCTCTTGGAATAAATAAAAAGTTGATTTTATTTTATTCCAATTTTAATGAATTGAAATTGTAATTTTTCTTTCTAAAAGAGACCTCAAAAAAAAAAAAAAAAAAAAAATTAAGAAGATACAAAATGTGCTTTGAAATATTTTTTTTTTCTGTTTAATCGATAATTTAATTTTCAAATTAAAAACTTTTCTTTATTTCAATTTAAAAATAGAATTATATTTTATTAATCAATTTTTTACCGACCGACGTTAGTAAGGGAGGTATTGTTTTATAAACGTCTGCTTATTAAATTGTTAAGATAATCTGACCAGAAAATCGACTTTTAGATTACGAAATTACATAATTGAAATCACAAGAATAAAATAAATTAGGTAAGATACTAGATAGATTCAATTTCAAATAAGAATTTTGGATCTTAATCTTAAACCTTACCGAAAGTCATTAGCACAATGGAGATTCATTTGAAAATCTTACTTGTCTAATGTTTGTTATGTATTTTAAGGTTTGATAATAAAAGAGTTATTTAGATAAAAAGAATATTTATTATAAAGTTAACTGGAGAATTACAATTATTAATTAGAATGTATAAATACAAGGTAAGTCATTTCAGAGAACCATTATATGAGTGAATATATAAGCGGAGAGAATGATATGAGTTGCTAAGGTAAGTGAAGTTAGAAAAGTATTGTGAGCGGGAGTTTAAATATACAACATTTCCTCCCCCGGGTAGGATTATTTTCTTCTAACTCGGTGAGAAACGTCTTGGGGGATGCGTTTGCCGATGTGATCGACGAGGCATCTGAGGCGGTGTTCCCGGCAGTGAGGCTCTGACTTGTGTTTGCCTTGGAGTCTGTGACGTTATCTGTGGAGCTTCGGGCGGAACACAAGGAGCAGATGGTATTATGGTATAGTCACGGTGCTGTCCGTCATAGAAGTGAATTCTGCGCTGTTGGTCCTGTGGATTTGAATGGAGTTGATAAGGTTCGGCAGTTTCACGCTTTTTGATCTGATCGACGTGTCGTTTATAATGTTGATTGTTGAAATCTATTTCGTAGTGTAGATCTCCTAGGCGGGTTATAATACGTCCTGGAATCCATTTATCCATACGAGGGTTACCAGATAGGAAATAAACATCTTGGTTAGCATGAAATTCTCTATATCGAGGTATGAATTCTGCCCGCTGTTTTTCTCCAATGGTAATACTTATGTTTTCGGGTTTGACCAAATCTAGGCGTGTTCGTATGTGACGTCCAGTTGCGGTGTGAGGTGCTCTGCGGAATTGCCTTAAAACTTCGTTTAAATTCCTTTGCAGCGATTCACGAGTGGTGGACATGGCTTTGAGTGCATTCTTGATTGTTTGCACATAACGTTCAGCTTGTCCGTTAGTTGCGGGGTGATATGGAGCAGATCTTTTGTGGTATTTCACTCCACTGTTACGTAATGCTAATGGTACTTCGCGAGCTCGTGCAAAAACTGGTTTCGAGTCTGGCTTTAAATGAAGTGTAGCTGGTGGTCCAGTTAACTTCCCTGGAACATCGCCAAATATATCTGAATATCTTGATAAAATAGAATTAAGATGAGATTTTTGCTCTGATGAGATCTTGGGTTTTGAAGTTGCCAATGTGTTGATTTGTGAAAATAACTTGACAAAGTCTATTTCACTGGCAAATGGAGCTATCCACTCTCGTCCAAAAAGTGAATCAAAATCTCCCTCAATGATATATAAGTTTAGTTTCTTGGTAATTTTGTCAATTCCAACGTTAACTGTGGTGAATCCTAAACATTTTATAGGATGTCCCGTATAGCTTTTGAAATTCCGATCCGATTTTTCAAGAATAAAATTGGATTTTATTTTATTAAAATTTTTTATATTCATTATTCCACAGGGAGCTCCTGTATCGAGTTCCATTGAGCAGCTCTTTCCATCAATTTTTACTGCTATTATATGTTTGCTAGATGATTCGTTTACTTGGTTTATTTTAGATAAGACGTAAACTTTTTCTGTAGGTGATTCCTCTTCTGTTTTTGGCGATTCTTTTTTGTTCGCGCGACATACTTTCGCAATATGCCCTTTTTTTCGACATGTGTGACAGGTAGCGTTTATGAAGCGACACTTGTTTCGTGGATGATGTCCTCCACATCCTGAACATGGCTTCAGGCCCAACGATTTTTTATCATTAAAGCTAAGGTTGCTTTGGGAATACTGTTGTCGTTCACGTGAAACTGACCTTGAAAGTGGTTGATATCTATTTGAATTCTTTAATTTTGGTTTTCTATAATCTAACTTGTTCATTAATTCGGTTGGCAAATGCGTTTTGTCCTTAACTTCATTCGATGTCTTACGTGTGGTTTCCAACGTTCGAGCGATTTCGTAGGCTGCGTCGAAAGTTTGTGGATTTTTTGAAATTATTTCGTCACAAATTTCTCTTGACTCAAGTCCATGTAAGAGTTGTTCAATCAGCATTCGATTTGCGAAATCTCCATACTCGCATTTTGTTGAACCTTGTTTTAGACGTAAGGCGAAGTTGGCGACACTTTCTCCTTTCTTTTGAACAATATGCCGGAATTTAATACTTTCCACGTATTTATTAGTTGGCTTATCGAAGTGTTTTATAAGCGTTTCTTTTAAATCATCATAAGAAATGGTCTCTGGTTCATTAGGACTTACTAAATATTTTAAAGCAGTGTTTAATTCAGGACCCATATGCACTCGAGCATAATCAGCATGTCGATCCTCAGTAATTTTACTCAAATTAAGAGCCCAATCAAATCTTTTAAAATAATCGGCGACACTTGATTCATCGGTTGATTGATATTCGCTTATTGCAAATGGCGGTGGTCGAGGCTGTATAGTTTGCTGAGACTGACCTAGTAGATTTGATGTTGTTGCTTTTTTTAAAGCTTCAGCCAGCAATGTTGATAAGGTTTGAAGTAATTCAGGCGTTACTGTTTCATCTGGCATTTTGAAATGCGTTGGTTGAACAAATTAATCGAGATGATACAATTTTTTTTTTTTTTTTTTTTTAGTTTTGTTCACTTCTGACACCAATATGTTATGTATTTTAAGGTTTGATAATAAAAGAGTTATTTAGATAAAAAGAATATTTATTATAAAGTTAACTGGAGAATTACAATTATTAATTAGAATGTATAAATACAAGGTAAGTCATTTCAGAGAACCATTATATGAGTGAATATATAAGCGGAGAGAATGATATGAGTTGCTAAGGTAAGTGAAGTTAGAAAAGTATTGTGAGCGGGAGTTTAAATATACAACAATGTTGACCTTATTGTTGTACATATGTTGGACTTGTTTTTGTAAATATGTTTCATTTCGTGTAATTATATTTTATTCCAAGATATATAATTTAATTAAATTTACTGTATAACAAAATAAAAATTTTTGAGATGAGCACAAATTTCACTTACCATTTTACTTTTTACTTTAATGCAATCTCATTTCTTGATATTAAATATCAATTTTATTTAAAGATAATATTTAAAAGATAATTTTTAAACAATACCTGAAAATGATAAATTGACCAATTTTGAAAATTCGTCATTTAACTTTTCTCAGAATCTATCAATTTTTGTTTTTTAATACTAACTTAAATATTTCTTTGTTTAGTCTATTTATATCATTTTTTAGCATTGATAAAGTTAGTTTAATTAAAATAATTGGAGCCGTTTTAAAAAAAAATAATTTAGAAAAAATGTGGTGTAAGGAAATACACAAGCATATATCTAATTGAAATGCGAATTTTTGTTTTTGAGCTACAGTGGCTACTTAAACACAGGTATACTCAAACACACAGTTCATTTTGTTGGACTGTTTTTTGAACTCCAGAAACCTTAAAACGTATATTCCTGTTTAAAACAAGATTAGAATTTTTGACTTATTGGAATACTTCTCCTTATTATATATATTGGAATGTGAAAGTTACAATCCAACAAGTATAATTTTATAAATATAAATAAAAATAAATTAAAATATTGTAAATAATAATTCTGATAAAAGACTTAAATTCTGATGAGTACAATGAAAACAATTTAGAGGTTTAAGGAAGTAAGTAGCACAAGCGGATTTAAATCCTTAGATTTGTTTTGGCAAATTAATAAACTAGATATAGGTGCTATGCCAGCAGTATTCATTTCATTTTTTTTCTTTTGGTATGAAATGCAGGTTGCCATGCAATTGGATTTTAAAAAGGAACGATGAAACCAGAATGAGAAAGAAGAGTATCCAGGCCACCCATTCATGGCCACGGATCTGTTACACTAGAGAGAAGTTAATTTAAATTTAATTAAATTTTAATAATAAAAATATTGTTAGTGGGAATCTCTTATACATTGTTAGTCAGGCTCTTCTTTTTATAAAAATTTAATTAATTCCATTACAAACAAAATAGATGTATGGATAAAATATGTATAATATAATAAAATTAACAACTGATAATACAACAGCTACATTCATAAATATGAAATTTTTTGCTAATCAAAATTTTATTTATGAAACATAAAAATATTAAATAAAAAAAAAATTCAATATTCTTTATAAAAATGCATATTATATTGTTTATAAAAAACTTAAATAGTAATTTGAAATTTAATTATCTTATAAATAATTGCCTTTTTTTTAATAAGCTCAAAATAAAATCTCAATTTTTGACCTTTTGTGTGTGTCTGTGTGCTTCATTAAGTAGAACAAATTTCTTATCATCTTAATTAATTCTTTATTTATTTGAAAATTTAAATAGCGGATTTCACAAATAGTTATATTGCAAATATATACATTATCTGACAGCTAACTACGAACATTTGTAAATAGAAGTTGAAAAAATTTGAAGGATCTTTGAGTAAAAACAAGAGCACATCAGGCATGTTTTAAGGTTTCTCTTTTGAGAAAGCCAGGCTCATCAAAAAATTTGTGCAGTTTACGGTTCCCAATAAGTACCATTACCAATATGTAAAAAGTAGTTAGGACGCTTCCTTTCTGGAAATTTTGATGTCCTTATCTCTGTAGATACATCACTGAAAAAGTCAACTAAATATTGTAGTTTCTCCTTAAGTCCAATTGGTTCATTCTGTTGCCAACTGTCGTAGTTGGCTTATGCAATTAAAATGAAGCGTTCAGAACTGACTAAATACTGGAAGTCATCTTTTAACACGAAACGCTCGACTACAAGCAAAAATGGAGGGATTTGGTTGGAATAGGATTACCATTTGTTCCGGTTGCAGAAGCAGTTTCTTGGTGCCAAGACATTGCATTAAAAAAAGGATGAGATGTTGGCGTTTTTCGTCTACAAGGAACAAATGTGGTTCGAGAAAGGTATCCATGCTTTGGTGGATAAATGATAAGAAGTTATTTAGGAGCAACCTGAAAATATTTAGGTTTAATTTGTGATTTCGTTTTTTTTTCCTAAGAAACTTTGAAATTTCATATGAGCTTTTGTTAAACCTAATATTTAACATTTCTGGTTATTTTAAGAAAGATTAACATATTATTTTTTTTAATAATTAATAAAGAATAATATTACAATTTAAAAATATATACACAATAGGTACCTAAAGATAAAATATATATTTATAATCGTATATATATATATATATACATATTTTTATATTAAATAATAATAATAAAGAACAGAATAAGTTTAGAATTATAATACTTCCCTAACTCGTACTTACTTTGCTATAATTAATTATATAAGAAAATTTTTGAACACACACACACACATATATAAATTAATTATAATTTATTGTTCTTAGTGCCAATCTAATTTAAAACTAAAGTCAGGTCTAAATTATAGAAAGTGTATTACATAAAACATACTATATAAACTTTATAAAGAGAAAGGAATGCAACTTACATGCTTAATTTTAGTTTAGTTTAATTAGATCCACTGGGACACCTGGAATTCACAAAGGCAAGATTAAATTAGGGTAGGGGAGTAGTCTCAGGGGTTGCCGGCGCTCTAAAAGTACATAATACTAGTCAATCAAGATAGATTTCAAATAATCAAAATATACTATTCATCAATGCATCAAACCAACAATTATTAATTAAAAAATTGAAACATCAATAGGAAAACAAGATAAAAATTTGTAAATAGCGACCAGAAGAGTCTATTTCCAATTTTTTATGAATATAAGAAATAAGCTAAACGATCTACCTATTAATGGATTTAAATCCTAAAACAAAAGTTCAGAAATAATTTATTTATTATTTTCTTGTACATTCTATATATTACAGTATGTTTAATAAATAAAACAATTATTTTGCTGGTTGTATTATATGAGTGTGAGAAAAGTATTTGGGTGGGGAGCCGATTGGGAAACGTCCGCTTGGAAGACCAAGTATGCGGTGGGTGGACAATGTAGTAAGGGACGTGAGTGAGATGGAGAGGGTAGGAGTTGGATGGGTGCAGCTCAGGATGGGAACACTTGGAGAAATGTGGTTTCTGCGGTCAAGAACTTTCGAGTTCCATATAGCCACAGAGATAGATATATAGATGTTTAATAAATAGACTTGAATTAATATAGTTAGCATTTTCACAATGAATAAAGAAAAATTATTTTGTTTTATTCGAAGTTTTATTATTATTTTCTGGCTAATTTTTAATATTTATTGATATATGTACATTATGTGCATTTCGGTTGTTACGCCATCATCAGAAACTAGATGGTATAACAGCCGTTATGCGCATAAAGTAAAAGCATCAATAAACTTTTTTAAATTGTATATTTTTTGTTAAAAATAACATCTATTTATTCATTTTCATTATCAAACGAGCATATACCGTACTCATATAAATATAAAATTTAATATTATATATACGCGCCAGTTTTTTAAATATCCATTTGAATTTTCATCTATATGGTGATACTGAATCTAAAAAACAACTTCACTTGTAGAATTATAATTATGAAATAATGATAAAGTAAGCTTATCCTTATTTTCTAATATTTTGAAAAGTAAATAATTCTCTCTTGTGGTGTTTTTCCCTCGAGTTCTCTTTTTTCTTGTTCATGCATTGCGGAAGGTCTAAAATAAAAGTTGCTCGCCTAAGGCTCCTTCCAATCCTTGCGTTTCGCACTCTCGGGACGCTTTTCATTTCAAATGAGGACGGCCTGAGGCCAATGAAGAAAGAAAATCGATCTGCTAGAGGAATTGTATACTTTCTCAACCCCTGCTGAGTGAAGGGCCCCGTTTACCTTTGTATATACTCTTCGAATGAACCAATTAAACAAAGCGAGGTCTACTGCAACTTAAACACGTACCAGCGCCCCACTGGGCCTCGGACACCCAGCAAAAGGCGTTCACCCTCTGTCTATCTCTATTATACACGATATCCCTCGGAAAGTAATCTACATTAAAAAAAGATTTAAAGATTTAGATTTTTCAAAAGAAAGGCAATGAGGCTTAACATTTAAGTGAATAACTTTAAAAGAATATCTATAACAAGAACTTTTTTTTAATAAATTTAAAAGTTCTATTTAATAGCTTTATCAATGCAACACTTTTTACTGTAAATGGCATGAATTATCAACTTTTCAAATTAATTTTTTTTTTACTTTCACTTATTTTCATATATTAGAGGAAGGATTAAGATCGGTCAAAAATTCAAATTCAAGGTTTCAACGGAAATACACGTTAGATGGTCCTCTGAATCCAAATGACATTTTTTAGAAACTAAGGTCTATTCTAATAGCAAAAACAAATTGTTGATAAAAATGTATTATTGAGAAGTTCGAATAATGTTGGAATGGATGAGAAAGATTATGTTGAGGAACACATTTCTATAAAAAAAAAAATTTTTTTCTTAGACCGAATATTTTATTAATTAATTTGTAATTCGTGTTATTTAGGTAATAATGATATTACTGAACTAATTTTATAGCATGACATAGTATTGTTATTTGAGTAAGAGTTAATTAAAATTAATAATAAAAGAAAAAGAATAACAATTAAACTAAATTTATAAAATGAAATTACCTATATATACAATAATTTTATATGTATTTATTTTTTATCTTTATAAATCTCGACTCACCAATTTTAAAATTAAATGAGATTTCTCTCTGTGAATTTAAACCGTAGAATCCGACTTGACTTTATACAGTTGATCTCATCATACATTCTATGTTCTATACTTTACCCTAGATTGAGTGAAGCTTATTCGAGATAAAGCGTATATCTATAGTATGAGTGGACCTTAATTAGAAATACAAATACTCCATTCTTAATTTTGAAATAATTTTCATTATAAAATAAAATAAAGGAAAAAGCATAGTATAACAATACTACTTTTCAAACAAAATCATTAATTAAACAATTTCATTTCAATTTATTCATAATTTCAATTATCATATTTCTATGGTTCTTACAAGATGGAATGCTACAATATGAATTAATAAAAGTCCATGTTAAACAAATAAAAAATTGTAAAAATAGAAATATCAACATTAACAAAGAATTAATCTTTAGATGAGAAATGATTTCACAACTACATATATTCTCACTTAATCAGAGAAGGTTTCATTTTTACCGAACGACGATAGTAAGGGAGGTATTGTTTTCACACCAAATTTCACATGTGGAGATTTTTACATATCTCCAAGAATCATGCATTTTCTTAACAGAAAAAAGTATTTTTAGCATGATGTCTGTCCGTCTGTCCGTCCGTATAGATGTGTACAGCCTGAACGGCTTAACGGATTTTGATGAAATTTGGTATATTTACTTAATGCATCAGTGGGATGAATTGATCAACTTTTGGTGCAAATCCGGAAACCGGAAGTGGTAGTATTAGCGATCGACGATAAGAAGGGAAGGGTTATTTTCGCACCAAATTTCAAATAAGGAGATTTTTTTACATATCACCACGAATGTATTGGTTTTATCCTCGGGAAAAATCATCTTTATTAGTTTTTTCTTAATTAAAATTATATGAAGTCATCCAGCCATTCATGACGTCACAGCCTGGTCTTACATATATATTATAAATAAAATAAAATTAAAAATATTTATGTTATATCCATATCTGTTTTTTATTACATTAATAGATATATTAAAATTTTTTGAAATTGTTTCTGTAGCTGGAAATTAATTTATTTCAAACCGTCGGTCGGTTCGGACCTGGCCACAGGTCAACTTATTGTTTATTTATTTAATAAGATATAAATAATATGTTTAATGTTATATAAAAAATATATTTAGAGAATGTATCTATCGATTTTATTTTACGGGTTATGATTTAAAATGAAAAGCATGAAATATAGAAGTTATTCTCTTTCCATTATTTTAGAAAATATAACCAGAAATCGTTTAGGAATAGCTCTTTTGAGTGTGTCAACTATTAAAAAGGATTAATAATTTTTATTTCACAAATATAGTTCTAAATATATTATTAGAGAAAATTAATATTATCTCTTAAATAAAATGACATCTGTTCCTGTCATCAGGCAACTATCAGATGACTCATGTCAAAATTTGAACTAGCTGTGTTTTTTAGTTTTTGTTTAACATCCATTAATAGCAGACTACATTGTCATTTGAGAAGAAAATGGAAAAAAGTAAATTTCCTCGAAAATTCATGAATTGGGATACGAATTGCTCCCTCATCCGTCCTATTCCCCGGATTTAGCCCCAAGTGATTATTTCTTGTTTCCAAACCTGAAGAAATGGCTAAGTGGAATGAGATTTGACTCCAACGATGATATCATCTCACACATAAATCTATTTTAATGTTCTCGTTAAATCTTATTTGGAAGAGATAAAAAAATTGGAGAAACGTTGGACGAAATGTATAGAGTTCAAAGGAGACTACGTTGAAAAATAATATAATTTTTTATCCAAAAACTTGTTTCAATCAAAAAGTCACCTGCCTTCGTAGCACAGTCGTTGTTAAACAAAATATTATAAATAAAATGTACTTAAAAACTAAATTTTTACAATCTTCCCTTTATGTTAATTTATAATGTCTATTAAACAACTATTGATAATTTAGGTAATACCTACGAGGCTATCATGTTGGTAATTATCAATATTAATTGATAGAAAAAAATAAACAATCGAGATTATCTACTCAATGTATCCATCTCTGTGGCTCTACAATCTCGAAAGTTCTTGACTGCAGCAATCACATTCATCTAATCATAACTATATTGAGCTACATCTATACAACTCTCAAATATTCTATCTAAATATATTTTCGTCTTCTAAAGTCATAGCCTACGCCTCCCAAACATATAATACAAGAAAAAATAATTGGTTTATATGTTTTATTTTTGATCCCTTTGGACAATAATTATTCCATTATTCCATTTTTCAAATAAACAAGTTTGTTTAATGATTCCTAAATTTATTAGTTTATGAAAATTTCGAGATGTTATTTACTTGAAATACTTTAAATTGTTTGTCTTCCTCTCCCAATAATTTTGAAAATGATTTAAAAAGGAACGCTCACTTCTAGTAACTTGGTATTTCTATTAGCAAACACCATAAATACCTAGGAAAATTTTCCGTTTAGTCTACATAATTATAACCCTCTAAATTTAATTTTTAGTTAATTTATTTATTTAAAACATCCTCTTTAAATTCAAAATAAAATACTATTGAACAAGTTTAACGTCTATCATCAGTTCAAATTTTTGAAGTGAAACTTCTTTAGCGGCGTCCTGACATTTGGTTGAGAATGGAGAGTGAATTGAAAAATTGAAATTTCGTAACGCGTTACGAAACGCAAGAGAGAAAAAAGATATAGATATAACGAGTGAGAATGAGATAGCCTCTATCTCCGTCTCTCTTTTGTGCGGTGTTTCGTTCTTGAGAGAGAGGCTATCTGGGTCTTTCTTTTGTCCGGTCTTTCGGTCTTGAGAAAGAGGCTATCTGCGTGTTGCTTTTGTGCTGTCTTTCGTTCTAATACCCTCTCGCTAGGTCCAAAGTCCATGGCGCGCATGCGCGCCAGTACGTTGACCCGGAATAATATTTCTCAGCTTCTACTGGGTCAAAGAATAAAAATTAGTATGACTTATGATCAAAAGAGGGCGAGATCTCCACCTTGTCCAGTAGATATCGCAATTAAATACAATTTGAATTTAAATATATATTAATTTCAAAATTTGCCTAAACATTTATAAAAATAAATATACATATGAAATTTGTTATTTTTTTTTAATATTAAAAAATATTTAATTTGAGATTAATTATATGTAAAAAGATCAACTATCAAATAGATTCAAACTTTTATTTTCTTTGATTAGATTATAATTAAATATTATTTATATTATTTAAAAATTATTATTTTTCTATTTATTAAGGATGTCTATTAAAAAATTGTAATTAACCTTATCATATGTCAAATATTATAGCTAAGTTTTTTTGAATTTTTTAAAATTTTTTATATAATTAATCTCAAATTAAATATTTTTTAATATTAAAAAATAACAAATTTCATATGTATATTTATTTATTTTTAATATTAAACGTATTTCATATTTTTTGAGAGAGATTAATAAATATATATGTGCACGCTGTATATTTGACTTGAGAATTTTAATTATTTCACGATATATATCTTATCTTATTATGCTAGCTAAAATTGTATATATCTATCTATTTATCTATAACCATTGGTTCTCAAAAACCGCTCTAACGATTTTTTTCAAATTCACACTAGATATAGTATTTATAAAGAAATAAAGAAAAATTGAGTTTTATTGATTACATCTCTTGAAACTTACAGCTTCATTATTAATTTCTTAATTGAAAATTATATATGGGTGACGTAAATGGCATCCATTTTGAAATTTTACTCCCGCCTTTTTTTAATTTTGTATTAATATTTTTTTTATATTTAAAATATTTTAAAATTTATTATTTAATTTCGAAATAAAATTAAAAATATTTATTTTTAATAAAATATATATATATTTATTAATCTCTCTCAAAAAATATGAAATACGTTTAATATTAAAAATAAATAAATATACATATGAAATTTGTTATTTTTTAATATTAAAAAATATTTAATTTTATTTAATTAAGAAACATTTGGTCTGCTTATAAATAACGATCCCAAGGAATCAACAACAAAATCTGGAACTACAATAGATGCTGTTTTTACACGTTATATAGAAAATATCGAATCACGAACATATATATCTTATTTTAGTTATCACAAGCCATTAATATCAGTATTACCAATTGAAGCACCAACCGACAATAGTACAGGCAATGTAGATATGATGATAGAGTAGATAATAATAATAATAAAGCGAATATTTGTTACGAAAATTTTATACTGTTATATGTCTTTCGAAATGATCCCTTTATTTTTCTCTATTTCTCTCTCACTCACACTCTCAACTAAAATTTATCTTATTCTCTAGATTGTAAGAAGTTTCACTTCCGCCACGTGTACGATGCTGCACATTTTGCTTTTTTTCTAAGAGTAAAATAAGTAAAAAAAAATTTAAAATTTCGAAATATCCATTATTTGAAAATGATTTTCTAGATTTCACTTTAGAATCTAGTAGATGGTCATGAAAATTTTGATGAATATTTGTGTGATTTGATAATATCAAATTGTATTTATATTTCATTTAAAATCAATAACTATTTTTTTTTAATTTAATTTATTGCACCGTCTTATCTAGATATTTAATTATGAATACACAAATATACCTAAATTATATCCCCAAATGATTCCCTCCATCAATAGTTCCGTCTAGTAATATTAAATTTCTATTAATGTTAAAAATACATTAGCGATCATTTTAATCAAAATAATTAAATATTGCTTTTATAGATGATTCCTATTTTATAATTTGGTTCATTATTTAGCTTTTATATTTTATCTTCTTTTTTGAATGAATCGATTCATTGTGAATATATTAACATAAATTCTATAAAAATTTTTTTATCAATATTGATTTAAAAAAAAAGTTATTACCAACACGTGTTATATTATTTAAATAAACGGTAAAAATTTAACATTAAAATATGCATATTTACATATTTTGTAAATTAAGTTAAAAATTATTTATTTCAATATCTAATTTAGTTCCATATACTCTTATAATATATAAATTGTTATTAATATTTATTATTTTAATACAAGAAAATTTAAACTTATTTATTCATTTAACGATTATTGAAAAAATAATAATTTGTTAAAGCATTCTTTAAATAAATTAAAAAGAGAAAAATCTTAAAATAATATCAAGTATGTATTAATTTTGATGAATTATTAAATACATTCATAAAATTGTAATTTAATTGTTTTTAATCTCTATTATCAATAATAATAGAGATGAAAATAATTTATTTAAATCTGTGGAGGTTCTGTTTGTTTTTGGAAGCCAGTAGATAACTGAGCTTCCTCCATCAAATTCCCTCAGGTCCCTTTTATATTTTCTGATCAACTGGTCGAATCCCAAATGGTTTACTAACCGGTCGAATGCCAATGGGCCTCTCCATTAAGAATCTTCTCACAACTCTTTCTTCACCCAGGTCTATTCACATATCGCATCCATTACGACCTCTTTTAGTTTAGAACCCTAATTACCCCTGGTGATTCATAGAGATCATGCAATTCCACATACATGCAAACTTCTCTATTCCTCAGTAATATGATTCTCTCTCTATGAAGAACTCCTTTAAATACCTTGAAATTATATTCGTCTTCCAAAGCCATGCAAAATAATTATATAAAAATAAAAAAATAATAAATTAAAATTTGTTTTATATAATATAGTAAAAGGATTGTTCAAGAGTTGTTTAATTGATTCAAAGACTAATTAAATTACTAAAATAATTAATTGGTAAATAAATAAAATAATATTTTATATGTCTAAAGATAAATATATTTTGATATTAACAACATGCTATTAATATAAGAATGAATCTTTCTCATAATTATTTTACAAATGTAAAAAAAAAAACATGAACGAATTGTCTCATTTCGAGTTAAAAGCCAATTAGGTTGCTAACAAATTAATTTTAGTAAATTGGATCATTTACTCCTTTTTAAGATGATCTTTAGATCTTGTTTAACTAATTACGATGATTCATTAATTTGTTGAACCCATTTGCGTCATGTTGTCCTTAGATCGATTCACTACCTCATTTGTATTGAGTCTTTGCATTTATATATACGAGTATATCATCGATGAAAAGGGATCAACAGGTCGATGAAGCCCTTTTGGGATCCTCTCTACCCGATCGATTCTAATCGCTTCTCAAATGTAATATATCGCACAAAATTTGTTTTTTTTTTCTCTTATATTTTCCTCAGGAGTATAAATTCAAAAGCCAACGATGCCTTTTCCACTCCCTCGCCCTCCCTCTTTCTCTTTGAACAAATCATTATATATTCCCTCATTTGAATTTTCATTTCGTATCTTCAATTCATTGGTATTAAAACATTTAGACTATTAACATTATCTGCGTCAGAGGGAAAAGTTAATATTTAGAAAAAAAAACAAGATGAAAAGAGAAAATAAATGTCAGCCGTCATTGTGTCCATGAGAGAGCGAGTGAGAGAGAGAGAGAAGGGTGAGGGTGAGATTGTATCATCCCCTCCTAAATGAAAGAATGTAGCAAGAATAAAACAACTCCAAAAATAGATTTAAATACAAACCAAATGGCAACATTTAAATTGACTTCCATATGAATTCTTTTCAAAAGGCTTTGTTATATAAAATTCGATCGATCTAAAGGAAAAATACGTGACGAAAAGAACGGATTCAGAAGAGAGAGATATTTGTGACGAAATAAACACATCGAGAAAATTCTTTTTCTGACCAAAATGATTATTTTTAATCAAACATTTCTGATTTCTCTCCATAATTTTCCAGCTGTTGTTTATTATGTTGAAATAGTCTAAACATTCATAAATATCGTCAATAAAAATTATTAATGAAGAAACAAATGTGCACCAAAAGAATATTGTCTACAAATAAATAAATACGAGTAAAAGAATTCAATTTTAAAATTATCTATAATTTATTAAAATTTTTTTTTCTTCTACTTTTTGAGGCTTATAGACAACATCAGTGGGTAATTTAAGTGGTTTATATGATGTTTTAGCTTAATTAAATTAAAATAGAAAAATAATATGAGTTGATAAATTATTTTAAAGATTAAAATATTTAAAGATTTTTAATAAAAAAATAAAATAAATAAATCAATAATTAAATAAATAATATCAGTACTTGTTTACATAACGAGAAACTTCAGGGATTTGGATGAAACTTTGCCAGTGGATTCCTTTATTAATTTCAAAGAAACTTTCCTATGTAATATTTCTCGGTCTCTTCTAGTTTACGAGATAAAAATTATTAAAGTTTGACAGATAAACTAGTTATGAATGAGCAACCATTTAATAATGTTTAATTGACTAATTCACTAATTTTTGGTTTTTCGGTTCGGTTTGGAAATGGAAAAATTATTTATTAATTTTTTAATTTTCATATATCCAAAAAAAAAAAAAAAAAATCGAAAATTAGTGAAGCCCTTTGCTGGTTAAATAATAAAACATGGTAGATAAATTGAATGTTAATGGATTATATGAAAATTTTAATAATTTTTATCACGTAAACTAGAAGAGACCATGAAATATTTCATAAGGAAAGTTTCTTAGGAATTAATAAAGGAATCCACTGGCAAAGTTTCATCAAAATCCCTGAAGCTTCCCGTTTTGTAAACAATTACCATAATAAATTAATAAAGTCAAAACTAGAAAAATATTGTGATTATTCATATAGTGATAGAGGAGTCAGGGAACTTTTTTAATCAATACCCCAAAATATTTTTGTGTAAGTTGATATTACCCCATGGTTCACAAAAGTTTCATTTTTACCCCCAAAAATTTCATTTTTACTCCGTTTGGGGTAATTTACCCCGGTTCCCCGGTAAAGTAACTGATTTGGATATCCTAATAATGCATTTTTATAAAAATTATTGATGTGGTTCTTCTTGAAGTACTTTTGTCTACAAGAAGACAAATTTGTTCTTGATATTTTCATCTACATGGTTGTAAAACTTTAAGGGTTTAAAACATTTTTTTTTAAATGTCCAATCCATGCATTTTCTGCTTTCATTAGTCATAAATTGTTCAATAATGTCACAGGTCATCAAGTCCTTCTTATGTCTAACCACAAAACAAACAATTTTCTTTCAATTATGTTTTGTCCTCGATTACGCGACTAATAATAGATAGATTGATATAGATAAGTATAGTGCATTGGACTTGAATTTAAGCTTCTAATAAGGAATACGAAACAAAAGTATGAAATAATCTTAGGTTATAGAAGTTTTAAATAATAAGTTAAATAAAATGTTATTATAAAAATGATTAAATTAAGAATTTCATTGGATAATTTTATCGAATCATCTTTATAATCTAATATCTAATCTAATATCTAAGATATATCAACTATTAACTATCATATGATATATCTAATACTCACTTATTGATACCTCATACATAAAACAATTCAATATTGAATATATTTACAAGCAAATAAAGTGATAAGTGGGTCCATTTTAATAATTTCTACATTATTTTACTGTAATATAATAATTAAAACTTTAAATTAATATATAATATATATATAGAAAATATATTAATCCATTACTTAGGGGTAGCTTAAACTTCATAAAGGGGAAGGGAGAAATCTACAAATAATGAAATAATAAATACACAAGTATATTTTTCCAAAAAATAAAAGAAATCATTTTGTTTTATTAAATAGCGATATATTTTTACTAAATTGATTAAGTGAATTTGGTTAATTAAATAAACGAAAGGCAATTGAATACATTGATTTACGAAAATAAAAAAAAAAACAAAAAACTTTAGTTCATAATTAAATATTCATATAAGTAATGTATTCAGAGAGTAAACAGTGAAAAAATTTGAATAACAAAATCTTAACTAATAGAATTAGGGTGCTAAGTGAATGGATAAGATCTCTGGTATATGTGAGGGTGGAAGGTCTAGATTCAGAGAAGGGGAGGCTGTTCGTGTTCCAAACTACGTTTCTCTGATTAAAAGATTATTCTTTTCATGAAAAGAATTAAAAGTTAAATTTGATTACTTTCCGGCGATTTTTATTTTATTCTTTCTTGATCAAGAATTGCATGGGTAGGTAGATGGTGGTTAAGCTAAGGGGTGGGGAAGAGGAAGGAGGAGAATAAAAAAAAGAGTTGGTTGGTGAGGGTAGTTGTTAATTGAATTAAAGACATCTAATAAAATAAAAAAAAAATAAATAATAATTTAAGGCAAAGAGAAAAAATTTCACTGATTAAATAAATTCAGCTGTGAGCTTTGAGTTGGTTTAGCATTTTTATTTTATTTTATTTTTCTTTTTTCTTTTGTATAATTTTTTTTTTTTTCTCTCTTTTATTTTGTTTATGTTTTATTTCATTTTTACTATATTTTATTAATTCATAAACGAATGGGAATTATTTCAGTGACAAATCAAGGAGACAAATAAAGATCGACAACAATTTAATATTTTACTAGCACGGAGAAGGAAAAGTTTGTTAACTTTGAGACAAAAAAAAAACGACAACCGACATTTCTCCGATTGTCTTTCATGTCACAAGATGCAAAAATCATTTCTATAAATATTCATTAGAACATTTCTCCTACCCCTCCTCTCAAAAAAAAAAAAAAGATTAAAATCTTTTCCTGACATTTTCCGCCTGATTTATATTTCATATAATGTCAAAAATGATATCCATTGATTTGAAAGTATGATAGCAACAAATGAAAAACAATAATAGGCGAATTTATATACTCTTGTTGATGGTAAATAATAATCTTTTAAATCATATAAATTAAATTAAACTTGATATAAGGATTCAATACTAAATTAAATAATTAATTAATAATCATAAGAGTTAGAAAGTACACAACAATTACTACTATAGATTCTATGAATGATGAGAGGAATCTAGAGTCATTTGAAGAAAAAACTCGTTAAAAATCTTTAAATACTGAATATTGTAAAATAAAATTTTAAATAAAAATTTGTTGCATTTGTTATGTCAAATAATCTTGAAGGGAAAAAATTGCCAGAAAAAAAAAAGAATTCCAATATTCTCTGCTTAAAGTATTGTATAGATTCTATAGATTAGAGTAATGATATGAAATGAATAGTTTTTTTAAGGGCTCAGCAGCCAGAAATAAAATCCTTTTTAAATTTCAAAATTATATTGAAATTAATTTCATATTTTTCTTATTAATTATTAATTATATAAATACAATAACAAATGTTATAATTTCATAGGTATTTTGTTGTTCTTTGAAAAGAATTAAAAAAAAAATGTATAAAGTTGATTTTACCTAAAATAAATTTCGAAATCCTCCTTCACAAATTTGTAATCAAAGGGATGTGTTTTCTAGACTATCGAGTAGCCCCTTGAGGACTATAAAAGGTGATTAATTATATTTGATACTTAATGCAATGTGTAAAAGTTATTTATTGTATTTAGAAATTTTATTTATTCACAAAAAAAAAAAAAAATGAATTAATTTAAAAATATCAGTTATCCGTCGAATATTAATCTGAAAAGATTGTATATTTTCCTTTTTTATGAATTTTAATAATTTATTAGATTAATTAATGTTAGTTTCCCAATACAAAATACTTTGATATCGAATTAGTACTTTTTTAGGTCTAATAAATTATAAAATAAATCCAATATCATGAGAAATTATACTAATCCATGTTTATCTTCACGTTTCTATAAAAATTAATATTATTTTAGTTATTAAATTTATTTTAATTAAAATGAAATTATATATTTTTTTATAAGTAATAATGTCTATTTATTAATAATAAATATATCATTTAGTAAATTTTAAGGATACAGATTATAATATCAATTACATAATAAATCAACAAATTATCATTGTAAATTGAAAAAGTATTTTTTATTGAAATTTAAATTTTTAATGATTTAATGATAATAATGAGTAATTAAAATAATATTAATCTTTAAAAATAAATATAAATTTAATTAATTTTTATACATTTTAGAATCATATTAAAATTACCCATAACTTTTTACTAATGGATATAGTTTGAATAAAATAAAAATGAAATGAAATTCCATAGTCATATTGTGTTAGTATAAATTAAATTTACAAAATGTTTTTTTTTACTTTTTTTAACCTTAAAAATTCCATCAAACCAACAAACGGAATCAACAAGTCAATAAAGGGAGACTCGAAGGCAATAACCAAAAGTACTTCCCAATTAGGTTCAAAACTTAACAAGTATCAAAAAATATACGTTTCTTAAAATAATAAAAAAAATAATAATATTAATATAATTAGATTAAATTATATAACTAACTATAAAAATTTTTGTAAATATAAATACATTTTTTTTTTGTAAAATACTTCCAATCTATTCATTTGTGTAATTTCTATTATTATATATCTTTATGTATTAAAATTGAATTGAATTATGGTTTAATATAATATTTAATATAAATAAATAAATAATTTATTTTTAAATAATATTTTTTAAACTATTTTCTTTTCTATAATAAATCCTAAAAAAAAATTAAGCGAAAATAATAAATACTACTACTGCTACTTTTCTAAGTATTTATTTTGAACTAAATTATATTATTTATTAAGGAGTACACAATCTCTTATTTATTATTAAGATATGAATTAAGAATTTAATTCAGCAGATCGATTTTTTTTTTAATTTATTTTATTTTTTTATATTTTTAATTTTTTTTTTAATACAAGTTTTTACCCACATTTTGCTAAATTAGATAAGTGATTGTGTACAGCAGTGTTTCTCTTCGAAATACCTGTAGGAGTCAGCGATTAATATATGTGAGGAAGCCATTCTAACTGCTTCTGAAACCAAAAGAACATTTTAGACATGAATAGAAAAGTTTGAGGATGGGAGAATTAGATGAGTGTGGGGGTCATATGGCGATGTTAAGTGGTTACCTCGGGGCTGGAAGGCCTAGGAAGCGGCGTTCCTACACAGACTGATAGCCAGGCGCGAATCCTTCCCTTAAGAGTGAACCGAGGGTCGTTTTTTTGGGTAGGGGGACGGGAGTGTGCGCACTAGTAGCTGACCCACCACGGTGACGTTCTGGACCCCTCGAGACCCCCATTAACCAAGTGACAAGTATTGGGAAAAGCTAAATTCAACGAGCGAAGGCCACTTCTGAATAATAATCGTACATATTTGATTAACACAACATAACCACGTGACCGGAGATTTAATTATCAACCATATATTTCAATTTTAATTTAGCTATGATGAGGGAGGGAGGGGAGCAGATTTCAAGCGAAATTTAAGCTATTTATTAATGCTAATTAGAAAAAAAAGAAATATTTCCTGTCAGTGGGATGATACATTCCCGGGGAGGGTTCATCCTTTCAATTAATAAATGCTATTAATGGATTGGAAAAAATAGTAAAAGCTTTCAAAGGAAATTGTAAATTTCCTCGTGAGATAAAATCATTAAATAGATTTCAAAGATCATTGTATAGAATGTTACATCTTTTGAATAAGTATTCATAAATAATCGCTAATCTGAGCTACAACCCTCCAATCCTTACCCTCTCCCACAGCCTTCACGATTTTATAATTCTAACTATATATGGAGATGCATAGAAGTCATGCAATTCCTCGTTATGCAGTCTCCTCCATTCCCCTGTAACCTCATCTTTCTTTGGCCCATAAATGCTTCGCAGAATCCTAAGACTTCTCATTCTACTTTTTGTAATTTTTCCTTTTGCTGATTAAGATACTTATTATCGGTCTACAATCCACATCACTTTTAATTTTTGTAGTTTAATTAGTCTGTTTAATTCAAGCAATTCAACGTTATATAATTTACGTATTCCTCTCTTACAATCCCAAATATTGCATGACTATCAACTGATATTCGAAGAATCAAATTGATTTCCATCCCCTATAGTCAATTTTTGATTGATGTTTATGAGTCAGCTCAATAGATTATTCTCACCCCTTCATATAAACTTCTCAATTTAATATTGATAAAATAATCGTAATACAACACTCACAATTATTTAGTTTCTTTTCTCAATTTTTTTTTTAAATTCAATAAAAAAAAGATAATTAATGTAAAATATCAAAAACATCTACATATTCCAATTAGAATACAAAATGATTTTTTTTATAATCATAAAATAAATTTAAATTTATTAATCATAATATCGTTAAAATCTCTATTTAAAAAATTCTAAACCTAGCTTAAACTTCAATATAAAAACCGAAGATTAAAACTCTCAAGTTAAACTTACCTTCTATTTCACTACAGTACTCGATTTTGTAAAATAGCATGATGGTAAAGTTTTATTTGCTCTTGGTCAATTAAAGTTGGTCGTTTCAGTTTTCAATTGTTATCAATAAATATAGGATGTTTAATAGTTTCTTCCTAGGTTGAATAGTTTATAGTAATTAAATTACCTACTCTCTTTCTTTCTCTATCTAAACATATAAGAATATCCAATCAAACACACAGTAATACCTTTTTTTATGTTTAGTTCTGGTTTGTCAATTGGAATAGGAGTTTGTTTAGCAGAGAGCTATTGTCTTTTTTGCTTTGTGTTATCGTAGACGCGATCCATTACTCGTCCCCCGTGTAAGAACGATTTCTGTTTATTTTACCAATAAGTTTTTACTCTGTTGACCAAGAAGAATGGAGCTTTCCAGATATTTTATCAATTGCTTCAAGTTTAAAGGTATGTTCATTTATCTTAAAATATTCTTTATTTAATGTCTAAAAATAAATATTAAGTTTTTCAAAAAAAATGTATTAATACTGCTTGAAAACGCTTTATTTAAGGTTTTGAGCTAGAAACTCGATGTCAAACAGTATTTAAAGACATTAACGATTTTAAGAAGACTTTATTAAATAGTATTAAAGAAAGAGTAAAGCTGTGAGAATTTAGTGCTTATATGTGGTCTTAATTATTTAATGTATGAAAACAACCGCAAATTAGGGCGATCCTTCTTCAGTGCAAGTTTATTATATAAATGATTTAATCAAATATTGATTTCAAAACGAATTTCAAATATTAAATAAATCCATAGTTGTTTTTAAAAAGATTTAAATACTATAACTGTAGAAATTATATTGAAAACATATTAAAATATTTTGTTAATTAATTTGATAAAAATTTTCAGAAAATTAATTAATTTATAATTGATCAACAAAAGGCCTCTGGCGATTCTAATGATCAGAAAATTGTCAAAGCTGCTCAACTAACAGTTACAATATGGGCCTAATCGAGCAAACGCAAATGATAGGAAATTAATAAATTTGAGACCACTACAGAAAGCAATTATTTGGAATTTGTTTACAATTCAATAAAAAATATATATTAAATTTTAAATTTTACGGTTTTTCTTAGTGTTTGGTACATTTGTGACGTGTTTTTGTGTGACTGCGGTTTTGTATGTGTGGTTTTTGTATATTTTTTTGATTTTTTAATGTTTGTGTGACTGTTATTTTATTTGTGTGATTTCTGTTTTTGTTTGTGTGACGGTATGGCTGTGCGGTGGAGTTGGTGTTTGTTGATCGTGTAGAGTGCATATTGAGTTTAGTGACAAACTAAGGATTGTAAAATCTGTTCTGTCACTTTCAACCGGAGGATACTGCTGGTTGTGGCTGATGTATGTGTTTTGGAAGGCCAAAAGGGAAAATTTCAAATATAAATTGAATTCATAGTTTAGGATTAAAGTATATTATTGAATATATCGAATATCAATATATAAAAAATATTTTTTTTCAATTTTATTTATTCCTTTTATTTTTTTTTAACAATCTCCAATATAAACAGACATAAAAAGAATAATGGAGAGTAGAACATTGTGCTTATCGTTAATTGCACAAGTCGGGAGATGAAATATAATTTAACATGGATTTTTTATTTAATCAATTTCTCTTTTCCTTCTTTTTTTAATTATCAATGATTCTTTATTAGATTTCGTTTATACATATGATCTTCAACCTTTTCATGCTCACGGAACCATATATAGTGCTATAGAATTCGAGTAAATTAAAATTTAAAGTTTCATTAGAATTTCAGCCCAAATAGAAACCCCAATGTTCCGCGGTACACATGTTGAATTGATTTATACTATATGAATATAAATATTTTTATTCTTAGTCTATATTTCAATTAGATATATTCATTAATATATTTCAGTATTTTGGGAAAATCAATTAAACATTAAAAAAAGGAGATTAAACTAGTGTAGTAAAAATTTTGTTAACCATCTTCTTTATTTGAAGTAAATAAATAAAGAAAAAAATGACTGAAATAAGACTTTATTTTGTTTATCAGTTTGACTTGTGAAAAATTTATGATTGACAGAAATGTCATATTAATTAATTTATTTAAAAGGGGGTTAATTTATTTAAAAATCAATATTTTTAATTGAATTAAAGTTTTAAAAAAAAACTTAAAACGCGCGACTCACTTAAACATAATATTTTAATTACTATCCATTATTTACATGAATCTGTAAGTTTGTATGAATTTATCAGTAAATTAAAAAGATCCTGTAAATTTTTATTCATCCTATGAAAGGCCATGTCGGGCAGGGTAAAGATGTTGTATGATCAGTAAACTTTACCTTGTTTTCTTAATCAGAGGACTATATCTTTTATTTCAAGTAGTTTCCTACTTTTGATCACGTAAGACCTCGTTCTCATAGACTTCAGCTAGCGACTTAAACCCGGGACTACAAGGTTGCAAGTCAAGCGAGTCAGCTTCACAGACTGCGTGGCATCTTTATGTAAGTAAATAGTATAATTAATCATTTTCACTAGATATCGCTCCAATGAGACAATACAATTCGATTTTGAAAAATAAAATGAACCATTTCGTGGAAGAATATAAAAAAAAATGTAAAATAAATTAATTTACATATCGTTTCGGAAAAACTAATGACATATTAACAAAAATAACAACAATATAAAATATAAAGGACTATACTTTTTTAATTTAAATTAATTTTTATAACATTATATTCTCTTTGTAAATATTTTAAGAGTCATCCATCATTATATTTCAAATTAACAAATTTTTTAGTTTAAAAAAATGAATTTGATTAATTTAATGAACGTAATAAAAGTCCATTCTATTATGATAAATAAATATCTTTATGATTTAATTAAATTAATCTTTCGTGAGTCATCATCATATAATTTCCTTACTATAAGTATATAGGTATTTAATATAAATTCCATTAAATATAATTAAACACACATTCAACTATTTGTCATTATGAATGATAAATTATTTAATTGCATGACCAGGTTCAATATATTTATATAATGTGTCCTTAACAGATATATTTAATCATTTGATATTTATCAATAAGGAAGATTTTCTAAAATAGAACGATAACAATTATTTTAAAAAATGATAAATTTTTTTAGTAGTAATTTTTATATTATTTATATTATAGTGAATACTTAGGAGGTCTTTATGTTCTATATCTAAGGATTTAAGGGATTTATAAATATCATTGTATGACCCATTTCGTTTACATTATAATGGGTCTCCTAAGTGATACGATTGGAAGATTCAAAAGTATAAAACGAGGATATTCTAACAAATTCACATTTGAAAACCCTCTTTTCTAGTAAATAAAATATAGCTGTTTATATATAGTGACACTAATTTTAAGGAAAAGATAAAACTCCTGAAAATTACCCTGTTTATTGAAGATTTAACCTAGGAAATTTCACGTAATTCAAGTTTTTATTTTCATGAGTGAAAAGTTTCTCCAATCAAATCGAGATAAATCTAAATCAATGATTCCATCATCGAATACTTATTAAGTTCTATGAAAGTTAGATAATAATCACAAAAAAAAAAATTTGAGATTTTAACGTTTTAAGGTTCATTTGGTCTAAATAAGTTGACCTGTTGCCAGGTCCGAACCGACCGACGGTTTGAAGTAAATTAATTTCCAGCTAGAGAAACAATTTCAAAAAATTTTAATATATAGATGACGTCATATAATTTTAAATTAAGAAAAAACTAATAAATATGATTTTTCTCGTGGATAAAATCAATACAAAGTGCATGATTCGTGGTGATATATAAAAAAATATCCTCATGTGAAATTTGGTGTGAAAATAACCCTTCCCTTCCTATCGTCGATCGCTAATACTACCACTTCTGGTTTCCGGATTTGCACCAAAAGTTGATCAATTCATCCCACTGATGCATTAAGTAAATATACCAAATTTCATCAAAATCCGTTAAGCCGTTCAGGCTGTACACATCTATACGGACGGACAGACGGACGGACGGACGGACAGACATCATGCTAAAAATACTTTTTTCTGTTTAGAAAATGCATGATTCGTGGAGATATGTAAAAATCTCCACATGTTAAATTTGGTGTGAAAACAATACCTCCCTTACTATCGTCAGTCGGTAAAAATTCAATTTTCAGAAATTGGTCATTGTGTGAACATACAAGATAAAAAACGATAATGAAAATTGTTTATTTAAGAGGGAGAGACAATCCACAAAAAAGTGATAGAAAGATTTGATTGATTTTCAAAAATTGCAGATCAATTTTCTAAAATGATGAATAAAATTTTATTTCATTTGTATCATTTTCATTCAAATTGAAACAGCGAAAATGTAGTGATGTTTTACAATGCAGTCCTTAATTTGTATATAAAGTCTATTTAAATTCTATTGTACTGATATAATTATGAAAAGTGATGTTTAATTTTAATATTTTAATTAAAATTATAAAAGAAAAATATCAATAAACGGCATAACTAAAATAAATAACAAATAATGATGAATTATTTTCATTCACCTTTGAAATGGAGGTTCAAAGATTTATCTATCTGGTGCTATAAAATTAGATAATTATTATTTATTTTCAGATACTAAAATGTAGTTATCGAATGCTTTCAGAAAGATTAATCTCAACCGACATAAATCAGTCTATTCAAGTGCAATTCTCGCTTCCTAATTGCTAGTGAATGGCAAAGTACCGGTGAAAAGTGATCATAACAAAGATAATCCAGCTTACTTTGAATAAAATAAACTTTATTTCGTAACTCTTTTCAAGTGTCAAAGTTTATAATAATCATTTGAGAAGTTCAAATTGATTAAAAATAAATGATTATATTTATATAGAATTTAATTGAGAATGGTTATATTATATTTCATTCAATTTTCTATTTAGTATTATTAACTCATTTGCATACTTAAAACTGATGAAGTATTTGTACGCATTTATTGAACTAGAGATAAGGATATTCATTATTTGATAGGCAGAATGATAAAATAAAATAATAACCTATAGTTAAAATGAATGTTTGAAGCAATAAAGTATAAAAATTAATAGAGATCATTTTAAGAAATATAGAAATAGCTTACATATAAACTTTTCCCAATACTAGTTGCATAACTTTTATATATAGAGTTTGTAAACCATGGATCGACTAATAGTGGATATTTATGTGGGATAAAAAAAGAGAAAATAAAAATTAAATTATTTAATTAAAAGAAATAAAATTGGAAATTATATTCTTTGTTTGGATGATATCTATCTTCGAGTATCTTTGTGTTTTTACTGAACTTGAAAGTTCTTAAGTAAAGCAATCAAATTCTTTTCGACCCTTCCTGAACTTGTTCCATCAATTCCTTATCATGTTCCAATCTATATTTATTTATAATCAATACGTCCTTGATTTTCTTACAGGTTGTTCTCTCAATAATTTTTCTTCGCTTAATCAAGAATACTCGTAATTAAGACTTCTATAATATAAGCTCTGTTATTTTCATTTTTGTTCATATAATACTAAGAATATTTGAAAAATAAGTAAATAACAGAAGAAAATTAAACATTTTAGAAAAATAAATTATTTAGAATTCACGCTAATACCAATTTATATAAGACATAGACTTTTATTGTGTTAGAGAGGACTTCAACGAAGAATTTCAATTTTGCTTGGAGTTTAATTTAGAGCTGGATTACTTTTAACCTCAACAGGATTTTTGCACATGTGCTAATATCAGTTATAATAAAACTTTGTTGTTTTTTCATTGAACAATTCTTAGATAGCACAATAAATTATATAAAATTAACTACTATATATACATTTATATTAAGTATATTAATATATATATATATATAGTATATAATGTTCATTTAGGTTTCCTATAAATGTTTTGATTCAATTGATTCAGTTATTTTCAATTTATTTTCACGTATTTTTATAAGATTTGAATCTTGGAGTTTCGGAGCCTATTTTGTTGCCATTTTCAAGAGGATTTTAGGATTCTGACTCTTATGACTAAGGTCTGTATAAGTATAAAGAGTCATTGATGATATTTTGGGTTGATGGTTAATGTTTGTGTATTATGAAGCTTTGAGGAATCCCTGGTACTAACACTAACTTTGACATCTAAAAACGGTTCGTTCCACAGCCCGACTTCAAAGAATACTCATCCATTCAAAACTCAAACTAATAATAATAATAGCTAACAAACTCTTATCTCATATGGACAAAGACGCTGTATTCCAAAATTCTCTTGAAAATGGCGCCAAAACACTATAAATTAAAAATTAACAAAAACTATAATTTGATAAATAGGAATATAATACTGTGATAGAATTTACAAATAATAATAAAATTTATGAAACATATCTTTGGATTATAATAATTGATATGTATAATAGTTTTATGAAATAAAATAATAGTTAAATACTACCAATGTATTAGATTTTAGAGGAATTTCAACGAGTTATAAATTATTTAATTTCATATACTCTCTATTATTCTCCTCATTAATAACTAAACTATGAATAAAAATTTTTCACTTTATTTTCAAATTAATACTCTAGCTGTCATATACAAGAACAATTGGTCATATATTTCATCTTAATCTTTATAATAAATGTCAATTTTCATATATGTAAAATTGTATTTTCATAGGTAAAAAGAGATGATAGGAATTTTTGTAAGAAAAATTTGTTTCCTAATCCAGCATCAATTTTTTAAACACTATGTGTAAAAAAGCGGCAAACACCTTCATCAAATTACAAATTTCCTGAGAATTTAAATGTTTAACCATCAATTTATATTTGTAAACTCCGGATATCCTTTCATTTTTCACAGAATTTAATGATACTAAGCATCTAAAGTGTAAGTATAATAAATTGATCAATATGCTTCTAAATCAGTTAAATGGATTAAATAAAATTTATTTAAGCATAAATAATAATGATGAAAGGCAATAAAAAATTTTATGTTGAAATTTAGATGTTTTTTTTCTTTATAACTAATGTCGTTTTAACATTTATTTTCATAACACATGAAATGTGTGTCTTTAATGTTCAATAAGTAATAAAAATTCAATTTCTATCGGTGTATATAGGCGAGGTTCACTGGAAAATTAACGATTTAATCGACATCTGGTTACCCCCTTGTGGGCGACTACTTGACGCAAAAGAAAGAGAACAACAAAAAGAAGGAGAAGAGTAATACTCGGCAAGATGGTAAAGAAAAGGAACGAAACAGACCACCAGATATTGATTAATGACGACACACTTGGAAAAAACGTAAAAATACTCTGTCGGGTTGAAATTACATGATTCAAAGTGTATTGGGCATCGAGAAGATGAAAATGGGAACAGAAAGTCTAAACGTGAATTGGTTAATCACATTGAAGGTTTTTTTATTTCACTAACTCATAAGAAAAAAAAAACATTCGAATGGAGGGGAATTGGACTGAAGCTTCTAGTCCTGGGATGAAACTGTGGTGGCGAGTGGGTGATTCAAGGGGCGAAAAGGGAAACGCGAGATTGGCTAAAGGGAGACAGACTCCGACCAAACTCTGTTGCTCCGAATCAACAGTTGGCAAATCTAAAGTCGGACCAAAAACCAGGGTTTAGTGAGGTGTAGGTCTAAAGACAGCCAGCAATAACGCACGCAATAAGGGAATACCACCCCCATAGGACAACCTCACTAGGACTCGACTTACAATCTGACTAGGGGGCTGTGTTACGCCACCCGATATCTCTCCATTTGGTGTCTATTTCATTTTAATGAACTTAATTAAATCAATCTTACGGGGGTGCTTATCGGGTCCATTACATTGGTCAATTATAAAGAGATTTAATACGAAGCACTTGTCACCAGGCGCCACTAGGCTACCCCCATTTGCATAATAATGGATGAATAATTTTATTTTTAATGTACTTAGTATCTGGTAAATGGATTTTTTTTATTTAGTTTTATTTTAATATTTTATTTTCTTTTTTTTTTTGTCGAATAAGTCGTTTTATTAAATTTGATATTATTTACGGCTCATAAATTTTATTTGAAAGAGAAATGGTCGCTTCGACTCTGTTATATTTTTAATACAAAATATAATAATATTTTTAACATAATCACTGGAAAGAAGGGTGGAAAAGTGCTCAGTTCAGCAAAATAGAGAAGCAAATACCGGAGGGGCGGAGGAGGGCTGATGGCTAAATGACACAGAGGATAATCTCTCTCGACTGAGTATCTAATGCAAACATAAACATAAAATTGAATCATTTATATGATTTTTCTTTTACTTTCAAAACACAATTAGACAAGGAGATTCAGCTTTACTATCTAACAAATGTTCAATAAAGTTTAATACATATTTTTAATTTAATATATCGAACATTATAAATCATAACAAAATATATTATATATAACACCATAAACCAAATCATCGCTTTTTTATGTAAAATATTGAAAATATTTTTTAGAAAAGAAACTTTTGCCTAAATCAAAAAATATTATAAGTTGATAAAAAAAATATAAATATTCAATCATTTATTTAAGTATTTTAATTAAGGAAACCCTTTATAAAATGTAAATTCTTATGTTTTTTCATGAACTTGGTGAGGTTTGAATTACTGTTTTTGATTTCTCTTGACATTTTTCGTTTCTTGATAAATTAAAAATTAGAATTATTTTCCCGAAATTAATGCTAACTAATTACATAACAAATCCAAGAAAAATTATTAAAATATTATTATTATTAAAATATTGAGAAAAACCTTTAGGAGAGTGTATACACAAATTAGTTCTTTCAATATTTCTGTTCAATAAATTTTGTAGACTTTACAAAAGCATATGACTCAGTAGATTGGAAAAACTTTTTCAAATCTTGATCTTAATGGGAATTCCAAATAATGGGAATTCCAAAAAACTAGTACATATGATTCAAATTTGTCTTGTGTGTAGTAAAGGAAGATTAAGATGCGGGAATCAATTGTCAGAAACTTTCGAAATTCGAAATGGGTTAAAACAAGGATACGAATTATCACCAATTTTATTTAATTTAGTTTTGGAATATGTAATTAGACAAATTGGGGAGAGGTCAAACGGAATCGAATTAAACAAAAAAAATTCAAGTATTAGGTTACGCAGACGACTTAACTATAATAGGAGATTCGGCAATTGCAATTATAGATAGTGTAGAAAAATTAATTGAAGCAGGAAAAGAGGTGGGACTAGAAATTAATAATGTTAAGACAAAGTATTTAGTAACAGAGAGGAATAATATTAACACACAAAATCTTAATATACAAGATATAGAATTTGAAAATGTAGAAAAAATTTAAATACTTAGGTTCTGTGATAACGAAAGATAATATTATTCGAGATGAGTTTAAAGCGAGGTTACAATCGGGAAACGCCTGTTATGCAACAAAGGGGCTTATCGCATCAAAATTATTATCAAACGGGATAAAAGTTAAAATATATAAAACAATTATTTTACCGGTTGTATTATATGGATGTGAGGCATGGTCTATGACCTTAGGTGACGAGAGTAGATTTAGAGTATTTGAGAATAGGATTCTGCGAAGCATTTATGGGCCAAAGAAAGATGAGGTCACCGGGGAATGGCGAATTGCATAACGAGGAATTGCATGACCTCTATGCATCTCCAGATATAGTAAGAATTATAAAATCTAGAAGGCTAGACACGTGGCTAGAATGGGAGAAGATAGAATGGCAAAAAATATATTGGTAGGGAGACCAAGTGGGAAACGTCCACTTGGAAGAACAAGGACACTCTGTGGGTGGATAATGTGAGTAAGGATGTGAGAGAGATGAGAGAGGATAGGGACTGGAAGGTTATGGCTCAAAATAGGAATACTTGGAGGGGTGTAGTTGCTGCGGCCAAGAACCTTCGAGTTCCGTAGAGTCACAGAGATAGATAGAGAGAAGTTGACTTGATAGTATATATATTAAAAATTTGTGCAAAAAGTTTTGAAATTGTCTTTTCATTTCATGATAAATTTTTTCAGATTTGCTTCCGTAGTGTTTAATTTAAATACAAAAATTTGTTTTAATATTAAAATTAAAAAAAACAATCCATAATGTTTTTAAATTATTTCATTCTCATTTATCTTGTATTTTTTTAAAATATTTTTTTCATTTTTTTCCCCATACTATATTTTAACATTTATTCTCAAAAAAATTACCAAGAAATAGAAAAATACAACAAAACATTACAAAATTTTTCTCGAAAAGAAACATGACACAGTATAAACCCTGGCCTACAATTCCGCTAACTCAATTTTATACCATGGAGTTACATTTAAAAAAAAATATAGAATTATAAAATCTAAGAAATATTTAAATAAAAATAAGATCAAGTCTAATTGGAATATCCCATTATAATAAGTCTTCAAAATTATGCAGCAAGGACCATTGAGCCAAGATCTCAACAAAAAATATTTCTTTCATTTAATTAAAGACATTATATTTATTATAGTAAAAATCAAGGGTTCAAAAACTTTTGGATGTTGGTGTCACAAAAACTTCCATGAAAAAGTTCAGGTATCACTAAAATGATTTCGTTACTAAAAGTAACTGTATTGGAGGCAGGGCCTACTAACCCTATAGGCCATAGGTTCTTAAACTTATGTACTCCACGGACCCCCACTTGAAAAAATTTTTTTTGACGGACCCCCATCACAACTTTAGGTACTTTTCGTCATTTTATTAATTAATTTCTGGCTTACGATCTCATAAGGACAAGGATATATGATGAATATTTCTAACAGTGATTGGTGAATAACGATTTTTTTGCATATTGTAGAACACATTTTATTAGAAATTATAATATTGAAGAAAGAAAATACAAACATTGTCATAGCAACAAATCTCACAAATTATAATGGGTACTTACATTAAATTCATATAAATATTTTATAATTTTTTTCAGAAAATATTAAATAAGAAATATTTTAAAAAATAACTGCATCTATCTCATTAAATATAACTTACATATTTAATGAGATGTATGCAGTTGTTTTCTTGAAACAAGAATCTCAATATCTGGCTTAATATTGGAAACTTTTAATCTAAGATCCGGCTCTACATTTAATTTGTTTCTATATTTAGACTTAATATAAAATAGTACCGAAAAAGCTTGTTCGCATAAATATGTTGTGCAGAATGGAATCAAGTGTTGAAGTGCTTTATTTGCAAGCGCAGGATAATCTGACCTGAGAAGTAACCAAAAGTTGCTCAATTCAGTTTTGTTAAATTTTAGTTTATAAGTTGTATCACATGATAATTCCACGAGAATATCTTGTTCAGGTGCAGATAAATGTTTAGCATTTGTAATTTCCATATTAAATGGATCTCTGATCCAGTTATTGCAAGGATCAGGAGTAGAAAAATACTTCCTGAAGTTGCTTTTCAAAGTAATTAAATGTTCAACAAATAATTGACGCGTTTGATTAAGCAATTTTTCACTGGAGCTTTCTATGAAATCATTGAGAGTTGGAAAAGACTCATATACACCGTTCTGGATGCGTTTCGACCACAAGTCGATTTTTTTAATCATTGCTTCTATTTTATCTTCAACTTTAAATATATTTACAACAGTACCTTGCAGGCTCAAATTAAGTTCGTTCAATTTTGTAAAAATATCAGTCAAGTAAGCCACCTTAGCTAACCAGATAAAATCATTGAAACATTCGGTCAGTTCAAAATGCGCATCTATTAAAAACAATCGTATTTCATCTCGAAGCTCAAAAAGGCGAATGAGTACTTTCCCGCGGGACAACCAACGTACATCTGTATGTAATAATAAATGTGTATGTTGACTACCCATTTCCTCACACAAAATTTTAAAAACTCTGGAATTAAGTGGACGAGCCTTAATGAAATTGACAATTTTAACTACTTCGTCTAATGTTCTTTTCAAATCTGGTGACATATTTTTGGCTGCTAATGATTCTCTGTGAATGCAGCAATGATTCCAAACAACCTGAGGCGCAACATTTTTAATAAGAGCAATCAATCCAGTTCTTGTACCTGACATTGCACGAGCACCATCAGTGCAAATTCCAACACATTTTGGCCACTCTATTTCATTTTCGGTTATAAAATTATTCAAACTGTTAAATATGTCATTAGCTATCGTTCGTGAAGGTAGTGAATCACAAAACAATACATCTTCTTGTATTTGATTTTCAAACTCATATCTAATGAAAGCTAACAAATTGGCATTATTAGTGACATCAGTACTTTCATCCAATTGTAATGAGTAATAGTGACTTTTGCGCACTCTCGATATTAATTCTTCTTTTATATTACATGACATGTCTTCAATCCTATTCTTAACCGTATCATTTGATAATGAAATCAAATTTATATCGTTTGCTGCTTTAGTTCCTAACATTATATTTGTAATTACTTTTGTAGCAGGAATAATTAATTGCTCTGCTATATTATGCGGCTTTCCTGCTTTAGCAATAAGTAGAGCTACTTCATATGATGCCATTACTGCTTTCTTACTCATACCACCAGATCCCGTCTTTACCATCAATTTCTGACTTGAATTAAGTTCTTCTTTTTTCATTTTAAAAAATTCGATAGACTTACTAACATGCTCGCTGTGCTTTGTTTGTAAATGACGTCTGAGATTAGCAGGTTTCATACTTTCATTGGATAAACTTTCCTGACATAGAACGCAGACTGGTCTTTCCACATCATTGTTGCAAATATAAGTAAATCCAAATGATAAATAATCATCCGAATATTTTCTAGTTTTGCGTTTCTTGGTAGAGTTTGCTGTTGATGCCTCATCATCTGATTCTTTCCGTTTCTGTGTTGAACCAGTTTGTAGCCAACGATCCATTTTATGGAGTAATTTATTAACATTGAACTACAATAATATCTTCTTCGTTGTCGATAACTTCCTAGCGGAAGTGTCGTGGCCCTAATAACTCCACAGGAGTCATAGGGTGTTCATGGGAAAATTTGACCGAAGTGGTTTCCCCTTGCCTTCTTCGGCAATAATATAAATATAATATAAATATAATATAAATATAACGAATTATTATTTACTAGCTATGTTTTAATATGATTTTAAATGAATGTTTTAATATCATTTTAAATGAATGTTTTAAATCATTTTAATAAATGTTTTAAATAATTTTAAATAAATGATTTAATATCATTTTAAATGAATATTAATTTATATAATAAATATATTTCGTAATTTGATTCTAAAATATTATTAATTTCGTAATTTGATTCTAAAATATTATTAATTTCGTAATTTGATTCTAAAATATTATTAAAATAAATATTTTTTATTCATAAAACTAACTTATACTTACTCTCAAAAACAGCCTTTCTGGGAAATTGCAAAATGTGTTTAGTGTTTTTATAAAATAATGATCATGCAAATTACACTAAAAATTAAAAAAAATTATTAGCTATAATAAACTATTATTAGCTATAATTTAATTATAATTAATTAAATTAATAAAAATAATTTAAAGATACAACTCGTTGAGAAATGAACTTATAATTAACATTAATAAAAATAATTTAAAGATACAACTCGTTGAGAAATGAACTTATAATTAACATTTGCTTTAAAACTGTTTAAAACCCCAGAGTGGACGCTGACAATTTGGGTTTTTCCGGGTAAGACTGTCCCCTCCCCTGGTTTTCCCCAATAACAAAGTGAAAGAAAATTCCCTTATATGCCTCCCCTTCCGAGCCCCTAAGAGGGGTTATTTTAAAGGAACAATCGAAAAATGATTTTAAATGAATGAATGGATGAAAATTCAAATTTTATATATAGTTTTTTATATATGTTTATTTATTCACAAAAAATTAATTGACATAATTATCAATTTAATAAAATAAAATAGTATTATTAATAGTATTAAATTATAGCCGTAATTCTCTAGGAGGATATAGTTAAACAATGAACTTTAAATATTTATATATGTATATATTTTTACGATGATTTTTTTCCGAGGACCGCGGACCCCCAGTAAAGGCTTCGCGGACCCCCAGGGGTCCGCGGACCACAGTTTAAGAACCACTGCTATAGGCTGTTTGGGCAAGGACACCACGAACGTAAAGATGAAGAATTTTTAAATATCCTTAAATCTCCATAACTCAATTAATAAATTCGGGATACGATGAATGCACACGCCGAGTAAGACTTCTGAGTGAAATAGCGTACGTGGCTTGCGCTCGCAATTTTCATGCATTTAGCTAAATTCGTTGTAAGTGCCCAATACAACTCTATTCAACAAATAGAATAGAAGTGAATAGAAGATATTTCTATAATTAAAACTCGTACAGAATTGCAGATTGAATTTTTTACTTTTCAATTGAAAAAATTTCTGTTTTTCGAGAGTAAAGTACTTATAATTACGATTTTTGATCCCCCCTCCTCCTCCCTTAACCGCCCTGCTCCGAAGAGTAGGATATGTTTCACTTCAAATGTGAATTCCAGATTTTCAGAACTTTTAGATTAACTCTGTTTGGTTTTTATAATTAGAAAAATTTAACTTGATGTGTTTCACATATATCATAAATAAATAAAATTACATTCACCCAACGTTTTGATGCCATTTTCTTTTTTTAGTCTACAAGAACAAAGTTGTTTTAAAAATTTTTTGTATATTTTCATTATTATTTCTTATCATAAAAAAATCATTAAGGATTGTCATCACTATTCTTGTTAAGCATTGTGTATTTTAACTAAAAATGAAATGTAGGTTAATGGTAACTTCATTTAACAAAATAATTTTATTTATTACAGCAATGAAATATTAAAAAATCATATTTAATGATTTCAAAGCTTATACCCTAGGGCGCTAATTGGTTTATAGCCCAGGGAATCAAAATTGATAAGAATGGTTCTGACTGGAGGTACGACGTCAGGTTAGAAGGTACCACCAGTGGTACATATAACACAGTAATTATCAATTATTAAAAAGTTGATTGTAAAATATATTAATAAAAGATTTTATCTAATTTACTAAGTACTCGTATTTGTTTATGCTTGTAAATTTTTCAGTTTATTTCTTCCTTTAGGTATGTATCACACAAATTGTTCACATATTATAATATTACAAATTTTTATTAAAACCTTTATAGTTATTAAAAATAACATAAATATTAATATTTATTTTTAATATAACAACTTCAAATTTCAATTCAATTAATCGATTAGTCTCTATATTCAATATAATGTCATGCTTTATTATTTTTTTGAATATTAAAAATATAAATAGTGAATTAATTTATACGTGTTTGATAATAAAAGAATACACAATGAATGTAGGTATATGTATAAAGAAATTAGTGAAACTCGATTGATTATTGCATTACATGTTACAACTTTTTATTGTCCCCTTTATGAATTTTCCAGTTTGGATAACACTGGATGTATATTTAACCCCATTCAATATTTCGAATCAAGCAAATCAATTGAAAATTTATAATTAGTTTCAAATTAATATTGTCATGGAATAATCAACGAAGAACTGGTCTTTATATTTTTGTTTGAGACTATATGAATAGTAAATTCAATTAATTTTAAATGTGTCTGCGGTCAGGTATAAATTCATAAAAAAAGAAATAAAATATAGCAATATTATTTACGGATTGTACAAAAATGGAGATTTGATGATATTCATTTGGATAGCTTTCAAATAAAAGTTCATTTATACATTTTTAATTTTCAATTTTGGACATGTCGATTTTATTATATGTTACTGATACTAATAGTTATTGATTGTTAAATTTTAGTCGAAAAATTAAAGGGGAATAACGATATATAGAAAATCAATTCAACGATTCACGTTTTATTCTTATTCTCGAATGTATATTCTATTGGGCTAGAGAATCGCATTCGAGATTTCAACGGATATGCATATTTCAAGGTACTCTGAATCCAAAAACATTTCTTTCATATATTGATTTGTTAAAATAAAATAATAACAGATCTCATTATTTTTATTATTATTTATTGGTCATATTTGATAAAAGCTACATTCTAACCATTAAAGTAAAATATCCAAAATCCCGCTAAGACGGATTAATTTGCTTTATTGATTGATTATGCCTCCACATCATCAATTTATATTGTCAAATTGCATTGTGATTGATCAAGACGAGATTAAAAGCTAGAGCACAAATTGGATCACCAGTCAAAGATCAGTGATGATTAAACAGGGTTCTTTAATCCAGATTTAATGTTCATAGATCTTAAACTTGTAGAAGGTGCAAGAATATCCAAACAATAATATTATCTAAAAAAAACGTGATTAACTAACTGAGGGGTAAGCACATATTTTGTTACTTTTATTAATGTTTTTATTCTCAAATTCTGATAATATATATATTAATAACTATTTATAAATTTTATCTCTCTGAAGTATTTATTTTTTATTCACTTAATAATATTTACTTTTATCATTATATTTTTTTAATTTTATACAAGAACTACGTCTCGCTTTAAGTGTATTTTGACTTTAAGTGTAAAGGAATGAATTGAAATTTTGAATCTTGACACATTTCCTTTCAATCGAATTTATTTTCATTATCTACCAACCATTCTATAATAATTTGTAAAATAGAAAAAATTTTTATTTAGAATTATGTTCAAAAATAAACATTAACATAAACAGAATTTTCTATCAAAATTAGTTTAAAGATTTTCACATAATTTTAAATATAATCAATCATAAATATATAAATAAATAAAGAAAAAAAAAGTGCCAAATGATACCATCGCAATGCTCATCAAATAATTACATCCAGTGTTCATTAAATAATGACACAGATGTAATTGACGAATCTTCAAACTCCGAGATACCATGGCAAAGGTTAAGAGGAAAAGTTCAAACTCAGATACACAAATCCCTTTACCTACAATATCTACCATAATTCAGCAATCAAATAGATTTACTCCGCTAACGAATAACGAGCCAGAAACATTTCTGATAAAGAAAAATCTACAAAAAGCAATGTTTCGAGAACTAATAAACCTCCACCTATTTTTATCTATCAAGTTTTAAATTTTTCGCAAATGGTAAACAGCATAGAACAGCACAGAATAGAAGTGAATAGAAGATATTTCTATAATTAAAACTCGTACAGAATTGCAGATTGAATTTTTTACTTTTCAATTGAAAAAATTTCTGTTTTTCGAGAGTAAAGTACTTATAATTACGATTTTTGATCCCCCCTCCTCCTCCCTTAACCGCCCTGCTCCGAAGAGTAGGATATGTTTCACTTCAAATGTGAATTCCAGATTTTCAGAACTTTTAGATTAACTCTGTTTGGTTTTTATAATTAGAAAAATTTAACTTGATGTGTTTCACATATATCATAAATAAATAAAATTACATTCACCCAACGTTTTGATGCCATTTTCTTTTTTTAGTCTACAAGAACAAAGTTGTTTTAAAAATTTTTTGTATATTTTCATTATTATTTCTTATCATAAAAAAATCATTAAGGATTGTCATCACTATTCTTGTTAAGCATTGTGTATTTTAACTAAAAATGAAATGTAGGTTAATGGTAACTTCATTTAACAAAATAATTTTATTTATTACAGCAATGAAATATTAAAAAATCATATTTAATGATTTCAAAGCTTATACCCTAGGGCGCTAATTGGTTTATAGCCCAGGGAATCAAAATTGATAAGAATGGTTCTGACTGGAGGTACGACGTCAGGTTAGAAGGTACCACCAGTGGTACATATAACACAGTAATTATCAATTATTAAAAAGTTGATTGTAAAATATATTAATAAAAGATTTTATCTAATTTACTAAGTACTCGTATTTGTTTATGCTTGTAAATTTTTCAGTTTATTTCTTCCTTTAGGTATGTATCACACAAATTGTTCACATATTATAATATTACAAATTTTTATTAAAACCTTTATAGTTATTAAAAATAACATAAATATTAATATTTATTTTTAATATAACAACTTCAAATTTCAATTCAATTAATCGATTAGTCTCTATATTCAATATAATGTCATGCTTTATTATTTTTTTGAATATTAAAAATATAAATAGTGAATTAATTTATACGTGTTTGATAATAAAAGAATACACAATGAATGTAGGTATATGTATAAAGAAATTAGTGAAACTCGATTGATTATTGCATTACATGTTACAACTTTTTATTGTCCCCTTTATGAATTTTCCAGTTTGGATAACACTGGATGTATATTTAACCCCATTCAATATTTCGAATCAAGCAAATCAATTGAAAATTTATAATTAGTTTCAAATTAATATTGTCATGGAATAATCAACGAAGAACTGGTCTTTATATTTTTGTTTGAGACTATATGAATAGTAAATTCAATTAATTTTAAATGTGTCTGCGGTCAGGTATAAATTCATAAAAAAAGAAATAAAATATAGCAATATTATTTACGGATTGTACAAAAATGGAGATTTGATGATATTCATTTGGATAGCTTTCAAATAAAAGTTCATTTATACATTTTTAATTTTCAATTTTGGACATGTCGATTTTATTATATGTTACTGATACTAATAGTTATTGATTGTTAAATTTTAGTCGAAAAATTAAAGGGGAATAACGATATATAGAAAATCAATTCAACGATTCACGTTTTATTCTTATTCTCGAATGTATATTCTATTGGGCTAGAGAATCGCATTCGAGATTTCAACGGATATGCATATTTCAAGGTACTCTGAATCCAAAAACATTTCTTTCATATATTGATTTGTTAAAATAAAATAATAACAGATCTCATTATTTTTATTATTATTTATTGGTCATATTTGATAAAAGCTACATTCTAACCATTAAAGTAAAATATCCAAAATCCCGCTAAGACGGATTAATTTGCTTTATTGATTGATTATGCCTCCACATCATCAATTTATATTGTCAAATTGCATTGTGATTGATCAAGACGAGATTAAAAGCTAGAGCACAAATTGGATCACCAGTCAAAGATCAGTGATGATTAAACAGGGTTCTTTAATCCAGATTTAATGTTCATAGATCTTAAACTTGTAGAAGGTGCAAGAATATCCAAACAATAATATTATCTAAAAAAAACGTGATTAACTAACTGAGGGGTAAGCACATATTTTGTTACTTTTATTAATGTTTTTATTCTCAAATTCTGATAATATATATATTAATAACTATTTATAAATTTTATCTCTCTGAAGTATTTATTTTTTATTCACTTAATAATATTTACTTTTATCATTATATTTTTTTAATTTTATACAAGAACTACGTCTCGCTTTAAGTGTATTTTGACTTTAAGTGTAAAGGAATGAATTGAAATTTTGAATCTTGACACATTTCCTTTCAATCGAATTTATTTTCATTATCTACCAACCATTCTATAATAATTTGTAAAATAGAAAAAATTTTTATTTAGAATTATGTTCAAAAATAAACATTAACATAAACAGAATTTTCTATCAAAATTAGTTTAAAGATTTTCACATAATTTTAAATATAATCAATCATAAATATATAAATAAATAAAGAAAAAAAAAGTGCCAAATGATACCATCGCAATGCTCATCAAATAATTACATCCAGTGTTCATTAAATAATGACACAGATGTAATTGACGAATCTTCAAACTCCGAGATACCATGGCAAAGGTTAAGAGGAAAAGTTCAAACTCAGATACACAAATCCCTTTACCTACAATATCTACCATAATTCAGCAATCAAATAGATTTACTCCGCTAACGAATAACGAGCCAGAAACATTTCTGATAAAGAAAAATCTACAAAAAGCAATGTTTCGAGAACTAATAAACCTCCACCTATTTTTATCTATCAAGTTTTAAATTTTTCGCAAATGGTAAACAGCATTTTAAATATTATAATAAAAATGAATCTATTTGTAAAGCCATGGCCAATTCTACGGTTAAAATAAAAGTATCGACAAGTGATATCTTTAGAAAGCTAACTAAATTTTTAAAAGAAAAATATGTCATTCATCATACATATCAACTTTTAATAGTTTTTAATTTAGAACGTTCATTTCGTGTAGTCATCAGGCACCTTCATCTCTCTGTTAATATCGATGATGTCAAACTCAAACTAACTGAAAACGGATTTGATGTAAGAAATATAACTAATGTAAAACATCGAATTAGTAAAGAGCCATTCTCCTTATTTTTTCTTGATCTCGAACCTAATGAAAACAATAAACTTATTTACAATATAAGCTATCTAAAAAAAAAAGCAAAATGTGCAGCATCGTACACGTGGCGGAAGTGAAACTTCTTAGAATCTAGAGAATAAGAGAAATTTTAGTTGAGAGTGTGAGTGAGAGAGAAATAGAGAAAAATAAAGGGATCATTTCGAAAGACATATAACAGTATAAAATTTTCGTAACAAATATTCGCTTTATTATTACCGACCGACGATAGTAAGGGAGGTATTGTTTTCACACCAAATTTCACATGTGGAGATTTTTACATATCTCCACGAATCATGCATTTTCTTAACAGAAAAAAGTATTTTTAGCATGTCTGTCCGTCCGTCCGTCCGTATAGATGTGTACAGCCTGAACGGCTCAACGGATTTTGATGAAATTTGGTATATTTACTTAATGCATCAGTATGATGAATTGATCAACTTTTGGTGCAATTCCGGAAACCGGAAGTGGTAGTATTAGCAATCGACAATAGGAAGGGAAGGGTTATTTTCACACCAAATTTCACATGAGGATATTTTTTTATATATCACCACGAATCATGCACTTTGTATTGGTTTTATCCTCGAGAAAAATCATATTTATTAGTTTTTTCTTGATTTAAAATTATATAACGTCATCCAGCCATTCATGACGTCACAGCCTGGTCTTGCATATATATTATAAATAAAATAAAATTAAAAATGTTTATATTTATTATTTATGTATCCATATCTGTTTTTTATTACATTAATAGATATATGAAAATTATTTGAAATTCTTTCTGTAGCTGGAAATTAATTTATTTCAAACCGTCGGTCGGTTCGGACCTGGCCACAGGTCAACTTATTATTATTATCTACTCTATCATCATATCTACATTGCCTGTACTATTGTCGGTTGGTGCTTCAATTGGTAATACTGATATTAATGGCTTGTGATAACTAAAATAAGATATATATGTTCGTGATTCGATATTTTCTATATAACGTGTAAAAACAGCATCTATTGTAGTTCCAGATTTTGTTGTTGATTCCTTTTTTTTAATATTAAAAAATATTTAATTTGAGATTAATTATATAAAAAATTTTAAAAAATTCAAAAAAACTTAGCTATAATATTTGACATATGATAAGGTTAATTACAATTTTTTAATAGACATCCTTAATAAATAGAAAAATAATAATTTTTAAATAATATAAATAATATTTAATTATAATCTAATCAAAGAAAATAAAAGTTTGAATCTATTTGATAGTTGATCTTTTTACATATAATTAATCTCAAATTAAATATTTTTTAATATTAAAAAAAAATAACAAATTTCATATGTATATTTATTTTTATAAATGTTTAGGCAAATTTTGAAATTAATATATATTTAAATTCAAATTGTATTTAATTGCGATATCTACTGGACAAGGTGGAGATCTCGCCCTCTTTTGATCATAAGTCATACTAATTTTTAATTCTTTGACCCAGTAGAGGCTGAGAAATATTATTCCGCGTCAACGTACTCGCGCGCATGCGCGCCATGGACTTTGGACCTAGCGAGTGGGTATTAGAACGAAAGATCGCACAAAAGGCAGACGCAGATAGCCTCTTTCTCAAGAACGAAAGACCGCACAAAAGGGAGACGCAGATAGAGGCTATCTCATTCCCACTCGTTATATCTATATCTTTTTTCTCTCTTGCGTTACGAAATTTCAATTTTTCAATTCACTCTCCATTCTCAACCAAATGTCAGGACGCCGCTAAAGAAGTTTCACTTCAAAAATAAAGGATTTTGTTATTGTCAAAATCTGTGGCACACGAGATATCCAAGAAAAAATATTATTTTAAATAATTTATTAACTTACTGAAAAAAACATTAATTACAATTAAAAAACAGATTCCAAAATATTAGATACTCAATATAGATTCTTGTTGTATACATGTTATTGTAAGCGGGGAAGGCGATGAACCAATTTACTAATTTAAACAAACAAGGTAATTTCTTATTTTTTAATTAATGAATTAATAGTTTTTAATTTAACATTAATAGTGATTTGAATGAAAAGAATTGAAATTCACATATTAACTCACATTGGACCATAAAAGTTATTCTATAAAAGAAAACTCTATTAAATGATTCCTCGTTTTCTTGTTAGGTGTTACTATCCTTTTTAATCAGAAAAGATAAAGATCTCCCGATAATTACAAGGAAAGAAGATAATGAAAGGACCAAGATACTTTTGAGATGATGATATAAAAGAGAATTTCAATTTTCTCACAATTGACCATAATTAATGACAAGTCTCAATTCAAGAAGTAATTTATATCAAACTTTATATTATTTAATTAAAATAAAAAAAAATCAAATGATTGAATAATAATAATAATAATTTTGGGAATCAGTCCTTATGTCTTCGAAAAAATTATATGGATATCAACTTTCAAGTGTTATCAGTAACAAAAGCATTTTTAAGATTTCAAGTTTCACTAATCACTGTTTGATAATATTAAGGATTGACTAAAAACCAAAAATTATTTTGTTTCGTAGTGATTGAGCTGACAATAAAGTGAAAAGCACTAAAATATTCAATTATAATCACAATCAGTTAAACGGTATATGTCAATATAAAAGAGCAAAGTTGACAGTTTCCCAAAAAAAAATACACAATTAAACTTATGTGTTAACTTTCAGCTGTCAAACGGTGTCAAATTTTATTACTCTCAAAATATACCATTCACTTTTATTATAATGTAGATTGATTTCTTTTTATTTGTGATTTACAATTAATAACATTAATTCAATTGTTATTTTCAAATTACAAATAAAATTAAGAAATTATGTTGGGTAAAATAAAAGATACTATTGGTATTTTAGTATTTTTTGAAAATATACTGAATAAAAAACGTTGAGAAATTACATTTGGTGAAAATCATTCAATATCAAAAAATGAAGAAGAAAATCAGCTGAAATTGATTGAGACATTTAATAAAGGAAAGAAAAATAAAACAAATTAGAATATAATATTTTAAAATAAAAGATTATTCCAAAATGCATTAAAATTATAAAATAGAAATATTATAATGACTTCGGAATAAAGGATTAATAACTAACAGGGCGTGAATAGAAAATAGAGAAAATCTAAATTATGAGTTTCAGATAACATTAAAAAATAAAATTAAATTAAATAAAAATTTTATAAAACTAATTTCAATGAGATTTAGTAATAATTATAAATCGATTTAATAAAATATATAACAGCATAAAGAAGAACAATTTAACTTACCATATAAGTAACACAGTTTTTTTTTAGCTTTTTTACTATCTCGCCAGTATGTGTGTGTATGTAGACAAGATTACGCGAAAAAACGGTTTGAGCTAGAATCATGAAATTTGGAATATGGACATTATTATCAACTTTTGAGAAATGTAGCTCAACCGGAACAACGTTTTGATTTTTTTCCTCTAAAGTCACCGTAAAAATAAAGATATATGTTTGATAGTTTTTCACTAGATTAAAAATGTATAAAACTGCTATATATAGAATGATAGAATTTCAGCTTGATTGAATCGCTGAAAGTACCGGAATTAATTTTTTAACACTGCAAATCACGCGCCAACACGTGAATGGTGCCATCAACAAAGAGCGAAACATGAGCTGGTTTAATAAATATTATTTATTATTTTTAATTTATAATTTATAATTAATTAAATTTAATTTAAATATAATATATTTAAATTACTCCAATTCAAATTGCTAGATAGTCGAGTGGAGACACTCCAGCTTATTATACATGGTAATTAACACAACGATTATTTCTTCCGTGTAATATTTTACTGTTCAGAGTTCCGTTTGTAGAATGTAGTTCATTTTTTCAATTCTATTGGAAACTGAGATTTAAAAATAAGTTTTTTTTTGTTTTATAGATATGTATCTATATATGAATTTTACTATTATGACTTTGGGGTAATATTAGAGTGTTTTTCATTTAACATGATATTTTAAAGATGTATAACTTATCCTCAAATTTGTCATATTTTGTTTGTATTTATTAAATGGATTTCTAAAGAACGAATTTGTCGAGTATGAATATATTAAGTGTACTTACATATTATTTTATTATCAGTTTAAATTCTTGCTTATTTTAGAAAGGAAAATTGTTCTCTATAATATCTAATAATTCATTCATATTATTTATTAATTCTTATGTTAAAATTCTTCCATTATTAAGATATATCTACTGTAGAATTTGGAAGTGAGAGAGAAGCCGGTATACGTCGTACTACCTAAAATTATTTTTTATATTTTTTAAAATAGAAACAATAAAATATTATATAAAATATATATAATGTATATTTTTTTTCAACTATAATAATATTGTGTATAAAATTTGTTTTGTTTTGATTGGAAATCACTGTTCGTTCTATTTATTATATTTTGTCAGTGTAGATAAATAATATAAGTACAAAACTACCTTTCCTCTATCTTACACAAATAATATATAGTATACACGTGTATAAACAAACTCAGAAATATTTCATTAATAATATCAATATGGTATGTCTGTGTATTTTAGGTATATAGTCATAAAATATATAATTTACTGTTTGAAGAAGAGATGGTGTGGATTTAGGAGTTGTCTCTCAAATATATATATTCAACATCGCAGCCCTCAAATCCAGTAAAGGTCGAGTTTCACTTAAAAGTGAAAAGACATCATTAAACTGAGAAGAGGATATATCTCTAAGGAGAGTAAATTTAGCATTTTATCATATAAGATTATGATTTTTTTTTTCTCTTTTTAGATTACATTCAAATTTCTTATCATGGTCAAAATGAATAATAGGAAATTTTTAATTATTAAGAATATTATCTCTTTCTTTTAGGTATGTGGTGGCCCACACTGACGATGGATGGCGCTGCGCCAACGCGCAGTAATCGGGTTAAAACTAACTTATAACCAGAGATGTTGTATATATATATATAGAGAGAGAGAAATGTAAATAAAGAATCGAGTTTTAATACAACCCAGTATAGTGCTATTCTTTATTTACATTTCAACCAGTCACAATTTTGGTTTCGACAGCTTGAAGCTCAGTTCGTCCTAGCCAGAATTCGAAAGCATGGTCAGCTAGGCGCTCCAACAGCTCTTGGTCATCGGCGTTACGTATGGTCCCAAAAAGACCGATTGGAGACCTTGTTGAGACTATAGGGTCTAAACGAATATGGGATTTTAGTCAACCCGTCTAAGTTCCTCCAGTCAGCTGAGGTAACGTATTTCCTTAGAACGTTCACGTCCACTCCTGGAGAGAATTGGTGTGAAAACAATACTCTGTTACTATCGTCGGTCGGTAAAAATGTAAATAAAGTTGGAGTTTTAATACACAACCCAGTTTAATACTATTCTTTTCACTTTTGCCCATTCTTCACCTATCCAAACCCTGAGACTACAGGTAGATGGCTAAGAAATCGTAACATATTACCTTTAAAAGAAAGAAAGTAATATTCATAAGTGTGGAAGAGGAATTTTAGTGCTCACTTATAAAGACATGTATTTTTATTTTATAATTTATTAAAAAATATTAAATTGACTTTATTCTAAAATGAATGATGTCAACGTATTAGTAAAATGTAATTTATATATATATATAGGGGTATATTATAAAATGGAAGGTTATATTAAATTTCAGTGAAATATTCAAATTCACAAATGCAAATTATAATAGGAAAAGAGATCCATTTAATAGACAAGGATCAAGACATCTTTCATTTTGTAAATATATTCTATAGCAAAACAATAGGAGTTAGATTTTTATAAATTCATATATAAACGAGATTATACTATTCAAAACACTAATATATATATATATATATAATAAATATGGATACATGTAATATTTTATTATTAAAAGTCTGTATTTTTTGACATATAAATTATTAAAAATGACATTATTAAATATTTTATTAATTTAATCAATATAATCTCGTGTCAGATATATATATATATATATAGGAAAAATTCAGCGAGGAGATGGAATTAAAGCCATCTTTATCCCATAACTTTAAGATTTATACTAAATGAATCGAAAAAAATTATTTATTATTTTTTTTTTTTTTGAATATTTATAAATAAACATTTAATATTTATTTTGTATAAATTTAAACTACATAAATATTAAATGGAGGTATTTATGAGTATAATAATAATAATCTCAAATTTAGTCAAATTTTGATCAAGTTCAAAGTTCAAAATTTAATATAAAATAAAATAATATTAATAGAAAAGAATAAAGAAATATAAAATAATTTTATTTATTTTAATGTAAAAGTTCAAATTCAATTTCTGATATTATTCTTTACCGTATTCCCCCCCTTGATATTTAACTATTAAAAATTCTTATTTTAACAAAATATTATTATTTTTTTTATTTTAAAATAAAAGCACAACTCATTACCTCCCAGATATTTAGCCATAAAAAGTAAAAATAAAAACATTTCATATTCGAATTAAGAATAAGATAAAAATAAATATATTAAGAAAGAAATTGCTTATAAAGTTCGTTCAAAAAAATATCTTCACTAATAAAATACATTTTTTTTTTGTTTCAGAAAGTTATAATTGTCTTTTCAAAATTTCAACTTTTTAAATTGATATTGTTTCCTAATAAGTAACTCCTTATAGAGTCACTGGGTAACTGACTTACCAACTTGTTGAAAAACTTTTAACTAGTACACTTTTTAAGTCGAGCTCTCTTGTCTCTTTGCTTGAAATAATACTAGATTGTCTTTCGTTATCATCTATCCATCAAACAGACTTTTCTCGATTACATTATAATCAAGAAACAACATAATAATTAAAGTCATTAAAGCTTTGATTGAAAATAGACACCATCTTTCTATACAATACATAAAAGATTTTTCAAAACAATATTTTAGATTATAATGGAATTTTGTAAATTAAACCACATATTGATATTTGTTATTGTAAATTTATTCAAAAAATACAAACATATACACAACGTTTCGATTGCTACTTCTGAACATTGGTCACTTGTCACTTGGCACTCGAACACTGCAGTCGCTTGATAACGATTGCAGAAGTAGCAATCGAAACGTTGTGTATATGTTTGTATTTTTTGAATAAATTTACAATAACAAATATCAATATGTGGTTTAATTTACAAAATTCCATTATAAATAAAAACAACAACCAAAGCTTTAATAATTTAATATCTACAAAATATTTTAGATTAATAATGCAGTTTGATACTTCTTAACTATGTACTATTATTTTACCAACATAATCATATAATAGTGTTCTTTTTTGTAATATAATACCTAAACAAAGAACAGTTAATATTCATCTCGACATTTCTTATATCTTCTTTTCTTCAATTACATTCATGTTTAATTTAGAAATCTATATATGTAGCAATTAAATGATGATATGATGATATAACTACATATACTACATATTAAAATTCTTGATATAAGTGAACGGATGCCTTATTTTAGCGCCAAATCCACTGTGCATTCATTGGACATTATATAGCTAATGTATTCGATATAAAACTTTTCAGAAAAACTGGAAACAAACTATATACCTATTATTACTAACGACTATTTCCTCTCAATCTTTATCTTGATTTTATTTATCGGAAGACTAACTTTTCATCAATTAGCTTCCAAATTTTGATCCCAGAGACTATATGGACTCCCATTTGCCTCAGTTAAAGAAATGCCCTTGCCAGGCTAAACTAAAATGAAAATTATTGTGTTCTCATTAATATTTATTTATTTTATTAGCATTTAATTTAATTATGTTTCACTGAATTCCTATGTTTCAATTTATTAACTTTATATGTTTTTTAATTTTATAATTAATAGATATTAATTATTAAAATTAATTAAAATACTCCTTAAGTGTAGGTCTTCATGAATAGTATAAAATAAAATGTTAGAAAAATAGTCAAAGTTAAGTTAAATTTATAATTATTCAATATCGTAACTTCTTCATTGCTTAATGAGCCTTACATTAAAAATATATTTAAATAGCTATTCAATATTTATAATAAAATTAATCATATTATAAGCGAAATATGCTCTAGAAAAATTGGTCTTTGGTAAACAAAGATCTTCCATATTAATTCAGATAAAAATCATTTTTTGAATATATATATAATTTCTATAGAACAAGTAATATAATTATTTTATATGATTGAAAATTTATAACCTTTTTTTAATTAAATTAAACCTATATTGAAAAATTAGACTGAATAGTTGTTGAATAAATTGTATCTTTGATCATTCTTATTTTTAGATTGTATAATGATTTTATAGAGTAATATATTCATAGATACATAAATGATCCATGACTATTCAAAAATTAATTGGCTTAGCAAGTATTTATGGGTTGAAAGAGTTGCCAATTCCAATTTCAATCTTTGACCCATTCCAATAACTTCAATAGGACAGATGAGTGACATAATTGGATTTAATGAACTAGAGACATAATCCCCAATAATTATAATTCACAAGATTATTAAATTATTAAACCACTTATAAGGGAAGCTGTCTTGGTAGATGAACGACTTTGTGAGAAATCTTAGGACTCAGAGTGGTTTAGAATCAACAATTTGAAAGTGAAAAAAAAGTCAATAAAAATCTATAATTTATAAAACGTTGTTTGTATTTGATCAATACGCAATTAAAATGATTCTAAATATTTATAAATAATAATTGTTCGAATACAAGCAACAACCCTCTCATTAGCTGTTATAAATATTACTAATTATTTATATAATAGGTATACATAATATAATATTAGGTATATAATAGGTATACATTAAATAAAAAAAAAAGATTTTCCCATTAAATATTAAATAAATGATGTGAATAAAGGACAGATATATTTCTCATTAGTGATATAAATATTTGATATTAATTAAATACATTAAATTTATAGTTATTTTAATAATCATTCTTTTATATAAAAAAATAACTTTTACCTTTTTTTAAAAATACTTAATTTTAGACTATTTAAAAAAAAATATTTAAGAAAAGTATTTTTAAATGAAAATATTCATAAAAAAGGATTACCAATTTAAAAAAAAATAAAAATTAAAAATTTAATTTTTTAGAAAAATCAATAATTAGAATGATTTTCAACAATTTAATTATTTATTTTTCCAAATATATATGAAATTTCCAAATTTTCAAAATGCTGTTGATTTTTTGAAAGATAAAAATAAAAAATTAATAAGATAATAAAGATAATAATATTAATTTCACTCATTTTGAAAAGAATATCTTAATTAAATATCAATTAACAAAATATTTGGACTGTCTGCTTCTATTTGAAATTAATTTTAGGTTGACGTGATTTATATTATTTTAGATATGTCATTCTTAATCATCATAGGACATAATAATTCAGACTGAATGAAGAAAATTAAATGATTAAATTAACAAAATGAGAAAATATTCATTTATATCTATCTTTGATTTTGTTAATAATTATCTGGAGTATACAATTATTCTCATTGCAAGGTTTATAATAAAAATAATTTAGTAGTAGCTACTGTAACATATTAGTTATGCAACCAGAACTACCTTAAATTTTGAAGGAGATACACATAAAGAGATTTTAATAAAGTAATTTTTTTTATATTATATTATATTAATACATATTATATTTTCAGATCATATCACATATAATATTTAGAAATAACTTTTTTTTATAAACTCAAAAAATATTTGTCGACCTAATTCTAAACAAATAAGTAGCAAGGTTTTTTCCTCAAAAAATTACCCTCAATACATAATATATGATTTGTGGGCTAACTTGTTTAATTAATTATTTTAAAACTCTTCATATCTCTTTAAATCTATTAGTTTTTAACTATATTCAATTTTAGAGGTTTGAAAATAATAAATAGTAGATTGTTTTTGTGAAAGCTCAATATTAATCATCTATAAGTTATATATATAAATTGTATTATATAAAATTTAAAGCATAAGAATAAACATTAAAAAAATAAGATTATATTTTTTATTCTTGTATAAAATATACATTTTCCAAAATAGATAAAATTGAAAATAATATCAGTAATTGAGAATTTTCCCCTTTGATCATTTAAATTAGAACATATCAAATAAATTCATGGTGCAGTCAAATGTAAACTAAATTAATTAATAAAATTGCATTGAATAAAATTGAATTGTTTTGAATCAATTATCAACAAAAATTTACACCTAAAATTATTTATCGAAATAAAAAAAAAAAAAAAATGAAGAAATGATAGGTTTGAATGTTTATGAAAAAGACTTCCCTTGTGAATTAAGGGTTGAATACATTAAATAGCTGGTGGGGATGTACGGGAACACGGGGCAAGATGTTAACAAGTTGTGCCACTAAAACTAAATCGAGGTTATCTGTTATCGTGGTGCACTACACGTAGTGGGGTGATGTGCCAGTGTGCGAATCTATAGCCGTCGGCGAGTCACGTGCGCCATTCGACCGGCCCACTACCCCTTGGCGGCTCTGGGTTTCCCTGGCAACTGGGCACATTAATCAAACGGCCGGGACATGTTACACAATGCGATATCCGGCGCCATGTTCGCGTCCAAGCTGCCCTGGCCTAGTTGTCCACTTAATGAAGAATTCTTACTGGCAGACTGGGGCGTTGTCCTTAAAGAGGGTGATCATCGGCATAATAAAAACATACACCTTAATGAAAAACGCCTAACTGAAATTAACCTATTACCGGATTTATTTCATTTGAAATTTATAGAGACCTTAAAAATATTTGTTTTACTTAATTGAATTTTAGCCAATCTCGAGCACATCGAAATGTCACAACACATTCTATTTTATGTATTGGTAGAAAATTTAACATCTTTATAGAATAGTAAAAATATCAATCATTTTTTTAATAGAAAATATTTATGATTATTATCATTAAAGCATTAAACAATACTTTTAAATACTTTTATCGGGCTAACTCAAACACGAAAGTACTTATTCCACCAACCAGTTAACTCCATCTAATTCCTTCCCTCTCCTAATTTCCTCACATTTATTAATATATTATCTATCCACTGGGTCTATCGTATACCTTTATGTTAATTGCTCACTGATTTCTTAGGACACCCAAAGCTTTTTTCCTTATTTCAAATTTTAATTATAATTTTAACTTTTAACAAAGAGTAGCCAAGAAACCCTTTTATAGAGTATTCATGGTAATAATTTGTTAAAAATATTAAATTGTATTCTTATACTATTTTTAATTTATATTATCATACTGAAAATGATCAAAAAGGCAACCTGGTCAAAGGACCAATTCAATAATAATAAGTGATTTATGTGATATAAGTAAGTAATAAGATATAATAAGTAATTGACAAAATATGATTATGAAATTATATTTTTAATTATTTTAAAGAATTAAATATTTTAAGTGATTTTTTATGTTAAAGGAATGAAAAAAATTAAAATCTCGAGAACAGAAAAAAACACTTATCGAGTTATAAATTAAATTAAAATTAACATTAAAAAGAAGAGATATTACATTGGGGGAATAAGATATTATTACATTAATATAGAAAGAAGCTGGATTCTTTTAAAACCCTTTTTGAAATTTAAAAAAAAATTATGATCCAATGTTCATAACGATTAATAAATTAAATAAAATTAATTAATTTAATATTAATAAATAATAAATTATGTTTATCCAAGATATATTATGTATGATGTTTGTAAAAAGAGAAGTCCCATATCAATCGGCACAACTGACCTAAATAAAGTTAATGAAATGAAGAAAAAAAATTAATGAAAAATCTAGAAGAATATAAAAACATGTGTACCAATGTACTCTCGTAAATATAATTACTTGAAAGGTAAACGCAACCAGTGTAGGTAAAGTACTACTTCCGGTTAACCGATTTTGACGAAATTTTAAAAGAAATCTACAAACGGTGAATAATATCGGTGTACCAAATTTCGAAGTCCTAGCTTGATTAGTTTCTGACAAAATCCTTGAATTCATAAAAATTCATAAAAATCGCATTGATATTCGATTATAACAACTCAAGCTTGACCGATTTTTTAAATTTCTTAATTTTTTGTTAACCTACATATAACACACGACCTGTATGCCAAATTTCATAGCGTTAGGACAATTGGAAATACCTTAATAATTTTGTTGACCAATCAGTGAATCAGTGCCAAAATAAGCTATTTTCACAGGGTCATATTTCAGGATCTACTGAAGCTATAATTATGAAATTTGGCATACTGCTTTAGTTCTAGTATATGTGACTACGTAGATAAAATTTTATCTCTGTACTTGCAATAGGAACTGAGATACAGGGGGGTCAAAAGTGACTCCAAACCATTCGTGTAAATATACTTACGGCATGCGCGCGGCTTGCTGGAACTTGGCCGGCGCACTGCCGTGCGCATAGATACATTTAACCAAAAAGATATAGAGTATAAAGCATAGATTTTAATCAAATATAGATATACAGATAAATTTGTAAATATTTATATAATATAAAATAGGAACTCTGTCTCTCTGTCACAAAATTATTAATTTATGTAATAGTTTCTTCCTCTAAATTACTTTCCTTTCTTTTTCTTTTTTTTTGGTCACTCTTAATCAAAAACAGCAAAATCAACATATAATGTGTGCATTTATATATAACTATTTATACATATATAATCATTTAACAAACCGGTCCAGTCCTCCACAATCAAAGAAGTTGAGCTGGATTTATCATACCTCTAGCTTGAATTAAGAGATTAGGGGGTTAACATATACTAATATAAATCTCAAACTTTTCAAAACATTGGACGATAATTAATTAATTAATTTAATTAAATAAAAAAATAGTCTCACATTTTTTTATAATAATAATAAAATATAATAAATATCAATATACCTTATATTAAATTATATTATATATACTATATATACTGGTAAACCATTGAAAATGTATATTTTTTTTAATAATTTATAAATTTATAATAAAAAAACAAAATAAGAAAAATTAAATTTAAAAATATTTATTCAAAAGTTGAATAATGATATAATTAAACTCTTTTTTATGCTTTAAATTTTGTTTTTTTCTAATTTAAAGCTCTTATACTTTTTTTTATTCAAATGGCGTTATCATTTTTCTGTTTACATCTTTATTTAATTAAAAAATAAAATAAACTCGGGTATTTATCTAAAAAATGACGTCCTTTAAATTAAAATGTATTCCTATAACCATCCTTTTAAAATTACCACAAATACAGTTAAATTGTTTTTGATTTTATATATAAACCATATAAATGTTTAGAATTAGAATTATATCTAATTATAAGCCATAATTGAAAATAATAGAACTAAAATATAATAAAAAATTATTTGAAAAGATTAAAGTCAGATAAAGTTATAATATTTTATTACATTCGTGTATATTCATTTGAAACCTAAAGATATATGGTTTAAATCAGGCGTTGATTACATGAAATCGTGTGTGACAAAGCAGATAACAGATAACTCAATCAGTACACCTCTAATCTCTAAAATCATAAATCTCTTTTAATTTTCAGACCATTTTTTTTTATATAATTCAAAATCTCCTAATTTTATAATTATATCTCTCTCAAAAGCCTTTTTAATATTAAATTTTAATTTAAATTTTCTTTCCCCTTCTAACATAGATGTGTGAATTTATACTTTGTGTGAAAGCTTATGCAAATGATCAAGAAAAATAGCTAAAATCATGAGTAATAACAAACTAAATTTTTTTTTTTTGCATATGGGGACCGTCTTGGATCGCGCAAAGCTCCCATTCTTTCTTTTTCTTTGGCTGCCAGATTTCTTTCATTTTTCATTTTTTCACTGTGGGCCTTTTTTCGTTTTCAGACCATTCCGTTCCCGTTCTTTAACGGTTCGATCTTTCTCCAGTAGACACTTCTTATTATTGTTGTTGCCATCACGATTCATGGTTGCTTGTTTTTGAAGTTATCCTGCCGGAGCAGGGTTTGTAGAACCAGGGCTTGTCAGTTCCTGGAGCTGGGGGCAGCCGATGTTAAATTGAAATTAATTTATTTATTAAATAATCTTAAGTTCTAATGCTGGGATTCGAACTTCGACTTCCTGTGTAGAAATCACGTACTCTACCCACTCGGCTATGTGCTGCCCCCAACAAACTAAATTATAGTTTTTATTTTAATTTATGTTACTTTTAACTATAATTTCCTTATTTATTTAATAATTTTTAATATTAATATTTATGATGATAATTTTATAACTGTGCATTATTCAATAAATTAATTTCTATGATTATTCTTGTGTGTCTGTATATTTTTGTCTTTGAAGGAGGCGACATACATCCGAAGCCTCGGGATTAATTGAAAAGAATTGATTTTCTACCTTCCCGTTTTAAAATATTTTATTTTACTCTTTTTATTATATTAATTTTTAATATGGATATTTTTATTTTAATTTATGTTACTTTTAACTATAAGTTATATTTTTAAATAAAAAAATAAATTAGTTATTATATTAGCAATATAAATTGAGATAAAAATGTAAAAATGAATCGGAAAAGTGAGTTCTGAAGTAAATCGTTTTACAATCACCAATTTCGATGATGTAATCAATTCTTTCAAACCAGATAATACAAATATAGATTTTTTCAAAATGAAAACCAAGATTTATTTTATTGACAAAACTTATTGATTTACATCTCCTTGAGACTCTTTACATGGTCAAGAAGCATGTCGAACGAGTGTTTGAGGTCGTTTGTAGAGAGAGGTTTCTTTGAGAATAACGGTGCAAGCCATTTGGATGGTCTCAACGTCGACATAACGATTTTCTTTCATCGTCAACTTCATGTTTTCCAAAAGGGGAGATATTCCACAGTGCGAAACCATGCGAATATGTCGAGGGGTTTATGGTTAAAAAATTAATTACAAGAGATGGTGCTTTATCATGTAACAAGAGCCAACTACCTTCATCATGTTATTGTACCCGGATACTACAAATTCGCCGATCAGTGATGAATTCAATCAAAGTTTTGATATCTTCGGTTATCAGAAATTTTCATTGCCCAACATCTTGGTTATAATTGAGTTAAAACTTGTGAAAATTTTGCATATAAATTCATTTCAAAGAAAGAAAATAATAAAAGCAAATGAAAACTGATAAGTATTATTAACGCATTAATCAAAATTTTTACTTTTTATAGTAGTTCCTAATCTTTAAAAAAACATCCACTATCATTTCATGCTTCACGATTGATTATGAGAGATCGCAACGTAAACAATTCATAAATACTTTTTTTTTACAGTCTACAAATTAACTCCATAAGTATCGGTAGTAATATCAAATTTTTAATTTATTTGAGTAAATTAAATATCTTCCATATTCTAAATAATAATTTTATAAGATTATATAAAAGAATAGAAATAAACAATAAGTCAAAGATTATTTTCTTAATTATGTTAATTTTGTAAAGGAATATTATTAATTACGACTACATTTAATGAAATAGATTGCCTCGTCGTCTCAGGGGTTGTTCGAGGGTAGTCGGGGAATCTTGAATTTCTCCATAGCATCAACACGTGGCTGCCATTTTGCCATCAGTTCTCCTCCCCCCCCCACTCCTAAACTTGTTCGCCACAAGTCCCAGAAAACCTGTTTCTTCTAACTTTTAAGGAGTTATTATGGGCCAACACAAAGCAGACATTAAATTATGTTTACCGTAGTAATAAGTAAAGCAATTAATTTTTCCATTTTTTAATTAGAATGTATTATGTAATCGCCTTTTGATGTGGTTATATAATAAAAGTCAGAGTTAAGTTATTGAAACCTAGCTTTGCAAAGTGTGGTGGTGATTCATTGGCTTCTTTTAAAGAGACATGAGCATCATAAAAATCCCTATAAAATCGACCCAGGCTGGGTGGAGGAATCATCGCCAGTGAACTCCTAGAGCGTTAACATTGTTTGCCACTAAAACACCAGGGCGAGCTAAATGAATGAACTTAATTCAACCCCAACGCCTCTTTTTCTCAGTTCTCTCGGCGTCTTATTTAACTCTGTGGCTGTATAAGACAATCCTGTTATAATAAAACGAGATGATCGTAGGGAAAGAGTGGCGAATTGCCGAATAGAATAAAACAAGCGAGTCGTATGGTAGTATAGTAGTGGGCATGGGGTAAGGGTGGGGTTAGAAGATGAAGACGAGTCTGAAAAAATAGCCCTTCGTTTGTGTATGTTTCTGTGTGTATGAAGGGCGAATCTTTTAAGACATAGATTGATTGGTCCAGCCCACTTGCTGTCATGGCAACAGCCTTCGGCGTCCCCTTCCCATTTCTCGTCTTTTTTTTTCTCTCTCTTTTGGCCTCATCCCTTCCGCCTCTTCTCGGCGACCTAACTTGTTGATAATGAAATTTATACCTTCTAATAGCTGAATCCTCTCGAGGCACCTTCTACGGAAATCTAATCAGATTTTCGCATCTTCATTTCAATATTAATTTTCCTCGCTTCGAGCAAATTTCAGGCTGGATAATGAAGAATTTACAAAATATTACTTAAATAGACATTTTTTTTCTTCTTTTTTTTTTGTCAAATTAGATTTTATGTTAATTGAAATTCTAGTCTAAACATAATAAATATTCATTTTCTCACACGAAAATTTGATTTAAAAAAAAATAAACTAGCTAAAGAAAATATGATCATTTAAATCTAACATATCAACATACTGATTACTAAATGAAAATAAAATTCAATTATAATAATCACAAGTAGTACATTACCAATGAAATTTTAGTGGTAACTTTTTTTAATGATAATCACGAAATATAAAAATATGGTGATAAAAGTATTAAAGATTGAAAATATTTAATATTAATAAAATTAGCAAAAAAAATTATATATTTAAAAAATACATTTAATTTTTAAATTTAGCGCTCTATAATTCGATAATAAGATCAGATACCGTCATAAACACTTCATATACCACAATTGTACCCATAGTGGAAAATATTAAAAAATATAAAAAAATTATAAAAACAATAAAATAATTTTTCTATAACCCTGACAAAGTTTATGGATGAATTGCTTCATATTCAACTAAAAACGTTGGGCGCTTTTAGTTTTCATTTGATTTTTATGCAATTAACTTTCTTTATAAAGCATAATTCATATATATATACCACACGAAAACACTTAATTAACAAGTAACACTATTTTTTCAAATATAATCAACCATTTTGGATTTGATTGATAATATGTAAATGTAATAAAAATTCTTTTAAATTTTGATTCATACTTTGATATATGAATTTTATGAAAAATAATAAAAGATTAATTTCTTAGCTCTTAACCTATCAATTTTATTTAAAAAAAAATTATCAGTTTAGGTGTTTATTACAAAAATGAATAAATAAAACTAAATGCGCCCATCGTTTTTCGTTGAATATGAAGCAATTCATCCATAAATCAGGCTTATAGAAAAATTATTTTATTCTTTTTAGTCCATGAGAAAATCGTTATTTTATAATTTTTTTTTATATTTATATTATTTTATTCTTTTTAGTGCAATTTTAATTTAATAAATTTATTTAATATAACAAGAGAAATAGAAAAGATGAAGTTATACGAAAATTTACAAATTGAATAAAACAAAAAAATATATTAATCTTCTAAAATTGATTTTATGTATTTATGTTAAGTAAATTAATAATAATTATTATATTATATTTATAAATAAATAATTTTTATTAATATAAGATTTTATAGATGTATATAGGATATTGTACTTATATTGTCTTCATAAAAAAAGGTTATTGTTTTTTTTTTCCCCCATTTGAAAGGAAAAAACCCTGTTCATTGGCGCTACAACTGATTAATAAGAATTTCCATCATTAATTTTAATGCTATAAAATATTTTTAATTACGTTCAAAATGAAAATCTATCTATGCTTTGAAAAAAAATTAATCGGAGCAATACAAAAGGAATTAGTTACTAAAAGTAACTATTTGCTAATTATATTACAATTAATTAATTATATTTATTCTATACCTTCTAGAGATCCATTGAAATATCTATAAAAATTTTCAAAAGTCTATCTCAATTTCAAGTTGATGAAAAATCGATTTCATTTGTCAAAAGAGCGAACAGACAGAGAGACAGACGCCAAGTGAAGTTGGGAAAAACGTTATAATTATAAAACATGAGACTAATACGACTCAAAATGGCAAGGAGGCGCATTTTAACAAAACATGTAGTATTCTTTTACTGATACAGAAGATTATCATAGATTGTGTTCAATGAGTGATATCATTGGTGTTTGTTTTAAATAAATGTATAACTAGTAACATTTTATAATATGAATAAATTGATTCTAAAAATAATTGAAAATTAAATAAACTTTTTTTATTCATATAAATTTATTTATTTAGACATTAATTCACTAAAATAGAAGAATTCCCTACACTAGATTTGAATATGAATATGAGTATGAATTAATGGAAATAATTTTAAAAAAGTAACGTTTTTAAATTATAAATATATTACTCGTATAAAAAAAATATAATCTCAATTATTTAATTCGAAATTCAATCAAAATATCTAATTTTAAGTTAAATTAATATATTTAATCTTTCAATGAAGAATTTATATAATTCATTTCTTTTAAAGTAATGTTTTAATTAAATTGTTATTATTCAACCAGGTGGTTCCGAATCCTTTTCAACTCGTTTGTTATCCCATAGGATGGAAAAGGAGTGTGGGGAATTATGTTGATCATAAGCAAAAAATATTTGTTAGAGAATTGCTGATACAAGATTTTATAATTAATACAAAGGGAAATACAAAAAAAAAATTGAGAAGTAATTTATTTAATAAAGTATATTAAAAATGATAAGAAAATAATAAATATTGAAAATTTTTTACAATTGTTAAAAGAATCATTTATTAAAGAGAAATAATTGAGTTTTTAGAAAACTTGAAACAAAATATAAATGGTTTCGTTTGTTAGTTTAAAATATATAACTTCTCCCTCCACAAAAAAAAAAAAAAAATAAAACATCTCTGATTTGTGGCATAACAAATTATACAATATGAAAAACATATGAATATATATTGTATATTAGTACAGTAATTATCGTAAAATTTAACAAGAAAATTTGACCTGCGTAGAAAGACTCTCAATCCGTTTTAATTCTCAGGAGAGGACAACTGTATTTCATTATCTATAGTATAAGAAAAAGACAAATATTATATAATGGTTTTCTATAAGGTTACAGATGATGAAATACAATTTCCGTCGAAATGTCTCTGGAGAATTGAAAACCAAACGAGTATTTTAATATTATTGTGAAACGCGCGATGGAATATTTTGTTGTTTCTTTTTTTTTTTTTTGTATTCAAATGGTAATATTTCATAAAAATGGTGTACTTACTTATATTGAGATGAGATTTATTTTCTATAATAAAATAAATTTGTCAATAAATGTGATTATATTTTTTTTAAATAGTCTTATATGGAAAAAAGAACTTGAATTTGTGATATTGGATTAGAAAATAACATTTTCGTTAACCTTAACACGTATAATGAAAAATATGATGCATAGATAGCATGTGTTTGAAAACAGAAAACACTCCAAAATCAAAGATATTATATCGTAGATAGGGTGGATTTAAGAAAAGTAAGGTTTTTTCTTTGTTTTTAAACTATTTCCTAATTTTATTATAAAATTATGTGTCATAATTAATATAATATAAAGAATAGTATATAAGATACATTAAAGTGCAAAACTTAAGGATGGGATTGTTAAAGTAATATAAAAAAAAGTATTTGAGGAAAAATAATGAAATTGTAAGAATATATTGTCACAGTCTCCCACAAGTGTACAGAAAATAGAATGGTGTAAGGTTTGTTGGAATACAACTCTAAATTGATGTCGACTTTCTATCCGATACATTTGAAGTAAGTATTAATAATCTAAGGCCCGATTCACACACAAGTGGCGTATGGCACTGACGTGGTTCTGGCGTGGTTCTTAAGATTATGTGAGTAAATTATTTTAATTAAGAAAATTTGATCTCATAATTGGATTTTCACGTAAGATTTTAATATATAATATATTTTTTAATATTATTTTTATAGTAGTTTAGTGTTATGCTAATTTTATATTTTATTTTTATTTTGTTTACTTTGATTTTTTTTTAAATAAATTAATAACATTTAAAGTAGCATAAAAAAAGTAGCACAAAAAACACGTTTTTATAATTAAATGCTGGCAAAATATAAAATTTGATTAAAAAGTTGAAATGAATAATGAAATGGTCTAGAAGTGGCGTGCAAAGTCCCTACGAGCCACCGGTCGCGTCGGAGTGGAGTGGTCTTCGTGCCATTTTCCACGCCTCCAACACGCCATATCTGTGGGTATTGAGTCATAAGCTAATGCAATTACATTAACAAACCTGTTCCACGCCAGAACCACGCCAGTGCCATACGCCACTTGTGTGTGAATCGGGCCTAAGATGTCTTAAGGTACACTGAGATGATGTTTATTCATTACAATATAGACCCTAGATGAATTGACAAGAGGTAAATTATTCGGAGGCTACAGGGTTGATTTAAGAGTTTGAAATGAATGGAGAATGTCCCGAACTCAGGTATGATGAGTAGAAGATAAAGAAGAATTAGATATTATAAGGCAGACAAGAAAAAAACTCTTGTCAAGGGTGTATACTTTAAGAGTAAATGTAAGAAAATTAGAAGTAGATAGATTAGATGGAGGTAGCTCAGGAGAAATGTGGTTGATGTGGCCAAAAACTTTCAAATTCGGTAGCATCAGTGATTGTTTACTATTATAAGTGTTGACTTGAAAACCAAATTGGACTACTGGACTGGGTATTAAGAAGTAATATGAAAAAAGAGCATTCATTTATTATATTATTTTAAAATAAGGGTAATTCATAATAAAATGTTACAAGTATTTTTTAAAATTAGAATTTGAAAGGTGAGATAAATTAAATTAATCAAAAAGTAAATTAATCAGATTTGCCAAACTTGATATTTAAACGTGAATATTTTGATATCAAGATGAGTTTCTCTCCTTTGGGATTCAAAATTCAGGAACTCTGTTTAACAGGTAAACACTCCCAGTCACTTGAGCTATCTTAGTTTAGAAGGACTTAATACATCATCACACGGTCATTTAACGACTTTAATTAATCTCTGTTAATTTATTTCCCTATGGAAATGAAATCCAGGAACACAAAAATGATCATTTAATTTATTTATTTATATACAAAAGTAGATTTATTTATTTATGCACAATGAATAATATAAACATAAATGTGTTTGTTCTGCTGGAATTGATTGATTAAATTAAAACTCTATTGTTTAGTTTTAGCTGAAACAATTTAAAATGTATAAATATTTCGTTTGGGAAATCGGTATTATACCTATATAGGTAGTAGAGGTCGTGAAAGAGTATTATCCACACAAAATATTAGCCGAAGTTTACTTGAAAAATCCTAGTAGTAATATATTTTGAAAAATATTTTTCTAAATAATTGCTGATTAGTCATATTGCTTATTACAGGTATATATATTATTTTTATTAGCATATAAGGTTAATAATTATTACATGAGTGAAGTTATAAAAGACCAAAAATCATATATATATATATATATAATTGTATATAGCAGAGGTTCTTAAACTGTGGTCCGCGGACCCCTGGGGGTCCGCAAAGCCATCGTACAGGTGCACGAGAAAATGATGAGTCAGTTAAAACTTTAATTAATATAAAAGAAGCGATGGCATGGCTTTGTGAGGAAACAGAGAAATTCATCGAAATGTGCAAGAAAACTATTGCTACCGTTTCCATCTTCATATTTAGCTGAATTTTCTTTCTTCAATATTATAATTTCTAATAAAATGTGTTCTACTATATGCAAAAAAATCGTTATTCACCAATCACTGTTAGAAATATCCATCATATATCCTTGTTCTTATGAGATCGTAAGCCAGAAATTAACTAAGAAAATGACGTAAAGTACCTAAAGTTGGGATGGGGTCCGTCAAAAATTTTTTTTTCAAGTGGGGGTCCGCGGAGTACAAAGGTTTAAGAACCTCTGGTATATAGGATAGAAACAAGATTTTTTTTGTTTTATTTTTTTATTCTGTTTATACAAAAATGAAAATTGACCATATCGAGGATTATTTGAAAAGTTTGCAAAAACGAAAGGAAAATGAAAAAAAAATATTTTTATGGAAATATGTTTTATTGATCAAAATAATCTCCTTTAAGTTGAATGGATTTTGTCCAAAGATGTTTCAGAGCTCTTATGCCATCACCAAAGTGCGATTCGCCAAGTCTTTTGAAATAGCCATCGACGGCTGCTTTTACCCTTTCTTCGTTGGAAAATCGTTTCATAATAGTGAACCCAAGTTTCATCTGATATAATAAATCGTCTGAAAAAAATTGGTTTTATTTAAGTTAAAATGCTCTAGATTCTTGACAAAGTCTCATTCTATGACGTTTATGATCCAATATGAATATGTACGGCGTCCATCTGAACTAATCGTAGTACAATTAGTAGTAGTGATATTTGACAGATTGATGTAAAATTTGACATTTATGCACGAGATCTATACCTTACTTTTCATTCAAACTAGTGCTGCCATTTTACGTCATTTTGTGAATTTTTCAAATAGGATAGTTCAAATAATCATTTATAATTAAATGCAAATAATATTTGCCTATTTCGAAGGTTACATTATTATTGATATCTATATATATAAAGGAGACTGTTTGTATGTATGTATGTATGTATGTATGTATGTATGTAATTTGTTTACTTTTTTGCTGTCATAGAAACAAACAAAAAAGAAATTTCCTACTTAACCGACACTTTACCGGTAATTTAGAATTATAAACATCAAAAAATAAGAAACGATTTCTATGAAATTACATCACAATATTCTTATATACCTCTATGGTAACATATGCTATAGATTTGATTAATATCTAATTCTAATCAATAACCGCAGAATTTAATTTTTTAAAGTTTATATAGTTCTCCGTGTTGTTCATTCAAGAGCCAGGCGTGGCCCACTGACTGGCGGACTCATTTTACACAATGTATATAACTAGCAATCAAAGAATTATTATAATATTTAACTTTTTATTTTAAATTCTAATATTCAAATATCATTTCAATTAAATAATTTATTCTAAAAGTTCTCATTTTAATTAATATAATAAAATATTGAAATCATATTTAACTTAAATTATTTTGTATTTATTCTTTCTATATTTGAATACTTCTTTTATTTTAAGGGAGGGAATTAACTATGATCTAAAATAAGTTGACCTGTGGCCAGGTCCGAACCGACCGACGGTTTGAAATAAATTAATTTCCAGCTACAGAAACAATTTCAAATAATTTTAATATATCTATTAATGTAATAAAAAACAGATATGAATATAACATAAATATTTTTAATTTTATTTTATTTATAATATATATGCAAGACGAGGCTGTGACGTCATGAATGGCTGGATGACGTCATATAATTTTAAATCAAGAAAAAACTAATAAATATGATTTTCCCGAGGATAAAACCAATACAAAGTGCATGATTCGTGGTGATATATAAAAAAATCTCCTCATGTGAAATTTTGTGTGAAAATAACCCTTCCCTTATTATCGTCGATCGCTAATACTACCACTTCCGATTTCCGGATTTGCACCAAAAGTTGATCAATTCATCCCACTGATGCATTAAGTAAATCTACCAAATTTCATCAAAATCCGTTAAGCCGTTCAGGCTGTACACATCTATACGGACGGACGGACGGACAGACATCATGCTAAAAATACTTTTTTCTGTTAATAAAATGCATGATTCGTGGAGTTATGTAAAAATCTCCACATGTGAAATTTGGTGTGAAAACAATACCTCCCTTACTATCGTCGGTCGGTAAAAATTAATAAATGAACTTAATAATAAAAAATCAAATAAATCCATTAATTTAAATTAATACTATTAATGAATGTATATATTGTTAATTTATCTTTAGTTTTATCAATACTTTTATACAGTTAATTTTTATAAATTGTCTCAAGTCTCTAACTTTGCATTTTCTCAATTCAATAAAAATCAATAAAAATTAAAATATCGAAATGAAATGATCAAGAAATATTATACTCTATTATAACATATACAATACTTATAACTATAGGCGGAGGAAATATTAGACGATATCATTGCGGGTTCATGCCAAATCGATCAACATTAATTAAGATATTTTCATTATGACAGATATTAAAAAAACCGCGAATTCAATATCTCTGTTCACTAATTATTTGTAGACTTTAGTAAAACCTACGCATGACTCAATAGATCCGGATAAACTTTTTCAAATTTTGATCTTCAAATTTGTCTTGAAGGTAGTAAAGAAAGAGTGAGATGCGGAAATCAATTGTAAAATATTAGGTGACCCAGACGACTTAAATATAATAGGAGATTCGGCAATTGCAATTACAGATAGCGAGGAAAAATTAATCGAGGTAGAAAAAGAGATGAGGTTTGAAATTAATAATGATAAATAAATATATTTAGAAACAAACAGGAGCAGTATTAACAAACAAAATGTACAATTTGAATATGTAGAAAAATTGAATGTAATCACGAAGGATAATAATATTTGAGAAGAATTTAAATCGAAGTTGCAATCGGGAAACGCCTGTTATCATGCAGTAAAGAGGCTTATCTCATCAAAATTATTATAAAAGGGAATGAAAATTAAAATATATAAAACAATTATTTTGTCTGTTGTATTATATGGGTGTGAGACATGGTCTATGATCTTAGGAGATGAGAGGATTCAGAGTATTTGAGAATAGGATTCTTCCCAGCATTTATGGGCCAAAGATGAGGACACCAGGGAATGACGTAAGAAAGATGGAACAGAGGCTCAGGAGAAGGACACGTGGAGAAATGTGGTTGTAGCTGCCAAGAACTTTCGAGCAGATAGATATAACATATTCAATAAAAATATATATAATTAATTTACTGATTAAATTAAAATATATTTTAAATAATCACACAATAAGAAATGAATGTTTTATGTTATACATTGATTGAAACAAAATGGATGAAAACCTTTTACTACTTTCAACCAAATACTATGTACCACTCGGGGGTACAGGGGGCGGAGCCCCCGTCTAGATGTGAAGAGCGACGAAGGAGCTCTGAGCAGCTAGTATTAAATAAATGGATATAAAAAAAAATATTTAATTTGAAATGTTTTTTGTTTTAATTTTTAATTTATTTAGTATATAAATAAATCTATTATTATAATAAGTTGACCTGTGGCCAGGTCCGAACCGACCGAGGGTTTGAAATAAATTAATTTCCAGCTACAGAAACAATTTCAAATAATTTTAATATATCTATTAATGTAATAAAAAACAGATATGGATATAACATAAATATTTTTAATTTTATTTTATTTATAATATATATGTAAGACCAGGGTGTGACGTCGTGAATGGCTTGATGACGTCATATAATTTTAATTAAGAAAAAACTAATAAAGATGATTTTTCTCGAGTATAAAACCAATGCAAAGTGAATGATTCGTGATGATATGTAAAAAAACTCCTGATGTGAAATTTGGTGTGAAAATAACCCTTCCCTTCCTATCGTCGATCGCTAAGACGGACGGAAAGACATCATGCTAAAAATACTTTTTTCTGTTAAGAAAATGCTTGATTCGTGGAAATATGTAAAAATCTCCACATGTGAAATTTGGTGTAAAAACAATACCTCCCTTACTATCGCCGGTCGGTAAAAAGATATTATTTTATTGATCAAAATTATTTATAATTGATTAAAGGCTTTATTTAATCTTTAATTACTTTATAATTTTGTCTATATGTTGTGTAATTATTTTAAATCATATTTTTCATATCATACTATATTTTCTATAAATTAAAAGTATAGAAAATATTTTATATATTTTTTTTTTTTAATATTTTAACCTTTTATTTTAATCTACTATATATGTATACTTTCAAAATTTACAAATATAATATTATTAAGAATACAAATTTATCCTAATCTTAGTTAACGTTCAAAGAGGAATTGTATGATTGTATGACTTCTATGCATGTTAAAAGGAGGAAATTGCGTTATTCGAAACATGTGGTTAAAATTTGGAGAGAAAAGTATGATGTAATAGTTAGTTGTGGAAGCGACCGGTTAGTAGACCAAAAACATGATGAGCAGACAATATAAAGTGGAACATTAGGGAGTTGGGAGAGAATAGGGGATGGATGGGGTCAACTTGAGATAGGGACATTTGGAGTTTATGGCCAAAATCTTTAGAGTTGAGTATGCACTCTGAGATAATTAGGAAAATAAATTTATTTCCTTTTTTTATAATAACTTATTTTTATTGAACTAAATTTTTATTTTTTTTTTCTTCAGTAGATTCAAAAGAGATCTAGAAAAAAAGAATTGCAATAGTGATTCACTGCTAAGTACTGAAAGAGTGGATAACTTTTCGTTATCAAGGGATCAGGGATATAGATATTGGTCTGCCTTTCTAGCATATACGCAATGAGGGAGCTAGTTTTCTCGGTCACGTTCACCATAACACAACTGGCAAAAATACAATGAATTTTTCAAACCCAATACATTCAATACATTGAGACGTGGCTTATGAGACTAGTATCATCATTTCGACCTTTTCAATCAAGATTGGCGGATTGAATTTGCAGTAAATGTTTTTTTTTCAATTTTTATCTTATTTTTTTTAATTGACTTTCCTTATATCGTACATTTGACCCAAAAAGTTTAAATAGAGATTGGAACAGAAATGCATGTTTTAAGAGATCCTTTGAGAGAAAGAAACAATCGATTTATGTGTCTATTAAATCAAAATTTAAAAATTATAAATCTTGTTCTTCTTAAGTTATGTATATAAGTTATATATATATATATATATATATATATATTGTCTGCAAATTGTTCAGAATTTAAAATTTTTTAAATATCTTCACGATGACCTCTAGAAAATGACTTTAGAATTTTTCATAAATAATACCTAAATCATAATACCTCATCTATAATACCTAAATTTTTATTCTAATATTAATATATCATTTCAATTATTTAATTTATTTTATTAATTTCTCATATTAATTAATTTAATAAAATATTTTAGATCTTATTTATCTTAAATTATTATTTTTTAAATTATTTTTATTTTATTTGAACATTTTTTCTTTTTACCAACCGACGATAGTAAGGGAGGTATTTTTTATTTAAAACATAGGTATTCAATTTTTTTTTAAATTGGGTTAATTTTTTAAATTTCTTTTATAACCAAATGATTATATTCTGAGAGGCAATCAAGGGAAATGTCGCCTAAAACTATGATCGTTCATATTAGAGGAGTAACGATTAGTTATTCGTTATTATTTATTTTTTTCTTTATGCTTTTTTTTTGCATTATGTACGAGTTTTTTTGGCATTTTTTTTTGTATTTTGTTTTCTTATTTTGGTTTTTCATTACTGAATATATCTAAAAAGATGGAAAACTGATACCCTGAGTCTGTGATTGTGTGTGTCCTCAATTAAAGACATTTATGATCGTTGATTACAGAGTGTTAGTTATTATGTAAATATGTAAATATGTTTTGCTTTTTTTTGTTTTTGTTTAATTTTTGGATGTTTTTGCTAATTTTTTTTTTTTGTCAACATCCAAAAAGCTGGACTGAAATAACATACATATATATTTCTTGAATAAATAAATTATAATATTTATTTATTTATCAAAAAATATAATTATGTCTTTACCTTACTCGCTCTCAACGACAGCTTATTTATATTAATTTAAATTAAGGTGTAGGTGATGGTAAGGGGTTAATTTCAAGGGTGTGAGGAGAATTACTTTCTTTCCAAATAGTCAATTGCAATAGTGTATTTTATTATTGTTACCTGTTCAAGAGCTATTTTATATGGACCTCTTACCAAGGGGTCAGGTATGGCAATTAAAACAGACCCAAGCTTGTGAAATGAATTTTAAGTCTAAAAGTTGATTAACAGTAATAAGTTATACCAATTTCTATTGCACGTGAAGACATATAACCGTATATATATAAAAAAAGTTAAATACAAAAAAAGTCTGCCAGAGTTCATTGTAAAAAACTCAAAAAATAGAAAAATTATAAAGAAAAATCAAAGGGAGAGAAAGAAAGAAAAGGAAAAAAATTCTAACAAAAGACAAATGTATGTATGGACACTTGTATTTTATATTTATTTCGACTATTTCAGTTAACAATCAAAGATTTCGGTATCAGCATGAAAAATATTTTTTTTTTTTTCCCGGGAAATGTTTCGTTTTTTCCCGGGATACTGGAAATAAAAATTAAACGATTTTCCCGGGAAGGCTGAACCCTCTGACTTGGTGTGCCGAAACCAGTCTGAGCAACTAGTAGCTAGTATATAATATGTCAAGAATCATTCTAATGTTTTTCTTAAATCTGAAAAAAAATATACTTAACATTTATACATATTTATATTTTTAGTAAAATTTATTAAATTTGATATATTCATACTTTAAATTTTTTTTATTTTTATTCATTCTAAGGCAGTACGTCCTGGTTATTGGCCTTATGAACAATCATCCTCCAAAAGGATTTAAATTTATAGGTATATGGTATAAATATTAAAAACCAATTTATTAATGTAGGAAAATTAAATAAATAAAAAAATATAATTTTTACACACACAAAAGATATTTGCATTATTATACAGATATCTTTATAATAATATAGCAATTTTTTTATTTTTAATTAAAATAATGGAGATATTTAGTAGAATAGCAAAATATAATTCATGATAGTTTATGTTGTAGTAATTGAATTCGAAGTACTTACTCAATGATGTACTGAAACAGGAGCGGGGAGCAAGAGAATGCCTCAAGGATGGCGCACGACCTCCTCATCGACTGGATTATTCAGCCGGGGGCGAAGACGGCCGCCTGAGAATCGTTGTGCCTGGCGATAAGGAGAATGAATCATTCTAGTGACTCCCTTCAATTATTTTTTAACAAATTGAATTACTACAAAAAAATACTCCTTTTTGCTATTTCGTATTTTAAAAGAAATCAACGTTTTAGTTAGATAAGAAAATTTTATTATTAATAATAATAATAATAATAATAATAATATTATTATTATCATCATTATTATTATATTATTTTATAAACTTTGATATGAAAATAATTTTTTACAAAATGAAGTAATTGAAATTGAATAATTTAAGGAAATTCATATTTTGATTACTTGTATATTTTTCAGCATAACATTGATTTAATACAATTAATTAATTGATTAGCTTACTATTTTTATATTTTAGAAAAAAAAATTGAACAGTTGCAAGACTTTTATATTTATAAAGTGAAATATAGTCAACCTCATAGTTATACATATTTTTAAGAGAATTTATAAAAAGTAAAAGTATTACTATAAGTAATAGATATGAATTATTAAAACCCGAGTATATTATCACAAAACCAGTTTGACCCACCATTATACCCAAAGCTAAACAAATCACAAAATTTGAAACTTTCTTTCAAGATATGGTAACTATTATTATAAATTATTATTAAGTTAAAAATTATTATAACTATTATTAATTTTATTAAATAAGTTGTTAAAGTTTTACTGTTGCAAACATTCTCAAATGAACAATTACTTGTGTGTTCAGAAAGCCACTAAGTCACTGTGGCAAACCTACATCAGGAGAGTGAGGTTGTTTTTAACTATTTCTTAAATATTTCTAATGTAAGCTATTTATTTTGTATAAAATTTTTCACTTAACATATTTTGATATATTATTATAAAAAAAATTCTAAAAGATCGAAATGTTCACAATATATTTTTAGTAAGTATGACTGTGTTTTTTGATTTTTTTTTTTTTTGATTTTCTATAAATTTTATTTTATTTTAAGTGGATGCAATGTGTATTGAAGGCAAAATTTCTAGTTTAAGTATTTTTTTAATTTATTTAATTTCATGTAATTTATTTAAAAAGATGAAATAAAATGGGGTTTCAAAAATAAAAAAAAAAGACGAAGTAAATATACAGAAAATCCTTGATAAAAACTAATCAAAGCGTTGGTTTAATTACTAACTAATGAATAGTTGAATTATTTAGGTTTTGATGAGTGTTGGTTAATGTGTGGGTGGTGACTGGTTGACGATCGTCTACTGACTGAACAGCAAACGTTCAATACCAACTTGCCCCTCCACTGGAAATAAAGTACCGTTAGCCTAATTCTAGCGAAAATTTGCTTTTTGTTAATTCAATAAAATCTATTTTAATGGGTGTACTTGGCATGTTCTTTGGATGTGAAGATGAGAGTATCATATGACATTCGTACCCCTGCAGTGCTGGCGGCCTAACCACCCAAGAGCATGAATTTCAATTCAATCTCTTCTCAGGTGTAATTTTTTACTTATTTTTTGCTCTTCTGAAAACTTACTCTCTAGTTACTTTAATATTTAAGAAATTTTTTTTAAATATCCGTAAATCAATTAATTTTCATTATTTTTTCCCCATCTATAAAATTATAAAATTATTCATTATTATGTTTTATAATAATAATATTAATAAAATTATAAATATAAATCATGAAAAATATTATTTTGTGGATATTGATTAAAGTATTAAGTATTTTCAAATTGAATTGATTATATAATTTATTAAAAAGAATAAAAATATTTTTTTAGTTAACATCCAGATTAATTTCCTGAAAAATCTCATCATGATATATGTATATATATATATATATCTAGAGAGAAAGAGATCTTAATAATAATAAAGTAAATATTTTTAAAATTTTCAATATTGTTTTTGTTTGTTAACTTTTGTTTTTTTTTAAAAAAAAAAATATTAATATTTGCAGATCGTTGAGCCGAAAAAACTTACATTAATTTGTTAAACAATTTTTTTTTAACGATGTTATCCGTGTTTAATATTCATAAGTTTTTAAATAGAATGTTTAAATTATTTAAATAATTGTATATTCTTACTAAATGGATGAAATGTTCTATTTTAATTTATTCGCTTTTAAATGAAATTCATTTATTGTTTTGGAATGTGATGGAATGCATGTTTCTATTTTTTTTTCAATTGAATGTATCTCATGTTGCATATAGACAATAATAATAGAGATTGAGACTACTTTCCATTTTATTCAGTTAAGATTAAGGCAAAATTAAGATATGATTAATATAATAGAATCGATGCAATTTTTCAGAATCATGTTTTCTCTATTGGTTTTCTTTAAAATAAGCTCCTCGTTATACTTTCTTCATCGATACTAGTTACAAATAAAAAGTGGCACGTAACTGTCACTTCTATCTGCAACCTCTTCGATTTTTAGTCATATAATTTTTACCGACCGACGATAGTAAGCGAGGTATTGTTTTAACACCAAATTTCACATGTGGAGAGTTTTACATATTTCCACGAATCATGCATTTTCTTAACAGAAAAAAGTATTTTTAGCATCATGTCTGTCCGTCCGTCCGTCCGTCCGTATAGATGTGTACAGCCTGAACGGCTCAACGGATTTTGATGAAGTTTGGTATATTTACTTAATGCATCAGTGGGTTGAATTGACCAACTTTTGTTGCAAATCCGGAAACCGGAAGTGGTAGTATTAGCGATCGACGATAGGAAGGGAAGGGTTATTTTCACATCGAATTTCACATGAGGAGATTTTTTTAAATATCACCACGAATTATGCACTTTGTATTGGTTTTATTCTCGAGAAAAATCATCTGTATTAGTTTTTTCTTAATTTAAAATTATATAACGTCATACAGCCATTCATGACGTTACAGCCTGGTCTTACATATATATTCTAAAAAAAATAAAATTAAAAATATTTATGTTCTATCCATATCTGTTTTTATTACATTAATAGATATATTAAAATTATTTGAAATTGTTTCTGTAGATTGAAATAAATTTACTTCAAACCGTCGGTCGGTTCGGACCTGGCCACAGGTCAACTTATTTCGTTATTAATTCAAATTTTTTCTGTTAAATTCAACAACTCCTTTCGAATTCTTTCATATAAACACTAGGTATATTTGTACTATCTATGTGGCTCTACGGAATTTGAAAGTTCTTGGCCGCAGCAACCCATTTCTCCAAACATTCCTATCCCGAGCCACTACCATCCATCTTCCACTTTCTCCCATATCTTTTACGTCCTTCCCTACTACTGCGACCTTGGACTTCCAACCGGTCGTTTCTCAATCGGTCTTCCCACAAATAGACCTGTCGCTAGAATTTCCTCTCCCATTCTAGCTACGTGTCCTGCCCATCTCAACATTTTCTAACGATGACTAGAGATGCATGCAATTTATAGTTATGCAGTGTCCGTCATTCCTCGGTGACATCATCTTTCTTTAGCCCATAAATGCTGCGAAGAATCCTATTTTTAAATACTCCGAATTTACTCTCGTTTCCTATAATATTTGTACTATTTCCAGAAAATTGAACATTATGTGATTTTAATTTTTTATTATTCTATTATTATTTTCTTTCAATGATATAATGATATAATATACACGCTGGCCTAGTTTAAGACATTTCACCTGTAAATAATCCACTTCTTTGATATATTTTATTAATTCATGGTAATTCATATTATTCAGTAAGATAATTCTCAATCTTCTCCTTCCTTTCTTGCCTTTTAAACATTAATTATTTTTTTATAATTATTATTTAATAAAGTCCGAATTTTATTAATGTTGTATATACAACTATCTCAACCAGAAATCTACTTTTATTTGAAAACTAGGTGCATTACAGTTTGATGTAAATGCTTACCTTGCTATTATTATGTTTTTTGTTAGAACAATTTATTTATTTTTTTTTTTTTGTATTTTTAGATATTTTTGTCGAATCTCCATTTCTACCATTTTATGGAAATATTATAGCTTTTCGTAAAAATGATGGAAAAAGTTCGTCTATACAATAATCGTCGTTGAATAAAATAATCTAAGGTAGTTGAAGGGGTGAAATCCTTACTGAAGAAGGGAAGCATCTGTAACGGGTATGTGTCAGTGTAGGGTTCACTCGTGTTTTACATAGAGTAAGCCTTCGAGGAATGATGAGCGGGAAGGAACGGAGGCGCTGCCTCGACGGCGCCTCTGGCCGCCGAGAGGATGAGGCAGACGCCAGTCAGCCAGGCGTCGCGACGCGCCTCCGGCTCCAGAATAAATAGAAGCCACTCTCCACCCTCACTCTCTCTCTCTCTCTCCTCGGCATCCTCACTTCAAGACCTCCTTAATATATATATAATAAGAAAGAAATATAAGTCCTCTCTAGTAGATACAACCACAAATTTCTAATAATTAAATTCAGGAATCTTATTTATTTTTCACTTAATAATATTTAAGAACATTTCGATATGATTTTGATTTAATAAAAAAATAAAAAATATTTTAAAAAGCTAAGAAAGATTATGGTGGTATAAACTGCTTGAAAATGGTTTATCGAATTTAAACCATTCAAAAGGTATTCGATCTCTTTTAATACCCTACGGTGTTATTGAGAAAAATTACCGAAATTGATCAACAAGTTTTTGTGTTAAGTTGAAAAATTGAATATTTTGTATTTTTATAACATTACATTTTCCAAAGCCTCTTGACACATTATAGTTATTATAATTAGTTATTATTATAGTAATTATTATTAGTTTCGATTTTTATATTCATATTGATTAATTTCTTTAATTCTTTAACAACCAATTAAAATAATTTTTTTACTTAAATAAAATAATGAATAACATATCATGATTTTTATCGTTTCTATTTATATTTATGATTAAATTAAATTTTTTAAATTATTATTCCTGTGTGAAATTTTTACACTGTTTCACTAGTACAGATTTAATTTATAGATGTACAAAAATAAATAGCTATTAAATAGATAGGAGTATATATATATTTATTTAATTATACATTTTTCATTATTTAATGTTTATCATAAATTTTAATATCTTGGAATTACTATCTTTATCTTATATATTTATTATAATAAAATTTAAAAAAAAAAATATTTGTTTAACATATCACTTAAGTATTATATAAATTTAAAAATATATATTTATTTTCATAAAATTATCATTTGGGTATTATTATAAAAACATTTATTTTCAGTTATAACTAGAGGGTTAGAGCAGCTGACCCGCAACAGGCATCATAAGGATAGGGGCGCTTATACCAAAGGACATTTATTATTATTATTATGTCTGCTTTTCAAATTCTGAATTTCCACACGAGAAGTCAATTTGTCTTTCTGCAATTCTCCTTATGAAATATGACAGTTCTGTAATGAGGAGACGAGCATGTAAAACTAACTTTATATACGTAAATAAAAAAAAATTACATGTATTGTTAAAAAAATTTTAAATTCTAAATATTAGATTATTATAAATATTTTTGTATTACTAAGGCTTCATGTACTTTATTGAAAGTAAGTAGGGGAGTTGGAGAGATGATGATACTGATAAAGGGTCTGAACGAATAATATATTTTTATTTTATATTTTAGTAGTAAAGGAAAGGAATAATAAAATCCAACTATGAAATGTTGCTACTTAGATTTAAAGGGAACAAGAATCCATTTTTAACATTGATTTTAAGTATAATCGTATAATAGTCCTTTTTGTCCCTCATATGTAGCGTCTAGTATTTTCCTTATTAGATTTAAAAAATATATTACAATTAAACATGTATGCTTTTTTACCATTAAATCTATTTATAAAATACATATATTTAAATGAGTATTAAAAATATTAATTATAAAATTAATGTATTATATAATAACATCACATTAAAAATCATAAATCAATTATATATAATTTATAATTACAATATAATTATATTATTATTATATATTATGATGAGTCGATACATTTTATGAAATTTTTACTCACTTAAAAAAATACTTTCATAGGCAAAAAAATAATTATCATTTTTTGAAAATTAAATTATAATTTGAAATTAAATTGAAGTAAATTTTAAGAAAATAATAAAAAATATTGTATTATAATATTTTAATTTCGAAATTTCAACAGATTAATGAGATCACATGAGACCGATAGATGGACACTGACATATATATATATACTGATGAACAAAATTAAGAGATGTGTGAAAATGCTTTCCATCTCTTAATTTTGTCCACTAGTGTATATTATATGCAAAACAACATAAATAGATATATTAAATTGGCTATTATATTTTTATTATGTAAATATGGATTCATTTTAATGTGGAGTTGTCAAAAAACATTGTCAATAACATACTTCAAATAATATCTTCTTATTATATTAAAATATTAGTCGATTTAGTGTTATTTCTAAAATTTTTGCTGTGTTAGACATATATCAGTTTATTTATCTAAATATATACATAAAATTAATAAAAATTATTTATATTTAAAAAAAAATTAATGATTAATGGATATCTGGAAATCTATTCTTTTATTATACTATATACAATATTAGTTCTCTAGAGGATATTTATTTCTAACGTTGTGAGACAAACTGATTTATTAATTACAAAATTGGATCTTGTTTAATTTATTCTAGTTTATGAATCACTTAATGTACTCTATATTCAAGATTCATAATGAACAGCATTGGTCTTTGTTGTTGGTGAATGGAGTGGCAAAGACATTGCCTGGTCGAGAAATTGCATCTGCTAGAAACCAGCCGAGCACAAATTTTGAAGGACGCACCCTCCGCTTCATCTCATCGTATAGTAAACAGAAATTAATGGTGATAATAGTAGTTGATATTGCCAATTATTTCAAAGGGAAATCGAACGTGAAATGCAATTCAAAGAGAAATATTTCTGAATGTTCGCGTGAATAAATATCAAAACAAAACGGGTATGTTTGATCTATTTCTATTCAAGTGGTATAAACGAAAACTATAATAAATTTGACTCATTTTTTTTCTTCATTGAAAATTAATTAAAACATATTACGACATAAAATAATAAAAATAAATAATATTCATATTTATTATCTGAACACTGACAATTTGGATATAATCTAATTTGTATTCATTATTCATTAAATCTCATTCTTAATATATTGTAATATAAATGGTAAGGGGCCTAAAAATGCCATTTAATACAGAAATATAGTAAAAATACTAGAAATTAACATTTATAACAGACATTAATTGACACATGTGGACGATTTAAAGAAATGTTTTAAATTAATAATAGAGAACTATTGTTCTAATGACTAAATTTGATGACATGTTTCTTAAAACTTTAATAGAACAAAAGGCCCAAAAAAGACCGAAAAAGATAATAAATGTATTTGAAATTGAAGAAGAGAAAATATTTCAAAATTTCCTTCTTTTTATAACTCATAAATTACTTGACATAATGTTATCAATATTTGCGAGAAGTGACCAAGGAACATAAGTCTACAAGATGGGTTGAGTTATTTGAAAGTTAGCAAAGGACATTTTAGGACCAGTTTTCAGAATAGATAGGAGAGAGACAAATCATGGGCTGAAGAGTCCCGGGATTTTTCAATAGGTGACGCCACTAGAAAATGAACATGACTCATTCCGAGAGGCTCATCTGTCACTAGTTTGTGTATGAAGTATCATGACATTTCGTTCATTCGTTTACAAGCTACAGTCGCTTGAGTGACGCTACTTTCGCCTTCATAAGATAAATGAAAAAACAGGAATATCGCGTCTTGATTAAACATTGTTCTGGAAGGAGCAGATGTGGGATAACATTCCTGCAACCACTGCAATGATTGTTCACAAGTTTTTTCCATAAAAAAACAATATTCCTGTTTTTTCATTTCTCTTATGATGGCGAAAGTAGCGTGACTCAAACGACTGTAGCTTGTAAATGAATGGATGAAATGTCCTGATACTTCATACACAAACCAGTGACAGATGAGCCTCTCGAAATGAGTCATGTTCATTTTCTAGTGGCATCACCTATTGAAAAATCCCGGGACTTTTCAGCCCATATAGTAAGTGGATTCCAGGAGGGACATCGCGGTCACCCCCACAGCAGTCACGCCAGCCCACAGAAGATGCCTCAATAAAACCCAGAAGGATGACTGAAGACTCCTATCTCTATTTGCTCCAACTATTCATATCTTTGATAACAGCTAAGTGGTTGACCATTACTAAAATTGCAATTGCTAATTAATTACAAACTTTGATTTAATTTGTAATCTTAAATAAATAACTTTATTTTATTACCAATTACCTCTTTATAATTTATCATCATACCGAATATAATTCTGTTAAATTCTTTTTATTATTAAATATTAATTTTATTTTAATTTAATATCTAACTTTTCTTCTGAATGAATTTAACTTTTTTCTTTCCCTTATCAACCGTCGCTGCTTCATCAAAATATTTTCTATTCAAAATTAACCAGAGTGCTACCAAATTAAATTAAACATTAAATTTATTAATTTAAAAACCCATTTTTTTCATAACTCAACCCATACTAAGCCTCCAATATACGACAATACATTAATATTTTAATTTTAAAATATCAAAATAACTACTATTTTCAATATTTTTTTAATAATATGAATTATTATAAAACATATTATATTCTCATAAACTTGTTTTAAAATTATATTAAGTAAATTTCTTTTTTAATATACGAGTATGTGCTCATCGACTTTATAAAAATCATAAAATTACTTCTTTACATAATCATTTAAATTCCGCCTAACTCGATTTTTTTTTATATCTATTTAGCATTTTTTTCTGACAAAAGAATGAATTATTCAAATTAGTAAACACTTAATAAAAAATTTTATGCCATTTCAATAAATTTTTATATTCAAAAGAAAAAATAAAAATAAAATAAAATAAAAAATAAAAAACAAAAAAAAAAAATTAATGCAATATTTTGTCAGTTGAACTCACCAACGATCCATTTAAACTAAAATGAAATCAAATGAAACGTAAAAACGTCGATCTATTGTATGATGGAATAGAAGTCATTTCTTGAAACAAGGTAATAAAAGATGTGCAACAAATGGGGAAAACAGATAAAAAGACGAGAAAAAAATCTATAAAAACTTAGAAGATTGATCCTTTCAATTTATCTTACCTAGTTTAATTTGACAGTGATTAGAATGATTTACATTGTTTCATATATAAAAAAAAAAAATTTAAAAACAGATAAATATTTCTTTTTTATAGTTTATAAAAAAGATTTTTCGAATTTTTATAATCTTAATTTAAAAATTTAGGTTTTAGGACAAATACTAATCCAATATTTATTATGTATTTAGGTGTAATTTCAAATTACGGACATGACACTATATTTAATCTATTTGAAGATTATTGAAGATGAATATTGTATATTATGAATAATTAATGTTTTTTCAACAAATCAGACATTAAATAGAATTAATTCGAGAATTTCCCTCAAAATATTCAAAATGCAACACTAGATATTCTTCTTCTTCTTCTTCATTTTCTTTATTATATGCTATTAACCTGGTATTCTTCACGTTACCTCAGGTCCTTGTGGAAGAGGGTTCCCAGCTCTCAGCATGAATGTCTGTCTCTAGGTCTTACTGCTGCTGGTATCCCATCTTTGGTTATTGTCATCAGCCGTTCCTCGCTCGCACGGTCTACATGGCTGGTCTATTATTTTCGGCGATCCATTAATTTATATCCTGTATATTGCACTGTTCTCTCTTATATTCTTGTTTTTTACTTTATCCCACAATAAGATACCAAATGCTGTGTTTTAATTTCAGTTGTTCTTAGCAACTGTTTAGTTCTTTCAGTTTCAGCTCTAGTTTCAGCCTTATATGTTATAATAGGACTCAGAGTCGTTTTATATATTTTCATCTTAAATTCTATGCTCATGAATGGGTTTCTCCAGACCATATCTCTAAAATATCCAGATATTTTAGAGACCATATTTCTAAAATATCCAGATATTTTAGAAACCTTTGTTCTTTCAATTCTTTGCATAAGTAAATATTAAATGATATCTCTAGAGATTAATTTTTGATAAACCAAATCTAAAAAATTTTTCCAATCATTCTAATTTATTTTTATAGGTAATCAATTAAGAAGTGTACTTTTAATATAAAGTGCAAAATTATGAATTGGGAATTTAAGAGAAGAAAATATGAAATGTTTTTTTTTTATATTCTCTAGATTTCATTTAGAAAGATCGTTTGGGTTTCTTTGATTTTTTTGTGATAAATAATTTTATAAAGTTAACAGCCAATTTGTAGTTCAATGAGCAGTGAAAAGAAATAACAACGAAAATATCTAATGAGATAAATGGGAATCATTAACGTCCGTTAAAATGAACCTCGGGCTTTTTAATGGTTGGTCACTGAATGACCACAATTTTAATCCCATCGTGGTCTGCCGCTGACCCGGGTCGTTCATTCCGGTTATTTCCTTTGGATTTTGATATGGTTCCACTTTCAGTTTATTCCTTTCTTTAATTTTTAAAAATCTCATGAGACAGGTCATGTGAGGAAATGTAAAAAAAAACTCCAATGAAGTTTCACCCTCTTTTTCTATTAGCTTTGCCCCTTTTGTAAGCTTTTAATTAATTTAAAACCAAAGAAAATAAAAAAATTCTCATGTAATTGAATTGAAAATAACAAAATTAAATTATTTATTTTCAGAATGTGTGCATGGTGCTTATTTTATATATATATATATATATATATATATATATATATTATTTTCATCCTTTTTTTTAAGTAATCGACACAGTTTCCAAGATGTAGAAATAAAAGTCAAATTAAATTAATTAAATATTGAATGAATTTGTTAATTTATATTTTTTAAGCTTTTAAATAAAATTGCATAAAATAAATGACATTTGTTTTTAAAATTTAGTTAGCCATTAACAATGTGATATAGTTTAATTGTATCAAACCAGCCAAATAAACGCGTTCTTAGTCATAATTGAGTTGAAACGGTTGTTTACAACAACACTCACTAATATATCTTTCTCTGGCCAATAAAATTTACAACAACAACTAAGTTTATTATTCCACACTTCCAAATAGTATACTACACTTGATTTAGATTTGAACAATACAAAACCAATACATGTAAAACGTTATAGTTATAAAAACTAAACATAATTTATTTTGAAAAAAAAAATAATACTAAATGCTAAAACGTGCATTCGAAGACCACACATGATCAATTTCAAAATAAACCCAGAGAAGGTCACTCCCACAGGTACATTTCTAAAATAATTTATAATTATACTAATTTTAATATATTTATTGTATTAAATTGATTATAAGAAGTTAAAGGTTTCTAATTTAGGTTATTAAAGATTAGAGGTATAGGTGTGAAATTTGAATTTTTCAAAAGTTTAATGTTATTGGAGATGAAGGTGTATTTTTAAAAAGTATACAGCAAATTCACTTATCTTCTAATTTATTTATTTATTTTATGCAAATATTGATATTTTTTAAAATTATTAATATTACAATGAAAGTTTTAAAAGGATCAATTTTATGAGAGAAAGAAGGCCTCTCATATTGTTCATTAAATTTAGGGATTTGTTTTTTTTATTATGGAGTAATATATCCTCAATAGTACTAGTAGCAACTAAAAATTCATATATGTTAGCATTTATCATATTTTACATATATTCAGCTGATTTTTTCCGACCGTCGATAGGAAGGGAAGGTATTGTTTTCATACCAAATTTTACATGTGGAGATTTTACATATCTCCACGAATCATGCATTTTGTTAAAAGAAAAAAGTATTTTTAGCATGATGTCTGTCCGTCCGTCGGTCCGTATAGATGTGTACAGCTTGAACGGCTCAACGGATTTTGATGAAATTTGGTATATTTATACTTAATGCGTCAGTAGCATGAATGCATCAACTTTTGGTGTATATCCGGAAACCGGAAGTGGTAGTTTACAAAGTATTAATTTTTTATTCATTGTCAGAAAATAATTCACTTCAAATATAGTAGTAATTAATAATTGAGTATTTAAACTAAAAATAAAAACCAAGATAATATAATTTAGTCATTTTACAATGCAAGTTTTAAAAATATTTATTTTTGATCCTTTATATATATATAATGTTGTTTGGAAATTAATTTATTTCAAATCGTCGGTCGGTTCTGTGCCCGACCACAGCTCATATTTTATTTATAAAATGAATAAAAGAATCCATGGAATTAGAGAATCTCTTATTATATTAATGCTTATACTTTAGTATTATTACTAATTAAAATATTTGTAAGCTATCAAAACCAACCAGAATTTTTTAAGTTTAAGTTATTTTTTTGTGTTATGTTACTACATTTGCAAGTTTTTAATAATAGGCGATATTTTTCCCTATTCTATATATGTATTATTAATGTATTTGTTTTACATTTACCTATATTTCTTGAAATGAAAAACTATATTGGAAGTGTTAAAGAAAAAATTTAAAACTCATTTATTTGTTCATAAACGTAAAGAATCGCAAATGTATAATAACATAAATGTTAAAAAATAGACTAAAGAGATTAAAAATGAATTTTCAAGAATAATTTAGTGTTCAATGCCAGGAAAAGAATAGCTTGAAAGCCGAGAGGGTTTCTTTATAAAATAAAAGAAAAAAGAAAAAATTAAAAAATAGAAAGTAAAAAAGAAGAAAGAATATTTTTATTGTATTTTTATTTTGTTTCCAAATGAATTTTATTTAAATCAATGAGAGTGACTAGCTTATAAATATTTGAAAATAATTAAAATAATTTAATACTAGAATTATTTAACATATTTTCTTATATTTAATAAAAACCGCAATCTATGGTAATATAGTTCTAGTTCGATATTTCTTTATCTATTTTTTTTAATGAAATATTTTAAGAAAATTTTATTTTTATTCATTTAAATTATGTTCTTCGAAATATATATGGATGGAAGTTTATTGTCAAATATTGGGGATCATTAAACAGATCAGAATTCGCGCGCGCGCGAGTACAGACCTCCTGTCTTTAACAAAAATCTATATATAATCAATCACACACACACACACACAGAATCAGCTCTCCACTTTTTGCCAAAAAGTAGAGGTCGCATTTCATGGTTGTGAGATGCCTAATTTATGACCATCTTAAGGTTAAGAAAGTGGCCTAAGAATTAACAATAAATAGGCTGGAGTGTATCCACTCGACTATCTCGCATATTTGAATTGGATTAATTAACACATTTGTTGGCAAATTTTAAATTTGCCACCCCCTTCCTTTATAATTTTAATTATATTGCATATATATTATTAATAGATATTTATGTAAACAAAATATCAAAAAATCGGACTTAATTATTGTAATTTTTTAAAAAGAAAAATAAGAGATGCAAAAGAAATTTTAAATTAATTTTTTTACCTATGATTAAACAATTTCTTTAATTAATTAATTTATTTTTTTGAAAATAAAATTAATATTGTAAACAAACTTAAAAAAAAACCTCCGACTTTGTACGTCCTACGCAAGGACAACCCTTATCAAGCCGGTTATATCAATGAGGTGTCCTATGATCAGTAGAACGGGTCCTCTCAAACTTTACCTTGATTTTCTTGATCGGAGGCGCTATAAAGCAGCTTTTCCCAAATGTTGTTCCCGGAGGCTGGGTTGACTGCGTCCCATAGACCCCAGCTAGGGAAATTCCCTTCCTAGGCCCGGGACTTGAACCCGGGACCATATGAATGTGAGGCAGGTTCGCTACCCACACACCCAATGGCGCCTTGTAAACAAACTTAAATGATCTTCAAATATCTAAATTAAACTAATTTATTTTATTAATTATTTATTTTATTAATTATTTATTTTATTAATTATTTATTTAATATTTATTTAATTATACATATCAAACATATCTCTTTATTTTTACGGTCAGTTTAGAAAAAAAAAATGAAAACGTGGTGGTAATGACCCTCTTCCGGTTCAGCTACATTTCTCAAAAGTTGATAGAAAACTACGAATTTTGATTAATGTCCGTATACTAAATTTCATTATTCTAGCTTAAACCGTTTTTGCGTAATCCTGTCTACACACAGACATTTGGACCTTAGTAAAAATATTCAGGGACCTTCAAAACGTATAAAAACATCGAAATCTCGAGATCGAAAATTTTTGTGATCACAATACTATCTCTGGCGAGATATGGAAAAGATGTGAACAGTATTTACTTTTTTATTGAAGGGAGCATTGAAATTAAGGTCATTGATATTGAATGAAAATGAGTGATGTAAATATCTTTATTTTTTCCTGTTTTTTTTTTCTTTTTTCCAACTTTAATGACCAAAAGTCCCAAAAATTTTAATGTAAAAAAACAAAATTAATTAATTAATAGTTCAAACTTATTTTAGCTTATAAATGTATAAATCTAATTTTATAATAGGATCATTACTTTTTTTAACATGTTGGAAGAAGATATTCATAAATTTACACTCAACTCGTGATTGCTTTCTAATTTGAGAAGTTTTTCATTGCTAACTATTGATTTATTGGTGAACTTTAAGATTAAATGAACTTTACGATAATGAGAAAACTTGTTAAATATTTTATATTGAATGCATCATCCACTTACCGAAGTTTTTACCTGAAAATAATAATTTTTTATTATGTAGACATTCCTTCAATATTGAAATAAATTATATTCTTGTTTATTGCATTGAAATAAAATAATATTAAGGATGAAAATGTTGAAAAATTTATCATCTTTTAAGCTGGTAAGCCCTTTACAGTCGCCAGATATTTTTATTATATATTTATTTTGATATTTTTATATTTATTTTCTATCTGAATAATTCTTTTACCATAAATTATCAGCCGTGAAATTATTTATATTTTATCATCCTGTATTCTGTCAATTCCCTGTTTATTATTTAGGCTTTGATATTTTTTATTTATTTTTTTTTATTTTTTTTATTGATTTATTATATATTGTTTACTCAAATGATATCAGACTCATACTAAGGGAAAATAATTTATAAAATGGAAGACATTAATTAGTTATGTTAGAATAATAATAATAATCGTTGGAGTCAAATCTTTTTCCATCGAGCCATTTCTTCAGGTTTGGAAACAAGAAATAGTCATTCGGGACTCAATTTGGGGAATAGGGCGGATGAGGGAGCAATTCGTATCTCATTTCGAGGATTTTCATGGAAATTCACTTTTTTCCATTTTCTTTTCAAATCTAGTAATCGACTATTAATGGATGTTAAACGAAAACTAAAAAAAAAAACAGCTGGTTCAAATTTATACATGTGACAGCTGATAGATGCATGCTTACAGGAGCAGTGTGGTCATATTTAAGAGACGAGAAATTCAAAAGGCCCCGGACTTATTGACCTTTCCTCTTATATACAAAAAATTATATTTATAAATTTAAATTTAAATTGTATAAATAAATTATTTATTTTATTTTTTTTAACTAAAGTTTCGATCAATCAGGGCTTCTTCCGTCCTAGGCCTCTCCCAAATGTTTCCACGCTTGTTTCTGTTTTCCAAACCTGCTCCAGTCACCTCCAGCTATCTTGACTATGTCATTAGACCATCTTTTTGGTGGCCTCTCCTTATTTCTCTCGTGATCAATTGGGCGCCAATTTGTTAATTTTTAGACCAATCTATGATCAGACATCCTTGCGATATGCCCTGCCATCTCCATGATGTTTTTCTCTAATATATAATTATATTTTCCACCTCTGATTTTTAAATAAATTGAGTCCGTTTTTACTTTATTTATTTTCCTAAATCCTAAAATACTTCTTACCATCGCCCTTTGAATTGTTTCTAGATTATTTGCCCATTTATGGCTAAGAAACCAGGTTTGTACTCCCTAGGTTAAGACTGCATTTATACCTTTTTTTAAGGCCTTTACCTTTGAGTTTAATTCTATTTATTTGTTCTTTAAAATATATTTTTCTAGGCTAGGCTAGTTCGTCTATTAATCTCTTGATTTATTTTATCCTGAAAGTTGATTATCTGTCTTAAATACTTATATAGTTTCGGATTACATGGGATAGCTTCATTCATTTTGACAAAATTTAATATCATCTTGTTGACCATTTGTTAATATCACTGTATTTTTTATGTGTATATTCAGCCAAGCTTTTAAACTTTCAAAGTATAAATTGTTTAACATTTTTGTAATTTAGTTTTTTCAAGTCCTTATTAAAACCACGTCATCTACAAACATTTAATTATTCAGATAGTATTCTGATAGTCACCATTTATTTTTACTCCTTCTTGATTGCATTTTATTTTTCTAAAAATTTATTTTAAGGCAAATTTAAACAGTATATATGAGAGCGGATCTTCTTGACATACACCCTTTTTTATAGTGAATAATGGAGGGAGGGATAGGGAAGGAGAACTCTAACTTGATCGTTGTTATATATATTCTGGATAATTTTTACGTATTTCAGATTAACTCCTTGAAATACCAAAATTTAAAATATATATTTGTGAAATATAGAATCAAGGGCTTTCTCATAGTTGAGAAATGCAAGAAATAAATTGATATACCTTTGATTTTGCAATTAATTGATTTATAACCTGTAGATGGTCACATGTAGAGAATCCCTTTCTGAAGCCAGCTTGTTTGAGACTATTACTTTTTCTAGTATATAATATAATAGTTTCATAAATATTTTTCCAATATTTGATGATATTGTTAGAGGTCTATAATTGTGAATTTAATATATCTATCTATCTGTGTGGTTCTACGGAACTCGAAAGTTTTTGGCCGCAGCAACCACACCCCTCCAAGTATTCCTATTCTGAGTCCCAACCCTCCAATCTCTATCCTCCCCCATCTCTCTCGTCTCTTCCTACATTATCCACACACCGCGTCCTTGGTCTTCCAAGCGGGCGTTTCCCACTCAGTCTCCCCACTAAATATTTTTCGCCATTCTTTTCCCTCCCATTCAAGCCACGTGCCCTACCCATTTCAGCCTTCTCGATTTGATAATTCTAACTATATGTGGAGATGCAGAGAGGCCATGCAATTTCTTGTTATGCAGTCTGCCCCATTCCACGGTGACCTCATCTTTCTTTGGCCCATAAATGCTTCGCAAAATCCTATTCTCAAATACTCTAAATCTACTCTCGTCTCCTAGGGCATCACACCCATATAATACAACCGGAAAAATTAAATATTTTAATTTTTACCCCCTTTGATAATCTATAATATTCTTCTAATTCGATATTTTGGTAATTTATCAAGTAATTTTTATTCCAGTTAAGATGTGGTCTTTTATTAATCATATTATTAAAAATCTATAATTTTATTAATCTATGATCTGTATAAAATTCTAGATTATCCATTATTTCCAAATTATTAATAATATTCAAATGAGGTGTTAGTATATAAGTAATCAATTTCAGTTTTGTATTTGCCATTAGGTGCGAGCCAAGTCCACTTTTTTATAGAATGTGTTTTTTAACCATCCTTTTTCGCCTCTAACATATGGGCCCAACACCTTATTATTTTCTTCTGATCTTTTACCTACTTGACTATTGAAGTTACCCATTATTATTAATTTACTTTTGTTATTTATAGGAATATTATTTATAATTTCGTTTCTACATTAGTCCATTAATAAAATTTTATTATCATCTCGATTGCTTTTACTTTTGATTATATGTTTCAAATTAGTTAAATAATATTGATATTAGTTATGAAGTTGATGGTTTACTTAATTTATGTTGTAAAAAGTATCTATTATATGTTAAAATTTTGATATTTTTATATCAGATTATTTAAAAGATAAATATTTTGCAGCTGTCCCTAGAGGCAATTGTCACTCTTCATAAATAACTTTCATTTCAAATTGAATTATCAAGAGCATTTGTTTGTAAATGATAAACAATAATATTTGGTAGTATGAACCAATTTACCGTCATTTTAGTACTTTATTTTGTTTTGTGATAGAACAATTCCACTGTATTTTATTGATATTAAGCAATTGTAAAGTAAAATATTTATCGACAAATAAAAATGATTCTTTATTTAAATATTTAATATAGGATATCATCTTTAATAATAATATGTTTTTTTCTAATTTTAAATTTAGAATGTATTCTCATTATGACTATAGAGTTCTTTATTATAAAACAAAATATTAACTAGAGGCTATGGATTATATTTAATTTCACTTTGTTGTTTATTTGCTAGTTTATTTTAATAATGGCAAATCTCAATTTACAGGGTTTATTAAGCGAGCTTGGATTGATTTATTTTCAATGAATACAAACACAGATATTACATTATATCATTAGATAAAAATATCTCTCAACTATCACTAAATTCAATCTCACCAAAAAAATATTATTTTATGATAGTAGAATTTTTGATATATTATTTGATCCCTTCGAATTAAAAAAAAGAAATTAACATAATTAAAATTTTACATTTCTAAATTTATATATATATTACTATCACATTTATCAGGGATATAATCACGTATTTTTGTGAGATTGTTTTCTCGACGTTTCGGCACCCATTGGCGCCATTTTCAAGAGATTATTTATGTGGAAATATTTTTTTTTTTTGGGATTCTGGGTCTTAGTCTGAGTGACCAAGGGTTAATATCGGGATTTTGGGTTGATAGGTTGGATGGTTTTGTAATTACTCCGTTGCTGTGGAGCTCCGAAGAATCCTGGGCAATCCTGACTCTGCCGAAACGTCGAGAAAACAATCTCACAAAAAAACGTGATTATATCCCTGATAAATCTGATAGTAATAATAACAATAACATTCACGGAAACCTAAACCAACATATATATAGCCTCTATTACTCTTATATCACTGATTTGGAAACTAATAAAATCACGAAAGATGGTTAAAATATCAGGATTTCTGGTGATGTTTCAAACTATAAACCTATATTAACAGCATAATTGAAATAAACTTATCAAATAAATTAGTATGAATTAAATTATATTAATAATTAATTTTATAGGAATCTCTATACTATACATATACAATATTCTCTAATGCATAATTAAGTTTGTTTGGACATCCCACCAATTCTGATATTCTTGCATTTTGTTTTCCGTTGGTTGACGCATGGTATGTTAAATAATCTCTGATCAACGGATTCTGTTATTCCAAGTAGCTTCCCAATTTTGATCAGGAAAGTTGGGTGGACTTCGTTTTCATAAACCACAACTAGAGAGGAATTTCCTTGTCAGGTCTGTGACTTGAACCCAGGGTTTAGAGTCAAGCGAGTTGTCCCCTTTGTGGCCTCTTATACTTTATTTTTATTTGTATAAATTAATTACTTATTATTATGTTAAAGTGGACTAATATATAGGTAAATTAATTTCATTATTTTCTTAAATATAAGTTATCGTAAATAAAATAAGTTTTTTCTTCTTAAATTTACATATAAAAGGTAACTTAATATATACAGTTTTATTCATTTTACTCTTTATAGTTTCTATCATTTATATTGATTTTTAAATATTATTATTATTTTTATTTAATTATAATTTTAATACTAAAATAATTATATGGATATTAAATCTCAGGATAAGTGATTGCAAGTCATTTCTTATAAATATCCTTTGTATTATTGCCCTTTCAGTGTAGATCAATAGTTATAATTTTAAATAAGACAGAGAACTATCGACTGAATAGAAAACAAAATAGAACAGTATAATAAAATATTTAAATAATCTATTTCATATATTTATAATGTTATTAATTCTTTTAAAGAATGGCAATTTTAATTGATGATTTTTGTTTTTACTTTTTTTTTCTTTAATATATATACAGTTAAATCATTTTACAAATGCAAAAGTTTATTTTGGCAAAGCGTCTTTTCTTCTCGAGGCACTTGTTGGAATCTTTTGATGTTGAATTTTTAATGAAAAGTACCCAATCTTCGTTTTCTCTTGAAAAACATTTTTTCGATGTTATTTATTTCCAAGATTTGTAATCAAACGCTGTGTGTTCTCTAATTATTTTTATTATATGGTTAATAATAATTAAGCAAATCCTTTGGCTTGTGTTTTTATTTAAAAAATCTCTTTGAACCGTGTGAAAAAGATTTATTTTAAAAATTATATTTATTTGAGTAGAAAGTATAAATTAAATATAATGATTTAATCACACACACACACAAATATATTATATTCAATGGAAAAACGAAATATTATTTTTCATCTACTTCTGTGTTGGAAGAAATGGGAAATGGGAAATGGGATATATGCAATTTTACTTAATAAATTTCTCTCTTAATTTATTCATTTTAATATTTATATGGAAATTTGTTCGAGATCTCCAGGCTTTTATCATTTTCAACTTGGATAAAATTGAAATAGATAGAGCTTTTAGCAGATTCTCCTAACGAAGTATTCTGCCACTTCATTAGTGATTGAAATCGTATGTGAAAGTACAATTCGCTTGATAAGAGTTACATTTTATGATGAGCTTTGAGTTATCATCATCTAATTCTCAAATAGTAAATTCAACGACTCTCAAGCTTTAAAATATTCAAATTATACTTATATAAATATTTATTTAAGTCGTTTAATTAAAAATATAAACTGATCTAATTTAAAATTGTTAGAACAAGAGATATAAAATCTTGATAAAATTATTTGAATATATCAGATTTTAATATTAGTTTATATTTATTTATGTTAGCGATATCATGACTTGTTATATTTTCCTTTTTATTCTTTGTTGAGGGTATTTTTTTGAAGGTTGTTTAGTGTTTATCTCTTTAGAACTTGAAATTAAGAGTTCAACAGCAAAATTTGAAAATATAAAATATGAGTAAAACAAATAAAATATTAAATAAAAAAAATATGGATTTTCAAATTTCAAAATTTTTATTAAATAAAGAGAAATTATAAATAATTTATTATTTTTTTAATATTTCTTGTTGTGTGTTGATTAAATTCAAAATTCCAAAAAATTTCATGTGTTTAAATAAATGAATTCATATACGGAGTTAAAACGAATGTATAAATTACTTTTTAAATTTTTATAGTTTAAGTATTTTTTTAATTTATTTAATTTCATGTAATTTATATTATATTTGATGAAAACATTAAATAAAATGGGATTTCAAAAATAAAAAAAGTGGAAGTAAATATAAAGAAAATCCTTGATAAAAACTAATCAAAGCTTTGGTTTAATTACTAACTAATGAATAGTTGAATGCTGGCGGCCTAACTACCTAGGGGTTCTTGAATTTCATTTCAATTCTGAATATCTACATATGTAATTTATTTATATATGTAATTTTTTACTTATTTTTTGCTTTTCTGAACTTATGCTCTAGTTACTTTAATATTTAAGAATTTTGTTTTTAAATATCCGTAAATCAATTAATTTTCATTATTTTTTTCCCCATCTATAAAATTATAAAACTATTCATTATAATTTTATAATATTGATAAAATTATAAATATAAATCATGAAAGATATTATTTTGATTAAAATATTAAGTATTTTTAAATTGAATTGAATTCTATAATATATATATATAATATAATCAAAATAATATAATAACTATACAAAAACTAACATAAATAACAACTCTAAACTAAACATTATTTCTGATATTCTATTATGTATTAATAATGTTTTTAATTTATTTCTCCTTTTTATAATGTGAATAATAGAGAGTGCCCTTATAAAGTAAACCCTAACTAACCTAATTAAAGTCTTGGATTAATTACTTATTATAGTTGACATATTTAGGTTAAAGAGAGGAGATTTGTTGGATATCGATTAACTTCAGAAAATCTGTTATCATTAATCTGCTGTTAATTAATATTTATTAATTAAAATAATATGTTTTTAATATATATTTAATATAGTTTTTTAATTACCTAAGAAAATATTTTAATTTTTGCATTAATCTTTCCATTCACACAGTTTCTTTATAAAGAGAACCATTTCTGAAATATAATATAATATTATAAGTTTAATACCACAGAAGCATTGAGTTTAAATCAAGTTAAATGATTTTTTTTAATAAATTATTATATTTACTATTGTCTTATGAATATATATACATATATATATATATATACTGCTTTACAAAATCATAAGACCAGAATGTATTTTTTTAATATCTTTAAAAAAAATTGTAAATAAGTCAATACAATTATATGCGTTGAAAAATTAGTGTCAAAAGGAGCTCCCTTTGAGGTTTTTTGTAGACCTGAAATGTAAATTTGAATTAAAAAACAAAAAAGTTCTAAATGTTAATAATAGTTCTACTGCAAAGAGATAAGACCAGAAGATTAAAATTAAAAATGAAGGAAGATAAGTTGAAATTATTAATGAGTAGGTCCTCCAAGTCGTTGACCAAGTTCGTGAATGCAATTTGGGATTGAGTTGAACAATGTCTGATTGTATGTTTGGTCAATGTTGTACCATTGGTTCTCAATTTCAGAACGAAGTTCTTTAGTCGAGTTGAATTGTCTATTTCCTTGGTATACTTTTCTTACCAAGTATCCCCAGACATTTTCAATGATGTTTATGTCTGGTGATCGAGCTGGCCAGTTTTTGGCCATATTTTGATGTTCTAACCATTGTTTCGTTTGGTCTGAGTTGTGTATGGGTGCATTATCCTGTTGAAAGATGAAGTTTTCGCCGCCAATATCCTTTGCAAAGGGAATAAGATGAGTTTCTAATGTTGAAATGTAATTTTGGGAGGTTGATCGAGTTGAGATAAATGCTAATGATGAGACACACCATTGAATCCAATTGCTCCCCAAACCATCACCGATCCACCACCATAATTCCTAGTAGAAAAGATTCGTTTTTCTTGACGAAAATCATGCCAGTAGCATGCCAAACCATCTCTGGGCCATCAAGGTTAAACTTTTTCTCGTCAGAAAAGATGACATGCTTCCATTTTTCTCCACAACTGCACACCTGATTTGTTCATGAGAGACAAGCACCTTTATGATGTTCAAGTAAGGCAGGATATTTGAACATGTTGAGTACTCAAACCTTTTTGATGACTTAATTGACCGTGAAATGGTTGACACATATGCTTCGATGTTAAGATCAGATTCTAATTGAGAAAGGCTGGTGATATGCTTTGATAAGTGTCGCATTATTTATCGTTGTTGTGATGCACTAATTTTTTTGGGCCGTCCTGGAGACTTTTTAGTGTTGTAATTTTCTTTAAGCTGAATATAAGTATGAATGACAGTCTTTGACAGACCTAACCTTGTTGCAATTTGTCTTTGTGTCATTCCATTTTCAATTAATATATAAATTTGACCCTTTTCTTCGCCCGAAAGAACGACACCTTTGTCCATGGCTAAATTTATTAGATTTAGAAAATATTTAAAATATTTAAATATTTATTATTGATGATCTATTAATTATTTACAATTTAAATTATTTAAAAATCACTAATATAAATTAATAAAAATTAAGAAGAACGTTTTGGTCTTATCTTTTTGCACGTCGAATTTAACTATGAATTTTTTTGTTTACATTTTTTGTCTATGGGAATTGGCTTCAGATCACAAAATTTCTCACAGGAGCTCCCCTTGAAAGATTCTATTGGTTAGCAATTTGAATTTTTTCATTCATTAATTAGTTAATTAATGTTTGATCTTATGATTTTGCAAAGGAGTTATATATATTGTTGTATATTGGAGGCTTAGTATGGGTTGGATTATAAAAAATATAGGTTTTAAAATTAATAAATTTGATGTTTAATTTAATTTGGTAGCACTCTGGTAATTAAGAATATAAAATTGAGTGTATCCAGCGACGGTTGATAAGGAAAGAGGTAAAATTGAATTCATTCAGAATAAAAATCAAATATTTAAAATTAATTATTAATAATAAAATAATGTCTAACTTTCCAATAACTCACCTCCATCTTGCACACATGTGTTGACTAGTCAATACTTGCTAATATTGAGAACCACAATGTCATGTAATTTATTAGTTTTAAAAAGAGGAATTCATGAGATATTTTCTCTTCATCAATTGAAAATATTTCTTTTTTATTGTCGGCGTTTTAGGTCTTTTGTTCTATTAACATTTTAAGAAACATGTCATGTTATTGAGGGGATGGACGTGAGGATGTCAATGTTTGTTATAAATGTTTATTTATAGTATTTTAACTATATTTCCATATTAAAGGGCATTTTTATACTTATATATTATAATATATAAAGTTGAAAATAAATGTATAATTTAAAGAAATATTTAAAAAATAATGATTTTTTTAAAATCAGTCTTACTACTTAACAATCAATGGATTATAAATTTCAAGTTATTTCCATTTATCAACGATATGATAAAAGTACCAAAATAAATTTTATTAAGATATTTTTCAAAGATAAAAATAAAAAGTTTATTACCTAATTTATCTTCAAAAAATATAGAGATTAAAATTTATCATCTTTATTATATATAATTTATAAATCAATCACAAAAATAAAAAATTTGCTTAATTTTGTAGAATATATATACTTATGCTATATATCCTAATTTGAAAATGTATGAAAAAAAATTTTATCTTTATTTTATGATGATCTAACAATTCATATTGAAGATCTCGATTTTAGATCCTATGAATAAAATATTTGATGCTAGCATAAGAATATTACGAGATTGAATGGAAATTATTTAAATATAAAGAAATTTCTAAAATATAAAATCTAACGATTGGGAATCAATAAATTTTATTAAAATATGAAAAATATATTTATATGCATAGATTATATATATATATATATATATATAATATAAATGTGAAAATCAATTCATACGGATTATTTAAGAAAAATATTGTAAAATCTTCGTCTAAATGGAGATTAACTTGTCAAAACTTCTCAAATTTCCATATTCTATATACATAGACTAGTATATATATATATTCATGAAATATGCAAGACAGTTGTCAATTTTATGAATTAACCAAAAAAATAATTCAAAGAGATCAATACATGTTATACAAAATAGATTATAACTAAACCATTATAAAATATAAAAAAAAAATGAAATATATATATATATCATATAAATCATATTCCTCTATTCATAAATTTCAATTATATTTTAGAGATAATAAGAATATATATATATAAGATATAAGAATAGTATAAAAGAAAACTAGAGAAAAAGATTTTCAATATTATAGAATAGTACTAAATAAAAATGATATGAAAATAGTATTAATATGTTAGTGAAGACAACAAGAAAGATAAAATTCCTCTTCTTTGTCCATTATAACGGTGTGGTTGGTGAGAAGAATACAATTAACTAACAAAAAATACTACAAGATATAGAAAAACCCTGTATATTTTGCCATGGTATGTCATTTATTTTTTGTTTGATAGTTATTGTTATTGATAGGAATCCTTGTGATTTTCGATGAAAATAGAAATAAGCTGGAGTGTCTCCACTCGACTATCTCGCAATTTGAATTAGATTAAATAACATATATCATATTTAAATTAAATTTAATTAATTAAATTATAAATTAAAATCAATAAATAATATTTATTAAACCAGCGCGTGTTTGGCTCTTTGTTGATGGCACCACGTCACGTTTTGCGGATTTTAAGTATTAAAAAATTAATTGAGGTACTTTCAGCGATTCAATCAAGCTGAAATTTTATATATAGCAGTATTATTCGATTTTTAATCTTGAAAATCGTGAAAAACTATCAAACTTATATCTTTATTTTTACGGGCAATTTAGAGGAAAAAAAATCAAAACGTTGTAGGTAATAACCCTCTTCCGGTTGAACTACATTTCTCAAAAGTTGATAGAAAGCTACGAATTTTCTAATAGCTCAAACCGTTTTTCTGTATTCTTGTCTACATACATACATACACACACAGAGAGAGAGACAGACAGACATTTTTCTCAACCTTAGTGAAAATGATTCAGGAACCTTCAAAACGTATAAAAACATCAAAATCTCAACATAGAAAATTTTCGTGATCGCAATACTATCTCTGGCGAGATAGTAAAAAGTGAATTTCGGGTGCTGATCAGAAATTGATTTCTCATCCAGTATTTTCTCCTCAAGTAGCTTCTGTGATTATCTCCTGTTTAAAAAATAGGAGAAATGACTCGGATGTAGAATATAGAATATAGAATATAGAATATAGAATATAGAATATAGAAGTCATCACTTGATCAAGAATGTCAAAAATCTAGAATAGATAAAAACAATTAAAACTGGAGTAAAGTCTCAAACGAATTGACGATTATGTTGATAAAACATTTTTTTTTGCTTCAAAAAATATTTTACATTTAAAAAAGATTATATAATATTAATACTTATAGATATTTTCACCAAGATAAACCCCTATTAATTTGAAAAGAATTCTGTAAATGTTTAAATAAAATTACTTTTTTTTATTATTAAACATAAATGTAACTATCTACATTTTCAATGTTAAAAAAGTAAATTCAACCATTTTCCTTAATCCTTTATTTATGAAATTTATTTTTATTTGTTTTGTAAAGGGTTTATTGGTTGCATGTTCGGTTAATTCGCAATGCGCAATAAATAGAAATCCGAGGATAATCCTCAAATGCACCTAATATTTTAGTTGGGATGGCTGATGCGGATCGGATACGGATAATCGATACAGATACAAGCCAAGAGTTGAACTACTATTTCACGAAAATTTATTATTATTATTAAATGGAGGATTTTAAAAGTATCAATACAATATCAATACTTTATGAAATTGAAATTTTATTTTTAATACCTAAAATTCTACTATAAATATTTTTTCTTATATTTTTTAAAAATAAATGTTAATTATATCAATTAAAGTTTTAATTAATCTTACTTTGGATTGTGCTCAATAAAATTATTCTTGTTGTTGATTTATAAGTATAATTATAATTGTGTGTGTGGAATAACATATCAATGATGTTCTAATTTTAAACACAAAATCAGACTGAAGATCAAATATTTTATTGTTGTTTACTTAGGTATATAAAAAATAATAAATATGTGTTTAAAAGTTTTTGAACCTCAATAATTGTTTATAACAGTAAAAATTATTATTAACACCATGTATTATTTTAACTTTTAATATTTATTTACTGGAGGCTAGAGAATTTATTCATTTACTTAATAAATATAGAATGAATAAACCTGTTATATTTAACAATGTTCAATTATTTGTTGAAATTTGTATAATATCTAGTTTAAGAGAAGATACGGAGATGGGATATTTGTTTTGGGTATATTTTAGATTAATTTTAATTGTAAACCTCCGTTGAAGTATATTAGAATCCAGTGAAAAAGTTTATTTTTTTCTAATATCTTTAAAAAAAGATATTCTCCATTCAAACTTATATAATTAAAATATTCTGGGATTTAATATAATTCAATCTAGAGAATTCAGAGCTCTTTAATAAAGTATAAATGAAGTATTTTATAATTTTTATATTGCATAATATATTTAATTTGTGCACTACACAAATTAGGAAAGTATCTATAAAAGAGTTTTATATGATAATTAAATAGGCTGAGAGTAGCATTAAATAAATAAAACATGGTATCTACTCATTATAGGATTTTTATGCTCGAGTGATGATGAGGACTACATTTAATCATTCTTTTTCAGTAAAAGATCCTATCTTCTATTTATTTAACGCTTATAAATGAGTTTGGGAGAAGAGAAGAATACATTTTTTTTAAAAAAAAAGAATAGACATTTTTATTTATAAACCATGTCAGACTTAGACATTTATTAATTAAAAGAAAATGTTTAATTAGTATGAGAAGAATAACTTAAAGTGCCAAGCATGATTCTAGTCCTCATAATCATTGCATCCTATTATCATATTGAATTAATTTATTGTATTATATTCTTTAAAATATTGTAATAAGTTGACCTGTGGCTAGGTCCGAACCGACCGACGGTTTGAAATAAATTAATTTCCAGCTACAGAAACAATTTCAAATAATTTTAATATATCTATTAATGTAATAAAAAAGAGATATGGATATCATATAAATATTTCTAATTTTATTTTATTTAGAATATATATGTAAAACCAGGCTGTGACGTCATGAATGGCTGGATGACGTCATATAATTTTAAATTAAGAAAAAACTAATAATGATGATTTTTCTCGAGGATAAAACCAATACAAAGTGCATGACTCGTGGTGATATTTATGTGAAATTTGGTGCGAAAATAACCCTTCACTTCCTATCGTCGATCGCTAATACTACCACTTCCGGTTTCCGGATTTGCACCAAAAGTTGATCAATTCATCCCACTGATGCATTAAGTAAATATACCAAATTTCATCAAAATCCGTTGAGCCGTTCAAGCTGTACACATCTATACGGATGGACAGACGGACGGACATCATGCTAAAAATACTTTTTTATGTTAAGAAAATGCATGATTCGTGGAGATATGTGAAATTTGGTGTGAAAACAATACCTCCCTTACTATCGTCGGTCGGTAAAAATATTCAAAGGAAAATTTGGTATTTAGCCTATTTTTAATTGATCAATTTTTTATCCGAATCTAATACCGGTAGATATCATCAATAAATAGTTTTTTTTTAATATTGAATTTAATATACCTAGTTTTATTGGTTACAAAAAGAATAGAAGTAAAGAGTTCATTCAATTCAAGAGGAGGGAAAATAATGTAGAAAAATAAAAGTGGAAGTGAGAAAATGCTCTCCGCTTAGGGGAGGGTGATAAGCGAGTAGACTAATGCCTGGGAGCGGTATGGATCGTATAGTGCCTCTGCTTAGTGCCAGTCCCCTATAGTGCTGGCCCCTGGAGCCGTCCAAATGTCAATTGTCACGGTCGGTGGGCAGCCGCTTCGAACTAACCAGCCATTAAATACCAAAGCGGCATCAAAGCAAAGGCCAAGGCTGCACCACCTGCCTCATTTCGATTAGAACTACAAGGCCTGAACAGCCACAACACTCAATTCACCAAGCTATTCGAATAGGACTTGATTTCCAATTCAATTAGATATTCATTAATATTTTCTTTACGGAATGCTATAAATGATTGTTATATATATATATATATATATATATATATATATATAAAACATTTAATTAAACATATAAAATATGAATATAACAAAGTAAAGGATTTTTTTTAATGAATCTTTTCTTAATAAACATAATTGATATCGTAATTAATTATAATTATTAAATTTATATAGAATTAATTTTATCAATTTTTAATTTCATTATTATTATTATTATTATTATAAAAGTATATGGATCAAGATGGTAGCTTAGTGGTTAGAGTCAGTCATGTCTCCAGGGATCGAACCACGCTAAGATCACTTAGATTTAAGATTTAATAATTAATATTAAATAAATACTAAGTCTGGCTAAAATGACCAAAGATCACCAAAGCCAAGAAAATCAAACAAAAATAATAATAAAATATATTAGTATATAAAATGGAATGAAATCTTTTCAAATTTAAGATTTCAGCAGAAATAAGTGTTACACTTATTGAATCTTCTCTTACTTTTCTTTCTTTTTTAATATAAAAAATATTTTTTTAGGAAATAGATTGTATAGAATTTAATACGACTTTTTCACAATCCTTTTGTTATATATATATATGTCTTAAAGTTACAATGATACTGTATTGTATTATATATTCAATATGCATACAATATTATTGATCTCCTGAGAGAAATGTTGCATAACATTAATATGGTTAATTGTGCAAACAGTTTAATTACAAACAGAATCTACATAATTAAATATAAATAATATTCAGCTTTGTTAACGCCGATACTTTCTTATATTATTTGAGCTAAAATATAAAGTGTGCAACACTGGAGATAGTAGAGAAGAAAAAATTGACAATGCTTTGAACTTTCTTTCCTCCTTTCTTTCTTCTTCTGTCTCTTGACATTATCAACTTTTTATTTATTATTATACTTCGTTAACAGAGGAAAGATATATTTATTTTTTATATTATCTCTCTTTTTGTTATTTCATTAAAAATCCAAAATATTAATGAATTTACTTATTTATTTAAAAAAAGACCTCTTTTGATGAAAAACTATGTATATCGAATTCCATAAAACAAATATGTGAAGATACCCAAAATACCGGAATATATATATATATATATATATTTAATTTAGAAGAAGAAATGTAAAATGATCGGAAAACATCCAACTATAATTATTCAAAATTTCATTTTAATGAAAATTTTTTACTTTAAAAATATTTAAATTATCTTCATGCATTTTTGTATTTACTTTATATATCGTTGTTTGGTTAATATAAATAATTATTGTCTAAATGTTAAATGATACCGACTTTTCTGACCATTGAAAATAGTTGCTGCTCTTTAATATGGTAAGCTCTGTAGTTTCAATTACTCATGTTTTGCACAAATTACACATGTGGGATCTGGCGAATTTGCCTTATTTTATTCGAAACTTAATGATAATTAATAATGATGGAAAACAATTTTCAATTTAGTAAATTGAATTTCTCGAGATTAGAAGAATTAATTAGTTATAAGTGTCAAATATATAATAAACATAAATAAAAGGGAAATTGTTAGTCCAGGGTAATATAATATTTTTTTGAGATGTTTCAAAATTTAAAATAGGGTAAGTATTGAATTAATATTAATATATTAATAAACTGGTACGGGAGTGTTATATTATCTGATAGTAAAAAAAATAAATAATAAATAAAATTTTATTAAATAATATAAAATAATTTTATCAAGCGCACAAGGTCAGTGATAAAATGCTAAACTACTAAAGTTATGGAGAGTTCAAATATTATCACCAAGCTCACAAAAATTATAATATACTATAATATTTAATATTTACTCAATATGATAGCTTAGATACCAAGGGTCAATAAAAAAAATTATATCCAAAAATGTAATTATGATTAATAGTTAAAATTAAGATTTAATTAAAATTTAATTTAAAATTTAAAATTAATGTATTAAATTTAGAATTAGATAAAAGCATTAAAATAAGTGTTTTTGACATAACGCTGTTTGATATAGGTATGTATAGTAAAAATAATTTTTTTTAGTATATGCAAATTAATTAAATATAATAGAAAATATAAATTTTTTAAAATTATTTTTTATATATTTATAATAATAAAAAATACTCCATATAATTAAATAGAAATTTTATTTTCCTTCCCTCTTTCTTATTACTTTTGACATAATCCGTGAATGTATAATATTTTTATTTATTTGTAATACCTATACTATTTCATATTATAAAAATTAACTACAAATGATAAAACATTCTGTTTAAATATTTAATCCCTTTCGGTTGTTACTGGATTCAATATGTCATAATGTCGTCGTGTCTTAAAAATGAAAAGCTTGGTGATTTATGATACATCATGGGGCATATGTTATATATTAGAATTTCAATCTGATTACGAAGGAGCAATTCAAATTAATCATAATACATATTTCTACTAGCCATTTATTTATTTCTTAACTAAAATAATTAATAATTTTTAATAATTTATATTTATAGATTATTATTATTTTTTATTTTTCTATAATTTTATATATTTCATTTATCTAATTTATAATAAAAATTGGTGTTTTAGTAAAATATTAAATAAAAATTACAAATCAAATTATTGTGTATAATTTATTTGTTATTAGCAAATAATTAAATAATAATTATATGAGCTAATGATGTTATTTTAATAATTTAAATAATTCAGGTGTTTAAGCTTTACAGTAGAGTTCGAAGTTGATTTTGGAATTCGATCTGTTCTCAGTGGCGCAACCAGGATTTGATCCTGGGGGGGGTTTTGACTAGCCGCTCCACCTTCCTATGCCCCCCCCCCTCCCCCCGGGCTCTCTCAAAGACAAATTTTCATTAAGATTTTTTTTTTATATTAAATATTTTAAAAAGTTTTGTAAATGAAACACTGATTTTACAAAATCTGGCAAAAAAATTTAATTTTATATTTTATTTACTCGTATTCACTGTTTTAGAAAGAAAATATTTTTTTCCAGCTATAAGTAAATTATTTTAGCTTTCCTCATGAAATAAGGATAGCTTATACGATGATCGGAAAATTTTGAAAATTTTTGCTCCGAGATTCTTTGAGATTTTCACTTTTCAGACGGTTCTGAATCCAAAACTGCAAAAAAAAATGTTTTTGAACCGGCTCGTTACCGAGATTACGTCTAAACAAAATGAGATATTGTCTTGAAATTTGATATTTAGATGTTTTTTTTTGGGAATGATGGGCGGGGATTGGATTGTTTTTGGACAAGATCGGACCATAAGTAAGGGTAGTTTAAAGATGTGTCAAAGAATATTTTATTGATTTTCTCAATAAATACCGATTTTTATAAGAATTATCATACTATTGTATTAAATTTATATGGAATCGAATTTACTAAAAGTTTCATTATATTCATTTTTACCTAAACTTAATAATAAAGGAGTTATTTATAAAAAACTATTAGGTTATCCCATAAGTTTTTTCCGCGTCACGCTATGAATGAATCTAACTGCCTATGTTTATATATATATATATATATATATATATATATAAACATGCTTATCTCTTAGCCGTTTATGGCATCTTATTTAATCATCCCAGAGCTTTTTCAGAGTACGTTTCGTTGGTGACAAAGTCTCTTTAAAAATTTTTCTACTATAGAGAGCCAAAAGAAGTATTTGCGGCAAAAGAGATTTGCACCGTTTACGGGAGTGGTGCTTCGACTATTAGGACTATTGGTTTAAGAAATTTAGAGCTGGCCACCCCCAGCAACGACGGATATTATCAAGACTGTGCATGCTGTAAATCCACGATACAGTGTGCGCGAGATAGCGGGTGAAACTAACATTCCCAAAACAACGGCACATAAGCATTTAATCAAAATGGGATATGCGAATCGATATGAAGCTTGGGTTCCACACCAATTGTCGGAGACCGGCCTTATAAAGCGCGTCCCTACGTGCGATTTGCTTCTACAGCGACACAAAAGAAATCATGTCTTAAAGAGTCTTGTCACTGGAGACGAGACTTGGATTTTGTATCAAAATGTGGATCGAAAACGGATTTGGTCTAAAGAAAATAGACCTTAAACTGTTGCGAAGTCTGGGCTTCATCCGAAGAAGGTTCTTTTGTGCTTTTGATGGGACTGGAAGGGTGTACTGTACTACGAGCTCCTTCCTGAAGGTGATATGATCAATGCTGACAAATATTGCAATCAACTGAATTAACTAAAAACCGCCATAGCAGAAAAACGGCAAGAATTGGCGAACCGACGAGGTGTAGTATTCCATCACGGCAACGCAAGGCCGCTTATTGCGTTGATCGTAAGGCAAAAATTATAACAGTTTGATTGGGACGTTCTATCTCATCCTCCATACTCCCCATACCTTCCTCCATCCGATTATTACTTGTTCCTCTCCTTAAAAAACTCTCTCCATGGTAAATCTTTCAAATCCATAATCGAAATAAAAACGCACCTAAATGAATATTTTGAAAGTAAGCCTCAACTATTTTGGAAACAGGGCATATTGAGGTTTCCTGGGAGATGGAAGAAGGTTATAGATAAGAATGAGTCATACATAACATAATAAATCAACCTTAAACAACAAATATCGTGTATTCATTTATTATCAAAAAAAGCGAAGAAACTTATGGGACACCCCAAGTACTTTAAGATTTCGAAAGCTTTTCGTCCGCCCGTAGTGGCAGGATATTTTAAAAGAAATCATGTAAAATCCCTAAGAAAAAATCCCTAAATGCAAATATCCCTAAAAGAATAAATCCCTAAATAAAAAATTTCCCTAATTTTTTTTTTACTTATTTAATAATGAATAGCCGAAGAGACTTGAATGAGGTAGTTATACATCATGCTTGGTGTCATCACATCTGTTCCATCTGCTTTTTTAGAGTCCCATTATTAATGGTTTGCCTTCATTATGGTCAGAAACTCATCATGCGAGTCGCTGAATCGTTTCCTTGGTGGATAAGGCTTCTTACCACGAACATCACGACAGATTTCCAAAGAGATAAGGTTATGCTCAATATGGATTTGCTTAATCAGGTCCCATACTGATAACGTGTAACCTCCTAAGCGTGAACGAAGAGCATTGTTGTAACCTTCCAATGCATTGTTTGTTCGAGGCAAACCCATCAAAGTGGCATCGTAGATGTTCCAATGTTCCAATGTCGAATTCGGGGTCATAAAAGCCAGCCAAAAATTGTTCACCTAGTCAAGTGCGCTCGAAGTAAGAAAAAAGATCACGAAGTTTTACCCTGTTGGTCGTCCAGCTAATGCTTGGTAGGCTACAATGACTTTTGATGGTGGTACCAAAGCCAAAGCTGCAAGAGTTCGTAAATGAGTGGAGTTGTCAGGATTATCTATATCATTATAGAGCTTCAAAACTTCTGGCATTGATTTGATGTTTCTATAAATGCATTGAGCAAAATGAAAAAGACAACCTCTGATGATTACCTCCTTGTGAGGTCGTGTCTCAGGCAACTGGGTGTCATGCTCACCTTGTAATTAAATTTTCTTAATCACAATTAAAATTAATACAAAAATGAAAAATTTTGTTTTTAGTGATTTTTTCTTTTATGGATTTTTTCAGTCACACATGGATATTTTTATTTAGGGATTTTCGGTTTTAAGGATTTTTCTTTTTAGGGATATTTGGTTTTAGGGATTTTTGACTTTTATGGATTTTTTCCTTTAGGGATTTTTACCCGTTTACATTTTGAAAAAATTAGTCTTCACTTCATAATTTTTATGAAATTTTTAGAATTTGAGTAATATTTTTATTTATTTTTTTTATATTTAAATAATAGTCAAATTGGAAAATTTCACAATCATCTAGTAATCTTATATTAAGTCTTTTGTTTTTTATGATTTAGGAGAAATAATAAAATAATTTTTTTTATTTCTTATATTTAATTTTGTACAAAAAAATAAGCAATTTTTATTTTTGTTAAAATTTTTTTAAAATAAAATAAAATTACTTATTATACACTAAGTTATACTTTAAGAATTATTTTCTTTTTCAAATAAAAAGGATTATATTTTTTCTTTTCAATTTGTAATATAGTACATAATATACAGCAATGTATATTTTTTTCTCTCCTGGGGGGGGTTTTAACCCCCAAAACCCCCCCCTGGTTGCGCCACTGTCTGTTCTCAACATGTTTTAGTTCAAATATCTACAAACACAAATATAAAATACAAATTCAATAATTAATTTATTTGATTTTATAGTAAATTAATAATATATATATATTAGCAAAGATTTAATTTAATATATATATCTCTTCACAAAAATTTATTTCGTATTTATTGTTATAAAGTTATATAGTAAACATATTTTATTTTTAAAATTTAATTTAGTATAATTAATAAAAAAAATAAACTTTGTTGAATTAGTACATCATTGATATATAGAATCCATAGAATATAGATTTCTTATATATAAATTTATTCATATTAAAGAGTTGATTATTATTGATAGATTTCTACATAGGATACAAAAAATAATATTTATTTATTTATTATTATTATTATTATTATTATTTATTACTATTTAATTATTTATTATTTATTTATTTATTTATAAATATAAATTGTTGTTATTTTTATTATTATATTCTAGTCATGTTCAATGAGGACCCCTTTACAGTCCCTTTTACAAATAAGTTAATCCGACGAAGTCATAAAGACTTCGATTTCGATTTCCACGTCGTCTTTTTCGTCGCACCACATTTCTGCCTCGCTGACCACCGTGGAGTTTTGTATGAACAAGGACTGGGTTTAATTAATTAATTTTCACCTATTAAAAACTCAATAATAACTTTGATTCTTTTGGAACTTGAAATTAATATAAGAAATAAATTTAATAGATATTTATTATTAATAGTAATAAGAATATTTTTTATAATAATAATAATTAGATTTAAGTATAATAAATAGTTTTTAATTAAATAAGTTGACCTGTGGCCAGGTCCGAACCGACCGACGGTTTGAAATAATTTTATTTTATTTATAATATATATGCAAGACCAGGCTGTGACGTCATGCATGGCTGGATGACGTCATATAATTTTAAATCAAGAAAATACTAATAAATATGATTTTTTTCGAGGATAAAACCAATACAAAATGCATGATTCGTGGTGATATATAAAAAAATCTCCTTTGGTGTGAAAATAACCCTTTCCTTCCTATCGTCGATCGCTAATACTACCACTTCCGGTTTCCGGAATTGCACCAAAAGTTGATCAATTCATCCCACTGATGCATTAAGTAAATATACCAAATTTCATCAAAATCGGTTGAGCCGTTCAGGCTGTACACATCTATACGGACGGACAGACGGACGGACGGACAGACGGACAGACATCATGCTAAAAATACTTTTTTCTGTTTAGAAAATGCATGATTCGTGGAGATATGTAAAAATCTCCACATGTGAAATTTGGTGTGAAAACAATACCTCCCTTACTATCGTCGGTCGGTAAAAATCATATTAGTTTGAGTATTTAATTTTTAAGATTGTAAAAGATAATAAAATCTATAATTTTTTTAAATTTTATGAATAAATTAATTTTAGAAAATAGAATAATTAAACTAAAAGATATAGTTCTTTCTTTCTGGAATAAAATAATCTCTTCTCATCTCCCCCCTAGAACGATTCTGAAGCTCGATTCAAACCCAAATTCCTATTTTTTGTCCAGAGTGCTAATTTGTTTAATCCTAAACCGAAATTTTTCCTTTAATAACCTCCTTAAATTTTCCTTTCTCCTTCTGCCCCACCCTTTATAAAAAATCTCTACAATCCATTTATTTATTTATTTATTTATTTATTGTATATTGTATCTATCGATTGGTTAATTATTGAATAGATTGTGTTTTTGGTCTAAAAGGAAAAATCATTCTTTCTAGGTGATCTACCCGGGGAACGTTGAGTCTCACACAATAGAATCGGTTAGGAATCAGTAATTTACTGTTTCTCTGGCTGTGCCCCGGCGAAGAAGATGAAATTCTCCCTGCTGGGATTGCTTGGAGATAAATGAAATTTATCTTGTACGTTTCTTTAAGGCACAAATGGCCGTATTAGCTGAAGTGTCTCGATCTTCAAATAATGAAATGAATGAAATTATTGATAGATTTATCAAACATTTCTTAAATTCAAATAAAATTGTATAATTATTTTTTTTACTAATTTATACAAATTAATTAAATATTGTTCAATTTTCAGGAAAAATACTGATTTGATTAAAAATATATCACTTTAATAAGCAAATAATCTAATTAATTTCCATTTCGTTAATATTTATTTAGAAAGGATCCCTATTTAGGATGTTTACACCCGAACAGATGGGCAAAGGGAACCGCATATGTGATTACGAAATCATATACAAATAAAGAGATAGCGTTCTGCATCACTGATTGTATAACGATCAAACGTCCTAAAACTTGGATTTAGACTTAAACTAAAATGACATCGAATTATACATAAACATCTGGGATTATATTTTATATATTATTACATTCATTTTTATAACGTTTTTATCAACTCCGCTTCATGTCTGTCTGTCTGTTGCCTTTATGACAAATTGAAATCGATTTTTCTTTAACTTTAAATTGAACTAAAGTTTTAAAATTTTTTATAGATATTTCAATGGATCCCTAGAAGGTATAGAAGAAATATAATTGAATTATAATTAATTCATTTTAATGTAATTAACGAATAATTGGTTTAAAATTTGAATTTTCATTCACGCTATCTGACGAATAAATATTGAGTTGGTTTTCATTTTGAAAAAAATTCAAAATAATTAAAAGAGAAATTTTTAATTATTATAATAATTATAATAAATATATTTTAAATACATTACTTCAATAATATTTACTTAATACAGGGTGGACCAAAAGTTCGGTAACATTTCAAATGGTTATAAAAAATACAAAAAGAGATATGAGAGAAAATATGTTTATTTATTATAAAAGTACAAAAATCAGGGTTTTCTTTTTTAAAAATAACGTCGTCCAAATGTGCCCCTTGTTTAGTTTGGCACCCCCGTAACCTAGTGCGGAAATTTTCCATCACCGCCCGACAAGTGTTTGGAGAAATGTTCTGAATTTCCTCGCGTATATTTTCTTTTAATTCTTCAATAGACTGAGGGTTGTTATTAAAAACTTTACTTTTGAGGTATCCCCAAAGGAAAAAGTCCATTGGTGACAAATCCGGGCTGCGGGGTGGCCAGTTAATGTCACCTCTTTTGGATATGACTTTTTGCCCATAATTTTGGCCTTAATTGCTGTACAATTTGAATTTTATACGGGTGTAAATGTAAATCCTTGTGAAGAATACGATTTAAAGATGTCCTGGACACATTTAAAACACTAGACCGCTTTCGAGGAGAGAGGCCAGGTTGTTTTCTACCAGATGCTCGTACGCGCTCTAAATTATAACTCTATAAAGGGAATTATAGCTCTATAAAGGAATTTAATTGCATGAAATCAAATAAAAACTAAAAGCGCCCAACGTATTTAGTTGAATATGAAGCAATTCATCCATAAACTTTGTCAAGCTTATAGAAAAATAATTTATTCTTTTTAGTCCACGAGAAAAACCTTATTTTATAAAAAATTTCTATATTTATATTATAATAAAATTAACCAAAGACAATTTCAACTATTCTATCTTTATAAACCATGAATGCTAATTAAAAAAAAAATAAAAATATTTTTGTTTGATATTTTACATTCATTGACAGATTAGATTAAATATGAATATGTCAAAAACATATTTATGCTGTCAACTGGAAAAAATTAGCAACCATGGTGGTAAATCATAATTCTTGTTTACTCAAAATTTTGACATTGTATTTTTAAACGTGATTGATTCATTAATATACATTTCAAGCAGATAATTTGTTTGCTTTTATTTTAGATTTGGAATAATTCTATAAACTTTTTTTTTTTGTTATAAGGAAAAATTCTCTTTTCATTCTTCTTCCCTTCTCCACTCTAATCTTACAATAATATCCACATTTTGAAAGGATATTACTTTATATTTACTCACTCTCCCTCCAATTGAACTTTAATAAATATAAACATGAAGTTTTGAGTTTATCAATATTAATGAATGATATATTGATTGAATCAATTTGAAAAGAAAAAAAAATGCATTTATATTTAAATGTTAAATTCAAATTTTTAGATCGATCATAAATTCTCATTTATTATATTTATATTCATCTCTCTATATGTGATGTAAATTCGTAAATGAAATTCATCAATAACCACTCAAAAAATCAAGCATATTTTTTTTTCTTAGAAATAGAAATAGGCCGATCATTAATTTTAAATTTCTCATTCACTTAATAATAGCTATGTAGTTTGTGAATTCATACAAATAATAAGCAGTTCTCTAATGTAAAAATAATAAATATAATAATTAAGAAATTTTACAATTAAATTTATGTTCTTTTAAATCAATAGAACTACCACCCATTTCTACCGAAAAAATATATAATTGGTAAACATTCAATTAAATAAAATATATAATTTATTTAACTTTTTAGAAATTATGTTTCTTAACTTCAAATTTTACATAAAATAATGCAAGTACAATAAAAATGATTGATATTCCGATAGTTAGCTCAAGGATTGTTATTTATTTTTATTTAATATTGAAATATATGTAAAAACTTAGTTTTAACGTTATATCACCTTTTTTATATGTTTTTTATTATGATTACGATTTAATTAGTGAACCAGTTAAAAAGTCAGATATCGGTATAAATAGGTATATTGAGTAATTAGATTTAATTTATAGAAAAATTAAATACATTATATTTATTAGTCACAAATATTTTAATGAGTTATGTTAATAGCCCAAAAATATTTGAAAATCAAAAAAAATTATAAGAAAAATATTAAAATAAATACATTTTACTGATTTGGTAGTTCTAGTGTTTTAATAATAATTTATTTACAATATTTATTGAAAATGCGAATGCAATAATGAGTGGCGAATCAAATATCCGGTAATTAATAATAATTCATCTGACGGTCCTAAATAATGGGTTGTCACATATTTTCGTATTTTGGCTAACGGATATTGATGCCAATTGGACGGAAAATATTTAGGAGGGGGTAATATTTTCACAACGTGAATTGTACTGCAAACTTTTAGCCACATTTTAGTGTAAAATTTACTCATTACTACTTCGTTTGTGATCACCTGTTTAGTACAATGGCAGAGCTAAATGAGCATTTTCACCATATTATGTTTTATTATTTTCGAAAAGTGAAAAACGCAACCCAAGTAGCGAAAAAATATGCAATGTGTACGGGAAATCTGCAGTTACCGATCGAGTCGAACAAAAGTGGTTTGCCAGATTCAGAAGTGGAGAATTCAGTCTTAAAGATTGTGAGCGCTCCGAACAGTCTATAACATCTAACAGGACCATAATATTGTCTGTGGTTGACGAAAATCCACACTTTACACTACTTGAGATACAACATAATTAATTTTATTAAAAATACAATGACTATTTAATTTTATTAAAAGTAGCATATTTAAATAAAAAATATTTCTCCTGTAAAGTAGGCAAGCGAATTAACCGAAATCAAACGAATTTATGTGACAACCCAATATTATTTATTAATTAGGTACTTAAAAATAAAAAAAAACCTACAAATGTCAAAAAAAATTTAAATTTCATTTTTAAAATATAGTTGAATTTATTAATTCAATTGTAATTTTATTATATTATTGATTTATTTTCAGATACGAATCGATCATTAAAGTATCTATTTATCAATTTCGAGAAAACATTTAACATTTCTATAACATTTGCTGGCATCTGATCTTTGAACTATAAAGTCAATTACCAATTTAATTGGAACAAATAACCATGTGAACCACAATGCGAAATAAAAACAGAGAGGAAGCCCATATATTCGGCTAGTAAACAGACCACACGGTTGTATAGTTCAGCATCTGATTTAATTATGGTGTTCACCAAATTTAGCCGATTCAAAATTCATTATTATATAGAGATAGATAGGAAGAAAATTTCAATCCTTTATTTTTTAAATCATCTATTCCCCTAGAGCAATTATCTATATATATAAAGGAGAGTGTTTGTATGTATGTATGTATGTATGTATGTAATTTGTTTACTTTTTTGCTGTCATAGAAACAAACAAAAAAGAAATTTCCTACTTAACCGACACTTTACCGGTAATTTAGAATTATAAACAAAAACAATTGAACATCAAAAAAAAAATTCTCACTTAACCGACACGGTAATTTAAAACTATAAACAAATTGAACATTTTCATTATCTATATATATAAAGGAGAGTGTTTGTATGTATGTATGTATGTATGTATGTAATTTGTTTACTTTTTTGCTGTCATAGAAACAAACAAAAAAGAAATTTCCTACTTAACCGACACTTTACCGGTAATTTAGAATTATAAACAAAAACAATTGAACATCAAAAAAAAAATTCTCACTTAACCGACACGGTAATTTAAAACTATAAACAAATTGAACATTTTCAAGATAGAAAGACAGAAAGATTTATACTTAAAACGTTTACAAGACTAATAAGATACATTTTAGATTAATATATAATTCTATATATATATATATATATATATATATACCAAACATAGGGTACAGAGGGCAGAGCCCCCTGTCTAGATGTGAAGAACGCCCAAGGCGGACTGAACAGCTAGTATAGATTATTTTGTATTTACGGAGTCGCTGTATGACGAAATTGATGACGTCATTTAATTCTCCTATAACGAATAAAGATAAATCTTCTTAACGTTGTGAAACAATTTCATATAATTTAAATGTATCTATTAATTCAATAAAAAACAGATATGAATTATAATAATAATAATTATTTATAATATTATAAGATATAAGAGGCACTGGATGTGACGTCATTTGTGACCAAATAAATAAATATTTCGTTTTTGTTATATTTGATTGACTGTTTATTTGAGTTTCAGGAATTTATAAGTGTATTATTAATAATTATTATATTATTTGTGAGCTAATTAATCACTTTATTAATTATACTTATAAACCTTCAATAACAGTGTTAATAAAATAATCTCTAATAATTCATTGGATTCATCCTTTAAATAAACTAAATCATTTGTGTTGAACGTATAATGATGTTTGTTAGAAAAGCAACCGTTGTCGAAAGCAAAATAAAATGAATTTACTCCCTTACTCTACCGAATGATAAGCAGCTGTCCGAACATTGACAACGTTGGACAGATTTTGACTTAGGATCGACCAAGGTTATGTTTGCCTGTAAAAGCATTGTCTCCTGAGACTAAGTAAATATTTTGAGTGATTGAGAGGAAATGAGATAAATGGAGAGAAAAATTTGAGATCAACAAAAAAAGAAAGGGATAGAGAAATATTGGCTAAAATTGAGTAGGACAATACGAAATAGACATTATAGAATTATGAAAGAAATGATGAAAAACAAATAAAATTTATATTTTTTTACTTAAGAGGAAAATTTGAGAATTATATAATGATACCTATATAGTAATGAAATTTTAATTTAATTGATGTTTGTCTTCTTAAAGCGATATTAATATAGGTATATATCTGAATATTTGAATAAATATTTGTGAAGTTAACAAAACTTGTCAATTCTTTACAAATCATTTTTACAATTTTTTTATGAAGTATAAAATATAATAAAAATATTAAAATTAATTTCTCGATGATTACAAAAATTCTGTCATAAAAAGAATGGTTTAATATGAAGAAGAATATACTTATTGAGGCTAAGAGAAAAATTATTTTCTAGTTTTTAGTGCATTTATAAATAAAACACTGTAACTTAAATTTATATTTAATTATTTATTTTATTTTTAATTTTTTAGTAAATAAATTTTTAAGGTTTTAAGTTTATTTGTATATACTTTGAGATTATAAATGATATTTAATGATGGGTTAAAATTTATTAATTAAATAATTAATTAAGAAAATGAAAACTATATTTCATATTCATGTATTGTCATCCAAATTTGAAAAGTGTGCAAAGTTTTAGTTCGATTGGTCAACTGCAACTGTGTTAAAAATGAGTTACTAGAATTGTAAAATACAGGACAACAAATCAAGTTAAATAAAACACTGTAAAAAAATAAAATTGGTATACTAATTTTATTTAAAATAATCTGTTTTTTAATTCTATTAAAATCATTGATTTAATATATCAGCGGTCGGGGAACCGGGGTAAATTACCCCAAATGGGGTAAAAATGAGATTTTTGGGGGTAAAAATGAAACTTTTGTGAATAAAATGTATTTTTAATTTGCTATTTTATATAAACCTGTTGGTATATTTATTTTTTGCGTACTACTATTATATACTTGCCAATTGAATAAATGATGTTTAAATTAAATTTTTAGTTATTGTTTTCTTTTCAAAATTATCATGAAGTGTCATAATAAGAAATATGCTAAAAAGAGATGATTTCATTTTTAGATGGGTTTAAAAAGCGTTTCTCAATATTCACAGCTCAGTAATGATAATAAGTAATTTGTAATAATTTTTGTCACCCCCCCCACCCCACTCTGCATACAATAAAATGTGTACAATAATAATGTATATATTTTGGATTCTGTTTTTAAATTATTTTTATCTAACTGCTAAAACAAAACTTTTCCTATGTGTATATGTGCTTCCTATTCAGTCAGTTAATTAATTTTTTTAAATAATAATTTCTCGCGGATTTTCTCACGCCCCACTGGGTTGTGATTCGTTGGACAAAACCTTAAATTAATCAAATATATGTATATACGAATAATATATATTAAATAACATTTATTGAATATAATAGGTTGATTAGTATAGTTTTAAGAAATATATTATATTTATGTATTATTATTATTAGTTTATAGAAAAATATGTTCAAAAATTATTTTAATAATTTTTAATAATATTAATAATTAAGAAAAAAAATCAATCTCATATGAATTATTTAATAGGCATTTGAGAATGTTATATTAATATTGATTATTTATCATTATTATTAAATTAATATGCATTCATTTATTATTATTATTATTATTATTTATTATTATTATAATTATTTTAAAATAATATTCATTAATACCATTATTTTTTTATTATAATATAAATAAAGAAAATATAAGTATTTTGATATTATTTATTATTTCTTAGAATTACTCAAATCTATTTTAAAAATACTTTTCAAATTTTCCGTTATGTTAAAAATCATGTGTGAATGCGGATCACGGTCTCTTTCGACGTTCATCTCAAAAGAAATCTCTTCCTAAAATTTATAAATAAAATATAAGGGATTTGGTGAGAGTGGTGGCTCTCTCATCGTTCTTTTTTCGTTGAGGCCATTGTGAATGGGAAAAGATGGAGAATGAGAAAGTGTGTATGTTTGTGTGTGTGTGTGTGAGAGAGAGAGAGAGAGAGAGAATCTATCAACTCAACTCAACTTCCAAGCAGCTTGTTTCTTCTATCAGCAGTAACCATCCTCGAGCTCGGCATCTCACTTGTTAAATTGTCAATGAAATATCAAAAGATATATTTCATTGTATAACGTCATAAAAAGCCATAAATAAAACGACATAGGAAGTGATACATTCAAAGCCTCGAGCTTGTTAGGCAGAAACCAGATATTATATGACTTTTGATTCTCTTCTTTATGCGTGGCTCACTAAACACACCTCTCGTGAATAAACTAGTCCAAATGAAAATTATTAATTATTTACTTTACTAACAATGATTGATGCTAAATTTTTTTAAACACATGTTTTTCAATCTATTATAGGATGGGAGACCAATTTTATAATTTTAAAGTCATTAGAAATGACAGGAAAGAGAATACCATTTACCAGCGTATCAATTCAACCAACGTTTCTCAACCTTTCAGTATTAAGCACCCCAGTTTTCAAAAATCATTTTCATCGCGCCTCTAGCTTAGAATAAAATGTATTCAACAGTAAAATATATTGAATATTTTGGATTCTGATTGTAAATTATTTTTAATTTAACTTCTAAAACAAGAGTTTTGTTTATGTGTATGTATTCTTTCCTTTCAGTCAAGTTTTTCAGATCATTTTACAATCACGAAAATTTTCGATGTCGAGATTTTGATGTTTTTATACCTTTTGAACATAATTATTAAGGTCCCTGAGTCATTTCCACTAAATTACAAATAAAACACTTAAAATATTACATAAATGTATATTTAGCAATACATAATGGTATAACATTTAGGAATTATGAATTTTTCTAATTCTTATATTCACAAATTTAAATTCAGCTTACAAATTCTATTTAACTGAAATATTTTATAAATTAACTGATCAGATGTTTTTTTGTGTGTAATTATAAAAAAGATAACATGAAAATATATATATTAGTTCACTTGCTTGAAATCAAAATAAGAAAAACAAGTAAATATATTGGAATATACAATAGAATATAGAATACAAGTAATATATAATATATATACGCTGTTTAGCTAATAGAAGCTTTCGAGCTTTAAAATTATTTCCAAATTTATAATTAATTCATTCTAATAAAATATCTGCCTTTATAATCAGTTGTATTTTTTTTAATGCAGATTAAAAATACTTTGAAACTGTTGTTAATCAATGTTACACATATTAATTTTTCGTTATTATAATTTTTAATGAAATATTAATATTTAGATATATTTCAAAGACACATAATAAAATTCTTATTTAATAAATGAAAGTATTAAAAACTGACCTTTTTTTCTATTATCTATAATTAAAAGAGAATGTTAAAATGATTTCTATTTATATTTCAATTGATTTTTGGTTTTGATAATCATGTAGAATTCTCAGAAAATAATTGATATTGAAAGTATAAATATTTATCAGAATTTATTATTTTTTTTAGATAAATTAAACAGTAAATTACAAGATAAAAGAAAAAAAGAAAATAAATTAGCCCTGCTGTGTTTGGGCGTCTCTAGAATAAATGTAACTTCAAATTGAAAATAAAAAAATTATATTTACTTAAATGAAAAATAATATCCAAATATATATTAAAAAAATCAACTCATATTGAATAGAAAATATTAAAAAATAGAATAATAATAATAAATAGAAATATATATACTAATATATATTTTCAAATTCTAATAAAATGTGTAAATAATTTTAAATTAAATTTTGAGTAATGTGCAGATATATCACATTAAATATATGTATATTAATAAATAAAATATCATTCATAATATGAATATGAAATAAAAAACAAATATGATATTTTTCTATTAAAATAATTATTTAAAAAAATCAGTAAATCATTTGAGACTTTATTAAAATGATGGTAGAGGTGATGCTAATTGATCGCTTTATATTGGTGAATTATGATAATTTCAATAGAAAATACACTTACGCTTTTGATATTGTAGAGAGAGAAAGAGCCTCATCGCCGCCCGCCTGGTTGAGTTGGCATGCGCACTCACACAACGAAATCGACCGACTGACTGTGTGAGCGTTCTCACTCGACTAGGAGCCCCTGGCATTTAGGCAACATGCAATACAAGCCACCCAATTTAAACTTGAAATATTTAATTAGTATACTCTATTATTAATTATTAATCGTATTAATTCTGCATCTAATATTTTCATAAAAAATTTTAATAAGCATGCAAAAATTTTAAAATAAATTTATATATTTGAATTTTCTAATATAAGAAACGAATCTCTGTGACTCTACGGAACTCGAAAGTTCTTGGCCGCAGCAACCACACCCCTCCAAGTATTCCTATTCTAAGCCACAACCTTCCAGTCCCTATCCTCTCCCATCTCTCTTACATCCTATCTCACATTATCCACCCACCGTGTCCTTGGTCTTCCAAGAGGACGTTTCATATAATACAACCGGTAAAATAATTGTTTTATATATTTTAACTTTTATCCCCTTTAATAATAATTTTGATGCGATAAGCTCCTTTATTGCATGATAACAGGCGTTTCCCGATTGTAACCTCGCTTTAAACTCATCTCGAATATTATTATCTTTCGTTATCATAGAACCTAAGTATTTAAATTTTTCTACATTTTCAAATTCTATATCTTGTATATTAAGATTTTGTGTGTTAATACTATTCCTCTCTGTTACTAAATACTTTGTATTAGCATTATTAATTTCTAGTCCCACCTCTTTTCCTGCTTCAATTAATTTTTCTACAGTATCTATAATTGCAATTGCCGAATCTCCTATTATATTTAAGTCGTCTGCGTAACCTAATACTTGAATTTTTTTGTTTAATTCGATTCCGTTCGACCTCTCCCCAATTTGTCTAATTACATATGTATTCCAGAACTAAATTAAATAAAATTGGTGATAATTCGTCTCCTTGTTTTATCTCATTTCGAATTTCGAAAGTTTCTGACAATTGATTCCCGCATCTTACTCTTCCTTTACTACCCACAAGACAAATTTGAATAATACCTACTAGTTTTTTTGGAATTCCCATTAAGATTAAGATTTGAAAAAGTTTTTCCGATCCACTGAGTCATATTCTTTTGTAAAGTCTACAAAAAGCTCGTGAACAGAAACATTGAATTCCCGTTTCTTTTCTAATATCTGCCTTAATGAAAATATTTGATTTAAAGTCGATCAGTTTGGCCTAAACCCGCATTGATATTCTCCTAGTATCTCCTCCGCATATGGTCGTAATTTTAATAAAACAACATTCGAGAGAATCTTATACGATGTCGTCAAAAAATAAATTCCCCTGGAATTATTGCAGTTGGTTCTATTTCCCTTCTTAAAGAGTGTGATAATAACTGCCTCCTGCCATTCTAATGGCATCTTTTCCTTATGCCAGATCGAAAGAACTAATTTGTGTATACACTCTACTAAAATTTTCCTCCATATTTTAATAATTCTGCTGAAATCCCATCTATTCCCGCTGCTTTATTATTTTTGAAATTTCCCATAATGTCACCGATAGAAAGGAAATAAAACAATAGAATAACCTTTTTTTATGAAGACAATATATATATATTTATAAAATATACATTTATATATATATTATTGTATATATTTAGATATAGATATACATTTATAAAATCTCATATTAATAAAAATTATTTATTTATAAATATAATATAATAATTATTATTCAATAATTAGATTTACTTAACATAAATGCATAAAATCAATTTTGGAAGATTAATATATTTTTTTGTTTTATTCAATTTATAAATTTTCGTATAACTTCATCTTTTCTATTTCTCTTGTTATATTAAATAAATTTATCATGTTAAAATTGCACTAAAAAGAATAAAATAATATAAATATAAAAAATTGTTATAAAATAACGTTTTTCCAATGGACTAAAAAAGAATAAAATAATTTTTCTATAAGCCTGACAAAGTTTATGGATGAATTGCTTCATATTCAACGAAAAACGTTTGGCGCATTTAGTTCTAGGCAATTAACTTCCTTTATAGAGCTATAATTCATATATATATATATATATATATATACTAACACTAAATATATACATACCACACTAAAACACTTAATTAACAAGTAACACTATTTCTTCAAATATAATCAACCATTATGGAATTGATTGATAATATGTAATTTTAATACAAATTCTTATAAATTTTGATATATACTTTTATCTAAGAATACTACAGTGAAAAATAATAAAAGATTAATATCTTAGCTCTTAACCTATCAATTTTATTGCATGATAAAAAAAATTGTCAGTTTATATGTGTTTAATAAAATTTTTATTATTACAAAAATTTGACTTGATTGTTCTTATAAATAAATTAAACTAAATGCGCCCAACGTTTTTCGTTGAATATGAAGCAATTCATCTATAAACTTTGTCAGGCTTATAGAAAAATTATTTTATTCTTTTTTAGTTCATTGGAAAAACGTTATTTTATAACAATTTTTTATATTTATATTATTTTAATTTATGTTCCTCATTTTTAAAATTATCTAAATTGTATCGTATTTGACTAATTTCTCTTAACTTCGTGTTACGCTAAAATAGATTTTTTAAAATTTATAAAATAATTATTTTCTTTTTTTTCCTATTTATAGTTTTATTTTTTATGAAGATTTTTAAAATTAATTCATATGGGTGATTGATAATTCAAAATAATTTTTGTTAACTGAATGACTAAGATTATATCTAAATCATTTAAGTGATGATATAAAATATTCATTATTTTTTAATTATAAATAAAAATTCTCTCTAATTACTTAATCACCTTAATTAATTTATTAATTCCTTTGTTAAAATCATATAACCTAATTATTTTAAAAGATTATTATTTTATATGAAAATGAATACCAAACTCAGACCAGTTCAAAGTTCAACTGAAATGTCAAAGACAATCGATATGCTTCTGCAGAGAATGGAGTCTAATCGAGTTTGAATTTGCATGCTAGTTCATCGGGGAGGCATTTGTTAGTTTAAACAAACCATTTAGCTCACGCTTTCTCTATGATTAACTATGAAAAATAAACAATAACTCTTAACGCGAGCGGACGGACACCTGAGCATTCGCTATTCATTTTTCAATGTTCCTGTTCATATTATTTTGTTTTTTTAAATTAATAATTCATAAAACTATCAGACTATAAAGAGTTAAGATTTATGATTAAATATAAAATATAATGATAAATAAATAAAAAGATCATTCAATTTAATTATTTAATAAAAATCATTCGGATAAGTTACAATAAATAAATATTTTTTTTTTAATTATATAAAATAATTAATTTATGTATTCATTTGTAATAGATTTATTTATTTCTCAATACTACAATGCTGAGGAATTTTCTAAATTATCTAAATTAGTTATATCGTTTAAAAGGGATATACAATTATTATACATAGGTAAATCCATTAAATTGTCTAGAATTATAATTTTTGAAAAGAATCATAAAGAAGAAGTACAATTTGTGACAAAGGTTTTCAAAGAAGATCAAAGGGCTGATGACAGAAAAAATTACCAACTTTACTTTGAAACCAATGCCTTTTCAAACTTAAGTCCTTAAATAGAGGTAGGAAAGCATTAAATGTAATATTTTAGATAGATGGTAAAGCACATGTTATAAATATATTAATAATTAAAAAGAGTGTAGAAGGGAAAAGGACCTTTAATGCATAGTATTTAGAGAATCAAAAATGAATTTAGAACAATATATCCTAAATATTCTAAATTATTTATACTTTACAAACTAATATTTACTATTATATTACCAGAATATAATCATTTAATATAATTTTTTTTTCTCTCTGGTAAAAGAAATATTTATTTCTTTTTAAATAATCATTTTAAGAAACAAGAATACAAGAGGAATGTCACATTTATGAAATTTATAAATTGAATCATTTGTCACTTGACACCAATTATTTCAAAACATAATGAAGAATGTCTTGAAGTTTCTTTTATCGTTTAAAGCAAGTTGGTTCAATTATCTTGAAGGGCGAATACATATATCTTATTCTGACTGGGTTTTGTTCATCTAAAAGGATGGCGCCACGCGTCTCTCATCCCTATCCAAAGGGACGCGTGACGTCGCACAATTACAGCCCTTAATGACCCTTGAGGAGAGCCAAGACTCGCCATCATGACGCCATAAACTAATTAAAAGAATACGACTGAAAATTCTATTAGATAAAGGAGCACTGAAAGGAATCGATCAAATGTTTGCTTGGCTGGTAAGCCGCCGGGTAAAACGACAACCGAAATGCTAATGCTCTTTGGATTACCCTGATCCAAGTCAAACAAACTTCACACAACATTTAACGAAGATTGACGGAAAGCTAAACTAACAATATCTCTTTCTATGCAACTGTTCAGAAATTCCATCAACTATCATTTATTTCGTTTTTGAAAATTCAAAGTTTATGAAAAATATGCATTGTTTACATTTATTACACTGTACATCAGGATAGAAAACATTAAATCATGAAATGAAACATGCTCAATGAATTAATTAAATTTTGATTAAACTAAATGAAATAATAATAAACTATATAGCTATATATAAGAAATTCTAATTATATATATATATATATATTTAAATGGTATTAGATATTAAATAAATATGAATTGTAATGATCGATATTGAGTCAACTACAATAACTTTTCAAAAGTTAGTTTTTACAATCAGAAATACATTCTACTAAAAATTTTAAGAATTTGCCTTGATAGGATTTTAGATTATTAAACATAATTTAATATTGATTTAAATTATATATAGATTGTTATGTTGTTGTTTTTTGTATAATTTAATTTCTAGTTTGTTCCTTGTTATTATCTATTTATTGAAATTCTAGTCAAATTCAATGGGGGTCATTTGTCATATTTTAGCTGTGATATTTTATATATTTCGATGTTTGATTGTCAATTAACATAGATTTTTGATTGGGGGAAAATTAGTATCTTTCTTTCTAAGTGATTTATTCAACCTTTATTGCCTGGTTAGCGTGAAGTATGTCACAATAGAATCAGGATTCAGTAGTTTACTATTTGCCTAGCTGTGTCCAGGCAAAAATTACTAAATTCTCCCTTAAGAGGTTGCTTTGTATAAAGAGTAAAATTAATCTAGATGATTAATTAATTTAGAAATGATGGATGATTTCCTTATAGTACCAATGGCCTTGGTTTCCTAGGTACCTCAAGCTACAAATAAAAATAATAGTCATAATATTAAAAAAAAAAATTAATTTATAATTCCTATATATTTTCAAGTAGTTTTCAAAGAATTCATATTTTTTTCAAAATGAATTTTGATATTTTGTATATCAACTAAATTATATTTTGTATTGCTTTCTATCAATTTAATCTTATTAAAACAGCGGTTCTCAACCTGTCATATCAAGTGTCCGCAAACTTTTGAAAATTTTCGATTTTTTTTCTAAATGGTTCTTAAAAAAAAGTTAAGATGATTTTGTGGTCAAAATTTTAGGACATTTCCGATTTTTTTTCAATTTTTTTTAATATGGTTCTATAAAAAAAAAGGTAAACTGTTTTCATTTTATTGGGGGGGGGGGGATGAAAATTATGATTGAAAATTGGGCCGTGAATACTAAAAGGTTGAGACCCGCTGTATTATAAGAATATTAGCACAAAAATGTATATTATATCTAGTCTTTCTAATTTTGTATTTCTTATTTTATTATATTTTCATATTATTATTAAAATACACTTAAATTCTTTATGTCTTGTCATTTTTTATTTTATTTTTTTATATCTTTAATTGATCTTGAATTATTATGATAATTAAATAATATATTATTTCAACTAAAATATTCAATAAATATATTATTTAATTAATTAAAATGTGTGAGAATGTTTAAAATAAATAAAATAATTTAAATATTTATTGTTAAAAAATTAATATAAAAATATAATTTATATTTTAATAATTGTGTTTGGGTGTCGCTTGTATGGTTATTTTTATATTCAATGTCAAACATGTATGAACACAATACTAACACACATTTTTATTAAGGGTAAAAAATAATTTCTGTGTGATATTTTTTAATATATTTAGAAAAAATTTGTTTGAATTCTCCTTTTAGAGTATTTTTGAGAAGTAAATTTATTTTGTTTTTTATTAATTTAAGTAATTAAAGTAATAATAATTAGGCAAATAAGTAAACAAGTCAAAGGGTAACAAAGTTTTAGCAATATAGGATATAGTGGCTTTTTAATCTCTCTCAATAAATTTAATATACAAAACAATTTTTTAATTATAAATATTATTTTTATATCATTTTCGAAGCGAAAATATTGTAATATTTTTATTGAAAATATTAAAATAATTTTGTATTTGTATTCAATTAATATATTTAATCGATGATGATGAGAGGGCATTTAAATATTAAAATTGAAATGAGAAGGATAAAAATTGCATAACACATTCACTATTAAAAATCAAATGTTTAAACGAAAACACCAATAAAGCATTAATTAATATTCATATGAAAAATATAGAAAACAAATAGCTAACTAATATTAATTAATATTAGTAATTAAAAATAAAATTATATATATATTAAAATAATTTTTAATTATGTAGAAATACTCACTCATATATCTTGGCTTGTTTTTATATTCATCATTAAAAGAAAACTAAAAATAAAATATTTTATTTTATTTTTTTTTTTCATTACTATTTCATGTGAATTGGACGAATCCCTTATATGAAAAAAGAATTACCAAATTCTGCTAGAGAGACCCTTTCAATTCTTACTGGTTTATTTTTTAACATCTGTGCTTGATACGTGGCACAATAGCATTGCAAATATGTATTTAAATAATAAATATTATTTTTTATCAAACTTTACCTATATATCTAATATGAATGTTTTGTCTGTAAATAGAATAAATTGAATAAAGAGAATAATGGAATATAATCCTTAAATTTATTCATTAAATATTAATTAATTTGTTACTATTAGGAGGGAACATGAATGTAATGGGGTAAAGATCTATGAATAATTATTTATAAAACTTGATTAAATAAAATTTTAGTTACTGTGTTGTAATTGTTTTCTTGGAAAAGTCAAAATATTTAAATAATTACTTAATACTAGCTGCTCAGAGCGCCGCCCCTATACCCCCGAGTGGTACATAGTATTTGTTTGAAAGTAGTAAAAGGTTTTCATCCATTTTGTTTCAAACAGTATATTACATAAAACATTCATTTCTTTTTGTGTTCTTATTTAAAATATATTTTAATTTAATCTGTAAATTAATTATATATATTATTATTATTGTATATGCTATATCTATTTATCTATGTGGCTCAAAAATACTCGAAAGTTCTTGGCCGCAACAACCACATTTCTCCAACTGTCCCTATCCTGAGCCCTTGTCCCATCTCTCTTACGACCCTTTCTATGCGTCTTTGGTTTTCCAAGCGGACGTTTTCCAATCGGTCTCCCCACCAATATCTTTTTCCTCTCCCATTCTAGCCACGTGCCCTGCCTATCGCAGCTTTTTCCCTTTTATAACCCTAACTATTTCTGAAGATGCAGAGAGGCCATGCAATTTCTTGTTATGCAGTCTCTCTCATTCCCTGGTGACCTCATCTTTCTTTGGCCAATAAATGCAGGGAAGAATCCTATTCTCAAATACTCTGAATCTACTCTCAACTCCCAGGGTCATAGCCCATGCCTCCCACCCATATAATACAACAGTCAAAATAATTTTTTTATATATTCCCTTTGATAATAATTTTGATGAGATAAGCCTTTTTATTGCAAGATAACAGGCGTTTCCCGATTGCAACCCCGATTTAAATTCTTCTCAAATATTATTATCCTTCGTGATTACATACAATTTTTCAAAATATTCAAATTCTACATTTTGTATATTAAGATTTTGTATGTTAATACTCTTCCTCTTTGTTACTAAATATTTTTTCTTATCCCTATTAATTTCAAACCTCCATTAATTTTTCCTCGCTATCTGCAATTGCAATTTCCTAATCTCCTATTATATTTAAGTCGTCTGGGTAACCTAATATTTTACAATTGATTTCCGCATCTTATTCTTTCTTTACTACCTTCAAGACAAATTTGAAGATCAAAATTTGAAAAAGTTTATGCTGATCTATATTGAGTCATGCGTATGTTTTACTAAAGTCTACAAATAATTAGTGAACAGAAATATTGAATTCGCGGTTTTGTTCCTAATATCTGTCATAATGAAAATATCTTAATTAATGTTGGTCGATTTGGCCTGAACCCGCAATGATATCTCCTAATATTTCCTCCGCCTATGGTTCGTAAGTATTGTATATGTTATAATAGTGAAATAGAGTATAATATTTCTTGATCATTACATTTTGGTATTTTATTTTCATTGCTAGATTATTATTGAATATTTTTAATTATAATGAAACTTGAGAAAATGCAAAAATAGAGACTTGAGACAATTTATAAAAATTAACGGTATAAAACTATAATTCACTTTTTTTCACTTAAAATATAGTTGTAATTAATAATTGAAACAAAAACAAAAAATAATATAATTTAGTCATTTTAATTGACTTTTTGAAAATATTTTTGTATTCATAAAATATTAAAAATAATACATATATTCTGTTTTTTTAACCTTTCACTTTCAAATAGAAAAGAAATATTCAAATACATATATAGAAAAAATAAATAAAAATTAAGTTAAATATGATCTAAATATTTTATTAAATTAATTAAAATGAGAACTCTTTTAGAATAAATTATTTAATTGAATTGATATTTGTATATTAGAATTTAAAATAAAAAGTGAAATATTATAATAATTCTTTGATTGGGAATCGCTATGATAATTCATTGTTTAAAATGATTCCGCTAGGGACAGTGAGCCGCGAGTTGCTCTTGAATGAACAACACGAAGAATTATATAAACTTTAAAAAACTAATTACTGCGGTAACTGATTAAATATTAATAAAAATGTATAGCCTATGTTACTCTAGAGGTATATAAGAATATTGTGATGTAATTTCATAGAAATTGGTTCAGCCAATTCTGAGTCTATAAAATAGTAATTTTCCGGACAGACAGACAGACAGACATGAAAAATTCTAAAGTCACTTTTGGATTCTAGAGGTCATGAAACGCGAAGAAATGCAAAATTTTTTAAATTCTGAGCAAGTGCAGACAAAAACCTTTTTTTATATATATAGATTTTTTAAAGGATCAAGTGTGGTGTGTATTCCTACAAATTTTTAACAATTATTAACTATTAGTAAATATCCAATTTTTCTAATTTGGTTCTTAATTAAAAATATTAATTTAATCACATATCAATTGAAAATCTAAAATATAAAAGAATAGAGCGATTTGGTGATATAATTCAGTTAAAACGGTTTAATCGATTTAAACCAGTGTTTCTCAACCTTTTTGGACCAAACGCCCCCTTTGTAAGACCCGCTTCTTAATTCGCCCCCTATAAATTTTTACAGATAAAAATTGCATGATAATCCCTAAGTAACTAGGTGATACTTAGAGCCATATTGAAAAATGGAGTTTCAGAACCTGATTGCAAAATCATCTGACCCTTTTTTACCGACCGACGATAGTAAGGGAGGTATTGTTTTCACACCAAATTTCACATGTGGAGATTTTTACATATCTCCACGAATCAAGCATTTTCTTAACAGAAAAAAGTATTTTTAGCATGATGTCTGTCCGTCCGTATAGATGTGTACAGCCTGAACGGCTCAACGGGTTTTGATGAAATTTGGTATATTTACTTAATGCATCAGTGGGATGAATTGATCAACTTTTGGTGCTAATCCGGAAACCGGAAGTGGTAGTATTAGCGATCGACGATAGGAAGGGTTATTTTCACACCAAATTTCACATGAGGAGATTTTTTTATATATCACCACGAATCATGCACTTTGTATTGGTTTTATCCTCGAGAAAATCATATTTATTAGTTTTTTCTTGATTTAAAATTATATGACGTAATCCAGCCATTCATGACGTCACAGCCTGGTCTTGCATATATATTATAAATAAAATAAAATTAAAAATGTTTATATTTATTATTTATGTATCCATATCTGTTTTTTATTACATTAATAGATATATTAAAATTATTTGAAATTGTTTCTGTAGCTGGAAATTAATTTACTTCAAACCGTCGGTCGGTTCGGACCTGGCCACAGGTCAACTTATTTTAGAACTATATTGAAAAAAATTGAAAAAAAAGAGGAGATTTTTAAAAAGCCTGTTCGCAAAATCATCTTACCTTTTTTTAAGAGTTGAAAATGATTTCGCCCCCCAAAAATAACTTATCGCCCCCAAAATCGTATAGTCAAAAAATCGCCCCCTTTAAGATGTCGATCGCCCCCCAGGGGGCGATATCGCCCAGGTTGAGAATCACTGATTTAAACCATTCAAAGACTATTCGTTCCATTTTTAATCCCTACGGTGTTATTGGAAAAATACACATTTTGAATAGACCTTATCTAAAGATTTTGTACGAGTTTCTTTCTTTCTTTTTGTATGTTACATCTCACAAGTAAAAATGATTTAAATATAACATATTAATTTAATTTGTTTAGATAAATTTTAAGAATGTTTTAGTAAATCTTCATTTTTTTCCTCTGAATTATTTATTTGTACTTGCTTTATTAGATAATTTTAATTTTAATAATATTAAAAATTAGTATTAACTTGGTTCTTTATTTTTAGGCGTTTTTGTAGTTAATTAATTAATATCATATCAAAAAGAGAATTTATTAAAAATAAAAAAGAAACCTATTAATAAATTATAATAGAATATAATAATTTGAATTTAAAACTAATTTAACAAATATACTCAATTTTAAAAAGATAAAAATTTAAAACAACTCGTTTATATCATTTGTCTATAAAAAAAATATTTTAATTTTTTTAACAAATCCAACACCACTCAACTGAGAATAAATCATCAGCTAAGCGAGAAAATACCCGTAAGATCTGGGATAAGACAAGGAGATAGTCTGAGTCCGCTATTATTTTGTATACTGATGGACAAGATAATAGAGAATACTAAGAAGTATGGACTTGGATACAAACTAAACAACACTGCCTTCAAGATGGTTTGCTATGCAGATGATGTGGTTATACTCTCTGATAACGAAGACGACCTTCAACGGTTGGCCAACGGATTCTGGATGGAGGCCACAAAGTTAAATATGAATATATCAATTCCGAAGACCAAAATATGGTTATATCAACGGATCCTAGAAGATGTGAAAATTATAATCAACAACAATATCATCGATCAGGTTATGTTCTTTGAATACCTAGGAGTGGAAATGTCAAGCTATGGAGGACTGGCCGAAGAAGTGTCCCGACAGACATCAAAAGCGTCGATAATGGCAGGCTGTCTAAGGAGTACAGAATGGAAAAATAAACATCTGAATATTCAGAGCAAAGCAAGGATCTATAAAACCTGCATCAGGCCCATCAAGACCCATGCAGCAGAAACCAGAGCAGACAACAGTAGAACCGAGAAACTCCTTAGGACAAGGAAAATTTTACGCGCTATTGCCGGGAAAACGCGCATGGACAAGGTCAGAAACGATGCCATGAGAGAGATGTGCGTGGTTGAGGATGTAGTCCACCGGGTTAAGCAAAGAAGACGTGGCTGGGACGAGCATATTACTCGAATGAACACCAACATGCTGGTCAGGTTGGCGAGGGATGGTAGAGCCATCGGATCCAGGAGGCCCGGCCGGCTGAATAAACGTTGGCGGGATTCTATACAATCTTCCCCAGAGCTGGAAAGAACAGGCAATGATGCCTAATAAGAAGAGGAGGGAAGTAAGTAAGTAAGTAATAGAATATAATAAAACTTAAAATATAGTTGTAATTAATAATTGAGTAATTAAACTAAAAACAAAAACAAAGAAAATATAATTGAATTAATTTTAATTGCCTTTTTAAAAATATTTTTCTTTTCATAAAACACTAAAAAAAAATATTAAAGATTGTAAAACAACAAAAATATATGATGCATATTCTATTCTAATGGTTTAAGATTTATTTAACTTATAAAATAATAACACCAAATTAATCAGAGACATTTTTAAATTATTTTCCAAATTTTTTTTTATATTTTATTTGTTTATAAATTACTATTATTCCATCGAATTATTACATTTATGCAATATTAAAAGTACATAAAAATTGGTTAAAAAAAATGAATAATAATTATGTGATTTTAACAATTCTGAAATAGAAATTTAATGATTTATGGTAATATATTATAGTACAATGAAAATAGAAAAATAAATACAATATTATTGGAATAAAATTTTATTATACTCTTCTCTATTACAGGAACGTATTAAGAGATGCAAATAAATTTAATTAATTATATGAAAGAATAGAATGTCATAAAATTGCTATTTGAAATTTTAAATCGTTTCAAGAAGATTTTGGAATTAATCCGGGATCTTGTTTGGGCTATCAAGCGGGTTTATTCGTGCCGGTTAATGGCTCAACGCCGCTTTGTAATTGTACGCTCATTCTTGACGTTTCGGTCTTGTTATTAACCCCGTCTAGAAGAAGAAATATCCCCAGGCTTTGTCACCAGCCTCGTAATAAAGATAAATTTTACTGTCGCATAAAAATGACGTCCAATCAAGAAACGAGTGGTTACTTTATCCAATCAGTGATCTTGTTTTATTTCAATATGGTATAATGTGACAAAGGGCGCCAAAGGGGGGAATTACTCACCCTATTGGTCGAGAAAGGGCAGAAAAACATTTCCTGTAATCAATAAAGAATACTTTCAAAATAGATGATTCTTTCTGGGTGTTTATGTTTGTAGGGGTGGGAGTGAGAGAAAGAGAATTGGCGTCATTCTAATCATGAACATTTGTCAACTTAAAAGATGAGAAATTGACGCGCTAAAAATTCAATTTCCGGTACAAATGGGTCATTTTCCAGTGTCCGGTTCAGTTTAACGAGATTTTAATGGTGATATTTTATATTTGTACAACCGTCCACACACGCTTTGATTAATCGACACATTCAAAACCCTAATAATTTTAATTGTTTTTTTACAACTGTAATTCTTTTATAATCATACAAATTTTTTTTTTTATTATATTTAACATATATTCAATTATTTTTTTTTATACAGCCTAGAAAATATATTCGCCTATTCAAATATGAGAAATTATAATATCTAAAAGGTATTTTTTATTTATATTCATCTTTATTTAAATATAATGTATTGGAATGTGTTCAAAAAATAGATACTAATTGATTGGATATTACTTTTGTTATAGACTTCTAATAATAAATTAATTTTATTAGTAATTAAGTTTCTAAACAAAGATAGATTTTTCTTTTTGGATTTAAATTCGAACATCCGATTTGATTCTAGATTTTCAGATCTGGATCGTAAACTACCAAAAAAAAGGAAAATTTGGATTTAGATTAAGATCCAAATTTAAAAGAATCGCAAACAATCTCTAATCTGTTTTCGAATTAATATCCACAATTTTTTTTATACATAAGCACGATTCACAAATAGAACAATCTTTGTATTTAATAGTTCAAATGTTGCGAATCTTTCATTAAGTACATTGATAAAATTATTGATAAAAATATAATTTCATTTTAAAATATTGAATGGCAATTTAATAGAACTTGAGAAAACTAATTTTACACTTTGTATTCTTTGATTATGGGTTGTTAATTTAAGGGATGGGAATAGATTTATGGTATTTTAGAATAAAATTGTTCGTAAAATTTATAGACTGAAAATAGAGCTTTGGACGATATTGGAATTACATGACATCAATGTATCCAAAAACTTAGAATCATATATTGAAGTTGGGGTCAGCGGGACATGTGGGAGAATGATTGAAAAAGATCTATTGCAAAGTTGGTTTATTATGAAACCAATTGAGAAATGATGACAAGTATACAAAAATATTAGGGATTTGTAGAAGAATATATTGATTCTGTAGCTAAGATATTTTGTGTGAATTGAGAAACATCCTAAATTCAGATTTGATAGAAATTGAACAGCACTTAAGTAATCCATTTTGTAATTGTATTTAAAAACAAAGTAATCGTGAGCTTATATTTTTTTTGATTTATCAAAATAATCATCTCAAATTGAATCAAATAAAATTTTTCAAAATTAAAGAAATACCGCTTTAGTGATATTTTGTCTAATTTTAAAGTCTTTATTGATTTTGCATTTGATTTAATTTCATTTAAGGAAGCGGTTTTCACTTTCACTATTGTAACTATCTATGTATGTATCCACTCATCTGTGATTCTACGGAACTCGAAAGTTCTTGGCCTCAGCAACCACACCCCTCCAAGTATTCCTATTCTGAGCCACATCCTTCCAGTCCCTATCCTCTCCTTTCTCTCTCACATCCTTTCTCACCTATCCTATCCACCCACCGTCCCCTTGGTCTTCCAAGTGGACGTTTCGCACTCGGTCTCCTTATCAATATATTTTTTGCCATTCTATCTTCTCCCATTCTAGCCACGTGTCCTGCCCGTAGCCTTCTTGATTTTATAATTTTAATTATATCTGGAGATGCATAGAGGTCATGCAATTCCTAAGTTATGCAATCTTCGCCATTTCCCGGTGACCTCATCTTTCTTTGGTCCATAAATGCTTCGCAGAATCCTATTCTCAAATATTCTAAATCTACTCTCGTCACCTAAGGTCATAGACCATGCCTCACACCCATATAATACAACCGGTAAAATAATTGTTTTATATATTTTAACTTTTATCCCCTTTAATAATAATTTTGATAAGCTCCTTTATTGCATGATAACAGGCGTTTCCCGATTGTAACCTCGCTTTAAACTCATCTCGAATATTATTATCTTTTGTTATCACAGAACCTAAGTATTTAAATTTTTCTACATTTTCAAATTCTATATCTTGTATATTAAGATTTTGTGTGTTAATACTAAATACTTTGTGTTGTTAAGTGGTGTACCGTGAGGTTCTTGCGCCTGGGGGCAACTGAGAAATTAGCGCCCCCTTTCTTATATATATTTAATTTAATTTTTTTTTAAAGAATATTAATGACGAATAACGAAACAGGTTTAATGGATTTTAATAAGCGTATAAATAATATTTATTGACTTACACAAAATACAGTTTAACTTTAAATATTAATTCTTCTTTTGTTCCAAATTAGCTTCCCTAATTTTGCGCCCCCTAAATTTGGCGCCCGGGGACATATGTCCCCCCCTGCCCCCCCTAGTTACGCCACTGGTATTGTTACTAAATACTTTGTCTTAGCATTATTAATTTCTAGTCCCACCTCTCTTTTCCTGCTTCAATTAATTTTTCTACACTAACTAATTGCCGAATTTATATTATAACATTATATATATATATTAATTTATATTATACCGAAACTATCTATGTATAATAATATAAAATATAATTAATAATTTCTTAAGGATAACTAATTTGCTAAAGTGAATTTTGTAACATCATTTTGAAAGTTCCATTGGCACTTGACAAGATAATCCTCTTTCTATCCAAAGTAGTCAACAAGAACTCTGATTAAACGTTTCCAATCGACAGTTCTCGATGTTCGTGGTTAGATAATTTCAACTGAATGGAGTTTATGTAAAATTAACCTCAAAAGATTTCTTTGTGACAGACAGCCAAGTCACCCGAAGCTTAAGTTACTCCCCATTCAATGTTTAGAAGATCACAATATGTTAAGAGAAGTTAATGTAATCCAGTAAGTTTTAAATGTGTTTGATAACATCAATCACCATTATCTGTGGCGGAGAACAAATGGCTGTCAAGGAGGGTGGCATCGCTTGGCTCTCTTGCTCCGTGTAACCCACCCTATTCTAGCCAGCCAGCACCCTCCATTTATATAAGGTTCATTCTCGGATATTATTACTTGTATTTTTATTTTTTTTTTTTTTGTGCGATTTATTTTTCTTTTTATCTTATTTAACATATTTTCAATAATATTCCGAAAAATCGAAAATTCAATTAAAGATATAATTTAATCATATAAATTTTATTCTTTTAATTTTTATCATTTTTTCGCTTATTTTTTATTTTTTAATATTATTATTATTATTATTATTATTATTTTATACAAATCTGTCACAATCTGTAAACAATCTTAAAGAAGGATTTCCGAAAGTTGTGTAAGAGAACTTTTGTTCAACTTTCCAAGTAGTTTGTCCAAAATAAAAAATAAAAAGTTAATGGAAAGAGAGACAATTTCCATCGAATAAAAAAAATCTTTTTTTTCCAAAATTTTAAAACGTCCATCCTATTTTATTATATATATGTTAAAGAAATTAAATAGAATAATTTAGATAGAATATGGGAACCAATAGGCGACTAATAATTATTTTTAATTTTTAATAAAAATATCATTAAAAAAACATAAAATCCTAATGTAATGAATTTCTTCGTCCCTCCATTTTTGCTATATTTTGAAAATTTCTAAATTATGAATGAATTTTTCAAATTCCAAAATATATGAAAAATAAATTGAACCAAATGAGCTAGAAAGGTCATTAAACAAAAATAAATATATAAGAGGTAAAAGGGTACGTGATAAACCAGTTTATTTATTTAGAGAATTAAACAAATTTTCATGCTGAAATATTCAAATTTTAAGATATAAATATAAACTAATATTCTATCATTTTATTATTTATTATACTACTTAAAAAATTATATAAATCTAGTAAATATTAATATTGGAAGTGAATCGTTTGATCAATAGTTATTCCCTAAACCATGGACTGGAGGGAGAAATAAGGTCAGAGAACTTGAGTTTTCTTAATTCTGAGAAAAAAAAATCGGTTTTTTTAAGATTTATATTTTATGAAAATATAAATAAATAAGAATAACAATAATAATATTAGTTAATATTATATATTGTAATGTCGTGTTTGTATGTTCATATAATAAAAATTTTTTGAATTACCATGGAGATTCAAAATCAATGAAAATTCATCTTAAATTTAAATAAAAATATTATGAGAATTTGAATGATTATTACAACAATATATTTTGATCATTAAATATCAAATATCAAGAATTTTTTTCTATAAACTTCATATAAATGTTTTATTTTTTTATTATATATTTTATATTTTTTTAATAAATAGTTTATCGTATATTTCATTTCAACATTTTTCAACTGACTGGAGGAAAGAAACTTCCCATTAACCTTTTCTATAAAAGAAAATATCTAAATTTAAAAATATAAAGATGGGTCCACTTTGAAGAAATACTTGGAGATTTCATCCTGTATTTATCTCATTTTAATTTTAATATAATATATAAAAAGGGTAAAGAAAATGTTCTCGCAGATCTTTTATCAAGAAACCCGATTCTTGAATATTTTGAGAATGAAGATGTGATCAAAGTTGTGAACCTAATAGATCTACCCTCTATTTTAAAGGATCAAACAGAACATTTTTCTGAATTAAAAGCGGAAAAACAAATAGAATATAAACAAGGAATTTTAGTTAAAAGAGAAAAGAAAGGAAAATCAAGAATTTTTGTTTCAAAATCTTTTGGAAATGAGATAATTGACCGAATATATATAAACGCTACGGTCACATTGGACCAGCTCAGATGTTCGCTACAATAATATAAGACCACACTACTATTTTAGGGGCCTCAACAAAGCTATACACACTTTCTATAAGAATTGTAAGGTATGCATCGAAAATAAAACAAGACGAAGTCGTGCGATCGGATTCTTTTCTAAATTGGGACCTGCTTCAGAGCCATTTCAAATTATGTCAATAGATACTGTGGGAGGTTTTACTGAGAACAGATCTAAAAGATATATGCATATTCTCGTGAACCATTTCACAAGATACGAGTAGGTATCAACAACAAAAGGCCAGAACGCTTATGATCTAATAAATTTAATAAAACCAATTACAAAGAAGAACAAAATCTCAATCATATTAGCGGACAAATATACTGCTATAAATTCTACAGATTTCAAAAACTATTTAGAAAAAAAAGGAATATAGATTGTGTTTACATGCGTTGACCACCCTGAATCGAATGGTTTAAATGAAAGATTGAACCAGACATTAATAAACCGCCTTCGATGCAAAATAAATGAAAATAATAATAAGAGAGCATGGTCAACTTTAGCACAAGAGTGTGTCGAAGAGTACAATGATACGATCCATAGTTCTACACATTTTGCACCAACATATCTACTGTTTGGAAAGAAATCAAGAATATCACCAATTAACGAAGATAATATAAATTCTCTTGAAAGGGATCGTGAAATAGCCTTTCAAAATTCAATGAAAAATTTCAGGGTAAACAAATTACGAGTGGATCAAAATCGACGAAATCATGTTTTCAAAGTGGGTGATTTAGTTTTATATTGAAAATGGAAGTAGACTAAACCGGAAAAAATTGGACCAAATCCGTATTGGACCTTTTCCAATAGTTAGGTAGATATCAACCTCTATTTATGAAGTTGCTAGTGGAAAAAGGAAACAAATTTCAAATTATTTTCACACTAGTAAGTTATTCCCTTTTTTTCTTGAAGAGGGGAGGTATAAAGTTGCCGCCACCTAACCTACAATGCTCCCATCAAGTGATAAGTTAAAAGACTAAATTATTAATTAATTATTATTAATTATTATTATCATTATCATTATTAATAATTGTTTGTATTGTTTAAGAAAATCTTACCTAGAAAGAACGTGCAATTTAATTCTCTCTATTTAGGTAAGAATATCTATTAATTGTGTAATAATAATGTGTTTTAATTCTCTCTATTTAGAATAAAATCACGTTTGAAAAAAACATACTTTACATATATTTATAAAAATAAAGAGTTATTAGGACCAATTTCTAGTGATTTATAGAATCTCTTTTGCTTTAGAAAGAAAAAAACCATTTTCAAAGAAAATATTATTGGTTGAAATTTATTTCTATGCTGGGAAAATATTTATACTTCTAATAGTTAGTTATATTTAATATAATTTTTTATTTTTATAAGAATAAAATTCATAATTGCTTGAATTTTTCTATTATTAATTAAAATATTTTTTTTAAATTACATTTTAAATTGTTATAATGTATTTAAGTCTTTAATAAGTAAATGTAACTATTACAGAGTTAATGTCTCATCATTGTTGTGTTGCAATATATTTCGAATTCCCTCAAATAATTTAAAATAACACTTGAGTACCTTACTTTAATTATTCTTCATTATAACTTAAAAAAAAAACATTTTAATCGTACATAAAAATTTTAAATTTTTTATTCAAATTTCTTTCTACATCTACTTCTACTTAAAGTACAATATATGGTATGATATCTATTATAGATATAAGGATTTAAAAAGAGACGCTTGGATAATATACATATATTAGATTTCTCTCTTGCTGAATATACTAATAAAATAAAAGATGTCCGATTTTTCTTTTATATTCTTCTTTGATATATCTATATCTATAATATTAACAATATATAGATATAGTTACAAACTCAGACGTGCCAAGTACTTTCATAAAAAGTTATATAAAACTTGTAAATCGATTGTAAAAATTTTATTGACAGGATTTTTATATATACTTTCTTTAGAAGATTTTATTTTTATATATTATTATTATTATTATATGATTTTATGAAGAGTTAAATTATCTCTAAAAAAGGATGAATTTTTCTCTTGGGAATTTGTTTTAAAAAATATACCAACCATTAAGTTAAATAAATATTTATTTTGCAAAAATAAACGGATAATAAACTATTAGTTCTAATTAGTTATTTATTATATATTATTTAAAATAATTGTATTAAATTATGTCTCTTATATTTTGAGTTTTTTTTTGTTGCCATGTCAATCATTGATTCTGCCGATTTTTAAGAATGCTTAGTGATGCTTAGTTATTTGGTTTTAAAACTTAAATAAACATTAATTCTGAAAATCTTTCGTTGAAGTTTTTAAAAAATTTGAAAAATTCATCAAAATAGGCATTTTACTATTGAAACATTTCAATAATAATTGAATTTCAAGATAGTAGTTTATCAAATTATTATTGAAATAAGTTGACCTGTGGCCAGGTCCGAACCGACCGACGGTTTGAAATAAATTAATTTCCAGCTACAGAAACAATTTCAAATAATTTTAATATATATCTATTAATGTAATAAAAAACAGAAATGGATATAACATAAATATTTTTAATTTTATTTTATTTATAAGTTATAGCTGAAGTAGCCGGCGTTGCCGGCGTTACCCGAGGCTGTGACGTCATGAAGGGCTGGGTGACGTCATATAATTTTAAATTAAGAAAAACATAATGAAGATGATTTTTCCCGAGGATAAAATCAATACATTCGTGGTGATATGTAAAAAAATCTCCTTATGTGAAATTTGGTGCGAAAATAACCCTTCCCTTCTTATCGTCGATCGCTAATACTACCACTTCCGATTTCCGGATTTGCACCAAAAGTTGATCAATTCATCCCACTGATGCATTAAGTAAATATACCAAATTTCATCAAAATCCGTTAAGCCGTTCAGGCTGTACACATCTATACGGACGGACAGACGGACAGACATCATGCTAAAAATACTTTTTTCTGTTAAGAAAATGCATGATTCGTGGAGATATGTAAAAATCTCCACATGTGAAATTTGGTGTGAAAACAATACCTCCCTTACTATCGTCGGTCGGTAAAAATAGATGAATGTTGGTTATTTGACTTTTCAAATGTTTAGGCATTACTATTCACTAAGTAATAAATTAAAAAAATATTTATAATTGAATTCCTGAGAAAATTGATTTATTCGTACATAATCTTTAGATTTTCAAACATTATAAATAGGATAAAACAGGAATTAATTTTTGAAATAAAATTTTTAATAGGAATTTATGTTAAGTTCCAAGTTGGTCTCGACTCAAGGAATCTCTGTCCTCACATGTTGTACAATGAATATAAAAAATATTTAAATTTTTATTTTAATTTATAATAATCAACTTTTTATGATTTCTTTTATTTTATAATAAGTTATCATTTCATTTAAATTGATATTTTATGATAATTTTTTATTAAATATTTGATTTGAAATAATTTCTTAATTATCATTTTAAATGAATATCAATTAAAAAATTAGATTATTTAAAATATATATAATATAAATATTTATATTAATATCTGTTGTTAATTTCTTTATTTAAGAAAAAATATTTAAAATTGTTTCCCTTAAATGAGACCTATATAAATCGATTATTTATCTCAAAAAATCCCAACTATGATAATTTCGTAAAATTGAATATTTAAACAATTTTTGCTAATATAATATTATTGATTGATTGATTATTGATGTGTAATAGTTATAGAAATTGTAAATATTCTGGTACATTAATAAAATTAAAATCCATATTAAATTTAAATAAATAATATTAAACAATCTAATGCCAATAAATGTAATCTTTCTGTCATATCAAATGGATTGATTATTTTGTTAAAAAAAATTCTCAACATAGATTGAGACTTTCAAAGATGGTAAAAAGAAACTTGTATTTTTGTATTTTATTTAATTATTTTTTTTTTAATTATTAAAGACGACTAACGCCGATTAGAATAATTCTATTATAAAAATGTGCATCAGAGATTTTATCATTCATGACATCCTTTTTAAGATGTGTTTTGACCTCATTGTTTTTTTATTCAATTTTTTGACCTTTGCACTTAGGATTCATCAAATTTCAAATGGCATTTTGTTTTCAAAATTTCATAACTTTCCCCTCGTCGTTATCGTTGAGCTATAAAAGTGTCCGGTGGACAAGGCTATCTGAAAATTTTTACTCTCGGAGAGAAGAGCTGCTTGATGTGGGGACTCATTGTTTTTTCATTGGAGACTACCTGTTGCAGCAGCCTTTAGGCCCAGGCGTGATTTAATTTCGAAGGCGGGTCCATCGCATTCGAGAGCGACATGATCGATGTCCACATCGGTGATCCCTCACTAAACACCCCTTCCGCTCTCATCACCATTTTCATTTGTGAGAATCCTCACCCGTCTTTGAAGTCTCTCTTTAACCCCTTGGCTAATCAACACTTTATTAATCTATTGACAAATTGTTTGTCACCTTCATTTCAAACAACAGCGATATTGCATGAGAGATTAGGATTTTTTGTGAACGAATGAATTTTATACACTTATAAATTTAGATCCTAAAAGATTACTAATCATTTTAATTAATAATAAACAAAAAATAATTATTTTACATAATAACATTATTTATTTATTTTATTTGTATGCAATAAATATTAATAAGAGAAAGATATCGATTACAATTAACTTTTATTTATCATAAAATATTTATTTATTTGTTTAAATGGCTTAATTAAAGGATATATAATGTGGTGATATTAACTTAATTAACAAGGAGGTCAATAAATGCCAGTAGAGACTATTCAATAGTTAGCGAGTACGATCAATAGTGGATTTGAAATTGAATTTGCCGAGAGTAGCAGAACTATTAATTCCCCGAGTTCATGCTTGACCTCCAATCCTTTCAATTCGGATTAGAATGATTCGTTCCAATGATTATGAAACGAGTTTTAATATGTCAATCCTTCTCTGATTAAAATTGTCAGTTATATAAATGTTGTTTTGACATAAAGTCTTAAATCTTTGACTGTCTCAGAGAGAATTTAGATAAGGATAGAGATGGAATTTTAGTATATAAAAGTACAAACACAACCTTTTCATGATTTAGAACTTACTACCTTCATGAAAATTCCCCCTGACTTTCGTCTCGTAAAAAAAAAATAACTTTCTTAATCAAATCAAATAATGTTTATTTTTTTCTGTGAAAAAAATATAATTTTCATTTTTCTAATATATTTTTTATGTTTTTAAGTAAATTGGTTGAATTCGAAGTAGCTGAATCTTATAAATAAATACAAAAGGTAATATGATTATTAAATTATTCCATAGAATAATTATATAACTAAAGTTTAACAAGAACTTATTTATTATATACTAATATAATAATCGACCCTCGACTGGGTTCATAACAAATTTGAGTGAGAAGCGAAATTATAAATTTATTTTTAACTTCATTAAAATTATATGAACTGTAAAGCATGTAATCGAAACACTAAGCGAATTTAAAAAGTGAAATGTAGCAAAACAATAACAATTAAATTCAATTAAATCGACCATTTGGAAAAGTAAGAAATATCTAGTTCGCAAAATGTTTGCAACTATAGGAAAGTTGTCAGAGAGAACAAAGCTCTCTCTTAATTACAAACAGTTGTATATCCAGACAAAGTTATAAATCGCCGTTTTATTCAAGAGGTGGAGGGGGTAATATCAAAGTTAATACAAATCGTTTCTATTTAATCAGTGACACATCATTAGTAAACAAGGAGTGAAGGGAAAATAGACTCGTGCGAATTTTACATTCAGAGTAGAGTGAAGATTGGAATTTCCACTTTAAACAATTCACATTCATTACTATTTCGATGTTTTTATACGTTTTGAAGGTACCTGAATCATATTCACTAAGGTTGAGAAAAATGTATCTGTGTGTGTATGTGTGTATGTAGACAAAATTACGCAAAAACGGTTGGAGCTAGAATCATGAAATTTGGTACATGGGCATTATTCAAAATTCGTAGTTTTCTATCAACTTTTGAGAAATGTAGCTCAACCGGAAGAGGGTCATTACTTAAACGTTTTGATTTTTTTTCCTCTAAAGTGACCGTAAAAATAAAGATATATGTTTGATAATTTTTCACATGATTAATAATTGTATAAAACTGCTATATATAGAATTTCAGCTTGATTGAATCGCTGAAAGTACCAGAATTAATTTTTTAACACTGCAAATCTCACGTGACATGGTGCCATCAACAAAGAGCCAAACATGCGCAGGTTTAATTTATAATTAATTAAATTTAATTTAAATATTATATATGTTATTTTATCCAATTCAAATTACGAGATAGCCGAGTGGAGACACCCCAGCTAATTTTGATATTATTTTCTTTCTCTCTTCCACTAACCAATATATCCCCTTTTGTGATGTAGTTATAGAATCTGATCAAAATGGAGTATGTAAGAAGAGTTAGGAGTCAAGGAGATGGATTTTGTTGTTGTCATTCTTTTAATTGTTTATTTCGAAATATTTCTTATTTAAATCTTGATTCCCAAATACTACATAAAAAACCTATCAAAAAAATGAAAGAAACATACTTTTCTTTTATACATTAAGAAAGGTCTTGTATATTTTGAATTAAATAAAAAAACACCAAGGATTATAATTTGTTTTATTTTAATTTTATTTAGAAATATACATATTAATTGACCAAATAGTTTTATTGTTAACCTAACATATCTACCTGAAAAACTTGATAGTATTAAAATCATTTTTATTTATTTATTTATATTTTCCATAAGGTTATCGACACTTTTTAAAATAATGCTATTTTTATTTATTTATATATATTCTGATTTAAATACAAAATTCAATTTATATTCATATAATTAGATATATTTATTAAATAATTTTATTTACTAATTTTACTATCAAACCTACTTTTATATTCTATTCCACTTAAATAAAAGTTGTTATTAATAGAAAACTTAATAAATAGAGAAGCCAATCATGTGTCTTCATATAATTATTATTATTTATATATTATATAAATTAAATGTTTTCTTATCACTACTATGCCTTTTATTTCGGACTCTCTCTATCCCTATATATATATCTATATACGTATATATAATCGTCATGCTTATATTATTCCTTTGTCCAGAGAGAATAATTTATTTCAATAATTAGTTTACTCCCTTTTGATCTGACAGTTGGTTTCCAAGATCAATTATCATTAAATTCCCTTGCTTCTGTACTCAATAACTCCTGATTTTCAAATTAATATATACCCAATAATTTACCTTGAATTAATTTACTCATTAAAAATCATAATTATTTATATATATTTACATATGATATTAATATTATTCTTAAAAGCTTCTTGAATTAATGTAATTGTAATTATGTAATTATATGTACGATAAGCATGTGAATGACATTTACAAAATTTATACATTCAAATAATCATATACTAATTAGTGTATTTCAGTTATATAACTTTAATCAGTATAAATAGAATAAGATATGATGGGTTAAAAATATCAAAAACAATTTTTGGATTTTGAATTTTTTTATTATAAAAATAATTTATATAAACCCAAATATAAAACGCAGCCAAAAAATTGATTGTGTGAAATAATATTTTGGTTTTTTGCCGAATTATTATCATATACAATACATATTTTAAGTTTTTTTTATAATTAGTGGTTTATCCTAAATATTATCAGATGTAAAATGGATTAAAAATAATATAGTAATTTAATGACGTTAAAAAAAGATCAAATTATATTGCTATTTACAGTGAAAATAATAATTATTGAAAATAAAAACCAGAGATCTTTTTGAGCAATCATTTACAAATTATTTAAAAAAAAATAAACTGAATGAAATATTTTCCATTCTGTTGTTAATATTTATAAGTATTGATTATTTAATGATTATTGCACATATATACTCATTCTGTCTCCTTTGTTTAATAATTATTTAATTATAGCTTATTGTATACAAATTAAAAAATGCTTTAAAAATTAACCAAATAAATTAGCAAATATATGAAAAATAAATAATTGATAATATTAAATTCATTTAAAAAATATTAAAATAAAATGGCAATTTATAACTTCGAAATATCGAAACATTTTGAAATTTTCTTCTTAGTTAAATTAAATATCAATATTGATATACAAGATATCAATGATATAATAGTTTATATTATTGATTTTTCTTCTAAAAAGACAAAAATGATACACAAATTGAGTATTGAAAATTTAAAATAAAAAAGATTAAAGAATACCACTTAAAGATTTGTCTAATTCTTCAGAGAAATATTAAGATATAGAGATTTTATTTTTTGAAAATTGTCTTTGAATAATTTTGAATAATAAAACTATATAATACAATAATATAAAATATAATGAATTAATAACTTGTTTTTTCAAAATTCATAATTTATAATATAAATATTAAAATTAAAAGTATTATCATTTTATACAATGGTAGATTTTGGATTTTTGATGATAATAATGATGTTGCATGTTTACCAAATTACAATACCTCCATTGAAAAATTAGATTAAAAAAAGAAATCAAACATCATCATTTCAATTAAAATTCATATGAAAAAACAATATAAAAAACAAGAATAACATTTATAATATAAGTTCTTAATAGATAATTATAATTATCTCAAAAAACAATGAAAGATTTAAAAAAAATTAAATAAAACAGAAACAAGTTAACAATACATCTCTTTATCTTAAAGGTCAAATAAATTGAAAGATGGAGAATTTTTCAAACGCAAATATTTATATCTATTTTAATAAATGTATTTATTAAAGCTTTTGTGGTTATTTTGATAATTATTAAGAGAATTTTTATTAAAAGACCACATTATTTGTATAAAATTATTTATTAAATTAAAATAATTGTACAACGTTTCAACTGCTTATTCTGCAGTCGTTTTCAAGTAACCGTACGCTTGCTCCGATTCAGGCGGACTGATGCATGTCGGGACACGTCACCTCTTATATAGGCAGTGATATTGGCGCCAATTTTTGGCTCCAATTTTTACCGCCAATTCTTAATCTCTACATGAAGTCAGCAGCAATTGTCAAAGCAAGCGTTTACAATCAAGAAGTATGATAGTGCATTATGTCTCTAAAATGAAGATACTAAATTATTTCCATAATCAAGATATATACACAAATACACATTAGATTAATTATATTTAATTTAATTTGACAAATTTTACTCATCCAACACTATGTTCCACATCTTATTAAGTCTATATCCATCCTCTTTGTTAATATTATTGGGATGATTATCAATTTCTATAGATTCTTTTATTTTTCTTTTCCACCAATTATTTTCAATATGAAGTGTTTCTACATTATCTAAATTTATTTTATGTCCTGTTGTTAAGGCATGTTCTGCAATTGCTGATTGATTTGGATGTTTCAATCTAATGGCTCTCTCATGTTCAGACAGTCTTGTAGAAACAAGTAGAAAGATTTCTACAAGACTGTCTGAACATGAGAGAGCCATTAGATTGAAACATCCAAATCAATCAGCAATTGCAGAACATGCCTTAACAACAGGACATAAAATAAATTTAGATAATGTAGAAACACTTCATATTGAAAATAATTGGTGGAAAAGAAAAATAAAAGAATCTATAGAAATTGATAATCATCCCAATAATATTAACAAAGAGGATGGATATAGACTTAATAAGATGTGGAACATAGTGTTGGATGAGTAAAATTTGTCAAATTAAATTAAATATAATTAATCTAATGTGTATTTGTGTATATATCTTGATTATGGAAATAATTTAGTATCTTCATTTTAGAGACATAATGCACTATCATACTTCTTGATTGTAAACGCTTGCTTTGACAATTGCTGCTGACTTCATGTAGAGATTAAGAATTGGCGGTAAAAATTGGAGCCAAAAATTGGCGCCAATATCACTGCCTATATAAGAGGTGACGTGTCCCGACATGCATCAGTCCGCCTGAATCGGAGCAAGCGTACGGTTACTTGAAAACGACTGCAGAATAAGCAGTTGAAACGTTGTACAATTATTTTAATTTAATAAATAATTTTATACAAATAATGTGGTCTTTTAATAAAAATTCTCTTAATAATTATCTATTTTAAATTATTAAAAAAACCTTTGTTAACAATTTTTAATTAATTTACTTTTAGCATAAAATATAAATGTCAAAAAATTAAACAGTCAAGAAAAATAAACATACGTAATAAGAAAAAATTTGTTTTTTTTTGAAAACTAATATAGAGTGCTTAAGTGAATGAATTATGTATATCATATTTAAACAAAAGCTTAACTGGTTACTGATAGAAAAAAATAAAATATGACATATCGAATTTCTTAATTAAAATTAATGGAATAAATATAAGAAAATATGAATATATTATTCCACAAATGATATTAATATAAATTTTAAATGTTAAAAATTATATATTAAAGCTAACTATATCTATATATATATTTTATGCTATAATATAAAATTATAAAATTAACTTCTCTCTTAATATATGCTTAATAGAAATATATACAATAGAAATAAAATTACTTATTTTATCTAATTATATATTATAACTTCTTAAAATATAGATAAAATATAACTTATCATCTATTTAGATACTCTATTAAACATAAGAATATTTAAAAATCAAATAAAACTATAAATCTTAACAATATTAGTAAGAAACAACATTTAAGATTATTATTCCTTTTCCCTCAATTAAAACACTCATAAATAAATTATTCTAATATTATATGAATTTTAATCTAATAATTAAAAAAAATGAATGATATGATTCATAATATCATAAATGTTAGTAATTTGGTTTTTATTTTAAAATAATTTATCGAATTAATTATTTGTTTCAATTTTATCAAATAGAAATAGTTGTGTTTACACACAATGAAAACAGAATGAGTTTTCACAAATGTGCAATCAATTCAGACTTTAGTTCTTGAACAATCAATGAAAAACTGATTTAAAAATTTTTCCAAATTATTCTTCATTATTATATATATATAATATATATAAAGTAAATTAATAACTTAGTAGTCTATATTATTTCTTTCAAGTTTTATTTATATATATATACATATATATATATATATAGATTGTATAGAATTTTCAAATTTGGTAGCATGCCTTTATTGGAGCAAGATATATCCCTCTGTTTTAGTGTTAATATTGTTTTTGTAGAAGGCAGGCAACCAAATTCAGCAATTCTCGTAGCTTATATATATTATATATATATATAAATAAAAGATTAAATTATTTTTAGACACCTACTTCCATTCCAGAAAATCATAATCATTAAAAAATTTAATTGAAATTATTAAATAAACTAAAAATTTTTAATAATTAGTAATTTTTCATTAAAAGAAAATTATTCTAGTAGAAGGAAACAAGACTAGGTTTGAAATATATGTTATATATATACAAAGATGGTCCAAAAAATATTCGAATGGAGAAAAACTATTATTAATGGAAAATCTACTAGGAAGAACAATCATTATTCGATTCCAAACTCTTCATTCAATTTTTTTAGTTGGCTGCAAAAAACAATTAATTAAAATCTATCAAAAAAAAAAAAATATTTTTAAAAGAAATCTATTTACCGTTTATCCACATACTCTACTAAATCAGGTCGTTGTTGCAAACTCACTATCCGCCGAAGAGTGGTCCAAATACTCTCAGACATAGAAGTTGAATTTTTTTCTCCTTGTGGACCAGATGCATTAGCTTGCAAGTTTAATGCGGTTAACAAATGTTCAGCTGCCTCCCTAAAAATATAATAAATTAAATAATGAAATAAGGATAATAATCAAGTATTTTGTATTATAAATACTTTAAATAAATAAAAATCAAGTTGTAGATAAAGATCTAAAAAATTTATTTTTTAAAAACGATTGATTTTGAAATGAATGTTTAAAAATAATTAGAATTTAACTTCACCGATTTTGAGAAAAGATACATTTTTGAAATGTGAATTTTTTTCTAATGACATCGGAATAATCCTTTTTAATTTTTGATATTTCAACATTATTTTTTATCATAAAAACAAATATGTTATAATTAACATAGATTATTTTTCAGCTAATATATATTCACATTCAATTGAATAATTAAAGTGAAATTTCAAATAAAAATGTTTGAACATTTCATTTCTTAAAATACCTTCTACATCACTCCATATTGTGATCACTTATGAAAAAAAATAAATTTACATCACAAAATTAATAAAAATTAATAATTAAAATTATAATATATATATATATAATAGACTTAATAGGTCAGTAAATAACTATCGTGAGCCCACTTTATAAATAACTAACATATGTTCTTCATGACAATTTTCTTATATTACTTACTTATAAGCTTTTAGATTTTGACATGTTATTCCTAAATTATATCTTGCTCGGATAAATCCTGGTTCAAGTTGCAAAGCATGATGATAAGCATCTACAGCTTCTTCTGATCGAGAACCGTTTGCTAAAGTAGCACCAAGTCGATTCCACATTCGAGAATCCTATAAATGAATAAAATAATAAATTGAGTTTAATTTTAAAAGTTAAAAATAAAATGAATGAATGATTACATTTGGCCTGGCTTGAAGAGCGGCTTTGAAGCAATCAACGGCCTTATCGAATTCGAAGATAAGATTGAACAAAACCCCTAAACCACATTGCACATCGGGATCAAATGATTCAGATGGATTCATTCGAGCTGCTTGAATATATAAATTTTGTACCTCTTTATGAAGACCACTGAAAACAAAAAAGAAAAATGGATTTTGACAAAAGGGAAAATAAAGAAAAATTGTAATTTACTACCTGCTAAGTATAGAAGCTACAGGTCCCATTTTCATAGAGGCATCTGGATTTTCTATTAATTTTGAATATTTTGGATTATATTTTAACCAATCCTGCAAAATAAAAATAATTAAAATCATTTTATTAATAATAATTAAAAAATTTTCCTAAATATTAATTATAAAAATTGTGTATTTTGAAAAAATATAAGATGATAAATTAATCTTTAATAAATATTAAAACAATGGAATTTGATTAAAAATGATATTTATATATTATTTAGCTAATGTATGAATATCTATTTATTAGCATAGATATGAAATCAATAATATCATCTTCATAAATTATTTCAAAAACTAAATATATTTTTAGATTTGAATATTTATTAAATTCAATAGTTTAATTAAAAATATGAAAACATACAATATTTTAAATTTTTTATAGTAATATATAATGTACAAATTGTATATTACTTGCCTTCAAAACTTGGCACGCTTGAGTTTGATAGTTTTCGTTCGTGTAACTAACAGCAAGTGCCATTAGTGCAATTAAATTTCCAGGTTCAAGTTCGAGACATTTGGTTAAAGCTGGGATTGCAGATGGATCCTAGAAAAATAAATATTAAATTTCAATAATTAGTTTAATAAATAATCTGATAATAATACTTGTTTTCTATAAGTTAGGGTTTATAAGTTCTCTTAACACATTAACTTTTCTCTTAATAAATAGTTTTAAATAATATCTAAATTATCTTCAAATTATCCAGAGAATCAATTCAAAAATAGTAGAAAGCGATAAATATTATGACTTTTAACAGGTTTCCTGTCCCTTAATGTTATATTACAATATCAGTGACATTATATTATAAATACATTAGATAGTGATAAATAACTATGGTATGTTTATATAAAAAAAAATTAATATGAAGTAAAAATTTTAAAAAAATAGAAAATTTCATAATTATACTTGTTCATTTTCTGCTTGAGTTGTTCCTAAGAGCTGCCAAACTTCAGGACTTTCGGGATTTTTGAGGACTGCTGCTTCGAAACAGAGAACAGCTCCTGGTAGATCGCCTCTTGACAAGCGCTGTCTTCCTTCTTCTAGAGGATCAAGCAAATCCTTCATCGGATTATCTTCGGCAAATGTATATTCTTTTTTCTAGAAAGAGAAAGAAAATATTAATTGTAAATAAATTTCTTTAATTTCAAATCTAAATTAGAATGGAAGCAATTAATTATGAAAAATATATAGGAATTATTGATTATGCTAAAACATGGCGAATTAATGCAAATTCGATTTGTCAATGACATTTAACTAACCCCACATTTCCTTTTAAAATAACGTTCACATTGCGCTCGATTATTTTTGGGAATTTAACTACTGCGCAGCCAAAGGGATTGTTAATCAGAAAATATAATAAAAATAACCAATAGTCAAATAAAAATTAAGTAAAAGAAAAATATATAGAATATTATATTTTTCACTATAGAATTCATGATTTTTTATGTACAAATAAAATGAAATTCTCCATCATTTTCTCTTTATTTCATTTATCTATTAAAAATAATTTATTTTAAATTTAGTCATTTATTTAATTTATTAATATTTATATTGTGATAATAAAATAGAGACTAAGAGCACTTTATTGAAAGAAATATCTTAAATATCTCTATTAACAACTATTAAAATGAATGGTCAATACTCGTACGTATATAATTTATATAAATTTATATATATTGTAATATATAATCCAAAAAAATACATTTTTTATGTATATCATAATGCGAAAGCTAGAACTTTCATTTTTGAACACATGGTGCTAAATTAAAGAAAAGGACGTTTGGTCATGGGACATGTTGTCTGCACATGTACAGGGACCCATCCATGTGTTCAAAGTGGGGGGAGGTTTGATTATTGGTGAAAATGAGATAGTTGAGTTAGTCTTGATCAAGGTTTGAGAGAAGTGAGACATTTTTCCTGGCAGGAAGGACATCCGCGGCCAACCCCTTTTGTTGAGAGATGCCGTTGCATACGAGGTGTTCCAGCTAAATCCGCAGGAAGACAATCAAGACTCAAAGTCTCCAATGAACTCTCCATTCCTTTCTTTCATGCTAAGTGTTAACACTTTTATACTTAACAATTAATTAATTAACATTGCAATTGCTTAAATATAAATTAAAGTTCTTTTAATTTATATTTATATTTTTTTTACGGTACCATTCAATTATTCTATTTCATCTTAATTTCTTTTGTTATCAATTGGAACCTAAATTCTTATAGTTTTATTAAATAAATAATTTTAGTTGTAATTTTATATAAGCATTTTTCATATTGAACCTATTCAATTTTATATTTCCCATATCAACCTAAGCGGATTCAATAACCCTTTTAATTATACAAAATTCGATCCAGAGTGCTACCCATTAATTAAACTAATTTTATAATCCATATTTTCTTATAAAATACTAACCCCCTTATATTTTTTATACGACATGGAGGTCTTCCACCTCGAATTGAATTAAAACTGGAAATGGTTGATTTGGCAAAGTAAGATTGGATTCGTTCAGTTTATATATTAATAGTAATAGTTTAAAATAATTTTTTTTTAATTTTTATTTGATAAATTTAATTAAATACAAATTGTGGATTATTTTGAAATTTTTTTTACTTTCCATTAAAGTGTTGTGTTTGTTTGATTTTGCGAGATTCTATTTCTAAAAAAAAAAAAAAAAAAAAAATAAATAAATAAATAGATAAAATCGAAATTCCTTTTGTTGGCAATATTCAGTTTTTTTTTTTTCTAATAATTATAATAAAAAAAAAAAATTGGTATAAATTTCGTGCTTTTTTTAATTAGTTGGCAACAAAATAATAATAATAATTGTAATAATGGCAACTAGTAATGAAGGAGACATCATTAGCTCAACTGCAGATTGTAATATACGAGACATGTTCCAACAGATTATAAGTTGGCAACAAGATCAAGGCTCGAAAATGCAGCAGATAGAAAATAGAACGGTCGGGGTAGAACAAAAAATGCAGGTTATGGAGGAAAATTTATGCCTAATGAGGGATGTATTACAAGGGCAAAACGAAAGATTAAATAGATCAAATAAAGAACTCGAATCTCTCAATAAAACAACGGAATCATTTGAGGATATGGAGGGTGAAATTTTAAAACTTAAAAATAGAATTAGGGATTTAGAATTAGGAACGAGAAAGGATGAAACGGAAATAGATAAAAAAGATATAATAAAAATTAAAACAATCCCGGAACCTAGTAGTAGCATGTCGGATAATACATTTTCAGGGACAAGACAGTCATTAATAGCTCAAATCAATTTTACAGAGGTACAGGCAATTTGTGAAAATTTGAATAAATTTTATAGAATATTAGATCTAGATGCAATACACCCTGTAGAATTTATTAATTCATTTGAAAGTTTGGCAAATGACTTTCATTGGCCCAAAAGAATAATGATTGAGGCATTTATTAGTTGTTTGGGAGGTCCAGCAAAAACATGGGCAAGGGAGAATAGAGCAATGTTCCTTAGTCCGGAGGGGATGAGGGGAAGTTTCATTAATAAATTTTGGAATATGGAGGTACAACATCAATTCATAACTCAAGTCATGGGGGACGAATATAAAATAAATAAATCGTTATCAACACAATTGCAAAGTAGATACAATTGGGCCCAATACCTAACGCATCCCCTGGAGGCGACATATTTGATGAAATTATTGACTAGGAAATTACCCGACCCACTTAGAACGAATTTATTATTTGCCCCACAGGATTCAGACACAATAGTAAGATTAATCAAAGAATATGAAAGTTTAATAGAAACAAGGCCTTCTAGAAATTATACTAGGCAAAATCCATCTTTTAGAAATAGGCAATTTAATGAGCAAAGTAGGAATAATTTCCAGAACAATGCGAAACAAACAACCTTCTATCAAAGAGGTGACCCTCAAAAAGGCCGACAGGTATCAGGTAGAGAACCTTTTTTTTCCGAAAAAAAAAGAAATTTTAACAGAACAAATACAAATGAGGGAAGGTTGGGCAAACAAAGGAGGGAGACAAAACCGACAAATTATCAAGGGTACCGAAATGAGGCGAATGATGCGAAAATGGCATGCGCCGTGGAGATAGATAATCCAGTAACGGAGTTGTTTGAAAAAATTATCGAACCAGAGAATGATTCAGGAGAAGAAAGTATTTTAAACGAATAAGCCCTGCGGCGGATAGGCAGACAGCAGCAGGGCTAGAGGCGGTGGAAATGCCTGAAAGTAATAAAAAAGCGAATAATATCGAATCAACAGCCCCTAAATCAAAATTTAATAATAAAAATAATGGCTGTATTTGGGTCAATTGCAAGTTTGAGAGAGAAATAATCCCCATATTAATCGATACGGGAAGTGAAGTAAGCCTGATGAGCGAAAAATTATATGTAAGCTTATGTCGACAGAAAATTAAACATGAAATAATTAAAATTCAAGGAACTTTCATTCATGGAGTATCAGGTGCTCGTAGTAAGAAAGTCACAAAAGCAGCTTTATTTAATTTCGAAATTGAGTCAATTAAAACACATATGACATTCCTAATTGTTCCTAACTTAAAGCTGAATTGTCTATTAGGCGTGAATTGGTGTCAAGAAAATAATATAATTATTAGGTTTAATAAAAAAAAAAGCATTATTACGATTAACAATACAAATATTATTATTCAAAATTACGACAGAATGCTCCAAAACTCATTCGCGGCTACCGCTTTTCCGACATTTGAATTTGAGAAATGGGAGATTAATTCAAAAGAAGCTAGGCAAAAGACGCTGAACCAGCAGCTAGAATCATTGCTAAAAGAGTTTGAAGACATATTCTCAGATAAACCGGGTTGTATTAAGGGATATATGCATACGATCGAATTACATGATAACAGGCCGGTGAAACAAAAACAATATCCCATCCCACACGCACACCGCGAACCTTTGAGGCAATTACTAAAAAAATACCTAGACTGGGGGGTAATAGAGCGGTCAACATCTGAATACTCCAACCCCATCAGAACAATTTTAAAGAAAGATGGTTCGATTAGACTTTGCCTAGATGCCCGACAGCTAAATAAGAGAATGAAAACATTAACGGAAATCCCACCCCCACCGGAGGAACTTCTGTTAATGGATAAAAAACCAAAGAGCCTCTCCTTAATCGATTTAACACAATCATATTGGCAAATTAACTTGAATCCCACCTCGCGGCCCTGCACAGCATTTCTTTTTGAAGGGAGGTGCTACCAATTCACTCGACTTCCATTTGGTTTAAGCACGAGTGTGGCATCATTCAACAGGGCATTTGAACATGTGCTCGATCAATCGACCAAGGCATTCAGTACTAATTATATCGATGATATTTTAGTATACTCGGATGATGCAGCACTACACCTAAAGCATCTAAAAATTTTATTTCAAAAATTCAGGAAGTACAACGTGAAAGTGAATATAAACAAATCGGAATTCTTTAAAAAAGAGGTGAAATTTCTAGGCCATGTAATGTCAGTGAACGGGGTGCGGCCTGACGAAGAGAAAATTCAAGCCATTAAAAATTGGCCAACTCCAACCAACACAAAACAATTAAAGTCGTGGTTAGGATTAATTTCTTATTATAGGCGATATTTTCCCAACTGCTCTTCAGAAGTGTACCACCTCAGGGAAGCAGCAAATAATAAGAAATGGGCGTGGTCAAAAATTCTAGACGATGAATTTGAGAAATGTAGAGAGATTTTTATTAAAAAAGTTATTTTAAAATATCCGGATTATAGAAAGCCATTTATTATTTATGTAGACGCGAGCTATAAAGGGTTGGGGGGTGTTTTAGTTCAAAAAGACGAGAATAATGAGGAAAGACCGATATCTTTTGCAAGCAGATGTCTTTTAAATTATGAAAGAAACAATACCGTAACCGAATTGGAACTCCTAGGGGTAGTATGGGCACTAAAAAGGTTTCGATCGGTGATTTTAGGCTACTCAGTTATATTAAAGACGGACCACAAAGCACTAGAAATGCTTAATCACACCACGCTCGTGCATAATTGCAAACTTTCGCGTTGGGCTAATTATATATCGGAATTTAATCTTACAGTAGAATACATCAGAGCACAGGATAATATTATTGCAGACACTCTAAGTCGTAACTCAGCATTTAATTCGAATCAAAATGCTACAAAGAATATCCTAGCAGCTACTACATTTAGCAATCCCCCATTGTCACAGAATTTGAATACACTAATAACAAAAATCATTAGGCATCAGTCAAATGATTCAAAATTAAAATTTTTAATTAGAGAATGTGGATCTAGTGGACAATTCAAACAATTTTTTACTCAAAATGGCGTATTATTTAAAAATCCTCAGACAGAGGGAGAGAATATTAAATTAGTGATTCCCCGTTCCATGCAAGTTGAATTAACAAAAAGCTACCATGAGTTTTATGGGCATTATGGAGTCACGAAAACGCTCTGGTTTCTAAGACGAGAATATTATTGGCGTAGAATGTCCCGCACAGTAAGCAAAGTAGTAAAAAATTGTGAAATGTGCCAAAAAACAAAATATCCGCAAGCATACCTCTCGGAAGGTTCGTTTCATGTGTCGGCGTCGGAACCCTTTGAAATGATTGCCGCCGATATTTATGGGCCATTGCCGAAGTCGAAATTTAATAATGCCTATATTTATGTATTTATTGATATCTTTTCCAAATATGTGTGGCTTAAACCTTCTAATAAAATTACAGCGAAACAAACCGTTAAAATTGCAAAAAAAAATTATTCGAGGAGGAAAAAACTCCAAAAATTTTTCTAGCCGACAGGGGTAAACAATTCACGGCGAAAATTTTTGTTGAATTTTTAGAATCGATTAACGTCGCTCCAAAATTTACCGCAATTAGAAATCCACAGGCAAATCCAACGGAACGTGTCATGAAAGAACTTAATAGATTGTTTAGATCATAAACACACGATAATCATGCAGGTTGGATGGAGCATATTACTAAATTAGAGCAAATTTTAAATAAGATTCCAAACGAAACCACAAAATTACCACCAGAATTCCTTTTAAAAATGAAACAACCCCTCACGCCGGTGCAAGAATTTTTTGAATTCGATCCTAATCCTTTCACCGTACCGGATAAGGAACATGAACTTGCCCGGATTAGGGTGAAACAAGAGCAGTCAAAGATAGACAATAAACGGATGATGAATGAAAATTATTCCAACCCATACTCAATAGGCGATAAGGTGTTAGTTAAATCGAATAAGCCATCCTCTTTCAAAGACAAATTATATCACAAATTTTTCTTTTTATATGAAGGACCATATCTGATTTCAACAATAGCAGGTAAGGGGTCATATGGGTTACAAACACTAGACAAAAGACGTCAGGTGGGAATATTTAACACAAGACTTCTAAAACCATTCTTTGAACCCATTTAAAATAAAAAAAAAAAAAAAAGGGGGTGCCTCCTAATTACTCTGCCATTGGGATTAATTCCTTTTTAGATATTCTGCAACCACAAACCTAATTTAAATTAGTAATAGTAATAAATATATAAAAAAAAAAAAAAAAACAATAACATTAATAATTCGATTGAATTTGTAAGAAATAGAGTTTCGAAAAATTAAGTAAGAAAATTAAACCGTGGAATGTAATCTAAATAATAAAAAAAAAAATAAAATAAAATACATTTATGTTTTTGTTATAAAAAAAAAAAAAAAAAAAAAAATGTGTTTGTGCAGTGCAGTGTCAGTGCAGTGATAATTAAATAATAATTTTTGAGCAAGATACTTAAGTGAAAAACATTGTATTTAATAATTATATATATAAAAAAAAAAAAAAATTTTATGCATTTCATTTAAAATTTTTTTTTTTCCATAAACTAAAGGATGTAATATATAATCCAAAAAAATACATTTTTTATGTATATCATAATGCGAAAGCTAGAACTTTCATTTTTGAACACATGGTGCTAAATTAAAGAAAAGGACGTTTGGTCATGGGACATGTTGTCTGCACATGTACAGGGACCCATCCATGTGTTCAAAGTGGGGGGAGGTTTGATTATTGGTGAAAATGAGATAGTTGAGTTAGTCTTGATCAAGGTTTGAGAGAAGTGAGACATTTTTCCTGGCAGGAAGGACATCCGCGGCCAACCCCTTTTGTTGAGAGATGCCGTTGCATACGAGGTGTTCCAGCTAAATCCGCAGGAAGACAATCAAGACTCAAAGTCTCCAATGAACTCTCCATTCCTTTCTTTCATGCTAAGTGTTAACACTTTTATACTTAACAATTAATTAATTAACATTGCAATTGCTTAAATATAAATTAAAGTTCTTTTAATTTATATTTATATTTTTTTTACGGTACCATTCAATTATTCTATTTCATCTTAATTTCTTTTGTTATCAATTGGAACCTAAATTCTTATAGTTTTATTAAATAAATAATTTTAGTTGTAATTTTATATAAGCATTTTTCATATTGAACCTATTCAATTTTATATTTCCCATATCAACCTAAGCGGATTCAATAACCCTTTTAATTATACAAAATTCGATCCAGAGTGCTACCCATTAATTAAACTAATTTTATAATCCATATTTTCTTATAAAATACTAACCCCCTTATATTTTTTATACGACAATATATATATATATATATATATATATATAAGATTTTTAATGAAAAAAATTCCAGTGTAAATATACCTACAAATAAGGTCTAATAAATTTTAAACATTTTTATCTTAAATTAATAGAAATTTGATTTTTAAAAGTCATAGAATTTTTTAGAATAAAAACCATGTTTGGAAAATAACTTTTATCAATAAACAATAACCAATTTGAATATATAAGTCAAATGTGTGAATAGACAACTATTAAACTCTAAATGTATATAAGTAATTAACTAATATCGATTTAATATTTTATTACAAAACTATTACTTCCATAGATAGCCAAAATTTATTAAAAAGATCTAAATAATTTATCAAAATTATATATATTTATAATAATATATAATTTTATATTTGGTAATGAAATAATTACCTCAATAAGTTCAAATTCAGAAGCCCATTGATCACCTTCATCATTATTTAGACGTTCCCATTCATTTTGGAAATTGGACCAAAATTTTGAATTATAAACTTCTTCTTCTTGATTATTCTATTAAAAATAAATTTAATTGAATAATGGAAGATTTAAAATTTTTTTAATATATGACAAATATTTAAATATTGTTATTAATAAAATATTTTAAACATGTATTATATATTTAGCAAATTTTAAAAACTTAAGAAAAATTAAATCTCAATTTAAGATAATTTTTATTTCTAGAATTATTTGTAAAGAAATATAAATAAATACTTCTTTAACGTTCTCTGTGAATTCTTTCGCCCATTCATTTGATTTCTCGAAGAAAGCTCTAGGAGTTATTGCATCTATTTGTGTTTCTTCTAATTTAAACTCCTCTACCCACTTTTGTTCTTGACGATCTATAGCTTCTACATCTTCTAAACTTAAATGGCCATCTCCTACTTGTTTCATAAACTTCATGAACTATAATAAAATTAATTAGTAAATCTAATTCATTCATTTAAATAGAAAGCTTTTATTACCTTAGAATGAGTGAATTTTGGATCATCCATTGTTTCAACTAGTTCTTTAGCAGATTCTTGAATTAATTCTTTTTCTTTTACTTTTTCTTTGAATTCAGTGGCCCATGCTTTGTCTTCAGTTCTAAAATATAAAATAAATGAAAAATAAATAAAAAATTTTTTATATTTGTGTACAAAAGAATATTTAATTATTTTTATGAAATAAGCTTACCCTCCCTGTTCTCTAGATTCCAGGTATTCTTGGGCCCAATTAGGACCAAACCCAAGTTCAAAAACATCTTCCTTAGTTTCATTTGCTGATTCTTTCCATATCTCCTCTTGAATTCCCTCCTGTAAAATAAATTTACATTATATAATATTATATAATGAATTATTATGTATTAATTATGTAATCAATAAAATCGATTTACATCAAATGGTTTATTTTGTTCAAAATATTCCTGGCCCCAACGACCAGTCGTGAGAGCAGCAACTCCGGGACCAGTTCTAGGACTTTGAATTCCTGATTCAGATTCCAATTGTCGCATCTCTTCCAATAGTGAATCCATTCGAAAAGGTTGAGTTGAGGTCCCAACATTTTCTTCCAAAAATTGTTGTACAAGCTAAAAATAATACTAATAATAATATAATATAATAATATATATATATATCGTATATAAAAATAGATAAATTTTTTCGAATTTAAATTTTTCCTACACATATTTACATTTCATGTACTTTTTAAATTCAATTATATTGTATTAAGAATATTTAATTCCTGTCTATAAATAGCGTGATGTTATAGACCCAGAATTAAATTAAGGTATGTAGCCTAGAATTATTTCTTCCACGAATGCTTATCTTCAATAAAATCTTTCCGTTTTTATAATTTATATTTATTTTTATTATTTATTTATACATTTATTCAACAAATCCAGAAATTAATTTTTGATATAAAATCCCTGTGCAACAGATGCATATCTTGGTTTAATTTTTATAAACAAAAAGGTTTTTGTTATTGTTTCTATTGCTTAAAAATTCCAAAAATTTGACGATGAAATTAATATAAATTAAAATTTCATCCATGTTAAAATTTAGCTATTTATAAAAAATAATTAAAAGAATTGATCCAAAGCTTAATAACAATAACATTATCATTACATCAAATTATATATATATATATATATAAATAGATTAAACTTTAAAGTTTCATGAACTTAAGAATCTAATTATATTATTTATGATAGTATTTTTAATTATACTTAAAATTAAAATAAAGAAATAATAGATGGTTATATAAATTAGATAAAAAAATGTTTAATTTTCTTATTATGTATGTAAAATAACAAATATATGAATTACTTAAAAAAAAGCGCTATTTTGAAAATGTATTTGTTCACCTGGTCGGCATCTGAATTAGAAAATGTTTCCTGATGTGGGAAAGAATGTCTTATGCCCTCGTCTTTGAAGGTGCGGTCGTGAACGAAATGGGATGTGAGCTGCACCAGAGAATTGGTTCGTCCACATTCCCCGTCCACGAGGTCCCGAAGAGACATGATGACAATGCAAATTTATTAACTGAAAGTAAATTAAGAAAAAAAAAACACGATTTCATTTATTGACACTAATATGAAAATTTCAAGATGATCATATAAATAACCTAATAACCAAAATTAATATTATATCAATAATATATATTTACCTTTTATATAATAGATTTAGATAAATATAAATTTTAACAATGACATATTTATTTAAAGATATGATTAAATCTCTATTGAAAAATGAAGAAAAAATATATAGTAAATTAGGACCTTCAAACTCAAGGGTTGCCGCACATAAAATAGGATATTAAAAAGTCCCTAAAATAACTAATTATCATGATCATTAAAATACAAAGAAGAACAAGAATAAAAATTAAAAAATTAAAATATTAAAATCTTTTAATTAAATCATATTTATTTTAAAATAAATAAGAAAAACAAAGAAATTTAATTAGAATAGCGCGAAATTTAAAAATATTTTTTTAAAATGAATCGTAAATATAAAAATAAATGAGGTCATATATATATGTGTTCTTAAGAAGAGTGAATAGTGAAGTCTAGCCTTTCTCTCTTCTAAATATATAAATATAGATATACATTCTAAATTGATTTTTTTTTCTAAATAAATTTTTAATAAAGGCTTTAATATATAAATTATATATTTAAACTATGAAAATCTAAATGCAATATGATATTTGAAAATATAATAAAGCATTTTTCCTTTTTTTTAAAAGTCACAACCTATTTCACTGCTCTATTTCATGTGAAAAAAATAATCAGTTAATTTTTAACTTTTATTTTTAATATCACAAAGAATATATATATATTAGAGAAACATTAATATAGAGGAAAAAATTGAAATTTTCTTTATCTGGAATTTACTAATAAAAAATATACTCACCTCATACCCTATTTAAAGTACAAAATCTTTTTAATTTGATAATATTGTAGTCAAACACGGTGAAATATAAACTCATCGGAATCCTTCATTAAAATGTTTGTTTATGTATTTAAATAATAAATAATTCAAAAGAAATTATTTCATTATTGAAATATAACTCTTCATTAAATATAATTTATATTCTGTTTAAATATATTTTGGAATTTCAATTATGGTAGCGTTTGGTTTTTTAATAGCTTAACATTAAAAATTTTTCAAAAATTGAATTATGAAATTTCATCAAATTCGTCTTTCAATTTTCAAACCCACGACACATATTTCTGATTTTAGTTTATTTATAAAATTAATTTATAATAAATTTAAAAAGGCATTAACAAAAATAAACTTTCACATCGTATTTTGATTAAGGATAAACTTAAGAATTGTGAATTTATAAAAGCATTAATTTAGTGACAATATATATATATATATATATAAGTTTTGAAAATATTCAATATATAGATGAAAATAAAATATCAAAGTGAAATGATTAAGGAATATTATATTCCGTTATATCATATACAATAAAACACATTTTACAGGCTTAAAAATAAAAATAAAATACATTTTCAAAATTAAATAATTTTCTTACAACAGAAGGCAGTTTCAAATAGTAAACGAGATGCAGCAGCACTTTGCAGTTGAGTTGCAGTGTAGATAGTCTGTGGTAATAGGTAAGTCCAGGCAGAGGTCAGCACTTGCTTCATATTTGGATATTTCTATATGGCTGTAGGGTTAACTCACAGGAAATTGTTTTTTAGCATTATCAACATTTATTGGATTTGTTATTTCTTGCACATTAATCAAATAGTCATATTATTTTATCTTAGAGTAAATACACCTCTCGACAAGTGCTCTAAATCAAACTCTGCAGAGCATAAAAATAGTTCCAAATTATCCAACAAAAGTATTGTTAATTTAAAAATAAAATTGGGTATTTTTAATCTTAAGTTATAAAATTGTTTATAATGCTTACTAATATGAGAGTAGCCTGAGGCAAGTAGCCTCTGCTCTCTATCATGAAATAGCTTCTGTTTTGATTTAAACGCCCATCATATATCGAAAATTGTTGAAAAATGAAATACAATTACTTTTATTTATTAAAGTGATCTTTAAAATTCTCTTAATTATTTATTTTTTACAATTTATTAAAAATAATTCTGAATCATTTATTAAATTGGACTACATTTAAATATGAAATCACTATTGTTTCTATTAAGTTGAATATTTTGAGAATAAAGTTTCATTGAAGTGATGCTAATGATTATTAAAATTTTTTAGACTATTGTGTTAATGCAAATTCCTTGTGAACCATAGGAATTAAACTAAACTATTGTATGGTTAAATGTATCTTTTTATAAATAATTATAAACAAAATTTGTAAAAATAACTATTTTATAGTTTATTATTAAAGATATTATTACATATATATTATATATATATTATTAATTCTAATATATATTATTATTCATTCATAGTAAATTATTGTTTGGTTTATTTTTTTTAAGAAAAAAAGGAGCAATAAAAAACATTAATATCTATACTATATATTTAAATTAACAATAAGAATAGCTTCGTTTGATTTTGCTCTCATATCAATAATCGAATAGACAAGGAGGGTGAATTTAAATGTCAGTCAAGCAGAAAATCGGTTTGTAAAAACGACAACAATAAAAAAAGTGACCATATTTTTGTGGGGAAAATAAAGAACATTTCGAGGAAAATAAGTTTATTATGATAACATTTATATAATTTAAATAATCGTTAATAAAAATATATATACATATTATAACAATTTACAAAACAACTTTTTAAATCTCGCTTTTGAAAGATATATAATAACGTAATATATAATTTTAGTTCCTTTCAAATTAAATTTAAAATCCATAATAAAAAATTTTTTAAACTCTTGAATATTATTGATTTATGACTCAAATCAGAAAGTAAAAAAATTATTATTTACTAGCTGCTCCGAGTTCCTTCGGCGCTCTTCACACTAGACGGGGGCTCCACCCCCTGTACCCCCGAGTGATATATAGTATTTGGTTGAAAGTGTGTATTCATCCATTTTGTATCAATCGGTATAAGTAGACATTTGTTTTCTTGTAAAAAATATTTTAATTTAATCAGTAAATTAACCCCTGCTCAAATTGTTTCCATTCAATTAACTTATGAATGTTAGACGTCGCCGTTGCGTACAAGAATTGTTCACAAGTCTCACATTCGTATGTCAAATTGGGCGCCTGAAGAGTCATCCGTTTTAGAAGACCCATAAAGCTGTCTGCTCGGGAATGTTAGTATTCCAAGCTGCGTTAATAATAATGGTGGTCGCGGCGGCGATGTTGACGATTTGCGGCCGCCAATTAAATTAAAATATCAAAATGAAATGATCAAGAAATATTATACTCTATTATAACATATACAATACTTATAAACTATAGGCGGAGGAAATATTAGACGATATCGTTGCGGGTTCAGGCCAAATCGATCAATATTAATTAAGATATTTTCATTATGACAGATATTAGGAAAAACCGCGAATTCAATATTTCTGTTCACTAATTATTTGTAGACTTTAGTAAAACCTACGCATGTCTCAATAGATCCGGATAAACTTTTTCAAATTTTGATCTTAAAATTTATCTTGAAGGTAGTAAAGAAAGAGTAAGATGCGGAAATCAATTGTAAAATATTAGGTTACCCAAACGACTTAAAAATAATAGGAGATTCGGCAATTGCAATTACGGATAGCGAGGAAAAATTAATCGAGGTAGGAAAAGAGATGAGGTTTGAAATTAATAATAAAAATATTTAGAAACAAACAGGAGCAGTATTAACATACAAAATGTAGAATTTGAATATGTAGAAAAATTGAATGTAATCACGAAGGATAATAATATTTGAGAAGAATTTAAATCGAGGTTGCAATCGGGAAACGCCTGTTATCATGCAGTAAAGAGGCTTATCTCATCAAAATTATTATAAAAGAGAATGAAAATTAAAATATATAAAACAATTATTTTGTCTGTTGTATTATATGGGTGTGAGACATGGTCTATGATCTTAGGAGATTAGAGTGGATTCAGAGTATTTGAGAATAGGATTCTCCCCAGCATTTATGGGCCAAAGAAAGATGAGTACATCAGGGAATGACGTACAAGAGATGGAATAGAGGCTCAGGATACGGGACACTTGGAGAAAAGTGGTTGTTGCGGCCAAGAACTTTCGAGTATCTTTGAGCCACATAGATTGATAGATATACCATATACAATAATAATATATATAATTAATTTACTGATTAAATTAAAATATATTTTAAATAATCACACAATAAGAAATGAATGTTTTATGTTATACACTGATTGAAACAAAATGGATGAAAACCTTTTACTACTTTCAACCACTGGTACACCACTCGGGGGTACAGGGGGCGGAGCCCCCGTCTAGGTGTGAAGAGCGACGAAGAAGCTCTGAGCAGCTAGTATATATATATAAGAAAGGGGGCGCTAATTTCTCAGTTGCCCCCAGGCGCAAGAACCTCACGATACGCCACTGTCCATGTATTTTGACAACAAAAAAACGTTTCTTGCCTTTGTACCAACTTTGGCCCCAAATGAATGAAACTTGTTGGTTTTGTTGAGTCATTAAATTTATTTATTTTTTTTTATATACAAAATGCTAAAATAAATGTGAATTCAATAGGGAAGTCAAGGTCATTTAATAAATAAAAAAACGCTAATTTTAAAGTAATAGTTTAAATGCTTTTGTTTATTATTATATTTATTATATTTATTAAAAAGGTTCAAATATTTTACTTTAAGAGAAAATTATAAATTTAATGATGTATCCACTTAATACATCTAACAACGGTTTGTAAGCCCTAAATAATTAAAAGAAAACTATTGTTCCTGAAAAATCGAAAGTGGAATTAAATGGATATCTATTAAATTTTGTTCGAAGGTCTAAAAAGAGGAATTAAGAAAAAAATATACGATAGAAACCTCTTTACTTCTATCGTTCCTTGAAATTTGTGTGGACAGTATAAAAAAGGTCTTTTTAAGATATTAAAGATTCATGGGGGATAAAAAAGATCGCTAAAGGAAAAAAAAAAAATAGAAAAACGTTAAAGGTTTACAGTATTTTAATTAAGATTTAATTTGATAATAAATGCTTAATTATATTTAACCTAAATAAATAGAAATATATAGAGTATATAGAACAACTTAAATCTAATGTTTTAATAATAAAATTAATATAGTTCAAAGTGTTCATAAGTACACTTATCTGTTTGAATTCCACACAAATTTCAAGGAACGATAGGGAGGTAGTCAAACTTATTAGTTTATTTAAATTAAAATAAAAGGCTTAAAATTATAATTTAAAATAACTTAAAAATATTAATATAAATTATATAATTACCTAACATTAAAATTTATAATTACTTCTATTTAATTAATATATAAACATAGTCAGAGGGCGGTAATTCAAATTAATTTGAATTTATGTTCCATGCGGAACCAATAATAATAAATCATAAATTGAAATGCAAGTTAAAAAAAGATAAGAAATAAATTACTTGGATTAATAACTTAATAAAGAAATAATACAAAAATTTTAAAATTTTAAACAGATGAATTTTCTATTTTAATTTAATTTTAATAAATAAATAATTTGTTTTTTTGGTCATTTGATAATAATCAACATAGTCCTTTAGCCTTTATAGGTATGTTATAAATTTATTAATTTATTTTGTAATTATTGCGACAATTAAAGCAAAAATGTGATTTTATTTATTATTTGTGTGAGTATATTTGTTAATGATTAAAAAAAAGTAAAACATTTTCCCAAATGTTTTAAGTCTCTTCTTACAAGAAATAACAAATTTTTATTTCAATTTATTAATAGTTTTTAACAATGGTTAGAGTCAGATTTAAATGTTTTCGACGAAAACAACTGAAAACATAATTGATTCGAACTTTTTCTAACCCCTGTAATATACCAAAACTAAATTTTATGGATAAAAAAAATGTTCCAAATAAAACATCTAAATTAAGCTGGACGAGCTGTATTTACATGTATATATATATTTAAGGTCATTTCAGTTGAATTCTTTTGCAAATGAATTCATGATTCTTGTTTTACCATAAAAAAAATGAGTTTTTTTCACTACCGATATTGATCAGCTAGGTGTTTGTTATGACCAAAATGCACTTTATAGGGACAAATAACAATATTTTTACCGACCGACGATTGAATGGCTCAAACGAATTTTGATGAAATTTGGTATATTTACTTAATGCATCAGTATCAACCTGACGATTTTTGAAATGGGATAAATAAAAAAGTTGTGTTGAGATATTTTAATTATTTTTTTTTATTGTAAAGAGGAGAATTGTAAATTTAACATTCATAATAAAAAAGCACAAAAATAACTTATGTAGCAAAAATTATGTCACTTAAATGATGACCACCATTTTCTCTACACTGTACAAGTCTCCTGGAGAAGTTAGTCATGACTCTCTTCAATGTTTGGCGCGGGATCTCACGACTTTCTCGCCGAATGTTCTCCTTCAGTTGGTTCAAATTATTTGGTCTGTTAACATAAACTCTTCCCTTGAGGTCCCCCCATAGATAAAAGTCACAAGGGGACAAGTCGGGAGAACGTGCCTGCCATTCGATGTCACCCCTGAGCGAGATCAGCTTACCGGGGAAAAATCCTCTGAATTGAGCCATGGACGCCAGAGAGGTATGGGCAGTTGCTCCGTCCTGCTGGAACCAGATCAGAGAGGGATACGATGGCGACGTAACTCTGGGATGAGAGAGTCACGGATGGCAACATAACGCGCTGAGTTCACTGTCACTGTTTGGCCATTCTCCTCAAAAAAATAAGGCCCTAACACTTTTGACCTACACACTGCAGCCCAGACAGTTACTCTTTCACAGTGAAGAGGCTGCTGGTGAAGTTCCTGTGGTTTTCTTGGAGCCCAATATCGAAAATTTTGTTTGTTGACACATCCGTTGAGATGGAAATGGTGGTCATCATTTAAGTGACATAATTTTTGCTACATAAGTTATTTTTGTGCTTTTTTATTATGAATGTTAAATTCCCAATTCTCCTCTTTACAATAAAAAAAATAATTAAAATATCTCAACAACTTTTTTATTTATCCCATTTCAAAAACCGTCAGGTTTCACTGCCGGACCCTGTATATATATATATATATATATATACAGTTGTTAGGAATTTTCAGGTGGTTGCCTCCTACATCCATACATGTTCTCATCATACTAATTCATAGATTAGATTAGAATTAATAAATAAATAAAATGTGGGTGGATAAAACAAATGCCATGCTATTATTTAAGGGATGGATTGCATGAATTGCATGTCAGGTCTGAATTGTGCCATTTTGTATTACTGAGAGTGTATTTGAGGTGGATTGGATGAACGGGAATTCGGGAAGGTAATTCAGCACAGTTCCGAAATGGGAATAGCCTGAACAGGAACAAATTGTTGGTTACCTTTTGAGCGCAGGCCTTTTTCGATTAGCATGGGCCTTCCATCCATATTGATGGAGGCTATGCACTCCCTTACTAGGTACGTTTTATTTCAGGTTGCCCCGAATGTCGCGATTTCATTTCGAAATCCAAAAAATCAAAGGCACTCTCAGCTGGTTCAAAGAGGCTACAGACCAAACGCCTTATTTTTTAATCTTTTTTTTTTAAGGCAAACTTTCTTTATTATTACTTTTTCTAAATTTCGGAAGGCGAGGCTTGGAAGGGCTAAATTATGGGGGAAGGAGGAGGCCCTATTAAATATTCAATTATTTTTTTTTAATTTAATTAATAATAAAAAAATAATTGAATATCGCGATTAAAACCCAAAGTATATTTATAATATCTTAAAATATATATCTTATCTTATTATGCTAGCTAAAATTGTATATATCTATATTTCTATATTTCTATATATACTTATTTCTATATATATTGGTTCTCAAAAACCGCTCTAACGATTTTTTTCAAATTCACACTAGATATAGTATTTATAAAGAAAAATTAAGTTTTATTGATCATATCTCTTGAAAAATACAGCTTCATTATTTATTTCTTAATTAAAAATTATATATGGGTGACGTCAATGGCATCCATTTTGAAATTTTACTCCCGCCTTTTTCTAAAGGATATTGTATTAATATTTTTTTTATATTTAAAATATTTTAAAATTTATTATTTAATTTCGAAATAAAATTAAAAATATTTATTTTTAATAAAATATATATATATATATTTATTAATCTCTCTCAAAAAAAACAAAAACAAAAACAAAAAACATATAATTCTTGCTAAGAGAGTAAAAAATGTCATATTGATAATCTAAATATATTAGTCCAGGGGGTAGAGAGACTGTTTTGATGAGTAAACTTCGCAGGATCGAAACCGGCGGAAAATAATTTTTTTTTTTTTTTTTAATCTACTATTTTATATTTATTTATTCATTGTTCTTTTATTAAATTTAATATTTATTAATACTATTTATTATTAATTTATATATGGACAAATGACACTCATATTGAAATTTGACTCCCGCCTTTTTTTAAAAGATATTGTATTAATATTTTTTTATATTTAAAATATTTTAAAATTTTTTATTTAATTTCGAATCAAATATATATTTTAATAATATTTTATAATTATAAATTACGATATATATTTATCATTCTTCCAATAAAAAAAAAATATTCATGCACTTAGAAACATATCTAATAAACTTATCTTCTTATACGAGTAAAAATTGTTTCTCTGTTTCTCTGTTTCATTGTTCTCAAAAACCGCTCTAACGATTTTTTTGAAATTCACAACAGAGATATTATTTATAAAGAAAAATTGAGTTTTATTGATCACATCTCACGAAAACTACAACTTTATTAGTTTTTTTCTTCTAAATTTAAATGTATATATGTGACGTCACAACCACCGCCTGTGAGATATATACATATCTATTCTTAAAATAAAATTAAAAATATTTATATTATATTCATATATTTGAATTTTTTTTATTTCATTAATAGTTTTACATTTAAATTATTTGAAATTGTTTCACACAACGTTTAAAAGAAGATTTATCTTTATATTCGATTCGATACATAGTAGGAGAATTAAATGACATCATCAATTTATTATAGAACGAATCCGTAAATATATTTTTAATATTATATATTAGCTATTGATTATATTGTAATTCCACTCTTAATTATATACTTACATGAAAAAGGAAATCCAATTATGAGATCAAAATTAAAATTACTTATTTATATAATCTTTAATTTTGTTATCAAAACGCCAATTGAAAATGAGTGAAAAATGATTTCTTGGTTATATAAAAATTAAAATATGATTTTTTAGACGTCTTCTACGCATTTTTAATATTAGAATTATTTATTAAAAGAAAACAAAAACAAAATTAAATTATAAATATAAATAAAACATAAAAATTATAAATATTATATACATATTCTTTGACCAATTATATGTTGCATGTTGTGAGTATGTGATTATACAAATTGGGAAAAAATCACTCGAAATGCAATTAAACAAAATAATTGAAAAGTTAGGCTAAGCAGACGTCTTAAATATTATAAGAGATTCGGCAATTGCAATTACAGATAGCGAGGAAAAATTAATGGAGGTTTGAAATTAATAGTGATAAGAAAAAATATTTAGTGACAAAGAGGAACAGTATTAACATACAAAATCTTAATATACAATTTAAATCGAGGTATCAATCGGGAAACGCCTCTTATCATGCAGTAAAGAGGCTTATCTCATCAAAATTATTATCAAAGGGAATCAAGACCATGGACGCATAGGAAGGGACGTAAGAGAGATAGGACAAGGGCTCAGGATAGGGACATTTGGAGAAATGTGGCCAAGAACTTTCGACTATCTTTGAGCTATATAAATAGATAGATATAACATATACAATAATAATATATATAATTAATTTACTGATTAAATTAAAATATATTTTAAATAAGAACACAAAAAGAAATGAATGTTTTATGTAATATACTGATTGAAACAAAATGGATGAAAACCTTTTACTACTTTTAACCAAATACGATGTACCACTCGGGGGTACAGGGGGCGGAGCCCCCGTCCAGCTGTGAAGAGCGCCGAAGGCGCTCTGACCAGCTGGTACATATTTATGTATTATTGAGGACCCCAAGTTCCATTCATTTTAATCAGATTGATGCAATGATGCAACATTTAATAATTGTAATAAATAATTAAAGAATTGTATATCAGCTCGGTGTCTCAAGTATTAATATTACCAGCCAAACCCAATATAATAATGAATTATTTTTTTTTAACTTTATTACCTAGCCGAGGCTCGGGGTCCCGGTGTGATCTTAATATATTGTCAGAATTAGATAAATAATGTAGAGAGAAAAATTATTTAAAAATAGATATTTATTTAAATGAAATAAAATTATTTAATTTACAGAATGAAAATGTCTATAATAATGTCTAAACATTTTTTCGAGCGACAGCTCGGTATCCCAGGTATTAATATTATCAGCCAAACCCAATAATAATGAATCATTTTTTTTAACTTAAGTACCGAGCCGAGGCTCGGGGTCCCGGTACTATATATATATATTACAAAGTTTTTTTAACTCTCTCAGTTTATCAATAATTTTTTATTTTGTTATAAACATAGTTCATTAATAATTTATCTACAATTTCAACTACTTACATCAAAATCAAAATTAACTTAATAAATATGAAAAAAAAACATTTTTTTAAAATTCTAATATTTGTTATTAACGCGCTTTCTCCTTTTATGAAAATTTCAAAAACATTATAAACAATTCCTTAGTTAAATTACCTAATCTAACCTAAAAGTCAAAACCAATTTCTATCACACATCTCCTTTCTGGTATTTTCACAATTGGTTTCTCTGTATGTCTCGGTGTTTTTTCTTTTCCCATATTTCTCGCCTATCACAATCTGTTCGAATTTATGACAATGTTTATTCATACATAATACAATTGAGGATGCATATAGAATTCACTCATTGTTTGTTAAACATATGTATCTTTGATCTCATCTTTTTTCATAAATTTTTTCGAAGAATTTTATTTTAAATGAATTAGATTGATTCTACTCTCTTTTTATGCCCCCTAATATTTTTTTAAAATTCTTCTCAAATATTATTGCCCATTATTATTATGTACTTTTGTTTTTACACTTTTGTTAGAAAACGTTTCTGCTCTTACTCTCTCTTTGATTGAATATATGCCGAGTATTATTTTTTAATTTTTAAATTTTCTGCGTAACCTAATAAATTAACTTTTTTGTTTGATTAGATTTTGTTCGATTTCTCTCCAATTTATCTAATCACTAGAAAAAATGGTGATAAGGCATTATTTTTTTTGAAACCATTTCAGATTTGACATATTATTGATGATTGATTCCCGTAACTAGCCTTTCCTTTAGAACCCTCGAAACAAATTCGATTTATATGAACTAATATTTAAATAATCCTCATTAAAAATCAAATTTAAAATAGTTTTTTAGTTTTTTTTTTATGTGAAATTAAGATTAACTATAACTATGTTTTTTTTAAAAGTATGACATATACTCTTTGCAATTAAAACAAATGAAAATTGATTTTATCGTAATATTTTCCGCTCATTTTAATTTTGAGAAATCATTCACTTGCTTTGATATTTTTTTGAGGAAAAAATTATAAACTTAATTACTATATAATTTATTTAAAACTTAATATTTCAATTGTCATTTTGATGTGTGTGTGTGTGTGTGTGAGTATAAGAATAAAAAGTCCTATCCCAGGCGACAGATATGTTCTCTTTGCAACTCGTTATAACAATAATAATATGAAATTAAATGTAATTTATTTTATTAAAAGTTTGATATTATTTCATATAAATATATATGCGTACTATATATACATTGCTATGAATAAATTGTCAATAAAAAAATTTATCTTATTAATATAATAAAAAATCAATAAATTCCTATTTAATTTTTCATATTTATGGGTAACTCGTTAAATATTAAAGAAGATATAAGTTAATTGGAGTGGATTAAGAATTGGATGCATGTAGTTCATTTTTTTTTTGTTAGACCCAAATATTTTTATAACATTTATAGAATGTAATGTTTAATATATTTTTTCAATTGATGAATTACCTATTTTAACACTTCTAAAATTCTTTGAAATATAAATCTAATTGAAAAATCAAATATATTCGACTACTTTCTATGCTAAATATATACTATCGTCACTAAAAAGATGTAGAAAAATTGATTTGCTAAAACGATGGAGAATAAGTCGTTTTTGCGGGTTTGAAGACTCAGATAATTAAGTAAAAGTGACATTAACATAATGTTTTCCAATTCTTTTAATTTTAAGGCGCCATTGGGTGTGTGGGTAGCGAACCTACCTGACATTCAAGTCCCGGGCCTGGCAATGGAATTCCCCTAGCTGGGGTCTATGGGACGGAGTCAACCCAGCCTCCGGGAACAACATTGGGGAAAAGCTATTTGATAGCGCTTCCAAATCAAGGTAAAGGTAGAGAGGACCCGTCCTACTGATCATAGGACACCTCATTGATATAAACGGCTTGATAGGCGTTGTCCTTGCGTAGGACGTACAAAGTCAGAGGTTTTTTTTAATTCTTTTAATTAGGAATATTGATTACTCAATGGATATAACATCTATGGTCCTAGTAAAAATTGACTTATTTATTATTTTTTATCATCCAAATTTAATTCGAAAAAAGACTTCGATTACGCTTTAACTTATTAATAAAATGTGACAAGTCTGATCATATGCCACAAATTCCAGTCTCATATTCTTTATAACAATGATGAAGATCGACCCGTTCTATAAGAACGGAGTAACTATACTAAAATTAAATTATAAACAAGGTAATTAGGAAATGTAGCATTTTTGCATACTAGAAAAATGACGTTTTATTTTAAAGGAATTTTAAAATCTGATTAAAGGACAATTAAATATATATATATATTTTATATTATATTCATAATATATATTATATATATAGATATATATATAATTTATTACCAACTATAATTGGTAATAACAACATAATACATGCATTCATTCACTCATTCAATTTATGATTAATATATAAATAAAATATTCTACAAAAAATCACAGCAAAACGAAAAAAAATATCTATCAAATAAAATATATATGGTTGCTGTTTATGTGTTTTGTTACTAACATATACACAAATTTAGAAAATAAATATTTTAATTTCAAATAAATTATTTGAAATGTTCAGTCAACTCACATATATAAAGATAATTGATTCATTTTAATTAATCTAAGGATTGAGTGAGGATACACAAAGATTTGTTCTATTTAGAAAATGAATTCATTTGTACATTTGAACATTCTTAAATTAAATGTCTTTACATTCACATTATCTCGCTATTCACAATCTTAAACTTTTAATTCACAATTAAATATTTGTGCAGACTAGGTTACTATAAAATAAAATAATTATCTTTTTTTTCATAAAAACCAAAAAAACGTCAGATGTAATAATATTATTTACTGGCCATTTTTTTACTTTTGATAATTATTCATTTTTTTATACAGTAAATAAATAATATTTAGAGAAATGATAATGAAGTTTTTTCCAAGTCAGTTCAGTCTAAAAATTAATTAACATTTTCTATTAAATATGCAAAAATTATAATTCAAAAACAGAATTCCAATATTAAAAGTGAAAATAAAAAAAAATCAATTTAATATTAATTTTAAAATAAAATATAATTTTTTTGCATTCTATTTTTTTATATTTCAAAGAAAAAATAAAATAATTGAGTGATCTAACTTGAAAAAGATTATATTATCATTTTTAAAATTTTCACACCAAATTATTATGATATGTTCCAAAAAAGAATATTAGATTTTCAAAAGACGTCAAATTGGTTTAAATATATAACAAACATTGAATTTTCTGCACTAGAATAAATTCTTATTTATATATTTATATTTGATATATTATTGTATGGCACTTAGATTTAAATATTCATATAAAGTGGAATGCTTCTAATATTTTAACGATAAAAAAGTTTAATTTTAGTTTCAGGCTGGCATACAAAAATCTAAAATTCAATCTAATTTCCAAAATTGAAGGCACTAAATTCTCTATTTAATTTTTACTGTAAATCTCTATAAAAACTATATTTTTGCTATGTAGTAATTTAGAATTCCAGCCAGCTTGAAAAATCAAAATTCCGCCATTTCAATGAGCAATAAAAAATTGACTGTACTGCTTCTAATACTAATATTTACTACACATAAATTATTTTTGGACCGAAACGGAGCTTTTGAATATAAGGCACACAAGACTAATCTACCGATAACTTTGTATTTATTAAATTTTTAATATTTTGGCCAAATGCCATTTTTTTCTAAAGGCACCATATTTCACAAAATTTAAATATAAGGCCTCTCTAATTTACTAATTTTTACTGTAATAAAATCAAAAATTCTGCTTGATTAAAGGTGAAATAAATAAAAACCTTTTTAAGAATATATAGGTGCAAAATCATTGAAGTTAGCACAGTAAATGAATCTATTAATACTAAAAAGTTACTAATAACTATTGATCCCTATTTTTCACATTCTCACTATACATGTTTAATATATTGATATTTTATATAATTTCTTAGTGGATGAAATTAATATACTACGAATATCACACTCTCTCAATTTATTCTAGTACAATACGATATATTTTTCTGCCTAAACATGGCATTCCTGTCTTTTTGATAGATATGTATTGTTGAAGAACTTATTATTTTCTAAGAAATTAACTGTTCTTAACAGTTAATATAGAAGCATTTCTTTTTATTTTTATTTTTTTTTATTTTTTAATAAATATAATTCCATTTCAAATTTATTATTTATATATATATATATATAGATATTATAGAATTACAATATACACTTATAATTGATTATAAATTTTATTAAGATCACAATATCCTTGTAATTAAGAAAAATGGATCATATTTATATTTTTTTTTTATTGCCCAAAATAATTATGTCCCTTCCTTTAAGGTGGATCTTATATTTCAGAAAATATTTGGCAACAAAAAAATATTTTGTGCAAATTTATATTTTTTTACAACATATCGATAAAAATGTTTATTTCAACTTCTATAAGATTAAATTTCTTTTTTAATTTTTATGTTTCACAGATAAAAGTAACTTTCATTTTAATATATTATAAATTAGATTATTCAAATTATTTATGTACAAAATATATACAAATAATTATTATATTATATTTATAAGTTTATATATATAAGAGGAGTTTTTGTTTATTAAAGAAGGAATTATTTAAATCACTCAATTATTGAGTCTCTGAGGATTTTAGTCACTTTTCACAGTGTACCATTAAATCTCGAATTTAATAATACTAAATAAGATCACATAATTTTTTCTCTAGTTCTAGTTTAAAATAGATTTAAATAGATTTTCAATCCATATGACGATATTTGTGGGCAGACATTTGCGAAAGGCCGAGCACAGCATATTGACATGTGAGGCAATGATAATGCGTTTGCTTGCCGGTGTGTGGACACGTTTCCACTGAGCAAGGCTGGGAGGGTGTGAATTTCTCGAAACCAGCAGCCATAATTGAATCGAGCTTCTGATGTTGTCTTCGATGCGCAACAACTTTATTTGTATCAGTACAAACAAAGTCACATTTAAGACAATGAAAATGCGAGGCCTTATTTTGCATAGATCCTGAAAAATTGATGTTATTTTCAATTACATACAAATGAATATTGAAATATATAAAATTATTAAATTAACATTTTTAAGATATAATTATAATTAAAATTAATTAAAGGAACTTTGACAATATCTTCAGTTGAAATAAAATAATTAGTAAAAACAAACTGATTGACTATGAAGATGATCGAATCTAATGTATTTTAATGATTCTAAGATAAATAAGTTTAATGTATTATTTGGTGCATATTTATTTATGTGAAATTTAAATATATAAAGGATGCGTAAATTATTTAATATTTAATCATTCTATTTCAGCCGAAGACACTAATTATTATTTTAATTATAAATTTACAAATATTTTGATAATAGAAATGGATTTGGTACCTAAAGTATTTGTGTAAGCGCAATCGGGTCTACCACAGGCAACGTTTGCTCGATACTGATTGAAATCACCTCCCATTAATGTATCCAAGCGTTCATGACGGGCTGTGTGCTGAACGAAGCGCGTTTTGTCGCAAAAACTATATCCACAATCTTGACGGCGACAATGAAAATGTGTTTGATGTTCTCGATATCCACAAAGAGGATAGCGACAATCTTCATTAAATCTACAAATATAATTAAAGTAATGAAATATAAAATAAATTAAAAAATACAGAGAAAACAATCTAAAATGTTAGGAATAAACAAGACAATACCTAAAGCGAATATATCCTTCGGGGACTGGCTCATCTTTAAGGATCCGCATGCTACTTTGTACACGAGCCTTTTTCGCCTCTGGACTCATATCGAGAACTTGTCTTTCGAACATTTTCATGTCAAGGACTTGTCTTTTAAGTTGCTCCTGTTGTTCTAACATACTTGAATGAGCAGCCGCTCCAGGAAGAATACCGTGTGACGAATCCAGCAGATGCGGGGCGAACATAAGTCCGGCTAAAATATTTATTTTTATTTTATTATTACAAAACATTTTATATATTTATTTAATTAAAATATTCTATTAGTACCAAAGATAATTTTTATTTTTTTTAAGAAATAAAAAAAAAAAAGAAAATTAATTTTATTATTCAAATAAAAATAAAAAATTTCTTACCTGGTGAATAAATAGTTGAAAGTCCAGGTTGCATAAAGGGCAGTCCTTGAGAAGTCATAAGAGCAAATTGTTGAGCAGCCATGATTTGCTGCTGTTGTTGACTAAAAGCAGCAGCATTGACTGTTGGTGAAGCTGCCACAGTAGTCACCCCACCATGTAAAGAAGGTATTGAAGAAACAGTAATTCCTTGCGATGCGGTTACTACTGGTTGAGCATTTATATGACTGGACGGAAGTGGATTAGAAGGTGTTGGTACAGAAGGTGTTGTTGGCGACGGAGTAACAATAATTTGTTGGGGTTCGCTAGGGGGGATAGATGATTCATTTCCTGAAGAGCAAGTGCCTTCGTTAGATGGTGAAGCATCATCGGGCTCTCTTTTAATAGGACTTAAAGCTCCTGTACTGTGTTTGTGAATATGGGGCCGTAAACGTTCAATTTCAGAGAAAGCCTATAAAATAATATGAAATGATTAGAATTTAAAATAAGCTAATATAAAAAGAAATAATTTACAATACTCACCTGATTACAAGCGTTGCAATGATAATGCTCTTTGCGTTTTAATTTACAGAATGGTCTACTACATGAAATATCAGGTCCGTATCGAGCATGACGATCCAATTGCATCCATTCGGGTCTTCCGGCTAGTTCACTCATTTTCTCCAAGACATCTAAATACAATAAAACACAAATAAATTCAAAATTTCTTTACAACTAATTGAATTTATATTATAATCTAAAACTACCTAAAATCTATATACTCAAAGTGTGCAAACTCTAGCTATAAATAATACCTTGGTGTTCCTCTAAAGGGTGCGAAGGTTGGATAATTTCAATTTTTTGCGAGAGAGGCCTCTCGGATGCAATTTTTCCAACACCCAGAGAGCTACCACCAAACGCAGATAAAGGATAAAATGTTCCAGAGGCCTTCACCACTACAAAAAAGAATAAATAATAAGGCCAAAGTACAATAATAATACTTTACAGGATTATAGTTCTACCAAAAAAAGATACAGCTACATGTAAAAATTTCGAAATAAATTTTAATATAATTGGACAAGATTCAATTTTTCTAGAGTACCAAATAGATTGTTTGAGAAATAGAATGAATTTTCCATGCTTTTTGGTGTCAAAAATGTGATATTCATGCAAGAATGGTGCTTTTAAAATTATCAAAGAATAATTAAGAGAGAGAGAGTGTTGGTAAAGAAAACGCATACCGGTAGTTTTGGTTGGAGTGGACGAAGCTGGCGGTGAGGTGTCTGGTGAATGATTGTGAGAAAGAACTCGCAAATCATCTGTTTCCATTTGCATATTTAGAGGGGAACCTGGAACATCAAGTTCTGTTTGATCTTTTCAATCCAAATAATAATATTATAAGGTGAAATAAATAAAATTAACTAAAATATTATAAAAATATGAATTACCTTGGATTTGGGATTTAATATCAGAACCTGCAGTTTCAGCGGGGTCATCCGCTCCAAAAACAGGAATAGTGGCTGAAGTTGGAGGTTCATTGGAGGAATGCTGTTGTTCGTGGACGGCCATGGCGGAATATCGGACGAAAGAAAATCCACAATTTGGACGAGTACAATGAAAATGACGATTAATTTTATTGCTGAAAATAAAAAAAAATGATTTTATAGAGTATAGAATTAATAAAATATAATAGAATTTAAATTGATTTGATATTTATATCCCAAATGGAAAGTTACACAATTTATGAAACAATTAAACCTATTTGTTATAATACTAGTAAACAATGAAATGGTGGATTTTTACCTGGGACACCCGGGTAGACGACAATCTACAGTTCGATCGAAAAATGCAAAACCAGGTGGTAAGGAGACACTTGTGTGGAATTCTCGAGTATGAGCTTGCAAGGCATGGGGCGAATGGGTAGCCAAGTGGCATCTCACAACCGGACAGTGGAAGTGGGGCACGGGCGCTGCTGACGGACACATCGGGTCTGGGCAGGGCAAAGGCGCCTCCGTTGAGAGCCATGATGACGGTATTTCGCTGGCAGCCATCTGCTATAAACGAAGGTAAAAATGAAAAATGAATAAATAAATTTCAAGGGTATGAACATTTTAAAAAATATTTAAAATAAAAACAAAAATTATCTACCTTGACTGATTCAGCTGGTTCAGGACTGGGAGGCTCAGGTTTGGGGAGTTTAAAACTTGTGAAAATTGCTTGGGGACTATCCATAGTAGATCCTGGAGCTGTCTGAGCCTGAATCAAATTAAATAGAAATATATATTAAAAATCTAATGTATTTTTATATTTTATGAATCTAATTGTTTAATAAATAAATACTTACATAATCATTCCACACCTAAAACAAAAGAAAATAGAAATAATTAATCATATGTATTTATTATAAAATAATATAAAAATATAAATAAAAATTCAAATTTACAAAGATAATGAAAGTTAATAATCAAATTAAATCAAATAGTATTTTATTATTTAATAAATCTTTTTTAATTAATTACCTCGATGACACGATTTTTAGGTGGCCGACCGCGTTTTCTTCGAAACATTCCATCAATCGATGTAGCTAAATGAGTCATCGTTAGAGGATCTTTAGTAAGACTTAATTTTTTTGAATATTGATGCATCTTGTAATGATCTAATCTTCGAAATGGTTTATCCGTTGGCATTATGATTTCCCGACAATTATCCTAAAAAAAATATATATATATATCAATTTAATTTTAAAATTTTAACTAATGATTGAACAATATAAAATTGTTTAAATAGTTTGTTTTGTTGATGTATTTTAGAAAATTAGAATCAAAAAGGGTGAGGGTTATTTATATATAATTTTTGAATTTAAGAATTCTTTGTTTAAATGAATGAATGAATGGTTGAAATTGAAAAGTGGAAAAGAATGCTTACCCAAGTGCAGTGATAATGCTTGTCGCGAGAGTTGAGGTAGGGACAACCCTCCTCCTCGCAACTCTCCCCGTCGCCCCCGCAGATATAAAAGGCGTCTGTCACCTGCTCCTGTTGCTCGTGGGAGCGAGCGTGCTCTCTAACGCCCTCCATCGACCTGCAACACCCCGGAAAATCGGTTTCATCTCACTTTTCGTGTTTTCAAAGACAGAGTAGACGGGATGCCCTCAATTGACCTCCAAAGATCTATGGTCCCTCATATATTAAACGGCTACAAAGACGTTAAAAGCATTGAGAGGCATTTTTCTTTCTTCTGGCATCAAATCAAGCAGCTTTAATGAAACAATGTCGGAATTTCAATGTTTTATATTTTTTCTGAATTCCTTCTTTGAGGATTGTCATTATCATCAACATGCCTAATTTCAAACGCATACAAAAGACAGGCAAATTTACTTAATAGTGCATTTCAAAATACACATTTCTTTAAAATTTAGAAAAAAACTTTCAAATATATGCCTATAAGTATTTTGGAATTTATCCAAAGATTTGTAACCGTTTTATAATTAATATATAAAATTTTATGGAATTTCATTATCACTTTATTATTTTATTATTAATAATTATTAAATATTTTATTAATATTAATTAAATTGAATCAAATCTCGAATTTCCTTGAGTGATCTTGTAATTTAATACTGAATTGAAATTCAGATAATATACCGCCATCTTGTTCATCATACAAAATATTTCTATAATATTTTATTATAAGAGAATTTATCTTAAAAAAAAATAGCTTTAAAAATTTATTTTAAAAATTACGTATAATATTACGTATAATAAACTTATTAAATTTGATTGAAAATTAATCTTTATTATTTTTCTTAAATAAAAAAGATAATATATTGAAGCAAGCTTTTTAATTATAAACTTAGAAATCATATAATGATAATTTAGAATTTAAAATTAATTTTATTATATATTAAAGTGGTGATCATACCGAAAAGTCATTTCACATGCTTCAGCAAGACAGTGGAAGTGTTCTGTGCTTGCAAGCTCACAATCCATTGTTGGGCATTTATCATTTGGCCCGAGTTGGGCTAAATATCGGTGCCAGAGATCGTGGTCGAATAACGAGCCCGGCTGCCCGATGGGCTGCATAGGCCAAGGGGCTGGAGACGCAGTGGCTTCCTGACTCAGATCCATTGCTCCACCAACACCAGTTGAGCTTTCCCCTTCAGCTGCTAACAAAAACCATTCATTGGTCATCCAAAAGAAAAACATGCAAAACTTTAAAAGAAATACAAATATGATAAAAATCAGAAGGATTCAACTTAATGACATTTTTAAATAGATTCTTGATTTAAAACCAAGATAACAAATAACGAATCTTATTCTTCTCATTCATATTAAGTGTAATAATAAAGTTTTTTTGTTGCTTTTTAACTCCTTGTGAAAAATAATAAAAGTTTATTTTGTTTTTTCTCTTTAATATATACATAAAATATAATTAACTAAATTCACAAAAACTTTATTAATTTTAATTAAAAAAAGATTTATTTTCGTTAATTATATATATATAATAAATATAAGAGTATAATATTTATTTAAAAATTTATAATTTGTGTAAATTTAGCACGATTTCGTTTTTATACAATTGCGTGCAAAGATGTGCAGCCATGTGAAGTTAACAATTTACTTCAAAATATACTATCTTCATAAATAGAATAGAAGTTAGAATTAGAAAAATTACGATTAATTAATTATTTCAAAATAATAATGATAATAATTTTATATATAATTTTCATTATTTATATCTTTAAGTATATATTTAAAAAAAAAATATAAAACAGTCAATGTATTTTGTAAACATTGAATTAATTATTCAAGTTGATAAAAGAAATAAGAATAAAAAAATCCATTAAGTTTCACTAATGAGGTTATTAACTTATGCTTTAACCAATTGAGGACCTGCAAGACAGGCTGAGAATTTTTTTCTTACTAATGGAAAATAATTGTCCTAATCCTTATTCATATATTATAAGAAAAAATTAACAATTTATTATTCTTATGCAAAAATGGTGATTTTGAAAAGATTATGAAAAAAATTCAGTAATATATTATATTTTTTAAAAGAATCTTTAATAAAAATTTTTTTTAAAAAAAAAATCTTAAAACTTGATTCGTGTTTGAAAAATTTAGAACAAAGAAAAATTATAATTAATTGTTTGTTGTTTGTTTTTATAATATCATTCTAAAAATGATTTAATATATTGTTTCTTAAGATGAATTGTAAAAAAAGAAGAAATGAATTGTGATGTTAATAATAATATATATGAAATAAAAAAAAACAATTTTAACCCTTTCTCCAAAGGATAGATAATACATTTTAAATTCTATTTATATATTCTTTGAGAAAAACATTCCATTGACTGTTTCTGTATTCAACTCTTCAACTTATTTTATTCTGTCCTTACATGGAAATTTTAATCAGAGAATTCTAAATTAATTTCAATTTTGATTATTTTTTTAAAGGTATGAATTAAAAAAAATGAATGATTTTAATTAATATCTACAAGTATTAATTGATTTCTTTGGAAATGAAATATAAAAAAAAATTAAATAGGAAAACATAATAATAGGTTAAAAATTAATAACCATATAGAATATTCGAGGGATTTCCTTTAGTTTCCAAATATTGAAACTGGATTTTTTTATAATTAAGTATTGGTATGTATCCTGCGGGCTTAGACGGAAAATGTCGATGACAGCTGAATTCTTTTATACTGTAATTCATGATTTTATAAATATTAATAAAAAAAAATATGTTTAAAAGTGAACAAATATAAAAAATGTCATGATATAATGACTATAGGAGAATCAGAATGAATAGAAATTATATATATTTTCAATATGAATTATATATCTGCTTTTAATAATATAATAAGTAGTTTGGTGTGCTCCTATTTTATAATACTTCTATGGCATGTTTTTAATTAATTATTGAGGGGTAAATGAAAAAACAAAATGAGTAAGTAATTTCTTTTGAAAAGAGCATGATATTATTATATTTAAGAACAATTGAAAATGGAAATCTATTCTTTTTTTGTTGATAATTATATCTTCGTTTCATTATAGTGTATATCAAAGGGCCGAGGCGTTAATCCAATCATATCAAATCCATGATTGATGGTGAAGAAATGCAAAGTCAATGGAAAGAATATGCGATAATTTAGAAATACAAAACTTAACTTAAGCAATATCGAAATGAATATACTGATTGAAGAATGGAATAAGTTTGAAAGACCGCTTTAGATTGCGATACGTTTTGATACTAAATGACTTCACACATATACTCAGAGACGGATCGTTTTGTTGTTCAGTGAGGATTCGTGTTATGAAATCGTGCGAGGCAAAATGTAATTTTCTTTTGATCTGATGGCTCAGCATTAAATAGTTTTGTGACTCGGGCATTAAACATTTGGAAGCGAAAAAAAAAATCACTTCATCCACAAGGGATTTGGGACATGATATTTTGGCGATGGAAGAAGGAAGATAGAAAAAAAAATACAAATTATAATAAAATAATTTGAATGGTTGTGGAAGAAATGGATTTGATTGGTGTCATTACCTGTGAGTGCCGCGTGTTGGAAGTTGCTGGAGATGATAGGGCCAGAGGAAGCGTTTGCAGAAAAGACTGGAGCGGCTGCAGCGGGGGCGGCAGCAGCGGGGGACTGACGACCACCATCGCTGCTTGTATCCCCATTTGCACTGTTGACGTCGCTATGGGATGCAGAGGCGCCGAATTGTTGTGAGCCCGGTGCTGAAGGGCCGCAACCGTAAGGAGACGACGCGTGCTGCTGACTCAGCTGCGGCGGGCACACGTTTTTGTTCATCGAGATTACTCTTTATTTTATTTCCAATTGCATTTTTTATCCTTATTTTCTACGGGGATTCTTTGAACGATCACGGCACGAGGCTTTTAAAACAACCATTAGTTGTTGTTTTTTTTTTTTTGTTTTTTTTTAAGTATTAAAGTGCAAATAAAACAAAACAAAAAAATAAATAAAAAGTCTTGAAATAAAAGTTAACATTTAAAAATCTCTTCACCAAAAATGAGTTTCACATTCTTAATTGCATAATTATCTTCGAGAATAAAAATTTATTTTTAATGTTTTTCTTTTCCCTCGTTACATTGATAATTATTATATTTATTATATATTTAGTTGAAACACAATGTTGGAATAGAAAGAAAAATGTTAGGAATGTAACTTAGGCGTTTTGATAAAATCATAAAACAATTAATTCTAATTATTTCTCATATTTAATTTAAGTAAATATATATGCTACATTATCAATCATACAAATTATAATAAGAGAGATACAAAATTTATATATTCTGTTAATTAAAAAAACAACATATTTGTAATTTGAATTAATTATGCATTTGATATTTTATAATTGATGACATATTTTTTTTAATAGAATAATGTGGGGGTCGTTTTTATTGATGTGTTGAAATTACCTGTTCATTGAAGGCTTGTAGAACTGCAGGACTTAGTTGTTGACCTCCAGATGCTGAAGGGCCAGATCCACCCTCTAATGTGCGTATCATCGATTGTGCCAATTTGAATTTCCTAGGAGAAAAAAAAATATAGCTCAGTGTCAGAAGCGAGGGCGTGAAAGGGTTTCGTTTTGAACTTACCTATCTTCATCTGTCCTTGTACCCAAGAGCTCTTCTAATGGATGAAGAGCGATGGACCAAGGCATATTAGACCTCTCTCTAAAGGAAAAAAAGGGATGATTTAATATATATATATGTATGTATATAAATGTACATACTTGAGACGATTGTTTAAAAAATGAGAATATTTTATTCAATAGATTTCGATTAATAAAAAAATAATAATAATAAAAAAAAAAAATTTAAATCAATTTGTTATGATATTTAGCCTGAGAAAAGATAAAGTTTACAAATCCATCGCTCAAAAGGAAAAGAAAGAAACTGTCTTTGTTGTCAGATCATTAAACAAAATCGTTTAAAATTTATCGAAAAAAACAGACAATTTTTTAACCTGAATACGAAAAAAAAAGTTATTTTCAAGAAAAATGACTGTGAAAATTTTATGGATGTTTATCATTTTTTTTTTTATCTATATATATTTTTATAAAAAAGTAAAGGTAGACATGTTTTTTTATGAACAGATGAAGGTCTGTTGACTGTACCGTCAAAAAAGGTTATAAGGTATATACAAAAAGCGGAAGAAGAGATTATTAAAGTGCGGGTGGTCTGGATATGAAAACTTTAGATTCTCTGACAGATATACATAAAAAAAATAAACTGGATTTATTAGCTTTGTTTTAACCTCAATCCAGGAAATGAAAGCGTACGAATAAATAATAATAAAGAATAGATAGCTGTTTTATTATAAATAAACAATCCGATCTTTGAATCTATGGAATACATATATTGGAACAATAAAAAACATTTGCATCTAAAGATATCTTATACCTATTTAGAGAATTTCGATTTTTTCTACTCCACTTAGCATGTTCTCAAGTGAAACTTTATATTATAAATACCCCCCATCTATATATTAAAATTAATATTATATATTATGTATATTAGATTTCATTTTTTTTTTTAAGAATATTATGAAAAGAAATTAATTATAAAATAATTAACGTTTTATATTATATTTTAATGATATAAAATGTAAAATAATATTATAGGGATATTTAAGTTGAAATGGTAGAATATTAAAATAGATGTATGTAAATTTGTATTCTTAACTCGAAAAACCAGTAGCATAATATGAAATAATTTTTACAGAGGAAATGATTAAAAATTAAAAAAAAAGTTGAATAAATTTTGAAAAATTCTACAAAAAGAAGAAAGAATTTTATCTTTCTATAGTAAAAATAAATTTGTAAACCTGTTTAAAATATTTTCTTCCGATAAATAAAGAATTAAATAAAAATTATTATTTTTGATAAGAATATTGACCGATATTAAATAAAAAGTTTATTTTAGTGTATGTTTTTGTAGAATTTCTTAGTGGCAAAATTCACTGGCTTTCATTTTTTCATTTTATCAATAAGATAATTAATAAAGTTGAATGAAATGTGAAGGTGTGAAATGATTAAGTGGTGGTGAGCACCTACCTGTAAGCCATTTCGGAGTCTTGACGTTCGTGTTTTCGTTTGTGACTGAAAAGCTGTCCGCTACTATGTAATACATAACTGCAACCGGGTCTGATACAGTGGATGTGATTACATACTCGGCTGAAACGGCATGACTCATAAGGGCATGGATCTTGCTTCATGAATTTTTTGAAACCATCCCTTGAAAGTTGTTCATCTTTCACATGATAAGTTTTATGTTTCTCTGAAAATTATAATAAAAACACAAAATATTTAAAAATCATTTTCTTTTAAGAAAAAACAATACATATATTCTTTTATATTCTCAATTTTAGGTTGATATCATTTTTATATGATAAGTCAATAAAAAAGAATAAAAACAGTTAAACATTTTATGAGGTTCTCAGGAAATACATACTATAATAATATGAGAGTATGAGAGTTAAAGCGATGAAAAAGATTATTCTACATATAAAAACAACTTAATTTTTATAAATTAATCATTTAATAAAATTTGATAAATTAAACGGTGTGTTAATTATAATATAGTTAGAGTAATATAATTATTATATTCCCTTGACATTTTATAAATGAATATTTTTATGTATACTTTTGGGAAAGTATATTCTCATCTTATAGAGATAATATAATATACCAACATACGTTAAAAACAATATATGATTATTTAATCGGAATTCTATTTTATCATTATAATAATAATAATAATAATAAAGATGATTTTTAATGGTACCTAAATTTATAATTATATTATTTTATTAAGATTAAGATTTAATTTAATTAATATATATATAAATATATATATATATTTCATTTGAAAGTCAAATCAAAATTTCAAAAATATAAAAACATACAAAAAAAAAAAAATATTTGACTTAATTAGCATCGTGTTTTTATTATTAATTTATATTTTAATGAAATTTTATATCGTTAATATTAAAGTAAAAATCAATTTGGAATGTTTTTATGATTTTTTTTCCCAAATAATGCAAGTTCGCGTGACATTAAGTAATGTAGAATACGAGTGAATTGAGTTTTTTTTTATTTTGTTGTTAATAGAGAAAATACAAAGTGTCATTAAAGATCGTCTATGGATTATCTAAGAACGAATAAAAATTTAATTATATTTTTTTTGTAACCAGGTATACCAATTCGTAAGAAATAAAAAAATAAAATCTTTTAGATTTTTAGATTAAATTTATTCTATCCAATGAAATTGGAAGGGATGAAACCATCGATATTTAAAACAGAAAAAATAAAAAAAAAAAAAAAAAAAAAAAACTAGCACATGTAATTTAATATTGAAAGATAATAAATAGAGTCAAATCCAGGTTTTTATTTTTAATTTATGACCACTCATAAATTCTCTTTCACGCCTAGGAAACCAATTTTTAATTTGTTAAATATTTTAATAAATTTATTAATGATTTCATCAGTATGATTTAAAAAAAAAAAAATAACAAAATTAGATTGCCTCATAAATCTATGTTAGAAAAATATTTTTAATTCTCATCTAATAATATAATTATACGATATAGGAATTTATATTTATAACTTAAAACAATAATAACAATAAAACATGTTTTGTTTTGTTTTTTTTTTGTTTTTTTTTGAAAAAAAAGTAATTTAGAAAAATATTTATTTATTTAAAATTTTATGGGAGAATAGTAATATATAGATGTTGAATAGCTTCTTACCCATATCTGCTTTATTTTTGAAGGTGTATTTACAATTATCTCTTCGACAATGGAAGTGAGTTGTCCGTTGACCGAGGAACGCACAATGGCTAGCACCACATTCTTCAGTCGCACGAAATCGCTGAAAACCTTCCTGAATAATTGCTGTATCTTTTCGATGATAATTTGCGTGCATTTGTACATCTGATGTGCTTATATATACTTTGTCACATTTAGCCTAGAAAAAAAAAATTTAATTTTTATTTGTTAATATCCTTGCATGAAAATAAATTAATTTATTAATGATGTATAAATTATAATAATTAAATTAAAAATGCAAATTGAAAACTAAAAATTGCAATTCAGTTAGAGTTTTTATTTAATTTGCTTATGTTTAATTTTTATTTTTTTTTTTTGGAAAATATAATTTTTTTGAAATTATTGTAAAACTAGCTTCTTTATATTACAATTGAATTAGCTGTTATGGGAGTTAAATAATTCAATTATCTATGGAAATAGAAAAGATTTTTAGTTTATTAATTGATATTAACGAACACAGATACGATGGTTAAACATATAAATGAATTGATAATAGTTCAATCTTATTATATATATATATATATATATATATATAATCGATTCATTGTAGATGCTCATAAACGCGTGACTGAATCGAGCACGAAGCCTCGTGATTTTTTTTTTTTTTTTTATTTTATTTTTCCCCAATGGATTTTTTTTTTGAACTCAATTAGTCCGAGGGAAAAAAATAAGTTAATTATAGAAGAAATGAAATTAAAATTGAATTGGAATGAAATCGAATCGCGGAAAGTATTAATAGAGTTAAGGGGATAGTTCAGAAAATTTTTATAATATTTATACAATAAATAAATATATAGGTATATAGGATTTTTTTATTAGGTCTGAAAAAATGTACATAAGAGAAATATTCCAATTCTATATTATAAAAACGTATAAAATTAAAAAATATTTCTTTAATTTTATGAAAATGTAAATTAAAAAATTTATTGATAACATAAAATTATATAGGTAATTAATAATAAAAATAAAAAAAAATGAAACATATCAAAAGAAATCGGCATTCGACATTTTTTTTTAAAGAAATGGATTAATTAACCAGATATACGATCAATGTTTTTTTTTATTCTTGAAATTGGAATCCAACATTTCTGAAATTTTATCCTGTGTGGACACGTTAACAAATTCTTCTTAATTACCTACTAAAATGTTTATTTATTAATGGATCTGTCCCATAAAACAGCTCATAAATTCTTACCGAGATTTCACCTAGTTAGAAATTAAATTAAGACCTAAACGAAATACTGAAATTTAGTGGTCCTCTAGCACACAATTATAAAGGAATTTTTTTTATAAAGAAATTATCGTTATAAAATACTAATAAACGAGCAATATATACAATTAAAAAGACATATACATTTATATGTATTGTCCACCATAATTCTAACTAATAATATAAGTTAATTATAATATTGTAAAGTTATAAAAAGATATTTTAAATTTTTATTTTATAAAAAGAAATTAAAAAATTTTTATTAAATTATTTTTTTTTTTTATAATTATATTCTTTCTAAGAATTTCTAGTTCTTATACAGTTCAGAATTTTTATTAAAATGTTATTATAAAAAAAGAAGAAAGAATAGAAGTAAAGCCTCTGATCATCAAAGTAATTTTTTGTTAGTGTGAGGAATAGGGAGGAGGGAGGGAGGAAGAGAGGGGCTAATGATAATCATACAAAGCAAATTAATGGATTTAAAGCGCTTGAAGTCAGACTATAATCACGTTGGTAAATTATCAAAATGAAAAAAAAAAACTTATTCTAAATAATAAAATTACCGTTAGCTCCTTATTATGTAGTTAGATATAGATTCTGAATGCATAACATTACGAACAATCAAACTCAACTCAAAAAAATAAAAAAATAAAAAAAATTGAAGAGTATAAGTTAGAATATTTGAAGAATTCTTTTCTTGACTAACTAAAGTTAGTTTTCTTATTCACAATATAATTTTTTTTTTATTTCATTTTCCCATTGAAATGAAATTAGATATAGAAAAAATTATCTTCAAGTAAATATTTTAATAAAAAATAATAATAATAATAATAATAAATAAATTTAAGTAAAGTAAAGTGAAACTAACCTAAAAATCAATTCTATTTTCTTTAGTAATAATATAAAAAAAAAATCTTTCTCGGATTATCCATAGCTTGATAATTTTATATTTCACCATATAATCAATTTTTTTTATATATAAATATTTAAATATATTTTATTTTAAGCATCATTTGACCTTGTAATAAACTATCATTATATATATTAACAAAAAAGAAGAAAAAAATTAATGTAAATTCGAAATTATTTATTAATAATTGAACTTAAAGGATAATTTTCTTTCATTTTAAGCAAATGGAATAAATTAAGTTATTATAATAAAATGGATATATAAGCTGTTTTTAGCTTTAAGCAATTATCATAAAATTCCAAGAGGGTGTTGAGTTTTTCAAGAATGTCAGTTTTCTTGTAAAACATTGAGTTAAAAGTTGTTTTGACAAGATATTGTCTGTTCTCAGGAAAGATTTTCTGACACGATTCTTACATTTCTTTGACACCATCAACACAGAGAAGATGCATTTTAATTAGAGGCCTGAGTTGAGTGGCTGGGCAGGTAATCAAGGTGTGAACGCCGGAAGAAGTGTCCCACTCGACTGCATTGTGTTTGTTTGTCACCGGCCATGCAAATGGCCCAATGGCTGTTTGCACCTGCTTGGAACCGCCCTACTCGATATAATAGTCTTATATATTTAGTGGTTGTATAGGAAATAGAATGTAACCAGCCTGATGACAAGCCTGAGGCGCCAACGCACAACTGGACTAACGGATCCAACAAATGAACAAATGCAAAATTAACCAAAAAAATTAAATAAAAAATAAAATTGCAAATTATTATGGTTTATTTTCTTCCTATCTAATTATTTTTTACATAAACTTCATTTAAATACGATTTTACAACAAATATGGAGGTTTATATTCTAAATGAGTACTAAAATCAAACGAGTTGTTGCTTAAAAAGAAGTTAAAAAGAAGAAAAATAAAAATTTCCATAAATGTAGTGAATTAATATTTCCATTTCCACTTTTGGTCAATCGAGAGGATTAATAAAAAGAAAATTATACAAATCGACATAAATATTTTGAAATATGAGAGATAGATTGAAGTGTCAGGAAGGAAAGAGAGTTTGCGTTTTCCTGGGAAGATTTTTTGGTTTTAGTTTAGTTGTGCTTGCCTGTTGACTCTTTAATAAAGAATTAGGAGCCAGAAGAGCCATTAGATCACGATTAAGTGGGATATTAGTGGTTCATGATTAGCCTAAAGAATTCCGAGCTTTTCAGCACTTGGCTTCAGGCTGACAGGCAGATGGCCCCCTGATAACAGGTTATAAACACTAATGCCGATCGAATCGGTCAACATGGAGAGTCCGATTTGCATTGAATGTCCCGATAAAAACTGAATTAAGCTGTCGTTGTCGAGTGACTTATTTGAAGAAAAAACGGAAAGCTGTTAACTTTTATTTTAGCGATTTGTTTCTCGGTTTAAATCGAACTTGTAGTATTTCCATTGTACATTTTTATTTATTGCTTATTCAAACGAAATTATTATACTTTTATCAAATCAAAGCTCACACAATTTTCTTTGCATATATATATATATATATATATAAACCAAAAAAAAAAACTAAAAATTTTTTTAATTAAATTTTTACCCTCCAGCAAGATTCTTCATATATTATACGTATAAGGTATATATATATTGAGAATTTATTATTGTTTAAAATTGTTATAATATAAAAAGGTTCTAAGATGTACGTTTACTGTTATTATGAAAAAAAGAAAGCCTTATTAAACGATCTAATTTATATTCATAAATAATTTATTAAAAAAGATATGTTTTAGATAAAACCGGTTAGAAAAAATTTGTTAAGAACAAAGCACTCCCTTCTTATTACAAATGATCTATTTTCTCTTTCATTTGAATTTTCAATTGCATTATTTCAATATTTATTTTATTTTATATATTTGAATTCCATATTCATAGGATTATTAAATTGTACTATGTATATTATTACATTGGATATTCATATTTACTGAGTGTCGAGTTTTTTTAAAATATATATATTTAAAATAATTCAATTAATTAGAATATCCTAGATTTTATTTATTTGATAACAATAAATAAATAATCCTGTTTCTCATAGGAAATTTAATATCATCGACCAGTACTGATGAACTATGGGATTAAGGTTGAGGACTGGTCTCAGGGGAGATGTCCCATCCTTTAAATAAAAAATTACTTGTATATATATATATTTTAAAAAATTTCAATTTTAATAAATCTACAAATTTTAATAGATTTATCTATTTTAAATAATTACAAAAAAAAACTCTGTAACGAATGTATATTTGTTATATATAAATATGACAAAGTCACCCCAGGCGCTGTTGCATGACTGAATGGCAACGTCTGGGGGAGTCCAACTGCCCTCCGCGCGGTTGGTGACTTGGCATTATATAGTTAGTCAGATGCTAACCTTCTTTGTGTAAAGACGTGTTTTGATGATCCTCCATGTTGGATGGATCCTTTGTGACTCCCATGGTGGAGAAGTAATATAATATTTCTTATAATTATACATTTTCTTTGACTCCCATGGTGGAGAAGTAATATAATATTTCTTATAATTATACATTTTCTTTGACTCCCATGGTGGAGAAGTAATATAATATTTCTTATAATTATACATTTTCTTTGACTCCCATGGTGGAGAAGTAATATAATATTTCTTATAATTATACATTTTCTTTTAAACAACCGTTTTTCAATTTAACTTAAACTACATCCTTATTGACCAGTCTCATTAAATCTGCTTTACCCCTGAGTATAGCATGGCGCCCATTTAATCTCATCTCTGCTGGACCATTGGAGGAAAGGTAGTTTGTTCTCTGCAGCTGCGGGTAATATTTTCCCCCTTCAAGAAGATATCCACCTGCCTACCTGTGGAGACCTTAAACTCTTTTTTTCCCTCTCCACATAAGATCCATTTTTCCCTCTCCCATTTCCCCTCTTCTCTCTTCTATCACATTTTCCCTCCCTTCTCTCCCCCTTCTTCCCTCCTCCTTGTAAGGGGCCTGTTGGCATCCACTGTGGGCCTCTCCCCCCTTACAAATTGGCACCCAACGTGGCCCTCCCCTTACAAATTGGCACCCAACGTGGCCCACCCCTTACAAATTGGCGCCCAACGTGGGGCTCCCCTTACAAATTGACGCCCAACGTCAAGGCCTGTTTTCCCCACCCCTGTGAAGGCAATAAGTGATATTAGTGCAAATAATTTGTGAATATTAATCAACCATATGGTGACACTCGCCCTAAGGAACAACCACACTTAAGTACATTTATATATATATTTTTTTTTCTTTTGGTTTTAAAACCTATGATTTTTTTTTTATTTTCAAAAAAAAAACTTTTTTTCTTTCTATTATTTATACTTTGTTTGAGAATTGAATTTTTTTTTCTCTCTTTCTCAGTTACATTGATATTATATTATTATTATTATTTTTTTTTATTTTTACTTTCATTGTATTTATTTATTATTTAGTTATTAGGATTTATTTAATTTAATATTCAATTTATATATTTTTATTTTTATATTATAGTTTTTACATACAATTAATTAATTATTATAATTAGTAGTAAAATATAGTATATAATTTATTGTTAAGAGATGGCTTTCCTCACTAGAGCACGTAAGGAGGATTTAATAGTTTTGGCTGATGAATTGGGCATTGAAATTAATAATTCAATGAAAATTATTCAAATTAAAGATGCTATATTAGCACATGATGATTTTGATGATGAGATAGCTCAGGGTATCCTCAATTCTATTATAGAACAGAGAGTTGAAAGGCTAGAGTTAGAAAAAATTAGACTTAACTCACCTCATCACAACCCTCCACCTGTAGGAGCCCCCTTTCCCCAAATAGATTTAGCCAATCGCCTCCCAAAACTTAATAAAAATGATGATATTAATTCATACTTAATGGTCTTTGAAAGACAGATGAATTTTTTTAAAATACCTCAAGAAAATTGGGTATCTTATTTATCTACAACCCTCCCTTTAGACCTAGTAAGGTTGTTATATAGAGAATCGGATAAAAATTTAATGGATTTTAATTATATTAAAACCCTTTTGATGCAAAGATTTAAAATCACTAAAGAAAAGATGCGTCAATTATTTTACAACAGTAAAAAATGTCCCACTCACACGTGGACTGATTTCTATCATAGCTTATTGGTTCATTTTGAATCATGGATAAAGGAATTGAATATCAATAACTTCGAGGCATTAAAGGATTTAATTATTACAAATCAATTAAAAACTCACGTGTCATCACAATGTCGTGAGCACTTTTTAGATGAATGGGAAACATTACATAAGCCTCTTGAATTAATAAAAAAACTTGAAAATTATGACAACCTCCGAAATACGGATGGCAAAATTGTAAATAAAGTAGCCCCCCGTGGCACTGATACCGTTTCTATGGAGAAACCTTTTAAAAATGTAAAAAAATGTTATGGATGTGGGAAAATAGGTACTATTAAGCCCAAATGCACTGATTGCAATCCCCAATTAAAAACTAATAAAGTAGATCCTACTTTTAATTTTAGTAATACTATCAAAATATCTTCAAATGAACAAAAAGGATTTCTCCCTCTCCTCCCCATTCAAATAGGCGATGCCACGGGTACGGCATGTGCTGACTCTGGTGCCTCTCATTCCATAGGGAGTGAAAAATTATATAATATTTTAAAAAATAAAAATGTTACATTTTATAATAAATCAGTAACTATTAGTTTAGCTGATGGCTCTAGCCAAGAGCATCAAGTAGATTTAATTGAATTACCTATAAATATTAAAAATAAAATAGTGCCCACCAGGCTGATGTTTTTTCAAAATCAAAAAATCCCCAGAACCTTATTGGGAAATGATTTTTTAAAACAGGCAAGATTAATTATTGATCTTTGCTCTAACCAGTGGTATTTTAATAATGGAATGAAATTAAAATACCCCTTTGAGAAAGAGGAACCACTTATCGCCTCTGAACCTCACAAAATTCATTATTTATCGAATATTTTAATTACTAACAAAATGTTAAACGTCTCCCAAAAGCAGAAATCGAATCCATTATTGAACGAATGCAATAATATCTTTACTGCAGGGGGAGAGCCTACACCTTTTGGTGAGCACATAAATGGACAGGTGATTTACAATGACAACTTCGTCCCAGAAATCACCCCTTATCTAAAGAGATTCGGAAATAATTTGAAATTTATAAATGAAAGAATCGAATCTAAGCAATTAAAAAATAAGAATTGCAATGATAAAAATCTTCAACAATTGTCATTTCCTATACAAACTTGCTCTTGGTATAGGAGATATATTCCTAAAAAGAGAGGTCGACCTCGAAAGGGTGACTCTAATTAATTATTAAGAATTATTGTATATTTTTCTTAAATTTTTGTGAACTTATGTATTATCCATTTTTTTTAATTAAGTATTAAGATTATTATGTGTTTTTCTTAAATTTTTGTGAATATTATCAATTTTTTTAATTAAGTATTAAGAATTATTATATCTTTGTCTTTAATCTTTATGAATTATTTTTTTTTTTTTTGTATTATTAAATATTGTTTTTCGCTTTTCTCTTTTTCTGACTCCTTCGTTGGGACTTCTTCAGGAGTCAGAGGGGGAGGATGTAACGAATGTATATTTGTTATATATAAATATGACAAAGTCACCCCAGGCGCTGTTGCATGACTGAATGGCAACGTCTGGGGGAGTCCAACTGCCCTCCGCGCGGTTGGTGACTTGGCATTATATAGTTAGTCAGATGCTAACCTTCTTTGTGTAAAGACGTGTTTTGATGATCCTCCATGTTGGATGGATCCTTTGTGACTCCCATGGTGGAGAAGTAATATAATATTTCTTATAATTATACATTTTCTTTGACTCCCATGGTGGAGAAGTAATATAATATTTCTTATAATTATACATTTTCTTTGACTCCCATGGTGGAGAAGTAATATAATATTTCTTATAATTATACATTTTCTTTGACTCCCATGGTGGAGAAGTAATATAATATTTCTTATAATTATACATTTTCTTTTAAACAACCGTTTTTCAATTTAACTTAAACTACATCCTTATTGACCAGTCTCATTAAATCTGCTTTACCCCTGAGTATAGCATGGCGCCCATTTAATCTCATCTCTGCTGGACCATTGGAGGAAAGGTAGTTTGTTCTCTGCAGCTGCGGGTAATATTTTCCCCCTTCAAGAAGATATCCACCTGCCTACCTGTGGAGACCTTAAACTCTTTTTTTCCCTCTCCACATAAGATCCATTTTTCCCTCTCCCATTTCCCCTCTTCTCTCTTCTATCACATTTTCCCTCCCTTCTCTCCCCCTTCTTCCCTCCTCCTTGTAAGGGGCCTGTTGGCATCCACTGTGGGCCTCTCCCCCCTTACAAATTGGCACCCAACGTGGCCCTCCCCTTACAAATTGGCACCCAACGTGGCCCACCCCTTACAACTCAAAATTTTTGAATTTCTATGAAATATTTTTTAATAAAAAAAATAAATAAATAAAATTCATATATTTTATAGAAAGTAAAATTTTTTAAACTATTTAAAATTATTATTCTTAAGTTATTAAATTGCTACTATACTCTTGTTTAATTTTATTTAATTTCTAACACAATTATCATTATTTTATAAACTTTTTTGCAAATGAATTTTAAAAAATTGTGAATTTTTATTGATATGAGAGGGAAGATGATTAATTTTTTACCGACCGACGATAGTAAGGGAGGTATTGTTTATTAACATTTTTAAATTGAGTAAAATCTTTGATAAATCGTTAATAAAACTTGTTTTAATAGAACTTAAACTAACTTAACTTGAACTAAATTTAACCCATTTTATATAATTTAAATTTTAAATTAATCGAATAATTTTTTGGGGGATAAATAGGAGTTTTATAAATATATTATATGAAATTTATAGAAAAAAATATATTCTTGGTTAAGCTTACCTTAATACAATGATAGTGGGTCTGCTTTCGGTTGTGAGTGCAGCCAGGATACCGATCCGAGCAATCATCCATTGGCGAGTAACGCATGAAGCCATGCTGAAGAGATTCATCGCGTTTCTTATGCCATTTGAAATGCCGGATCATCTCCTCTTTCTTGACAAAGACCCGACTATTGCAATCTAGGCAGTGGAAGTGCTCTCTGTAAAAAGAACGGGGCAATTGGCGATAAATAAAAATAAAAAACATCAACAAGGGAAACAGGAAATGGATTGGTTATCTTCCAGGAAAAATAAGATGAAGAAGAGGTTAATCTTGTTAAAATTATTTTTAATTAATATTATATTAGCTCAACAGAAAAAGCATAAATTTTATTTCTTTAATTTTAAAAATTCCTTCAATAGATATAATTTTTTATTGAAATTTCATATAAATTAGTTTAATGAATTAATTTTAATTCCTATATATCTAATTCACACCTTAAAAGTCCATTAAATGGAATTCCATAAATTCAATTAACGATTTCCTTTTCATTTTACAAGTAACCAATCAAATGTTCTTTTATATACACCTATATATTCTGAAAAAGTATTTTATTTTAATTAATTACATTTATATATTTTTTTTTCTTGTAAAAAAGTACACGAATGAAGTTTATAAAGCAGTCCTAAGAGACAAGGGCTAATAATTTAACTTTTTTGATGAAATGGTCTCAAATGATATGAACAAAAATGGAAAACAAGTTTGGTTTCCACTTGAGGTGGTTTAAAAATTTTTATGACCACTTTAATAGTCAATTAGCATTTGGTAAAACTAAAATACGATTTTTGCAAGGTGTAAGACTTAACTGTATATTAATGTTAATGGAATTAAGGAGAATACGAAAAAAAACGCTTTCTAAATAAATATTTATGATAGAATATTCGGAAGAAAAATGTTAATTTTATATCTTCAAGTTTTATGGATTTCTTTTCAAATATTGATATATATATATATATATATATAGTAGAATTCGAAATTAGTTACTTTTGATAATTCATTCCTTAAAAAGAGATAATCATTTAAAATATATAAAATAATATCATAATATTTTTGAACATATTCTATTCGCACATAAAATTTATTTCATAAAAATTATGAAAATTTTAAATATCTAATTTTCTAATTTAAAAATATTAAAATGTATATAAAAACTTTAAATATATATCAATTTTAAATTAATATAAATTATTTTATATGTATTTTAAAATTCGTTTGATAATAAAAAAAATAAATATTTTTTCAGTTTGTTTACCCTTAAATTGTCATTTGTCATTAAATACTGCTCTATATTATATATATATTTGTATATTTGCAAATAATTCTCTCCTCCCCAATATATTTGAAATATATACATGTTTGTCTATAAAATATTAATTTCTATTTTTTGTTTTTAGTAGAGGAGTTAGAGAAGAGTCAGGAGGGAAACTGTAGAGAGGATCCGATTGCGAGTGCGATCCCTACCGATAATTGAGGTCTTTGCAGTAGCTACTGCCGCACTCAATGGCGCTCGAAAACCGCTTTACGTAGCGTGAGTAGTCGACGGATACGGTTGCCGCGGCGGCCGGATTAGAGCCCAGGGCCTTGCCGGGGGCTCCGCCCCCGCCGCCCCCGTTCATAGCGTCGCGCGGCGTCAGCGGTGAGGCTCCGCCCCCGGGGAGCAGACCACCTGCAAAAAATAAACACGCAATCTCAGTTATAAACACACCTGAAGAAAGGAAGAGTCTACAGCAGCAAGCATTTGCCTTTCAGCCATCCAATGAATGAAAGATTGGATTTCATTGCTTGGCTTCAAGAACTTAGAAAAACCAATTTATGATCTTGTGGGCACGTGCATTAAAATCTTTAAACATCGTAACTATTTCAATATTCATATATTTAATTAGAATTTAATATAGGTTTAATAAAAAATCAATCAAATTCAATTTGGACATGCAAAATTTTAAATCATAGAATAAAAATAATGCAATATCCAATTCAAATTCTTAAAAACTTTAGATCAATCCCCTGAAATCATCATATATATACAGAGTGTCCGAAAATCTTTCCCTGATTACATAAATTAAATTAAATTAATCATTAATTAATAAAAATAAAACACCACTTTAAAAAAAAACATGTTTACATGGTGTTTTATTTTTATTAATAAATTATTAATTTAATTTAATAATTAATTAATTTATGTAATCAGGGAAAGACATTTCGGTATTTTGAGGTATAGATTTATTCTCTCAATATATCAATAAGCAGGTAAATAAATTATAATAAAATATATTCTACCTAATGGGGTTTTATAATTTTACCCTTACCAATTTATTAAAAATAATTTTCTCAATCTATAGGTATATAATCTTATTCCATGGACCAAAACTGATAAAATTTTATAATAAATAAAAAGAAATGATAAATTTAAATTTTAAATATTGTTACATTTTATTTAATTAGAATTACTTAACATTTGCTTTAAATTATTTTATAATTCACAGAAAACAGGATATATAGTATATATCAGAGGTTCTTAAACTGTGGTCCGCGGACCCCTGGGGGTCCGCGAAGCCTTTACTGGGGGTCCGCAAAGCCATCGTACAGGTGCACGAGTCAGTTAAAACTTTATTTAATATAAAAGGAGCGATGGCATGGCTTTGTGAGGAAACAGATCAAATACCCAAATTCAACGAAATGTGCAAGAAAATTATTGCTACCGTTTCCATCTTCATATTTAGCTGAATTTTCTAATAAAATCTGTTCTACAATATGCAAAATAATCGTTATTCACCAATCACTGTTAGAAATATTCACCATATATCCTTGTTCTTATGAGATCTTAAGCCAGAAATTAACTAATAAAATGACGTAAAGTACCTAAAGTTGGGATGGGGTCCGTCAAAAAGAATTTTCTCAAGTGGGGGTCCGCGGAGTACATAAGTTTAAGAACCTCTGGTATATATAGTTATGTATTTCAAGTATTTTTTTTTTAAATTTTGCTATTAAAAATATATTTGTAATATTACAACATATTCCTGAATAATGGAAGTAAAAAGAGTTCTCAGTTTCATTTGGAAATTGTGAAGAAAAAAAAGTTTTTTAAAATAATACAAAATATTATTGTGTACAAAGGTAGTATCATTTTTTTTTACTTCTCTTTATAATGAAGAATGAAGTAATTTTCAACGGCTTTAGAATGAGGGAGACTAATTGGAAGTGCCTCTCTTTCTCTCTTTTCCACTAGTTTTAAAGTAAGCGAAAGAAAAAAAATATCATTATCAAAATAAAGGGAAAGAAGAGAAAAGAAGAGAAAAGAAGAAAAAATGTTGGTTGAGTTTGAAACCAGTTTGAATGTTTTCTCAATATTTGGAAAAAAGAATATCAATTTTTTTTTTTTTTTTGTGAATGTGTGTGCTTGTAGGTACTTGTTGTTGTTGTTATTGTCTATGGAGGACGAACAGAAAAACAACAATTGAAAATAATTCGAATATTTCATCACTGGTAAATATCTCAATATTGATTTTGAAACTAAATGTGAAGGCGTTTTAAGAATTTTAAAATTGAAAATGAGGTATTTTTTCAAAAGAATGATTTTGTTGGATTAAAAAAAAAATGCTTAGAATCGTTTCAATAAAACAAATAAATAAAAATAACAAGTTTCAGCTAGTTTAAATGAATGGAATTCAAAAAATTAAATTCACCCAAATAATAAAAAAAAAATATATATATAAAATAATAATAAAAATAAATAAATAAGAATAAATTTAGTGGAAAAAAATGAAACTATTTAAACAATGTTTCATTTTATGAAAATATATTTCAAATTTTGATAGAATGGGTGGGGGGGTTGTGTAGATTTTATTACTAGCTAGTCTAGTAGGTTTAAAATTGAATATTATCAATTTCAAAGCACAAATTCTGAATACATGAAATAATTAACAACCGCTTATAATTCTTTAAAAAAAAATAATTGACATATTTTCTTATACTAATATAAATCATTTGACATACGAAAAATTGCATATCATTATGATAATCAATATTTCTTTTAGGGGAGAAAATAAATGTCGCATTATACTATTGTATATCTTATTGCATACAATATAAAAATATTTTCATTTAAATTCAACAGATATTATTTAAATATAATAAATTTTTATTAAAGTTTGATAGTTTTTAATTTAGTTATAATACATTTTTATTAAAGTTTGATAGTTTTCTCTTTTTTAATATTTAATACATAAAGTTATTTTAAATAAAAAAAAAAAGATGATGCATTATAATAAATAAAATAAATGAATGTCTTTGAAATTGATTTCCAAGTTATAAAAGTAAATAAATAATTAAGCGATATAAAATAATCTAAATATGGAAAATAGGAGGGAGTTGACGTGATTAATTGAGATAGCTATCTTTCTTTATATTAATTAATCCCATGAAAACAAAAATTGATTTATATTTATTTATTTATTTATCTATAGTACAAATGAGATATAATAAAATTATAAATATTATTAAATACAATGTAATCAAATAATGTCTAAATTTAATACACTATATCATTTTGTTTATAAATCTTAAATAAATTTCTGTTCGAGATTATTTGTGTGTTAAAGGTGTTAAATAAATTTTATACTCAATTTTCTTGCTACCAGAGAACGTCTATAATAGAATAACTCCCTCTCTTATTTAATTATGTATTATATACTTAAAGATAATAAAATTTAATTAAGTAATTAATAATATATTACACTTGCAAATTTATAAAGTACTTTTATTTTTTACCATCCTGAAGTTGAATATCAAGTTTTTCCCTATCATTCATTTGCAAGAACTAGTTAATTCGACATGCTTGAATTATTTAAAACACCAAATCTTGCTTGTTTGATATTTTCTTATTACTTCTATCATTTAAGATTTTATTTTAAGTTTATATTTAGTATTCATCATGTTTTTTGAAATTTCTCAGGCACGCAGATGTCCCATTTCGTTTGGTGATAATTGAAAGAAAAAAAAAAACTTCTTATGTTTGTATGTTTGGGATAAGATTTTCAAATAAAACCAGACATCAATTTTTTTTTTTATTTCTGCCTTAAGATAAAAATACTTAAATAAAATATTTTAATTATAAGAGAGAGAGAGGAGGGGGAGAAGAAAGAAGAAGAATAAGAAGAAGAAAGGAAGAACTCTCCTATAAAGTGGAAATTAAAAATTAAAAACATTGTTGAATACAATTCCTTTTTAGAATTAATATTAGTTAATGATAAGGGACAAGGCATTGCTTTGGATAAGAATGGCCCGGAGGCGGAGTGCTACCGGTTCGACCGAAAATTCGACATGCAATGTCTGTTCCAACGACACATTAAGTTATTATACAGTTAAATTAAAATATACTTAAGTATAATAAAAACGAATTATTTAAAATATATTATATTTGAAATGTTAATTTCAAGTTTTCGAATTTATTTTGAATGTACAAAGGGAATTTATTTTTTTTTTAATAGAAAAAAGAGCGAGACTGATTCGAATTCTGGTTTTCAGAATTTGAAAGAATTTTTTTTTTTATTTCAAGAATAGGACATATTTTTAATCAACTTGCCCTGGAGGAAGCTAATTTGGAGATGTCCAGGTTAATTAACCGTTTGAAGTGTTTTAAGATAGACACCTGAATTCGTTGTAACAGCGGGTGTCTACAAATGTTCAGTTCTGTATTAAATTTAATATTGTTCTTATTTGTCATTAAGTATCAAGTGTCTATGACAGAAACTGTATATAACTTTCACTTTGAAATTAAATTATGGATTATAATTTCAATTCTACTTGTATCATTTCAATTGAATTTCAACTTGGCAACAGTTAATTACAATCGTAAGTCTGCTAGATCCGCCCTTGGTTCTCTATCTCGACTTGGAATTGAATTTAATTAAAACCGATATATAGGATATAGATGAAATACCGTCTTAGATATGATTTCAAATACAAGAGATACAAGAGCATCTCGAATCTCATAGAAAAAAAGCTGATCATACAACGAGATAATAGATTTTTCTAAATCATCCTTCCCCGGATTGAAAGAGAGGGAGAGGGAAAAAAAAGTATAAATACTCATAATGAATACCTTCGTTTAAAAAATAACAGGTTTTTTTTAAAGAAAAGAATATTTATTATTTCTATTCAAAGAAGAATTTTGAAAGAAATATTTTTTACCATATCCAGACATAAGCATCTTTTCCAAAGATAAAACTATTTTTTATCTAAACAAGAAATAGGGATTAAAATGCCATTAAAATCCAAGAATCTCCAAATATATTTGATGGTAGAATGGAAACACGAATATGATGCTAGAATAATATATATAAATAAAAAAATTTCCTCGATTCAATATATTAAATCAAATTCGAAAAAACTAAGATCTTGAGATTGAAAGAATAACAAAAAAAAGAGAAGCGGATTAAATGGACTTGGAATGGAGAAGGTTGTAAGAATGAGAGATACTGTGGAAAAAAGAGAGTGGGGATAAGAATTAACAAGAGCTAATGGATATAATTTTGGAACTTAAAGATCACATCTTTATTTTTATTATATGATCACTCAAGATGGCCTTTGGACTCATTTAATGCTAAAGGCGAACAAATTGGCAAATGTCATATGAGTTGGAGACTAGGAGTGCGTGCGATGGTTTTTCTTGAACTATCTCAGCGCGAGGACAATCAGAGTTAATTCCAAATATAATCAAATTAGAAAGAAAATTTAGAAGACATGCTCAATTGGTTTAAATTCCTATCCAGCTGGTCTTCAGGCAACAAATGCGTAGAGCGCGGTTTATCGAGTTTGGAATTCCAACATTTTGGGAAGGTATCTTTTTACCAAAAAAAGGCAAAAGTAGTAGAGTCCATTTATTTACACAGACACTCACAAATACATAAATATAATACAAAAAATAAAATAAAATAAAAAAAAACATTGAAAGAAAATTTCGCCTCGTTCAAAGGAGTCATCTAATTATTTAACAACAAACTTAAGCGATCCACGACATATGTAGTAGATGAATCTCTTCGAAGACTCGCCATAACAAATGAGATTGCATAATAGCTATATTATAGGAGTCTGATGTAAATTCCTCAAATTCTTCAAATGGTTTCAAAAGTATTTCAGAAAAATTGTTTTGTATAAAAACTCGAAAAAGGCATCTTTTTTTTTAAAAAAAAAGTGGTTTATTTTTTTGTCGTTTATTAATAACTTATACTTAATTAGATTCATTTTGTTTGTTTATTTTTTTTTTTAATGTTTCAGTAAATAATTATAACTTAATCGTTTATTAAAAAAAGAAAAAAAAAATTCAAGTAAAATAGAAAAGGGGAAAAGAATATAAAATTCAATGAAGATGATGAGAAATTAATGATATTAAAAAAAAAATTCTAAAATAATTAAAAATTAATGAATATGATTAAATATAAAAAAAAAAATTAAAATAAAATTTAACTATTTTATTTATTCAAAAATTATACATCAGATCTATCAAAATAATTTAATTATTCCGACATATGATGAATTTGTTGATTTTAAAATACAAAATTTAATAAAAAAATATAAATAAATTTCAAATAATTTTTTGTTTTATGTTAATTTTTTTTACACCTTAAAGATTATTTTATATCATTTTTATTAAACATCCAATCAATCAATTTAAGAAAAATTACCCTGTTTATCCATCTTTGATACAAATATTACTATATATTAGTCTTATAATGAAATTGTATCAACTTGAAATACATATATGAATAATTTGAATAATAAGTAACCAATCTTTCATTAATTTAAAAGAAGGAAAACTTGTCATCTCTGTTAAATTCTTTCTTCATTCTCTTCTCATTCTGTTTTATTATAAAATTATATATATAGAAATGAATTCTTTTATGAATATAATATTAGGTGGATTTCACGGATTGCTAGTCATTCTGGGCTTTATTTAGACGCATTCTGGGCATTCGGTCGCCGCTTAATCGAGAAGCCTGTCATATTAATAGCGATCTGACCTTTTCTAAAAAGTGTGTGAATAAATGCATCGAGCTCACGAGTGAACCTTTTTATTATCTTAAAAGGGATGCCTTTTACATTCATAAAATAAGCTAAAGAATATATATAATAGCTTCACGAAGAAAAACAAAAAACAAAAATACAAAATTGTATTAATAAAATGAAATAAATAATTTCTTATAATATTTAATCTATAATTAATATATGATATCATAAATAGTAGGAGATCTTGTTTAGCAACTTAATTGATAATTAATTATTATGCTTAATAACTTAATAATTAATTATTATTCTTTTTTCGAAAAATATTATTCAAAATTATTTAGAAATATTTTTTTATTGGTAATTTATTTATTTTTTTTATTCCGATTAAAAAAAAAACATATGTAAATATAATATAATGAATTAAATTTAATGAATGTTAAGATGTAATTATAAAAATATATATACTAAAAAATTAAAATAGAAAATTATATAATCATAAGTTGTTTTTAACTATTATATATATATTTCAAGTAACAAATATCATTCTAAAATAAATAAATGTTTCTTTCATATATCAACATTTGTTAGGATAGTTTACAGATTAAATATATCTCTATATATAAGAAAATATACTCAGTTCTTTGAAGAAAGATTAGTTTGAAATGGAAATAACCAAATGGTTTCATGTTAATTGAGATTCTGGTGAAAGATGCTTTGATTTTTTTTTTCGATTTGTTATTTTTCTTAATGTTTGAATAAGCTGATCTATCTGGTGTACTTCCGACTTCCTGTCGGAGACCGTAGTTGGTTTGATTAATATAAGTCATATACATTTATATATATATATATGTACATATCTTGAATATTTATCCGAGTGCATTTTGATGGGGCATAAAGCGAACGCGTGGAGGAAGAGAGGAACGAACGAAAGAGCGAAACGAGTAGGAGGAAGAGGAGGGGCTTCATCAGTTTAAGTCCAATCTGTGAAACACTTGTCCAATATGACAAAGAAAGGGAGAAAGATTAAGTTAATAAAAATACTTAAATTAAAACATCTGGTTACTCGGGAGGGGACCGAGATGAAGAGTAAGAGCCTAGAGATTTCTTCCCAAGGTTTTAAACTCGTCATTAAATAACCTAACACATTTATCTGTTTAACTCAGTTAAAATCACTTCCTGGATTCAATCATTCAATTCAAAAACCGACTCAAGTTTTCTATTGGCTTAAAACACGCAGTCAAAAGAGACAACAAGAGGATGAAGATGATGACGTTAAGTGTGCATGCAGTCTTGAGGGAAAGGGGAGAGGGTCACTGGGCCCCGGGGAGGATCAAGTTGGATTTTTAATAGGCAAACAGGCCAGCTAAAGCAAATATCAGCCATCCACGGTAGCAGTGACTAAGACGAAAGACGCCTCGAGGGTGGAGAGGTTCCATAGATTTATATATAGTATATAAAAGAAGGAATAAAAAAAATGAGGGAGAATCGTTGGTTAATATTGATTGGTTTGGCCGGAGGCGCGACAACCTCCATTACATAGGATTTTCGAGTAATTTTTCAAGTAATTGTATCAATCTATTGTGTAATTATACGATTCGATGACTTTAAGTGCGAATGGCAGCTAAGAGAGCCAGCAATAGAGACAAACATTCTTCTCAACGATCCTGGCCAAATAATTTAGTAGCACTGGTGTATATTTGTTGGTCTGAAATGTCACATTTTTAAACCGCCCCTCTACAAAGACGCGTATGATTGGTCGAGAAGAATACAGATTTAGATCTCTAGCTTACTTTAGGTGCCAAATAGTTTTTATCATTCGAAAATTCCACACCATTTATTCCGCACGGAAGAAGTTTTTAAATGAGCTTTGAAGAAAAAAAAATTATTTTTATTTAATTATAATGGTAAAATTATAAATAATATAGGATATATATATATATACGTATATTAACATAAAGGTGTATATATTTTTCTTCTAATTTTAAAAAAAAATTATTGTAAGGAAGAATTCATTAAATAGGATTTTGATATCAGTCAATTGTTAATCAATCAATTGAAGAGACATATAAATAGAAAGAAAATAAATTAGTAAACTAATTAATTCAATGATTAGTAGCGTTGCGAAACAAGCACTATTTAAATAATAACAGTAGTTCATTTGGTATAATTAATATTTATTAAATGAAAATCTCTCAACTGGGAACGAACTTTATTTGGTATGATTTTCTTCTTCACTTCTTTTTTTGAACATTTCCACTCGGACTGTTTGAATGAGTTGGCGTTCATTCAAAGAAACGTTGTTATTTTTAAAATAAAAGCATTTGAAAATCGAGGACATACAAATATCCAGGTGATTAAGCGAGCCATTGTATGACTGCCGCATCAGTTGATTAACATCAATGGGCATAGCTCACTTAAATATCAACGAGAGAAAAAAAAGGATAATTTTCTAATTTATCCGAATTTAGATCTTTACTCTTTGAGGCTTAGATCTATTGGGTTTAGTTAAGGCGTTAAGCTGCGTTCACAGATTTAAATTAATTGAACAACGAGGAGATGGGAGTGAGTGGGAGAGATTGAAGGGGAAGATTTGTTACAAAACAAGATGAGAGAGCATTGCAATAAAATGATCTATCTTTCTCATTTAATTTATCACACAACAACTAGAAATTAATTGAATGAGACATTCATTGAAACATTTACTATTCAAATAGTAAGAATATTTATGAGAATGGGTTAAATTTAACAATATTAAAAATAATAATAAAATAAAACAAATAAAATAAAGAAATTTCACTAGAAGGGACAGGACTAAACCTTTCCAATAAATTATCCATTTTTATGCTTTTCAAATAACGGTGAACTTGTTAATAAAACGATTTCATTTTGGCGACAACGAACCCGTTTGACCGAGTTCCGCTGGGCGGGTGTACCAACTCCTCTCGCCAAATGAACCCATCAGGAATATATTATTTTTTTGGAATGTTGTTTTTCCCAAACAAATATATATATATATATATTCAGTGAAATTTATTATTTATCGCCATTATATATTTATATATCAAAAAAAAAAAAAAATTTAAAATTAATTTAAAAAATTGTACAAGTACTAGTAATTATGGGTTTATTGAAAAAATGTGAGAAAATTGTTCAGAGCATTTTTTTTATAAATTTCAAAATATATATAATTGTATATTTTAAGACTTTTTCTTTTAATTTTAAAAACAAAATAGTCGAAATATTTATAATCATTTAAAAAAAAATGTTATATTTTTTTCGATAAATAATTTGTGTGTCATTTCTAAAGTTTTTCAATTCTTTTAGGTCAGTGAAGAATGTATTTTTTTATTTATTTGATACTTATTAAAAAAATAAAATATAATTAATAAATTAAAAAAAAAAATATAATAAATATTTTTTAAATTATTTTTGAATTATTAAAAAAATAATATTTTCCATTTTAATAAATCATTGAAAAATATTTACAATTTATTGTTTTTTTATTTTAAAATTTCATTTTCATTATAAAATATTTTTTTTTTAGATATAAAATTGGAGATTGACGCTAGGAGCCTTGAGTTGGTATCAAGTTGAAATATTTGTTATAAAGTAATCAAGTAATTTTTCAAAGCCCTCTTGAACCGGTCTTGCTCATTTGTTTCCGCGCTGAACCATTAAAAGAACACATGTGACATGAGATTAACCCAGACAAATTAATTAGCTTGCTGATAGCGAGTCTATTCACATGACAAAATTATAATTTCAATAGCCTGTATCAATCAAGTCGTTAGAATAAAATTAAATGTGAAAAATATTTGGATAGTCCTGAACATCGACTATCATCATTTTAAATAAATATCCATATATCTTCGATACTTAAAGAGCAGATGCAATAAAATATCGAGAAAGAGAAAGGTAAACACTTATTTTATTTTATTTTTTTTTCAAATATGATTTATTTATTATTCAAAATTTAATTAAAAATGTATATTTTAAAAAAAATTGGAGATGTTGGATAAATGATAATATTAAAAAAAAAAAAAATATAAAATAATAATAACCTTTCTCAGACTCTGAATAAAATATTAGTATTGTATATTTAATATGAAGTTGGAGGAGGTGTGTCATCAATAAGCATATATAAAATATTTTTAAAATTAAAAAAAAAACCTAATAAATATGAAAGGATACAAATAAGAAATTAACAAAAAATATTCTCATTGAAATGATCGCATACATTAAATTTCGAGATATTAATGCAATATGTCGATTCCATAAAAAATAAAAAAAAAAAAAAATAATGAAAAATCTACAAACGTGGCTTTCAGGACAACAACTAGTTTCGGGTGTACGTGCTTAGAAAATGAAGGGAAAAAAGCAATATATACCCGAGGCAACAAATGCGATGGGCGATGATTAGAAATAATTTGTCACTTTGAAAATCCAGTCTCGTGAACATGTTCTCTGTCTAATCGACTCGGCCTATTTAGTATTTGTGGACGCAAACGTAAAATCTGTCGAGATGTCATTTATTTAAACATCTTACAAGGCATAAATTTTAGTCGTCCAGTAGTTTATAACATTTTAAATAAAAAAAAAAAACTATTTTCATATTCAAAACATTTTTTTTTTCATAATATACAAAATATGAAAACAATTAAGATGTACTGATCTATGATATATTTAAATTGCAAACATAACAAAATCAATGTGCTTTATCAATTTTTCTTTTTTTTTTTGTTCTTTGTAAAAAAACAATGACAGGTATATATATCTGTGTAAAATATACATTTGTTTATAGAACATATTATATTAAAAACAAAAAATAACAAATTAATTAACATATTTAAAAAAATATATTTTCGAATTTCAAATCATTATTTTATAATTAATAACAAATTTTAATATATATTTTTAACGAAACGTATAATTCTTTAATTAATCTCAAATATTTTTCATTTAATTAATTTTTATAATTTAATAAGATTGTTAGGGTGACCATATTTCCAAAACACCAAACCGGGAGAAACGGTTTACCTTTTTTTTTTTTAGAACCAAATTGAAAAAAATTTTGGAAAAAAAATACGAAATCTCCTAAATATTTCAAAAAACGGGACAATAGGCTGTCCCGAAGACTTTTTACGGGACGCCGGGACAGAGCACCTAAAAACGGGACGTTTGGTCACTCTAAAGATTGTTAACGTTGTTGAAATCGTGATAAGATATTTACTATTCCAAAAAAAAAAAATTTACTTGGAACTCCTCCAACTGACTGACATTGATTTCAAGAAAATTACAAATTATTCAAAAAAGACTTATCAAAGTATAGTTATATCATTTCCATACGTTTTCTTTTTTTACTTTTTGTTTTAAATTTAATATTACAACCAAATATATTTAAATAAAAATTAATAACTTGAAACCCAGTACACAAAAGGAATTTATATGAAGTAAATTTAAATTTTTATTAGCTATATTAAAAAAAATAAATAAATACAATTTTATAATTATTAATTAATAAATATAATAAATATTCCGATGAAATGTTAAGTCAATTTTTATTATGACTGTAATAAAACTAACTATATCATACCTATAATATTTATAAATAGTTCTGTTACTCTCCGTAAATTCAATTAAATTTTATATTACTAGTTGGCGTAATAAGAAATGTATCAAAAGAAAAATGAGAAAACAAGACTTAATAATTTTTATTATCTTATTCTAACATTGTTTTCCAATACCAATATTCTTATTCTTAGAATCAATACCTGTATTTATTTTTCAAATCAACTATGTTTTAATTGATATTTCAACACCGATTGTGAATAAACAACAAAAAAGTTACTTAGTGCCTTTCTCTGTAAAATATTTACTATTACTAATGGATTTCAATAAAATAAATAAATTGAAATGGGAAGAGAAATATATATGTAAAATAATAATTATATTATTTTAATATTCCTAAGGTGGTATCACAATTTATTATTATTATGAATTATTTATAAATAATTAATATTATTAATTGGTATTAATAAATAAATAATATTAATTATATTAACTTAATATTTCTAATTTTGTATTCCAATAATGAGACAAATTGTTGTGTGTTAAGGTTAGGTAAATTAGATTTTATAAATTGGAAAACCATTAGTTATACTCTTAAGTTATTTAGTTATTAACAAGATAAGATAAGAATTGACTATAAAAACCATTTTGTTTTTAGGTAAGAATATATTATTGTATTTATCGTAAATATTTAAAATTTTTCTAATGTAATAAAATGTTTTTAGCAAACAAATCTGTCTATAGTCCATTTTTGATTAAACCTACCATCTTATATATATATATATATAAAGTTGTGTGAACAAAAATGTTAAAAAATTATTTATATGATTTTAGTGAAAGGGGAAAAAGATGTAAATAATAATTGAGATAGCTGAGAACTTAAATTTTAAATTAAATTAGATAGTGTGGGGGACCCACTGAAGAGGAAGGGAGGGAAAAATGTGATGAACGTTTAAGTAAATAAAAGTTGGGGCCCCTGGACGACATAATTTGTTTTCCCAGGCTGATCACCTCGCCAGATCTTAGAAGGGGGATTCAGTGTTTAATCTCTGAGGCAATGGACGAGTGACTAAGCGGCCAGTGGTCGTAATTAAGTCATCGTGGACCTAGGCAGCTAGACCTGTCGACTAGCCTTGTCCAGGTTCAGGTAATGGAGTGGCCCTCGGATAGACTTACCGGGAGACGGCGTGGCGTGGTCCCCTGGAGGCCCTTGGGCACCTCCCGAAGGCTGTTGTTGCTCTTGGAGAGCCGCTAGGGTCAGAATTGTGGCCATGTTTTGCGGCAAAATTACCTGAAACATACGATTGAAATAAAATTTCATAAACAAATCATTAGATGCATAATGAATCAAGCTTACGATTAAACTATTTTTAGAATTTAATGATACAAAATTACAAAGTGATTTGAAAAACTGGATTTGTTGTTGTGTTTTTTGTTTTTTTTTTTTTTTTAGAAATCATAAATCGATCATATCCGGATGATTATATTTCAAAATGGTAAAATTTTTATTTTATTCCTAGCTCTTGAATGTTTTAATTAAATCTTTTATAATCATTTTTTTTTTAGTTTTTTTAAGTAAAGAGAGATTACTAAAATTAAGGCCAAGTTAAAAAAAAACCTATATAATTTTGAAAACTTTCTTTAAAATATAGTTTCTAAATATAGGGGATAATCTTTTCATTTTTTTTATTTTTAACTCAACTACATTAATATCTAATTAGTGTAAATTTAAAAACCATAAGCACTTTAGGCAACTAACCATTTCTCTATCGTAATCTACTAATTAAAGTTTTAGGAATTATAGTTAGGTAGTTACATATGCATAGTTCTCATTCTTTTCTAACCCTTTCCTATAATACATATACAAACACACCTATTTCCTTTACATGGAAATAAGATAAATTATTCTCTATTCAATATTTTAAATTAAATTAGAATGGTAAGTGAGAAATGGGATACCTTTAAAAGGGCAAGAAGGTACATAAAAAAAAAGAAACGAGGGTCAAACAAATATTAATAGGACTTAATTTTCAGGAAGGAATTTTAAAATGGACATTAAAAAAAAAACCTCTTATTTTGCATTTTTATTGCTGTTTACATAGGGTAGCTTTTTTTCTGAAGGAAATTTTCTATCCTATTATTAAAAAACTATTAGAAAGATTTATTTTTGTCAAAATAATCATAAGATTTTATATTTAAATTATTTTAAAATAATATGGGATAAACCCAAAATCACACGATAAATAAAATAAAACACCACTTCCTGTTGATTAAAATAAATAAAATAAATATAACCACCAAGTAAGATAAATAAAATAATAAATAAATTAATTAATTAATTTTAATTGAACGAATAGGTAAATAAAAAAAATACTAATTTTAATGTTATTATAGTTTACTATTAAAATAATTTTTAATAAAAAAAAAAATTCTCTAAATTTAAAGTGAAGTTAATAAATAAATATTAAAATTGTATATTATATTAATTAATATAAAACTTTCAAATATTTGTAAGAATTTATTATTTTAATGAATGATAATTAACAGAAGAAATTATATATTCTATATTTAATAACAAAGTACATATAATAATATTATTATTATTAATAATAATAAATGTAATATTGCGATTTTTTTTTATAAATAATAAGAAATATCGATTAAGTTAAAATAATAATTTAATTTGAAATTCATTTAAATTGTTTATCAATAGAATTAATTGAAAAGAAAAATAAACTATAATTTAAGCTGATTGCGTCAATATAATTTCAATTGCAATTGTTTATATCATTGGCCAATCGAAAAAAGTTTGCTGCCCATGAAAAAAAGAGCACAACAAACTTGATTCTACCCTGAAAAGTTTAATCAAACCATTTAACGATTCATATGTAATTATTTTCTTTTTTGTTAGTAAATATCCATTCCCCCCCTCCCTCTTTTCCTTTCTTATGGTATGTCGGTATCTTCTCGTTCAATCCAAACGCATGTATCCAATTTCTTTCCAGTGCGTTATCTAATTTTTCGCTTTGGTTTTCGGCTCGATTTACCTTTCTTTTTTTTTAACCCTTCCCTTCCTCAATTATTTCAATTTTATTGAAGTAAATTGTGGATTCCTAGTCGAGTGCCAACACAGAGTGAGATAGAGAGAGAAAGAGAGGCTGGCGCCGTAATGCCTCTGGTTTAATCCTCGGATTGCGTGAGTCCAACATAATTAAGCTTTTTTGTTCATATTAATATGTAATTTTAATTTGAAATCCAAAACGCAACTTTTCGACAACTAACCAATACTATTTAAGAAATGTAGAAAAGGGGAGAGAGAAAAAAAAAAAGAACTTATAATTTTATAAATTAATTTTTAAGTTAACTTTAAAATAAAAATAAAAAAAAATAAAAAACAATAAAGAAGATTTACAAAATAATTGTTAAATTTTTAATGTTTTACAAATTTACAAAAAATGTTTTTTTTTATTTTATTGATTGATCCTGAAGAATTTATTTTTTACTATCTCGCCTGAATTAGTATTGCGATCACAAAAATTATCGATGTCGAGATTTTGATGTTTTTATACGTTTTGAAGGTCCCTGAGGCATTTTGTATGTAGACAAGATTACGCAAAAAGGGTTTGAGCTAGAATAGAATAATCTAGTTTAATGTCCTGCAAAAGAACATAGACAATACTACAAAAACTTATTTTAATTTTACTTTTCAAGGAAAATATACTCTTTCGAATGTTAATAATAAAAATTTCAAAAAAATATTTTTTATTTTTGTTTAATAAAATTTTTGTATGAACTGAAAGAGGGTGTGAGGTATATAATTAGATAGTTTCCTATATAGTTATATACGTTTCTAATCTTTCATTTATATCATTAATATTATATTTAATAGAATAACAAACAAAAAATAGTTTATATATGAGATCCTTGATATTTTTTTGTCATTTCATTTATAAACAAAATTATGATCGTTAAGGTCAAAATAAGTAGGTAAGACACATTTTTGAATAATTTTACATGTTAACAAGAAACTTATATTATCCACTTATTGAATATTGAAATATCTCATTGTGTGTAAATCACCAAGAGAGAATATTGTTCTCTTTTTTTATAATAATACATACTTTGTGGAGTTTTGCCTAATTGTTTTCACTCTATCTATATCCTGCTTGATGTCGTCTAAAAAACATCTAATGACTTTTTTTTTCTACTTAAATATTCAGATTTTTTTTATACATTACGGATGAGCCTCGCCTAGATTAGTGATCAATTGTATAGTTATGTGTTGGCTTTCAACTCGAGGAGTGGCTGTCCAAAAAAAATACCGTTTTTAATCGAAATTGATCGAATCAAAAAGACACGGCATAAAAAAAAAACAACAACAATGAAAGCAAAAGAAAACAATGCCAATTTGATTGACACATTCGCTAACTAACAAGATGTAAATAGAATAAAAAATAAAACGGTTATCTTCAGGACATGTAAAGGCAAATTAGAGACATTATTAATATTTATATAACAAACTTTTGAAGCATCGGTGAATTTGATAAGTGAAAAATATTTGAAAAATAAAAAAAAAAAAAAAATAATAATTAAATCAAAAAGCTTATATTATAATAATGATAGGTTCAATAAATTATTTGTACTATTCGAAAAAAATACAAATATGAATATTTAAGGTACTCTCCTCTCCCACACCTCGTCTATATCAACATTTAAATATATCTGAATATGTATACATCTAAAGTTTTCTAATTAGTACCTGCATTAACATATTTGTTTTTGTTTTTAAATAACTACAACTGGCAACAAGTTTGAGAACATACGTGGATTATAATTGAATAATGAATTACTTTTAATAAAGTTATATATGTAGATATATTGCAATTATTAGCGTGTTGAACTTAAGTAATTACATGAAGAAAATTTATTGAATTCAAACTGATAAGAAATGTAATAAATTTATTAATTATTTTATATTAGTGGCATGTAGAAATAAAAAGTCATAAATGATTAGTGGACTAACAGAACACCGGCATAAATCTAAGATAACTACTGAAGATTAAGAAATCAATCATTCGTAACTCTTTAAAGCTAATACCACATTTCAATTAATTTTTTTATTATTATTTTTTTATATTTCGTGTGTTACCAATATGAGAGAACTATATATTTTATATATTCATATACTATAAATCACAATTAGTGTGTATTTACATAGATGGTTGATTTTATTAAAGTAATCATAAATTTTATTGTGAAGTAAATTATTTTAAATGGTAAGAGTTTGTAAATATATGTATTTTTTTTCTCTTTTTTCGATTAGATATGAATGTCAAATGGGCAAAAATCGTAACAGGATTTGAAATAGTGCCTAGCTTGAGTAGTTTGAACTAAATGATAGCAGAGAGTGTTTTTCTATGGAGCAATGTCTCAATTTGTTTCGCATCAAACGAAAATTGATGTAAATTAGGTATCTTTTATCGAACATTTTATTATTCTTTTATATATATATATATATATATATATATATATATATATATATAAGTGGAACAAAAGTATTAAACTCAATTTATTCCCCGGAGATAAATTTCGAAAGTTTTATGAAATATATTTAAGATAGAATATGAATTCTATTATATCTAGACAAATATATAAAGTTATTTTTAATCCGCTGTTTTATAGATTATCATGTATCGTTCGAATTTATTTTATTTAATTTACTTAATTATTTGTTCATCTCCATTTGAATTTGTCAGCAAATCGATTCATCATTTGATTACAACTCGAACATAAATTAAAAGAAAAAGAAAATGAAATTGGATTTCTTCGTCTTGGCCTAATTCACATTCCTGAGGATCGTATGCTATTTATATGTAATATTTTATATCGTTTGTCGGGGTAGGGAATAAAAATTGGCCTGGAGCTTTATACCAGCTGAAAGGAAGAAAATGAGGTCTTTGGAATTAAAAATTTATTCTATTTTATATTAGAGAGACGTTTAACCAAAAAAGAAGAGATTTCCCCACCAAAAAAAAAATGGGAACATTTGTCATTGGGTTATTGAACACACAAATAAAATCAAAAAAAATCCAATTTAAATATATATATATTATGAATATAAAAGTCAAATTTCAATTTAGATTAATATATACACATACAAATGTTTATAATAAAAATATATTTAGATAAATGTGTATGAAGGTCTATATAATCAATTATTGTTTGTGCGTTGTGAAATTGAAATATTGCCAGAGTATTAGGAAAAAGTAGTTCTTAACCATGGACAATATTTTGAGAGTAAAGGATATATTATGTATTTTTCCAAATTATTTTTTTTTTAAATGTTAATTCTCAATAAAAAACAAAACAACTTATTCAAAATTCTAGATTTTTTCCTCTAAAATTAAATATTAACTATTATAAAAACAAAAAGGTAGAGGGATTAAAATATTTAGATATTTTTTATTTTATTATATATATTTTTTTTTTTTGTTTACTCTTCCGTAACCTCAAATGTCATTGATAATTATAGTAAGCGTTGTACTCACCCTGTGGTTGGCCATAAGGGGTGCTGGTGGTGCCACACCCACTAACTTGGACATGTTGTCCACCATTTTGGTGCGTAAGGCTTCAAAAACGTTCGCCTGTTTTTCGGGGTCCGTTCCGAAAGGTAGATTGGCACCGGATGTGGAGGAAGCCGTCGTTGCGGTGAGGGTGGGTTGGGCTGGGGATGGTTGTGGATTGGTTTCGGCGGGTGTTGGGTTAATATTATTATTGTTGTTGTTGTTCGGTATTGCTTTGGTATTAGGAGTCGGACTTGGCATCCGTTTGATGGACATCGGTGGGGTTGTCGTCGGTGACAATGGGGTGCGTGGAGGTGTGGGGGGTTGGGAGGGTGGTGATCCGCCACTTGGGGCTCGCAAAGATACTGGCATCCTGGATGAAAACGTTTCCAGGATCTTTCCTGTGAACCAAACAAAATAAGAAATACAATTAAATTAAAGGAAGTACTTAATTGAAAAACATAAAAAATAAAATAAATAAAAACAATTGTTTTCAAATGATTTTATTTCAGGAGAACAAATTCTATTCAAACAATTTGTGATGCAAAATAAAAAAAAAAAATATGAATATCTCTAGATCACATTCGTGACAACGTAATTTATATTTAAATAAATAAAATAATGTTTACAAATTTATTTGATACTAGTCCAAAAAAAAGATGCTTAAAAAATGAATTAATCGCTGAAATTTAAAATCAACTATAATTAAAATTGAATCTAATAATTTAACATTCTAAGTGTTTAAAAAAATAGATAAGAAAATTTAAAAAAAAAAAAAAAAATTGAATGTCTGCATATTGGTGCAATTAATGTTTTGAGATGCTTTATGTTAGGATTGGCTGGGATTTCACCGAACCAGATGGGTTATTTTTAATTCAACTAATAATATATTCGAAATTATAATGAACGAAACAGAAAGAATTGGCGCTTTTATATTATATAAGAAATTACTAAACAATTTTTTTTTTTAAGATCTATTCCGATTTAAAAGACGACGTCGATATGATAAAAAAAAATCCTTCAATGCAAAAGGGCACACAGGCTATTGAAATAAATTGATCTTTATAATAACAACGCGTAAAACCAAGAGGAAATAGTTTCTCTTTAAATTACGCATACTATTATTAAAATCAATAAGTATCTAAAAAAATCTTAACAAGCAAAAAAAAACTTAAAAAATACGCTTTTAAAAAGGTAATTTTTTTTTATTAATAAAAAGTAATAATCACAATAATAATAATAATAATAATAAGATAATCAATATTTTAATTTTCAGACTTTGAAAAAGAGAAAAAAAAAAAATAAATCAGTGTCAAATTTAAAAAAAAAAAAAAATAATAATAATAATAATAAAAATAGTTACAATGATTCAGCAATGCAAATTTTGTATATATTATAATCATTTTTTTTTTACATCCGTCATATTTAATTCTTTCATTGAGAAACGGTGGCTCATGTAGGTATTTATTAATAAGTAATATAAAACCAAAGTACATATATAAATATAAATTAATAATAATAATAATAAAATTAAATTAATTAAATTCTTTAAAAAAATTAATTATACAGACAATGATATTTAATATCAAAAAAGTAATTTACATATAAAATAATAAATCTATTCATTTTGAAGAGAGAATTATAATATTTTTTTTTTTTTTAATAAGTAAATAAAAAGAAAAAAATATGATATTCTTATAAATATATATATTTATTAAAGAATTCAATTAATTGTTAAACAGATGAAAAAAAAAAATTATACCTCGGAATATAACCATATATTATGATGAACATCTGGTCCGAATGAATTAATAGAAATTTTTGTTGTATTTTTTTTTTTATTTATTTTCCATTGAAAAAAATTTAATTTATTTTATGTAAAGATACGATAAATGGATATAAGCGAGAAATGTGTATTTAATGAAATTTATTCTTTTTATAGAAAACAAGCTTTAATATAATTTAATTACAATTCGAAATAATAATACATAATAATAATAATAATAATAAAAAATAATAATTATAATTGAAAATGAGGATAATAAAAAAAAACAGAATCCAAACCATTAACATAATTTAAAATTTTTTTGAAGAAAATATTTTCTAGATATTTACATTAATAAAATTTATGATATAGGTGAGTTCCACTATACTATCCTGTTAAATATGTATAATTGTAGTTAGTTATGTGCCGACAAATTAATTAATCTCCTTTTAAGTGGAGGAAGACTGAGACAATTAGACTAATACGTTTTAAACTGACGATTTCACATTTTTTTTTCCTTCCATTTAATCCAAGTCGGGTTTTGTAAATAGAAGATATAATTTGTTATTTTCTTCCTTCTCATATATGAATTCTCATTCAAAATCAAGATGATGATCTTTAACGATCCCCCTGACTGCCTGGGACGTGCCTGTGTGTGAAGATGTATATATAATATTTTTGAAACATATGGTTTATACCATGTCGGAGACGTGTTAGTGAGTCACGATAAACTTTTATGGAAAATAATTAAAACCATTAATGTGTAATATAAGGTTTTAAAACAATAGCGAGGCGGGAGTCAAAAAAAAAATCTTATTATATATAAAAGTGGATATTCTCAGGGAATAGGATTTTCATAAATTTCCAAAAAAAAAAAAAAAAAAATACAGAAAATAGAAAAAGAAAATAAACAAGTTAAATTGGCAATAAAGTATTTTTGGAACGAAAATAATTATACAGAACAAGCAGATGTCAATGTGAAAAAAAAATTATATTAACATACAAATGTATTCATGGATGAAGATTTGTTGAATGTTGGACATTTGCAAGGGGGAAGTTGACCCCCACCTCTCCTTCCACCTTCTAAATAATTAAAGAGTATGCGAGGTAAATAAAAAATTAGTAGGAGGTGAATTTAAAAGAAAGTTACTCCTCCCCAAAGTTTGATTGACCATTGTGAAGAATATATAATAAAATATTAAGAATTTAATTTTAGTAAAGAGAAATATATATATACATATATATATATATACAAAATAATGAAATATATAGTCAAGTAAATCGAAATGTTCCCTTCATTTAATTAATATTTCCATTTTAGTTTATGCAAATTGGAAATCATATTTTTAAGTTCACACCACCATCAAGCAACAACAAAAACAACAACGATCACACAGAAGCTATCTACTTTTACTTTTTATCTGATAATCTCGCTCCTAAAATGGTATAACAATTACGGAATACTTTGCGTTATACATTTAATTCAAAGAAATCGTTGCGATTAAAATAAAATGTACGATAAATGTTCTCAAACAAATCCGATTATCTATTTTATATATTATTATTATCTGTGTATTAATTATGAAAATTTGTTGGCTTCCTTTTTCTCGTCCATTCGAATAATTTCATGAATATAATTAAAAAAAAAAAGTTGCCTTCTTCATATTAATGAAAATCTTGATAAGCCATTTAAAATATGATTATGTGTAGGTATGAAGTAAAACATCGATAGTAAATCACTCTTAAATAAGCACAAACGGTGCCAAGAGCTTCACCTTTCAATGCTCTCGAATTCTTGAGTTCTGTTCCGCTAAGAGCAAAAGACTTAAAATATCACCATCACTAAAATAATTAATTTGTTAAAGCGAGAAGCGAACACGCGTAATCCAACACGAAATCCCGATAGAAGGCAAACAACATATGCAATTAAAGAATGGAGGATCTCGAAAATCACAAATTTAATGATCATTGAATCTAAAAAACATATAATTACGTAGATCTTCGTTACGTATTGAAATTTCAATATTAACTCAAAAATTATAGGTCCTAAAAAGTAGATAGACTAGACTTTTAATCAAAATGTTAATCGATATTTTATTACCTCTAAATTGGTCGATTTCGAAAATCAGTTTCATTCATTTTAGAATTGAAAATCGGTGCTCTTCAGAAAAGTGGGATGTACAAATTATCAATATGGATTAAAAATCTTATTATTAATATAATTATAGTGTTAAGGTAGAATTTTTCAAATAAACTAGATTTTTAGCTTAATAATTATACGTTTAATATTACTTTAAAAAATAAATAAATAAATAATACTTTGGACTAAATCGCTGTAATAATTTAGATTAGGATTCAATTTGAACAATCAACAACAGACTGTTGCGGAAATATATTTTTTTTTTTTTATTAAAAAGAAAAATAATTAAACATATAGAGACATATTATATAGAAATAAATAATTATATATTTTGATAAATGAAAAAGAAAAATACTATACTTATATTAACATGAATATATGGAGATAAAAATAAATAAATATATATTCTTATATAATTTAATAAGTTATCTGTTATAAGCATAATTCAAAAGAATAATTATAACAATTTCAACTTTATTTGCAAATTTATTTATTATTTATAATTATTATTTATAATTACTTTTATTTTTTATCACCCTTCTCTATGATATTTTAAGTTTTAGATGTAAATTTATTTAAAGTGGACATAATGACTCAGAAGAGAAAGATTTTATATACAAATCTTCATATTCTATTATCTAGGTATTCTATTCATGTAATTTTTTTAGTAATAATAGAATAAGTTGGTCTAGTTGATACGTCATATGCTTGTTCCTTTTACAAAAAAAAAAATATATATATTTTTCGAAAATTGTTATTATATATTTAGAATTTATTTATATATGTATTTATATATATATACTTTAAACGAGTTAGCCTTAAAATAACAATTAATTTTATAAATCAAAATTTTTATTTTTTTTTTCTTGTCCCCCACCAATCTGTTTTTTTCTAGTATAAATTTCATAAATTTACATTTAAATCGAGTTATTAACAAGTTAAATCTAAACATTTTTTTTTATTTACGAGCATATGTATATATAGGAAGAACTGAATGTCGATTAATAATTACAAATTCATTCTAGTATTTTTTTTTCAATTCTAATTCTAATCATTAATTTAATTAAGTTTCTTTTTTTATATATAAATTTATAGAGAAATAATAAATAATTCAATAGGTGAGTAAGATAAAAAGGAAATGACATACGATTGGGCGAAATAGCTAATTCTTTTTCTCAGCTTTGTTATGTATGTCTTTTGAAAAATGGAAATAAAACAGCTGCAGCCAGGATTCTCAACTTAAATAATTTGATAAGCTTCTTTTCTTCTTCTTTTATATATATTTATAGAGAGATAGATTACATATATTGATGCAATGCAATGAGTAGAAAACAGAGGAACGAGTGGAACCATTAGGATTCATTTCCTATCTTGGGCTCAAACTTGTTTCTAGAGACCTTAAGAGACCTCCTTTAGCATAACGAACACGACGACAAGATGCGAAATATATAGCGATGAGCTTTGCTTGTTCTTGGAAACAAACACAAGATTCAATTATTTTGTTTTTGACTGTCCAATTTCGCATCTTGCAAACTAAAATTAACTTCTTGAAAACAACTTGAGAACGCTTTTGAATCATATTATAGAATTAACTGGAAAAAATATATATAATACGTATTATCTACCTTCCCCTCTACTCTCCGTATATATATATATATATATATACATATTTGACATTGCTTAAAAGATTAAAATTTTTAGTTAATTTGATTAAAATGTATATCCCCTTCCTCCCCCCCCTCCAAAAAAAAAAAGAGGAGAGACAATTACGAGTTTATTTGGAAAATTTATAGATATGAGCGAGAAAGAGAACATGAAAAACAAAAATAAATTTATTAAGTCTGTAGGCGAATTTCTTTTTTTTTTTTATTATTATTTTTGTTTTTGTTGTTTTTTCGCCCTACAAAGTTTAAATTAAAATGTATATTCAAGATGAGAAACAATTTAATAAAACGCGAAATTGATATTAAAAAAAATTAGAGCGTTGAGCTATAACATAAAAGCCAAAAGGTAAAGAGAGAAATAAATACAATCTTGCAACTGTAATTTAAAAATAATATTTATATAAATATTCGTTGTGATTTTGATAATTAGAACGAGCTTATGATTATAATATAATATAAATATTTTTTTTTAGATTTTTAAATAAAAAGAATGACTATAAGTCATAGACTAGGTAGGTATGTATATACCTATTTCTTTTTTTAAGAAAGTTATAATTCGGTGTTTGGTAACAAATTGTAAATAGGACTAGAATCTCCATACTATAATATTTTCTAATTATGTTTTATATCAAAAGTTATTATATATCATTATACGTTAAAAATTTATTATGATTTTTCTTATTCAAGCTAAATTTTTTATCATCTTCTAAATTAATATTTATTTAATTAGTTTTAATTTAATAATAAAAAACATGATATGGACATTTATTTGTTTTTAAATTACAAATTTAAAATATTATATAACCACAAAAAAATAAAATAATATATTTTATATCTAAACTGTAGAAAAATATTTTTATTTTTTTTTTTTTTGTAAATTTCTATTATTTATATAAAAAGAAAAACATAAAAATTACAATATATTCTAATTGATATATTGTATTATATAGAGAGTGAAAAACTTACCAAAAATTTGGAATATAATTGTTTTTAATTTATTTAAAATTTATATAAAAACAATGAAAGTCATGAATTAATTTTTATTTTTGTATTTTATTTATATTTTTCTTTTTTAATTAATTTTTTTTAGAATATCTTTAAACTATAAATTAAATTATATAATGTCGGTATAGAAGTTTTAGTATATAATAGGGCTTGTTGGTGAAGATCCATTGGAAATTAAATGATGCTCACGACATTTAATGAGTTAAATAACTTTTCAAGATGAAGATTGTTTATCGGATAATCCATCTCTTTTAATCGGATTTGTAAGTTTTTATTTTTCACGCTTATGGACTGACTCTTGGACACCAAAACAAGTTCTATTATCATTCAAATTCAATTATAAATATACCAAGTGGGATGACTTTTTGACAAGTGAAACAAAATAGTTATAATTGAACTGAATTAGATACGAATGGTTTATTGGTGTAAATACAGGCACACACAAAATATATGCAATATCTCAACTAAATAAAATATGATTAGAAAGAAAAAAAAGAATTATTGTAGTTAAACGAGATTTGAAACAAAATAAAAAACAATTGAAATAAATGGAATAAATATAAAATGTAATTTATAAATTAAAATATAACGTCCCTTACTTCCTCTAAAATCCTCTTTCTTTATGTTATTTTCAAATTAATTAACTCAATAATCACTTAAAACAATTTATTAAATTGCTTATCATGTAAGTTTTATTACAATTTAAATATAATTCTTTTTTTTTTTGTTATTCACCTCTTTCAAACTAGTTTCTAATTATATAAAAAAAAAAGTCCAAAGGTGAAATATACAACGTTAAGGAAAATAGGTATATGCAACGTGATATATATTCTTGACTTTTAATATTTTATTTATTTATAAATGATTCTCATTTATCATCAAAAATTTCCATACATTCAAATACTAGGTTAAAGCGTATCAAATTCAGAATCACGGCTCCCGACAAAAAAATCATTATATATATATAGAAAGAGAGAGGGAAATATATATACAATATTAAATGGCACTGGGAAATGCGTGCAAATGAAGTTCTGGTCTTGAAAAACAGCTTATGGCTGATGTTTCGTGTCAAATCAAGTGCAACTTGATATTTCAAGTGATCTCCGAGCATGTCTGGCTTAAACGTATTCCGATGTATTATCTCGAGCTATTAAAAAAAAATCTTTTTTTTTCGCTCTCGTCCTGTTTTAAATAAAAACGTAATAGATCACGTAGAGATGGTGTTAATTAATGACCGTATTGGAGTCAAAGTAGTAAAAAAAAACAACTGAGGTACAAAAGGGTTAAGGAAATTGAAATTCCTATTCCATAAAGACATTTGGCCGACATTAATAATTCGGGTTTGAAGTAACCATGAAGGAATCATTAAATACAATTGTAACTATATTAGGATAAAATGACCCTATTACTTGATAACAAAAAAAAAAATGGAATACTTGAATTAATTTATTAGGGAATTAATCTTAGTCAAAAAAAATTACAGATAATTTAAAAAAAAAAGTTTTAAAATTTCATCATAATTTCAAAGGTTGTAATTTTATATAATGATATAATTTTCATCATATTCATAAATTATGATAATCTAATGTGATTTACATTTGTTATTTATTTTATAGAAATATTAATTATAAAAAAAAAATAATTAAATTGATTTGTTAATAATTATCCTTGGCATATGTGAAGGTACAATATATCTATAAATCAATGTAATATCTATCCTCTATACATATATTTATAGATAGGTATATAAAAAAATAAAATATAATTTTATTGATATTATTTTAGATATAGTTTTTTATAATAAAAATAATTTATTTTTAAGATTTTATGATTTCACTAATTGAAACTAAATTAAACTTGAAATGATAATAATTTATATTATGTATTGGTCATTGAAAAGTCAAATCGATATCATTTACATAAACTGTATACTTATTAAAGTAATTAAGATTATTGTCCCTAAGTCATATGCATTCTCTATCCTTTTTTATAAATAAATATTATAATGTAATTTAGATTTTTAATTTATATTTTTGTGATAAGGAAGTCAAAGTTGAATAAATAAATGAAAAAGAAAAAAAAAATGAAAAAAAAAAGATTCCAATGAAAACAGTTCATTGAATGTTTTTAACATTAGTGATAGCTATTCTGGTTTACACCAAAACCTCAATTAGCATATAAGCTATAAAGAATTCAAACAAATTGTCTTTCCCCGTTTCCGTAAAATAAATGTTCTTGGAATTGTTGAACTAAATTAAAATAAATGTAAAATAAAAAAAAAATAATATATTTAATTATTTTTTAATTTTTACTATCTCGTTGGAGATAGTATTGCGATCACGAAAATTTTCGGTGTCGAGATTTTGATGTTTTTATACGTTTTGAAGGTCCCTGAGTCATTTTCACTAAGGTTGAGAAAAAAGTATGTATGTATGTATGTATGTGTGTGTGTGTGTGTGTGTGTTTGTGTTTGTGTGTGTGTTTATGTAGACAAGATTACGCAAAAACAGGTTGAGCTAGAATAATGAAATTTGGTACACGGGTAATATTCAAAATTTGTAGTTTTCTATCATCTTTTGAGAAATGTAGCTCATGCAGCTTACCTACCACGTTTTGATTTTTTTTCCTATAAACTGACCGTAAAAATAAAGATAATTTTTTAACACTGCAAATCACGCGCCAGCACGTGACGTGCTGCCATCAACAAAGAACCAAACACGCGCTGGTTTAATATTAATGATTAATTTTAATTTATAATTTATAATTAATTAAATTTAATTTAAATATAATATATGTTATTTAATCCAATTCAAATTACGAGATAATTGCGTGGAGACACTCCAGATTTTTGGTTAAAGAGTTTTAGAAACTATTTATCTATCTCTCATTCTCTCTCTCTATATATATATATATACTAATAATACTAATATTATAATAAGGATGAGAATAGGGATGAAAAGGGTGAGTCAAGGGTGTATAGGCTTAATAGAAGGCACACCCTTATTTAGAGAGGGTTTAATAGTCACTGACCCTGACGTTGGTTTCCTCATTTTTGGAGGATTAACCCTGGTAGGTTATGTAATTCGAAACTGACAGCATTTTTTTTTATATATATATATATGGAAAGAATAAAAAAAATCGCGCAACAAGTAGCTAGGGTGCGACAAGCAGATGACCTTGCGCGCGCAGGTATTTTAGGGGTAAATCCCCTCATTTCCACCCCAAAACGTGTTTATTTCCTAAAAAAAAAAATGTAGAAAAAAATCGTTGAAATCTGATGCCAATGAATTTGACCCTGCTTTTTCCGGTCGATTTAATTTATAAAAAAAGAAAAAGAAAAATTAAAAGAAAAAAAGCGAAATGACACGCTGGCGTTTAACTTGATGTTCGCTTGAAAAAGGAAGAATAAAAAGGGATGAGAGAGGAAGAGTAAGTGGCAGCCACAACGATCTATATTCAATTGAGTGCACTTTTTAAATATTAGCTCTTCATACGGCCCCTGGGAAGACCAATCATCATGCACTAATAAATAGCCAGGATGTATTTTCCCATTGAGAAAAAAAACGAATTTTATAAAAAATAAAAAAAATGTGCATCTTGTTTTAACGCCAGCAGATGATTTACTAGATCGCAACAGAAATGATTTATAAAAAAAGGATTATACATTTTCATTTCCATGTATTCTGTTAAATTTTAGTATTCAATGAAAAAACTAAGTTTAACGATTTCTATTGCTATCAAATTATTAATCAATACATTTAACATTTTTCTTTATAGAGACATTTTAATTAAAAAAAAAAACTTTATTTGAATTTCGGTTGATTAATGTAATAAATAAATTTATCACTAAAATGTTAATAAATTTTTTTCTATTGTGAAAATATCAATAATAATTAATAAATAAATATTTTGATAGATAATAAAATAAATAAAATAATTATTTTTTTATTGATAATTTTACATAAATTTACTTTTTGTTTTTTTTTTTTTAAATCAATAATAATTAATATTTTTTATTATATATTTTTGAATCTAAAATCAATTTTATTTATATTTAAATATTATATTTTCAAGTTATTAAAATTAATAAATAAAGTTTAATTGATTTAGTTAAAAAATAAAGTAACAAAATTCATATAAATTTTAATTTTTAAATATTTAAGATGTATGAGGTCTCGATCAAATGATTATAATTAGTTACAACTTAATAATTAAAACCAAAAATGTGAAAACTGGATCGATGTTTATTTGAGATAAATTATTTAAATATATTCCTTTTGGAATCAGTTAAATTGAATTAATTTAAAGTAATTAAAAAAAAATATATACAATGTACAGTTGGACAAGATTTAGGTGATATGTTCGATTTTTTTTTAAAGTGACTTGTTAATGTCTTTGGAGGAGTGACTAAATAAATAGATAGAGTCGAACGTAGGAGGGGAGAAGCTCATTAGAGCACTTGAGCAGTGGTCGTGGTCCATTATAAAGGTGTCCAAGTGAGGGTGGGCTGGGAGGAAGAGAAGAGGGGAGGGAGAGAGACGACAGGGGTTTATTAAGTCCGAGCAGCCAGAAGAGGAGTTTGTCTCAAGTGATTAAACGTTCCTTCCAAAACGACTTGGCATTTAGCATCGAAACCCTCGTCGTTGATTTAATTGAATCATTCGCCGCGTTACGATGCCAAAGCCGTGTGAAATCGTGATTTTAAAGGTAGCCTCCTCGGAAATCGAACCGTTTGATACGAGTTTTTTTATTTTTCCACTATTTCTCTCTTCTTTTTCCTCTCCTACTCTCGCCCTCTTATTCACTTTTTCTGTCTGTTGGATTAATAGAAATCTTACACGGGTTAAGAACCATGAGAAATTTCCTATTCCTCAAAACCCTTTATAGAGATAATAGACCATTATACAGATATATAAGCCTTTATGTATTGTCTTTTTCTAACCCCCCAGGTTCCTTTTCAAAAAAGAGAACTCTCCCCTTCTATACTCCAAATTTTCGTAACCTTAGCCTGAAAGGGAAAGTAAAAAAGCCCCTTCTTACAAAAAAAAGACCGCACGATTGAGTCTCAGGCCTCTTTAAACACCCAAAAATGAGGGGTGCCTTTGCCCTTTGAACCCTCTTAAATCTTCCTTGAAATAGACCTCGGACTTCCCCTTTCCCTACACTTCGCTTAACGCAGCTGAAAATAAAAAAATTATTATAGATATGAATAAAAAAAAAAGAAAAAAAAATAAATTCTAAAATGACTATCAAGATTGTATAGTATATCGGAGAACGGGTGTTGAAATGCCGTGTCATGCTGTAGGTTCAAAAGAACTATTGGAACAATTTTAGATGATGAACGACACTCTCTAATAACATTTCCTTTTCGGTTTTAGATGAATAAAAAAATTTAAAAAGCCAAAATAATAACCTACAAAATTGAAGAGATCGCATTTTAATTAGAATAAAAAAAAAATTATAACAAGATTTAGCTCCCAGGTATTTGAACATTTTTAAATTAAAGAATTTTAAGAATTTTATTGAGATTGAAAATTAAAAAAAAATGTGTGAAAATACTGATTTTAATAAAATTTAAATCAATTTTTGTATGTAATTGATTAATGATTTTTAAATGTCTTAAGCGACGAGTCACTGCAGTACTTTCAAATGAAATTATTGTTATTTCTTATATATTCCTATTCCTATCAATTTTTAATGAATAAATAAATAATAAATAAAATTCACTGTTTAATAATAATATTTAAAATGAAAGGAATGATTTTAGGTGATTTATGAAAATCAATAGATTTATTTATTTATTATAAAATAAAAAATTAATTTTTCATTTCTTTTTCTAACTTAACTGACAATCATCAATTGATCAACTCGACATAAATTTTTTTCTCTTTTCAATGTGCCCTGGGATGACCTAAGTCTTCGAAATTCCACTTCCAATTGAAACCTATTTAGTATTGTATGGTAATATTATTCAATCTGGACATTTTTTACCAATATATTTTAATTAATTTAACATTGAATAGAATGTCTTTTTTTTGAAACTCTTGTCTAGTCATTTAAGTCATTTAAATATGAATTAAGAGAGAAAATAGATAGAATTCAGATTCTCATTTGTTAATATGTTTTTCAACCATTAATGAAAAGACGACACAATGGCTAGTAGTTGTGAATAGATAGATAGAGAGGGAGGAGAGACGTTTCAGTGTCGGTGGGGGGGGGGGATCGAAGGAGAGATGTAAATTTTGCCAACAGATCTACGAGAAGAGCGATGAAATATACAAAATAGAGAAACAGTAATAGGGTAGAGTTCACTCAACTTTAGAATATCCAAGCAGTAATCTAATACTATTATGAAACTTATTGTAAAGCGTCTGTTCTCCACCCTCCCTTCATCTCATTCCTCCCACTACAACCATGTATCGAAAATACAAAACAAGATAATATAGCTCATTCGAATTGGATCTTATAAATTGTCTATTAAGTTGTATATTAATTAAATTTCATAGCAACATTTAATTTATTTTATATTTATTATTTTTTTTATTTTAATTCGTTGAAATTAAGTTTGTATTTCTAAAATTTATATAAAATAAATTAATTAATTAGAAATAATAAAAAAATGAACATGCTTATAATTTTTAATTTAACCAAGATAAAAGAGATAATACCCAATTGGAAAATTTGTCAAAATAAGTATAATTTAGTTCCGTGGACGCTCATGTTGCTCTTTCTATTTCCCTTCGGGGGAATTTATTAAAGATGTTGCTGCTCCCGAAACATCAACACTAAGCTTGTGGTTCACTGAACTCTAATATATGATTCAAACTAACATTTGGATGGAAATGTACAAATATATATATAAATATAACATTTGATTTAATGATGAAAAGAAAAATAAACATAATTTTTTAGATGAAAATTATATAAAAAAAAAATAAAAATTATTATTTGTCTTTATAAAATAATATAATAATAGGAATTATATATTATATTTTGGTATTCAAAATATTATATTTAAGAGAAATATATTTCTTTAATAAAGAAGATGAAAGAAAAAATAATTAGAAAAATATAAATGAATAATATTTTATATCTAATCACCCAAGATGGGAATATGTTTATAGTCAATGGAACTAAATTCCTTCTTGCACCATTAGTTTATGTATTTATATTCAAAGAAGATATCTAAGTTGCATAATCTAAAGGCGCAAGGGGTTTTTAAGATACTCTGACTTTAAATATAAATATAAAATATTTTGTTTACTCTTTTAATAATAGAAAAAAAAATAAATTTAAATTTCTCTAAAAAAAACTTTACCAAGATGTAAACCAAAAAATAAATTTTAAACAATAGACAAATGTATGGTCATATCTGTTAATTATTTCGATTAAACTGAAAATAAAAATAAAAATAATTTCAATACAATTTTGAAATTGAAAATTATTCATTCGAAAAAATGTATCACTGTCAATAATATGTCATTCGACTATAATAAATCGTGCAATTCGATTAGATATTTTATCTATTGTTCTAGGAGCGTCAAGGGATTTTGTTCATGAGTGATTTGATGCTTATATACCTGGATCATCCCGCACACCAAATGGTCATTTTTTATTTTTATGATTTTTTTCTCTGTAAAGACAGATGTTTGACTGAGAAGATAGAAGAGGTATATGGATTTAATAAGGCCAAGGGGCACAACCGAGTGGGAAAGAGTTAGACAAGGTTCGAGGGCATTAACTCAAACACTAGATTAATGTTTCCAGCATTTTAACATATTCTCAAATCTCATAGCCCATTAACATTAGAGCGAGTGCGAAGATAAAAGCGATTAGGTTATTTGATGGTAAAACAGATAAAGTTGAAGTTCATTATATTATTATTATTAGTATTATTTATTTATTTTTTTGAGAAATCACCCTTTAAGGAATTCCAATTTAAAAATTTAACTAAAAAAAAGCTGACTCTTTATATAAATTTTTATTTTTCATAAAAGGTTAATATTAAATCTTCCAAATTTGGCGGAGACAAAAAAGGCGAATGAATAATAAAAAAAAAATTGAAAAATACAACGAGAAACTGGCTTTGGAGATCACACGGGTTCTTGACTCGAATCGCTGGTGCAATTATGGATTTAGATGTTACCGATAGAATTCGAAGTTGCCAATTGAAACTTGTTTAAATAAATTTCGAATTTTATTGTTTCTGTTAACTATTTCTGAGGCTAAAACGAAGGGAACACCTGTCTATCTGAATTATTATTCAGGTTATCCAAAACATATTAGATTTAAGTGCAATTGTAATAAATTGAAAAAATTCGAAGAAAATCAAACTAGAAAAAACAAAATTGGCTAAAACTGACTTTATACTTTCATTTACAAATGAAGAATGTAGAAATTTAAATAATAATAAATATACTATCATTACACAAATTTTTATTCTATTTATATATAAATTATATATTTATCATTTATTTTAATTTTGAATGGATATTTCATTGATTAAAAAAAAAATTACTAAAATGGTTTTACTTAAGTGAATTTCATAAATTTATTGAATGAATCTTTTCAAAATATTTGAAATTTTTCAAAATTTGATTTTTTATATAAATCTTTTTATAATCTAAAACATACAAATAAAATAAAAATAACTATAGTTTTAATGTTTTTCATTTAAAATCAATAAAAAATATTCTATTCTATTGATGAGAGAATCAGCATCTTATATATTGATTATATATTTTTATATTATATTATATGAAATTTTATAAATTATATAAATTAAATTTATTTAGCAATAAATTGTAATAATAATAATAATAACATCTCCTCTATTAAGCAAACAATACAATATATACGAGTAGTATATTGTGAATTGACAATTTAATAATTTATTTAATAATTATAAATATATAACACAATTTTTATTTATTGAAATTCAGATAAAAGGAAGTAACTTTTATTCTTCATATTATACTAGAAAATATTATATAATAAATGAACACACACACATCAAGATTAACGAAATAAATATTTTCAATAAAAAAAAGGACTAAGAAATCATGAATTGCTCTGCTAAAGAAAGATTGAAAATTTTCCCAACGCTTCGTATTATATTCAAATGATTATGAATGACCATTAGACAATTAACATTGCCTTCTTTGTTCGATTGTCATCTTGATTCCGATTGGTCCTCATCCAACCTATACAAAAGCATTTGGGCACTTCTAAGAATCTATTAAGAATAGGAATTTCTTTTTATAAAAATGCCTGTTTTTCGTTTAGTGGTTCGATCGAGATGTGTTGAGAATATTAAACGGCAGAAAATAATAAGACTACATCTGGACAGGTGTAAGAACAAGAGCCGTGGTGGAGTGTGGGGGCGGCTATTCGAGGACAAAACTTGCCGCGTGCCCGATACATGCCATTACCAAAATTCCTTTAATTAATCTTTACAATGAACTGAATTTGAAATGCACGACACGCTGCAATTTATGACTAGAAAAAAATGATCACGATGGTGGTGGTGGTGGTGGTGGTTTTTGTTTTTTCTTTTTCTAAAAGGGATGGATAGGTGGTCCCAAGACACACTTTCTCTCTCTTTTGGCTATTAAAGACATTCTTAAGGGGATGATGAGGTCTTGCTACAAAACATATCAATCACTCCATGTTCAAATTATTAAATGAAAAATAAAATTATCATATTCTTCTTTATATTTTAATTTTTCATTTTAATATTTATCTGTTTTTCATAATTTATAAATTTAATCGAAAAAATAAAAATAAAAAATCGAATTTTAAATTAATGATCAAATTAGGCAGAAAAATTTAATTAATCAAATTTGTATTATTCGATTCCAACTCGCCGACTTCATTATTTATGCATTTCTATTTAACTCAATTCTAATTTATGCCCGGTTTAATAAAGAAAACATAAGAAAAATCAAGTCCTATCTGTCCTATGGAAATCATTTCTCTTTGATTAATTCTAAAGAATTTATAATAACTAAGAAAAAAAATAAATACACAGAAAAAAAAATAAATTAGAAAAGCTAGACTTAATCTATTTTTTGAATCTTGACCTTAAGATATTAGTTAACCGTGAATTGTAAAGACTCTGGGTTCATAGTAAAAAAAACTGTTTTTTTTTTTTTTTTTGAAAAATTACATTCATTAATCTTAGTTGTAAATTAATTTTAGAAACAAACGAAAACATTCGAAAAGAGGAGGGGATGAAGATTCATCATCAATTCATTCATTCAAAAAATGACCCGACCAGTGGACCCTTTTTTTTCGAATGTAGTGGTGGGGATCGGTCGATTATTGAGAAGATTTCGTTTCCATTTAAATTGCCCATTATTCTTAAACCAAATTTACATAAATGAATTTAACTAAAGTATATTATTTCTTTTATTATATAGATCAATTAGTTTCAGTTGAGATAAAAATAAATAAAAAATAAATAAAAATACGAAACACATTTGATGGCATCTTGGAAATGGAAAAGTCACAACTGAACTTAGACAGACTTCCTTCTTCAATAAAATGCAATGACGTTATTTCCTTAATTGGAAATTAATTTAATTATCTTTGATCTCGAAGAAATATTCAAAATTAATTAATAAGATCAACTGAAGTGAGGAGTACGATCATTATTTAAAGGATAGGTATTATTTAAAACTCATTTAAATCTAATTAAATCGTCGGATGAACTAATCAGAGAATAGGACTTAATTTTTAAATGAACCACCTCCTCATTTAGGGAGTGTCGCCTAAAGGGTTCTTTTCGGAAGGCGAAAGGGCTTCGGTTAAACGGACGTATATACATATGAATAGCCCTTGAAGTTCTTGTCTTCAGAAGGAGGAGGTCTGTGCCTCCGGGAATTCGGGGGCCTTTTTTATTTTTTAATCGCTGAGCAAATGAGGCAACTGTCGACCAGGGGAAAAATTAAATATTCACTTAATAACAACTCATCACAATATACTTACATATCATATATATATATATATATATATATATATATATATTGAATAGAATATATAAATTGTTTAACTTGAATATCACTCCTTTGTAATATATTTTTTTTAAATGTTCACCGTGGTGTAAAATTAATTATAATAAGATATTTTTAATGAATTTTGAATAATCATGTCCCTTCATTTAATTATTTATCCATCATTTTTTTTTTATTTATTCCAAGTTATTATTATTACGAGAAGGCGCTCGCATTCTATTGCTCTGAAAGAAAAGTTAACTAATTCACAGTCGACGCTTGAGATTAAAATCTTAAAAATTCAAAACGTTTTGCTTCAGGCTTTTTCAACATGGTAAATCATTGGAAAAAAAAATAAACCGATGAGAATATATAAAATCACACTCTCGCACTCAAATTGAACATGGTGGTGTGGTGGTGGTTTATTAAATACACTCATAAATTCAAGAAAACAAACAAAAATAAATAAATCTAACCCATTTTTTTCAAAATGAAGTTCAATTGTGTATTAGTTATAATTTCGATTATTATTGGAAATAAATAACAGACAACTCAGAGAGAGAGTTTATTAAATAGTTTTATATATTGTAATTGTAATTCTTTTATTATTATTAATAATATTGATAAAATGAAGAAAATCAAAAAAAAATACATGATTTTTAATATTCTTGGAAACTATTAATATGGAAAAAAGAAATTAAATCCCGTAATATATTCAATTTAAAAAAAATTCTATGAAATTATTAATATTGGATTTAATTATCGAATCGGAGAAAAAAAGCCACTTTCAAAAATCAATAAATAGTCTGACTGGCATTTTATACCTACTCGATATTTCTTAGATATTTCATTCTTAGAAATGAAGTAACATAATGCTTGTTATTTAAGTTGCAAGTTTACTTTTTTAATCCCGCACACAAGAAAAAAATATTTATATATATATAAGAGATGCATTTTAAAAATCCGATAAAAAAATTGTCCAAATTATATTTAATATGATTTTCGTAACTCGAATTAAAATTTACAGCATTTCTTATTTGAACCAACTTTAATATAAAGGATGACTTTAAATTATCATGTTATACAATTTTGAAAAAAAAACTTATATTAATATGGAGATGGATAAAAATTTAGTTTTTAATTGAGAATATTTTAACTGTTCAAGTAGAAAAAAGGATATAAAAGTATAATTTACAATTAATTTATTTTTAAAAAGATGAATTTCAACGATAATAATAAATAATATAATAGAAATATATATTGTTTTTCTAATGATGAGAATTATAAAAGAAAGAAAAGAATTGAAACCAAAATTATGAAAAGGTTTTAATATTAGACTGACCTGTTGCAAAGTTTGCCATTGGCACGTTGTTTGCGATAGTCTCTGCTTCTGCACTATTAAGTCCATAAATTCCAAGTAGTTCGCGCATTGTAGTCTCTGCGTACTCCTTCATCGCCGACGCATCACCTCCAACCAGAGGCATACCGGGTGCTCCCGAAGGAACTGCAGCCGCGGCTAAGTGTTGTTGATACAATGAATGGAAAAGTGCAGCACTGGTTCGTAAACTTTGTCCATAAGCAGCAGCTGCAGCAGCCGCGGCTGCAGCACCGGGAGGTATCGGCTGCCCGCTTGAGGAACCATCACGGCTTGTGGATAAATCCACCGCGGAATCCTGTCCTGAGGAATCACAACGGCGACGTTTTGCTTCATGAATCATGGCCATCTCGGAAGATGTTAAGTCAAGGGCTGAAGCCGCCGCTGTAGCTGACGAGGAATCCTCACAATCGGATTGGCCAGTGGGTGTTAACATGTCATCATCCATGTCCATTTCAGCAGCAGCTGCAGCGGCGGCGGCTACAGACGCCGTAGAATCTTCTTCCTCGTCGTCGTCATCGTCTTCCTCTGGTTCGTATGATATATTGCGGGGTTTAAAATTTTTTCGTTTATTACGTCGAATTGGGATAGGATTTGATGGTACGGTGACCATCGCTTCATCGCTCGAGGCTCCCCCAACAGAACAGGAACCGTCACTCACGTCGCCTCGAAAATCAAGCATGGAGGAACTGTCGTGACTCTCCCCGTTGAGTACTGTGGGCGGTGAATCTATAAAAAAAAATAAAAATAAAAATAAAAATTATTAAATAAATTAAAAGAAACAACTTTTATAAAAGGTTGATCGATTCAATCATGATAATTTTTATTAAATAAAATAAAAATAATAAAAACTTAACTAATATAAGATCTTAAAACTTGTTTTGATTAACTCTAAGATTTGTTTTTTAATATTTTCTAATTTTAAAAAATTCAAATCAAATACCTTTATAAAGATAATTGATCATTTACTTGTTGCAAATTGCTTTAATAAATTATCTTTTTTTTTCTTAAAAAACTGAATAAATGCCAAGGACAATTAATTGTTTATCAATAAAACCGATCGTTCTCATTAAATATATATATATAAGTATATAATATATTATCCACCAGGATATGATTTTAGGTGTTAACTTATATACGTGTTGGTATTTTATTTCAAAACGTTAAATATATCATTATTAAATAATGAAAAAAAAATTGAGTTTTTTTTTAAGATAGAAAAGAACCCTTATTTATTTAATTAAGACCTGGGAAAATACTATCTTTTTCAAGAAAGGTGGTGGGTTTAACCCCTTGATTTTTGAACACCTGTGATATTTAATAAGGGTTCTCTTCTATAGTTAACAAGTAAATGAATTATTTGAATTCAAAATTTTAATTAATTATATACTAGTAGATATACACTTATGAAAAAAAAACTATTATTTTAAGAAGTTTTTCCACATTAATTATTAATAATATACAGGAAGAAATGAGATTGGTTTTACAAGTTTTTTAAGGAAGAAAAACAAAGAAAAAAAAAAAAAAAAGAAAAAATAAACTTGAATGAAATATCTTATTGCATGTTGCTACATTTTATAAATAATATCTGTTAATATATCAGAAGAAAAACTTAAAGACCACTCCTTAGGCTAAATTATTAAGAAAATGTTAATATTGCCTGGAAGTTTCGATTATTATTATATGAATGAAGCCTGGTCATTTTTTTGCTTAACTTAATTATATGTCATAGACATATATTTTTCAAGAAGAAAATAAACAGCTAATGAAGATTGGAAGATTCTTGCATGTTTATTACCAACTCTCTATCTCTGTTTTAAAATTCCTTACGAGAAAATTCCTTAACTATATTAAAAATAAGAACAAAAACTATACTATAAAATCCAAAACAATACGGTATCTATTTAGTATGTCACTATTTAAAAAGAATTTATATATTCATAATATATATATATATATATATTAATAGAAGAGAGTGAGGAAATATAATTAAAAAAAAAAGAAATAAAAATTCAAATCTTATTTTGAAAAAAATAATCAATCTTTCAATCACATTAAAATTTTTATAAAATATAATTATATTAGTGATTGAATAAAATCAATTGCAATGATTATATATATATATATATATATATATATATAATAAATACAGTTGAATATGGGTAATTATAGATATATATCAGAAGGAAAAACTTGACATGTTGTCTGGAATAAAGACCGTGGATTTGATAAAATATAGACAATGATTGCAACACGAATCGACATGCCATCGCAAAGGTGGGTGGAGTCAAGAATATAAATAAGTAAAAACAAAACAAACAATATTTATATATATTTAAAATTTCCGCGAATTCCTGTTCAGGAGAGTGACAAGATTTACTTCCAGTGATGGGGCTGAGGTGTAAGGTGTGCCCGAGGCATACAAATCCGAACAATAAGCTGCGCTTAAAGGTAGGGAAAGAGAGAAAAAAAATCATAGATTCGAAACCTGTATTTAACGTCTCCAACTTTATGGATCCTCCCTCGTTGTCTTTGTTATTCGGTCACGAATAAAGTGAACCAGAGCTTTCAGTGGTTAATTAACAAAAAAAAAAAAAAAATAAAAATAAAAAATAAATAAATAAAGGAAAAATATTTAAAAGAAATTGGATCCCCCTGAAAATGCAACAAAGGAACATTGAAAACTGTAAAGACTAAAATGATGAAGCAAAAAAAAAAAAAAAAAATGAAAATTCATATCATATAATAAATAAAAATACTAAGAAATAATTAAATCAACAGATTTATTTACTACATTATTAGTAATAATTTATATGAACTATAAGTATTAAATTGACCTTTTGCGAAATAAGAAACTTTAGTCATATAATAAATGAGTGACTTGATACTAAATTATCCAAAGTATCCTAATAAAAAAAAATCATCTCGTTTTTTTGAAAGAATTTTTTTCCTCCTCCCCCCCCAACCTACATTCGTCCTCTCCTTATAACTAAATATATTATAAATTGAGAATTATATTGTCTTTTGTCGCAATTTTGACAAATTTATTTTGAAATATTAAAGTTTTTAAAAATTTAATGCTAGGAAATTTTATTAAAAAATAAATAAATAAATATTTTTATAGATATCCATATTTTTGTCAATTAATAGATAGTTGAATTTTTTATTCTATTTTTTTTATAAGCAATATGCCCCTATTTTTGTTTTGTTCTTTAAATGTTGAATAAATTAAAGTTTTTTTTTTTTGTTTTTATTCTAAATATCAATTATAATTGTATATTAGATTTGTTATCATTGTATTTATGCTATTAATTAGAATATTTTGTATGGATAATTTCTTGAAATGAGCTTTTCTTTGTGTAAACAAACTAAATGATTAATTTAAACCAATAATTAATTATAAACAAGTAAAATATTAATGAAAATTTCATTAAAATAATTGAAATGAAAAGTAGATAATGTAATTTCCTATATATTTATTATCACATATATGAATATACTATATATATATATAGGTATACTACCGATATGATTTATTAATGTTTTCAAGTTTTTTTACTCATTAAAATATTTATTTATTTTCTAATATTTCTGTTATTAATTTACCTTTCTATTTTTTAATCCTTCACTCTTTATTAGTAAAAATAAAAAGGTGAATTTAATTTAATATTGATTTTGTTGAGTTGTACATTTTATTAAAAAATAGAATTATGACTACATATATCATTTATATATATATAAGTATATGGCTGGGACTTGCTTTAAAATTTTTTGATTAATATCTATGTAGTAATCTAAAGAAGAAATTATCATAACCAAATCCAATTAATTGAACTAATGGAATTATCACATGTGAATTATGTTGGCTCATTATTGTATAATATTTAAGTAAAGTAAAAAAAAAAAAACTTTTTGGCAATTCCCATTAGAATTCAATGTTTGTACTAACAGAAATGAAATTTCTCTTAATGGAAACGGGGAAGGAGAAAAAAAATAATAAAAATGGATACTTTAACAAAGACAAAAGCAAAGTTAAGAGTAAAAAACACATTTATCAGGTATAATATATTGGCATGGTTGTCAGGAGGAGGGAAGAGATGAGTGAAAAAAAACGTAACGGACCTTGCGATTAACACAAATCATTTTTCAAATGTGAGGGAAAAACGGCTGAAGAGCGAAGAGATTTTTTTTTTCAAAAACAACAATCACATATTCTTTTTGATTTTTTTTTTGTTTATTTATTTATACAATGTTTGTTTTTCATATAGCTATTTCATATTACTTATTTGTTATATTTTTATCGATTGTCCGTGTAAAATTGCATGTTCCAAATCAACTAACTTATTAACTGAGCAATTAGGATCTTTACAATAAACGAGATAGTAGTCTGATATAAATTATTAATATACCATGATAAATGTTCATAAAGACAACCTGTCTGTAATTATTACACCTTTAAATTATATTTTAAATTTGCTTTAATGAAACAATTCTAGTTAAGTTTCATTAATTTAAGATTTTATTTATTTATATATATATATATATATATATTATATATACTCATAATAAAAAAAAGATTAAAATAATATTTTTTTTATTTAAATTAAAATTTGAAAATAGAGAGAAGAAAAATGATAATACTTAAGTGGATGATAAGAAACATCTCCAATCTAAGTTTATTTCCAGACTTCCTGCATTTTCGGATAAGAAAATTTCAAAGAGGATTTTTTTTAAAATAATGGATTTATTGATAAACAGAAATAATGATTAACGAACATTCACTTAAAATTATTCTTATCGATGAATATAATCTCAGCGTTAATTATACCTTTCATTTATTTTGTTTTTTTTTAAAAAAAAAAATAATAATAATAAAAATAATAATATTTTTCTATAAAATGATTTTTATTAAGAATTATGAATAATCGCCTTCACGAACTTGATTTGGGTCACATCCTATTTTGACTAAATAAATATTTGTAAGAAACACTGTTTAGTTTTTTTCACACACATTCATAATTCCAATACTAATTTTCAACCAAAATACTTTCATTAAAAAAAAAAATAAATAAATAAAAAATACTATTAACATTTGGTCTAGTTTAATTATATTTTATAATCAAATTTCTCAATATTAATCACTTTTTAAGCAACATTTATATACAATATATATACTTATATTAATTTCTAACGTCAATGGAAGGGAATGGAGAAGTTAAATCACTCGAAAAGAAATTGAAATCAGGGGAGGTTACATGTGATATGACCTTAATTTTTAAAATTCTTCTTAAAAATTATTACTGACTCATTTTTGTTAAAAATTTTGCTATCTTTCTATCCATGAGAACGATTATCGATTAAAAATTTGAATTATATTTTAAGAAATATTCGTATTTATTACCATAATTTAAATTCTATTTGGAGGGAGAATTTATTTTAATTTCTAACGTCAATGGAAGGGAATGGAGAAGTTAAATCATTAATTACATTAAATAAAAATATTAAATATAAAATGGGAGGGATTGAGAGGATGGAGGAAAAGTAAAGTGGAGTAATAAAACCCTAGGATTAAAAGATGAATCAAATCTGGGTTTGAATTTTGTTCTGATATAATTAATACAAGCCACTTTTATTAATTACTTACAAAAGGGCTTAATTAATCAGACCCTAATTTTAAATATAATTTTTTCTATTTATTTGAATAGTTTTATTTATTGAATAAAATGAATATTATATTATGAAGTTTTGAATCTGATACATTTTTAGATTCAATTCTACAAATTGATATATTAATAAAAAATATGAATCATCATTTAATTTTTTTTTTTTGTTATTATTATATTATGATTTCAATAAAAATGGTGTCTCTGCAATTATTTGGGCTTCCTCTTTTCGACCCCTATTTCCTCAAAATGGTTGTTTCCCAACAAGTGCTTGTTCAATTGATTAACAAGATCGGGGAGGGACCCGACATGACGGATTTATTTTATTATGAAACGGGAAAACATGATAAGAGAAATAAAATCAAGCCTTAAAAAGTATTAGAGAAATTAATCGTCATTTAGAATATTTTATTTTATTATTTTTGTTTGAAAAAAGCAGAATATAGCATATATAAAAAGTGGAAAATAAAATTGTTTACAATCTATTGATGATATTATACAGGTAGTAAATTGTTGATTATTACATAGATAATACTTAAACGGAAAAATGGGAAAAAGATTAGCTTATCGGACTGAGAATCAATTTTGTTGATGTTTATATATATATATATATATATATAAATAGCAATTAAATTTTTTGTAAGTTATTTACTGATTAATTATTAATACAAATTTTATTAAAATTCCATAAAAGACGTAAAAAACAAACAAACATGAAAGATATTTATATTTTTGTATAAAAATGTTAAGACCTCGATAATTTATTCATCAGGTAATTTTAAATATCAAGTATATATTCTTAGGGGGAGATCAAATAACAAGCTCTTTATAGTTACAAGCAATCAAATGTCGAATTTTAATAGAAAGATGTACCAATGTCAGTAATAATTAATTTAATGGGATAAGGGAGGGGGAATGGATGGAAATAGGATGGAGAACATAGCTGCTAGGAAAGAAATCCGAGAACCAAGCCCATTATTTGCCTCTATCGATATTCAACACTTTTATGAACTAGCCAGACCAAGATGATTACAAGTTCTTTCAATAAATCTTCTACCAATTTTATCAATGGAGCCTGGAGCGTGCATGCTGTTGCCTGGACAGGCCAAAAACCAGCGAGATGCTTTCCATACGGCTCGCAATTTCGAAAATTGATTCATTGACAAAACCGTCTAAAAGGAAGGGAGCTTTATCTTCGAAACGTACCATTAATATAAGCTCACACACATATATATCTATGCATAATTGAATCTGGTTTGAACGTAGCCAAAGGGAAAAAAGAATAGGATTCATTCGAAGAGATAAAATAGAAATTTTCATTCATTGTTTTTTTTTTTTATTATCATACAAATTATGAAATGACAGAAGGCAATCTGGAATCTACCATCTAGTTTTCTATTATATCTAGAATCCATATACAATTTTTATTTATAACACAAAACAATAATACATTTAAAAATTATCATTGTACTAGTAATATTTTAGATTTCAAATTAAATTTATATTTATAATTATAAATATAGAATTATATATTAAAATAACTAATATTTTAGGTGTAGCTATATTCATTATATAATATTTATATAAATTATTTTTATAACAATTAAAGTTTCTATGGTTGTGATTATTTTATTATAGTTGAACCCGTTGCAAACGGTGTTTGCAATTTCAGTTTAAAATGAATTTATCGTGGTTTGCAGCAATTAATTAAATAGTTCTTTGAAAAGAATATTTTTCGAATACCTAATGATTATTTTTTAGTAATCTGCCTTGAGCGTAGTTTTCTCTAATTTTTGTTTTGATGTTGTTCTGGTCGTAGATATTAAAAAATTAAAAAACGATCTCTTTTGTCGATTAGTTCATGTTTAATATTGATATTTGTTGGTTGTGCTAATCTTTGGGTTGTTGCCTGTATATATATATAAATATATAATTTAAATAATAATTTAAATATTTGAATAAAAATCAAATAATTTAATATTTAATTAAATATTTTATTTTAATAATTATAGTTATATATTATTTATTTTATAACAAATAAAACTTATATAATAATAGTTTATATTAATACATATTATTGAAAAATAAAAATTATCGATAAATATATTAATAAGAACTAATTTATCAACAAATTCAAACACAAAGAAGAAATTGGATTAAAAGAATGAAATATAGGCATATATATACAATAGGAAATCTAGTATTCAATTAACATTTTTTTAAATCACATAAAAATCAAATTACCATTTATAGAATAATTTTGATTTTTTTTTTTGAAAAGACCCACTGAGAGAAAGAAGCCACCTAGTGGCATTGGCGCCATCTTAAGTGAAAATGATACATACAATGATTATGGCTTTTATATATATAATTTTTATAAAAATAATATTTTTTTTATTTAATTTAAATTATATGAATATTACTCAATCATAATTCTACACAATTATAAAATAAAATAAATAATTGGCAAATGTATGTATTTAATTATTAAAATTTCACATATAAATATGATAATAATAATAATAATAATCATTATTGTTTATCATTTTTAATTAATTAATTATTATATTAGATTAAATAATTAAAAACAAATTGTAAAAAAAGAAAATTGAAATAATAATATAATAATATAATGTTAAGATTTTTAGTTTTAGAGATCTTTGATAATTTTGGTTAATAGAGAAAACATCTCTTAATTCATGGAATGGACGATTGAGGAGAGTTCCACATTCCAGCTTCCCATTTGCATTGCTTTGAATTTGTTTACTTAGCATATTTGCGCTTTGACAAATTGTAAACCAAATTCTCTTATCCACATAGAAAAAGAATAATGTAATTATTTGTTCACTATTTTTTTTTTTGTACAGCTAAAAATAAAAATAGCCTTTAAGGTGATGCGATAATTCTTTTGCAACACGGTAGGATTAAAAAAAATTTCCTTAAATAGAAAATGCCGCGATCTAAGGAAAAGATAGACTTTTTTCGTCTATTTTTAAATAATTTAAAAATAAATTAAAGTTTTTCTTCTGTAATACAATAATAAGATTTTATATAAAAGCCATGAATGTTTTATAATGAGATTTGATTTATCTAACCTACTTTATATATAATAAAAGAATTCGATAAGAAGAAAACTGTCTATTAATTTCAATTAAAATTCAATTAAATTTTCTTCTTCTTTTTTTTTTTTTGATTAAAATAAATTGAAAACAATATAATCGAAGCGTCAGATGATATTCTTCAAGTCGGAGACCTTTTTAATTTAATTTAATTTTTTTTCGATTTCTTTAATAAGAGAACTTGAAAAGACTTTCTAACATTTTTATTTTCTAACTTTTTCAAACTTCATTATGTCATGAATAGGTAAATTAAAATTAATTATGAATGGGAAGTGTAGTTAAGAATAAAGTAATTAATATACCAATTGAAATCCTCTTTCCCCTCTCCAAATGGAATCTTTATGAAATGATTCGAAACAAAAGATCATTTGCCAAGTTGGAAACGATATCCCATATGAATCAACTTTCTTTTATCTTCTGACCATTTTACATCAACAACGGACCTCATCGTCAACAACAGACAATTATTTTTAATCTTCAAGATTTCATTATTAGTGTAAAACCTGAGAAATTTCATCTGGCATAAATCTATTTTAAACAATGTTTAATCATTTAATGTGTTACATTTATGTTCATTATTTAACGAAGAAGAAAAAAAAAATTAAGTAATTACTATTTTAAATATCTGGTCAAATTCTGGTGGTTTTTCATTTTCTCAAGGCATTAATCTTTGATAAAAATTCATGAGAATATTAATAATTAAACCGTTTTATTTTATATTTATGTGTTATATAAATATTTAGATAATATTATAATTTTTTTTCATCGAAAGATAAATAAATATTTTTCTATTTAAATATTTAGACCAGTGATTCTCAACCACTGTGCCGCGGGACTTTTGTCTGCCGCGAGATTATCAAAATGTGCCGCCAAATTTTACAAATTTATTTTTCAATATGGTTCTAAAAAAAAGGTAAAATGTTTTTGCGCTCAGGCTCTTAAACATTTTCGACTTTTTTTCAATATCGTAAATAAGTAAATAACTTTTACACTTATATTTTTCTTTGTGTGCCGCCAAATTTTTAACCCGTAAAAGTGTGCCGGGGTAAAAAAAAGGTTGAGAATCACTGATTTAGACCTAATAGAAAATAAATATAGAAAGTATATAATATAATTAATTAAATTTTCAAATAATTTATCATATTATTAGAAAATTTTGTTATTAATTAAATTATAATTAAAGGTCAACAGTTTATTTTAAATAAATAAAAATCTATAAATATTGAACACAATAAATATTAGTATATATTAATGTCATCATTAGTATTGTTACTCGTTAAATAAATGGATTTAAAATAATATCAAAAGACTCTAATGGAATTATAGCATCATTTTTCACTCCCCATTCCATACTTTTCCCTTCATTAATTCGTAATGTTATATAAGAATATTATTTTTTTTTTTAATTTAATATTCATCATTTATTTATTATCTTTATATTTATTTCATGTACATATAAAATAAAATACATAATAAATAAAAATAAATGATCTACTTTTAATATAAAAGAAACACACTCTAGATCAAAACATTTTACATTTTTTTACATCTTTTGTCATCATTCCAACCTGGCAAGTTTTTGTTTAATTTGAATCAATGATGAAATGAAATTTATTCAAATTAATCATAAATGAATAAATAAAATTGTATGTTAGGGCGTTGAAATAAAAGCAAAAACAGCCAACACCTACATTTAACTCCTTTATATATCATGTACATTTTTATTTTGAAAATTTCATTACTGAAATATATAATCAATAAAGAAGAAATGGATGATATAAAAATTTCTATTTAAACAAGAGAAGGAATTTAATAGTTAAAAAAAAAAGATCATAATATTGTTTAAACGTTCATAAAAATGTCAAGAAAAATCACGAACATCTTTTTAATAGTAAGCTAATTTTCTATGTTCAAAAAATATTATACGATGTTTAGATAAAGATTATAATTATAAAATAAAATGTTCACATATTTAATAAATAAATAAATATATTAAGATTTGAAATTATAATTACATCGATATTAAACAAAAATTCCATGATTAAAATATATATTATACTCTGATGTATCTTGTGTTATGTATGTATTATTACATTATAAATAGTTGGATATGAAGCATAGAAAAAAAACAATGCTTCAGGCCACAAATTTAAAAAAAAAAAATATTTGAAAAACAAATAACTTATTATTAAGATTTTGTACTTTAAATATGAACTCTAATCTCCCTCGTTCTTGTTGGTTTTTTTAATACTATAACCATAAATTATTTGAGTAACTTTTCAAACGATACATTATCGTATAATTATTATATTTAGATAAATAAATATGCAAATAAATGAAAATATCTAATCAGATTTATGTTCTAAATGGACGCTAGGTGGAGGGTAAAATAAATGAAATTTGTTCAAGTCAAGAAATATATAATTAAATTTTGAGAATTATATATTTAGATATGTGGGAGAAATGTAATATATAATGCGCTAGCCTTATACATATATTTAGAGATGAAAGGCTAGCCTCAAGGAGTACGATCCAATTCAATTGTATGATCAAAGAGCAGGATTGGGCGGTTTTTATTCGAATAATCTATCCCCGCTGGAAAGGCAACCCCCTTTATTCGAATTATCTTTCAATAACATTGTAATGCAAATGGAATGGAAAGGTGAAAAGATCTAATTATCCATGATCAAATGAAATTGTTTAATTGCTTGGAATAATTTAATTTCATAGAGAATGTACATTTAATCAACGCAGTCCTGGGATATGTATATAAATATATACTTCGGGGTGTTATCGGAATCCTATATTCCCGAAATATATATATTGAATACAATGTAATCGTATATAAATTATGGTAATTTCAATAAAAATATTCAACAAGTGGAATAATATTGGTCAAAGAGATTCAAATCCAGGGAAGAGAGACTATTCATCATAGATATATGTATAATATATGATAAATTATTGGCAAAATATCACTAACAAAATATGTATAATATATTATGTGATAAGTAATTCAATATATATAGAGTAAACCTTGATTATATTTCTTTAAAATGTTTATTTGCATAAAATCTAATTAATAAACAGAGATTTCAAATTAAATTATAAATGTAAATATTATTAAAAAAAAAATGTTTAAAATTAATTTTTTTAGTTATTTCAAAATCTTCTCATTATAATTTTTCGATTCATTACATTTAAAATAAATAAATAAATAAATGTAAATATTTATAATATAAAACAGAAAAATAATATTTTTTTTTAAATTAAATTATTATATTTCTATTTTAAAATTTTCCATCAGTTTAAATTGAGTTGTTGAATATTATTATTATTAGTAGTAAAGTGATATAATTAAAATAAGAAAAAAAAAATGTTTTTTCTCAAGATTTTAAATATGACTTTTCATTTATTATTATTATTCTTTTATTTGAATGTATATATTAAAAAAAAATGAGATATTTTTAAGAAAATATAATTTCTGTCTATTCATTGCATCAAGAGGAACTACCTTTCAGTGCAAAGAGAAACTCTTAAAATAACAATATAACAATAATAACAATAAACTCCCCCTAAATAAAAAAAAGAGGAAAAGGAAACTGGGAGTCCAATGACAATATGGTCACCGCACCTCCAAATGGTGTCCGTTAAAAAAAAAATAATTTCATTGTATAATGCCCATCATATTTGGTAAGAGATCCATTATAAAAGGGTTAGATCATTTTTTTTAACATATATTTTTCAGCTTAAATGGCCTTTCACTCGGACGGTTTTAATTATACCACAGTGACATTCTAGGGTGTATTTAGTACATATACAATTATAAATAAATATTAGAATTTGGAATGGTGCAAACCACATCACTGTGGTTGTTTTGATTCCTTTGAATATTTAATTTTTAACAGAAAATCTGATTCACCTTTCATAAGAGTATCTATTAAATAAACAAACGAGTGGAACATTGTTATTAGTTAACAAAAAGAGAGATCCTTCACAATGGCCGAATATTTTCGTTGTTTTTTTTTCTAAAAAAAAAAAGTTAAAAATAAAAATGGTTCATTTTTAAAATTCTATTCAATATGATTATTTATTTTAAATATACAAAAATATATATTAAATAAATAAATAACAATAATCTTGATAACAATATGAATTTTTTCAATTCAATCCGTAAAATTGTTTTTTAATATAAATTTAGCAAAAATTCAAATTATATTTTCTTTATTAAAAACTAGCTATTAATATTTTTTCAAAATATATTTTATGTTTTGAAAAATACTATTTATTTATAACAGACAATAGAAATTATTATAATAATGCATTTAGTTCGGTCACTATGAGTAAATGTTTTTGAAATGAAATCAAATAATTTGAATTATTTATATTTTTTTTACAATTTGAATATTTAATTTTAATTTATAAAAATATATAATTATCAAACTTGAATAAAAATTAATAAAAATGTACAGCAAGTTAATAGGGTTTTTTTTTTTTGAGGATGAATTTTTTTTAAACAAGGTGAGATAATATATCTAATCTATTCGAAATAATTTTTTGATAAAAATCTCATCTTGGAGGGCAACCAATGAGAGATTTCAATGCCTGAAAAGAGAAAATATATTTAAATCTTTTATTTAAAATGCCTCTGTTATATTTATTTGGGTCGCAATCAATCATTTCGATTTCTATTTTACCCATTTAATTTGATTTTTAAAAATGATAATTTAGTAGTCTTATACCTATACAAATAAATAAAAGAAAAATATATTAAAAATCATATTAATAGAGTTGTTTTGAATTCTATTATTATACATATTATATTTTTTTAATGAAAAAAAAAAGAAAACAAAACAGAAATCGAATGGATTCCTATGGCGAGATGATTTATTGGTTGTTTTATAAAAGGTTTAAAATTTCTTATACTTAGATTGATGAGTTGTGTTTTTACAGATAGGAGGGTTGAAAAACAAGCGAGTTGTTTTTAATTTAATAAGTATCCGAAAAGTGCACCAGATTAGGGTGAGATTATCATATGTGTACCTGGACAGGAGAGGGGCTGCGGCCGGGGCGGCTCCATGCGAGCGAGCGCCTCGAGCGAGAAGCGGCTAGCTGCAGCGGCCGCGTGGACGCTGGGCGAGGTCATGGTGGACATGTTGCACGAGGGGCCCGCAGCCGGTCATGCCTTAGCGCAACATTCTGGGACCGTCTGCAGAAAAAGGACACCATGGATTAGACACTAATCAATTTAGACACTAGATTTACAGATTGACAATAGTAAAGAAATCAGAGTTGGTACAATAGGGCATTAATATAAATAAATTGATTTTGCTTTTCAAAAATTAATATTTTTATTTATTTATTATTTTTTTTTTTTTTATTATTTTTATAAGTTTATATAAATTTTTCCTTTCAACAATTTCATTTAAAACCAATTTGAATAAAAAAAAAAAATAAATAAATAAATTATAGAAATTAGAAATAAAATATATATCTTTTTTAATAGTATTTTTATTATTTAAGGATTTATCTGGAATTCTCATCCAAAGATTGACTATCAGTTGGTGTCGTTATAAGGAAATGCAAATAAATATCCAAATTTAAATTGTCACTGTCATAACCTCATAAATTTCCAAAGATCTAATCTAGTGATTCTTCTCTCCATGCAATTTAAGCCTACTCAAGCAATAAAATTTATCTGATAAAAGGTTAAAATTTATTTCCTATTATCAGAATTTTTCTCTAAATGATGAGTTTTTTTTTTATTTTAAGTATAAATTCAAATATATAGAAAGAAAGAAAAAAACAAAGCTAAAACGGAGAAAATCATATTAAATACAAATAAATATATATATATATATATATATATATATATATATATATATATATATATATATTCTGAGTAAGAAAAATAAATAAATAATTTTGAACTTTTCTCTCTAAATGCAAGAAGGGAAACCTTGAAGTCTCGCTTCATGCATCGCTTTTTTTCTTTATTATTATTATTACTTTAATTCCAAAAAATAATTTAAATAATTATCTTTTTTTTTCTTTATATTCACTTGAATTTATTTAAAAAAGAAAATTTATGTTTTATTAAAAAATAGTATTTATATAAATTTTTAAATATATAAAGATACATATATATTTATATGTATATGTATTGATTTTTTTAAAAATAAATATTATTAAATAATTTTTATTGTAAATTAATTGCCTGATTGATTGATTTGATCATATTAAATGGAAATAATTAAGAAAAAAAAAAATTGTTATATTCTTAAAAATTTATTTAGCATGTTGTAAAACATGTTTTTTCTTGTGAACTCGAGAATTTTAGAGAAACAATTAAAATATAATTATGAATATAATTGAAGGAAATATTAAGAATATTATAATTATTATAGTTTAAAAATATTTTTGTATAAAATATAATCCAAAATAAAAAAAAACAAACAAATCATTTATAAAAACGTGTATTAAAAAAGACTAAACATTGAATATTTAAATATTTTCTAATTCATTAAATAACTATATTAACAATTATCTGGTAAAAATAATATATTTATGACATAAAACCAATAATTTTTCAATTTGTTTCATGTTACTTCAAAATATCACAAATAATTTAATAATTTACTTACATTTAACACAATTAAATAACATAAAAATAATTTTAAAATATTCAAGATTTCTGTTTTTAAATATATTATTGGAAATAACAATTTATTCAAGATCTTTTCTTTGAAACATTTTGCTTTAAAAAAAAAAAACTAAACAAACCGATTTGGCATATCGTGATAAACAATATTATTTCAATTAGCTAAAATTCAATATTATTTAAAAAACAAAAAAAAAAATGAAGTTTTTAATTATTTTTCCCAATCTAAGTTTGTTTTGTTTAATATTTTATTACTTTTTTTTCATGAAAATCCCCCCGTTAGCTATTTTTTTTTTCTTCAAATGCATTCGAAAATAAATGTTTTTAAATTAATTCGGGAAAAAAAAAGCTGAATTTATTCTTTTGGCCAGCTTTAAAAGAAAAGTTGAATAAAAATAATAAGAAAAGGAGTGAGTGAAAAAGAGAGAAAAATAAAAATTTCAAAAAAAAAAAAAATGTCTTGTTTTACATAACTTTCTAATTTAATTCTTTTAAAAATAATAAACAAGTTAATGTGAATAAAAATTATTTCTGAAAAATATATAACCCACACAAGAAAAAAAAAACATGAAAAATTTAAATTATAGGTTTATAATAAATAATACATAGATAAAATTTTTGTTATTTTGGAATTAAATAATAATATAAAAGGGGATTTTGTAAACTATTATAAGAATGAAAAAGAGATCCGGATACAACTTTTTATCAAATTAAGTTTTTTTTCAACTATTATACGCAAAGGGGGCTATTAGATGTGCCTCATTTCCTATATTTGTGGAAAGAGAAGAAAGGTGTTTTTGCAAGAAAAACAATATTTATAACCACAAGCGACCACACAAAACCAAAGAGATTCATTGTATGACATATAATTAATATATATATATATTCGGCAGGTTAAATAATTATTATTAACCCACCACATTCAGGGTACAAATAAGCTTACAATTCAAACAGATGGATTTAATGATAAAACCTTATGAAATCTAAATAGCTTGATATAAATTAACGATTAGCTAATGTTTTTTTTTATTCGTTTATAAAAAGAAAAAAAAATCGACATCTTTTTATTAATTACAATAATTGATGATCAAATTAAAGATTTCTTTCATGTCGCTTTGTTGGTAAGGATAAAGTTAAAATTTTCTATTGATTGATTGTATTTTATGAAGTAGTAAAATAAAGAGTGCCAATTCTATCATTCAATATTTATTCATCACCATTGTATTTATACAAGTCAGTGATATTCTGTGTAGAAATTTCACTTATACTAAGAATATTTATTTAATTTTATCGTAGGTCGGGTTCTGTTCCCATCTCTTCAAGCCTCTTTAAGGATCAATAAATGATGTTGGAGGGGAAGAATCTGACCCCCAAGATTAAAGTCCTAGTTCCTTGAAATAGAAAGAGAGAGAGAGAGAGAGAGAGAAAAAAATATAGTGACAGTGCACTGTCGAGTGGATACATCTAGAAGTGCCCTCTATCTTCTACCTCATCTGAGTATTTTTAAAAGTCTCCCCACCACATTTGTTTTTATCTCTTATTATTAAGCTCTTCCCATTTAAAGTTGGTAAAATATGTTTATACAAGTTCTAGTATAATTTTCAATGATAAATTACTAGAGATGGTCTTGTTATATTTAGCTCTAGGCTATTGGACAATGTTAAATTACAATATATCAGTAAAATACAAATATATCTTAATTTTTCATATAAGAGAAATTGGTATTTTTTGTTTTGCAGGAAAAAGTTTATTATATATTATATATATTATTTTTTTTAAATAAATAAATGAATGAAATTTTAACAAACAACATTATATTTATTTTATTTTTTAAAATATTTTTTTTTATTCACCAGATTCGATAAAACTACGTGAGACTAAGTTTTTATTCTCTATGGTGCTTGATTATCATAGAGTACTCACCCTGCCAAGAGAATTATTTTCTTTTTCTAACAACAAAAAAAAAAATTTAATTAAAATTAAAATTTAAATAGATCATATTCACTGTCTATTAGTAAAATAACTATTTGATTCTTTTGTGTATATGCAAAGTTTGTTCAGTGGTAAGCAAACTCACCACATTGAATAATTTGAAATTATCTAACCACCCTTAGGTTACCCTGAATTACTCGAATTCAGATCGTCTCCCTTTAAATTCAACTTTTTTTTTAGCGAATAATAAATGAAGGGGTTTGCTAAACAGCCTAGGGGAAAGTCATTTCTAAAGGATCAACATAATGCTTTTTAGAAATATAACCATATAATTAATTTAATAATATATTTTTAACTTTCATAACCAGTTTTCAAAAAATATTAACATTTGAATTTTTTTTTTTTATTATTATTTTTAAAAATAGTTAAAAATGGAAATTTTATTTTACTGAGATAATTAAATCACACCTCTCAAGAACGAATAATCAAATTATACTGATAATTTATTTAATAAATTATTTAATTTTTCAAGAGGGAAATATAATGAAAATATATTTATAAATTGTATTGATATTCACTTTGAGAATAACGATATTTTGTTCCTTTCGAGGTGTTAATGTAGATATTGTAGGGTGCAATGTATAAATGAAGCTATAATAGGATTTCTATTTTGTATGTTAATTTAATGATGCGGATGTTATGCCTAAATAAGACTCCAAAATTTCTCCATTTAGTAAGTGTCATTTAAGATTTCCTTTTGCGAAAGAAAAACAAATCAAGTTTTGAATTTCAATTCTTTTTGTCAAATCGATCTGGCATACTAAAAACGTTAGTTCTATAATAGTAATCATACGAATTGGGTTAAATTTATTCTGTCGACATCGGTCGCCTCTTATACGCGATGTTGGATATGCATTATGCAGAGTTCGCTTCTCCGAAAGTTTATCTCCTTGGCTAATATCTGGAAAACAATGGCTAGCTCGTTTTCGTTATTATTGAATCCTTCAGCTCATGACATTTTTCTCCCTCGAATAATTACAAAAGATCCTCTTGTCTAAATCGATTCTGTTAACAGCTCAGCAGGGATATGAAAAATGACGAGGATGGTTACAAAAAAAAAAAGAGGAAAAGTGCTATATAGATCATGAATGGTACATTTTTTTCCTGGGTGCGGCCGTATTGTGTACTTTTTCATCGGGCATGTTAATTTCGCAAAGGTGCTTGTGAATTATAACATAGAATCCAAACAAATGGAACGACGGGTTAGCGCGGGCGGTTCGTTTCAATGTCTCTTGTCATCCTCCTATCTCGAGGAAAAAAAAATTACAGGGTAATCCATTAAAGAGGGGGAAAACAAATGATGGTTTTCATTAGTGGGCCAACTGTTATCAAATCCATTGGTTCCACTTTCAAATGAAAACCAACCTAAATTCAAACTATTAAAAGATTAGGAAGTGTTGAAGTATTTTGCTTTAAGCACAGTACTCATTTATTTATTTATTTTTTTCATTTGTGTATAAAATAATAGTATTCAATAAATAATTCAAAAAAAAAAATTTGATTGATAAACAACCATAGAAATACAATAGGTCGCATTGTATTTGTTCGGTCATCAAGTCAGTGCGGCCACCAGTGGCGAGCCAATGGGAAATCCTCTTATTAGTCGGCTTAGTTTAATTAATAACCAAAGGAGATGGTTGCATGTGGTCTGGAACTCTTGTAGAAGAATTATCGACCATTGCTACAAAGACACTAATTCATTCCATTCTGGTTAGACAACAACAATTCAAAATTATTCATTCACCCAAAAGTAAATCTTCAATAAAATCCAACTAGTAAGTCATCACTCTCATTGATGGTACATAACTATCTTCCAACAACAATTTCAATAAATTTCAATCCGATTGGATGGTATATGTTTTTTTTTAAAGATCAATATTGAAATCATATATTTATTTTTAACTTTCTAACTGACATGGGATCATTTGTTTTAGGGGTGGAATTGGGGATGAGAGAAAAGAGCTCAACTCAATCACCGCTCTCCACATGCATGCGAGAAAGAAGATGGTTAAAAGTGCATATATATATTTTTTTTTTAATTTAATAAATCGAACTTTAATTTCGTATTCGAGTCCACTCATGTAGAAATCCAAATGGAATCTATCAATGATTTGTATGATTAATGATTCACTATATGGGTTATGATCTGGTCTCCTATAGCAGGAGCAGTTCGAAAGAGAAAAGCACTAATATACCAAAAGAAGGCTGAAAAATAAAATTCGTCATATTTATTTCGTAAAACAACCGGTAATATAGTAGCGGCTCCTTGACTTCTGATTTAATTCCTATCAATGATCTCGAGACGTAGACAAAAGGCAACTAGTCGAAGATCAATCAATCGCTAACTGATGTGGAAATTAGTTAATTGATTTCAGTTGCTAGTATTGCAATCTATAAAGCGAGTAAATTAATAAGGACATTCTGGTCACGAATAAAAGGCCTCGGCGCGCGTTCCGGGTTCCACTCGCGGATATACCAACCGAAATTAATCCATCAGAGTATTTTTTACGTAATTTTTTAGATACTTAATAGCTACCTGGAAAAATGACGGTGAATGTGTGTGGGTGTAGCAGCTGCGGTGGGGGAGAGGTAAAGGTAAGTGGTAAGTAAGAAGGTTGCGGCCGCGGAGTGACCAGGAGAGAAACCCTTTTACTGACCAACCGGTAACTCCTTCCCTCCCCTCTCCCACTTCCTTTTGCTACTAACGTCGCTTTCTTAAGCCCTCCGGCTGTTTCCTCAGGCATAGATAGAGCCATTTCTTCCAGTCATCAACTTGATATTATAAAGCTACTAAGATCGATGGCCCAACCAACCCCATCCATCATCTTCTAAATTTCAAAGATAAAAACTATTCACAGGTCAGAAACAGAATCACTCGGTGTTTACAACGACTATTTAAAAAAAAAATCAATTAAATAAAAATAAAAAATATCAACCTCTTCCAATCAATTTTTATAATCAATCGATCCTTCATGATTTAAAGGACTTTATTAAGTAAACAAAGAAAAATTCAAAATATAAATAATTTCAAAAGGTAAGGGTCAGTCGTTCGTATTTTATTTCAACAAATAAATTTTATTTTTACTTATATCTAAAAAAAATTCTTGAATAAAATCCAAAAAAATCTATTTTCTTATTTTTATTCTAAGAGATATTTATTTATTTAATTATTTATTTTTGTTAAAATTATATTAATAATTGTTATTCAACCTAATTCTGAGTAAAGAATAATTAAAATATATTGACGTCAATCTGAAATGTCCTGAATAACAAAATTTAAATGGAATGTTCTCTTCCTGTTTTTAAAAAAAATTTTATTTAAAAATGTGAAATTAGAATTCAAGGCAAATTGTAACTAGGCATTCATTTCTCTCTCCATCAATGTATAATTATTCACTAAACATGATGATTGATTCCTTTCTGATGTAAAGTAAATTACCTCATTTTAGAAAAAAAAAAATTATCTTTATATATATATTTATAAATCTTTAAGCAATTTCCATTAAATAAAAATGAAAATAAATAAAAGAATCCCATTAAATGAGAGATAAACTATCCATATGAAAATTAAATAGCAATAAAAATTGCTATCATATAATTATGTTAGTACATAATATAATTAAAAATATATTGAATATATCAAAGACATGTAATGATCAGGAGTGAATTTTAAAAACCAAATTAAAAGATATAATAAATCATTAAGAAAGGATTCTATCAAAAAGAAGAGAAAAAAAGAATAAATTAATACATAAATAAATTATTATTAAAAATGAGTAATAATAAGTGATATTTCATGTTCCAATTGAGCATGGAAGTTTACTAGTTACTTAATTAAACTTACAATAAATATTGAGATAATCAAACCATAAAAGAAAGTTTACTATTCGTATAAGGGCAGCCTCATAAATCTTGATTCTGCCTGGATTTGTTTTTTTTTATTTATAATTTAAAATAAAGCGTTTAGATAATATTAAAATGGGAAGTTATGAGAATCCGAACCAAACTCGTTTAATTATAGAATCTCGGCTGGTCCATTAATTAATTAGCATGGTGGATATTCAATGGGGAGTTGAAAATACTTAGAAAAAAAAAACATTTAAATTTTATCCATGTTTACAAGGAATCGCATAGATTTTCTAGCTTTATAACATTTAGATAGAAATAAATCATTATAAATTAAACAAGAAATAAATTAATATTGAGTAAAATTTATACCCGCCTTGGGGCGGAAATTAATTTTTATTCGTTCATTTCCCTTCTTCTCGTTCCATGACAGAAACCTTATTGAAAAATGTCAATATTTCATGCATTTCAAGGATTTAGATTAGTTTGTAAATTTGGAAAGTAGATTATCATATTTGAAAATTTAATTAAATTCAGTTAAATTTTGTACGAGTATAAGGTTGGGCTCAATATAAAAAATAAACCAAAACAAACTGTTAGCAAAGAATTCTGGCGCCCCCTAAATGAGGCGCCCCAAAGATAAGCATCAATTGTTTAACGGATCGACCTTGCAAATCGGAGAGTGGTTAAAAGTTTTTTTTATAATATGTAAATAAATAATAACTACTAGTGTAAAAAAGCCAAGATTAGGACAAAAGCGCTCCAAAATAATTTTTGTTATAAAAAAAAATTAATAAACATGTTTTTTTTTATTCCAATTCTATTGTGTTTCATGAAATCTAAGAAATGATAAATTTATCTGCTTATGTTAGTTTTTTTTAGAGAATAATTAAATTATCTTATTTCTATTCTTTTGAAATATTTCGTTTCAAGATTAATTCCCCTCCCTTTCCTTAGGGATAAATTTCTTTTTTTTTAATGAGTTGTATTTCTATATGTACATACCCTTCGTTACCGAATTGTGTTAATTTATACATCTTTGAGTTTCAAACTTTTCTTTCAATATAAATATATATATATATATAAATGGTTTGTTAGTATATATATATATGTACGTAGAATAAAAAAAAAATTAACTAGTAAGAAATAAATTTCAAGTTAACTAGTGAGTGTCAAATATCTTTATCGGAGGTGAGTATTCAAATGCACGGGCCTTGCGCCCTTTAGGCAACTCACCTGCAAGTATTAAGATTATCACCAGATGTTTCTTGGACTTACTTGGACACCAATGACTTTTGTTACGGCAGCTGTCCTTTTGAACATTTCCAATTGGTTTTCTTAACAAATATCAATGCTAGAATCATTAGCGGGAAGGTAAATCGAACTTCGCTTTATGTTATTTCTAACACGTGTAATTTAATATGAATTACTAAATTCTTAATAGGTGGTCGCTATTTTTTTTTTTTTTGCGCATTAAAACGCTTTTATTATATCTCGGACCGTGTTTTAATATAGTATCCATATTTGGGAGTGTAATTTTCAAATAATAAACCATTCAAAGCATGACCATTGTTTTTTCTTGAAAAAAAAAATATATGAAATTATTCGTGTTAGACAATTTAAACATTTTCAAATTTATAGAAAATCAAGAACTAAATAATTGAAGGTGGCAATCATTTCATAACCAATCATCATCATAATGAATTTCGTAAACTTAGATGACCGCAATATTTTTTTTAGTTAGCAGCTAATTTGTTCGCTGCCTTGGTTAAGTTTTTTTTCCCCTCTGGTAAGCAATTGTATGTCAGACAGCATCGAGGTCAAAATGTTATCTGATAATTTCATCTATTTTACTCTTCGCTAAATGCGATAATTCAATAAACAGATAATACGACGTTTTTGTTCAATTAACACTTTTCTAATTGTTTTTTTAAGGTTTCCCTACTTTCCATTGAAAGAGAAGAAAAATCGGTTAAAAACATTACTTAGCTGAGCTGCTGCTACCTCCTACATGAGATTCAATATTTTTAGTTAAAAAGAGAAAAAAAAAGTTTTAAAAAGTGATAGTTTTATGAGGATGTTGTTGTTCATTCGGAAATGCTATAAAACAAAAAGGACTCTTCAAGGTAATTATGAAAGCATTAATTTCTATTTGTATAAAGTCTCAAGTAATCAATCAGGGTTAATGATGGCTGTAAAATCCCTTTTTGGTTTAGTAGCTGTGGCGCCCAAAGAAGATGCATGTTTTCTTAGCAATGGGGTGGGTGCTTATCTGACAAGACAAGAGGTTCTTGTGATTTTAATAAGAAATGACTCAGGAATGGTCAAATAAAGAGATCCATCTAAGGCAATCCATCTCAAGATGGCCTGACGGCTTCAGGATGACAATTTTAAAGGAGCTTCTGACTAATTAAGCTACGGTGCCGTCCAAATCACAGTCATCATTTGAAACGAAGATCGGGCATCTGACAGGCTGAGGTTTCCTCCGCCTTCTCCCGAGGCCCTCCGCCTCGACTCCAAAATAATAAATTACTGACACAAAGCCAATGGAAAGAATATGAAAAATTTAAATGAAAAATGATTAATTTTCAAACCCAGCAGCCTCTCTTTCTCACTCTCTATTTAAAAGGGAAAAATTAATGATTTTTCAACCCTTATTTTATAAAATTGTACCCTTCCAACTGCCCCCATAGGGGTAGGATTTAAGGGGTTTTGCATATCTATCTGGGTTACTAGACTATGCTTTTGTTCATAAAAGGGTTACTTTGCATAAGCATAAATCATAGGGGCATTTCTACCCTCTTTCCATTAAAACTACCCTTATTCTCCTGATTAAAAACCAGAATGTTCTATTTAAAAAATCGACTGCGTCCTCCGAGGAGACTGGGTACAGAAACAAACGCATGCGGCCAATAAGACCCTTCCTATTCGATTTTTATCTCATCTCCCAGACTAACGTTGTATATTTGTGCATTCAATAAAATTATGGAAGGGGCGTGGGCCGGTTACGAGAATGCTGCCTCCAGGGAAAAAATGGCTTTATATTTAAATCCAATAATACGTGTCCGAGATTTATCGAATAAAATTTTAAATTGGAAATTGTAGATAATTATCGCTTGGTTTTGATCACGAAATGGAATAGATATAATTAATAACAATGTCTGGCCAAACAACGAAGAGTAGATTGGAAGGATTATTCTCGGGCGTTCCAATAAGGACCATCTCCTAGGGAAGAGTCTCAACTCCTACAAGAAATCAACTATACTCAACTTTAGTGAAAAACATAAATCAAAAACATTTAACATAGAAATATTTTTAATTTGTTTTATTTTTTTTTTTTTAGTCAGGGCCATGGAAAAACCTTTTAACAATAGTTCATTATAAATTCGAGACCTTCAAATTAAAAAAGATCTTTCATATTTTGTGAATTTATTTTTCCCTTTTGGTCCAATCCACTAATCAGATTCAGGACTCGAGGCGGTTCGTTACCGGCCCAGGTCCAATCTCCAGTCACAATACCAAATATTCGGTCATCAGTGTACCTCACATGCTCTTTTGTTAAATGCGATTTTTTCTTCCCCGCAGAGGTCAATCGCGCATATATGGAACAATAGAGTGTAGGAATTTAAGTATTTTTCGTTCTTTTTTTTTATTATTATAAACTTGATTTGAGCAATGGGAGGATATTGTTTTCAAGTCTATATTGGATGAATTTGATAATCAATGGAGTTGAGAAGTTCTTCCTCCCGCACCATGCTCATCATCATCGTCATGATCCTACTCATGATATTAATGTTTGATATTTCTTAGAATCATTCCAATCTAAAAATGGATAAAAATTCGCCAAAACTTGTTCTGCGTCAAAACCAGTTTTTTTTATAGAAAATTTTACAGAGATATATGAATTATTGTATCAACTTAAAAAGAGTCAAACCATAAATTCCACTTCTGGAAATCACAACTTTTCCAAAGCGTAGACGTCCACTGGATTGTTTTTGTTCGATCCATTTCTTTTCTTTTCTTTTTTTTTATCTTTCTTTTTTTATTTGTTACTCTAGATTACCACTTGGATATATTAAATTCAATATTATTTATAGATATATTGGCTTGGAAGTTTGAGAAGTTCGATTGGAGAAGTGCAAGTGAAAAAAAAAGAAGTCTCCACCCACGAGCCGCCGGTTCTCCTTGGCACTGACCCCTGACCCTGGGTCCATCCCAAGGGGTCCACATTGTCTCGAAATCATTTTTATTTTTCATTTCATTCCGGCCATCTTCAGGTTATGAATGTTTTTTTTTTATATATAAGATTCTATTCAATTTTTTTTTTGTTTATTTGGTTAACGATCAACTCGTCGGTCTTTTTGCATATATTCTTCCACTGTTGCCACATTTCACAATTGCTTCATACTAAATCGGATACAATAGGAGAACAAAAATAATGAATCCGCAAAATGGGCATAAAAACCACTCTAATCACTTTACCCAGAATCAGAATGTTTTTTTTTTTTAATTAAATAACTCGTATTTAGAAACCTTTAAATGTTAAAAAGCCATCTATCCCTCTCTTTCACAACCATTTTATGAAATAATATTATTTTGATTATTATTTTAATTTTTAAATAATGAAATTTCTTTCCCTTTGAAAAAGTAAAAAAAAATTAAAATATAAATATATAAATCAGTATGAATATTACTTAAACGTTTTATTTTAAGAAGTGGATGGAAAATAATTAATTTGATTATCGTACTTTTAAATAAATATCAATCTAACCAATCTATTGATTACTTTATGCATAGAGGTATTTATATTTACCATATAGATAAATATTTATAAAGTTTAAATTAATACTAATTGAAATGTAACGAAATCAAAATTGTATATATATTTTTTTAAATTTGATTAATCTTTATCTCTTGCTAATGTTGAAATTATTTTAAAGAATTGAAATAAAATTGAAAACAAAATTGTTAAAAAAATAAATCATTTTCTACAGAAAAACAAAATAGTTTGAAATATTAAGAATCAAAGGTAAATGATTTATTCTATTTTAATTAATATTAATAATTTTGATGTTAAAAATAGTTTCATATATATATTTATATATAAATAAACGATCACAAACAAATTCTAAAAAAAAATTTAGGAATGATTAAAATATTTAATTTTTGTAGAATAATAATAATTATAAAATTAAATAAAAGAAAATTTGCATATGTTTGTGTTCAGCTGTGTCCTCGAAACTTTAGTCATTAATCAGACTTTAAAAATAAAAACACATATTTTTTTTTTAAATGTATTTATATAATAAAATATTTATTTATAAAATAATTTTAGAAAAAGGTCAATGTAAACATTAATATATTACGAAATTGTATTATCGAAAATGTGACATAATGGATTGAGAAAAAGTAATATTTTTATATATAAATTTAAATTGGATATAAAGGGTGTAGTTTTAGAACATAATTAAATTTTTTAATGTGTCGAATAAAACCAATAATAATAGAATTTTAGTCCATTCTTTCAGAAAATAAATAAATAAATAAATAAATTCAATTCAATTATTAAATTGAAAAAAAAAAAAAATAGATAAATTAAGAAATGTTTATTGCAAAATGCACTACTATAATATAACGTCACTTGATTTATGAGAATTATAAAAAAAAAAATTAATTTATTTTACTCTAATGTTGAAATTTACATTGGAATATTGTTTCCATTCAATTATAAAATAAAATAAGAATTGTGTAATTGTATCCAAATTTCAAATAAATATATTTATTACTCGTATTTAATTAAATCAATTTTTCTTTGTTTATTCTTTTGGTTACGTCAAAGCAATGAATAAAAAAAAGAGCTTGGCATATTTTATGATGATCTCAAAAAATTGATGAAGAAATAGAAACCTTTAAAAGAATTTGAAAACAAAAAATAATTAATCAATTGGGAATAGAGAGAAACATGTCTATCAATTCTTTGGGATTAGTTTGGGGAATATAAAAAAAAAAAAACAATATAACGATTAATCAAACAAAGAAATTAAGTTTATCTCTTTGAGAAGTCTTTCGATCTTGATACGAGGATACAGTCCTGGTAAAGAATGCGTCGGAGGGGGCCGATGGAGAATCTAATCTGGGTGTTGGCTCCAACATCCATCCTGAACCCGTTTCAATCGTGACATTCACTACTTGAAACCAGAAACAATTGATTTTCTATTTTGACAATTCTTTAAAGAAAATTTAGAACACATATTGGATGAATCTCGTCAAAAGGATTATTGATCAAAATTTATTGATACATAAATATAAGAATATTGAAATAAAGCAATAGATTTTTTTTTGTTATACTCAATCACACAAATAAACTGAAATCGAAATTTATAAATAGTAGAAGAGAAATGAAATAAATTATTTAATATATATTATTTTATTTTTCTTAATCAATTTTCAAATATGTTTTTTCATCTTCTTAATTAATTCTCTTTTAAAATTTATTTTATATCAATTTAATTAATTAATTCACAATAATTATTATGATAGACACTAAACATGTTAGTTATGATTTATAAATGGAAATAATTTTTTTCAAGTTATAATATCCTACCAGAGACAAATAAAATTATCAATAAAATCAATCATCTTGTTAATATTGTATTTTTATAATATTACTTTCACTTCGAGAAGTGTTTAGTATATATATATATATATATATATATTAATATAAAAGAAAGTTAATAATCATTCTTATATATGTAGATAATAATAAAAAGGAAAAAAAAAATATTGAAAATAATCATAAAAAAAAAATAGAAGTAAATTTTGAAAGTTTTTGAATCCCATAAGATCATAATAAATTTACAAATTTCATTTCAACTAATTTGATTATAAAATATTTTTTAAATATTTAAAAAATTTTAAAATATAGTATGGTATATTGACAAATATACATGTAAAGCAAATATTATTAAAATCTACAATCATATTATACCATGTAATATTTGTAATATACAAATTTTTGTAAATTAACGAATTAAGTTATGAACATTCCCTTTTATATATTTCAATTTAATTAATAGAAATAATAAATTATCTGACTATTTCAGAAAAAAAGCAAATGTTAATAGATTGCGAATTAAAAAAAAAGAAAAATCCATTAAATTGATATATAAATCTATTACTTATATATCACTGATTAAAAGAAAAGAATAAAAGAAATGAATGTTTTCTAATAAATTAAAGGAAAAATGAGAACTAAATTTGTTTGCTGACGGAGCAATCCTTGCTAATTGAAAGGAAAGAGAAGTGAAATCCAAGTAGATATTGCAATGAATGAATGATCAATCAATTTTGGTTTATCGACATTTCGAGGGTATAATCAACAATATATATATATATATATATTTATAGTAATAAGAATTGATCAATTCATACTTTAGAAAGGATAATTTAATGGGATAATAGAATTTGTGTTTGTGAAGCAAAAGTTTATAAGAAAAAATAAGTAAATAAATTTTGAAAAAAAAAAATAATTAGCTAATTATTTAAGAAAATTATGCTATTGATATTTAATTTAATTTTGATTTTAATATTGTATTATTTATTTCATTTTTTTTTTCTTTTTGAAAACTATTTTTTTTTTCTATTTACTTAGTACTATTTCACAAATCTTTTTACCTATAACTAATCTCTCTCTCTTTCTGTTTGTATCTCTTTTCTCCAACTCACGCACTTCGTTGATATTCCACATTTGATTTATGGAACTTTCAAATATCATAATTTTCGTTTTATCTATCAAGAGATGTTCGCTATTCGTAATAAAAAGATTTATATGGTTGGATAATTTGCAATTTGCCGATACAGAGACACACATATGGGGAGAAGAACATCCATTCATTCATTCATTCATATATGAATATACAATAAATATTGAAAAATTTTATATTAATTTTATCTTTCTCTTGCAGTTTAATTTAAATATTTAAATATAAATAGATATTACAATTTTTTTTTTCTATTTCAATATAGTTTAATATTTATTTGCTTAAAAAAAAAATAAAATAAAATAAAAAAAAAATAAATCTAGTAACTCGTTTATAAAAATCTATGAAATATTATTTTTAAGAAAAATAGATTTAAAGAAAAAACAATATTACATAAATTTAATATTTTTTAATTAATTGACCTCTACCTTTTTTCGTTGTTTACAATTTACAACAATTTCATTAATGAAAGATAAAAAAAAAAGATAAAAATTAAATTTATAAATGTGTGTTTGAAGTGTTGAAATGCAATGAAGAATGGGGCGACAGATTAATCAATTAATTGGATAATTACCGAAAACTTAAAGAATCATTGGAGAAATTTCATTGGCGCCGATGAGTGAGATGTGGATTTTTTATTTTTTTAAAAAAAAAACAACTGTTGTTCCGCACGACTCCTTAATTGAACAATTAGCAACTATTGTCCTTGTTGTTAAATTAATAAAAGCTTTAATTAGTCTAATTAGTTTAAACTTTATTGTCGAGGCATTATTAATTATTTGCAATTGAAAGAAAAAAAAAATCACAACAGTCAGCAGGAAGCATCCATAATAATTGTAACACTTGGCTCTTGATTTCTTTTCCTTTTGTGAAAAACAAAAAAATTCACCATCCGTTCAGCATTCTCTGGAGAATTTATTTTAATTTTAGCATCATTAGACTTGTCTAGATAATCTATGCTAATTAACATGATTGAAATTAGCAAAAATTAGTACAAAAGTTGGTATTTTTGACCTTCGTCGTCTTTTAGTATCAATAAATTCATTTGTTTTAAATTATATGAACGATATGAATCAAATTGAGATTTAATTGTAGCGGATTTTCAAAATTAGTTTGTCCTTGTAATTTAAGTATATACTGAGTATATATATATATCAACTATTTTTTTTCACTTTTGCAAAAATTAAATCTATATTTTATTATTTTAAAAATACTTATTAGATCCTAGAGAATTATAATAATCATAATTTTTCATATAAACACAAAAAAAAAAAAAATTAGATTTTTGTTATTTATATATTAACTGAAAAAACTTGTTTAAATTTCTAATGATATTTCCTTTATTATTATTTTATTATATATATACTTATACTCATATATATATATATATATAGGTTTAGGTACTTGTATATATAAAATAATATTAATTTGAAGTTGAGGAAAAGATTCCAGATAAGCAAATTGATATGTTCAATTTAAAAATAATTAGATAGTATAGTAAACTTTCATTCAGAGTGAAACCAGAAATATTTTTTTTTCTTGATTTTTTTTTTTATTTATTCCAATTTTTTGGGAATAAAGTAATCACATTTATAGTAGTGATTCAGAAAAAAAGTTATACATTCATATTTAAGAACTAACGGTTGTCAAGAAAATTATTGAAAGAAATAATTTCGCCTCGGGATGAAAATTTTGCTTCCCTGACCTCAATCCACCTTTCCGTTTGGGCTTTAAGTAATCGCGCGCCCCCAAACGCCATAATCATCTCTTTAAAACACCTGCAAATTAGCCTAAATGGCTAATTATGCTATTTAATAAATTCACCCTCGAGAAATAAGACAGTTCTAATTCTATAGCATTACCAGCCACGTAATATTTATAATAGAGTTTCGCAGAATGTCTCCGTAATATTAACACATACATAATTATCATTTCAGAACAATTTAATTCAATATTCTTAAAGATGATTATCGAGAAAATAATATATATATATATATATGTTTTTATTAAAATTAGTAATATAATAGAAACCATCAACCACCTGTAGGAGGAGGCTTGGAGGATCAAGTAAAATATCTGTCACTTCAACTTCAGCTTTTACTCTAAAATTAATATTTGATTTATTTGAAGCTAAATAAATAATAGACTATATATATATATTTAAATGAGAAAATAATTATGAAAAGAGGGAAGAGATTGAAGGAAGAGGAGGAGGAGTAATCTCATCATACATCAAAAAACTTCAAGAAGAAAACTGAAATATGTCTAAAAGTAGATGTCTTATCCACTGGAAAATTTAAAAGATAAAAATCTAACAAATATTCCATTAAAATTAAATTTATTGAACTTTAAAATTTCCTAACATTTCTAAATTAAGTTTGTATAAAGAACTTTTTTTTTATCTATATAAATCCTAGCTAATCAAATTCTTTGATATAGAATGAGAAAGAGAAAGAAAACAGCTCTTACAAAGTGGTTTAATATATATTTATAAATAAAGATTAAACTGAAAGATAAGTGAGTAGGCAGGCAGCAGCAACAGCAGCAGCAACCGCGGCAGACACACGCGAGTTCACCGAGATTAGAAAAAAAAATGCCTTTTGACAGAATTTGATGCGCTTTTCAAAAAAAAAAAAAAAAAAAAAAAATTATGTTAAGCAAATAACGTTTATTGTACATCTCTTAAAGAATATTAAAATAAGTTTTCTGGTTTTGGTTGAAGAGTGACTAAGGCATATTTTCTCCACTAAATCATTCCCGGATTAAAACTTGAGATTTTTTTTTTCTTCATCTCCTTCTTCTTCTCTTTTTCTTTTTTTTTAAAGAATAAATAAAAATGGAGAGAAATTAATTTTTTTCTATCAACATCGAAGCACGATTTTTTTAAAATATATTCTGGACCCGCCCAATGATGTCATATAAACTTTGAAAATTACTATAAAGGAATCCAAGTTAAGGAAATTAACATCAATCTGGTGTTTAATAAAATAGTTCTTTCGCTATCTATTAACCAATCGAAATTCTTGTTTTGAATTAATTTTTAAGCAATATTAATAAAAGATCTGTTCGCCTCAATAGCTGCTGTACTAAAATGTAACCATTCCTATAACACTAACGCTGAATTGATTAATTTGGTGGCGTTGATCGATATTCAATTAATTATTAAATGGTAATAATCATAAGATTATAATATGAATGAAAAATGTGTTTCTAAATAGAAAATAGCCTACAAAAATTACATTATTTATTAAATTGAACCATTCGGACTTTATTTAAATTTTTGTCAACTTTTAATTAAACCCCTCTCCCTTTATACTTATTTATAATTATAATACTGGAATATTTTGATGAAATAATAAATAAAGCATCTTCTATAATAAATAAATGTATAATTTCTATTTCTAGTAATTTTTATAACACCTACAATTATGTATTTAATTAAATATTTTTATTTTCATTTATATTTATATTTCAGATAATACTAAAAGTTTCTTCTAAAATATATTACTCCTTATAATTTTATAGACCATATTTCTTGAGAAATGACGTATTTATTTTCCAGAGAAACTTTATTAAATATTGCAAAAATTGATTATTCTACAAATGTAACTCACACGTGGGTTAAGTTATTTATTTATTATTAATACTTTGCAGATCAAATAAAAAGTGTGATTTGAATATTTTAGGTGAAAGTAGATATTATATATATATATATATATAAATAAAATGTATTAAAAAACTACCTCTGGGCAAAAATCAAATCAGTTTATTCAACTAATCTTGTATTAGAATCATCATGAGGAAGGAACAGAGCGTTCTTTCTTTGCTGGAAAGCAATTCTAATGATGCAAATTTAAAGGCAATTAAAGGGATTTCATTTTAGAGATGTGAAATCTCTAAACAAGATAAGAAAGTTTTTCGTTTTTTTTTTCTTTTACTTAACACGAATGAAGAAAATAAAATCTTAATTGTTTTAATTTTATTTTTAGTTTAATAATATTTTTAATGAATTAATATATTATCATGAACACATTTTTCACAACAACTTATGTGTGTTAATTAAAAGAGAAAGAATGATAATAAAAATAACCTAAAAAACTAACTTATAAAATAGGCAAAAGAAATGGCTACGAAATATTTAAATAATTTTTTTAATAAATAAATTTATAAATTTATCAAGGGATGATGTTTAATCTCATATTTACATAACCACGCACAATGTCTACTTTATAAAATTTATTAAGTGAATGTGTAAAACATTTACATATGCGTAAGAGTGAGAAAAAAAAATAAAACCTCTTAAATTTATATGAAATAAAAAAAAATAGTTATTTTTTGAGATCAATATCAAATAGGGCGATTTACGAGTTTATAAATCATTTCATAAACAGGCAATTCGACGATGAGAGACTTTTTCATTTGTAAAAAATGAAATAGATGAGTAAATTTCTTGGCCTTATATATACATTTAATTTTTAAATATGAAAAATAATTTTTCAAAAATTAAGATCACACGAGATAAGAAAGGGAAGGAAGGAAACATTAATTATAGTTAACATCGTTACTTTTGATATATATAATAATGATTAAAGAAATATTTTTGAAATAAAAAATAAAAAATTCAAGTAGCACAGTATTTAAAACATTTTTTTTCCAAATAATTAGGTGCTTTAATTTAAATTCTTCATTGGAAGAAATCCCCTTAATTAGAAATTCAAAACAGAGTATTAATTTAATAATATAATAGTAATATAATATCAAAAATATAATTAAGAGATCTTAACGAAGAGATATTTGGGAAAAATTTTAAAAAAATGGCGTGAAAAAGAATGCTTAGGAGATTTTTTTTTAAAAAAAATGTGAAATATGTATTTATTTACATTAAATTATTAATAAAAATGTTTTTTGTATAGGATTAAAAAAAAAAAAAAAATTAAATTATACATATGTATAATATTTTTTATTATAATGTTTTACAAAGAAATTTAAATAAAATAAAAATTTTAAGAAAAATCAAAAAATTTTCAGAATATTTATGAAATTTTTGAATGAATTTAATAAACCAATTTACTCGATTCAAATAGAAATTATGTACAAATAAATTCAGGTTTAATAATAATTAATTCATTTAATTATTTTTTTTTATTTTATTTTTATTTTCAATAACAATAGGTATATACAATACAATATAATACAAATAAATACAAATTTATATATATATATATATATATATATATATATGTTAATTTATACTAATTTTAAAAAAATGTTAATTTATTTGAAAGGATAGCTCTTTAATAAATTGAAATTATAATTTTTAATTGTATACAAATTTTATATATAATTTATAAATTGATTTTATAAACCAATTTAAAAGAAAAAAAAACAATTGGTGTATTCTTAGTGTATAAAAGTACTCAATCTGTGCTTCTGTTGCAAATGGAAAATAAGTAGTTATAGAAGCAGTTTATGTGTCTATAACAATAAATCTGCGAAAGAGTTGGTTAGATCTCGTTGGCTTCTCCAGGAGATCGGACGGTTTGAGCACGTGGGGAGTGGTGATGGTGGTAGGGACGTGGGGGGGGGGTGAGGAGGAGGAGGAAGAGTGAGAGAGAGAAGAGTGAAACTCCTTTTTTTCATTCATGGTCAAATAACCTTGCCGGCGAAGTGAACCCGACCCGGGTCACTCCGTCCAGTCTGCTGGTTGGTGGTTCATCTTCCTCAGGATCAGACCCTACCAAGTCGTAGGATCCCGCCTCGGGCAGTTGATTTAACCGCCTATCTTCTAATTGAACCACCTTAATATATTTTTTTTTCCAGGTTATTTAAAGACAAACTGTATTTAAAAACGGAAGCATTTGGTCAATTCTCAAATGAAATAAAAAAAAAAATATTTTTATTTTTAAATATTTTTAAATTATCCAATATATTTTATTTTTTTATAAATAACCATAATAAATTAAAAATGGGTGCAGCTTACCCTTTCATGGGATCAGTCAACTCAGAAGATACCCCCCAAGGTCATATTCATATATACATATTAAATAAGGATGAACAAAAATACAATTAAATTGAAATGGAATAAAATATGAAATAGAAACCTCATTTAAATGATAACTTGTTAAAGAATTTATTATTTACTGACTAATAAGCGCTTCAATGGGAATAGGAACTGAGCAGAGGTGCATAATAAACTTTTTTCTACCAAGATTCTTGAATGATAATTGAAAAGAAGACAACTTAAGAGAAGAGAATGAAAATTAGAAACAATGAAGAGAGATGAGACATTAAGTGATATATTACCCCAGCAATTATTACAAATAAAATAAATAAATCACAAAACCAATGAAAATATTTTCTACACTGTAGTAATTTATACTCTTCGAAACACATTCATAAAATGAATTATGAATATTTTAAAATTATCGTTTTTTTTTTAATATTTTGTAAAGTATTAAAAAAATCAATTAATTAATTGTGACAATAAATTTTAATCAAAAAAAAAAAAATACAAAAGCAAATTGTGTATTACTAGAAATTTTATATTAAAATGAAAATCGATTGGAAGTGAGTTTTTCGGGATCAATTTACTCTCCCTCCCTGTTTGGGTTTCGCTTTGATCTTTTTAACAATAACCTGGATCTCTTTTCGATTCCACCTGTCACTCATTCATCGGACCAACTTGGAGATTCCTAATAAACGTTTCGTTAGAAATATGACATTGCTTTTTTTTCAATCGAAAAAAAAATTTAAAATATCGCCCAAATTTTTCCATTAAAGGATGTTTTTTTTTAATTTAAAACCATGAGAAATATTTAGTATTAAATAAAGAAAGAGAATATATATATATATAATATTTCATTAAAAAAAAATTGTTCTGTTCAATAAGAATAAACCAAAATTTTTATCATATTAAAAAATCTGGGGTGTCTCCAATCGACTATCTCGCAAATTTGAATTGGATTAATTAACACATATATTATATTTACATTAAATTTAATTAATTATAAATTATAAATTAAAATTAATAAATAATATTTATTAAACCAGCGCGTGTTTGGCTCTTTGTTGATAGCACCACATCACGTTCTGGCGCGGGATTTGCATTGCTAAAAATTTAATTCTGGTACTTTCTGCGATTCAATCAAGCTGAAATTCTATATATAGAAGTTTTATACAATTTTTAATAAAGTGAAAAACTATCAAATATATATCTATATTTTTACGGTTTAGAGGAAGAATGAAAACTTGGTAGGTAATGGTCCTCTTCCGAATGAGCTACTTCTGAAGTTGATAGAAAACTTTTGAATAATGCTAATGTACCAAATTTCATTATTCTAGCTCAAACCATTTTTGCGTAATCTTGTCTTCATATACCCACTAGCGAGATAGTAAAAATAAATAATATAATAAAAATGATATTTTAATAATAATTCTTGGTGATATTTTAGATTGGACAAGAAAAAAATATTAAATATTTATTTTCTACTATGATAATAAAATTATCGTGTAGTTAGATTGGCCAGTATTTATAAATATTTATATTTTATATCTATTCAATATCGTTAATTGATTTATTAAATAGCAGTCATAGGTTGGTTTTACCAATAGAATTATATTTTCATTAGTCTATAAAAGAATATATTTCTAGATAAACTTCCTGTAAAGTTGCTTCATAAACAACGAAAAGGATTGCATTAGTTTAAATTTTATAATTATTGTTGAAGTCTTAAAATGATTAATTGCGGTGAAAAGCCTAGCTCTGTCTAGAAGCAAATATGTTACACACACATATTGTAACATACAAATTAATGGTTTGATAAGATCTTAAGCAAGGGTGGCCGCGGGAGAGGGGAGAATTCCGTATTTGATTGGCTAATTAATCTAAGTTTTACCTCCCGCCATTTTAGGTCTGAGTTCGTCCAATTGGAATAAAGTCTCGGCTTATCCTGTCTTCCTATTGGCCCAGTACTCCTATCTGACACCCAATCTGAGGGGCAATGGTTGGCGTGCAGACGGGCCCCGCTGCACACCACGCACTATACCATAAAGAATAATTAATTTACATTTGTTCGAATAGAGTTATGAGCAAATTTAAAGATGGCCGCCGCTGCCGTGCCGCCTTGTCGAGACAATTTGCTGAATTGAATCGGTCGCGAACAAAAAAAAAAAAAAAAAAGGATTCATTCGCGTTTGATAAACAGAACTGAGTCCAAGCACCCCCTATTCGGCTAGGTATTGACAATTCGCACTTAGCAGAATAGAGATTGTTTTATTAGGAGGGACGAGAACAAAGGGGGAGGGTTTGGACTGAGGTGACGAACAAATGTTGACAAGGGATGAATGGATATTTCAAATAATTTATTAAAAAAAAAATCCAAAAATTTCTAATATTTCATATTTGGTATGGAAATAACTTTAAAAAATTATTTAAATAATAAAATTATAATAATTAAAAAAAAAACAAGTAAAATTTAAAGGTAATTGAAAAGTAAATTGAATCATAATATTCTCTAGTTACTAATCAGCATTAATAAAAAATAATATTTTATATAAATATAATAATATTTATAAATATTTGCAAATTTTTTTTTCACATAAAAGAAAATAAATATGTTAAATATTTCATTGGTCATTTATCAAATAAATTAATATATAAATTAGTTGAATATCTGAAATGTGAGAATTTTTGATTTTTGATTATTTTTAGTTGAATATTATAATCACATCATTATGAATATATATCATCTTCTTTCATTTAGGATTGACATCCTATTTTAAATAATAATAAATATTAAAAAAAAAATGTTAATAATTTTACTTATATACAATATTTATAATTTATATATATATATATATATACTTGAAAATGACTATAATTTGTAATCATTAGTAAAGGTTGAAATAAAAAAAAAAGACAATCATCATCGGCATTGTTCTTTTATTTATATTAATTATAATTCTAAAGAAAGCTACGCATATGCATCCCCTGAAAGTTGATTGAATAAAAAAAAAAGAAAAGTGAATTGAAAATGCCGGCCAGGGTATAATTTAAGCTTTGTACAAGCGATAGTGAAAATTTATAGAAAAGAAGCAAGTGTATAATTAAGCGAACTTATTATAGAGATTTATCGTAATTTAAGTGAATTAATTATTGAATTAAATAAAGGAATCTGAGATTTATCTATTCAATGGTTATATATCAATATATCTTTAGAGATTCCAGCAATGGAATGAGAAGATATATTCTAGCTTGGAAAATGGGCTGGCAATAATTCAAGCGAATATATTCTACAGGATCTAGTTATTAATTTTATTTTGATAGATATGCAATTAATCAATTTTAATTGAAATTCCTTGAAGAAATCCTTTGACCAAATTCAATGTACTCGAATTTTATGGGAAGGGGAGGTGGACGATCGAGATTGCATCTTCATCTTCAGAAAATTTATGAATGCTTTTATTAGTGTTGCGGTTATTTGAAATCATTCCTCCCCTACCGCCAACCACCTACACATACATTGTTAAAATTAAATATGAAAATAAATTTACATTTTTCTATTTTGTTTCCATACTTTTGGCAACCCTTTTTTTGTGCCCTTGTCGTATAAAAAGGCTTAGCAAAAGCAATAATTCAATTTTTTTTTTTACAGCACGCTATCTATTTTAATTAAAATGCTTGAGCCGTATTGCTTGGCTTTTTTTCATAAAATATAAGTTTATTATATCAACTATGCATAATAAATAGATGGATAAAACGAGTGATATATGAAGAAATTTTTTTTTTTTACCATCCCCTCTCGATAATGTTCATAAATCAATTAGAAATATAAATTGTTTTCGAAAAGTGTATTATATATTTAATAAATTTTAGTTGTATTAAGTGAAAATATGACTCTAGAACATTTATGTTTACATATTGGATTAATTAAAAGGCGGATGTTCGTTTGAAAATTCACGATAAGAAAAAAAAAATATATAAATTGTTCTCTCACTCTCTCGCTCTCTTTAGGGCGATGGATCTTTTACACTTGTGGGTACAGGAAATTAATTTTATTTATTTCAAATTAATTACAAACAACCATTAAAATGTTGTTAATTGTTTAACTAATTACACATCCTTAACTATTTGATTAGATTACAAAAGGAATTTTGGTCTCTAATGCGGATTTGAAAAGTCACTTGAAAGAATATATCTGGTTAATTAAATTAAAGCAATGGAAGATTACTATTATTATTATTATTATTATAAACATTATTAATCAAAGGGTTGAGTGTAATATATTCTATATATTATTATAGAATTCTTCAATCAATCAATTAAAGTGATAAATTAATTTAATTAATTAATTTAATTTTTGAAAATGAAAAATGTGTGATTATATCCTGAAAAAATATTATTTAGAAAATTATAAGAGAGGGCAGATAATTAATTGTACATGGTACATAAGAAAATTGTAATTTTAATAAACATTTACTTTAGTATTCTTTTTTTTTTGTATGAACATAAAAAATAAAATGTTTTTTTATTCTCTTGAAATAAAATAAATTAATAGAAAGGACTCTATATATATATATATAATATTATTAATAAAATATATACAAAGCTCGACAATTCAATAATTTTATTCAAGAAAGTTTATAAAAATATCGTGTTTTCAATTTTATTATAATACCCATTTTTGTATTATAAGTACATATAAAAAAAAACAATTTTATTTTATACATCAAGCATTATTTTAAATAATCTCCATTTTAAAATATTCTATTATATATTGATTCATAAAAATTAAAACTTTCTTGTTTGAAAAGAAAACATGCAATAATTTTCATGTTTTTATTAAATATTTTATAGTCAATTATGTGTACTTACTTATTTATGTGATATTTTTAAATGAGGAATATTCTTAGAAGTTTACCTTGCACTTTAATATATACATTTTTATTATTAAGTTAAAAAAAAAAAAAAATGGTGGTTTTCGTCAGTGGTTAATGGTGGTGGTGGTCTCTCTCTCACGCACTAAGTTATATTCTTTCTCAACTTTCCATCCGCCTCTCAACTATTGATAGAATCATAACTCGAGAGAGACCATGTGGCCTTTTGGCACAATCCCTCGAACAAGCAACGGCTGATGTTTAACATTCATTGTGTATAAATTATGCCTTGAAGTAATTATATCTTATAATAGTCTTATAAATCTACTCGGCTTCTCTGTTTGTTTTAGCTTTGAGTTCCGTAATTAAAATTATGTACGATTTTAAGGATTAAAAATTTATTTATTTTACTCCTCTGTCGGCGCTTTTGAGGAAGCAAAAGAGAGAGATGGGAGAGATGAAGCAAAATGCGGGTGGGGGAGGAAAGGATGAGGGAACTTCTTGGTTAGATAAACCTAAAGCAAAGGAGGTTTAATTTGTTAGAACATTCATTAGTTACAACAACATATTTTTAACACGTTAATAAAAACGAATGAACAATATCATGGATCTTTAGGAAAGGGAAGAAAATCCCAATAGAGAGAGGAAAGGGAATATTATATATATACATATATAATATACTATATATATATACTAAATATATTAATTTAAAGATGATTTATTTTTTTAATTAATAATATTTATAATTCCTAAACATTTTTAGTTTTTTGATCCCTGAAAGAAATTGATATTATCAATTATAATAATATATTATAGTACTTATATATAAATGAATATTGAATATTATAAAAATAATAAAAATAAATATATATGAAAATTTGATTTATTTCATAATAAAATACGCAGTTTAAACTTTAGTATTTCTTTATGTTTTAAGGTCCCAAAAAGACATTTATGTGTCGGTGGACGTTCTACAGTTAACATAGTTTCTCTAAACAGAATTTAAATTTAAAATTTTAAAAAAATAACTAAAAAATATAATCAATTATAGTAATAAGTAAATATTTTTATATTTTTCAATGGGATTATATTTCATTTTTTTTTTTTTAATAATAATCCTATTTATTCAGATCGCCTTGAATGATGTGAATGTTCTGCACATACTAGTCAATATTTATTTAAATTTACAAAAAAATATTTGCCGATATTTAAAATAAAATTTAAATATATTACACTCAACCCAAAAAAAAAAATATAAAAATTATAATAATTACTTAATTAAATAGAAAGGTAATATTTATTTAGAAAACTTGAAAAACCATTGGAACTAATTAGTATAATGTTTATTTATACAATAGTGTTAAGAAGTTGTCCATGTTTTATTATGATTAGACACCAGGTATCGTATTGAATGCTTAGAAGAATTTCCTCGGTAAAAGAATGGCTAATGAAAGATGATGAATAAAATATTAGAAATGAATCATGGAAATTGTAAGCCATACTGCAAAGGTATTTATTTACTTTATGAACTACAGGAAGAATAAAAATTGCTCCTGAAATGTTTATCTAAATAGATAAGTGTTATAAATAATTTTCTCACTAATGTTTGTGGATGATATTTACATTGTTTATGAATGTATGAAAAGAAGATAATTTTAATCCTGATAGTGGTTAAAAAAAAGGAGTAATGCCCGGGCTTAAGAGACGCGCGCGTCGAATTTATGACGCGCGTCTTTTTTGAATACAACATTGCCGCTTTAGATAAACAAGCGAAGAAAGAAACAAAAAAAAAATTGCCGACTGGGTCTTAAAAGGCTTTATTTTAGATGAGAGAGAGAGAGGGACAGAGGAAAAAAGGAGTACTTAGGAAGTCCTCAGGCTCCGAGAACGAAAGATTGTTGACAAATTTAACAGTTTTTAATAAAGTTAATTCATTCGTATTGAGGTGCAATTAATGCAAATAATATCAGGCAGGCCATATGTTAAAAATTCCGTCCCATTTCTATATGCTAATTAGATTCAAGTTAGCCAAATGCAGGCAAACTTTTTTATTCTTATAAATATAAAATGTTAGATATTAATTAATTTGAATAATATAAAATTATATATTTCATTTTATATTATAGAGAATATTAAATTATTTTATATATATACTTATATATATATATAAGAAATTTTTCAGTTGGATAGGAAAGGATGATGACTAGTTTAACATAATAAAATATAACAATCATTAACTGATAAGAATTTCTGACTTTTGAAGTTTAAGTACTATAATATATGGTCGTAGATTTTGAAATATACTCTTTTTTTGTATAATTTAGTAAACGAGTTAGGGAGCTTTTAAAAGGTAGCCACGCACACCTGGAAAATGGGTAATTAAGAATAAATTTCATAAAACAAACATTCAGGGAATCCTTGAGCTTTATATGTCTAGATTTGAATTACGCCCACCCTCCCCCTCCTCCATTCATTGAGAATTTATCTATGTAGGGAAATTTGAAAAAATCGTAAAATTACATGGCTGGTTAATAATATGGTTGCTTTTTTCTCTCCTAGCTGTGTTTCAAATGAAATTATTCTACTCATTAAAAAGTTCATAAAAACAACTTAAAATATCATTAGAGGCTGTTCTTCCGCCCGAGGCTTCGAGTATGGTTCATTTCCACCCGATTATATGATACCAGTCACTAAAACACCTTAATCCCTTCTCTTTTATCAAGTTTTTCCCTTCAATGATATGTACAGAGTAACGTCAAGAAACTCGTTTGAATAACTTAACAGTCAAAATTCAATGGAATAATTTATTTCGACATTGGCAGTGAAAATTTTGATAATTGTCAACATTGATTTTTAGTTTCTCAAAATTTAAATTCATTTTTTTTTTTTTTTTTTTTTTTTTTGTTGTAGGGAAATTTAATAGACCAAAAATTCATGAAAACTTAAAATAAATCTTTTATTTCCTGTATTTGCAAATTTGTCTTAATTATGATTCCTTTTTCGTCATGTTCCTGGTTGAGCAAGTATTAATCAAAACATCGCCTGGAGTGATGATCCAACTCCAATTTCAATTTAATACTAACTCTATCTATGAAAATTCCTTAGAATTTTAAATTACAAAAAAAAAAATCTATTATTATTAAGTATATTTTGAAGATATTTTTTATTTATATAAACCTAAGAAATATATTTTTTTTTTTGTGAAAAAATAATAAAGATGCTGTGTTAAGGAGGGGAGGGGGGATGAAGTTAAGTCTTGAATGTCGTACCTTCGAGGTCTTAACTAAGAAACAGGTTTCGTTAGCATGTTTATAGGGAGGATAGGCGCGATAGGAAATAAAAAAAAAAATAACATTCACAAACACATAGACGCATTTAGAAAAAGTTTATAGAAGTTTATAGAGGGAAGAGAGGCGAACGCAAAAGAAGGAGAGAAGAGGAGTGCCGGCACGAGAGTAATCTAGTAAACCGGAGGTTGTGGAATGTCAGGTTGTTGGGGCCCAGGAATTTCATTGAGGACTTGGCGGCTGAAAACGTGGGTGCTGCCGAGGACTGCGCCGCAACAGTCCCCGACTTGGCCAGGGACTAGAAACGATCCACCACCCAAATACCCACACACTACTCTTTTATTTATTACCCTCTTTCAATTTTTTTCAAAAACATTAATCATTTATTTTATATTTAAACTCTCAAAATACAATTTAATTGAATTCCTTCGTTTATATATCTAATATTTATTTTGTTTATAGAAAAGAAAGAGAATAAAAATAAAAGTTTTAGAAGTCTTTCAATAAGGATCCAAGAATTGCATATTATGTTCGTATAGGACAATATATGAGAAAGTTGTGATGCATATTGACTGTCTTTAAGATCTTTAGGGCTCCAATGTTTGTTTATATAATACTTAACTAAGTATAAAATTTAAAAAAAAAAAAAAATGAAATATAATTCTGTCAATACCTATAGGAATAAAAAATTTCAAAAATGAAAGATAAATATTATATCTAGATTTATGATAAATCAAGTTCTCATATGTTTTATATCTTTAGTAAAACAGATGTTTTAAATACCCTGACCAGTTGGACCACTATCCAAAAATTCATCTGATTATTTCCAAAAAATTTGTAACATCCCCATTTAATAGCATTTACCGCCCCTTTACAATATTATATTAATGGCATTTTTTGGGGGTATAAAGAAACCGGTTTCTTTTTAATCCTTTTTTTCAAAAAATTAAACTAGAAAATATATATATAAAAAAAAACATCTAATATTTTAATAGGCTTCTTCTTAATAAATTCTATGAACAAGTTATATTCTCCCTCTGTGTGTCCAAAATAATATTACAAGTGAAAAATGAATGATTGAGGTTTGTGAATTTGAAAATTTTCTCATTAAAATAAAGGTCCGCCCCTCGGGCGAACTCTCTCCCTTATGTGAAGGGTGCCAAAACAATAAAACTAACATCCTAGCAACAACCCTTGTAATCAATGAAAAAATGAAAGGCTTGAGTTTAGAATGGAATAAAATAAAAAAAGAAAGAAAGAAAAAAAAAACGACGGCTTCGGATTGCTTAGGGAATTAAAGTATTCTAAGAAACTGAATGCAATGTTTAAGACGATGCCAACAGTTTTTCTTTAAAATGCTTGCTAGAAATAAAACAAATTCATTTTTAATATAATGATAGAAAACTTCTTTGTTTTTTTATAATGCCATTCTCAAGTTATAATTGATTTGGCTATACTTCATATAAATATAATCTCTATGAATGGTGTTTTGTGGGGGCAAGGAGATGGGGGAGAGGGCAGCGGGACAGAGCTAGTATAAATTACCTGAGTCCTGGCAATTTCAAAAGGAACCGGTTCAGAAATACATTGTTTATTTTTTATTTATTTTTTTTATTTTAATAAAATAATTGATCTTTAATTTGAATTTTTTAATATTAAATTGAATAATATTAATTATGAATTACATATTAATTTGAATTTGATTAAATATATATATATATAATTAAATATATATATATAATATTTTTAAATTGAAATTTCAATCTTATATTTATTATAATTAGTTATATATCCAAAGAAGATATTATTTCCAAAAAAATTTGAAAAAATAAAAAACAAAAAGAAATATTAATAATTTATATTTGTATAAAGACAAGCCTGTAACAAATAAAATCTTAACATTACATTGGATCTAAAATTTAAAGAATGTTAGTATATATTATACCTTAATAAAAATACATTAATTAAATAGACTTTTTAACATGCTCCGTTCTTGGTTAAATAATTTATTAGGCTATTTAACTTAGTGCTGTTAATATTTTTGTTTTTATCGAGAAAGTTGAATATTTTTGTTTTCTTTTGAGTGTGGAATAATAAATAATAATGTTCATTGGTTTTTTTTCTATAAGCGATATATAAAATCATTTTAAACGTATGCATATAAAGTGTCGAGTTGTATGCACATGTCCTATTTGGCTTAGTATTAGATCACATAAAGGTCATAATAAAATATAAGACCGGCCTAGGTATTTAATCCTCAAATAGAAAGGGCTGGTGTCAATAAGGAATTGGAATAGAATTCTCGCTATTGAAAAATGAATACCGTATACATATCTATATAATTTAGGTCTAGTGATTTTCATACGATTTTGGTTAGAAAGTTCAAACCACTTGCCAAATAATAAATAAAATAAAATTCCAGCCGCACGATTCATTGGTTAAACATACCAAAAGAGAGAAAATAAAAAAATTAAAATTAAAAATATACGATATCGAAATGGTATTAAAAGGGCCTACTCTTTAATATTTAGTTCCTATATGAAAAATCTCATTAAAGAACATGAATATCGACAATTTTTCTTTTTTAATGAATAAAAGAAATTGTATATAATGAAGAATAAAAAAAAAAAAAGAAAAGAAAAAAAAAATTGAAATAAGGTAAAACCATTTTATGGCTATAATTAACTTGCATTATGTGAGGTAAAGAAAAAAATATCCAGGCTCAGGGGTTGAAAGGAAAAAAAAACGACCGATGTTATTTTATAGTTAATATTCAGAAGATTAATCTTATCACTCGGCGCTCTATTCAAGAAAACCTCGAGTTGGATTGAATGAAAAATAATAGACATTTTTTTATTAAAAAATTACCGCTCTGAATGAAGTAATTGGATACAGAGAAGCAAAGCAAACCCTTTCACACGTTCATTTTCTAAAGGATATTTTTGAAACATTATTTAAATGAGATTGGGGACAATTGTTAGTTAATTAATGAAATTTGGATCTTTTAAAAAAAAAAAACAAGCGAATATGACACTTGAATATAATAATAGGGATATAATTTTTATTTATGAATATATTTTTATATGAGAAAACAGTTTGGGAAACCAATCAAAACGATCCTAATTCATAAATCATTTTTGTATAAATTTTTGTTGGATCGTTGGCTTTGTTTCAATGTTGGGAGTAGATTTGTTAGCCACACACACAGTTGGTTATTATTATTATTATTATTATAACTAGCTTTACATTATTCTACAAACTGGCTTTTATATACACATACATATATATATATATATATTTGCCATCTGGAAATTATGCCCTAATTTGGACAATTCCTTTTTCGGGTTTTGAACTTGTCGGATTCCACGAATTCAATTTTCCCAATTTGCATATGGCTTATCTTTATATATTTTAACCGGGCCGCATAATTAAATTCCTAAAAGATATCTAGGTAAGAAACATTAAGGGAGGTAGGAGATAGATGAAGGTAGTGACGCGCTGTTTATACCAAACTCCATTTCAAAGTGATTGACCTAGTGGGGCGGAAGTTGGCGTTTTAAGGGCAGCAGTGCAAAGGGTTGAATCACTGAAGGGACGCTAAATTCGCGTTGCTAACGACGCTTAACCCAAAATGTTTCCCAAACGAAATATAACATTTAACCTTCAACATTGATTCAATTTTAAATTAATATTTTTTCTTTTTCTTTTTTTTTAGAATTTTACTGATTTGTAAATGAAAAAAACAAAACAGTGTGGTTTTCAAGACATTGATATGTCGGATAATTAATCATGTTATCGATTTAATTTCAAACAAATTTTTAAACATATATATATATAAAAGAATGATTTTGAAAATTTATTTGGTCTGCTTGAAGATTTTAAATTCATGTCTAAACAAATTTAAAACATTGGAACAATCATATTCAAATTGAAATTAGAATCTCATTTAATTACCATTGAATTTTAATATAACATTAAAAAAAAAATAATGACATGTCAATTTGAAATTAACATTTGTACATTTCTTATAGGTTCTATAAATTAAAAAAAAAAACAATTTTTCATTTTATTGAGATTAAAAAATAATATTTTATTCCTTGATATAAATATAATAATTTAATAAATTGCTTAATTGATTGATATAATAAATAAAATAATTTTATGATATTTTGTTTAATTATGTATGGATTTAAACGAAATAATTTGTTGTTTTTTTTCAATACTAGTTAATTTTAATTGGTATCAGGGTATTATAAACTTGTATGTACATATTTGATCAAGAAATAATAATATGATTATATTTCATATGAAAATTTTACATATATATATATATATATATAATTAATATTTTTATATAAAATTGGAATGGAATTCTAAAATATCATTTTTTATAAACAATAAATAAAGAAATCGATTTCTTGCTTAATTGACATTCTGTCTTATCAGCGAAATTATTAGAATAGGAAAAAAAAATTAGAATGTGCAAACATTTCGAAAAATATGGAAATATTATGAAAAATGAGGTTGGTCGTAATTAGAAACATCTATTTGCGGGAAGGAACATTTTAGCACTGGGTAGAGTGAGAAACAGGACCGTTTATATTTATAAGCCTATTTGTAATTCAAATATGATTTGAAATGATAAAGAGCAATAAATTTTTAGAAATAATTTTGCATAAAGAAAATAAAATCATATGGAAGAGACGTTTTATAAAAAAAAAAATTGTTTTTTTCTTATCCAGTCACTATCAAAAATGATATGGCCTAAAATTAACATCTGTGGTAATTTCAAGATTAAATATAAATATTAGAAAAATTTCGTAAATAAAAAAAATATTAAACATCGTTTTCCTGCATTGATTGCACATTCTTGTTATTTTGCAAAACGAATCGAATTAGAATAAATAATGTGACAAATATTTAGCTTAGGTTGATGACACTAAACACGATTGAACCAAATTCCAGAAATATATAATATAATATTTTAATTTAAATTAAATCTTACATATATATATTCAATTGATTAATTATTCTATTTGTTTAATTACTTATTTTAAATCAGTGGAGATCACTTTTATTTTGTTTTTTTTTTTCTAACTCAAAGATAATTGATTGTAAAAGGATAATATTTCGCGGTTCTTTACTAAAAATTTATTTATTTATTTATTTTTTATTTTATTTTTAGAAAGTGTTGCTTCTCATTTACAAAATCAACTCGCTTGGCAACATAATTTTCATATCAGGGAATTCCTAATCGACGCCTAGAATTAAAAGTCGCTTAAGAGGAAAATATGATCAAAAAGAAAAAAATTTTTTTTTTTTTTAATATATCAAAGAGATGTTATAAAGTAAATTTTAATCCCTAATCGATATATTTAGAAGATTAAATAGATAAATAAACGAATCACTCAAATATGAAATTACTGAGTTTACTAAAACAATTAATCAATTGCATTAGGAAAAAAAAAATTGATACGATTAACAAATTATATTCATATTAATGAAAAATTAATAATTAAAAAAAAAAAAACATTATTCGCAAATATTAAATCGTTCACTTGATAATTTTTTTTTTTTTTTTTTTTTTTTTGTGAATTATAAATTTTGTCAAACCGAATAAATTTATTATTATTATTATTATTATTTTAATTTAATTTTTTGAAGTAAAATTAATATTCCAATAATGGTGATGATAACCCTAAAGATATTTGTATCCTATGCCATTAACAATTTATATAATAATTAAATGAAAATAGATACATAATTTAAATCTATGAATAGATAAAAATTTCTAAATTGAAATTCGGATACCTATGATATTTTTAATTTATTTTCAACGCATTGTAAATATGTATGAAAATAATAAGCAAAATGAAAAATAAGCTAATGTCAATATTGTCAATCATTCTATATAAAAATTAAATAGCGAAAAAGAAAAAAAAAACAATGTTCAATTTGTGAGGGTAGGAAACGTTTTGTCATTTGTGAGCAAGGAGGTGTAATATTTTTAATTAATCAACCAAGAGGGTGTGAATTTCACTAACATTTATGTAAAAAATACACAAAAATAATAATTTTTATTGTGCAAGTGATGAGATTATTATTAAATATATGTTTTTTTCCGCAATAAAATGATAAATTGTTTGAAATTTTGTGATTTAAGGGTTGAATAATTTATAAAAAAAAAAAAAAAATTAAAAATCCTCTCCAAGTGTCATTGAGTAAGATGGGGGTCTCTGATCCGGCGGCATGCACTAGCAGACTTGACAGCTGAGATAGAAAGAGCGATGTGGACTCACCAGAGAGCGAAAAGCCTGGATGCGTGCGTCTTGAGGTGCACTCACATCACACATGGACACTCGGATGACAATTAATCAGTTTCTTAATGATGCTCCAAAATAATAATTGATAGATGTAGAAGTGGAACAACCGAATTATTTATTATATATAATAAATAAATGAACAAAATATATAATAATAATTTAAAAAAAAAAACAAATAAATAAATAAAAATCTTCGATAGGTAAAATGTCAGTGAAAATGAAAATTAGAAGGGACTCCGCGACACGGCAGATAGAAGACTAAAATTTCGAAGATGCGAGCGCGTGGTCGAATGATTTTTTGGTAAAAAAAAAAAAAAATTAATGCTCCCCTCCTGGAGCATCCAGTGTGGAATGGTGGGGTTCCTCTCCTCTGGCACAGAGCTTTCCAGGCACGCACACAACGACACACGCAGAACGGGAGCGCCTAGCGGCAAGGCAGCCAGCAGCAGACTGCGGCCAGACGCACGGGGCCGTCGCCGGCTCAAGCTCTCCCCTCTATCCCGAAGAGAGGAACGCCCCACAACCCTTCCCCGGCGCGCCTTCCCCAGCTTTTTCAATTTTTAAATCATTTCTTTCTACTATTGCCATAAGGAAAATGGAAGGGGGTGGGGACAGGGGGAGAGAGAGAGAACGCTATCCCCACTCGCGCAGCAAAACACCCAGCAATGTTGCCACTTGCACTTGAAAAATTAGAAGAAAAAAAAAATAAATAAATCGCCAATTAATTGGCTTATTCAGCAATGCCATCATTTTAGGTGATATTCAACTTAAAATAGTACAACACATCGATTATCACTGATAACACTCTCTTTTCCCCTAATCATATATATAGAAATGATATTAACTCAAAACCTATCTAGAAAATGGGTGACATCTTTTATCCCTTGCGGGTGGATTTGTTTTGGAAGCTTAAGCCCACCCTTCCCATTTATCTTCGATTTACATGATATTTATATCTTGAAATTATCTATATTCACAATTTATACATTGGTATAGCAGTGATTCTCAACCTTTTTTTACCGCGGCACACTTTTAACGGTTTAAAAATTTGGCGGCACACAAAGAAAAAGATAACTGTAAAAATTTACCATATTAAAAGTTTACCATATATTTTTTTTTAGGAACCAAATTGAAAAAATTTAGAAAAAAAAAGTCGGAAATATTTAAGAGCCTCATAATCTCGCGGCACAGTGGTTGAGCATCACTGGTATATAGGTATAAATATTTCTATTTTATAATGAAATTTTTGAATATACAAATTTTAACAATGATTATTGTTATCAAATTATAAAAAAAAATTATATCAAAAATCAACACCTGTACTACAAAACTTTCACTAGTCTTTTTTTTAATTTTAAAAAGTAAGAAAGAGAGAGAAAAAGAAAATCATTAATTAAAATTTAATAAATTTAAATTTAACCATTCAATATTTTATTAAGATTAGCAAAAAATGTAAAAATCTTAAAATCTTATTGATCAATTTTTTTTTTTTTGTTTTTTAAGGTACACAATTTTTATTTTTTAATAGAATTGTTACAATATATTTCTGAATTAGAAAAATTGTAAAAGTTTATTTTTCTTAATGAATTGGGGTGGTTGGAAAAAATCTTTAGTCCTAAGGGAGAAATAGGAAGTGGTTCAAACCCCTCAAACCCCCTCCTCATTTATAAAATGATTTTACATACAGTCCTTATTTTATATAAATCAAATAATTAGATGAAAACATTAAATTATCAAAATTAATGATTTTTTTATTAATTAATCAAATTTATTTAGTAAATATGGATAAAATTAAAAATAAATTGAACAATAGAAAACTATGCCATCAATAATTTTGAATATTATATTTTGTAATCTTATAAAAAATTTTAAATTTTAATTTATTCAATATATTAAAATTACATTTTTTAACAATAATTTATTTCTTGGTTTAATTGGTATAATATATATATATATATATAAATTACAAAAATAAAATTTTTTATTACAACCCTTATGATTTAATAATTTAAATTTGATATTTAAATTTGATATATAATCTTTTATAATTCAAATTGTGTTTATTAAATTTCAATTTTAATTTCATTAATTATATATGACTTTATTATTATTTTCTGATTTCCATTGTAATTTGAACAAAGAAAACTAAAAAGAAATTAAAAAATTGAGGTATTCATATAATTTCATTATAACCTTATATGATAATAATTTGCTTTTAGTCAGGTTTTTGCCTCGATTTTAATTGTAAATGAGGTATGAGTTAAACAATAAACCACCTTGGCAATTTGATAACAAAAGCTTCCCTTAGAATTGGGATATTATCTGAGAAGGGTAGCTAGGCTACTGGGACTGTAGATATTGGGTTAGTATGCCTCGGGGTTCCCCCCAACCCCTGTCGACTCCTCTGCTTGATCTGAATTAATGAGTAGCTATTAACTAACTGCAAAAACTTTCGCTCCCTCCCTAATTCCCCTTATCACCTTTCCTTCTATTAATTCAACAAATTATTAATTATTACATTACCTTCTTATTATCATTTTCTTTTGTAATGTTATTAAAAATATTTATTATTACAAAAAAATATTATATATAATTATATATATATAATAGATTTTTCATTTTAAAATTAAATAAAAAAAAATTACAAAACCTGAAAGATTTGTTTATTTTAGAAATTTCAAGAAAAGAGATAATTAATGATTTAATTTTTATTTGTTCCAGACCACCCATAGAATGAAAATAAATGATTAATTAATGATTAAATAAATAAGATTGATCTTTTATATCTACTTTCCTTTTGAATTTTTTTAGTCTTTAGAATTTATGATAATATAGTTATTAATTATCAATTAAATTAATTAGAAAAATATCACAATAAGAAAAAAATAAAATAAATAAGATTAAGAATATTCCTATTAAATAATATTTTATTTTAAATAACTACTAGATAGAGATAGTATCCCATACATATCTAGCTAACTCGGTGGCACTACTGATCTTTAAATTTCTTCACTGCAGCAATCACATTCCTTCAAACGTCTCTATCCTGAGCCACCACCTTCCACCTCAACGTTTCACTTTATATTATATGATAATTTGAAAATTTTAAGAAAATTATGATACATTCTAGGTTAAAAAATCTGAATAATCTTTGATCTACATTAAAAATATTTGATAATTGACAATTCTTTTAAATAAAAACACACACATAATTTTATTCAAATTCAGTAATATAAATACATTACATATTTTATTAAAGGTTTTTTTTGATGTGATGCGATATTACCTTTGTTGAAAAATTGTTATTATTTTTAATTTCATTATCGCGGTGTTATAAATTTCACCTGCAGCTTTAATTTTCTTGGCTGTTATAATTGTTCTCGCCGTCTTTATAGGTTGACGTCACAAAAGAGGTCAGATAGACAGGGTAAGTGAATGATGGAAGAATTAGCATGATAATAAGAGAATTGTGAAGGGTGGTTCTTAAAATAATTACGATGATTTAAAAGAGTTACTCAGCTCATCGGGCCATTGAATTTCAAGATAAACCCAATTTATTCGGGATGCGGAAATAGTACTAGTTAAGAATAATTTTGATACTTGATTAAAAAAAATAAATAAATAAAATATTTATGATATTTTCATCAAATTTATAAAATGATCTATTTTTAAATAATAATAATTATAATTATAATTATAATTCTCATAATTGAAAAATATAGTACATTCATAATCAAATTTAAATAAATATTAATTATATTTAAATATATTTTTTTTTATTTAATTATGTTAGTGATAATGATTTTAAAATTTAGAATTATATATCTGAGAGTTTATTATTTTTATGACTTTTAAGTGCATCGTTTATATCCTTGTGTTACATTAAGGAATTCTAAAGATACCTTTTAACTCTCCCTTGAAGGGTTGGTATTTATTCAAATGATATCTATCAATTTTCTTATGAAAAATTTTATAAATATTCTGATGAGATGATATCCATTGATTTGGATTATGATTTTTGATAATGATGATATCTGTTTTGTATATTAAAGGTTTTAAATATTCTCTCCCTACTTTCCGGAATACTACAATGAGCCAGATGTCATTCGGGGTTGCCTATGGTAACGTAAGAAAGAGACTTTTTTGTGGGAAAAAGGGCCTTTAAATCCCTAAAAGATGTTTTCCCTCCATTAAAAAATAAATAATCAATCAAGGAGTTAAAAAAAGGTTGCTGACATTTACTTGGTCTGCTCGCTTCTTTTCTGGCTTACTTTTTATGAAATTCAATATATTCGATTGAATAGTCAATTTGTAAGTAAGTATATATTTTATTGTAGATAACATTTTTTTTAAGTTTTGATTTCATATTGGAGATTGAATAATTATTTTGGTTGATTTTTTTTATCGGAATTTGATAATAATTATAATATATGTATATATAAAATTTATAAAAGAAAATTATATTTATATAATCGCTAAAAATTGTATCAGAATATCACACACACACACATATAAAAAATAAGATAAAAATTTAATCTATTTTAATATGAAAAATATAGTCAGCTAATTATTCACAATAAAACTCCTTGAGTTACATTAAGATTTTATAAAATTATTTTTTAACTTTAACTAGCAATTCAACTTGATTTTGGTTAACTTCTCTCCCACTCCCCAAATGATGCGTAGAACTTTTCTATATAAACATTTACATTTATTTTTCTTTTGATTCAATCCATCATTATATTAAAAACATAATTTTCTTCTACATTTTTTAATTTATTTAATAAATAATTTTTTTTTATATAGATATTTTATTAAATATCATTTAAAGTATTATATATTTTAATATTTTTATTAATTTACTTTACGAAAATTATAATTATGAATAAAAAATAATCTAACACCTTTCCCGTTTTATAAAACTAAAACTAAACTTAAAAAAAAAATAATATTTAATAATATGAAATTAAATTTAAACATTCAATATAGTTTCACATTGATTAATCTATGTGCTTTATGCACATTTCAACTTTGTTGTCCTTTCTTAGAGGTATAGAGAGGTTGAAAAGTTTTCTTTCTAACTCAAAACTATGCATAAGCCCATGTCATTAATGAAATTCCAAGTTGAAACACAGAAATTGCAAAATTACGGATAGAACAGTTTCTTCCTCTCTAAAATGTGTGATAGACATAGAAATATACAAGTATTGTATTAGTTTGAGTATATATGTATATACTAAAAAAAGATTCGATTTTTTTAATATTCATGTTATTATAATATATTTGAATATTAAAATTTTATAAACCTACGTATTTTAAAGTATTAGTCTTGAACTCATTTTTATTAAATTTATGGTAATCGATCTAAGAAAATTTTCCTTTCAATTTACATTTAATATATTATTGTATTGAAATTTTAAAAATTCAGATATTTTTTAATTTACAAGTTTAATATTCTTCTTTATCTATATACATGATTGCAAATAATAAACAAAATAAACATAAGAATCAAATATAATAAAAAATAAATTATAATAAATTAAATAATTATTTATTTATTTTCAAATTTCAAAATTAGTTTAATTTTTTTACCTTTGAAATATAAATTGGTAATTAGTATGACTAAAATTTAAAATTGATAATTAAATAATTATTATTTATTTTTAAATTTCAAAATTGAACTCCTTTTACTATGCAACGTTTCATAGGCTTGAACAAATTAGTAAAATAAATTTTAAATAGATATGAATACAATCTATAATTTTTGTTCAAATAATGTCGTAGAGTAATTTCATTTTAATCACCACAGCCAATTTTTAATTTGAAACATGAAAAATTATAAAGAACATGAAATTTAAAGATATTAGTAAAAATATAATTTCTAAGTAATATATATACAGTAAAAAAATTATGTTTTTATCTATATAATTTATATATTAATTAATTTCTTAAACTCCCTATAAATTCTTTTAAATGTAGTAATTTTAAAATTCTATTTTCTTTAAGTAAAAATATATATAATTTGATTTTTTTATTCAAATTTCCCAACTTTTAAAATAAATATATTTTGTATTATCCGGATATGGTCGGATGCATAACGATATCTTGTTAAAAAATACAACTGTTTTTTTTATATTTCGTATAATAATTCAACTATTCATAATTCTTAACCATTGACCGTATAAATCATATGTTTACCTTCTATTTGTAATAGAAATAGATAATAATATTTTAATAATATATCATTTTTAATAGCCTGCTTAAAGTCCACGTTCACTCCTTTATTATATGTTTCTTTTTTTTGGAAAAATGAAAGAAATAATCAGCCATCTGTTGGTTTATTGATATGTCAATTCAACAAAATTCGAATTCATTTATAATTTATTTATTTCATAAATATCATAATGGAAGGGTTTAACGTTTAAAGAATTATTAACATTCTTTAATTTTTACTATCTCGTTCAGTGAAATTTGGTACATGGGCATTATTCAAAATTCGTAGTTTTCTATCAACTTTTGAGAAATGTACCTCATCCGGAAGAGGGTCATTACCTACAACGTTTTGATTTTTTTCCTCTAAAGTGACCGTAAAAATAAAGATATATGTTTGATAATTTTTTACATGGTTAAAAATTGTATAAAACTGCTATATATACAATTTCATATTGATTGAATCGCTGAATGTACCGGAATTTTTAACACTGTAAATTACGTGGCGTGGTGCCATCAACAAAGAGCCAAGGACGCTCTAGTTTAATAAATATTATTTATTAATTTTAATTTATAATTTTTAATTAATTAAATTTAATTTAAATATAACATATGTTAATTCATTCAATTCAAATTTTTTGCGAGATAGTCGAGTGTAGATAATCCAGCTTTTTATTATAGATATTTGAAGGAATCAATTAAATAATTTGAAGAATTATTACTTTTTTAATTTATTTTTTTATATATTGTTATTTAATTTGATTATATACCCAATGATAAATTAGCTCTTATTAATAACTAAATGTAATAATAATTATTATGAATAAATGTTTTGTTTTTATTATTTTTGAGAAGCTTAAAAATTCCCTCTCTGCTAAAAATATCTAATAATATTTCAGTTAATTAAATTAATATTTAAATCTAAAATTATCACAATTAATACTAATATAATAATTTCTTTTAAACTATTTTATATATAAAATAATCTAATAATTTCAGAATAGTTAACTTTTCAATTTCATATTGAGCCAGCCATATAAATAAATTATAAATATAATATATATATATAAATGAAATATAAATTATAATTAATTTATATTCACATTTTTTACTAGTGAAGTCAAAAGAAAGAAAATAAACTTTAATATTTGTAAAAATTTGAAATGAAGTCTTAAAAATAACAAGAGAACAAATTTTCAAAAAATAAATTATAAATAAAATATAGGAACATTTTTGGGTATAATACAATAGATATAAAAGTTTTTGGTTATAAATAAATTCGTATGTATAAGTTGTAGTTTTTTATTTATATTATAAATTATAATTACTTAAAGAATTTTCAAATTAATGAAAGAAAAATATATGAAGTAGTAACTAAATGGGGGAAGAAAAATACATTCTAAAAAAATATATAAAAACTTATCTATTATATATTTAATAAATCAAATAGTAAATTTTTTAAATATTTTTTTTTAATTATTTTTTCAAATAAACTTCTCTTATTTATGATGTGAATAGCTCTCTCTAGCTATATATGCTATAAATGAAACAAAATATAACCCTGCACCCAAAAATAACGAATATTAATAATAATAATAATATAAAATATATTGTTTATATATTTTTGTTTATTTGTTGATAAATTGTTGATATATGTAACAGTCGGTCTATTTATCATAGTTGAATTTATTTATTTCCTTTTAATTATTTTATAATTTATTGAAAATATAATTTTTATTCTAATAATATTAATGAAAAATTTGAATATCAATTTGAAAATGATAATAGTTAACAAATCTGACAAAGATTAATTTGTTATCTGTTGTTGTATTTGGTATTTTATTTTACATAATTTTGAAAAAGTGTCTGCTCGCTGTCATTCGCCACCTCCTTGCCCCTCAACGTCCCTCCCCTTCCCTCTTGTTAGCTCAGTCCAGGCGATGCCGACCGGACTCAGTGCGTGGCAATCACTCCATCGACATGGCGCATTGCATTACTGACACCCTTTCTTCTCCTTCTCTCTCAATCACAATTAAAAACATCTATTATTTATTATTAATATAAATTAGATATTATTACATTCAATTTATTCAATACTTAGTTCAGTTCATATGAATGTTCAATTTTATTTAACACTAAAATTATTTAATTAATAATTAATGAAATTCAATTTTGTGTAAATTTGGAAAATTCAATGATTTTTTTAATATACTTATATAATTTTAAATTCTATTTTTATTTTTAAAAATTCATATTATTGAATTTATATTCTGATATATATGGTACATATACAAAATGTATTCCAAAAATGCAAATGGAAATATATATATTAAGGGATGAGTTACATTAATTGCATGCCTTGTGTATGCTCTTTACAGTGAATTGTTTAGGGATGCTTTGATATGGGGAATGGAACGAATTGTTCAATAATCCACAATCGGAATGGCCTGTTAGAAGAAAATAATTGTCTTTTAAGTATAAGCAGTCAAGAGAGGGTTAAAGGTAGGTTTATTTCTTTTTTTGTATAAATCATGGAATTATTTAACATACAAAATTACTTAAATAATAAAAATATATAATTAAATAAATACAAATTATAATATTTCAATATTTAATATTGAAAATAATTATTATATTATATTATAGTGGTCATTTGTATACCTTTTATTATTTCCGATATTTTCAATTATATTCAATGATTGTAGTTTATGGTGCTCATATTTGATATTTTTCAACCTATTTAAAGTAATATTTAAATTTTCGGTAATTATTCAATCGAGTTATTATGACATGGATTTGGATAAAACTTTACCAGTGGGTTCCTTTTTTCGGTTTGGATATAAGAAGATTAAAATTAATTAATGAAATAATTTTTCTATATCCAAACCGAAACGAAAAAACCAAAAATTAGGAATAAGTGAATAATTAATAAAGCGACTGGAATAGATGGGATCCCGGCAGAATTATTAAAATATGGAGGAAAACTTTTAGTAGAGTGTATACACAAATTAGTTCTTTCGATCTGGCATAACAGAAAAGATGCCATTAGAATGGCAGGAGGCAGTCCCACTCTTTAAGAAGGGAAATAGAACCAACTGCAATAATTACAGGGGAATTTCTCTTTTGACGACATATTGGATTATTGCATTAAAATTATTATCAAAGGGGATAAAAGTTAAAATATATAAAACAATTATTTTAGCGGTGTGAGGCAAGGTCTATGACCTTAGGCGACGAGAGTAGATTTAGAGTATTTGAGAATAGGATTCTGCGAAGCATTTATGGGCCAAAGAAAGATGAGGTCACCAGGGAATGGCGAAGATTGCATAACTTAGGAATTGCATGACCTCTATGCATCTCCAGATATAATTAAAATTATAAAATCAAGAAGGCTACGGGCAGGACACGTGGCTAGAATGGGAGAAGATAGAATGGCAAAAAATATATTGATAAGGAGACCGAGTGCGAAACGTCCACTTGGAAGACCAAGGGGACGGTGGGTGGATAATGTGGGAAAGGATGTGAGAGAGAAAGGAGAGGATAGGGACTGGAAGGATGTGGCTCAGAATAGGAATACTTGGAGGGGTGTGGTTGCTGCGGTCAAGAACTTTCGAGTTCCGTAGAGTCACAGAGATAAATAGAATAGTGAATAATTAGTGAATTAGTGAATAAAACATTGCTTAATGACATCATATTTCTTGGTTCATAATAAGCTAATCTGACAAACTTTAATCCTTTATATCTCTTAAACTAGAAGCGACCCGCAAAAATTGCATAAGAAAAGTTTATTTGGAATTAAAAAATAAACCCATTGGTAAAGTTTTATCCAAATCCATGTCATACTCGATTAATTACCAAATTTTCTATCATTATGTGGATCAGGCCTATAATGTAATATAAATCAAGTATATTTAATTTTTATAAATTTTTAAGAGATTCATTAAATATTTAACTGTAATTTAAATATGAATGTTTTATTTCTTTAAAATATTTTTAAATTAATTCAGGATGTAATGAAATTTTATAATTGTCCAACAATATTTTGTCATTGTTTTAAATGTGATATGTCATAAGTGTCCCTACTCTCGAATTACCCTCAACATTGAGCCACCCCCCTCGTGTCAAGTGTTCACGCTTCAAACCACGCTCCACCCCTGAATGCTTCCCGACAGAATATTGTCTGGGCTGAAGAATAAAGATAAAGAATAATTACTATGATTTTCAAATTTCTGATTTCTGTTTTTGCACAAAATTAAATTTTATAATTTTTGTCCTATTTATATTTCATTGGTTAGATAAATTATGAAAACAATTAATCTATCTGCATAATTATTTTAAGAGTTCTAGAGTATTAAAAAAACTAACTATCTATCACTATGATGTGATGTAATCAATCTAGATAGCAGAATTGAAATATTGAAATTAAAATATTATAAATAAATAAATTAATTAATTAATATTATTATTATTATTTTATTATTTTTTCAATTTAAAATTTAATTCAATTTTTAATTGGAATTTAAAATAATTATTTAATTAACCATTTATTTATCTAGAGTAAGTAAAACTCCCTTCCATAATCTAAAATAATAAATATTAAATAAATAATAATCTATAATAGTATTTTTGTATTTTATTATTGTATATCCTCTTATAAATTAATTGAGCATCATATAAGATCTTAATTTTTCAAAAGAGAATTTTTATCATTTTATAAATTTTATGAATTATTTATTTATTTTTTTCTTTTAGTAAATTTATTCGCTCGAGAATATACTTTGATAGTATTCAAAAATTAATTAAGAATAGCTACTGTATAAAATTATTTTATCCGATTTAAAATAAAATAAATTTTAATTTTTTATTTTTTGAAACATGTTGTTTGTTTATTTAAAGTTAATATATAATTTAGAGATTAAGGACATATTGGCATTAACAACACTCTCATATTGTATTGACATTACTTTTAGAATTAATTTTTTTATAATTAAATAGATAATAAATATATGGTCCGAAATAACTTTAAAATAGTTATCCCTAGTTAAACTAAAAGAAATAAATACTAAATAACACAATGAATATAAAAAATAGCCAGAGATAAATTTAGCAACTTCTATTTTTAATTTATAACACAAAACTTCTTCATTAAAATAGTATCCGTTATCAATGAAAATTATATACCGTATCTAATTTTAATTATTGTTATCATACTGTTTATTTACTATTAATTCAAAGAAAATTAGGTTGTAAATTAACTTAATTAGTATTAATATTGTCCATAATTACTAATATTTTAAACATTTACTTAAAATATATTATTTTCAGCTTATTATAAATTTTATATTTAATTATTATTAATTTATGTTTATCTAAAAGAATTACTCAAAATATAGAAAGTTTAATAAAAATTTTAAAAGATCACTTATTAAGATATGGGAATAAAATATAATTTTCATTGAAATTATTAATATAATTAAAACTAATGTAATAAACTTCAAAAATAATTATTTATATTAAATTATATATAATTATACAATTATATACAACAGGTATATCATATTCATTTTTATAAATTATTCTTATTGGTAAATTTTGTTGTATTTAATTCAATTATTATATATTATATATTTTAAAGAAAGAAAATAATGTATATAGGCATAGTGGCATAATATATACAATTTATTTTTTAAATCAGATATCTATGATCTTGTATATATATTCTGTTGTGTTGAACTAATATTTTTGATTTATAATATTTTAATGGAATTGATTGGTAAAGATTAATGCGAGAGAACAATCTTTCTAAAGAGATTCCAAAAGGTATCCTTTCGTATAATAACATTCTATTTGAAATTCTTAAACACTTTATATATCATTCCGTGCTCAACTTGGACATAATATCATTTATCAAATTTCAAAAAGTTCAATATTTCTAAATTATTTATTATTTTGAATGTTGTTCTGAAAGAATCTCATCTATCTAACACAACTTTGGTGCTTATAGAGTATGTTTTTTCGCTGTTTATAATTCTGTGAAAGAATGTTGTGGTTATTTGATTGATAATCAGTGACAATCTAAAGTGTCATGACCATTTCTAGAGATTACAAGTTTGATTTCTTGTTCAGTGTTAGATCGAGAGATAATCTTAAGAATTTAGAAAACATTTGCAATTCATCAATAATAGCTATTCTAGTAAAGCTTTAGCAGTTTAATTCGAATAGGATTTGAGGGTAAAACGGCCCTTCATCCCCACTCCCCCTCTTAAGACCTCATCAATCATTTCAAGTGGGTTGAGAGGGAATGGGAAAATATATAAGCTATACAAAATTGTTCATCATTTTTTTTTTTTTGAGAAAATGTGAAAAATTTCGTTATTAAATATTTTTCATAAAAAACGAGTTCAATCTTTTTTTTTAAAAAAATGATTAAAGAAGAAAATATATTGAATTATCATAATTCAAGAGAGTTGATTATATGGATTAATTTTTAAAATATCATTTTATTGATATGTGAAAGGTTAACTGTAGCCACTTATATTAAATTTCATACTTTAAAACTATTGTTTAATTTCATAATAACGTTAATATCCATCTATACTCACCCTTGTCAACATTCAAGGTCAGTTTTATATATATATAGAAAATATATTCATTCATTAACCTTTCTGTGAAGACTTAAAAGGTTTTTTCACCTAATTCTTTGAAAACTGCTTTTCTGAATAAAATAATCATATAAATTAAAAATTATAAAATATCTGTTAGAGGTATTTTTTGTTAAAATTAAAAAAAAAAAACTTTTTAAAATTATTTAATATATTTTATTTAATTAAACGATAAAAAACTGTTTTAAAAATTTTTTTTTAAAAAATATTAAATACCAGTACATATTAAAATAGATATGTTTTAATTTTTTTTATTAAATTTCTAAACATGGAGGTGAATTTTAATTTTTCATCAGCATTTCTTTATAGAATTGAGTAACGTTTGAATAAATATAATTTTAAAATAATTTAACTTTAAAATTAAATAGAATTCATTTTTCCAGCCTTTTTGAAATTACCCTTTGGGTTATTCTAAAATCATGAATAAAATCAAAAGAATGGTTTGTAATTTACAAAATGACAAAGTCTTTTAAAAGATACAATGGTTTTACCATATGAGGGTTTCTATGAAATACAATATATATATATATTGATATAATTTGTTATAGATAAACACTCCAATAAAATATGTTAATTGAATTTGGATTAAATTTGCCCTTTAGCATAATTACATATTTTTATAAATATTTATATGGTTAAAAAGGAATACACTCAACAATAATAAAATATTTTAGTATTGAAGTATTTTTAATAATCCTCTGATTATTTTTAATCAACATTTATTTTTAAACATATGAAATGTTTTCTTTGAAATAGTGTAATTTATTTATTTTCTTATAAATCAAAAAAAATAATAATAATACTAATATCGTGATTGAGTTTCATTAAAAGAACATCTTCACATTTTTTTAGCCTTCAAAATAATATTTACTTTTGATTTCTTATTCAATCTTATCCAAACATGAAATGAATATTCAACTACTCAAAAATTACAAAATCCTCCTAAGAAACTTTTTTTTTTTTATTTTTGAATAAATATTTTTAAATTTTTTTTTTCTCTTTAAGTTATATTAAAAATAACTTTTCATATTCAAAATACTACACATCTTTATATCTAGAAAAGACAGTAGAAAACGGAAGAAATGTCACTCAAAATAAATGAAATATGACAATGAAGAATGTGTTCCTTGATTAGACAAGAGTTAAAAAAAATGAGTTCTATGTAAACTTTAGAAACTGAACTTCCCATTTGAGAGATGAATTTAGATAATTTATCAATCTTAGATATTTTTTAAGATTTTTATTAAATAAAATCAAAAAATTAACAAGAAAATTATTTTTTTTAAATCATTCATGTTAAAAGTGATGAAATAATTATTTTTGAAAAATAATTAATAATATTATAAATTAAAATATATAATATATATAATTAATATATAATTATATATTTAATTATTTTTAATAAATAATCATAATTATCCGATTTAGTAAGTTATATGAATAATATATATTATATTTATTAATTTTTTTAATTAATTATTTTATAAATTTACATTAATCTACGATTTGCACTTAAAAGAATGTGGCGAAAACGACAATGTATTGTAGACAAATTAAGTTTTGAAAAATAATATCTCTCAAAAAGACTGTGAAAGATTTACATTGGCCAAATTCTGAATTTTAACAAAAAATATATAATCTATTTTTTCCTTTAAAAAATAATCTTCATTTAATCTAAAATTAAAAAAAATAAAAGTTCTTTGATAAAATCTTTGAAAATTTGATTACCGTCAAAGTATCCATTTTCAAACGTGTATTTTTTTTTTTTTTTGTATAATTTATATTTTCCTTGTATTATACTATGGTTAGGTCTCTCTAACTCTATGAGATCTTTAAACTCTTTTTTTCTTTAAATCGGAAATATGAACGCAAATGGGGATTATGTTTAAAAAAAGAAAGGAATTCAAGGGGGATCATATTTTGAAAAGGAAAGGAAAAGCGGATACAAAGGGCGACGACCCTCTTCATCTTGGCGGGAATATTTTTTAGGTAGGAAAATGATATTTTATCAAAAAAAGGTAAAAAAAAAATATTTAAATTATTTCTTTTTCTTACATCTATTAAGTAAAAAGATTCTATTCATAAAATTGAATTCGTGTTGTTTATTTAATCAAAAATGAACCATCAAATCATCTAAACAAATACATAAGAAAAAATTTAAAAAAATAAAAAAAAAAAAATAAATAAATAATTGTATTTCAAACCTGGCATGGCTTTTCTTTCACTCAAGTAATACATTAACACCTTAAATTATTCCCCAAGCAATGAATATTATCATCGTTGAATGTCGGCGAGTAAAAAATTCAATTAAAATAACCATTTGTCTAAGAGAAAATTAAGGTGAACTCAGCCAATCTACGATCTCCAATGAAATTTGAATTAACCATTCTGTTGTGAATCGAATGTGTGCACCTTGCGAGTGCATTTGCATTGGAGAAGTTGTGGGGATTTGGGGAGGAGGGGAGCAGAGTAATATGCTAATTGTTTAAGACCTTGGGTCGAGGGCCCGGCGTCAAGTGCGCCAATGTTCCCCATTCCACATTGGGTGACCACCAAAGGAACAACAAAACCAACATTCTTAAATTTCATAAATACAATTAAATTTATTACATCCGAATGAAATGCAAATTGAATTGAAATTATAAACAGTTTGATATTAATATTATTTCTACAAGTCATAATATTTAAATTTAATTTCTCAAATTCTAACATATTTAAGTTTTATACACAATTGATATTATTTTAAAAATTTGAATAATATTTTTGTTTTATTCTATATATAAATATATCGACAAATCTATTAACAATATTGTCAAAAATATCAGTGTATAATTAAAATAAGTCTTTTAAATTAAAAAATCTGGAGTGTCTCCACTCGACTATCTCCCAAATTTGAATTAGATTAATTAACATATATTATATTTAAATTAAATAAATTAAAATTAATAAATAATATTTATTAAAACAGCGCGTGTTTGGCTCTTTGTTGATGGCACCACATACCGTGTTGGCGCGTGATTTGCAGTGTTAAAAAATTAATTCCCCTATTTTCAGAGATTTAATCAAGAAGAAATTCTATATATAGCAGTTTTATACAATTTTTAATCATATGAAAAACTATCAAACATATATCTTTATTTTTACGGTCAGTTTAGAGAGAAAAAAATTAAAACGAGATTGGTAATCAACGTCTTTCGAAAGGGCTACTTTTCTCAAAAGTTGATAGAAAACTACGAATTTTGAATAATGTCCATGTACCAAATTTTATTATTCTAACTCAAACATACACACACATACAGACATTTTTCTCAACCTTATTGTTAGTGAAAATGACTCAGGGACCTTCAAAACATATAAAAACATAAAAATTCTAACATCGAAAATTTTCATGATCACAATACTATCTCTGGTGAGATAGTAAAAATCAATACATAATTTTTTGCATTAAAAAAAATAAATAATATATATATATTTCCATACCAAAAAAAAAGGATTTTTATAAAAAGGAATTTTTTCTCAACTATAAGGATCCTGTTATAAAAAGAAAGGGTTCTTAGAATTTCAGCCCTTTTATACTATTTTACTCTTTTATTATATGTATTTAAAATTTTATGGGAAACAATCGTCAGGTGATTGACAAAATCGCGGATCAAATCACATTTTCTTTATTTCTTTAGAAATTTAGGTAAAGAAGGTAAAAAACGGTTCTCCGATTTCGGGAAAGGGTAGAAAATGTGACATTCAGGTTACCGAATAAGGATAATTAAATTCACCCTTTCTTACCTAAGAGTGGAAAAATAGAAATCGTCATGGCCAATAATATATATATATATATATATAAGATAAAAACGTATGGGAAAACGTCTACCCTTTTTTTAATCTTCCAAATCCAACCCCTTGAGCCTCTTCAAGGGTTAAGCGAAAAAAAACTATTAAAACGCGTGAGGTATGTTAACACCTGCCCGGAAATTCGAAAACGGTACTGTGCGATTTTTTTAAAATTTTATATAACTGTATAAATGTGATGGGGCTGAAGAACCCTTTTACCAAACAGACAGCCTTCCTTCCGGCTCTTCATTATGCTGATCGTTTCTAAAAAGAGGAATATATCTGAAATAACCCTCCTTTCGAATTGAACACCTTTTCATTTAAGAATTTATCATTTTAATGAGAATTTCTACTTATGTTTTTTTTTTTTTTTTTGTATTTATATTTTTTTTCTAGATCAGTTCCAATGTTTTCTAGGGAACAATATAATTGTTTATAATAATCCCGGCGAGTTTACTTCAGCGGTTCAGAAAGTTTTTTTTCCTAAATTAAGTATATAAAGAATAAACAGGTTCACTTTAATAAATTGTTCCAGGAATGAAATCACTTCAGTTTTCTTCTTAAAACTAACATAGAGAGAGGGAGAGACGGAAGGAAAAAAAAAGATTTATGAATAAAACCATATTGGAGGCAGAAATGATCACAGACGTTTCGGCAGTCGTGATAATTTCCAAATATCTACAAATTAGACTATTTGAAAAATTAAATTAAAATGAATAGAATAAATAAATAATGATTGAAAAAAAAAATTAAAATATTTGATATGATTTCTTTTGATAATCCTCTTTTATCCGATTTAATAAAATTAATTTAAAAATTATTATTATTAATGTATAAATATACTTAAATGATCTTTGGAAACAATCTCTTTTATAGATATAATTTAAATAATTTAATTAAGCATTAATTAAGCATTTATACTTTTTATGAATGAAATTAAATATAAATAAAGTAATATTATTATTTTACAAAAAAAAAAAATTAAATAAACATTCATCTTTATATATAGGTTACTTATCAACTTACATACTTTGGGAGCTTTAACCTCATTCAACCCTGCAGCATTGCACCTGGAATAACAGATACATAAATTAATGAACATAATATAAAAGCCTTTTAATATGATACATACATTTACAGGTAAAACGATAGTAAGAATTTAATTATCAATCCTAATTATTTAATTAATTTACATAACATTAATATTTTTATTGTAAAATGATAAATTTAAAAAGACATTTTCTTATTTTTGAAAATTATAATTTATTTAATACAAATTTATTATTAGGAAATATTTCTTTATTGAAGTGAAAACTTATTTAGCGGCGTTGAGCACTTTTGCGAGATGGGGAAAAAATATAGATTTCGACCGACCGAACGACCAACCGACCCGACCGATATACGCATGCGCAATACGCCAGAATGTTAGACACTAAACTTCTGATACATTCTTTACAAAATTTTACATATTTGCCATATTAAATATTATTATTTATATTTACGTTAATAATCAGTATTACTAAATTATGTATATATAAAATAAAATATTTTAATATATTATTTGTGTTAAATTATATTAAATTAATTTCTAAATATATATATATATATATTAAATTATATACTATATATAATATATTATATAATATATATTTTAATAAATTAATTTTTAAATATGTGTGTGTGTGTGTGTGTGACCGTAAAAATAAAGATATATGTTTGATAATTTTTCACAGGATTAATAATTGTATAAAACTGCTATATATAGAATTTCAGCTTGATAGAATCGCTGAAAGTACCAGAATTAATTTTTTAACACTGGAAATCTCACGCGCCAACACGTGACGTGGTGCCATCAACAAAGAGCCAAACACTCCACTATCCACTTGACTATCTCACAAATTTGAATTTGATTAAATAATATTTATTAATTTAAATTAAATTATAATTTAATAAATATTATTTATAACATCAAAAACATCAAAATCTCAACATCGAAAATTGAATTGCTGAAAGTACCAGAATTAATTTTTTAACACTGGAAATCTCACGCGCCAACACGTGACGTGGTGCCATCAAAAAAGAGCCAAACTTTCGCTGGTTTAATAAATATTATTTATTAATTTTAATTTATAATTGAATTAATTTAATTTAATTTAAATTAATATATGTTATTTAATCCAATTCAAATTTGCGAGATATGCTGAATATGCTTTTAAATAAAAAAAAATTTCAAGAAAGTAATTGGAATTATTAATATTAAGAATCAATAAATAAATTTATTAAATATACATTTAAACATGTAAATTAATCTATATATAAATTTAATAAATATTCAAACAATAATTGAAACAATATAAATAAAACGATTCAATATTTTACTTACATTGTGATTTATATTTTTATTTTTATTACAACTATTATTATGGGTATGTTATTTTTGGCAGTTTAAAAAAAATTAAAAATTTATCAAAATAATAAGTTGAAAAGATTTTCAATTATTTTTATTTATTTATTGTAAATTTTTCAATGTAACCATGGTAACCATAAATAGACTTTTACCAAAATATTACTAATTAAATTAATTTTGGATAAATTAATTTTGGATTTAACTACACTAAAACCTTCCCTGGGACGCCCACAACAATCCCTGAAAGTTTCATCGCAATCGGACGGGTAGTTTTTGAGTATTTGACAGACACACACACAGACAGACAGACAGACAGATAGACATATATATATATTCATACACATTTTTAATATTTTTGTAATAATAATCAGTTTGCTGAAAAAAATAATTATGAATTTTATATATATATATATACGTATATAAATTTCATTTTTCTCGTGAAGCTGGTGCGCATTCCGTCTGCTTTCAAATTTCTTACGCACAAGTTTTCACTTCTGTCGGCCAGTCCCACGACTGCCAATTCGACTTTTTTTTTATATAAATGAATAATTATCAATCACATATACTAATCGGTGTCGATATCTGTATGTTACTTGTGGCGTAATCAATCTAACGATAGAATTATTGAGATCTTCAAATTAAATTATTACATTTAATTTATTTATAATCATTATTATTATTATTATTTTAATTTAGAATTCTATTCATTTTCAATTGCAATTTAATTTTTAAAGTAATGATAATTATATATATTAATGATTACTTAAATTTTTTATGTAGTAAGTAAAATTTCCTTCCAATTTATGATCTAACTAAGAACATTCGTTAAGGAGCATTTATTTTTCAGTAATACAATTAAATTTGTATGAAATTTCAATTTTTATTGATAACTATTTCGATCTTATTTTAATTTTTGATAATTCAAAATGGTTATCTTATAAAACTTATAATTCAAAAAAAAATAATTCTTAATAAATAATAAATATATTTATAAATATAGTATTGATAGTATATATACATGTAAATTAGTAGATGCGTTTATAGTAAATGTTTTATATATGTATATATATATAAAATTAGCCTATTAATAATTTCAATTGATACTATTTTAAAAAATTAGCTGGAGTGTCTCCATTCGACTATCTCGCAATTTGAATTGGATTAAATAACATAATATATTATATTTAAATTTAATTTAATTAATTATAAATTAAAATTAATAAATAATATTTATTAAACCAGCGCATGTTTGGCTCTTTGTTGATGGCACCACGTGATTCTGGTACTTGATTCCATCAAGCTGAAATTCTATATATAGCAGTTTTATACAATTTTTAATCATGTGAAAAATTATCAAACATATATCTTTATTTTTACGGTCAGTTTAGAGAGAAAAAAATTAAAACGAGATTGGTAATCAACGTCTTTCGAAAGGGCTACTTTTCTCAAAAGTTGATAGAAAACTACGAATTTTGAATAATGTCCATGTACCAAATTTCATCATTCTAGCTCAAACCGTTTTTGAGTAATCTTGTCTACATAGGTACAGACACATACACACACACACACAGACATTTTTCTCAACCTTAGTGAAAATAACTCAGAAACCTTCAAAACGTATAAAAACATCAAAATCTCAACATCGAAAATTTTCGTGGTCGTAATACTATCTCTGGCGAGATATTAAAAACACTCCATAAGGTATTTTTTGAAATGAATATTTAATATTTAATGAATAATTTAAAAAATCTTAGGTTATAAAAATTTCTCTTAGTATAGTAGAATCTTATACAATTTTAATATTTTTATATTTTTAAATACTTTTGGGTTAAACTTGGTGTATACGCCGTTTTTTTTTTTTGTGAAAATATGAGATTTATATTGGGGTGTTGTTGCTCCCCTATCCTCACGCAAGTTAATGATTTCCCCAACCTTCCCCTCCGTTTTTGAACCTCAACTCCCTTTTCTTATAATACCGTAATTTCTTACAACTTATTTCCTCTATACTATTATTTTGATGAATCGTTTCTCGATTAATTCGTATGAATATTTAAAAAAAATTTTGTAAAAAAAAAATATAATTATATTTTGAAATAGATTTCCCTTTAATAAAAATTTAATTAAATAATAAATACACAAGATCACAAAAAAGTTCATTACTTTTATTATTATTATTATTATTATTATTTTTAATGGATAAAAATATTTTTTCTCGATTAGACCACCAGCTATATCTATATATATATATAGAGAGAGAGAAAATTAATTAGTTGATAATGTTTTAAATGAAAACAAAAATGTAGCTTTGTTAGCATATAATTTTATTCAATCACAAGGAAATTTTCATGTTTAGCAGATTGATTTGATGCTACTAACAAAACAAGGTTTTTGTTTCTATTTTAAAACAACCATTCCTAATTAATGTTTTTTTCTAATATTCGTTTTTATAATAAAGTAAAAAAAATGTGAAATTTGAAAATTTTCAATTTAATCTATCTCTGGGTATGTGATTAAGAGAAGATATTATTAAATTTTGTAAAATATTATTTATTTTTTTAACCATCAATAATATTAATATTTTACAAGAAATTAAATTATAAAACTTTAATGTTATGAAACTTTAATAATATTAATAAATTACAATTAATACATTTTTAAGTATATTAAAAGGAAATTCATTATCTAATTTAACTAAAACAAATTTATTGTATGATGCTATTAAATAAATAAATATTTGGAAAAAAAATAATAAATTAATATAATAGTAATTGGAAAAGGTGTTTGTTGTTCTCAAATGACGTACCTGCCTGAAAATGACAATGTTAAAATATTCAAATTAAAATATTATATTTTAATTATTATTATTATTTAAAAATATTAATTTAAAATTCAATTTAATGTTCAAAAAAATATAAATTATTTATTTGGGTTCAAGTAGTAAGTAAAATTCCCTTCTAAATGTCAAGGCGGGTTTATTTTCTAGTTCTTATTGGAAATTAAATTTGTACATTTATTTTAAACTCTTTACGATAAAGAATTATAAAATGATTTTCTTTGCTTCAATTAAAGTTTCAACGATTTAACTTCTTTTAAATCAATATACTTGTTCCATTCTTTTATCTCTAATAAAAAATCCGATTTAAAATGAATGTTCCATCTTAAGTAGCGCTCTTTAAGATCTGTATATAAACAAATGCAACATAAATTGTATTGGTTAATCGTATAAGATTTATTCTAATTATAAAACATTTGATAAATTGTATCAATTTTATTTTCAATGAATTAATCCATTATAAGATGAACTTTTTATATATATATTTTCATATTATAGTGACATTTAATTAATTAACGATGATGTTGAGATATAATAATTTATTCCAAATGCGTAAAAAACTATTTTAAAAAAGAAATCATGGTTTTTATTTCCAATAACGTTGGCACTTCTTAAGGAAATATTGTTGACTGGAGACTATTTTAATTAAACCCATCGAAAGATGTTGTCTTTGTTCTTTGGTGGTCTTTCCGCTGGAGCCGGCAGAGCCTCCAGGCGTTCCAAATGCACCAACATCAGAAATAAATTAAAATGCACCAGGCTCCAAAATTTTCTAACTTGTCATCTACGAAATAAACGCTCAAATTGAATAATATTTTACGATGATAATAATAAATGTCTATAACGTAAGGTAAAATCAATCCATTTAAAAGAGTAGTCCTCTCTTTCTCTCGTCATAAACCATTTTAAGGCATTCGTTTAAAAAAAAAGAAACAAAAAAATAAATAATAAGTAACCATAAGAAATTGGATTGGATACAAAAGGGTTGATTTTCAGATATGGCTTTTAGAAAAATAATTCTATTCTTTATGAATGATTTCGTTTTTCAATGTTCAGCTTACAATAGATAATTAATCAATAGGTTCAATTAAAAATTTAATTAATAATATTCAATCCCATTGTGCAAAATCGCTTAATATAGTAATTAAAGAGCGGCTTAATTTCAAAGATAAAATTTAAAAAAAAATCTTTAAGATAACGAGTTAGAATAAATATCAATAGATGAATTAATCTCTCCTTCACTGATTCTTGTATTTATTTGCAATTCTACTGTCTTATTAGGAGTATAAAGTGAAGATATATACAATGGAAACCATAGATATTGGGTCAGAAGCCAGGCACTTGGGGTAACTTGATTTTTTTTACATTCATATGAGATCGAATTAAAAAAATATAAAACAGTTGCATGAACACAAGGAGTCTATTTTATTTATCTTTTCATAATTATATAAATAATTTAAAAAATATTGATATAAGTAAATACATACTATAATTATTATAATATATTCATTCAATAAAATTCCTCATACAATAAATTTAAATAAAACGTGTACATTAAACAATGTTATTTGTTATCGATGTGAATATTTAATTTCATAAAATAATAATAATATATTAACTCAACTATTTATTTTTATCCTTATAATCATATATTAAATAAATATCCGTTTAAATTGAACAATTAGAATAAAAAATTGCTAATTCAAATTTTCATTTCTAATATAAATCACATTCAACATATCTGAAATTGTACATAAATTAAAACAACTCTACAAATTATTTTTTTTTTTATTTTCTCTATTTAAGATAATATAAATATAATATATGAAATATGGAAGTGAGAAATAATAATATAGGGACACTTTATATTAGCCGTAGGTAATTAGCAATTTTAAGAAAATAGCATTTGCCTAGACAAAAGCCATTTGTCTGGCCAAAGAGTTTCAACTATTATTTCATTTCAATTTGACTAGGAAAATAGCATTTGCCTAGACAAAAGCCATTTGGCTAAATCTTTGTTGGACAAATAGCTTTAACTATTACAGTAGCCAATTACGAAATTATTAAAAAAAAATTTTGTTCTTTATTGCAGTGATTCTCAAACTTTTTTTACCGCGGCACACTTTTAACGGTTTAAAAATTTGGCGGCACACAAAGAAAATGATAAGTTTAATAATCATACCAATTTTTATCTTTTTTTTTAAGAACCATATTGAAATTAGCTGGAGTGTCTCCACTCGACTATCTCGCAATTTGAATTGGATTAAATAACATAATATATTATATTTAAATTAAATTGAATTAATTATAAATTAAAATTAATAAATAATATTTATTAAACCACCGCATGTTTGGCTCTTTGTTGATGGCACCACGTCACGTGATGGCGCGTGAGATTTGCAGTTTTAAAAAATTAATTCCGGTACTTTCAGCGATTCGATCAAGCTAAAATTTTATATATAGCAGTTTTATAAAATTTTTAATCATGTGAAATATTATCAAACATATATCTTTATTTTTAGTCACTTTAGAGAAAAAAAATCAAAACATTGTGGGTAATGACCCTCTTCCGGTTGAGCTACATTTCCCAAAAGTTGATAGAAAACTACAAATTTTGAATAATGCCCTTGTATCCAATTTCATGATCTGGCGAGATAGTAAATATTGAAAAAAAAAGTCAGAAATGTTTAAGAGCGTGATCGCAAAAACATTTTATCTTTTTTTTTACAACATATAAAATAAATTAGTACTTTTTCTTAATTTGAACTTTACATTTGTTCAATTTGTCGGTACATTTTGAAAATCTCGCGGCACCCAAAAGTGCCGCGGTACAATGGTTGGGAATCACTGCTTTATTGTATATTTATTTAACTTAATGAAAAAAAAAGTCAGAAATGTTTAAGAGCGTGATCGCAAAAACATTTTATCTTTTTTTTTACAACATATAAAATAAATTAGTACTTTTTCTTAATTTGAACTTTACATTTGTTCAATTTGTCGGTACATTTTGAAAATCTCGCGGCACCCAAAAGTGCCGCGGTACAATGGTTGGGAATCACTGCTTTATTGTATATTTATTTAACTTAAGCTTGCTATAACTTTAGTTGTTGATTTGTAACTATTTTTTTTAGTCTACAGTTCACTATGAATAACTGTAAAAAAATCATGGAATTCTGACAAAATAGAAGATATTATAACACTTTTAAAACATTGTCAAACAAAAATGACACAAGAGATAAATAATATTCATTCAAATATGGTCTTATAGAAATTGCTGGCAAAATAATATAAAAATGTCCGACATTTTCTGAGCTATTTTCCTAGACAAATTGAAATGAGATAATAGTTGAAGCTATTTGGCTAGGCAAATGCTATTTTCCTAAAATTTCCATTTGTCTATGTCACAAATAAAATTATGCATTGAAAAGAGAAATACTCTCTAAAATTTTCATAAGCATAAGAAGAAGGGAGAAAGGGGATATTTTTTCTTGAACCCTTTCCTTTTGGTGGTCAATTAAGTCCAGTAGATATAATTAATAATTTATTCTTCTTTAAGTCAAAACAATAAATGATAAACTAATCGAAAATTTTTGAAATGATACACTCCAAACTTGTTTATTACAAAAACGTCTATTAAAAATTTAAGTAAAAAGAAATCTTTTTAAAAAATACACTTTACTTAAAATTATTTTATACTTTTTAGTCGTATTCAGCGCCTCTAGAACTGCTATCGCCATTTATGATTGAAATAGTGAACTATTCCATATTCCGCATATAAAAGTTTAATTAATTAATTACCACTAATAGATAAATAATTCAGTGGATTTTTCAATTGATTCGTATATTATTAGCAGGAGCAAGCGCGTATGCAAAATTTCAAGTTGATTGAATGACGGGAAGTTGTTGAAATATCGATTATAAAATGCCGCGGACAACCCGCGTACAAATGGACAATCCGCGTACAACCGGACAGTGTGAGTTAAGTAAAGTGTATTAAAAAGAAAAACGATTTAAACAAAACAGTTGAAGAGAACTTTGAAAAAATAAAAATCAACTAATCATTAAACTATTTTATAAATATTCAAGAAAACCTTGGTAAAAAATAATGGAACAGAGATTATATTTACTTTATCGAAAGTGGGGAAAGAAGGATATGGCTTCCCTCCTTCAATCACAACTCATTAATGCTCTTTTTTTTACATTTCCATACAACCATTCTCTTTTAAGTTATTAAAAAAATAAAAACATTAATTTAATAAAGATTTAAAAATTTAATATAAAAAAAAATCAATCCTATATTATATTGGTTTGATTGTTACAAATTTCACTAAATTGATGAAAAAGGATTTTCAGTAATATAAAACTTCTATTTTTTCATCGTCCCAAGGGCAGAAGAACTAAAGAAAGGAGACTCGGGGATCGCTTTGATTAAAAGCACGATACTCTATTAAAAATCTCGAATAGATTGAAACTTATTTTTCTCGAGAAAACCCAAAATCTTTTTTTTTTTTATTTTTTAATCAAGATCAGAAAACTGTTAATCTCTATAGAAAAAATTCTTTCAAGTTTTTTTTTTCTTTTTTTGAACAACTAAATTATAACTTTTGAGAGGAAACTTTAGAATTTGTGTATAGAAGGCGTTTCCAAAATAAAAAAAACACAATTTGAATAATTTTGTATACTCCAACACCCGAGTCAGCAATTAGTGATTTAACTATTTATTATGATAAAGAATTTGATGAAAGCGTTTAATATATCCGGATTGGTTGTTTAAAACGAGTGTCCGGTGTAAAAATCAACGCACCCATCCACTAGATCGAACAATTGATGTCCAAACAAAAAAAAAAGAGCTGGGTGTGAATTGGGTGATCAACCGAGTGGCCAAAGACCTTCAGACAATAAATATACAATATAAACGCTGGGACTCAATTAACGTTGGCTTGAGGAGAATAGATCTGACGTCCAAGAGAATAAAGAAAGACTTGAGTGGTGCAATTGAATATCATTTAGATTAAAAGAAATGTTCATATGCAAGCTAAAAAAATATTAATTAAAAGCAAAAGATAGTGGAAAAATGAACTGTTAATTATTATTTGAAAATAACACTTTATCACTAATTAAATGAAATGAAATAATTAAATTAAAGAAATCAATAAATATCATAATTCAATAGTAAATTCCCTATAAACGGATTTATTATTTTTAGTTTAATTGTATTTATTATTAAATATAATAAGAAAAATTAAATTTAACATATATTCTTTCAAATCTATATCTTAATATTCCCAACTTGAGATTAGATTGAAAATAATAAATTAAAGGTAACTTTCCTTGGAAAGCCATTTACAGTCGCTAATATTTACTTATATTTGTATTGAAGCTAAGCTGAATGGTTTAATGCTATACCTAAATAATATACAAATATATATATATATATATATATATATATATATAAACATTAAATCTTATCATGTTTAAATAAGACGAAATTAAAAAATATTCATAAAGAATAATAAGTTGACCTGTGGCCAGGTCCGAACCGACCGACTGTTTGAAGTAAATTAATTTCCAGCTACAGAAACAATTTCAAATAATTTTAATATATCTATTAATGTAATAAAAAACAGATATGGATATAACATAAATATTTTTAATTTTATTTTATTTATAATATATATGTAAGTCTAGGCTGTGACGTCATGAATGGCTGAATGACGTCATATAATTTTAAATTGAGAAAAAATTAATAAAAATGATTTTCTCGAGGATAAAACCAATACAAAGTGCATGATTCGTGGTGATATGTAAAAAATCTCCTCATGTGAAATTTGGTGTGAAAATAACCCTTCCCTTCCTACCGTCGATCGCTAATACTACCACTTCCGGTTTCTGGATTTGAACCAAAAGTTGATCAATTCATCCCACTGATGCATTAAGTAAATATACCAAATTTCATCAAAATCCGTTGAGCTGTTCAGGCTGTACACATCTATACGGACGGGCGGACAGACTGACGGACAGTCATCATGCTAAAAACACTTTTTTCTGTTAAGAAAATGCATGATTCGTGGAGATATGTAAAAATCTCCACATGTGAAATTTGGTGTGAAAACAATACCTCCCTTACTATCGTCGGGCAGTAAAAAATGACACAAAACAGGCTTGGGTAAAAATTGTCTGAAGAAAAGAGTTTTTGCCCGTAACGACCACCTTGCTTCAACTTTCCCTATCTTTATTTAATATCAATTCATATCTTCCCCTAATTATTTTAGAAATATAATTTTATATGTATATAAATTAAAAATAAAATTTATAAAATATTATAATGTAATTAAAGAAAAAATCTGGAGTGCCTCTACTCGACTATCTCGCAAATTTGAATTGGATAATCAAGCTTTTTTTCTATATTTGAAAATTAATTAAAATTTTATTCTATTCGATCATAGGATTTAAGGTTTTTAACATAATTTTCACTAATAACATTTTATTGAAATAAGAAGGTAATCAAATAATATCAACATTGTTTTGATTTTTTTCAACGTAAATAAAACCTTTGCCTTTATTTTTAAGTCAAAATTTTAAATTTTTTTCAACCTTTTGTTAATGCAAATAACTCAGGCGCATTCAAAAAAACATCAAAAATTCGACATCGAAATTTTCGTGATCACAATACCATCTTGCGAGATAGTAAAAATGTTAGAAAATCAGTTGATATCTACCATCAGAATCGATTATTTTTTAATTAACTTTTAATAAAATATAAAATTTTAATTTGATTAAAATAGAGAAAAAAGTTCAATAATTTACTATCTGAACAAAAGTTCTGTTTCTATAAGCATACTTCAGTTTCCTTTTAAATTTCCTCTCCCCTCTAAATCTCTAAACAACAGTAGCTTGTCTTTGATTCTAGTATAAAATATATTTATCAACTACCATTTTAAAAAATACAATCAAAGTAATATTTATTGGTGAATTGTTTCATAAACAATATAATTATTTATCGCTTTAAATTAAAATTATAAAATTAAATAAGAATTAATTTATAAGCAAAGATTAATATTAAATATCAATACATAATATTATTCTAATGATAATGTTAAATTAAAATTTGAAATTATTTCAAAACTATTAACGGATGTTGGCATTTTATTTTTGCTTGACATTTATAGCTATAATAATAAGATAAATCTCTGGCGCAGGGTAAATCATGGAGGGAAGGAGAAAGACGGCAGATTTGTGTATTAGGGAAGGAGCGAAGGAGAAGAGAGAGCATCCCAGTCAAGAGAGAGAGCACGAAACAAATCTTAGAATATGAATAGAGGAAATGAGATAATTCAAACGATGTATAGAGGAAAATACTGGGCTAATGAAAGAAGAAAGACCGAGCAATTGGAGGGAGGGAGGGAGAGTGCGGGGAGGTTCGATCGGAATGGAGCGACTGGGTGGAACTAAAACAGTGCTATTGAGTGCGGCTAACTTAACTAGTCCAGGGCTGGAATGTAGTTTGTCCGGACGGGCCCCTGGCTCCCCTAAAGCCCCAGTCTCCCCCGGACCCCTCCCGCCATGGACATGGCAGAGACGCTCTCCGCCGCGGCCATAGCGTGCCTGCGTGGGCGGCCAACAGAACAAGCAGCTGCACTCACACAAGCACAATCACCATCCATCCATACATTCTTCATCTCTTTCCCTCCGACACATACCCACCGCCAATATTATACCAATGAAATTTTATATCAAACAGATCTTAAAACATGGTCCACTTCTTTCTTTTGTTCGTTTTTAAAAATTGAACATTGAACATTAAATGTTGGTGGTCATACAAATATAAAATCATATATAAATTTAATTCATTATATACTTATATATTATCTATATTTGTGATTTGTGAATTAAATATTAAATAAATAATTAATTAAAATTAATCATTTTTGCAAAATTAAATACTTTTATTAATTCATTAATGGATTTCAAAATAGGTAAATAAATATTTAAATATTTACCTCGTTTTTAGTTATAATTTAAAATTATTTTAACTTTATGTTTGGGGAGAGGGGGGGGGAGGGAGATTATGGTAATCCAGAGTGATTTCCAATGTTACTTTGGTCATTAGTTTTATTATATATTTAATTGGGATTTTGTCAAGATGATCCCTTTACAGCCACCATTTATTTTTTTATTTTTATTTATTTATTTTTTTTTATTTGTGCATATTCAAATGTTGCATTAAATGAGATATATATATATATATATAAATTTAATTCATTATATACTTATATATTATCTATCTTTGTGATCATATTAAATATTAAATAAATAATTAATTAAAATTAATCATTTTAGCAAAATTAAATACTTTCATTAATTTCATAAATTTCAAAATAAGTAAATAAATATTTAAGTATTTACCTCGTTTTTAATTATAATTTAAAATTATTTTAACTTTATGTTTGAGGGAGGGGGGGGAGATTATGGTAGTCCAGAGAGAGTGTTTTCCAATGTTACTTTGGTCATTAGTTTTATTATATATTTAATTGAGATTTTGTCAAGATGATCCCTTTACAGCCCACCATTTTAGCATTAAGATATATTGTTTATTGATTTATCATTTATTTATTATTTGTTTATTTATTTATTAATTTTTGTATATATGAAAATGTTGCATTAAATGAGATACTGATATAATACATACAGTGAGAATTTAAAATTATTTTAACTTTATGTTTAGGGGAGGGGGGAGATTATGGTAGTCCAGAGTGAATTCCAATGTTACTTTGGTCATTAGTTTTATTATATATTTAATTGAGATTTTGTCAAGATGATCCCTTTACAGCCACCAATTAGCATTAAGATATATTGTTTATTGATTTATCATTTATTTATTATTTGTTTATTTATTTATTAATTTTTGCATATGAAAAAGTTGCATTAAATGAGATATATATATAAATTTAATTCATTATATACTTATATATTATCTATTTTTGTGATCATATTAAATATTAAATAAATAATTAATTAATATTAATCATTTTAGGAAAATTAAATACTTTTTTTAATTCATTAATGAATTTCAAAATAGGTAAATAAATATTTAAATATTTACCTCGTTTTTAGTTATAATTTAAAATTATTTTAACTTTATGTTTGAGGGAGGGGGGGAGAGATTATGGTAGTCCAGAGTGATTTCCAATGTTACTTTGGTCATTAGTTTTATTATATATTTAATTGAGATTTTGTCAAGATGATCCCTTTACAGCCACCAATTAGCATTAAGATATATTGTTTATTGCTTTATCATTTATTTATTATTTGTTTATTTATTTATTAATTTTTGCATATGAAAATGTTGCATTCAATGAGATACTGATATAATACATACAGTGAGATTCGTGATTTGGAATACCAATACACTCTATAAAACAAATTCTTTTAAAGTGAGTGATTTTTAATTTAAAAATATTAATTCATATTAATTCATTTCCTTATAATATTCATTATAGTTCATAAATTAATAATAATAATTATATAATGTTTTTTTAATATCTCAAATCTCCATTTCAATAATAAAATTGATGATGATATTTAACGAATGGATCCTTATAATCAAAGATATTTTGAGAAAGTGAATTTAATGAGTGATTGTAAACAAAGTCAAAAATAAGATACAACGTTCTGATGGGCGGAGTTAATCACACCGATGAGGGAAGTTAGACAACGTTTTCATGAATGAATCTAATGGCTATGAAGTAGAAACCATTAATTTTAAAATTTGTCGAAATATATATATATAAAATAGTTTTCTAAACTTGAAAAGTATTTATGCCATTTACATCATAAAAATTAGATACTGGACGGTTCAGTTTTGAAAGAGTTGTTCCTGAATCTAGGGGAAATCTATGAAATGATCATTACATAGATTCAAAATCAAAATAATATTTAATAATTTGTTAATTGAAATTTCATTCTCGAAATTATAATGTTTATAACTAAAATTATTTAAATCTTTTATTGCATTTCTTATATACATAATATATTAAATTTATAATGTTTTTTAATATTAATAAAAAAAATAACAATTTTTAATTTAATAATTTTTTATTAAACTACTTATGGATTACTGTTAATAATCTTGTTCAAAACTTATTTCCTACAAATTAATGAATACACTAAGCCCCTTCATTATCTACCCGATCTCCACACAAACGCATCCATTCTACGATAAAATTTAATAGATATTCCCTTTCATTGATATCTCAGGTAGAAAATCCATGAGGGGTGCTAGGTTGGAGAAAAAAAGTGATTTCAGATCAATTGATTATTCTCTTGAATTGTTTCGAAAAGATCAGAACATAGAATTTAATGAAATGAATTTAATTATATTGATTTAAAATAAACATCACATTACTAATTCATTATTGTAATGTTTTCCATATATGGAATGTAATAAACAAAAGCGGTATTGTTATTAAATGGTCGTAGAGATTACATTTACCAATATCTTTATATATATGTGGTTCTTGATTGTATTAGCAATATTATATCGATACAATTGCTAACTCATCCAATTCCCTTAATTCTACTGTTACAATTTCATCCCAGCTTGTCCTTAACCTATCCACTGGTAGTTTCTTAATTAGTTTCCCTATCCTAATAATTTTTCATTGATAAATAAGAAATAAAACTTTAATCATATTAGATTCATGGTCCATGACTTTAGAGGATGAGGATATATTCAGAGCATTATAAAATAACATTGTTAAGACTAATAATAGAAAGATCGTAGATTGTATATTCGGAAAATGCATGATCTCTAAACCTTCCAGACCTTGGAAATTAGAGAGGGATCAAAACTGAATATAGGATCTGAAAAATTGATTTATGAAAAATATTGGCATGTTTCAAATGTTTCAAATGGTATATATCTATTAGATATTATCTAAAACAAAGTATTTAAAATATTTCATTAAAAATAGAAATATATACAAGGGCAGGTCAATAAGTCCGTGACTTTTTGAATGAAACAGGTTTTTGGATAAAAAATTATTTTATTTTTCAACGTAGTCTCCTTTGAGCTCTATACACTTTGTCCAACGTTTCTCCATTTTTTTTATTCATTCCAAAAAATAAGATTTTTCGAGAACATCTTTTGTGTCGATTCACCTCGAGAAACCCAAAGATTCAGCTAGTTCAAATTTCGACAGGAGTAAGCTGATAGTTGTCTGCTGACAGGAGCAGTCTTGACATTTCATTTAAGAGACGGAAAATTCAAAAAGTCACTGACTTATTGACCTGCCCTAGTATTTACAAATTTTGAACGTTTAATTCTAAAGCGATAATATTGTTAAAATCTCACTGTCCATATTATAATGGATGTCTTTTTTAATTTTATTGAATGGAACATCTGCCTATTCGTTTTTTTGTAATTAGTTCGAGGATTGGAGTCCAAATTTAAAATCTACTATTACATATTTCAGTAAATAAAACAATTATAAAACGTCAAAGAGTTTTTGTTAGCTACTTAAAAAAAGAAAAGAAAAACAAGAAAATATGATAATAATGAATTCATTAATATATTCTAAAATTCTTTCTTTCTTTCATTTATTTAAAAATATGTAAATTATCAATTCTAAAACTATTTCATTTGTTAATAATAATACTTTAAGTCAATAATTATAAATAAAAAAAAAGAACATTAGTAATATTTAATAACTGGTAGCTTAATCAAACAAATATGATTTCTTTCTAAGATTCGACCTCCTATATTGCAATTGTAATTCGCATACAAATCTTTATTCATGAATTGCACGCAAGAATATATGACAGGAAATAATACATGTTATTTCGGAAATTTTTCTTTTTTTATTTTAGACTTCTATTAACATACATATTTTTTATTTACGTATATATATCAAAAATTAATATTTCCATACCATAAAATACAAAAGTAATAAAATTAAACATAAAGTAAATATAAATAAATAATAATTAATAATTTAATAAATAATATTAATAAATATATTTACATATATTATAGTTAGGTTCTTCAGGAGGCATAACAATTATTTCTATATATACCTATTTTAAATAATTTATAATTATTATAATAAATAAAATAAAAATAAGAAAAATTTAGTAAATTTTATCTCATTATTATTAAATTCCTCTTAATTTATTATTTTGAATTTTTATCTAAAATAATAATAATATTAATAGGTAAGAAGTGACGGACCTAATTCTACTAATTCTTTTTCTTTCGAGCGATAAGCCAATTCATTTGAAATAGATAAAGAAAAAAATATAGAATAAAAATAAATCCGAAAAAGGATTTAATTCCCTTCCTAAAGTGAATAAAGCAAGACGCCAAGTCAACCAGATGATGATTGAAAGGTAAATAATAAACATTTTTAATATCAATAACTTTAATTATAAATTTTAATTAAATTGATTTATTTGTTTTGAATATTTTATTGTATATTAGTAATTATTTGTTATTTGTTGTTTTTTGATTGAATCCTTTGATACAATTTGTATTCCTCACATTTTAATTTTCATATTATATTACTTTCATCATTATTGTTTGAATAAAATATAATGATTTATTAAAATAAGCTGGAGTGTCTCCACTCGACTATCTCGCAATTTGAATTGGATTAAATAACATAATATATTATATTTAAATTAAATTAAATTAATTATAAATTATAAATAATAAATATTAAACCAGCGCATGTTTGGCTTTTTATTGATGGCACCATGGCACGTGTTGGCGCGTGAGATTTGCAGTGTTAAAAAATTAATTCTGTTACTTTCAGCAATTCAATCAAGCTGAAATTCTATATATAGCAGTTTTATACAATTATTAATCATGTGAAAAATTATCAAACATAGATTTTTATTTTTACGGTTACTTTAGAGGAAAAAAAATCAAAACGTAGTAATGACCCTCTTCCGGTTGAGCTACATTTCCCAAAAGTTGATAGAAAACTATGAATTTTGAATAATGTCCATGTACCAAATTTCATCATTCTAGCTCAAACCTTTTTTGCGTAATCTTGTCTACATACATACACACATACACACACACATACACACACACAGACATTTTTCTCAACCTTAGTGAAAATCATTCAGGAACCTTCAAAACGTATAAAAACATCAAAATCTCGACATCGAAAATTTTCATGATCGCAATACTATCTCTGGCGAGATAGTAAAAAACATATTATAAATTAGAATATTTTGCCTTCGAGAAGAATATAATAATTATAATAATTCATTCTAAAGTAAAATTCATTGATTTTGATACAATTTGATATTTTTTATACCTGTTTGATTAATTACTTAAATAATTAAAAAAATTTAACAAAAAAGATTTTTTTTTTAAATAACGTTTATAAAAATTCTCTCGGTATTTGTTAGTTTAGAATGTATATATTTTTATGAAAAGGTGACAAAGATTAAAAAATATTAATAGATAGATATGGGGGGGTTAGATAGCTATCACAATAATAAAAATAGTTCTTTAGTCGTTGCACATGACAACCACAGTCATTGTGATTGTGGCGAAAAAGTCACTTGGTTTAATGATATTAACGCTTGCGAGGAATTGGAACGGGAAAATCGAGGGTTGTGATCGATAACTGGGATTCATCCATGATTTCAGGTATATTGTCATTACAAATAAAAAAAATTATTTTTCAGATCTCTCTTAAATCTTCCATATTTTTGAGATAAAAAAAAGAAAATTTTATTATAATATTTTTCATTAATGATTTTTACTTTTCTTTAAGTCCATAATAATATTACTCACGTTAAGTTTATATTTTATTTTACTACAACAGTTTTAAATTAAATATAATAAAAATATATGGATTTGAAAGTTAATTTATGAAAATAATAGATGGATCACCTAGGAAAATATAGCCTAGGGTATCTTAAGATTGGAGTATGAATGATTATATATAATTTACTATCCACTTGCTGAACTCGTAAAGCATAATTTAAATCAAGTTTATATTTTTATGAAATTCATATTTTTTATCATATCTTACCTAATATAAAAAAGAATTATATATTATATTTTTTTAATGAAAAATTATTTTAGTCCCAACTTAATTTTTTAAGAACTTAAATTATTTCTTAGTAAGAAATATTATTATTGCTAATAATAAATAATAATAGAATATAATATGCCAATCAATAAAAAAAATAAATGTCAATTAAAAAATTATCAAAATGACTATTCTTAATAAATAATTTTAACTGATTTGATAGTAATATAAAATAATTTTCAAAGTGATCTAAAACTACAAATGAAATAAAATTAATCATAAAATAATATTTATTAAATTAATTTTAATTTAATAAATAATTTTATACAAACAATGTGGTCTTTTAATAAAAATTCCCTTAATAATTATCAAAATAACCACACAAAAGCTTTAATAAATACATAAAATAATAATTATAAAATTTTGGCCAAAATAAAAAAAAAAAAAAAATAAAATAAATCTCCTTTATTCGAATTCGAAATGATATTATTATATTTAAATAATAATTTATCTAATTTAAAAATATTGGAAAAATAATCATTCAAATTATAATTATATCGATCTTTAAGGGAAAATTTCAAGATGAGCTTAATGTAAATATTCTCGTCTGGTAATTACAGTTATCGTTTGTTAAATTTGATCAATTTAATGAAAAAATAAAATTTATTAAATAACAAAATATCAAGAGTTCAATTATTATCAATTAAGTATTATATAATTAAATTTTGTTTTTTCTTTTTTATTTTGAATATGGCTTTATAAAAAAAGATGAACTTTTAAAAATTGTTAAACAATTTAAAAAATTGGATAATATAGCACTTTGGGTGATCTATAATAACAATCAGAAACAAAAAAAACTATAATTTTTTTTCTAAAATAATATTATATCGTCAAGGTATTTTTTTAAAATTTCTTGAATAGTCTATTATTAAAAAATAAGAAAATCAAAATAATTGGTGGAGGCTTGGATAAATATTCGTGTGGGGTATTTATTGGATGAGTGAATTCATTGCCATTGTTCTAATCTTTTTAAATTTATGTAGTTTGGTGTGTTCTTTCATTTTCATTCATCAATGTTAGATTTTCTGTTCCTACTGCCATCGTCAAATAACGACGCCTTCAAATAATTCCAATGGATTCAAGTGAAGAATTGACCTTCCACACCCATTGAGTTTCGATTATTTTTACTTTTAATTTTTTTTTCTTTTAATTTTTAATTTTTTATTTTTTTATTTTTTATTTTTTATTTTTTTGATCCAGTATGCTTATGGAGAAAGAATTCGAATGATTCGATTTGATCAGAATTAATTGCTCCAAGAAATTCTTCAAACTCATTAGTATAGACTAGTAATAGATTTTTCAGAAAATTTGCTATAAAAAATATTTCTTTTACTTGATATTGAATGAACAGAAGCATTTTCTAATGAGGGTGATTCGTCAAATGGATCGAAAATGAAAATCTTTAATAGGATATTTTGATTTTTTTTTTTGATTATAAACAATAAAGAAACATAAACTTTTTATTAATAATTTAAAAAATACAAATTTAAAATTAATGAATGAACATAAGTTTGATAGTAATTAATTTCTTATTCTTCTTATACGAGGTCTGTTCATAAGAGAAGGTGAATTTTGAATTTTAGCAGATGTGTATATTCGATCCTTGATATTTTTTTGTTATGTTGGTACTCATATGTTTTTCATATGTTGACATTATCAGCCATTTTGGAATAGTAGTTTGGCATTGAAAACTGAAAAAGTTAGTCACGTTTTTGTGTGTTCTTCGATTTTTTACTTAAATGGATCAGAGAATCTGTATTAAATTTTGAGTTAAAAATGAAATAAAGTGTTTCCTCGCCTTAAAATGTGTGGCATTCGGCGAGTCTACTTTGTCTCAAAAAAATGTTTATAACTGGTACAAGGCACCGAAAATAGCACGCCAAGTTCGATCAAATGTGAAGGTTTTGCTCACTGTTTGCTTCGAATTCAATGGCGTGGTGCATCATGAGTTCTCGCCAACAGGTCGTACTGTTAATAAAGAAAACTACAAGGAAGTTATGCAAGGATTGCTTGAAGCAATTCGTCTGAAACATTCGGAATTGTGAAAAAACAAATAATGGATTCTGCATCACGATAATGCATCAGTTCACACATCATTGCTTGTTCATGATTTTTTGGCCAAAAATAACACCGTAATCATGCCTCAACCACCCTATTCACCAGATTTGGCTCTCTGCGACTTTTTCCTTCCTTTATTAACTGGTAACGAAAATGAAAGCACTTGTTTGCTCTAAATTTTAAAAATATTTATTACTGATTTTATTCAATACACACTTACTTATATATGTTTGATTTATATTTTTTTTCTATAATAAAAATTAAAAAATGCAATTAATTAATTATAAAGAACTTTGGAGAAGTTTCAAGTGCATTACTTGACAATTGTATTAATTAAAACAACATTTTAATTGTCATACGAATCTCCTTATTTAGTAATGGACAAACCCATCAATATCGTGATAAAAAGTATTAGGTATTTCTCTATGTGATCCATCCAATTCTGATGCAACTTATAACTATTATTTAATTTCTTATGATTGTTTTATATTGATTATTACATGCTTTATTTTTTTATATTTATTAATTCAAACTAATAATGATTCTTAGTTTTATGTATTCTTTTGTCATATAAAGTTTACATTACTTTTATCGCGGAGGAAATATTGCAGATTTTTTTTTTGTTGGATTGAAATTTGAATTTGAAAAGAGCGTTATATTATACATTGAATTGTATACTGTATGTAAATCCTATTTTAGATCATATTAATATTTATATTGTAATAATGAAAGTTTGAAAAAATAGAAAATAAATCATCGATTAAAAAAATCCTCTAGGTATATAAATTATTATATGTACTGATATATCATATAGGTATATATGTACATTTTAAATTTCTTATAATCTTTTGAAAATGACCCCTTGCTTTCTTTATATGGTGATGATGCAAAAAATGTAGAAAAATAGTATTGAAAAATAATTTGCTTAGTATATTAAAATAAATAAATATATCTATATATATACATGTATATATATTTAATAATTTAATAAGTTGACCTGTGGACAGGTCCAAACCGACCAATAGTTTGAAGTAAATTAATTTCCAACTACAGAAACAAATTCAAAAAATTTTAATATATCTATTAATGTAATAAAAAACAGATATGGATATAACATAAATATTTTTTATTTTATTTTATTTATAATATATAAGACCAGGCTGTGACGTCATGAATGGCTGGGTGACGTCATATAATTTTAAATTAAGAAAAAACTAATAAATATGATAAAAATCAATACAAAGTGCATGATTCGTGGTGATATATAAAAAAATCTCCTCATGTGAAATTTGGTGTGAAAATAACCCTTCCCTTCCTATCGTCGATCGCTAATACTACCACTTCCGGTTTCCGGAATTGCACCAAAAGTTGATCAATTCATCCTACTGATGCATTAAGTAAATATACCAAATTGCATCAAAAATCCGTTGAGCCGTTCAGGCTGTACACATCTATACGGACGGACGGACAAACGGACGGACGGACAGACATTATGCTAAAAATACATTTTTCTGTTTAGAAAATGCATGATTCGTGGAGATATGTAAAAATCTCCACATGTGAAATTTGGTGTGAAAACAATACCTCCCTTACTATCGTCGGTCGGTAAAAATTGTATAAACAGTTTAATATTATAAACTTTCAAAAATTATCATATAATATACTTAAAATTTTAGCGATTCTTTATTCCAATCAATTTTAATTTATAAAAATCACATAATTAGTCATGTAATTAATTATAAAATGATATCTTTAAATACAATATTTTTACTTTCTGCTAATATTACACTCAATCACAGAATTACAAGAATCACAGTAATTACTTAAAATTATTTTCAAACATAATTGTTTAGTGAACTACCCACAAATGTTTCGAATGCCATCATGTAGCATGAGAGGCACTATTTGCTGGCCGATTTGCTATAAAGTCTAACAAGCGTGAGGGGGTGTAGTTGTAGGGAACGATTAAATGATGCTTGAAAGAATAACTGTCTATGTAATTTAATTATAAATTTATTCGAAAGTATTTTTTCCTTTTTTTTATGGGTAACATTTTATAAAATATGATATCAGTTTGTTGCGTATTGATTAACTGAAATTTGAAATCTTGTTCAGCTAAATGAAGCTTAACTACTTCTTTAGTCCGAGTTTGCATGATATAAATTTCTTTAATAATATTTATTAAATTGACTCTGCTTTATTTATAATTTTTCCTTGTATTATATAAATTAAATGCTAATAAGAAAAAGAAAAATTGAACTGGATGACATTTTCTAAAACTCCTTCCACAGATTTCTTCTCATAAAATTCTTTCAAGATATATAGACTATTTATTGTCAGTATAACTATTTTTTTTACATTTGGTCAGTCTTTCTCGTGAATTAAGGCCGGGTCACGCAAGGGAAATCGAGAAGCGTGAGATCAGATAGAATTCAAGAGAAATTGATTCTTTCAAAAAATGCATATATTACCTCCTGCGACATTGCAATACTGCTGTTACAATCGAGAAATAAAGGAAGGAGTGTGAATAATGAAAGGATACTGCTGCACTTTGTCCAAGTGTGTAGTTGAGTCCTTTTTCCTTGATGGGAATCATTAGAATACTAAATCCCAACATTAGCATGCCCATGAATTTGATCTTTTATCCTACGTGATTTCATTCACGTAATTTTCAGTAGATTAGTAGTCCGCTGTATTAACATAGTTTGCCTCGAGTATCAACTTGGCTGATAAATTGTGATCATTATTTTAAAATTATGGTGGATCTATTTTTTCGATATAATTCATTTTTCGTTTAAAAAGGAGAAATTTAAAATAATAATAATAATATTCATAATCATAATAATAATAAGGATAATAAATAATTCAAAGATAAATGTCGTTTTAGAGTCAAGTGAATTCCGCTGAGTCTTTGATGGTATTTTAATGTAGATTTTAAATCAAAAAAAAAGGTAAGGTTTATGAATAGAGAAGGGATACGTTATGCAGTGTCGGAAATCGCTTTATAATTTTCATATTGGAATCAAATGGAAATTAGATAGTGAATGTGCATTTTTGTGCAAAATAAAAAAAATTAATAAAATATTTTTTTTTACAATTTCTATTATTTGACGTTTTAACCGTTACCAAGAGGAAAAGGGCTTAGAAGGACTTCCCCTCTCTCCGTGAAGGAAAGAAGGAGTTTTATAATGTGTCATGTTTGTGAAAAATGAAAACGCACCCTTTTTATCATTTTTTTCTTTTTTTTTTTTTTTTTTTATTTATTATTTGAAGTTTTTTCCTTGTTTTGAAAGGGTTTCATATTTCTTTATTCGAGCCCAAAGGGTAGAACTTTTAATCTGAGAATTTTTTCCCAAAAAATGTCCTTCGTCGCAGCGAAAGGACGCGGCATCCTCGCGCTCCCTTCGAAAGGGAAAGGGATTTTTGTTGTTTTTTTTTTATTCAAGGGGCGCAAAGCAAACATAGATCAGGTAAGGGAGCTGCGTGGCTCGGAGTTGATCCATTAAGGTGCGGCCGGTACATCGTGCCTATAAATTTCATCCACGGATGCCTCGTTTTTTAATTGCCAATATCATTCACAAATTATTTTTCTATCGGTAAATTATTTCTTTCATCTAGATATTTTTTTACTGTTTTCAAATGAAAAGTCAGACCACCAGATTGTATATGATTAATAATAATTGCCTACCGCCGCTCTAAACTAGAATATTTCACAATTAAGGCCGGGCATTCAAATCACTCAGACGCATTTATTTAGATATATGTTTCAAAACACAAACCTTAATAAATGAAAACTATATTTTTCAATATTTCTCAAAGAATTAAGTGATTTTTTTTATTCTTTTAAAGTTATAAAGATGACAAATGGTTAAAGTTTTCATGAAAAAAAACGCAAAAGGAATATAAATAATATATATCGAATAGATGCTATGTGATTATTAAACAATTTATTTCTATTGGCTTTTTGAAATTATTCAATATATATATATATATATATATATATATAAGTCTTAAATTAAATTTAAGGTGAATTTAAGCTTCACTAAATAATTATGTATAATAACTAATGAAAGTTAAAGTAATTGTAAAATATGTATGTACTCGTAAATCTGCTTTTAAAAAAATATATAAGATTTAATAACTAAAATGTATTTTTTTAATTCTCTTGTATTGATTGATGTTCACTGAGTATTGATGGTACTAGACATAGAGGGCTCAAGGGATTTATTTATTTTCTTAGAAAAAAAGTTTTTAAAACAAATTAAAGAAAAATATTAAAACTATTAAAAAAACTTGCGGTTTTAAGTCAAAAATTTGTTAAAGCGGTTTTTATCTGTATGAATTTTACTTCCCCTATATATTTTTTTAGAATTAATAAAACTTTATAATAATTTTTAATATAATTAGTTTATATTAAATGAATATTTTTCATATATTATACTTAATATTTATATACATATATAAAAATAGTTAATATTATATAATAAATACCTAAATATAAACATAAATATATTTTATTTAAAAGTTTTACTGATTTGCATATAATTTGTTATATTATATTTTTTCACATTCTTGTATTTAAAAAGCAAAATTATACAAATATTTAAATTTTAAATATAATTACATGAGTAAATTAGTTTTTATGTTAAATAAAATATAAACATATTTTCTTAAAATATGAATTATTAATATTATAATACGTTTAAATAAGTAAAAAATAAATTACTATTGATTAAATAAGCCAAATAAGAACAAATATTTAAATATATTGAAATAATTATGAAATTGAGATAGATAAGATGGTGATACAGTTTTAATTAATTTAACAAAATATAATAGGTTCTCTTTTCTTATCAATTTTGTTTATAATCATAATCTGATTGGATAATTTTTCCTAAACCTCAATGGAAGGGGTTTTCAACCACATTTTTATTATAAAATAGAAATAAATAAAAATTAATGTCATAATGTCTATGATTAAAGACCCCGTGAATCGGTTTAGAATTTCATTCATTTCTATAATTTAATAATGTTTATAACTAAAAGGGTGCATTTAGGGATTCCAAAAAAGGGATACTCCTACTGTTATTGTTAAAAAATTTTTTTATGAAAAAAATGTTTTTTTTCCTTACTTATAGGGTGGAATTTAAAAAACAGCCCTTCTTTTTTAAGCCAAAACCCCCTGTGGTGTAATATGTGGGAAAACTACCCTTAATATACCTGTCGCCCCTAAACAGACAATTTCAGTTAACACTTACTATTAAGTAAACACACAGTTTAGGCCTGGAAATTATAGGCTACTTTAACCTCAAAATGAGAGAACAAATAAATATTCCAAAGTCCTGGCATCTGGCGCGTTCTGTTTTTTTTTCCGGTTTTTGAAAGACTTCATTTTATCTGTGAAATTTGAAGAAATAGAAGAAATCTAATGAGTGGTAATTTAAAAAGAAAAAGATTATCATTAAATATCAATTAAGACAATGAAGGGTAGTTTCCAGGAAGTTTTTTATTTATATGACAAATTTTTAAGTTTTTTACATAATTCCAGGGATTCCATTTTTTACGATACCGCTTAAAAAAACACAAACTAAACAAAAGACTGTTATTAAGTAAATCTTCTACTTATCACGCACAGATTCATTTCGAAGATTAAATCAATATTTAGTCAATTCATTCAAAAAAGTGTTTTTTTTTAGAAAATTAATCACCAATAATATACCTATAAAATTTTTTACATTTCCTTTTCCACTCGGGTGTGTGTATAATTAAATAAAACAAAAAAAAACAATAATTTTTGTTATATACAAAAATTAATAAATTAATTAAAATTTTCTTAAATATAATTTTAAAACATATTAAAACAGAAAAAATAAATTTAATATATTTATTAAAATTAAAAGATAATAATGAGCTATAACTAGGAAATGATAACTAATATTATTTTCTTAGAATAAAAATTAAATATAATTAACCCGATTTTCCAGACTCATTTATAAATAAGTCCGTGACTTTTTGAATGAAACACCGGTTTTTGGATAAAAAATTATTTATTTTGAGCTCTAAACATGTCGTCCAACGTTTCTCCAATTTTTTATCCCTTCCAAAAAATAAGATTTGTCGAAGACATTAAAATAGATTTGTTTGTGAGATTTCATTGTTGGAGTCAAATCTCTTTCCGCCGAGCCATTTCTTCAAATTTGGAAACAAGAAATAGTCACACGGAACTATATCCGGAGAATAGAGCGAATGTGGGAGCAATTCGTATCCCAATTCATGGAGTTTCATGGAAATTCACTTTTTTTCATTTTCTTCCCGAATCACCAGGTAGTCTGCTATTAATGGATGTCAAACAAAAACTAAAAGACCCAGCTGGTTCGAATTTTGACACAAGTCAGCTAATAGTTGCCTGCTGACAGGAGTAATGTTGCCATTTCATTTAAGTGACGGGAATTTCAAAAAGTCACGAACTTATTGACCTGCCCTCGTAGTTATAAATTTTTATAAATTTTTGCAACTTTATGTATCGATGTCTCTCTCATTCTCATTTGAGTTACGATTAGATATCTTAAAAATATTGTTTATTATTTCTTGTTTCTATGCTTAATTCTAGATTTTATTATTTCGAGTGAAAGAAATACATTTTCAAACCATTTTATATCTAATTGTTTTTAACCTTAAAAACGAAACATTAATTTTTAAATTTAGACAATCATTTTGTTTACAAAATTTTACCCTATTATCAATTTTTATTAAATTCATCTTTACATTAAATACATTTTTATATAAATATATAAATAAATAAATGCAACGTGTCGAAACATATTAAAATTAATAAAAAAATATTCTGAATTATTTAAAATAGATTATGATAAAATGATTAAAATAAAAAATAATTAAAATAAAAATAAAAGTAAATAAATTAATAATTGATTAATGCATTTCAAATATGAAATATGATATCTATATATATCTATAGGTGTGTGTGTGTGAGAGAGAAAGAGAGAGATAGGGAGAAAAAATGCTTTAAGAAAATTTAATTTAATACTTATACTGAATATATTAATATATATCTTAAATGTTTTAGTGTCCAAATGTCAATAGTGATTTGGTGCAGAATCACGATCTTCAATTGGAAAAAAATAAAATCGTGAGTGGAGGTATGCAAAAGAAGGAGAGAATTGATTAAAATGATAATCAAGAGAGAGAGAGACGCCATTTCCCCTTCAATTTTCGGCTTGGTCGGTTGACAGGAACATCAGGAACAGAACATCTCGGATGTTGAATGCCTCGAAACAATGCGCAGAGACAAAAAAAAAAAAAAAAGAAAACACTCGTGGAAATTAATGATTTCAATTTTAAAATTGATATTCCTCCAGATCTTATCTTCGAATTCCTTTATTAAATGTTAACTTTGGTATTAATCAAATTTCCATTTGAGAATAATTTTTTTTTTCTCTCCTTCTCTCTCTTTCTCCCTCTCTTTTATTATCTCGCGCGTTCTTCGTTCACTTCTAAATTTATTTTTCAACTTCTTTCAAGATATCTATCTCTTATTAGTGAGTTTGTCATTTGTCTGTGTATGTATGGCTCAGACTCTGTAAAAATGAATTAAGAAAAGACAAACCGAGTTATGAGATAAAATGGTTGATGATGAGAAATAGTAAAAAGTCAATTGAGGGACGGTGAAATGCGCCAACGATGGAGCGCCAAGCTCGTTATCGGCATCGAGTGCCAATCGGTAATGTCAATGGTCGCAAAGCCCCCTGGGCCATATCAGAGACAGAATCTCGGGCGGGGGCCATTCCCTATATATCCTACAGATTTTCTAATTCGGTTGAATCAGGTTGAATAACCTTGGAGTTGAACAGAAACATTTTGTCATCTATCAATGGATCCTTATAATTAATATATTTACATTAACTATATGAAAATAAAATAAAAATTGGAGTGTCTTCACTCGACTATCTGGCAATTTGAATTGGATTAATTAACATATATTATATTTAAATTAAATTTAATTAATTATAAATTATAAATTAAAATTAATAAATATTATTAAACCAGCGCTTGTTTGGTACCACGTCACGTTCTGGCGCGTTATTTGCAGTCGTGTTAAAAAATTATTTCCCGTACTTCCAGCGATTCAATCAAGCTGAAATTCTATATATACAATTTTTAATCATGTGAAAAACTATCAAACATATATCTTTATTTTTACAGTCAGTTTAGAGGAAAAAAAATCAAACCGTAGTAGGTAATGACCCACTTCCGGATTAGCTAGATTTCTCAAAAGTTGAGAGAAAACTACGAATTTTGAATAATACCCGCATACCAAATTTCATTATTTTAACTCAAACCGTTTTTGCGTAATCTTGTCTACATACACACGCATACACAAACACACAGACATTTTCCTCAACCTAATTGTTAGTGAAAATGACTCAGGGACCTTCAAAACATGCATGGCGAGATAGTAAAAATTTTTATAAATAAAACTATACTCTATTTACAATTCAAAATAAATTATTTTTGCTTTATTTTTATCAAGTGCTGCGGAATTCATTTGCAATCCCTATGTTTTTCCCACGGCCAATTATATGTTGCATGTTCGCGAGTAGGTACAAAACAACATTTGTTTATTTACGCTCCAAGTGGAAAAACAGAGAACGTTTAGTAAAGTATACGTATGACTCAATAGATTCGGATAAACTTTTTCAAATTTGTCTTCAAAGTAGTAAAGAAAGAGTAAGATGCGGAAATCAATTGTCAGAAACTTTCGAAATTCTGAATAGAATACACTATCACCAATTTTATTTAATTTAGCATTTGACTATGTGATTACACAAATTGGGAAAAAATCACTCGAAATGCAATTAAACAAAAAAATTCAAAAATTAGGCTAAGCAGACGTCTTAAATATTATAGGATATTCGGCAATTGCCATTAAAGCATAAAAAAATTAATTGAGGCAAGAAATAAGATGGGGATTGAAATTAATAGGGATAAAACAAAATATTTAGTAAGAGAGAAAAACATTAACACACAAAGTCTTAACATACAAAATGTAGAATTTGAAAATGTAGAAAAATTTAAATACTTAAATTCTGTAATTACAAAGGATAATAATATTGGATAAGAATTTAAATCGAGGTCGCAATCGGGGAACGCCTATTATCATACACTAAAGAGGCTTATCTCTTCAAAACTTTTATCAAAATGGATGAAAATTGAAATATTTAAAATAATTATTTTTCCTGTTGTATTATATGAGTGGTCGATGTTCTTGGGAGACGAAAGTAGATTTAGAGAATTTGATATTAGGATTGTTCGCAGCATTTAAGGACCAAAGAAAGATGAGGTCACCGGAGTATGGTGGAGATGGCATAACGAGGAATTGCATCTCCAGATATAGTTATGGTTATTAAGGTTATAAAATAGGGAAGGGGTCATGACTAGAATGGTAGATTAAAGATCGACGAAAAATATTGGGAAACGTCTGGTGGGATTGGAAAGATCAAGGACGCGGTGAGTGGACAATGTAGGGACGTGGACAGATGGGACAGGGTAGGAGTTAGATGGTTTTGGCTCAGGATTGGGATACTTGGTGGAAATGAGGTTGCTTTCGAGATCCGTAGAGGCACAGAGATAGATAGATATAAAAATACAATAGTAATATATATAATTAATTTTCTGATTAAATTAAAATATATTTTATATAAGAACAAAACAGAAATGATAATATAATGTAATATACTGATTGAAACAAAATGGATAAAAACCTTTTACATACAGACTTCCAACGAAATACTATGTATTACTTCGGGGATATAGGGGTCGGAGCCCTCGTCTAGGTGAGAAGGGCGCCGAAGGCGCTCTGATCAGCTAGTATATATATATATATATATATATATATATATATATATTGGTACTTGTATATACCTACATATGTTTGTTTATTATATTTATAGATTTTTTTTTCTAATTATATTCAAAAGTTAAGAATATGATTTTTGTGACTACGATTATTGTTAACAAACCTTCCAATTATTATTTAGAATAATATTAATTTTTTCATTAAATTCTTGAATTTGTCTTGGTTTGATCCAACTATTTTAAGTTAAACAGACCTGAACAATAATCATTTACACTCAGTTCTAATCAAATCAATAAAATATTAAATTGAAAATTTATTAGCGAGCAATTTATTTTACGCATATTTAATTTAATTTAATTTAATTTAATTTTTTAATTGATTATATCGAGTCATTTAACATATTTCGTTTTTTCCGAGCCGATTTTCAAAGAAATTTTATATCTCCATCAGTATTATTCTTAGAAATGAAACGGAATGATATTGTAGGATTAACTTTTCTTTTTTTTTAAATGGAATTGTGAATCCTTTACAAGATTAATCTTCAATGGAATATTAAAAATAATAAATAACAAAAATATTGCCTCTCTTTTTAAACGTTCATTTTAAGGTATTGTTATGAGTTTTTTATGGATTCACGGTTCATATTTAATTTGCGAATTTAAGAATATAAATTTTAACAGTTTTTTTAATTAAAAACGAGACCAAGAAGGAGGAGGATGCATAAAGAGCTTATATTTTGTAACTCTACCAGGTTATGTTAAAAAAAAACTTTAGTTCTTCTTTTAGGCCATCTAAACCGTCTTATAAAAAAAATTTAAATTTTATTTTATTTTCGCTCTTTTTAAATTGTAGAAATTTCACACATCTCAAATTTAATTATCACGTTATTCTAAATGTATATACTGTATAATTCAAAATATCAGATAAATATTAAAGATTATAAAATTGTAAAAAAGGAATGATAAAATGTGGAATTTATTTTCCCATAAATGGTTGCAAAATGAAAATGAAAAAAAAAAATCATCAAGAGAATTTGCTAAAATTGAAATTCCTTACTTGTTGGTTTGGGATTTAATTAAAAATTTCCCCTGACAGAAATAGATGACTTTTATCGTGCTAACAGGGTCTGTGTTGTGCCTCCTTTTGGATGGATCACTTGCCTTGATGATACCTAGTAAATGGTCCCGGGAGGTCACTCATTTCAGCTACCATTGTCTGCCTTTTCTCACCTGAAAACCTGAAGAAAATTGATTATAGGCAAACCGTTATTCATTTTTTTCGAATTTTTTAATTTAATGATCATTATAAGAATTTCTCCTCAGTCAATTTATCAATGGATAAATGTAGGCTAATCTAAATCATTGTATTTTGTCCCAAATTTCAAAAAAAACATCAAAAATTCCAACGTTCAATTTAATACTTTCCATGAAATACATGTAATTTATATAGAACCAAATTTTTTTGAAGGTATGAATACTTATCTTATTATTATATTTTTTACTTAACTTTTTTTTTTTTATTTAAAGGAAAAATAATGCCTAGAGGATATTTCCAATTTATTTATTTTTTCGGAGATAAATAATTTGTTATTTTCATTTTTTCAGAATATATAATTATAATCCAATTTTTTTTTATTATAAAATAACAATTTTTCAAATTTAAATAAACTTGTTAATTATTTTAAAAATTACTCCCGTTCAATAATTACACCCGCATAGTTTTGTTTATTTATCATTTATACTTAATTTTATATTATATACATATTTTATTGTTATTTTGAATTCATTTCAAATTGCTTTTAAAAAAATTAAAATCTAATGAGCAAATTTATATGTACAATTAAGCAAATTGTATTAATACATATAAAAGAACTAGAGTACCATTTTCTAAATAATGAGTTACGACACATCCTTAGTGAATGGTTGAGCAATGTTGAAATAAATTTCATTTTTTATTAGTTATAATAAATAATAATCTTTTTAAATGAAATGAAAATTTGCAAAAGAGGTCAATATTATATATAATAATATAATAATCATCTTTAAATATATATTTAATGATATATGTAAATGCTAAAAATTTAACAACATGCATGGTTTTTATTTTAAAATTTATTTTTTTCTTTTTCAATTAAAATTAAGTACTTTTTTAGTTTTTTTTAATAACGTGTAATCAAAATTGAGATTTGTTAATTCAAAATAACCTTTATTGAAAGAAGTCTGTTTAGAGCAGTGATTCTCAACCACTGTGCCGCGGCACTTTTGTGTGCCGTGAGATTTTCAAGTGTGCCGAGAGATTATCAAAACTGTGCCGCCAAATTATTACAAATGTAAAGAGGCTCTTAAACATTTCCGATTTTTTTTCTAAAATTTTTCAATATGGTTCTAAAAAAAAGGTAAACTGTTTTTGGGACCACTTTTTTCAATATGGTAAACTTTTACACTTATCTTTTTCTTTGTGGGCCGCCAAATTTTTAAACTGTTAAAAGTGTGCCGCGGTAAAAGAAAAAGATTGAGAATAACTGATTTAGAGTATAAGTTATTGTGATGAAATAATAGGGGTATATATAAAATAATTTTTTTTTTAATTAATCTACTATTTACAATCCGCCTTAATAACAATAAGTAAATACGTTTAACTTAGTACATAGATAAACAAAAGTAAAAAAGTAAAAATAAATAAATAAAAAATATTTTTTATTAAAAGAAACCAACTTGTAGGTTTAATTGAAGTTTTTTTGTGATTTTTTTAAAAATAGTTTTTAAATATTATAACTATTAGAATTATTATATATAAAGTATATATATATATAAATAAGTAAAGATCGTTACGATTTTTAATAGTCTTCTTAAATTATAAATAATTTTAAAATTAGAATAAAAATCATATTTATTGTTTATACATTGACTTCTTTTAAATTAACTTTAGAGAATTGTAACCCACTAAATTAATATTTAATATATAGTTATAACTTATATAATTGATATTTTTATAGGTAATTCAACAGTAATTAAGGAATATTCTTGAAGTTTATATGAAGTTAACAATTATTTTCTTAGAAAGTGGAGAAAATAAATTTTATAGATAATTAAACAAAATGTCTATGATTAAATATTTAAAGATAATTTATATTTATTTTATTCTTTTATTTTTTTACGATATTTACTCAATGACATCTTTAGTTATTTAGTAAAATGAAATGCAAAAAGTAGCTTTTTAAGATGAATCATGAAAAATTATTGGGAAAAAAATTCAAAATTTTGTATTTTTCTCTACGTTTCTAAGATGATGATGACAGGTTGATTTCAGTTAATTATAATGTCTTTTCAATAGGATATTTATGAAATGTATAAAAATGATTTAAAATTCAAGAGGGTACACTCAATTGAGTTCCAAGTAAATAAATTTTTTATTTATACAAATAACTTAAATTATTATTTAAATGTGTGAAAAATGGAGAAGGGAAAAGAGAGGCAAAACGTCATTTATTATTTACCTTAGAGCTAAATAATTAATCCTGCTATTAGATTTTTTTTCATATTTTACAAGTCATTTTGAAACAAAAATTTTTTTTTTTAATTTTTACATAATTATAAAAAAAAAATTAAATATTATCTATATGTAATTAAATTATTTATTTTTATTATATAATTTTAAAATATTCAATAATTTACTCGAAAATGCTTATTTTAAAATAAGGAAAATATCTTTTATATAATTATACATATACACATATATACTCACATCTATTTATATTTTTGTTTAATTCATTTAAATTTTTTTTTTTTTAATATTTTTAAATAAAAGTTTTGAATGAATTAACGTTTTTATAATTTCAAGGAATAATTTGAAGGTTATTTTTTTTTCTAAGTCATTAGTATTTCTAAAGTATCCATAATTTAATTATTATCATACCAATAAATTCTATATCAAATTAAATTAATATTTAGTAATTTTGCATTTCTTTCATTATTAAAACATATTTTTGTTTTTTAATTTTAACTTTTTAAAATTTGATTATTTTATATTTTGCAAATTCACAGGAATCATATAAATCGAGGCTGCAATCGGGCACCGCCTGTTATCATGCATTAAAAGTGCTTATCTCGTGCAAAATATTATCAAAGGGAATCAAAAATAAATAAATAAATTATTTTGCCGGTTGTACAATATTATATGGATGTGAGATGTAGTCTTAGAATTTAGGAGACGAAAGTAGATTTAGAAAATAAGATTCTTTACAGATTCTTTAAAGATTACATGACCTCTATGCATAAAAAAGAGAAGGTTGCGATGGGCAGGACAAGTGGAAAGAATGGGAGATGAAAGACTAGCGAAAAAAATATTAGGCCGTATATTTTGGAAGATAATACGCTTGACTCTCAATCTCATGTTTCCGAGTTGAATTTCTCTTTAGCTGGAGTCTATAGGAACGTGGTTCATCAGTCTATATCAGGGGTCCCCAAACTTTTTTGGAAAGGGCCAAATATAAAAATTTTAAATATCTGGGGGCCAGACATGTTAAAATATATATTTTACTGTCTTAACGAAGAATCTAATAAAAAATACATTTTTCATTAATGTGATGAATGTAATTGTTTTTTTTTAGATATTATTTCATCATAATTGGTTATAAAGTTAATACTTCCTATAATTAAAGTTGTTTGCAAGTGGTGATCTGTTAATAAAGATCTGTATTACAATTTTATATACTTCATTTTCGAAAATGTCTTTTGGTATCTACTTTCAAATAGAGAAATAAACCATCGTGCATATAATTTTAATTGACAGTATTCATTTTCAGAAAGATATTCATAGAATTTATTCATATACCTTTGAACTTCGTTTTTAGTGTGTCATCATTTTGCAGATCAATGACTTATAACTGAACAGAAGTTCGTCAATCGTACACTCAAATGGATTTTGAAATATGAAAATTTCTTTTGCATCAAAAATGACAATATTTATCCGCAGGCCGGATAAAAATAGATGGCGGGCCGTAGTTTGCCGACCCCTGGTCTATTAAATCAAATTTGTAAAAAAAAGTAGTGCTTACGATTAAGAAAATCAAGATAAAGGTGAGAAGATCCTTGGAACTGATCATACAACACCGCATATAGAATCTGCAAAAGTCAGAAATTTTGTTTAATTAATTTTGTTTCAAGCTTGCTAAAAGAATTTCTTAAAATTGACCTAGGCATCTAATATTTAAACAATCGTATTTGTATATTATAACTCACAATCTGGACAATCATATTTTTAAATTCTCTATAAATAATAATAATAAATATTCTATATGGCATGGCTAAAGCCCCTTTAAAAGAAAGAACTTTTGATGAATAATAATAATTGTTAATAAACCTAATAAACAATATAATATATACTTTTTTATTTCTAAAATATATCGAAAATTAATATAAATAGAAAATAAATTAAAAATTTGAAAGATGTTTAAAAACAGGAATATTTGTACCCTTGCCTCTTAGCTTTAATCGATTGATAATTAATAATTCAATAAATTAAAAAAAATATTTTAATAACATTAAAAAAAAAAACTTTTACCATTTAAACTTTTAATTCGAAAATAAAATAAATATATATATATATATTTATTGTAGCTGTTTTTTTTTTTGAATATTAATTGGTAATTCAAATGTTATCGCTCCACGTAAAACAGCCTAAAGCTTTTGCGTTTCATTAAATATCCACTCCAGTAGATTCAAACAAAAAGTGTTGTCCTCTTTTCTTTCATTCAAACACTCGAGTAAACAAATGGAAAAAATTATAAACAAGTTTGCACTCAGTTTAAAATTTCTTCCATGTGTAATGTAATCACAACCTTATTATTTGTTTATTTATGATTTCTTAAGCGTTAAGAATTTATAATTTTTTTTTTATTATTTATTTCGTTCGTCAAGTTCATAAGGGAGACGTTGTCAAATATTTTCAATTCCATCTTTCATATATTAACGTTTTTAATTGTCTGCGTTGATCAGTAAGAGAAATCTTTTATTTTATTTTTATTAAGTTAAAAAAAAATAACTTAAATAAAGAATGGATATTTAGAGGTATGTTTGTCAACGCGTCGATGAAGAAATACCTTTTGAAAACAGGTTTGCTTCACAGATGAACAATAAACAATTTTAAATAATTATTAATGATTGACTTATTTAAAATTCGATTTGGATTATTATTATTATTGTTATTTTAAAATTGTCTATTAATTTCAGCTCGCGTTTAAAACATGAAAAAAGGAGTATATCTTCTATCTTCTATATATACTTATATAAAAAAAGGTTTTTGTCTGCACATTGCTCAGAATTTAAAAATTTTTGCATATCTTCGCGTTTCATGATCTCTAGAATCCAAAGTGACTTTAGAAATTTTCATGTCTGTCTGTCTGTCCGTAAATTCTCATATTATAGACTCAAAATTGGCTGAAACCATTTCGATGAAATTACATCAAAATATTCTTGCATATCTCTATTTCTTCAGAGGCTATACATTTTATTAATATCTAATCAATAACCGCAGAAATTAATTTTTTAAAATTTGATATGAAGACGTTCTTTGTATTGTATTCTTTGCGCTGATGAATGACAACATGTATATATAATCTTAAAAACTAAAAGAGAAAATGTAGTCACAATGTGAATGTTTTCAGTGTGTTAAATAAGTTAAAAAAGCCAATATGATTAATTGAAATATCGTAAATATTAAAAAAATATAAATATAACTATTATGAACATCTTTTTTATTGTATTATTTGCGCTTCTGAATGACAACATGTTTGTATCAAATTTTTGAAATTATTTTAAAATTGTCTATTAATTTCAACTCGCGTTTAAAACATAAAAAAGAGTATATATATATATATATATATATATATATATATATATATAATTGTATTAATATATAACTTTCCTGTAATATATTTTCTTTATTGCATTATATTAAAAATGAGTAAGTGTGTGGGTGTGTATGTGTGTGTTGATAGAGTTTTACCTATCATTTGAATACATTCATGTTGTTGACTTGTTTATCAGTCAGTTGTTTTTTTTTATTTTTTATTTTTTTTTTAATAACAAGAATCGTGCAGAATCAGTATCCAATAATAATCTCCAAAAAGGCTATTCATGGGATTAGGTTCAGCAATACAATGTAGTCCGGTGGGTCTTTCTTGGAAAAATTGACGATCGGTTGATCGGTGCCAAGTGAGCCTGTAAGAATTGATGTAGTCACCAGGCAAAGCCGGGAGATCAATGCACTTCTCAAGTGTCAAAACAAACCTTTACCTTTTTTTTTATCCTCTTGTGACCATTTGAAAAAAGAATTTGAGGGCGCGTGGCAGTTCCGTCCTGAGGGACCACTTTCGGACCCTTGGGCCCCTATTACCCACCCATTAGCAAGTGGTCACGGAAATAGTGCCAATTGAAAAGGCCAGACAAGAAAAGAGGGGTTCTTTTTGGTCTTTGGAAGTGTACTGCCCCGGAAAATTGTGGAATAAAAATTAACTGAATTTATTAAGGACCAAAATTTGATTTTTACATTTGTCAAAGGATTTGTTTTGTTTGAAAAGAAAACAAATATTTCAATATATATAATTCTAATGAATTATATAATTAATATATTTATAATATTAAATATTTTCTATAGTTTTTTTTAATTATTTTAATATAAATATAATTTTGAATTTTATTTTATTAACTCTTATTCGAATAAACAATAAAAATTAAAAATAAATTAAAAAATTTACGCCTGAATTCAAATTTATTTTCATTTTGGATTTTATTTCACTTATGTTAAATAAAGATTTTAGTAATAAATAAATAGTAGATAAAGATGTAATATAATTTTCAATTGAACTGTATTAACGAACTTAAGGATATTATTTGAATAACGACTACTTATATTATCTCTTTATCTTATATTAATTAACTAATTTTACTAAAAAACAAAAAAATATTCTATTTTTTAAAGACATATAAAAATAATTAGTTTATTACCCATTCATTTAATATATATATAAACTTTGAATTTAAAAACTAGAAACATACTTAACAGAAGTCTGTTCTTTTTTTACTTTTTTGTTTCACAGGACACCCATATGAAAAATTTAAAAGAAAATGTCGAAAAAAACTTGATTTTTATCTATACATTATCTTTATTTATGATATCTTAATTTCAAAAATTAATACAAAATTAACATATTATCATCCATAATAAAGAATAATGCCTCAAGGTAAAAGAAGAATCCGGATCTAGAGATGGAGAATATTATTAACAACACGTTTATTAGGATTTTTATTGTTTTTAAAAAGAATTTAATTAATTCTAATGTATCTTTTAATTTTATATATATATTTAATGAAAAAGTATGGTACTTAATTAAATAAGACAAATAAATAGTAATTGAAAAAAAAAATGTCGATTTAGAAAGGTTCACTTGATGATATTCCTAATTGCATGTTATTACATAGACGGAACATTCTAGAGAGAAATCTGACTTGTGAATTTTTTTTATTAATTTAATTTTTATCAGAAGAGCGATCAGAAGCGCCTCGACAAGTTTCATAGGAATTAATTGGAGAACGGGAGGAGGAGTCGATGTTTTTCAAAAGTCCAGTAGCTAGGTAATTTGTATAGCATAATTATATTAATAGCCGCTTTCCTCCAGTGAATTTCCGAAACAGTGTTGCTAGAATAATTGTCTTTTACTAAAATAGATTTTGGTTTAATTTAAGTGAAAATTTTCTACTGATTATAAAAAAAAATAAAAATAAGTGAGATATAGTGAAAATATTCAGGTATATTTATTTTAAACCAGAAAAACGTTAAAATTTTGTGTGACAATAAATATAAAAATTTCTCACCATCAATTTAGATATCACTATTTTTGTTTTTTTTTTATTTTGGCTATTTTATTTTTTATTTATTTTTTTTTTCTTCTTTGTGCCAATTTGAATATATATATATATACATAAAAAATTTCAATATTTATGTTTTCTATGCATTGATTAAAACAGAATAAAAAAAAAAGAAAAAAAAAAAAATTTGGGGATTTTTTCTGTCCACGTGTTTGCAAAAGTAGCTGACCTCTGAGGTCAACAAGTTTATTGTCAGTTTCAATGGACCAATTATGCCAATGGCCGAGGAGGGGGGAAAAGTTGCGAGGGATGTGGATTCTGACCTATTTTTCAGGGGTCGGCTACCGAATAAGGGTGTGTGTTTTTTTTTGCCTGTGTCCTTCGCTGTAACAATTAGATGCATCGTGCCCCCCTAAATTTCGGGAGCCCCTTCCAAGGTGCTCTGAACCGTAACCGTTTAATAGAGAGCACCAATCGATTTCAACACCTTTGCCAAAATATGAAGGCAAAAGATCTTTTAAAATATAAATTTCCTACCGTATAATTTAATCAAGAAGATTTGGTGAAATGCTTCAGGATAATTTCCTTAAATTGATTTTTATTTTTTAAAATTTTTTTTTTTTTTTTTTATCTTTATTAATAATATGAACGTTTAAGTCACTCACCGATTATTTTCTATAGAAACCCATTTCTAAAATTAATAACTCAAAATTAGACCGTTTAAATTAAGCTTAAATATAACACTGAAAATAAAGGGCTTTTAATATTGAAACGACTTTAATTTCCGATCTTTGGCCGGTTGAATTCTAAAAAAAAAAAAAAAAAAAATTCCAAGGACTCTTCTATAAATTCTAATAGGTCGAGTTCTCATTACATTTTCAAATGAAGGCATATCTTAAAAAATACATTTGAAATGTCTTTTATTATAAATTAACCCTTTAGTATGATTCGACACAATGAACAACAAAAAAGCTGATAGAGATCAAAACGGAAGAGAACATTTTTGGATTCGTAACTCCTTTAGAAAAATAGTGAAGGCAAAAAAAATCTAAGTATCCTCTGTACTTGAAAGTGGTTAACAAAGTATTAACATAAACAGAGCATTAGATACAGTCGGTCGTAGTAATTATGCTAATCCCTAATTATAATTTATAATACGTTGAAATTTATGTAGCTAACAATTTTTTGTTTTCTTCATGAAGGAGGGTTGTTTTGATAAAGCTGTCATCGAAATCTGACACCTGATAATAAATCTATTCTTTTTACACGCCCCTCACCATTGGGGACATTAAGCTCATCGTCAGACACGAAATGAACATTTTCTTTGCAAATTACAAATGGTGATTGCAAGAGAATCACTCATCTGTTTAGGATTGGTGAAAAATTACCTTTTCTTTAGATAGCGATCCTTTTAGTAAGTAAGAAAGAAACACAACATCCGTGTTATTTATAATTTCTAAAAAGGTATCATTTAATTAATTTAAATTGCTAATATTGAATTAACATCGGGCGGAAAATTTTTTCTTATTTTTTTTTTATTAAATTTTATTTCTTTTTTACATTTTTAAATTATTTGTTTGTTCTCTTTGAATAAGGCAATGAAATCTCTCTAGATTTGAGATTTACTTAAAATCTTCTTTCAATTATGGTGTGCAGAAAACAAGTTCTTACTATGGACACTTAGATATTAATTATTATATTTGGTAATGCATTTATATACATATTTTAATTTATTATAAGAAAATATGTTTAGTGTGTTTCTAAGAATTAATAAATTTTTTTTTAAATATCAAATAATCCTAGTAAAATATAGTCATTCTAAATTTATTTATTTTTATTAACTATGGTATTAAGCTCAAATGGTTTATGAATACACACCTAACGGCACAAAATTTATTCTTTCAATAAAGGCATTAAATATATATATATTTATCAAAATTTTTACACCTATCAACTATGTCATAAAATAAGTTGACCTGAGGCCAGGTCCGAACCGACCGACGGTTTGAAGTAAATTAATTTCAAGCTACAGAAACAATTTCAAATAATTTTAATATATCTATTAATGTAATAAAAAACAGATATGGATATAACATAAATATTTTTAATTTTATTTTATTTATAATATATATGTAAGACCAGACTGTGACCAGGATGACGTCATATAATTTTAAATTAAGAAAAAAACTAATAAAGATATGATTTTTCTCGAGAATAAAACCACCACAAAGTGCATGATTCGTGGTGATATATAAAAAAATCTCCTCATGTGAAATTTGGTGATAAAATAACCCTTCCTTCCTATCGTCGATCACTAATACTACCACCCGGTTTCCGGATTTACACCAAAAGTTGATCAAATCATCGCACTGATGCATTAAGTAAATATACCAAATTTCATCAAAATCGGTTGAGCCGTTCAGGCTGTACACATCTATACGGACGGACGAACGGACAGACATCATGCTAAAAATACTTTTTTCTGTTAAGAAAATGCATGATTCGTGGAGATATGTAAAAATCTCCACATGTGAAATTTGGTGTGAAAACAATACCTCCCTTACTATCGTCGGTCGGTAAAAATAGAGAAATGGATTCAATTTTTAGAAATTTATTGTTAGTCAAAATGAAGAAAGAAGTCAACGTTATAATTAATTTAAGATCTTTTGATTAAATTTTGACCAGTAAAAGTTTGAAGCTTTATACACACAGATATCATAAAAAATTAAAAATTGATTCCAGGAACCGTAAAACGTAAAGAAATACCAAAATCGCATTAAAATTTTTTATTATTATAATCGCAATAGTTGTTTTTTTCTGCATTCATCGCGCTTGAAAAGTAAAAAAAGCAGTAAGTTGGCTGTTTATTAATTTATCTAAGAATCTTAGGTAAGTCTTTAGAAGAGAAAAGCTTCAACACTGCAGAATAACAGACATTTCCTGTCTCAAATCCTTTGTTTAATTCTCCTTTATTATTTTCGGTTATAATCACATTTAATTTCAGTTAAGTCAAAAAACATATAGTTTTTAATTTATTAACATAAGCAACCATTTATCTCTATTTAATTTCCATAATATAAATGTTTCAAGTTTAACTCTTTCAGATCTGGAACAAAAACTTGCCTTTAAAGATCAATATTCTGTTCTAAACAATCTATATTTGGTGCATATGCATAAAATATCAAATATGTAAAATAACATACATTTAACTAATCTTTTAAATCAAAATAATTTTTTAATATAATGACTATAACGAAAAGTTTTTGTTTTCTCAATACTAAATTCAGTATATAATACTGTGACCATAATAATAACAAACCGACTACGAGATATTAGTATTACTGACATTTGGGACATTTTTGCGATAATATCTTTGTAAGTTTTGATTTATATGTTTATGCTCTTATTCTTAATATTATAGGAAAAATATTATATTCAACATTAATTATTAAGTTAATTTCATCGTTTTCGTTTTAAAATGGAAATAAATTTTTACTAATTATATGCTAATTCTAAAACTGATAAGTTGATTTATTTACGTTATAAATTCTTAAATAATTATTATGTTGACTAAATTTTATATTTGTTTTACTTAACTTGATCAACTTGGTTTAACGGTAAGATACTTTGTCATAAGCCTTCAAGGACTTAAAAACAAAATTTTTTCAATGATGCATTCCAAACTCAAGAAGATTCATTTTGTATTCCTTTTTTTAAATATCATCATATTCTTTTCCTTCTAGGAAGAGTGTTTTTAATTAAACTATTTTATAATACGAAGGATTTGAATACTTGAAAAGAATTATCTAGCTTCTGAATGATAAGAAGATTAGAAAGACATGACAACATAGAAACTAATTTGGTCCGTTGAACCACTTTGTTACTCTCGATTACTTTTATAGAATAGTTTAAATGTTTACGTTCATTTATAGAAAAACATCAAATCGTTGCAAACGGTCTTTTACTAAGCATGCCATTTGTCTTGGCTTGAGCTCATCACCTCCACTAGCACACGTGCCTAGCTGACCTGTTTATTAAACAGCTCTCCGGATGACTAAATTTATCATATATGGACAATGTATTAATATGCAGTTAGTTCTTTAGTAATGTGATATTGTTTAAGGAAAGGCCCAACCCTATATATAAATACGAAATTCGTACTCGGAGGAATGTGTCCGTCCCTTACAACGATGATCAATATTCATCCATTGTTTTCTATATCCTTTTTTACGTGGACTGATGTCCGCACAGATAGTTCTCGGGTAACTGATAACCCGCGGGTGCCTTAATGATAATAAAAGGATTTAACGGGATCATTGTTAGAATTCTCCGAAAGTAATTCGTTCCATTCGTTCGTTTCATGTCTCTTTGGGTGTGTTTTTTTTCTCAAACCACTCTCACTCGACTTATAGAAAACCTATTGAAAATGAAACTAGATTGGAGAATATATTCATTTCTATCGAATTTTGGGCTGTCTGATTTATTACTTAAAAAGTAAATCGATATAAATAGAACAACTATCATTGCTAATGAATCATTAGATAACGAATGAATATATATTTTCCTCAACCATTATAAAGATAAATTGTTTGTAAAAGACCCAATAAATCTTATGGCTTTATTATAAATCCTATAATCAAATATTGTTTTAAGATTAATTTAATAAAATGAAATCTAGAAATTTCTTGAAGAATTTATTCAATTTTATTCAAATCTTAATTTTTTAAAGAATTTTTAAAAACATATACTTAATAGACATATTAGAGTTTAAATATTTCCAAATTCCAAGAAGATTCTTTTTAAAGAATTAACTGAAATATTACAGCCAAAATCATAAATTATTAAATTTTATATTTAATTATTAGAATTTTTGAATGTTTAAAATAAATTTTTGAAGGGAAGAACCATAAAAATAAATATATAAAATATACCTTATAATAAAATTCCATACTTTACTAGATTAAAAAATATTTTTATATATATCAAAAAATATTTTTATTTTTATTTTTTTTTTTTATTATTTAATAATATTCTCAGTTTAATTAAAATTTGCAAAATAAAATGAAATATATATAGTAACTGTGATATAAGAATAAGACATTTTCACAAATAATTTCATATCATTTTATTATAAACTTTGTTGTATATTATATGCGTATAATAGTTTATTTATTTTGATTTAACTGAATTTATATTTGCATCTAACAAACTTATTTTATATTTTTGTATTTATTATATGCATGAGTGGGTGTGTTTGTGTGAAAAATGAGAATAATTTCAAGTATTATCGAATTTTATATGACATTATAATCCTTTTTGTTAGTTTAATTGATATTTTCTTTTTTGTATACTTTTAGTATATGCTTAATGTTGTTTTTTTAGTGACTATGAAATCTTTCTTTTTCTTCGTCTTGCCAATAAGAAATGTTTTTTTTATTTCCCCATCTACTCCCTGGATTTGTGTATGATGTTCACACTCAGTTATCAGGAGAGAAAGAGATAACAAATCCATCGAAAGACATCAAATAAGTTGTCGATTTGTATGTAAAATTGAATATATATAGTCTCAAGAGTGAAAGAGCGACGTGACGAGTTGACTTTGTAAAACAAGAATTACTTGAATTATTTCACTTCTTACAACTTTTTGTCCCTGGATAAATTATGTTGGATGTCAAATAAAGTATTTTCTTAAAAAGGAATGGTTTAATTTAAAGATGCATTTCGAGATATTTAATAGTGACTATTGTTTAGTTACTTTCCAGCCTATAGACGCGAGCCATTTAGCTAACAACAATGTTAGAAAGTCAATATATTATCGATAAAAATGCCAATGTCCAATCGCGATGTGAACTCAATTATTTTGGTTAGTCATTCTGGGTGTGCTTTTTTAGGCAGGTCGAAATGGCGTGCAATCGTTGCTCCCTTCCTCTCTCCCCCTACTTTTCGAGAAAACAATCACCTACGATCGGAACAAATCGCTAATACAAAACAATAACTGGTTAAAATTCAATTAAAAAGAATTTTATAAAACAAAGAGAGGTCAACTTTAACATTGAAATGTCAACAAATTATTCATAATTTAATTTAAAAAAAAAAAAATTCAATTATTTTCATTAAAATATAAAAATTTTGAAAATTATAACTTAGAATGATTTCTCATCAATTTTCAAAACAATATTTTAGATCTGTGTTAGCAAATTTCGATTGAATATAGTAATTACTTTAACTACTTTCAATTGTCTATTAAAAATTTAATTTAAATAAAATTTAATTTTATATAAAAAATGAGCTGTGGCCAGGTACAGAACCGACCGACGCTTTAAAATATATGAATTTCCAAACAATATTATATATATAGTATTAAAAAAAATATTTTTAAAATTTGAATTAAAATGACTAAATTATATTATCTTGGTTTTTATTTGTAGTTTAATTACTCAATTATTAATTACTACTATATTTTAAGTAAAGTATTTTCCGGATATACACCAAAAGTTGAAGAATTAATGCTACTGATGCATTAAGTAAATATACCAAATTTTATCAAAATCCTTTCGTCCACGTCTATACGGACACACAATGGACAGACGGACGGACGGACGGACAGACAGACATCATGCTAAAAATACTTTTTCTATTAGCATGTTTGCATGATTTGTGGAGATATGTAAAAATCTCCACATCTGAAATTTTGTGGGAAAACAATACCTTCCCTTCCTATCGTCTGTCGGTAAAAACTTAGAAAGAATCGGGATGATTGTTAAAAAAAATATTTCGAGTTAAAGAGAGTTGAATACAAATACATAGATTAAATTGTTTCATTATCCTTTTCACTCACTCACACACATACAAAAAATATTAAACAATTTTTGAAATGTTATACCTCTCGATGAAGAATATATTCATAGGAAATATATTTTAATTTTGTAAACTGTGATAAAGAAAAAAATAGCATTTAAATAATGAAAATTTTGCTTTTAATTTGTAAAAAATTGAAAATTAATTATGTTATAATAAAAAAATAAACTTTCGGGCTTTACAATGCTTTAATATTATACTTTTAAAAATACGGTGGTTGACCAGGATCTTGCTTTGGTGGTTATAGTCCGGAATCGCCGCCTCACTTTTATAGAATCAAACCACGCTAAGTTCAATAATTTAATTTATAACTAAAGTAAATAAATAATAATAAATAAAAATTAAATTAAAAACAAAAATTAATAATTGGCTAAAATGAGCTTTGATCCCATTGGTCTATAAAATTTAAAATTATAAAAATAAATATTAATTAAATATAAATTGAAATTTATTTGTTGTTGACCACTTTAAAGGTTTTTAAAATTATATTAAGGGGAGAGGTATATGTCTATTGTCATTATTATTATTATTATAGTTATAATATAACGAAATAAATAGATATTGCCAATAAATTTGAGTTTAATCTCAGGTTATGATTAAAAATTTCCAAATTTCAATTTAATAAATAAATACTATCTAATTTAAGTTTTAATCTAATATATATTTTTATATGTGTATTACAAAATCAATTTAATAAATTATTTCCTTTTATGTAGCATGTGTATTTTTGACATTTTACTCTCTTTAAATCAAATTAAATACAGATATATACCTATATAATTGATATCGGAAAGAAACACTTTTTCTGTCTTGTGTGGAAACATTCTCTCCCTAATTAATAATTATTACCTCAATTTTAAAACCCACACACCAAAATGTCAGCGGTATGTTCAAAAGGAACAAAGGGTCGCTTGCCGAAACATTTTACGGGCTTTGAATTTTGATCTAATACTTGACGTTGTACGCCCCACCCACACTCATAATCCATAAAAATCTTCAATTTATTTCTTTTGTCAATTTTCAGTATAGAAATTTTTCAAATAAAAAAATAAATAAATAAATAAATAAAAAGTGTAATAAATAATAAATTTCGTCTTATTAAGGTTGGTGCATTTTTTTCCCCATAAAGCATTGTTCATCTAATAGCCAATAACCAATTCTGGTTAAAGAAATATCCAAAATGTGCATTTGTAAATGTAATTTCAAATTTGGAAAAAGTGCGATTTAAAAAAAAGGAAGGGCTCGTTTAGACAGGCGACTGACAATAAAAAAGAAATATTTTTTGTTTTGAGAACGCGGTGGGTGCCCAAACAAGTTTGGAGAGCATTCAAGCAGAATCCGGCCTCAGCCATCAGTCCATAAATTTTTTAATGTATTGAAATATTTTAATTAATTACTTTAGATTTTAATTTATTTTACATTCATACTAGAAGCTTGTTATGAACGAAACAAAAAATAGTTAAGAATGATTTAGTGAAGGTGTAGCTGAAGTAACTTCATGACTCGCAAATAAGCAACAGTAGTAATTTACGAAGAAAATTTTCAATTGTAATATTCAATGGTAAAAAAAAAATGTAAGTACAGTTAGTTTGTTTATGAATGACACACATTAGCACATAAAACCACAGGTTAAACTATTCAACGAACTCAAGTCTAATACAAAGTATATTTGTTTAAAGTAAATTCTATTAATAATCTAATGGGAAGGATGGGTAAATCATTAACTTACCTGAGGATAGGGGAGCAACAACACCCCAATATAAATCTCATATTTTCACAAAAAACCGCGTATACACCAAGTTTAACCCAAAAGTATTTAAAAATATAAAAATATTAAAATTGTATAAGATTCTACTAGAATAAGGGAAATTTTTATAACTTAAGATTTTTTAAAATATTCGTTAAATATTAAATATTCATTTAAAAAAATACCTTATAGAGTGTTTTTATTATCTCGCCAGATAGTATTACGATCACGAAAATTTTCGATGTTGAGATTTTGATGTTTTTATACGTTTTGAAGGTTTCTGAATCATTTTCACTAAGGTTGAGAAAAATGCCTGTGTGTATGTATATGTGTCTGTATCTATGTAGACAAGATTATTCAAAAACGGTTTGAGCTAGAATCATGAAATTTGGTACTTGGGCATTATTCAAATTCGTAGTTTTCTAAAAACTTTTGAGAAATGTAGCTCAACCTGAAGAGGGTCATTACCTACAACGTTTTGATTTTTTTTCCTCTAAAGTGACCGTAAAAATAAAGATATATATTAGATAATTTTTCTCATTCAAAATTGTATAAAACTGCTATATATAGAATTTCAGCTTGATTGAATTGAAAGTGCCAGAATTAATTTTTTAACACTGCAAATCTCACGCGCCAACACGTGATGTGGTGCCATCAACAAAGAGCCAAACATGCGCTGGTTTAATAAATATTATTTATTAATTTTAATTTATAATTAATTAAATTTAATTTAAATATAATATATTATGTTATTTAATCCAATTCAAATTTCGAGATAGTCGAGTGGAGACACTCCAGCTATTTTTTTTTAGAACCAAATTGAAAAAAATTTTGGAAAAAAAGTACGAAATCTCCTAAATATTTAAAAAAAAACGGAACATTAGGCTGTTCCGAAGACTTTTTTCGGGACGCCGGGACAGAGCACATAAAAACAGGACGTTTGGTCAGCCTACTAAAAGGGAATAATGTAATACAAGTAATTTAACATATTTTTTTATTTATTAATTAATTTATTATTGATTCTATTTAATATACAATTATATATTAACTATACTATAGGGATCTAAACTCATGTAACCATACTATACATTTTGTTTTACAATTACATTTTTTAAATTTTTCTGATGAGATTTGAACATTTATCATGAATTTCCAATAATAATCGAATCATGACTATTCCAAAAGAGTAACACATGTACTTGTATATACAATTCATATTTTCTAACTTTTAAAATTAAATTAAAATTATTCTATTTTATTTATTTATTCTTATTTTATTTTTTTAAACAATATGATATATTATATTATATTAATAAACATTTCGAGGCAATATAAATAAATATTATTTGTAGGTAATCCATCAGCAAAATCTTAATTTCAATTATAAATAATAATAAAATAATAAGTACACCCCAAATACAATCTTGTCTGAACCATATATATTTATATTCTTAATCCTTAAATAAATAAAATATAAATATGTATAAGTATATATATGTGTGTGTATGTATATATTACTAACATTGTTTATGATGGTTATTTCTTAATATTTCAGTAAATGTTATTAAAATACATTAATAACATAAAAAGATCTAAACTCAACCATCTGTATATTGCACCAGCTCCATCTAATTCTCACCATCTCCTAATCCTCCCTTGTTTATTTGTATATTGTTTATACTTTCCATCGACCTTTTTACCGACCGACGATAGTAAGGGAGGTATTGTTTTCACACCAAATTTCACATGTGGAGATTTTTACATATCTCCACGAATCATGCATTTTCTTATCAGAAAAAAGTATTTTTAGCATGATGTCTGTCCGTCCGTCCGTCCGTCCGTCCGTCCGTCCGTCCGTCCGTCCGTCCGTCCGTCCGTCCGTCCGTCCGTATAGATGTGTACAGCCTGAACGGCTCAACCGATTTTGATGAAATTTGGTATATTTACTTAATGCATCAGTGGGATGAATTGATCAACTTTTGGTGCAAATCCGGAAACCGGAAGTGGTCCGTCCGTCCGTCCGTCCGTCCGTATAGATGTGTACAGCCTGAACGGCTCAACCGATTTTGATGAAATTTGGTATATTTACTTAATGCATCAGTGGGATGAATTGATCAACTTTTGGTGCAAATCCGGAAACCGGAAGTGGTAGTATTAGCGATCGACGATAAGAAGGGAAGGGTTATTTTCGCTCCAAATTTCACATAAGGAGATTTTTTTACATATCACCACGAATGTATTGGTTTTATCCTCGGGAAAAATCATCTTCATTATGTTTTTCTTAATTTTAAATTATATGACGTCACCCATCCCTTCATGACGTCACAGCCTCGGGTAACGCCGGCTACTACAGCTATATATTATAAATAAAATAAAATTAAAAATATTTATGTTCTATCCATATCTGTTTTTTATTACATTAATAGATATATTAAAATTATTTGAAATTGTTTCTGTAGCTGGAAATTAATTTACTTCAAACCGTCGGTCGGTTCGGACCTGGCCACAGGTCAACTTATTTGCTATAATTTCCACATAAATGAATACATTGTAATCTTTCTTCTTAAATCATTGCTTTAATATTAACTGTATTTTGGAATAATAAAGAATACATATTAATTTTTTGCTATTTTTGTCTCAAAAGAAATATATTCCTTTTAAAATTAATGAATATGTTATAATTGTTTTTTATCTGGCCGTTAAGATTTTTAATTCGATAAAAACTACTAAAATTGTTTAAATTCTTGTCTAATATTATTATACTATCATCAAGTGGTTATAATTGTATACAAGAATTTAAATTTTTTTTCTAGATTTACAAATTTGGAATTTAATTCTTTTAAATTTATTTTTATTTGATTACTTTCCTCTATTAAATATATTTTAGGCGTTAATTTATACCTCTGAATATTAATGCCTCTGCTAATATATATATATATGTATTTAAACTATTCTAAATAAATAAATTATTCATTTATTTATTTGTGTTTAGTGGTCATTGAAAATTTATATAATGATGTTTTCAATACGCAGCTGTAAAATTTTTGAGAAAGACAGTATTTATTTCAAGGATAATATTTTTATTTAATTGTTTGACAATTATAATTTAGCAGTATAAATGTTAAGATTATTATAATACAAGTATATAGGGATATAGTATGTTGTTTGTTTAAAAATATATTGATTATCTCGTTAAGTTAAATTTGTGGTCCTGCTCAACGGGGATCTTGTTTTTGAACCAGTCAGAGAATGTAAAACTGTAAACTGAGATGAAATTTGAGCGTGGCCGTGTTTAGATGATCATCACAAATTATATTTCCTTATTTAATATAGTATATTTTATTTTAATTTCATTTTATCTCAAACATATATATTATTATCTATAAATATTTAAAAAAAAAAAAAATTAATTTTGCAAACTTGAATTTTAATTTTTTTCGAATAAAACAAAATACCTATATAATAATATTTTTTTTTTATTGACCTGTGGTTTTATACACAAACAGTTCAAACATTTATTTGATAATTTACGACAATAAATAAAAAAATAAATTATAATTTTTTATGCATTAATTAATATTTATTTATTTATTTGAAAATAAAATGTGAATCAAATGATTAATTATTTAATTAAAAAACAATATTGATTAATTTAATGATTTCTCAAATAAAAAGTTGAAAATAATAACAAAAATGATCTTAATATTTCTACTCGACCACTACAAGCATTTTTAAAAATCGGAGATAAATAGATAAATAGAAATATTTATTTATTTATTTAGAATTTAATCTAAATGAATCTAAATTAAATTGAAAATAAAATAATAGTGCATTCCTTTTATAGACTTTAAGTATATCTTTAGTCGCTGAATTATTTGAAATATATTATTTTAAATTCAATATAAGTTATATGATTGGTTTCTTTTCTACTTAATTTATAGTATTTCATATTTCTATTTAAGTATAAATCGATTGGACGTCAAAAACCGCATTTTCGAAAGTACTGTACTTGAAATATATACGTTCGCCTTTATTATTTTTTATATATTGCTACATATAATAATATCATCCATAATTGGAATATACTTTGCAATTTATTTTTTTCTATATCATTCAACATTTTATTTTTTTTTTTATTTGATTTAATGAATGTGTGTATGGAATTTGCACAGTATCAAAAAATAAATAAATAAATAAATAAATAACATAAAAAAAATTATAATAATATTAATAATCATACTAATATTCATTACCGCTACTTTTATTATAATGAATATATGAATCCAAGAAACAACGGGGGCAGGTGAAGGGAGGGCATTCATAGAAATCGATGTCAGAAATAATTAGTGTTGATATGTAAATAGAATTGAAATTTGAATAAAAATATCCAAGATAATATTTTATAATAATTTAAAAACGAAAAAAAAAAAACAAAATAAAATAATTTTATAAAATGATTTAATTTATATTTTGTTCATTATTATAGTTTCCTGTAATTAAACTCAAAATTATTTTTTTTTTTTCAATTTCTTGTTTCAGTCAGTCCCATTTGCCAGGCTTTTAGCGCCATCTCAGCTCGAACCATAATTTTCAAAATTAACTCATTAAAAAACTTTAATTACTAATTTTGGTATTTATTAATATCTAGAGATCATTAAGCAGAGAGCCGATATTATTTATTTTTTTTCTCTTTCTCTTCTTTGCATCGTCTTTTTCCATCTCTCATTTGAAAAGCTGACTCACGCTTTTACCCGCCGCTCCAACCACGTCACCCCTTAATTTTTTTTTTCTCTCATTTTTAATTTAATAGCTTTTATTCTACTAGTAATATTTTCTAGGTTGACGACCACAACACTTACATTTATCATAAAGAAATCTTGAACAGAAATGTTCGGCAACAGTGTGTGAATGTTAGTGTGGATGATTATGCGTTAAACTATCAGCCACTAAGACGGGCAACTTGTTTTTTTTTTTTTTTGTTTTTTGTTTTTTGTTTTTTTTTTTTTTTTTGCATTTTCATTAAAACATAGCCATTGGCATAAGAATGAGTTATCACTTCGAAAATTATTTGAAAAAAAAATAAATAAATAAATAAAAATAAAAATGAAACGAGTGAAGGAAATTTATAATTTGCAAAGGCGTCGTAGGTATATATATGATGACTAGTTTTAAAACATTTGAAAGGGGCTATTAATTAAAATAAAAAACAGAATACAGACTGTTACATTGTTTTATCAGAGTTTCGAAGAGTCTTTTAATGTAAATGCAATCGCGCAAATGTGTCGAGGGGCATAAAATACTTTCTAGAATCGCTGGCGTGGAATGCCAGGGCTTTTTGACATTTCTTTGTATCGTAAGGAGATCCTGGTCGCATAACAAAAGCAAAAACTTAAAAATCATTTGGTGAAATCCACGAACATCAACATCATCATCGCGATCATCAACATCATCATGATCATTCTGCTTACATGTCGATGATGTATATAAAAAGCAGCCCACTCAACACGAATGCAGACCACTGTCGCCAACATGGATGGCCTTTACTTTTTCCTCACATTCTTTTTAACCCTTGAGAACGAAAATATTTACAGCCCCTTTGGATAATAATAATTCTAACAATTTGCACGAAATTGTTTGCATTTCTTCTCTGTTTTTCTATTTTTCGATATTGAAAACAAATCATTATAAAAAAAAGAAGATGAGTATTCTAAAATTATTATTATCATTAAAAATTAAACATATAATCAGTATAAACTACAATAACAAAGTATAATCAAATCCTGAGAAAATATTCTTGAGTTTCATACATAATTAAAAAAACTTGATAAAAAAAAATTAATATTAATTAAAATAATTTTTAAAATGAAAAATAAGGTAAAGTGATTAATGATTTTGCCCACATGGGAACTTAAAATCAAATTTTCAAATTTCAAATAAAGGAACTCATTTACTTATACTACCTAAATTTGTATATAAGAAAATAGTAAAATTTTTTTAAAAGAATTGAAGATTTAATATTGTTTTAATTAAACTTCAATTAATTAATTAATTAAATTAAATTAAAATTATTAATTAATTAAATTAAAATTATTAATTAATTAAATTAAAATTATTAATTAATTAAATTAAAATTATTAATTATGTTTTTTTAATTATACTTTTTATGAAGTATTAGATTATAAATAATATAATACAATTAAAAAATTAAAGTGTTTTTAGGCGATTCCATCCCCCTCTTCTGATGACTGACTGTATTTGCAATTTTCTAAACTGATTCAAATTCACTTTTAAATATAATGTACCAATATAATTAATTATCAAGTTTTTAATTTACTTTCTATTGGAAAAAATTGGTAATGATGTTAAAATAAATTTTATTTTTTTTTTATTTAGATAAGAATCCCTAATGATATCTACAATATTAACTGTTAAACATCAAATTTAATGTTTAAATTATTTTTGTATCACTATAATATTTATTTATTTCAAATGACTTTATAGAAAAATGAATTAAGGATTTAATAAATAGATAAGAAAAAGTTAATTAATTTTTTCTTTTGGAAAAGAAAAAAAAATTTCTAATATAATAATTAACAGGAGGAAATACTTTCGTCTATCATTTATATTTGATTTTAGTCATCGTGATGTATACATAATTTATTCATAATAAATTTCTTTATTTTTAAAATAAATATGCGTTGATAATTAAAAATACATTTAGAATTGTGTATGCTAAAAAATAAATTTGGACACTAATTCATGCGTGATGTGAAAATTTGAATTTATCTAATTTTTAGATGAATCTTTTTAATGAATTAGAAATAATATTGTAATTTATATTTAATTAAATTATAAATGGGCTTATATAATTTTAATCTAAAGAATTCATGGTCTATGTATACGCTTATTTAAAAATAATGATTATGGAAACAAATTCTAATTATGAAAATATTTTAAATAAAATTAAGGGTGAAATACATTTGTTTATTTTTTGAATGACATAGTAATATTTAAATTTTATTAAAATTTTATTATTAATAAAATTGATTTTTAATTTTTAATAGATATCTCAAACTAAAATTATTAAAAAGGAATTTATGAATTCTATGTTGTAATTATAAAAGATTTTAAAATAAATAGAAATTAGTATCACACTAAGAAGAATGAAAATTACAATTCTATTTAAAGGCATTTGGTGTTATAAATGTTTGGGCACCATCACAATGATCTCCTCTTTTTAAAAATCTCTTAATTTAATTATTGAGACTATAAAAATTAAAAAAATACTAATAATATGGTGAATGATACTTTGCACCTTACAATAGTCATAGGGGGTTTAAAATAAATATAAAATTATTTAATTAGAATTATTGATAAAATCCTAAATACTTAATTATAATAATAAGCGAATTTAATTGAATTGCAAGATTTTTTTTTGTTTTTTAAATATTTAAATATTTTGATTTCAAATTTACCTGATGCTTTGAGAATATAAAATCTTAGGGATTGGATACAATTTGAAGAAGTTAAAAAGAGGGTCATTGCTTCTCGAATAAAGAAGAAAAATTTATCAATTTGACCTGTAAAGCAATACCCAGTTTTTTTATTTTCTTTATTTCATCGGGGAGTAAGAAGAAAAAATAACATTGAATAGCTTGAAATTCAATAGGCATAGGATTGTAGCGAGGGTCTTAAAATTACAAAAAGGACTCTTTTGTTCCATTCCTCCTCTGCGGATCTAACCATTTTTTAAGTTCAAAGGATTACTTTTATTCGAGAATGAATTACAGGGGAGCAGGAAAAAAAAAGAAAATATATACTATTATATATATTTTTTTTAAATCATGATTTTTCTATGTAGAAACATTCAGTATACTAAAATGATAAATGATATGTGTGTATACTTCAAAAGTTTTTTTTTTCTTTTCTCATTTTCACCTTAATTATATATTAATTAATAGTAATACTTAAGATATTCTAAAGAATTACTTAAGCTTTATATTTCAATTTTTAATTATTTCCTATTAATAATATCGACAATTATAAGTGACACCTGTCAAGTTTCAATTTCAAAGAAATGTATGCTCGCTCCAGAAGTGAGCTTTTAATAGAAAATAAATTGCTTTTGCTTAATACCAATTTCTTAATTTTAGGCTTTAGTTCGTTAGCATGTGTTACCTTAAATGAGGTTTCTTTTAAAAGACAAACACCTCTTACATTTAATATAATATAATGAAAAGAGAAACGTTTTTTTTTTTTTTGTTTAAATTGTCATTCGATTTAAAATTTATGATGAAGTCTTTATGATGTAATGGGGTAACTTGTTTTTTTTTTTTTAATTTTATTTTTGGTTACAAAATCATTGATTGATCATTGATGGAGATACACCTATTATTTTCAAATCAATTTATTTTTCTAAAACATTTGAACAAATTCTTTTTTTACCGACCGACGATAGTAAGGGAGGTATTGTTTTCACACCAAATTTCACATGTGGAGATTTTTACATATCTCCACGAATCATGCATTTTCTAAACAGAAAAAAGTATTTTTAGCATGATGTCTGTCCGTCCGCCTGTCCGTCTGTCCGTCCGTCTGTCCGTCCGTATAGATGTGTACAGCCTGAATGGCTCAACCGATTTTGATGAAATTTGGTATATTTACTTAATGCATCAGTGGGATGAATTGATCAACTTTTGGTGCAATTCCGGAAACCGGAAGTGGTAGTATTAGCGATCGATGATAGGAAGGAAAGGGTTATTTTCACACCAAAGGAGATTTTTTTATATATCACCACGAATCATGCACTTTGTATTGGTTTTATCCTCGAGAAAAATCATATTTATTAGTTTTTTCTTGATTTAAAATTATATGACGTCATCCAGCCATTCATGACGTCACAGCCTGGTCTTGCATATATATTATAAATAAAATAAAATTAAAAATGTTTATATTTATTATTTATGTATCCATATCTGTTTTTTATTACATTAATAGATATATGAAAATTATTTGAAATTGTTTCTGTAGCTGGAAATTAATTTATTTCAAACCGTCGGTCGGTTCGGACCTAGCCACAGGTCAACTTATTATTTTATGGTGTATCAAAAAGATGACTGGTGTCAATTTTATGATAGACATCTATTAGTGAATGGACATGATAGACATCAAAGTGAACTTGATACGAAATGAATTAATATAAAAGTAAAAGATACTGCGTTTTAATTTATCATATGATTTTTCTTAAAATTCTTTTTAAAAATATTTATATTTTATATAAAAACAAATATACTTGTGGAATATTTTGGTAAATTACAAATATTTTATACTTATAGAAAGAAAAAGATTAAATATTTTTGAAAAATTGAAAAGTCCTGTATTATTTATTTTAAAAAAATATTACTTGACAAAATGTTATCAACTTATAATTTATATTCACATATTAATTAATTATTTCTATATCAGTAAAACATATTCTATTTGGAAATGAGGAATTGTTTTTTATAAATGGAATTTTTTTATTAGCTACTACCATAGGGCATTTTTCATAGGATACGTTATTTGGTAGATTGGATCAGTAGGACAAAAGCCAACCCTACCACACCTAAAGACAATACAATGTCAGATATTATGTGTTATTGAACTCTATGAAAAATATATATAATAATATAAAATAAGCTGGAGTGTCTTAACTAGTCTATCTCGCAAATTTGAATTGGATTAATTAACATATATTATATTTAAATTAAATTTAATTAATTAAATTAAAATTAATAAATAATATTTATCAAACCAGTGCGTGTTTGGCTCTTTGTTGATGGCACCACGTCACGTGTTGGCGCGTGATTGACAGTCGACGTGTTAATAAATTAATTCCGGTACTTTCAGAGATTTAATCAAGCTGAAATTCTTCTTTCTATATTTGAAAATTAATTAAAATTTTATTCTATTTGATCATAGGATTTAAGGTTTTTAACATAATTTTCATTGATAACATTTTATTAAAACAAGGAGGCAATCAAATAATATCAACATTGTTTTGATTTTTTCAACGTAAATAAAACCTTTACCTTCATTTTTAAGTCAAAATTTAAAAAATTAATTCCGGTACTTTTAGTGATTCAATCAACCTGAAATTATATATATAGCAGTTTTATACAATTTTTAATCATGTGAAAAACTATCAAACATATATCTTTATTTTTACGGTCAGTTTAGAGGAAAAAAAATGAAAACGTGGTAGGTAATGGTCCTCTTCCGAATGAGTTACATTTCTCAAAAGTTGATAGAAAACTCCGAATTTTGAATAATGCCCGTGTACCAAATTTCATTATTCTAGCTCAAACCGCTTTTGCGTAATCTTGTCTCTACACATACAGACATTTTTCTCAACCTTTGTAAAAATGACTCAGGGACCTTCAAAACGTATAAAAACATCAAAATCTCGACATCGAAAAATATGGCGAGATAGTAAAAAGTATAATTTTGAATTAATGATTTAAAACTAATGAATATTATTATTAGTTTTTTTTATTAAAACTTTTATAAAACATCTGGGAATGCTAGGAAGCATTACTATCAACGAACTTTTATTCATATTTATCACAAAATTGCATAAATAATTCTAATTTATATGATCTTAATATATTGTGAGAATTAGATAAATAATGTTTATATTTATTATAATAAATATAAATTATTATAATAAATAATAATTAATAATTATAATTATAATCATACGATCGAAGATGAGCTGAAAAAATCGCTTATTTATAATAAATATTGGAAATTTTCAACTTTGACCGCCGATTTGATCATGTTCCCAACCGAATTTTAAAAAACCAAGACCACTTTACACTTACACTTTTTAAGCTCTACTCGAATCCAAAATCATAATTTTAATAATCGAAAATTTTTGGCGACAGGCATACAGACATCGATTTTATAAACGAACTGAAAGTTGGTTGAAAAAAGTACTTAAATATTAAATTATTTTCTTTAGATATTCTGTTTGATATAATAACAAATATAATTTATTCAAGGTTGAAGTGTAGTCTCAAATTATCACTTTTCGTTTATAAAGAATATATATCTATATTTTGAAAAAAAGATATCCATTATCCTTTCTCTTCTTCATAAAATTGTACTTATTACCTTTGTATTCATATAATAATAATAATAATAATAAAAACAACGAATAGATTTGTTTTCAAATCTTTCTCAAAGGTAAGAAGATTCCCAATTCTTTCGTTTTATTTTTTTTATTATTTTTTTTTATTTTATCTTTTTCCCTTGGAATCGTATTGAAAAATAATTGTAAATGCGTTTCATCTCTCTCGGATGCAGTTGTATAATATAGAAGAATTTCATTTGTGGCTGATTGTTTCCCAGGTGGATTCGTGCCCAAAGGTTGATAGCCCCTGATTGGTGAAACAGGAAACCGCTGGTCATATGTTCAGAATTCATAATATACAAATAAAAAGAATAAGGATTATATGATTTTAAATTTTACACAACTGGGAATATTTCCGATTGTATTCTACTAGAATGCATAAAAACGAATCGTAATAATAAAACAAGTCGTTACTCATCGTTTGAGGTTCAATATTTATGGCGAACAGATCGGCCGTATCGTTAGACTCGTATATTATAAATTATAAATATATATGCAAATGAGATATTATAAATTCATTGAAATGAATATCAAATAACGAAAATTCGATCGGTTTATTTTTCTGAACGCAAATCGGACATTAGAAGTGAAGACTGAAAACTTGTGCTACGGGAAGAATTTTAATATTCTGAGCTCGTTTCTGGCTCGGTTTTTGCCCCATCGTGTGTTACTAAAAGCTCTTTAATGCGTTTGAAATCTCTTGTAATATGCTCATGGATTCTGGTTGAAAACTCCAATTGATCATTAACTTTGTTTTCACGCGAGCAAAGTGTATAGTCTTGGTTGATGGGAGGGGGGAGGGGGGGAGGAAGTGGAGCTGGTGTGGGGGAGGGGGGAGGAGGAAATTACAGTGGAGCCGAGTCACAAATAAAGATACGCTCTTCGTTGAGACAAGGAAATTTCCAAGGAATAGAAACATCGCCGACGTTAATTATTTCGTTTCTCTCCATTTCTCTAATCGCTAGGAAATTAATTAAACATAATTAGGCTTTCTATACAGACGAGAACGTTGATATTATGCTTATGAGTGGGCAACAAATGGCGGTGTAAATGTTTATTTGATGTCTTATTGACTCGTAAGCATTCCTGTCTAATTATTATTATTATTTGAATATGACACGCGTTTAGCATATCGACCCTCCCTAAGATCATCGTTATGGGGTGAGGGGCGTTTCGAGGGTAATCCTCAATTACCAGGATTCGAAATCTCTTCAATAAGAGATTCTACCTTTAAAAAAATAAACGTTAAACGTTAAATTGAATAAAAATCGTTTCTTAAATAACAATGCATTGAAATAAGAGGGTAGAATAAATATAAAATTTTATTACTTTTGAAAAATGTTCCAGATAGCATTCGAAATAAATTTCACTCGAAGCTACCTGAATCCAGGATCTTGTTTCAAATGGTTCAAAAAAAAACAAAATAATTTCAATAAAACATTCCTTGGGGAGAAAAACTATGTTCTAATTTATTATTTCTCTCTTTCTTTCGTTCTCTGGAGGTGTTAGTAGAGTTAAAAATTATGCTTTATGAATGCAGGTGAGGCCTTTCACTTAGACTGTGTCTCTGTCATTGTTCTATCAGCGTTGTTTATAGCCCATTCCTTCTTATCAAATTAATAAAGGTAATAAAAAATTAAATAAGATTATTAATTGCATCAGATATCCATAAAACTTGTTTTATTTTTTATTTTTTATTTACATTTATTTATGTTATACTTTATTGAATTTAAAAACAAAAAATAATTTTTATCAGTAAAATGCAAACTATGTAATATTAAAATATTTGTTTTATTAGCTTACTTATAGGAATATTTTTATTTATATAAATTAATTAATTAATCAAAGAAGGGTATAAAAAATAATTAGGATTATTATTGCATCATTTCATTATTTAATTTTTTTTTTTTATAAAATCTATTTATTTCATGATTTATATGATTAAATACAACTAGCTGCTCCGAGCGCCTTCGGCGCTCTTCACACCTAGACGGGGGCTCCGCCCCCTGTACCCCCGAGTGATATATAGTATTTGGTTGAAATTCTGTATGTAAAAGGTTTTCATCCATTTTGTTTCAATCAGTATAAGTAGATAAGACATGTATTTGTTTTCTTGTAAAATATATTTTAATTTAATCATTAAATTAATTATATATTATTATTGTATATGTTATATTTATCTAACTCTGTGTCTCTACAGTTTTCGAAAGTTCTTAGCCGCAGCATCTACATTTCTCTAATCGTCCCTATCCTGAGCTACAACCAAATCCTACCCTGTCCCATCTCTCCCATGTCATTGTCCACCCACCTTGGTCCTTGGTCTTCCACCGGATGTTTCCCAATCGGTTTCTCCCAATTTCTAGTTTCTCCAATTCCAACCACATCCCCTTCCCATCCCAGCCTTCTTGATTTTATAACTTTAACTATATCTGGACATTATTTCTCGTTATGCCATCTCCGCCATCCCCCTGTGACCTCATCTTCTTTTGGCCTATAAATGCTGCAAACAATATTAATCTCACAAATACTCTAAATCTACTCTCGTCTCCCAGAGTCATCGATAGGGTGACCAAACGTTCCGTCTTTAGGTGCTCTGTCCCAAAAATGTCTTCGGGACACCCTACTGTTTTTTCAATATTTAGGACATTTCGTAATTTTTTTTCAAAATTTTTTCAATTTAGTTCTAAAAAAAAAGGTATACTGTTTGTCCCGGTTTGGTGTTTTCGAAATATGGTCACCCTAGTCATGGATCAACATAAAAAATAATTGTTTTATATATTTTAATTTTGATCCTCTTTGATGAGATAAGCCCCTTTACTGCATAATAACAGGCGTTACTCAATTACAACGTCGATTTAAATTCTTCTCGAATATTATTATCTTTCGTGATTAGAGATCTTAAGTATTTAAATATTTATACTTTTTCAAATTCTACATTTTGTATGTTAATTGTATGTAAGTCGTATCCGTAGCATAATTCTTGAATTTTTTTGTTTAATTACATTTCGGTTGATTTTTCCCCAATTTCTCTAATCACATGTCTCCTCTTCCAGTCCAATTCATTTACCTATCAATGTTGCATAAGGAATTTAAATTTCTTACTTTGGGTAGAACACTCCATTTGTTAAAATTTTAAATACAGGGAGAGAGAGAGGTTCTAATTATATATATATATATATCTGTTTCTATGACAGCAAAAAAGTAAACAAATTACATACATACACTCTCCTTTATATATATTTCTGGAAAATGGAACACCCGCAGCTCAGCTCAGGAGTTACCTAAGATTCTAATTTCTTTTTTATTTTTCATCATTTGAGGTACCCTTCACCTCAGAAAAATTTGGTTACCTTACTCCTTGTAGTTTAGGCTCTGGAGTTTTTTGCGTACAGACGGACACTATCGTATTAAATATATAGATAGGATAAAAACCAAGGATTATTTTGGTTGATTATAAGTTTATAAGACATTCACTTAAATCCCTTCAAATTGCGTTTTATAACTTTATTAAAACTTTTTGGGTACTTGGTGAGGTTTGAACTATTAATTTCTAGTTTAGTAGTTTAGAGAATTTTACTATTGAGTTACGTTCTTGCAAAAATTAATTAACAAATACCTTAAACAATTCATAGATAGGTAAATCTTATCGAATGAATGAAGACCTACGAAAAATTAAGTTATATTCGAACCAAAGGTCCAAAAAACAACTTTAAAATAAAAAGAAATATTAATATTTTCTAATATATTTATATATGTTATTCGTATATCTATTTTGATTTTCTTTTGCTCAACATCAGATGTTCTCAAATTGTGGAATATGTACCACTGTAGGTACTTTATAACCTGTCGGTGGTACCTACAGGACAGTTACTCTGATTAACGAAATTATTTTAGAGGTACATGAACTTTTTGAAGTAAGTTTCTGTGGTACCAGCTTCCAAATGTTTGAGAACCTCTAATTTAAATAAATTTATCATATGTTTATTAAAAGTATCAAAAAAAAAAATGAAAATAATCTTGCTGCATATTCAATTAATTAACCATAAAGTAAAATATTTTCAAATTACACAAATAAATTATTAGAAAATATTTATATTCAATTTTTAATTAATTGGAAACTTTAAAATAATTACAATAAAAAACTATCAATAAAATAATTTATGATTATAATAAATAATATATATATATCTTCATTATATTTTGAAATATTGATCTATTCAAATTATTATCATATGAATAAATAAATAAATAAAGTTAATCTTATAAATACAAAGCGGGTGGCCTTAACTATTACCACATACCTATATACATAAATATATATATATTTCCTCCACCCATACTGAACAGGATAAAATTAAAACTATAATTATTTAATGTCTTTACTAAAATGAATTTAAACTCACTATTGAATACTAATCCGATACTTTATATTTCAAATTATTTCCTTTTTCATTATTTATGATTCATTGTTATTTTTACTCTTCTATTCTTATAAATGAAAGTATTTTTTTTCTTCTTTATTAAGAGATACCTAAAAGTTACCAGTCAAATGGAGAATTGAACGGAAACACAACACCTGGTCCCGGAATGTTAATTTCCCGAAAAGGTGTTGACACAATCGTCTCGAACAAATAAATATACAATATGCAATTAGGAATAGTAAAGTAATTACGTTTATATATATAATTCCTAATCTTAAAAATATTTTTTAAATAAATTTCTTATGATATTATAGTTTCCTCTTTAATATGATAATAATTTAATAATAATTTATAATAAATTTTGATAAATTAAATTAAATAACATAAATATATTAAAAAAATATATTAGAAAAAAAATCAATCATTATATTTGTATTATATACTCCAAATTAATATTTTTTTTAAAAAAAACAACGATGTCGTATAATATTATTTTAAATTTAATAAACATTAACAAAAATATTTTTTAAATAGGTATATAATTTATATATTTTTTTTTTCATAAAAAATAGTTATGTTAATTCCAATGGAATGTTTTCTTTTTATTAAATGATTACATTTTAACAAAATTCTTTTTGAGAAAAACGAAATTGTTTCTCTTATTCGTTTTTCTTCTCCTTAAGAAAAAAAGAAAGAAAATAATAAGAAACCCTCGGGTTATTTGTCATAAATAATCGGCTCAATTAGGAAAAGGTCTTTTGACGAACTGCATGCGTGTTGAGTGGCGTTTTCGGTCAGAGGGGCAGTCCGGGGTCACCCGGGACGGACGCGTGGCACGCGTGCCACCCACGCGCCTCTTCGTGCAGCCCAAGTCACGAGTCACGTCACGCCATTGGCTATTGCACCAATCGCCAAGCAAAAAGAAACAAACCGCATCAACAAAAGAAAGAAAAAAAAAATCACACAAAAACATAAACAAAAACACAAGAAAAATTCAAAATCATCAGAAGGATGAGTGAAATAATTTGCCATTTACCGAGTGACTTGTCATTTGTCATTGATGAAAAATGAAATAATTCTCATAAAAAAATGAAACAAGAACTATTCTTGATGATTATTATTTTATTCTGATCAATAAATACTTAAAAAAAAATTAATAGAAAATATTATATAGCATGCCTGTGATTACTTATTTTTTATTATTTTAAATTTTAAAATAATTAAGTACTGAATTTATTCATAATTATGATATTTTGATAAATTTGCAAATAATAAAAATTAAATTGAAAAATAATCTCAAAGAAATTGTAAATTTATTAAAAATTGTATAAAAATTAATATTACAATTTTTCTCATTTCAATTATCTGAATTCTGGAGGATGAGGTATATATATATGTATACATATATACATATATATATATATAATTTAAATTCAACTCAACCTTCCTCTTTCCAAAGCCAAATTCTAGCACCTGGTATCTTTTAATCTCTATTATATTCCAACAGAAGATATTAGATAAAATATTTTTATTTTAATTTATAAAAAAAAAAAATAAAATTTTAGTGTACTTATGAATAGTATAAAAATATGATTTCTTTTTTATAAAAGAATTATAAATTTGAATAGAAAATTTAATTTTTTTTTGTACATATATAAATAGAAATATTAGTAACTGGAAGAAATTCAACATTTAATCCATTTATACGCATACTTAATGTACTATTCATCCTATTTTTGATTCAAACTCTTATCAATTCTACGATCAACTCAAATAATTATCCATGTGTAGTGGGTCTTTCCTTAAAATGGCAAAAACAACAAACTAGAAACCAATTTATTATCATAATTTATTGACTCGAAAGGTAAATTATTATGGATTTATGCCCATGAAAATTATATTATTTTAATCCGTTTTAATTTATAACTCTAAATCACTCACTTATCCTTACTTAATTTATTTATATGTATATTCAAAGAAATAAAAAAAAGAGTAAGGGAAAAATATGCAGTTAATTATAAACATATTTTGTTTCTTGATGTTTTTATTTATAATTTTATTTTATTTTTTTTTTAATTTTTACAAAAGTTTAATCTCTCTGATATATAAATTATCTATTTGATGGTTTGCTAGACATGTGTGAGTATATGAGGAAGGGGGAAGGGGGAAGGTCGGGGATTCATATTAGGTCATTGGTCTCAAACCTTGCTTGTTAATCGTCAAAGAATTTTTTTTTTTTTGTTTTTTTTATTAAAATGATAGATGCTAAGAGGTATTATTTTAAAAAAAATATTTTTTTTAAAATAACAAAATTAATTTAATAATAACATATAACATCTATGATTTGTTATTGTTCTTTTTATTTTCTTTTATTTTAATTTTTTTAATAATTTCTCACTTGATTAGACGTTAGACATGCAAATTTCTTTAGAATTTTAATATTATATTTTTTTATGATAATATGGGTATATTAAATATTCATAAATTATTAAATTTTGATATTTTCCCCTTGTATATAATAGTTTTAATATCTTAAAATGATTTGTGAGATAAAGGTCGCATGGGAATCTTCCTCAGGGTATACTAAGGTTTTTGTATATACCTATATATAAATGGGGAAGGGGTCTTGGGTAAAAAGCGGAAATCTTGATGAAGTGAGCTGTTGAAGGGGCCGTTTCGTTGTCACCTCAAATCTGCTAGTAAAAAACGAAGCTACTGGCCTTAGGGAGGACACACATTTTTTTTTTTATTACTAAATTTATATTGATATATTGGACACTAGTTAGTCAGGCAAGGTCTTTTATCCCTAAATCATCGTAAAATAAATAAAATATGCCTATATTAAAATAAAAAAAAATATTTTCTGTTATATATTTTGCAATAAAAATACATTAATATTTGTTGTATGTTGATGAAATAAGACGGGAAACAAACTACCTAAATAGAATTTTAAATCTAATAAATAATATTTACTAAGAATAATTTTCAGTATCTTTTTGTTACGAATATTAATGGCTTATTCCGAGGTTAACGGGATTCCATTATAAAGGTGACATGATACGATTCGTGTGTGATACTTATGAAATATTTATCAACAACTGGATTCACACCTTAAAAGCTCTTTGAACCCAATTCATTAGGGATCAATGCGGAAATTAAGATGCCGCTATACTCAAATAGAACAAATCGACATTCGAATTTTTTTCGTTTTTTTTTTTATTCTAATTTTTTTTTTCTTTTGCCCAAATGAATTTTAAATTGAGTCAATCATCCGGGTGATCGACTGTTCTCGATTAATTATTCATCGGCGACACGAGTGCTAAGCAAACACATCGAAAGAGAGTGAAAGAGAACGTAGTCTGTGGGTGCTCGGGGGTCCGAGGGGGTTACGACCAGAGGGGGGCTCCGTGTTTTCATTCAGATGCTTTTGCCATTCAACAGGCGGCCACGCGCGAGGAGAACCTCCATCACTCTCTCTCTCTCTCTCTCTCTTTCTCTCTTTCTCTCCTTTTCTCTCGTTTGGAACAGAAATAAAATTTAAAGGCTCCGGTCCATCTACACAAACATTCCTTTTTTTTACAGCTCCGTAACGAATTTACATTTGTATCAGTATTTATATATATATAAATATTCTTAAGTAATTTGATTTTATGATTTTATGTATAAGATGTTTTTAGTATTATATTTTCCAAAAAGCGACTTTATGTATATATACCTATAAAGTATTAAATAAAAATTTAAATATTTAATGTTAATCAAACTATAGATATATATAATTGTAGGAATTTTTTTTTTTTTTTATTTCAATTTTATTTTTTTGCAGAATAATTTTTACCGAAAAGAAAGGAAGGTATTGTTTTCATACCAAATTTCACATGTGGAGATTTATACATATATCCACGAATCATGTATTTTGTTAATAAAAAAAAGTATTTTTAGAATGATGTCCGTCCGTCTGTCCATTGTGTGTGTCCGTTTGAGACGTGTATAGCTTGAACGGCTCAACGGATTTTGATAAAATTTGGTATATTTACTTAATGCACCAATAGCATGAATTCATCAACTTTTGGTGTATATCCGGATACCGGAAGTGGTAGTTTACAAAGTATTTATATTCATTGTCCCAAAATATTTCACTTAAAATATAGTAGTAATTAATAATTGTAAAATTCAACTAAAAATAAAAACTAAGATAATATAATTTAGTCATTTTAATTCAAGTTTTAAAAATAAATTTTTTTATATATTATATATATATATATTGTTTTTTGGAAATTATTTTATTGTAAAGCATCGATCGGTTCTGTTTTTTTTTTTGTTCATATTTTTTTATATAATTTTTATTTATTTATTTATTTTATATATTTGAATTAATTAAGTGAAAATTTAATTATATTATTTTATATCTTGAAATTAATTTTTACTATCTCGCCAGAGATAGTATTGCGATCACGAAAATTTTCGATGTTGAGATTTTGATGTTTTTATACGTTTTGAAGGTTCCTGAATCATTTTCACTAAGGTTGAGAAAAATGTCTGTGTGTGTGTGTGTGTGTGTGTGTGTGTGTCTGTATCTATGTAGACAAGATTACTCAAAAACGGTTTGAGTTAGAATCATGAAATTTGGTACATGGGCATTATTCAAAATTCGTAGTTTTCTAACAACTTTTGAGAAATGTAACTCAACCGGAAGAGGGTTATTACCTACAACGTTTTGATTTTTTTCCTCTAAAGTGACCGTAAAAATAAAGATATATGTTTGATAATTTTTCACATGATTAATAATTGTATAAAACTGCTATATATAGAATTTCAGCTTGATTGAATCGCTGAAAGTACCAGAATTAATTTTTTAACACTGCAAATCTCACGCGCCAACACGTGCCATGGTGCCATCAATAAAAAACCAAACATGCGCTGGTTTAATATTTATTATTTATAATTTATAATTAATTAAATTGAATTTAAATATAATATATTATGTTATTTAATCCAATTCAAATTGCGAGATAGTCGAGTGGAGACACTCCAGCTTATTTAAATTCAAATTTTAACATAAATTATTAATATTATTTTCATAAAGAAAAATTAGCGATTAATATATTTTTGTTAAAGAATAATTTAATGAATTAATGAATCACGCAATTTAAATGAAATATTTTTAAATGAGTTAAATAATACAATTTTAAATTTAACAGCCTGTGAAATATAAAAGTATAAAAAATTCAGAAAATATTATTATTATTACTTATGTTCAATTAAATTTTTTCCATATTTACAATTTTTTTCCTAGAAAAAATAAAATAATTATAATGGTTGCATGTATAATATATTGAATATTAAATATTTTAAAAATTCAAAAATAAAAAGATTTATCTTATTCCTAATAATATATAAGTATATATATATTAATAAAAAAAAGAAAATAATAAATAAAAATAAAGAATTTTTTTTTAAAGTGATTCAGTGGTTAGCACACGAATATGCTATTCTGCACAATTTTGATATAAATTTTTTTATTTCTTATTAAATTGTAGGTATATCCCATATATGTTTGGGGATAATCTTCTTTGTAAATATCTTTTCTAAATGATTAGCTCAATAAACACACATTTTAAACAAAAAAAAAACCAGTAGTTAGCACAACAGTCTACCACACTGAAGACTCAAGTTCGGACCTAAAGAAATTCAATAATTAATAATTTCTCTTTAAAGTGATTCTTAGAGTCTATCCGTAAATATTAATATTTATTATTTATAATGTTTGAAATATATTTTTAATTGAATGATTAATTTTGAAATATTTTAATATGATAATATACTAATTTAATTTAATTTTAATAACACACTTTTTTAATCGCTGAATTGCTTTTTATTTGATTATTTATTAATTTTTCTCTATTAAATAATCAAATAAAAAAAAAACACGAAAAAGCAACAAAAAAGAGCTTATGCTTGAAAATTTAAAAAAAATATTTTTATTCTAAATTGCTGAAAAAAAGAATAAATCTTTATCTAATCTCATAAGAATTTTAGATTATATTTCGTTGTTTCCACGAACCGGTTTATTTATGCAAACACCCCCTCTCCCATACCTCGAATAAGCATATGAAAACTAATGGAAACATTCTCAGACCCGCTCGAGTAATGGTAATGAATGAGTAAATGAATGAAAGAAAGAAATTATTCTAAAAGAATTTTTTTATCTTATATTTAATATAGTAATACGTATGAATAGTATCATATTAATTAGGTATTAGGTATGTATTTAATAGAAATAAACGCTAAAATTTGACATTTAATTGAAAAATATAATACTACGTAATATAAAATTGATATTTTATATTATTATGGAAAATATTTGAAATGTATTTTTAAATCAAATGATAAATAAAATGGATTGTTTTGTTTGTGTGTTAAATGAAAGATCGTCTTCTAAAATGTTGTTCAAACCTTCTTTACAAAGAGGCAAACGGGAGTTGTTCTTATTAAAATTCTAATAAAGCGCTCTATCTCTAACCAAACAGTGTTTTTCCTCAAACATTCAATGTGTTTGAAGAATTACCACCGCTCATAAATTGTAACTTTCATTTGATAAACGCCTGCAAACTTTCTGCTACTAGACACATTCCAGTTGCCCTTATTGGTTCATCTCGTTATTCCATAATTGTCAACTTTTTCTAAAAACAAAACTCGAGAATCCATTGGTAAAAAAATAAATAAATACATCCTAAATTGGTAAATTATTGTCAAATATTTGAAAAATGATGCTTGAAAAAAAAAATCATCATTGAAAGTTGTAAGTATAAATGAATTGAATAAAATGAATAAATTGTTTTGTTTTTTTTTTTTTTTTAAATAACCGACTCTAATTTTTATCAAAATTAAATAAATAAATAAACGATAAACTTGTTGACTCTCATTAAAAGCTTGTTTTTTCAAATTTTCCTTACAAAGTCATTTGAATTTGAATAAATATTTTTTTTTTAAGTTTATTCACACAAATTAATTGAGGATATAAAGTAATTATAAAATGTAAAAGTAATATTAAAGATGTTATTAAATAAAAAATAATTTTTCGTTTCTGTTTTTATGGCGAGAGAAAAAATCGAAAGAGAAAAAGAGGCTGATTGGTTTGAATAATTCGATTCATTGTAAGCATCAAACAGGTATTTGCTTTGGTCTGTGCCTTTTCAATCACACTCACTCCGATGGTTTGTAATTAAGTATTTGGATAAAAAAGACGAGGTGAAGATCTATGAAAGCACATGCATGAAAATGAGTCGAGTAATGCCTCCAGGGGCGACTGATATGCTATGCATGAATTGTCCCGGACACGAAGTCCTTAAGGGTTTAATGGCGCAGGTAAAGACAATTGAATTACATTTTCGAATAAATACACATGGAGAAACGAAGAAACATCGTCAAAACGAATAAATAGGGGGTATCAAGGACGATATTACCATCAGTGCATTGTGATTACCTTAATAAGTCACGTAATTCCAATTAATAAGGACTTGTTTGGCACAAATATTCTTTTTTCCAGGCAGCTGCTGAGGCCTAAGGCCCAACCTGGGATATTATTTATTCAGATATTAATTATATATTCATGTAATAGAAGTAAATTGTGTGTCCACTTGGTTGATAGGGATCAGTGGTCGCGGGCGACTTAAACGCCCGAAAATCCCCTCCGGCTCACCAACTTTTGGTGTTTTCCTTTTCTACTTTTTTAACCCTTTGAGGCATCACAAAGCACATTAGTTCATGGTCAACTGTCAAAATGAAAAATAGTCATGATTCTTTTTTATTAAAATTCACCTTCTCTTATTTAAAATGTATAAAATCGACTCAATATAGAGAGAAAGTATTTTCCAAACAGACTACATAATCATTGTCAGATGTCAATTGCTAATCATATCAGAGAAATTTGAATAGAATACCTTTATTATAATATGTTTTAAACAAAAGCCCTGCCCAAAAAAGTTAATCATGACCTGAACATGTTCTTAATAGCGTATTTGGATCTAACCAAAGTGTGTAATTAGGAAATATTAAATTCGATTTAATTAATCTTATGTTAGCAAACAAGTAAATATTAACTATAGCTATTAATCTAATGGACATGTTTGAGGAAGTCATAAGATTTTTCATCAATATTTAATATTATGATTTAAATATACTTAAGAGTGTATATATATATTTTCCAAATAATAAACTTTGGATCGATTTATTTCTGTAAGGATTTTCTGGTAGGTATACCGTTAATGTAAAATATGGTTTATATACATAATAATAAAAGGAAATTATTGTTAAACCAATGATCTGTGTTATATATGAATAATATAGAGAGAAAAGTTTTTTAAAAAATGCTACAAAGCTGTAATTATAGATTAAATGTTAAATACCTTATTTGATTTTTGAAAAAAATCCTCGTTCTTTTGTAATTTAAAACAATTTCGAAATTTTAGGTTTCATTTAATTTTAAATTTTGTTAAACTATTAAAGAAAAATATACAATATAAACAAGCATAGCTAAGTAATATATGTGATTATATAATACTTTAAAGAAATTCTCCTCTTAAAACAACATAAAAATCCAGCCTTTTTATTTCTTTTTTTTTTTTATTTTTAAATTTTATATTTTTTTAATTATATGATTGTTTTAAATTTTGACTTCTAGGATCTATGCAATGATTATTATATATTTCAATTTATGTTATTAATTATAAATATTTCCGTTGATATTAAAATTCTTTATTCATGATTTTTTTAGATTTTTATTAAAATAAATGTATTGTGATGTTTATGGGAATACATATTTTTTCCAACTAATTATCATTGATTTGTTACTAATTTCATTGGAACAAGATAAAATAATTTTTATTTTAAATTATTATATAATACATTAACTTATAATTATGATTTTTCTTTTAAATAAAATTTTAATCATTTTTTTTTTAAATTTTAACAATATAATTGATCAAAAGACTTGCATGTTAAAAAACACAACAGTTAAAACTAAACATTATTTTTTCTCACGCGTACATTATTCTTTATTTATTTTTAATTATTTTTTAACTCACTCTTTGAATGATTAGTCAGCATTTATATAAATTTTTGGAGTGTTTAAAATTCTCTCTTCAGCATCTCTGGTATTTTCTTTCGCCTGTCTGATGATGAACCTCCACCCTCTTTTTTAGTGCTTAATCATAAAAGAAAAACACCTCTTGAACAAATTTGGAAAAAGGTACAATCATGAAGATGGTTTTGAATTTTAAAAATTGAAGGCAAAACTTTTAATGAGATTGAGTCCAATAAGGGTACGTGACTAAGGAATTGTCACCTCCGGTATCTGACAGATGATATAATTTGGAAGAACTATTTTTAAATTATTCTAATGAAAGAATCCTTTTTTTTTATTAAATCCTAACAGGGAGGTCAATGTTTATCGTTGATTAGAAAAAGCATTCTGTTTTGGGCCCCCCGAGGCCGATGGGATGGGCCCCGGTCCTCCAACTTGAGTGGAATGTGCAAGCGTGGGTTTAAGAATATATATTGTGAACGACTTTAGGAAATGTCCGAGCTGATCCAGTAAATACTGCATCCTTTTTAAGTAATTGAATCCAATCAATGAAAAGGCTGCGTTTGCAGAGGCCAATTTCGATTTCGGATTACGTCAGAGCCGTTTCCTGTTGGCACCTGATCTGCAAATGGCATGATCCTCGGAGATGGACAGCTCGTTGCTGGGGTGCTTAACTGTGCGTGCAAGGGTGCACACGTGCTTTCTTCAATTCAGGTAGCATTTTCATCAGTGGCTACCGGCGACCGCCTCTGACTAACAACGCCCAGACACGCGAGCCAGTCGATCACGGGGCAACCGTTGGACTGCGCCAGCCCTCGCCCACCAAACGAACCTGTTCCTAGAGGTACTAGAGAGATACACGAACAAGAAAACGATTACTGCCCTACGGGCAACTCCATTGGCGATATGTCACCTATCACCACCAACTCATGGAAAGAATTCGTGATTGCTGTGCCACGAATTGGAACGCGTCACTCGCATTCCGTTGCTCACAGGACAATCATAATATGGCTGTGAAATACAACAGAACGAGACCTTCTTAAGAATTATGCTCCTAGGAAAGGAGAAAAAATCTTAATTAGAATCTTTTATTTAAGTAATACCGTATAGAAAAAATGCATGTTGTTGTTACACACATATACATTTTATACATTGACATATTATTTTTCTAAATAAGATAATTATTTAGCTTTGTGGTGCAATCAAATACCAATAGTTTTATAAGGCAACAATCACACACCTACCTTATGTTAAATTTACATTGCCCTTCTAATTTAAAATTCTATATTTATCTATTTTTTTTTATTTATTATGATTATTTTTATTATTATTATTAAATTATTTATTAATTAATCTCAGTTTTTTATTTTTGATGAAATGTCTTGTTTTACTTGTATGCATAAATTGCCTATACTTTATACTTATATAAATAAGCGGGAGTGTCCTCTCCTAGACTTTCCCGCAAATAAATAGGTATAAAGAGTTGTGAATGAATATTTAGAATGTGTAAACTTGGTACCTAAAAATATCCAATTTTGGTGTGAAAACAATACCTCCCTTACTATCGTCGGTCGGTAAAAAAGAAACGCTACTTGTATAGGTAAAATGTCACTTCCGGTAGTCAGATCATGATGAAATTTGGTATCTCAATTTTTTTTATATTTTTAAATCTATATACAAAATATGAAGCAAATATCTCGAAGCAAACTGGTACTTTACTTGAAAGGTAAACGCAACCAGTGTAGGTAAAGTACCACTTCCGGTTAACCGATTTTGACGAAATTTTGATAGAAATCTACAAACTGTGAATAATATCGGTGTACCAAATTTCGAAGTCCTAGCTTGATTAGTTTTTGAGTAAATTTGCTTACAGACATTACATACATACATACATACATACATACATACATACATACATACATACATACATACATACATACACACAGACATAATTCGAAAAATGGTATTTTCCGACTCAGGGAGGTCTAAAACGTCAAGATCTATCGAAATCTCGAAGTCGAAATTTTTGACGATTCCAATACTTCCCTTATACGAAGTATGCGGGAAAGTAAAAATTCAATTAATTTCTTTCAAAATTTGAAAATATGATTCATTTTATATAACGATATATTATATTTTAAACCAGGAGTTCCCAAAGTGGTCTATTTCGACCCCATGTGGTCTATGGCAACCTGCAAGGGGTCTACGGCAGCGAATAAAAAAATTTGGGGTCCATGAAATGAAAATGGGGGTCTATGATATCCTATTTACTTATATTATACTATCTTATAATTCAATTTAATATGGCTCTAAAAAAAAAGGTAAATTGTTTTTCCGACCTGGCTCTTAAAACATTATTGATTTTTCAATAAGGCTCTAAAAAAAAGTTAAAATTTTTTTTAGGGGGTCTACCCAAACCTGAAAAACATGGAAAACCTTGGCAAGGGGTCTACGGCACAAAAAAATTTGGGAACCTATGGTTTAAACAAAAATTCAAACATAAATATATAAATAAATAGAAATTATACATGAAATAAATATTTATTTTTCAAAATAATATTAAAACTTCATAGTAAAAAATTGATATTTTTATATATATTTATATATTCTATTCTATTAACTAAATTTATATTATTTATTTATATTTTGTTTAATTGAACTGGATTTCTATGAAAATTGTAATTCTCAAAGTACGTTTATCGTCTTTTGTAGTCACGAAAAGAGGGGGGCGAGGAATAATTAGTTTAAGAGGTTTAATAGAAGGTCATTTTATAAAATTAACACTGGGCGTTAGGTGAAAGTAAAAGAAAAAAAAATATTGTAAAATCATTTTTAAGAAATTCAAGTAAATATATATTTATTTGTTCACTGGTATAAAATTAAAGTTATGATCTCTTATTTATGAGATTGATGAAAAAGATGGTTTAGGTAGAAGTTAAGAAGTAATTGTTTTTAAAAACAATACCTCCCTTACTATCGTCGGTCGGTAAAAAAATTACTTATTATAAAAAAACAACCTATAATTAGAAATAAAAATATATTTCATATTATTAAATCAAAGTCTTTACCAAAATTAATTAAACAAAGAATGAAAAAAATTATAATTATTATTATTAGGTATATATTAATTAATTAACTTACAATATTTTTAAATTGAATTAACTAATGTATTTGAATTGATCTTTAGTACTACTATAGTTTTGTCATTTTATATTTATTTCATTTTATTATATTCTAATTATATTTTACTCTATTTCATCTTATTATATATTATATTTATAAGTATTTATTTATTATATGTATATTTTAGATTTTTTTTTTATTAACTTTTAATAATGCATTTATAAATACTTCTAAATACTTAATTAGTATGATTCTCCGTTAAAAAACAAAGATATTATCAAATAAAAGCGATATCCTCTTGATTTAAGATTTATAACTATGTTTTTTTTACAATTAACTAAATTAATTCAAGTATAACTTAACAGGAGTTAATGTTGAGTTAATGTGTGAACTTGAGAGAACGAGGGTTTAAACCTCACCAAATTCAAAAAATAAATTTATATAATTAAAAGTAATAAAAATTTCCAATAGTTATTTAATAGTATTCATCTATTATAATCAGAAATATTGTTTATATTTACATTTAGAACTCATTATTTTAGTATTTTTATTTGTATATCTTTTTCTTACTAAATTCATAACTAATCTATTTTATTATGAAAAATTGAATTTTGCAAAAAAATATAATTAAAAGTAAGATATGAATGTTTAAAATAATAAATTATTAAAATTAAACTGAATGTTTATATATTATAATCTATTAATAAATAATAATTTATTATAATTATTTATTTTATTTTAAGTATATTCTCATTTTTTTTTTATAATTATTTTTAACTATAGGTCAAAAAAATCTCTGACTTGTACGTCCTACGGAAGGACAACGCCTATCAATTCGGTTATATCAATTAAGTGTCCTATGATCAGTAGAACGGGTCCTATCAACCTCTATCTTGATTTTCTTGATCGGAGGCGCTACTTTTTATCAAGTAGCTTCCCAATGTTGAACTCGGAGGCTGGGTTGACACCTTCCCATAGACCCCAGCTAGAGAAATTCCATTGCCAGGCCCGGGACTTGAACCCGGGACCAGGAGAATGTGAGTCGGCGGCGCTAGTCTCTCACCCTGTGTTGCCTTCAACTATAGCTCAATTTTCATTTATTAATTATTTTTTTCTTTTGCCATATTTATTTACATTATTTCTCTCTCTCTCTCTATCTCTCTTAGAATTATCTCCTTTTTATCTAAATTAAATTTGTATAACTTACATATCATCAAATAAGATTTATTTTTATTACATTTTCCACTCGGATATGAAAATATTGTTACAAAATAAAATAATAATTTATATAATGAAATGTTATTTGTATTAAATACATATTTACTTAAGAAGCTTAAGTCTTCTTAGAATCGATAGTAATTATCTTGCATTAACCTCAACAAATTAATTCTAAAATAATTTCATCATTCGGAGTTTCACTTTTGCTTTCTTTTGATTCTTCCAGGTCTCCCCATCATTCTTCTCTTCCAAGAACAAGGCTCGCTTTATTTTTCCATCTTATCTCGGATTCATCATCACAGTGATCATTTATATTCTCTTTAATACAACAGCCATACTGGGATAACAACAATCCAATCTACAAATCGATGAAAAGATTTCAAGAGCATCTTATTAAAGACCAACCAAGAATCTAAATATTTTGTTTAAGACCGCCTCCTAGTTGATACGTCATTAACGCCTAAAGACCAAGATGAACATTATTATAATATAATAAATAAATAGAACAGAACAATCTAAAAATTAATTTATGTATAATAATAATAAATTATAAATTAAAAACCAAAACAAAAACTCTCCATCATAATATAAAATTTAACATTTTTTTTATATTAAAATAAAAAATAATAATCCTAAAATTTTTAAAAATAAAATTTTCCTATCATTTAAATAAATAACTAAAAAATGATTCACAAATTTGAATATTCAATTAAAATTTAACCATTTTGGGCTGTTTTTTTTTCTTATCTCAAGACGAAGGAATCAATCAAATAAAAGAGCATTTCATTAAAGAACTGTCGTATTAAAAAAAATTCAATTAATTTTTAATTTATAACATATGTGACCTATACCGAAAAAATATTTCTAATCATCATTTTAATAAATATTAGGCCACACCTTTTAAATTCACAAACTATACATCTGAATCTAAACAAGTTATGATAAAAAGAAAATGGAAATTTCTCAAAATTCAGTGTTTTAATAGAGACAATTATATAGAATAGAGATGACGAACCTATGACAGGCGTGCCAAAAGGAGAACGTTTAAAAATTTAATGACACACACAAAGAAAAAGTTAATTTATGAATAATCCTAACTTTTTCCAAAAGAAAAATACATATTTTAATTAAAATTTAACAATCCACAATTATTTTATAATTTATGATATAAATATGAATATCTATCTATCTTACTTGTACAACCAAAATCGGCATATTGTACATTTTGAATGAGACACTACAGTTTATTTGTAAGATATAAACCTAAATCATGAATATTAGTAATTTTCAAATTTTTTTGTACATGAAAAATATTTATGATTAAAATTTTTTGGAGTTGTGCAACACATAATATTTTAAAATATAATTTTATTAAATAAAACTAAAGAGAAAAATTATATAAAAAAATTATTATTCATTTATTTCACGGATAGGAAAAATTAAAATATTTTTAATGTGTAAACATTCTAAACATTTTTTTATATGTACCAATATATTTCTTCGTCATTTTTAAGTTTTTCTGTTCAATTTATTAAACACAAAAATTATCAATCTCATATTTTGGAGCTGAACTCGCGACTAATAGTTTGAAAATAACGTGTGGAGCCCCCTCATTGTGGGCTTTTTTACACCACTGTCATCATTAGTTACACTTTTTTTGAGAATTTATTTTTATTAATTAATTTCAATTAAAGACAGTCAGTATTTTATTTAATGTTAATATTTAATAATAATTTAATAATAAATAATATGCCTTTATTATTATTCTTTTTTTAACAAATAGAAAAGCATAAATAAATATTTTTTTAATTCCTGTTCGTTTAAAATATTTGAAATTTTTTAATCTGTTTTTGTCTTTTAATTACCGACCGACTATAGTAAGAGATTTTTACATATCTCCACGAATCAAGCATTTTCTTAACAGAAAAAAATATTTTTAGCATGATGTCTGTCCGTCCGTCCGTCCGTCCTTCCGTATAGATGTGTATAGCTTGAACGGCTCAACGGATTTTGATGAAATTTGGTATATTTACTTAATGCATCAGTATGATGAATTGATCAACTTTTGGTGTAAATCCGGAAACCGGAAGTGGTAGTATTAGCGATCTACGTTAGGAAGGGAAGGGTTATTTTTAAACCAAATTTCACATGAGGAGATTTTTTACATATCTCCACGAATCATGCACTTCATGGTTTCATCCTCGAGAAAAATCATCTTCATTAGTTTTTTCTTAATTTAAAATTATATGAAGTCACAGCCAAGCTCTTACTTATATATTATAAATAAAATAAAATTAAAAATATTTATCTGTTTTTATTGCATTAATAGATATATTAAAATTATTTGAAATTGTTAGCTGGAAATTAATATACTTCAAACCGTCGGTCGGTTCTGCGCCTGGCCACAGGTCAACTTATTTAATGTTATTTATTTATTTTTATATATTTTTTCATTTCGTTGTTATAAATATTATCTAATTTTATTTAATTTCTTATTTATCTAGACTAGACCAAAAAGATGGGACACCAATTCAAGTCTTCGAATTGATCTATTTATAATCTACGAGAAATATCAACCTTTTATTAACTCCAAGGTCAGTATTTGGAATTATTAATTTGTAATTCAATTTAAATTTATTTATTTTAAAATTTTATTATTTAATCTCTTAGTTTTACTTTTATTTCAAGTTTTAATCATGGTTCCTGCTACTGGATGTTGATTTGAATTCTTGATTATTTTCTCCATCTCTGGTGATGATAAAATGATCTACATTCATGTCACTAAATAAGTCACTAAGTAATCGTCGTTATTAATTTAGCATGTCACATTTTAAAAAAGTAAAACTTTATTAATTTCAAAATGTATATGTAATATTACAAGTAAATTTTAACATACATAATAGTATAATTAAATTTATTTATTTTTACTATCTCGCCAGAGATAGTATTGCGATCACGAAAATTTTCTGTTGAGATTTTGATGTTTTTATAGGTTTTGAAGGTTCCTGAATCATTTTCACTAAGGTTGAGAAAAATGTCTGTGTGTGTGTGTGTGTGTGTATGTGTGTATGTGTGTATGTTTGTATGTGTGTGTGTATGTATGTAGGCAAGATTACGCAGAAACGGTTTGAGCTAGAATGATGAAATTTGGTACATGGACATTATTCAAAATTCATAGTTTTCTATCAACTTTTGAGAAATGTAGCTCAACCGGAAGAGGGTCATTACCTACAACGTTTTGATTTTTTTTCCTCTAAAGTGACCGTAAAAATAAAGATATATGTTTGATAATTTTTCACATGATTAATAATTGTATAAAACTGCTATATATAGAATTTCAGCTTGATTGATTCGCTGAAATTACCAGAATTAATTTTTTAACACTGCAAATCTCACGCGCCAACACGTGACGTGGTGCCATCAACAAAAAGCCAAACATGCGCTGGTTTAATATTTATTATTTATTATTTATAATTTATAATTAATTAAATTTAATTTAAATATAATATATTATGTTATTTAATCCAATTCAAATTGCGAGATAGTCGAGTGGAGACACTCCAGCTAATTTTATGTTTTGATTATATTCATTAGGTGTTGTATTAAAAAGTAATAAACTATATTATATAATTTAGTGAGATCAGGGAATTTCAGAACAAATCTATACCATGAATGAGCATGGTTAAAGGTGGCAGAAGAGGGAAAGGTAATTAGAATTGGTAGGTTTTGATGCGTTACATTGAGAGGGTGACTAATCTTTTAATTATTTTGATATTAGGGATTTTCAGGATGTTGCCTACTACTTCTATCGATGAATGCATGTTCTCATTATACTAATCCATAGTTTAGATTAGGATTAATAAATAAATGGCTGGATAAAATAAGTGTCATGTCAATATTAAGGGTTGGGTTCCATGAACAGTATGAATTGCATGTCCGGTCTGAATTTTGTCTTTTTGCTGAGAACGTATTTATTATACTATTTAATACAATTAATAATAGTTATAATTACTCATTTTAAATTATATTAAAACACAAAACTATCATATAGGTATATTATAAATAAATAATTTTTTCATTATTTCATTTATTTCTTTTTAACTTATCAAATATAATAATATTTTGAATTTTCATTTTGGAAAATATTTCAGGTAGATGTTAGAATTTAAAAAATTTAGACGTTAACTTAATTTTTTCTTTTTTGTTAAATAAATGATACTCATACATTTACTGACTTAATTAAGGATCTCATCCACTGTCCCAGGGTTCCAAACTCCGGTTACGGCCCCATGGTTTATATACATACAATTATTACTAGTATAATAGGTATTAGTATTTAGTTATGGTTCCACAAAGCAACATTTCGAATGAAGAACACATATATGAAGAGACAAGTCGCATAACACAATTTTAGCTTTTCTTTTCTACATTTTCTTTTTATACTTTACTTGTGATTTTGAGGGGAAATGGTAGTTTTTCTCGATAGAGAGTGAAATCAATTTTATTGTGGCATTGTTAGTAACTTCGTAATGACTTTTTACAACTTTGTGGCATGGACATTCAAAAAGGTTCGCCTTCGCCAATTCTGCTATAGAATGATAATAGTAGAGTTAGATATTAATTATTTTTTTTAATTGATTACATTTGACAGGATATTAGTAAATTAAAATTATAATTTACAAATGATTCATTCGTAAGATATTAATCATATTTTTTAGCAAATTATAATTGTCTAAAATAATATTCTCTATAATATTTGAGAGAAGAATAATTTTACACTTTAAGGTAAACTTACAGTGTACTAAAATGATTGATTTTCTATTTTTCATTAAATATTTTCTTATTTCCTTTTTATATAATTTCATAAAAAAAAATCATAAAGATCAACAAAAATCAATAATCAGCCAGTAATTATAAAATATGAATTCCTAAAATTAACTTTAAAAAAAAAGATTTTCAAATGTTTTTTTTTATACAATTGTAATTCAAATGTTAAAAGTTATAAGATAGTGAATTTAGAGGTCCAGAGTTGAATAATTATTGATTTCAAAAATTTGAAAATTGATTAAATCATTAAAATTAAATTAAATCAATAAATTATAATAAATAATATTGAAAGAACTTAGCAATAAAATAAATATTTTATTTGCATATTTACTTCAATTTATTTACATATATTAGTATTATTATTAAAGTATCTCTATATTACTTTAAGAAAAAAAAGACTATGTATTTAGAAATCGTAACATTAGAAAAATAGCAACTCATTAGAACACTAATCAAGCTTTTTTTATAATTAATTTAAAAATAATTAAAATTTCTATTAAATAATTTATTAGAAATCTATAAATTGGAATGATCATTATTTAAATTTAATTATTTTTTTTAACTTATTAAAGATTGGTGTGTGTGTATTTAATTTTTCTCCCGATATATAATCCTGGTTATTAATCTATTATCAAAATTTTAATTTGTAATTTATTACTTGTTAATTAAAATGACATAATCAAGGTTGATATTATCAGAGCACAACAGCGAATAGATTCTTTTCTACTCTTTCCATTCTATTTTTTTAATAGATTGAAAAAGTCAATGATCGAAGATGATCCCCCAATTTATTAGTCCAGCGAGTTGATGAATTCCACGTGAAGACTATTTCTATTCTTAATATAGGTATATAATATAAGCATATGAATTTCTAACCTGAAAGGAATACATATCAAAGCTTAAAAATTGTGAAAAATAAATTGTAATTTAGAGATAATTAATCGTGGGTTGGATGAATGAGTGACAGCTTCGTAATATAAAAGGTCTCAAGATCGAATCCTGGCCTAGGTCTTTCCCAAGGGCATCATTTTCATTAATCACCTTTTGTTGTTGGAAAAAAATTGTCTTTAATTAAACACATATGGGCTATAAATTAGAAGAATAAATGTAAGAGTTGAGAGTGCTAGCCAGAGAGAGAGAGAGAGAAAGAGAAAAGTTGGATCCAAAAAAAGTTTGTTTGTGATTGAAAAATAAAATTCAATGAAATTTGATTAATTCTATATTTACATTTTTAAAAATTTTTATTTTAGAAATTCATATATAGGTTGTATAAAATATATATTACAACAAATATAAATATAAAAAAAAAATTATAAAAATTATAAAATATGGTTTTTTGCATGGACCAAAAAGAATATAATAATTTTTCTATAAGCCTGGCAAAGTTTATGAATGAATTGGTTCATATACAACGAAAAACGTTGGGCGCATTTAGTTTTATTTATGTATATGAAACATCAAGTCAAATTTTTGTAATATTAAAATTTTATTAAACACATAACTGACAAATTTTTTTATTATGCAATAAAATTGATAGATTAAGATCTAAGAAATTAATCTTTTTTTATTTATCACTGTAAACTATACTTATATCAAAGTATGAACAAATTTTAAAAGAATTATTATTTTCTTAAATTTACATATTATCAATCAAATCCAAAACAGTCGATGATATTAGAATAAATATTGTTACTTGTTAATGAAGTGTTTTAGTGTGGTATATAAGTATATTATATATTATATTTCTCTAAAAGAATATAATTGCATAGAAACAAAATTCATTATATATTTTAATGGATGAATTTTCAGCATTTTATTTTCTTAATTTATCTTCAAAAAATTTTAATTGTTAAACTTTTGAATGGGGTCGTATGTGTATATATTGTTATAAAAACTAAAATATTTAAAATATTAAGGTATTTGGGGGTGGAGAGGTTCCGTTCAATATTATATAGGTACTAGCTGCCCCGAGCGCCTTCGGCGCTCTCCGCACCTAGACGGGGGCTCCGCCCCCTGTACCCCCCCCCCGAGTAAAAGGTTTTCATCCATTTTGTTTCAATCAGTATATTACATAAAACATTCATTTCTTTTTGTGTTCTTATTTAAAATACATTTTAATTTAATCACTAAATTAATTATATATATTATTATTGTATATGTTATATCTTTCTATCTATGTGACTCTAAGGAACTCGAAAGTTCTAGGCCGCAGCAACCACATTTCTCCAAGTGTCCCTATCCTGAGCCCTTGTCCCATCTCTCTTACGTCCCTTCCTACACGTCCTTGGTCTTCCAAGCGGACGTTTTCCAATCCAAAATCTTTTTCCTCTCCCATTCTAGCCGCGTCCCGTGCCTAACCCTAACTATTTCTGAAGATGCATAGAGGTCATGCAATTCCTCGATGTGCAGTCTCCGCCATTCCCCGGTGACCTCATCTTTCTTTGGCCAATAAATGCTGGAAAGAATACTCTGGATCTACTCTCATCTCCCAGGGTCATAGACCTTGCGTCCCACCCATATAATACAACAGGCAAAATAATTGGTTTATATATTTTAATTTTGATTCCTTTTGATAATAATTTTGATGAGATAAGCCTCTTTACTGCATGATAACAGGCGTTTCCCGATTACAACTTCGATTTAAATTCTTCTCAAATATTATTATCCTTCGTGATTACATTCAATTTTTCTACATATTCAAATTCTACATTTTGTATATAGATTTTGTTACTAAATATTTTTTCTAATCACCATTAATTTCAATCTGAATTAGAAGAAAATTATAAATTACCTCCTCTTCCAGCCCATTTACCTATCCAGGCATCTTAATTTCTTAACACTCCGTTTTTTTAAATTTAAAATAAAAGGAGATAAATAGTTTTAAATTATATTCGAATGGTCTATTATATTCTATATATCAGTATTTTTTTCTGAATTTAATACCAACTTGATTTTCAAAATGTTCCATTCGTTATCCATATGATTGATTACATGTGTTAAAATTTAAAAAAATTCAAATATTCTAATTTTTAAATTTAAATACAATTAAATATTATTTTTTATTAATATCATATCAAAAAAGAGAATTTATTAAAAATTAAAAATAAAAAAAGAAGCCTATTAATAAAAAAATATAATAGAATACAATAATTTTGATTTAAAACAAATTTTAATTTTAAAAAAAAATACTCAATATAAAAAAGACATAAATTTAAAACATCTCGTAATATCATTTGTCTAAAAAACATATTTTAATTAACCAAGAAATCATTTTTGCACTTAAAATATATTTGTAATTAATAATTGAAACAAAAACAAAAATAATAAAATTTTGTCATTTTAATTGAAGTTTTGAAAATATTTTTGTATTGATAAAAGTTTAAAAATAATATATTCAGTTTTTTTAAGCTTTCACTTTCAAATAGAAAAGAAGAAATATTCAATTATATAGAAAGAATAAATAAAAATTAAGTTAAATATGATCTAAATATTTTATTAAATAAATTTAAATGAGAACTTTTAGAATAAATTATTTAATTAATTAATTAATTAATTGATATTTAAATATTAGAATTTAAAATAAAAAGTGAAATATTATAATAATTTTTAAATTCTGAGCAATATGCAGACAAAAACCTTTTTTTATATATAGATAGTCGAGCTGGGGATGGCAATATGGGTTTTTCCAAAAAGAGAGAGTTACCCCCCCCCCCCCCCCGAGGCCCTAGTAGGGATTAATTTAATTATTTATTATATTTCAAAGGAATATTTTAATATCATTTTAAATGAATGAATGAAAATTCAAATTTTATATAGTTTACATAATTATTAATTTAATAAAATAAAATTTAATATTATAATTTAATAAAATAAAATTTAATTTAATAAAATAAAATTTAATAATAAAATTTAATAATAAAATTTAATTTAATAAAATATTAAAATAATAAAAATTAATAAATTTTAAAAAAAAATATATAATACTTAAAGAAAAAAATGTGCCTTTGCGAGTTTCGAACTCAGAGTGCAAAGTTATAAGATGGCGCGCTAGCTAGTTTACCCATCAACCAGTATTGTTTGGAAGCTTCTTATAAGGGTATATATAAGATTTCAAATTTTTGCCACCAGCGCCTCTATGAGCTAGTATGGTAACTAAACTATTTTTAATTAATTAGCATTTCCTGGACACACCTTACCAATTAGCGGTTTTCTAAAGGAAGTCTGACATGCCCTGAGACCTACCTACTGAATATACATAAAAAATTTCATAAGAATCGGTCAAGCCGTTTCGGAGGAGTATGATTTCAAAGTTTTGTGACACGAGAATTTTATATATAAGATATCACTTCTCACAATGTTTATAAAAATAAATATTATTTTTTAATTTAAATTTATCTACATTAATATAATTATATCTATATTATACTTTTATATATTATTCTAATTTCTTTGAGTCTGCTTTAGTATATATCGAAATTTTAGTCTATTTTGTCCTCGGAAAGTACCAATTAAGGGTGCTAAATTATTATTAAATAATAAATTAGAAAAAAATTATGAATTAAGGATTGAATTCGATAAACAGTAGACTTTTATTTTACAAAGTTTACTAAGAGAGTAACTGTAATATGAGCCGGACTTGGTGTTAGTGTCAGTGTCAGTTCTAATGCCGTTGATTCTTTAGACTCACAATCAGTAAGTGATTCATTACTCACCCATTCAACTCCAAATCCCAACATTGACTTTCACACATGCTAAACTCAGAATGTCAAAAATAATACCCTTCTCAAAATTCTCATGAAATTGCCTCCGAAACATCGAGACTCAAATCTGACAAAAATCGGAAATAACATCATAATAAATAACGAACATATCATTCATAATTTAAATTAAATTTATTAAAATTGTTATTAAAATAAATGTTAATTTGAAAGATTTTTAGTGTAAAATTTCTAACTTTGGATTTTATTAATGTAAGCATATCTTTTTATCAGTATATTATAATATCATCTTTCAAAATATTCAATCAAATGTGGTGTATGTTTAACTAAAAGTATAGTCTAGTTTTTTCATTAACCACCAAAGAACAAAATAATTACAAACCTTACATATTACATACATATATATAATAACTCAAAGGTTATTAAAACCAGTCCAATTTTTACCGACCGACGATAGTAAGGGAGGTATTGTTTTCACACCAAATTTCACATGTGGAGATTTTTACATATCTCCACGAATCATGCATTTTCTTAACAGAAAAAAGTATTTTTAGCATGATGTCTATCCGTCCGTCCGTATAGATGTGTACAGCTTGAACGGCTAAACGGATTTTGATGAAATTTGGTATATTTACTTAATACATCAGTGGGATGAATTGATCAACTTTTGGTGCAAATCCGGAAACCGGAAGTGGTAGTATTAGCGATCGACGATAGGAAGGGAAGGGTTATTTTCTCACCAAATTTCACATGAGGAGATTTTTTACATATCACCACGAATCATACAATTTGTATTGGTTTTATCCTCGAGAAAAATCATCTTTATTACTTTTTTCTTAATTTAAAATTATATGACGTCATCCAGCCATTCATGACGTCACAGCCTGGTCTTACATATATATTATAAATAAAATAAAATTAAAAATATTTATGTTATATCCATATCTGTTTTTTTAATATAAAATACCAAGTTTAACATTATCAATCATATATTCAAACATACATAATTTCACTTTAATAAGCTATTGAAATATTATATAGAAAAACGGTACATGTTAAATTGGGATCTATTCATGTTTTCATTGGAATAAAGAATATGGAAAAAATGTATGGCAAATCAAAATTTGATTTCATATTATCTAATTATCTAATATATATTTAGCAATCAAAATCAAACCCTTAATTATAAGCTATTCATTTATAAATCTAATTTAATCTTTTAAATACTTTTCATATATTAATGAATTTTTTTATCAAAAATCTCACAGTTAATAAAAACATAATTAATCACTTCAATGTTGTAAGTTGAATAAGGGTTTTATTAACTTTCAATATACAAATAAATAATGTTAATTTCAATTCGTCGCTATCTATTTTATTGTTTTCAATGATATGACTTTATTGCTAGAAGCATATACCTATAGAAATTAAAATTTATATTTTCAACTGCAAAACAAAAAAAGAATTGAAATTTTAGTGGAAATTGAATCAAATCCTTTCTCTTTTCTCAAATCATATATATAGTATATAGTCTTAAAATTATATATATATTGTATATAGTCTTAAAATGTTATTTTTATAAAAAATTTAATTTTTTTTATATTTGCAAATACTAAGTTAAAGTTTACTCTTTTTATTTTAAGGATTTTTATAATTTTCTAAAAAAAATATAATAAATTTAAAGATATTGATTAAATTTTATTAATACATTTCAGTGATATTCGGTGAAGGTTTTGTTTTTGTTTTCTTGAATTGTCAATCGATAGAAAAAATAGAATCCAATTTACTTATCAGAAAGAAAAAAATGATAGACACTTAACTAAAATTTAATTTTGTCATAATAAAACATTATAATTTAAGATCAATTTCTAATATTCAAATTTATTATTTAAATGAAATTTATTGATTATTTTCATATTACATTCAATGTTTTTAGCTATGTATATAAATGTAAATGTAAAAATAAAAAGTAAATAAATAAAAAAACACCAAGAGTGGAAATAAATATTTAGCTAATTAAATAAAACAACTGAAAAAATAAATAAATAAACAAATAATAATAATATGAAAAAACTACAAGAATTCTCTCGTTTACAGAAAAAAATATAAAGAGGAAGTCGTATATAACCGAATAAACATTAACTTTCCAAAATTTAGGTAAACATTTTTCACATTCTTTAGAAAATAAATAATAATTAAACAGGTGGAAAACATCCTTTTTACGATTATCAAAACAAGGGATGTCATAAAAAATCAAGTTTATTAAAGAAGACGAAGAAGAAGAAGAAAAAAAAACATTTTCTCATGATAATAATAATTAATAGAACAAATGAATATATCTAAATAAAAATGAGTGGATTCCATCATTTTTAATGATCCTGTTGCTTAAATAGTTGAGTTAACAACTTAATAACAAAATATATTATGGAAATGAACCAGAATATCGTCTCTAAAAATATGCAAAAAATGCTTAAATAACTATATATAATATATATTATTTTTAATCTTATGATGTTATAGTGTTTAGTAGACAAAGCGTTAAATAAAATATTTTTAAACATATTAAAGTATTTAAAAAATCATAATGGAAATTTAGATGAGATCTTTTTGTTTTCTTCAAAATTCATTTTACAAGCGTCAAAAAATTATTTGATATGCTTTGAATGGAAATTCTCTATCCTACTCTTTCATTGATTTTGTATTATTATCAGCATCGATTAAATTTAAATTAATTTAAAAAAAATTAACATAGCAAGCCTCATACAAATTTTAATTAAGAAAATTGAAAAAATAAAATCAAAGCAAATAATATATACATACTCATATACCAATTATAATCTAAATATAAAATTAATATTATTAATTAATATAATTGTTTCATTTAATATATACAGAAATTTGAATTTTTCCAAATAGAAGAGTGGATCTTTTCAAATAAATAAATAAATACAATATTTTATTAATATTAATTAATTAAAAAGAAAAAACTATAATTAATAATGAAAAAAAATTAAAATAATTTATTTGCATCATTATATATCATCAAAAACTAAAATATTTTTAAGAATGTAAATTTGTAAAATTTGTTCTTATTTGACAGTGAAGTTAGATGGAATTTATTAACTTCTTTATCTCGCAATCAATTATTATACTAATAAATTGAAATTGCAATTACTAATTTTCTATATAATTTATAATATTTAAATCATGAAATTAAATTTTAGCATTAATACATAAATTTTTATTAATTATTAGATCGGCAATCTTTTGAGAAGGAAGTTACAATTTACAAAATTTCCAAGTTTTTAAATAGTCATCAACATTTTTGTTTCATTATTTTAGTACTTGATTAGGATTAGGTATATAGATTTTAAATAAATAAACTGTTATTTGTAGAGTGTTTTTATTTAATTATTTTATTTATTTATCTATTTATTTGCAATATGATACTCTGAGTTTTGAAAAAAAAAATAATATTATTATTAATATTTGCGTATGTGAAACATAAGAGCCACTTTTTAGCACCGAAAGAGCCATGCGAGCCGCAGAATTATGCTTCTATTCCGTGACATGTCTGTTTGTCTGCCTCTCTCATGTACCGTCATCAGTTTCGAGATTGGAAAATATTGAAATTAAAATATTATTAAATTGAAATTAATTTAACAATAATAATAATAAATAAAATAACTTCAATTTAATTTTTTATAAAATAACATTTATCTGGGTATGAATTTTTTTTAAATAAATATAAACTTCCATAACCTTTATACGATAATATCTTTATATAACAAATTGTAATAAATTAATTTTCACTGATTTTATTTTATTTAATTAAATCTTTATAAAGCCAGGTCCGAACCGACCGACGTTTTGAAGTAAATTAATTTCCAGCTACAGAAACAATTTCAAATAATTTTAATATATCTATTAATGTAAAAAATTAAAATAATAGCTATAAAATATAAAATAGGTATTAAAATCAATTAAATATATAATTTAAATTATACTAATTACTATTAAATGTAAAGTAACTATTTTAATCAAATAATAATTAATAAAGGCTCATATATTTTCAAGCAGATAGCTTTCTGTCAAAATGCTAAACTATTGAACCTAAGGACTTGACCAGCCAGGTGTACAAAAATTTATAATATAATAATTAATGTGCGAGATTATCAAATAATTATATAAAGAGACTAAAATTTATTTATTTCAATTGATCTAGCGAAATTTTGGTTTGGCCACAGCAATCACATTCATACAACTATCCCTTACTTAAACTCTTTATATGTTATTATATTATTATAACGTCTTTATTATCTTCACTTCATGTCTGTCTGTCTGTTCGCTCTTGTAACAAATTGACATCAATTTTTCATCAACTTTCATATAAATAAATAAACCTAAATGCGGCAAATGTTTTTCGTTGTATATGAAACAATTCATCCATAAACTTTACCAGGCTTATAGAAAAATTATTTTTATTCTTTTTAGTCCATGAGAAAAACGTTATTTTATAAAAATTTTTTATATTTATATTTTTCTTCTCATTCTCTTATATTTATGCATATAATCTTTACACAAAATTAATTGATATAATTAATATATATATATATATATAATTATGTAATAATAAATAAGTATTATTTATATCCATATATTTATTAATAATGAAATATATAAATAATTCACTTACCAATCTGATTCATTAGGGATTAAATTATTGATAAAATCTCATCCATCATAGTTTAACAAGAGAAATGAATAAATTACATTGTACAAGTTACAACATACATCGTGAAATTAATAACTTACTACCTAATTGTGGAGTTTTTCGTACATCAGCTTCTCTAATCTTATTTTCTCTTTAATGATGGCTTATCTTGCATGTTTCTTATAGAATAAACCATAATGGAAATGTGTAAGCTTGTCTGGATGGACGTCTAGTTGTTAAATCAAGCGTTTAAATTTCTTAAAACGACACTTGGGGCAATTCCCGGGATCGATTTACAAATTCGAATATGTCACCTAACTCCGCGTTTCAAGAGTTCTACAAGCAGTAGCTCGCGCGTGATTTCGTTTGAATGATGTATCAAAAGTTTTAATCTAGCATCAAGGTTTCATATCACTGTCACTGAACTTTTTTTTTCAAGGCTCGCCTGCGCCTATTTCTGGCTACCTCAAATGTGAAAAGTAGTTCTGTAGCATTTGAATGGACCAGGCCGTTTCAAAAAAGAAGAGAATCGTGTCTTGAATAGGGGCTCCTCATGGGCGATGGTTTTTTCAAAGTAGTTTTAATGGAGAATTTGACTTTTCATCCGCGCAATATTAATAACAAAAGAGGTCTATCAGAATACTTTAAATATGAATCAGATAATATTTTAACAAAAGAAAAAAAGAAATAATTAATTTATAGTGAATTTGATGAAATCTCACTAAAAAAAATCAAATTCTTTATCAATAGAGTCTTGTTATAATAATAATAATAATAATAATAAATAATTATTTAAATTTAAAATTTTATAAAATTATCATGGTCTTTTGATCAAACGTTGTATAAATTTAATTCATCTAACGGAATACATATACTTAACTTATTAAAAACTTTTGCATGTTTCATTTATTTTTGGACTACTTACATACTATCCTTAAATTAAATCGATTGATATATTAATATATGTATTAATATACTTTAGTAACAAATTAGAAATTAATATTTTCTTAAAATAAATAATTATTGAATTAAATAAAAAATCTTTTAAACAAATATATAATATCAAATTTTTAAGTTTCGTTAAGAAACCAATTTTTAAGATGAAACAGTTACAAGTAGATAATCATGATTTATATATATATTCGAGGGTCATTCAACAAGTACTTAGCCTCACCGTCCGTGGCCAAATTGGTCGAATTGCTACGAATTGCTGTCTCATCCACCTTACTCTCCAGATTTGACCCCCTATAATTATTTTTTGGTTCCAAACCTGAAAAAGTCACTCGCCGGGAATAAATTTGGGTCGGATTGTTTTTTTTTCATTTTTGTACAACTGATCGACACGCTCGCTTCCAAAGGCCGTTCAAAACAAAACTAGTGAAGGGAATTGACTGAAACTTTGTCAGTAGGATAGTAAAAGAATGTACTTCATGATGGTAAAACTTTTTGTGATACCAGCGCTATCGGACGGTGAGGCTAAGTACTTGTTGAATGACCCCCGTATCCTAAATTAATGGTAGTAAAATAAAAATATATTTAAACACATTATTATCGAAAGATAAAAGAATATGTAGTTGTTATATCAAACATCTTTTGATTAGCTTTTAATTAACATTTGTAAATTAAAGATACATGTTCTAAATATATAATTACTTTTAGAAAACAATTTTTTCTTATAAATAAATAATAAATTAAAAAAATATATATTTTTTAAATATTTTAAATAATGATTAAATAAAATAGTTAGATATTATATTAGTGATAAATAATTTCTATCTAAAAATTAATATGATTTTTACACCAAGTGATTTGATTTATATAGTAACAAAAATTTAAGCTTATAAATGAAATATATAATCTAAACATTTTTGATTACTAATATTGATAAGAATTGACATGATAAATTTAAAATTATTTTTATGATTAATTGAAATAAATTTATGGATTTCTGAGATAAATCGAAACCTTGGAAATAACTAGGTTAGTCAAAATATTTATATTCACCAATAATCAATTAATATACTATAATTTTTTTTATTTATTTATTGATTTTTAAATCTCGAATTGAACAAGTATTAGATCTTGTTTATTTGATATTTTAATAATAATAATAATAATAATAATAAGATATTCATATTTTTTACTATCTCGCCAGAAATAGTCTCGCAAAAACTGTTTGAGCTAGAAAAATGAAATTTGATACATGGGCATTATTCAAAATTCGTAGTTTTCTATCAAATTATGAGAATTATGTAGCTCATTCGGTGGGTCATTATTACCAAGTTTTCATCTTTTTTTCCTCTAAACTGACCGTAAAAATAAAGATATATGTTTGATAGTTTTTCACATGTATAAAACTGTTATATATAGAATTTCAGAAATATAGAAACCACGTGACGTGGTGCCATCAACAAATAATATTATTTATAAATTCTAATTTATAATTTATAATTAATTAAATTTAATTTAAATATATAATATGTGTAAATTAATCCATTTCAAATTTGCAAGATAGTCGAGTGGAGACACTCCAGATTTTATAGACTTGTATTTAATTTGCTTTGTATGTATGTTTGCTTACAAGCATCTGTTTGTGAGTTTACATAAGAAATTGATATACGAGATCCAAACCAACTTTTGTTAGTATCGTCGAAAATAATCAAAATAAAATAAAATGTTATTTTCTAGTACTCTAATTGGAGTTAACACACTATGAGCGGGGCGGGTATTTGTACCCGTTGCCACTTATATAATATATATTTTCCCTTGTGTCACTTAAAATTACTTATTTTAAACGATAACTAATATATATTCCTCATATAAGTGGCAACGGGTATAAATACCCGCCCCTCTTTTAAGTGGCAGTCCCCGCAACGGGTACAAATACCCGCCCCGCTCATAGTGTGTTAATGAAATATTTTTTTGTAATTAAATTTATTTATTTAAAACTGATAAAGGTGAATTTATTATTATTAAAACATAAATCCCCCTTAGGATAATACTATAATATGATAATTTTTTGAGAAGAATTTTACTAATCAACTCACATACTCAGGGTGACTGATAAAATGTTAAACCGACTTTTCGTATATATTTAATAAAAATTCTTTGAAAATATCATATATATAAGTAACCAGATCGAACCATCTGCTCTCTAACCAAAAAGGAAATCGTTTTTTATTCATGCTCGTATTTAGGCGACATCCAACTAAATAAACCCTTTATTTATTACTGTTGAACAATTCATGGCTTCCTGGTGAGATCTTTTCGTTGTTATATATTATTATATTTATGTTTTACTTAGAGTAATCAAAATTCTATATAGATTATCTGAAGATGAAAACAGCAAAAAAAACAACAACGAATAACAATATAATGTTAAGATAAAAATATTCCATTCGATTTCCAACATCAGACTCTGGAAAATAAATCAGAAAGAAAAATCGTGAATCAATCATTATTTTTTTTTTCATTTTATTTTTTTTTTTTATTTTATTTTTACTCTTTTTCAATTTCTTATTGAAGAATTCTAAAATTGACTCGAAGATCTATTTGTCTTTGTACAATTCTATATAGAGAATAGAAATTGAATATAATGACTTTAATGACCCCATTAACCGACCGACCTGCCTAAAATAAAAATAACAACTAGAAGGATATATTGTCTCAATATCTTTATCTGATGTCGAGACATCATACAATCATAAATAAAGTTGCATTTTTTTTATTTTGGAAAAATTATAACCTCTACAAATTAACAACATACCTAACATATTGATCAACCAAGGCTTTATTTATAAAATTTCTTGGAAAATTCAAGGATAGAGAAAATTATTTTAAAATAAACATAGCCAATTGAATAAAAAAAAATCAATAAAATTAATAGATTATTAATTATATGTATATATATATCTTATCTTATCTTATTATTCTAGCAAAAATTGTATTTATATATATTTGTATTCTGGATATATTAAACCGCTCTAAGGATTTTTTTGAAATTCACACCATAATTTTTAAATAGAAAAATCGATCTGTAAGGTTTCAGCCTCGGGAAAAATCATCTTCATTAGTTTTTTCTTGATTTAATTCTATATGACATCAGCAACTACGTCAGTTAGCGATTCCTTATATACAAAATATATTATAAATAAAATAAAATTAAAACTATTTATGTTATATCTATATCTGTTTTTATTGCATTAATACATACATTTAAATTATTTGAAATTGTTTCAGAACGTTCATTAGTTTTTTCTTTATTTAAAATGGGAAATTTAAATGACGACACCAACTTCGTCAGAGAGCGCTTCCGTAAATATAAAATATATTATGTTAAATCAAATTACGAAATATATATTATGTTATAATAACAGACCATACATTTCTGTTTTTCAGAGCATTAATACATACGTTTAAGGTGTATATTTTTATGAATAATTTATGTTCTTTTAAATTATTTAAACGGTGGCTCGGTAAACCAGTCAATAATATTGCCAACCCACCACTATAATAAGGAATATATTTTTTTAATAACGGCTCGGTGAATCAAGTACTATCTAAATATATAAATAATAATATTAAAGTTTAAATTAAAAGTACAGATTTTTCAAAATTATTTTTATTATATATTTAGATTTGGTGAACCATACTTGGTCTAGTTAATGATTTTAGTTTAATTCACATTGGTATATCGTTGTTGGTATCTTTTGTTGAAAACAGAACGATTAATAAAGACTATAGTTAAAAATATTTTGGCCTTATCTGACTTTTCAAAACACTGTTCGAATGAATCAAAAATTCAACCTATTACATACATTTTTGCATATTATATTGTATTCCCAATGCGTACGATCACTCATCGCTTCCTCGTAATAGCAACGTAATGTTAAATAATATTCTACTTAACAAATATCTATTTTTGTCATTTTAATTATGAAATTAAAAAATTAATGTTTTTTGTTTATTAAGACGACAAATTACATATGAAATTAAATATTCACATCCTTCTTATGAACCACCCACTACATTTTCATTTCACTTTCCCGCTTCAGGTATAACTATAAAGATTTTTTATAATAATATATAATTCAGTTGACTTTTAAAATATCAATTCTAGTCATCATCTTGATTAAGTAATAACTTATTATATTTAACTTATTTCTGGTGATTTCAATTTATTAATAATAGATAAATTAATTAATTATTATATTTATTATTTAATAAAAAATAAATCCAAGAAATGTGTAAATCAAAAAATATTTTTTTAATTTTTAATAATATTTTTGAATATAATTGAATATTAAAAACAAAAATATCTGGTTGATTTTTAAAATTGAAATTGATTCATTGGCATTAATTTCTTATTAATAATAACTACAAAATAATCTCATTAATTAATAATTTTATAGTGTGATAAAGGCTCTCTTTATGAGACAGAGTATATTACGTGAGTAAATTAAGAATGTGATTTATATTTATTGACGTCTATAATTGTAGTGATTAAATCAGTAGACATTGAATTAAGTTAGAAAATTACGAATAAGAAAAAAAATAAATTATATTATTCCGTTGAATTGAATTGAATATTGAAATGTGTGTGGAATGGAGTATTTGGTTGGATGTTCGAAGGTGCCAAGGTTAATATCGTTGTTCGTATAGCGATTGTTTGTGTTGCAGTTGGTGGTCATCAACAGCGGCTGCTTCGGATCTTTGGATGGTAATGAGCCTTAAGACCTTAAGACCTTCCGTGGGATCGTGAACCACCATCAGCTTAATGAGACGAACAGAGTCGATCTCTAAGGTAAACGAGTTGTGTTCACGCTAGAATCTCGAAAAGAAGTTGCCAAACGTAATAATAATTATTCAAGTATCGGTATGCAATGGTCATGCGTGTTATTCATTGCGATTGATCGTAACATTCATTTAACCTAAATAGTTTGTAAAAGAGAAATCAGTAAGTACATTAAGTATTATTAATCAAGTAAACTTTAGATCAAATTGAAGTATTTTATACTGAAATTCGAATAACTCGAAAATAATTTTGTTTATATCATTAATTTTAGAAGTTCGTGACTTGGAAGATAGAGATCTTAAAAGAAAAAGGAATTTTTAAGTTTCATCCATGAGGCGAAATTAATCATAATTTGGATTTCTCAAATATCAAGGATTATACATATTATGACGCACTAAGATGAACAACGCCTCTAATAATTCAAAAATTCTATGGATAACTTCGAATTATAAGGCTAAAAACTGTCATTCTCTAAGACAAATTGATGTTTTCAATGCCAGAGAAGGAGACAGAATATGTCGTTTTATTTCGGCAACAGGACAATGTAAAACGTGAAAAACCAATCCGATGTTCATTGACACTCGCAATGTTTGGTTAGACAAGACAAGGCCATGGAACACCAGCCACTTGAAGAGAACCATCATCTGACCTAAAACTAGAAATAAACGTCCAGGAATATAAAAATTAATTTCTTGTTTTGCCTCTCACGAGAGAAAGAGAGAAAGAGAAAAAAAAGAGAATGTCTGTCGATGATCGGTTTTGGCTGACCATGAAATTGGTTCCAAAATAAATTCAATTTTTTAAGCACTTTTGGATTTATTTGAAATGGATGTCTAGAAAAGATTGCACAACTCATGAATTTCACTTAACTCATCATTTCCTCTCTAAAATCGATTGGTAATATGGTCATACATGAACTCATTTAGTATGACATGCACGAATTAGAAATATTAATTAATTCTTAAAACTTTTGATTCCATTTTCTATTAATTCATTTTCCATCTTGAAAAAATAAAATATCATTTTTTTTTTGTTGTGGCTGGACCGGTTAGTGGTTGATCGAAGGGTGTATTCAATTAAATTTTTTTTTCTCATTTCATCCTAAGACATAAATATGAAAATCTATAAATAAAAGCCAAAACGAAGATAATCTTAAATGAAAAATTTTAAATTATATTTATCAAACTAATACATTGTTATTGTTATTTGTCGTGGGGCGCAATTATTATTAATCAGTATAATGAATTATAATATACATAATATGTTATATATAAATAATTTTTACCGACCGACGATAGTAAGGGAGGTATTGTTTTCACACCAAATTTTACATGTGGAGATTTTTACATATCTCCACGAATCATGCATTTTCTATACAGAAAAAAGTATTTTTAGCATGATGTCTGTCCGACTTAACGGATTTTGATGAAATTTAGTATATTTACTTAATGCATCAGTAGGATGAATTGATCAACTTTTGGTGCAAATCCGGAAACCGGAAGTGGTAGTATTAGCGATCGACGATAGGAAAATCATCTTTATTAGTTTTTTCTTAATTTAAAATTATATGACGTCATCCAGCCATTCATGACGTCACTGCCTTGTCTTACATATATATTATAAATAAAATAAAATTAAAAATATTTATGTTAAATCCATATCTATTTTTTATTACATTAATAGATATATTAAAATTATTTGAAATTGTTTCTGTAGCTGGAAATTAATTTACTTCAAACCGTCGGTCGGTTCGGACCTAGCCACAGGTCAACTTATTTTCTTATAAAGCCTACAATATTCGTAGTGGAGGTTGATAAAGTCCAGAAGTTAGATAATTTTCTGTAAAAAAATAAATAATTTTTAATTTATAATGAAAAGACAATAATTAGATTTCTGAATTTAATTATTCAAATAAACATTAAATTATTATTAACTTATATATATTTTATTTAATTCAATATATAATTATGTTTATGGTACATATATATATATATATATATATATATATATATATATTTATATAATTATATTAGTTAGCTACTAGTATAATTTTAGAAAAAATCTTTAAAGATTAATTACTGCGGATATTAGGTACATATTTTAATTCTAAATTCGAAACCTAGATAATTTTCAATTTCTAACTTTACACAACACATTATTAATTTTAAAATATTAAAAAAATTTATTTTTTGAATTCAATTTTTCAATCCATTACATATTTTTTTTTTATTTAAATATTTAAGCTTCATTTTTAATTTTCCATATAAAATAATAATTTTATATATAATTGGATTGTGCGAAAACCCAAAATGATCAAGTATTTGTTTTATTTTATATAATTGAAAGGGGAAAGGAACTGTCTTGTTAAGCTTAATGAGGCAACAAAAACAAAAATTAGAAAGTAAATTAGGATAACGTAAGAATTAATTTTTAATAGATCTGATTGAAAGTAGCTGAACAATTTAGTTGTTTTGTTTGTTTTCCCTGACCATGACCTCTTTTTTGGCATCTTTTTAAATCAACCAGGCCATTCTATTGGCACCACTTTCTTCCTACTTTGTAGCGGAGACTTGAATTTCAATTATCGCGTAGGCGAATACCTTTGTGACGCATACGAAAAATATCCCCCCCCCCTCTGATCCAATTACAATAAGATGCCCCTTCGCTTAAACGAATCGTGAAAAAAAGCTAAACATTGGTTATGTAAGCAGGAATTTCATCAGTTTAGGTTCCACTAATCACTCTCTTTTTCTCTCTCTCTCTTTATATATATATATATATATATATAGGTATAAATCAAACTTTTCGATTATAATTTAATAATATCTGACTGATTTTGCACCGTGATTTCAATTAATCCTTCCTGAGTCTGGCAATAGAGGAGTGAGGAGTCATTTTCATTGGTCGTGGAGCTGCGTCTTTAAAAGTCCAATAAATTAAAGCGAACCAGTAATAACAGATTTCATTAGATAGAAAATGTCTTCAGAAAATTATTAGTTGCCAACAGTAGGTAGAGTGATTTCAACGGAGTCACTGAATAAATTTACCTAATGATTGGCGGTAAATCTTACTATAAATGTATTTTTATTCATAAAATGGAGAGAAAATGAATTGGAAATATAATCGGTGTCTTCAATCATTATCGTTTGTTATTTACAGGAAAGGTTAATTATTTGGGTGTGGATGAAAGAGTGGTAAATCAATAAACAATCATCATCCTCTTTCTCTCATTTTATGGATAATGGATAGGAGCACTTGTCGGTTTACTAGAAAACATTTTGACTCTCCCAAATCCGGAATCTGATCCATGATGGTGAATTGGTTCAAGAACTTGATCCTCAGAACGACTTATTTTCATTTGTCATTGGTGGCGGTTGAATTTGTCTCACCATCCATCCTCAAATGGCAGCTGGAAAGGCCAGCCGACTCCGAATTCGAGATATGTCAATAATCAACACTAATATATAGTTATTTAAAAACCTTTCTATTCTTGATTGAAACTTCACGATTTTTCTCTTAGCCATATTTGGTTAGAAATTCTATGTTAATATAAAAAATCAAGATTATTTTTTAGATACATACGAAAAATGTATTAGGAGAAAAAAATAAATAAATAAATAAATAAATATGTTCAAATTAATCATGTGATTATTCCAATTAGAAATATGAGTTATTAATGAGGCGTTTTAGATGACTTTTTATTTGACTAATCTATAATTATACTTATATAATAACATTATAAATCAAGAATAATAATTTAACAAATTAATTTTTAATTTCACTAATAAAAAAAATATTTATATAAAATTTCTTCCGCATTTTTATATATTTCTACATTTTTTTTTAATATTATGGTTAAAACATCAGTGTGGGTAAAGATCATTCTTAATGATTGGACTTCCCTATCCTATGTTAATAAATTAAATATAAAATATGTTCAATTAAAAATACTAAAGGCTGGTCGAGGCCAATCAAGCGCAATAACGGCCGTTTCTAAGGCGTCAACCCTACCCAGTTATTCAAGAACAAAGTACTTATTTGACCAATGTTTTTATTCTATAAAATACAAAATAACTTTGTTATCCATTTAGGGGATGAATGTCGATTCAGTAACAAAATGTTACCATTATGAGCTCAGGAGCATATATTACAAATTTTATTTTTATAAAAATTCATTCATGTCTTACATTACAATGAATATGATTGAAAGTTTTTATTTTATAAGTTAGATTGTAGTTTCAAATTTAGATCATCATTCTTTCCGAGATTTGATTTTAAACAGTAATTTCAGTAGAATTCTTTTGATTATCATTTTAAACTATGGTTTATGAAAATTGACATTAAAAGTTTATAACAGCGGTCGGAGAAATTACCCCAAATGGGGTAAAAATGAAACTTTAGTGAGTAAAAAGTATATATTTTGCTATTTTATAAACCTATTAGTATTTTTACAAATTAAATTTTTAGTTATTGTTTTCTTTTCAAAATTATCATGGGGGGGCTATAATAGGAAAGATGCTAAAACTATATATAAATTTATTTCTATTAACATATAACATAACTTGTTTAATCCAATTTTCTAGAAATTGATTTACATACTTGTATGTAATTTTTTATTTTTCTTAATTTATTTAATTATTCTTCTTTATTTAAAATTTAATTACAATAGCAAATTGAAAAATAATAATAATTTTTTGAATGACATAAACATTTTAAATTATTCTCTATAAATACTCTAAAATTGATTTTTAAAAATATATAAAAAAATATTCTTTTTTTCCCTCCTTTAAAATATTAATTTTTATAATAAAATTATACACTCTATGAATTTAGTTTTTATTAATTATTATTCTTGTGAAATATCTAGTTGGGAAACCACCATCAATCAATTTCTAAATAATAATATATATGTATGTTTCCTATCTACTTATAAATCCCTATTGTTTTCTCATTTCGATGAGATTATTTTACAAATTTGCGATTAAATCATCTATCCATCACTAAATGATCCGTATCCTTGATAAGAAACAAATATAATTTGATTCCGATACTTTACATAAATAATTTGCACATTGAATGAATATTTAAACTCTAAATGATTAGTTATGATAGGAATCTTTGATGAAAATGTTTCCTGGCCTTGATGAAATGATTTCAAAGTATTTGCTTTATTTACGTTCTATAGAAGTATAGAATATATCACATAAATAATAAGTATTTCAATTATGGTTCACGTGATAAAAGATTTAATGTTGAAAGTAAAAGAAAAGGGGCATATACAATGTTTTAGGGAGCACTTTATTTTATTTTAATTTATTAGATTATAACTTAAAATAAGAAATCTTTTATCATTTTTATATTTACACAACAGTGGCGTACCTAGAACTTTTGCCGCCCGGGGCGATCTCCAGTTTGCCGCCCTTTCTATTATAAGTCAATCAAATAGTGGTTTTTATAAATTAATACACATAAATAAATTATTAAGTTATTTAATCAATTATAATTAATACACAGAGTAAATTTTTTTACACATATTTGTATGCACTCGTAAACATATTTATATAATATTTACTCTTCTAGCTTTCATACTATAATGCTCTCAAAATTTATATTATTTGTAATTTCTTGTTCTATTGACAATATTGCAAGATTTTGTAGTCTTAATTGACTCATTGTAGAACGAAGATAATTTTGTCGAACAAAATCTTAAAGATGCGTTTACGAATTCAACGAATTTTAATGAATACAATAAAATAAAATTATTATCCTGTTCTTGGAATTAGAATTCAAAATTTACACTAAAATGCATTTATATACACCGAGGAATAATATTCGAAATCATATAATTAATCATAATTTATATAAATCAAATAGTAAACTTATAATAATCATAATAATCATTTATTATTCAAGAAAGAAAAAAAAAATAAATATGAAATGAATAAGTTGCTTTTTACAACTATAACTAAATATAAAAAATGCCGCCCCAAGATAAATGCCGCCCGGTGCGGACCGCACCCACCGCCCTCCCCTAGGTACGCCACTGTTATACAAATATTAAATATCCTATGTAAGAATTATTATAATGATCAAAATTGGAATTAATATGTATATGCATTATATATTCAATTAAAATTATAAAATGAAACTCTAAATTATACAATGACAAATGTATACGAGTAAGATAAAAAAAATGTTTAATCTAATTAAAATAATTTTGTACTAATTATTTTAATTCATTTTAGTAAATATAGTAAATTTTTTTTTATTCATAATAAAAAAAAGTATTAGTTTAATTTAATCTTATATTTATACATATTTAATTCTAAGTAGCTAATAAATCTAAAAATATATTTTATAATATAGTAGATTAATTAAATGGTAGCAATTAAGTGATTTTTGTTACTAATTTTATGCCCATAAAAATCTTTATTCATATTTTTATTCGTTAATTTTGGAAATTGATTTAATTTGGTGAACTCAGAATTATATATATATTATATTATTATATTATGTATTATATAATGTATATTCAATGTTGTGAAGAAAAATTTAACCAATTATAATTATTATCTCAATTTAGAAATATGTTCTAAGATATAGAATTTGAATTTCATCTAAATTGTATATTGCATAGAAATAAATAGAATATGAATAGTCAAAATGAAAAAAAACAATGTTATTATAATAATATGAAGGAAAAAAAATATAATAATAAAAGATATAATCTTGTTAAAGCAATTTCAAATTTAGCTCAGAATACTTTTTTTTATTTTTATAATTTATTATAATCCTATAAAATACATGCGTTATATTCAATCAAAGGAGTAGATCTATATTTTAGCGAAATATTTTATAGGTGATTTGTTATTTTACATCTCAATAGTTTTTTAGACAAGATCACTTGAGATAAAAGGCAGTCCGTCGACTTTTACCCGAAACTCGGAGTAATATCTTTGACCTTTATTTACCAAATGTTTCCAATTTATTTGTTTGTTTGTAGACATTTTCCATTTGCAATGGCCCTGGATAACAACTGGAGACGAAGAGGAGAAGAACGAAGCAGCCGCCTGTTTTCATAAGGTATTTCAATCTTTTTTTATAATACGATATATAAAAGATATCAAATAACGCCCATGAGAAGCCCATTTCAACACTCGGAATGAAATTGTCGGTTATAGAAAAAAATCTAATTTTATTAGAGAAGATTCTTTTGTTAGATTGATGTGATGACATGGTGTGTGTGCGAGGAAAGCATCTTATTTCGGTCGTTAAACGTAAATATGCAAAATTCACTGTTTTAATGCAGAAACTTTTTATAGGATGGCGTCAAAACACGATAAGGGAGGTCCAAAACTGGAAATTATCCTTCGAGTCGTTGGTGTTTGTGACATTTTGATTTAAGTCCTCTCACAAGATTACATAATTAGTATAATATCGTTCCTGTGTAATAAACACTTGGCTATAAAAAATTAATTCCCATTTCGGGCTAGATAGATACTTTGTTCAGCGCATTATCCAAGATTAAAACAGTCATTTTGCTCACCGAGTTTTATGCCCATTAAATTCCGTAGCGCCATAATGAACCAGACCCGATAGTCTGGCATTGATAAAGTCCCCCAACTTATTCACCAAACATTGACAGACAGTCCGTCACTCATTTTCGTTGTTTAGTACGCTGCGGTTATGAAACATTAAAAAATTGTTAACTTTCTGATCGTTTTGAGTGTGCAAGAAAAAATATATAACTTTAACAAAGAAAGAAAAAGAAAAAAAAAAGAAAAGCAACATGGACAGAAAAAATATCTAAATAACTAACAAAAGAATAATGGAAATCAGAGAGAATGAAAGAAAGAGAAGGATATTGAAAAGAAGAGAAAAAATCTATATCTGTGAGTTCACACCCAAAAACCTGTTCCATCGCCATCGCATTTGGACTCCAGCTCCTTCCAGACACTAACCTAACATACAAACAAGACCAATCGTCCAGCTACATATATCAATGTATTATGTCCGCGGGGCCTCTCGAAAATTTAATTCAATCTTTTATCCGGTTTTTTTTTGCCCTCTCCATTACCATAACATATTAAGAATTGTGGCAAAACCAAATGAAACTCCCATCCATGTCGTGTTGTTGTTTTTTTTTCCTCCATAATCATAAAGAATTTCAAATATCTTGTGCGCTTTTCGATTCTTGAAAAATCTTCGAGCAACGAAATGTAGACATTTGTTAAAGAATTGGAAATAAAAACTTGTATTATTCTCTTTTTTTTATAAAAAAAAAACAAAACAAAACAACATCGTCTTTTCGAAATGTATAACTCTTCCTTCGCGAATCTCATTCTCTCTTATCTTTTTCTCTTTCTACTTGCATTGTTTGGTTCAGAACAAATTTATGACCTTCAAAATTTTTAAACCGATACTGAATTATTATCCTCTTTTAACATTCCATTAGGAATATTAGATTACATTGAGGAAGTTTAAAATCATGATTAAACATATTCATTATTTTACGAAGTTTTCTTTTTTATTTATTTATTTTTTTTTTTTATTTTTGGAAAAAAAAAATTAAAATTATTTAATTATTGAATATAATCTACAATGTAAAAGATTTAATTTAAAAATTTATATGTATTTTCAATAAGAAAATTTTTATATAATAATTTACCAGAGATATTTCCAAGTAATGAAAAATACTACTCTGTTATATTATTTGATAGAAAAAGTATGAATAATATGATTATTATAATCCAGTGTTTCTCAAAATGGGCGCTGGAGCAATCCAAGGGCCGGTGATAGACACAGATTCATTTAGGGAAAATTACTTTTCTATTCTGAGTTCAATAAATAGTTAAATAATTTCAACATTTCTAATTTACACCTTTATTTATAATATTTTGCGAATAGGTACATTAATTTTTCTATTTAATTGTTATTAAAATTAAAAAAAGTTAATTTCCAGGGGGCGCTGAGTAAATTTTTTTTCTGGAAAGGGGGCGCAGTGGAAACCAATTTTATAATCGAATGAATATTAAAAAAATAATTTATTGTTTAACTAAAAAAATTTGTAGTTTTCTTTAAATTATAACATTCAAATGATATTAAATAATTTTCAAATTTAAGTTTTTATATTCCATAATTTCAATATTTATTAAAAAAATATTTTTATTTAAAGAAAATTTTTTTTAAATCCATCTTATATAAATATACTACTAATTTACAGTGAAATTTATAAAAAAATACAATGTTTAAATTGCTAATGAATTTGTAAATAAGAAAAATCTTTATTTTTTTGTATATTTGTATATTTTGAAATTAATTTTGAGACGTTGAGAGAGGAATTATTCATTTATAAAAAAAATGCATTATAGATATAGAATATTTATATATAATATAATAGGTGGGAAATAAAATATATATAGTTTCAATAATGTGTTTTGAACATAAACGTAATTCTAATTTTCAGTAAAAATGATATATATATATTTATAGAGAGAGAGAGAGAGATAGAGAGAAATGAAATGATGTTAGATAAAATACAAAACACTATTTTGAAGCTATTTATTTTATTTTTCAGAAGTATGGAATCCTACTTAATATTTTTGAAAAGAAATTAAGAATTTTTACTTTTCCTCCCCCTTAACCGGTAGACTGTTAAACCGCATTTTAATTTTGAATTCCTTTCTCCTTATAATTCTCCTCTATTGCTTGGCCCTAAAATACAATATCTTTCATTAAAATTAATTATAAAAGATTAATGAATAATTACAATAAAATATAAATGAAAAATAAATGATAAATTTCAATAATACTAATTAATATGGGAAAAATTCTCAAGGTATGCTTTTTTTTTCTTTCTACAAATTATATTTTTTTATATTTGTAGGTATATATTTATATTTATAGTCTTGCTTAAAAATAAGAAAATGAATACAAAGATATTTTTATATTGTTTATTAATAATATAATTAACCATGATGGCTGTGAGCAGGTGTTTGTTCAATGACAATATTTCTTCTTCGAGGTGGTCACTTGCAAAAAAGTAAAAAGTTCATGACAAACAGGAGAAGGGGGAGGGCGGACAATTGGGCGGGCAAAAAACGCGGGATGTCATTAAAAGGGTTTCCTCGCCGACGTCAAGTGAATCTGGAGCCTCGCGGCACTGAAGGAAAAAAAAACGTGGACCTACCTGAGCGCCTAATAGACTTAGCGCCATAAAATAAAAAGACCTGACATAATTTTATTTAATAATTAATAATTTATGAATTATAAAATAAAAAGTAGGAAGAGCGAAGTTAATTGGTAACTGCTCCTAGGTAACAGCAAAATAATTGTTATATGAATTTGAAGAGAAAAATGGATTGCATTGAAGTTTAAACAGGCGGCCACCCTGTATGCAATGAGTCTTGTCTGTCTGTCTGTCTGTCTGGCGAGTCTGCTCGTAAAATTTGACCAACAGGAATTTTTTCCAAGGGGAGGTTCAAAAACAAAAACAACGTCGAAAAAAGACAAGCAAAGAAAAAGAAAGGAATGGATGAAAAAGAAAAAAAAATATAAAAATAAAAACATAAGTAAAAGACCTCGGTCTCTTCTCTCTCTGCTCGTTTTCAGCCCAGCCACCCTTCCAACGTCCATTCGTTCTGTGGCGGGAATATTTTTTTTGTTTTTTTATTTTTATTTTTTTATTTTTTTAAATTTTTTTTTTTTACTGCGTTTTTATTTATCGCTCCGAGAAACATAAAAATCCGCTGTTTTCCTTTTTGGCAAAATCGTTAAGATGTCTGGGCGAAATGCATCGCACAAGGCCAAAGCAGCAGCGTCTGCAGCCACATTTAAATTAAGCCGACTGCGTTCGTCGAGATTGTAGTTTATTGGAGATCCCGGGTTGGACGTTTGTCCAGTCGATTCCGCTTTTTTGGAAGCGATCTTTGCCTATAAATTTAGACTGAAAAGGCAATTGAATCGCAGTCGAACAAATGTTTTAACAAAGAAGAGTGTCACCTCGAATCGGTTTACCTTTTGAAAAAAACATACTTCTTTTTGTAAAGAAAAAAAAAATATAAAACAGAATGCTCTCGTCTGATTCTGATTAAAAAACAAACACTAAACTTACTATCTTCATTCAATTTTTGAGTGAGGTGACCTACAAGGAACTCTTTTTTATTTTCCCAATCCTATAAATACATAAAATGTTTTACATAATCGGCTTAAAGATATTTTCATAAAACAATCCCTTCCCTCCCTATCCCCTTGGCAATTATTAATTGCTTACACTTGATCCTGACATGAAAAGCAATCGTTATTTGATTATATCCCTCGAATCAGAATAAAAGAGATATTTTTATTTATGTAAATTACTTAAAAGATGAGTGATTTTCAACTAGAGAAGAATTCATTTGAATTTTTTTTTTAAATAATACACAAAAGAATAGCATCTATTTATCACTCGTTAATGCTTTTATGAATAAATATTCTGGTAGTGTGCTTATATTTATTCCTGTCATATGAGCACAAGCTTAAGGCTCGCCAAAATGCAACTCAAAATGGCTAGTCTTTCAGCTTTGGGTGGCTTTTTATTATTTATATTTTTCAATTTATTAAAAGAATCAAATGAGAAATTATAATACCATATAATCTAAACAGATTAAGAGGATATCATTCAAAATACATTTCTCTTTTAGTAAATTGAAGTTAAGAATGAATGATAGAGTTATAGTAGAAACTTTTATAAATTATATAAAAAATTGTTATTTAAATATAGACACATGTATTACCTTTTTTAATAAAATTTAATTAATAATATTAAATGATAATCTGTCATTATTAACATTACATTTTTTAGCGTTTGGGTTCTATATTAACCAGAAATCGCAATAATTTAAAATTCTAGACAACAATTGAATTTTAAATCTATTTGAATTTTTTAAAACAAAATTTAACAATTTGTTGCTAGCATCATGGTACATTCTTTTAAGACATTAAAAAAAAATTATGTACAATCAAATTGAAAAATGATCACCCGATCAAATGTTTGTTTCAAATTTTTATAAAAATATATTTTAAATATTCATTTTTTTCCACTAACTTTATCATTTTTTATATTTACATATAAAAATAGAAATAACATATACTTACATTCATATTCAAATTCTTCTTTTTAAAAAAGAATTTTCGATAATAGATGATAAATATTTTTTTATAAAGACGAAAAACAGGTAAAAAATAAACAACTATAAATATATTAGAAGGTATATATTACATTTTAGAATTATTATTACAATAAGTTGTAATAAAAATCTAAATATACCTAAGCATTTCAAAAGAAAATAAAAATAGAGGCGTTAACTATTATTCGTTGGAATAAACTAAGAAAGAAATTTTGGAATATTTGTTAAAGTTATTTTATAGAGTGGGCTATTCTAATTCCTCTCACATTGATTCTCTTCATTCCAAACACCCAAAAAATGGATTTATTTATGTTATCGAATGTTTATTTGTTCAATTAACATTCTTAATAGAGCTAACTAAAAGAATTTCGAATGGAAGCACCATATTCGGAATACAACAAAAGAATTTTTCTTTTAAAATAAATTTTGTTTGAAAAAAAAATATGAATTTTTCATTAGCGAGATGGGTTTTTATTATTTTTGATTTTAGTATACGTTGTAGGACCAAGATCCCCTTAAAATATAATAAAAAAAAAATTAAAATTTTTTTTAAAACTATATAAATAAGATAAATAATTTCATAAAATATTATTTTGATTTTTTTTTAAGCAAAAAAGGATTTTTTCGGAATGTCTTTTCTAAATATATACCGGATTAATTATAAAAAATAAAAATCTCCACATGTGAAATTTGGTGTGAAAAAAAACATTAGACCAAACGATTGAGAGTTAACCAAAGAAAAGAAAATGAATTTAGATTAAAAAATTAATAAAAAATCAAGGGAATTTCTCTAGCCTCCGACATCTAAATCGGAAAACTTCTTTATAAAAAGTAGCACCTCGGATGAAGAAAATCAAGATTGAGAGAGGATCCCTTCTACTGATCATAGAACAGCTTTAACCCGCTTAGGCACCAAACAACTTGATAGGCACTGTATTTTCGTAGGATGTACAAAAATCAGTTTTTCTAAATCAATTATTTAATTTTATTTTTTTTTTTAATTAGAAATTAAAATATTTGTTTTAAAAATTTATGTATGTATTTATAAAAGAAAAATTACTAAAAATTAAAAATAATTATAATTAAAAAAAACAAACAATTTTTTGTATTATTAAATTAATTAATATATTAAAATTTATTTATATATTTATAGACTTATAGACTTTAGAATATAGACCATAAAACGCATAATAAATATATAAATATAGATATATAGTTGATAAGTATAACTAGATAAATTTATAATTTACATATGTTTAGAAAATAATAAAATTATTTATAAATAATTATATTTCACTAAATTTTAGTCTTAACCTTGTAACTTTATAAATACAATTTTTTTTTTATTTCAGTTCCTCTCTTTCGACTAGAAATAATTATTTATAAAAAATAGAGCAATTAGAGACATAAAAAATAAACAATATAATTAATAATTTTAAGTGAAAAAATTTCAATGAAATATTTTAAGGCATTATTTTCTTCAAATGTCTTCTCTAAAGAAAAAATAATTTCATTTTTTCACTATAGATTAATTGTATACAATCTAAAACTTAATGTTTCTTTGATTTTCTTAATAATAAACTGAAAAACTAGAATAAAAGGGTCAATTACACCCTTCCGTTTTTATAATTTCCTTCCAACTCCACAAAATTTTCTGCTTCTCAAGGTGCATTTCCATTTTGCTCATTAAGAACTCATTTTCATATTTTACCTTCTTAATGAAAGAACTTTATAATTGAGTCGAAATAAATATACATTTATCTCCAATTAGAGTTTTGTATAATCTTATAAATAGCTATAATTAAATTGAAAGGGAGGGAAAAAAATGGGTTCATTTTATAACCCTTTAGGATTTGACATTTGTTCTTCTTGATTCATTTAAAATGTTAATATATAAAAAAAGAAACATTATAATAATAATAGTGTTTTCAAATGATAGTGATTTTCAACGAATTTTTTAGGATATTATAAAAGAATCAAAAAATTATTAAAATTTTGAGATTTCAAAAGTAGGAGTTTGTCCAAATGATGTTATAAGGTTTTATGTAGATTTTTTTTAATAATAAATTTATTTTTTTCTTTAATGTTTTTTTTTAAATCTGACTAGAATGAATTTTTATAGATTTTACAAGTTTTTAAAAATAATTATGTATACTTATACATATAGTTACATACCTACCCAAATTTTACAAAATACATAATCAATATGGAGTTTTATTGACTAAAAGAACTAATTTTAAAGTCTTCTAATATAAGTAATTGTTAATTTATTTAAATATTAAATAATTTTTAACTCATATTCAATTTTTGAAATTAGTGCTAAAATTTTTTGAAAATTGAATGAAAAATTTAATAATTGATTATAATATAGATATATTGATTCGTTTATGAAAACTATGTTTTATTATAAACATAATAGCTGAGCAATTTCTTTCAGCTCAGTCATGAGTTTGCTAAATACCGGGTTTTAGTTTTCTATCAAAAAAAAAAAATCATACTAAAAAACGAAAAGTAAATGCACAAAAGATCAGGTAGTGGGGAGAGAGAGCGAGAATTATTCTTTCTTGATGGATAAATGGGTTTCTAACCAGCCAGGAGGGTATCCTGTTGATTTTTTCCCTTTTTATTTCAGAGAGGGTGAATTTCACGGCAAAAGAAGAAAGATGACGAAGGGTGGGGGGTAAAGGGGGGGGAGAGAAGAGACATTGGGTCCTCACGAGCCAAAAAGACAAATAGCTTTTTTTCTCTGTTTCCTTCTTGCCGGTGAAATTTATGTCCTTTGCTTTATTGTCTGACCCAATATTTAGCAGCCTATACGATTCCTATAATGTGAATTTTTCTTCGCTTTTTTATTTTTTTTCACGCATTTCAACCGCCGGATAAACATTTCTATATACAAACACATTCATAAGAAAATTTATTACCTGCGAGTGGTAACTTTACCTTTCATCCCCGCTTAATGACAGGGTGGAGGCCTACACCCTCGTATAGAATATTTTTAATTAACAGTTGATACATATTACCAAAGAGAATCTCTGATCAGGGATTCATTTCATTATCTTATTAGTATCATTAAATTTCTTTTAATGATAATTATATTAGTGGGGTGAATACAAAAATAATTTCATCGGATTATTTATACCAGGAATATAATATGTATATATATAGGAATAATTATTATCAACCCATATCTATTCGTAAAAATTATTCTATTCATCATGGGTTCATTTGCACTCTAATGAAATTACTTTTTTTTATACTTACAATTATAGGTTTTATCTTGATTAATTATGATGATGAAATAAATAAATGAAAACACTAAAAATGTTATTGTATGTAAAAATTAAACAAGGAAGAATTTGAAGAATTATCTCTCCATGTTTAACAAAACAACCTCTTGTAAATTATAACTTTGAAGAAAATTTAACTAATTGTAATTTATTTTTAGTAAAATAAAATATAATTTCTATAAAAACTATTAAGAATTATAGCGCTAGGAATTTTAAATTTGGTAAAAATCATGATAATGATTCGGGAGAATATAAATATAACGATACGAGATTAAAATTAAGTTACACACATAATAATTTAATGCCACTAAATTATGCCTGAACATGGTAAAAATTTAATAATAATATATATTTTTCGATAAAATAGGTATATCTATAAAATTATGAAAGGTTCATCAAATTCATTGATATTCGAATAATAGGTAAATTGTAATACTAATAGTTTTAAAATTTAAAAAAAAAACAGATATGGATATAACATAAATATTTTTAATTTTATTTTATTTAGAATATATATGTAAGACCAGGCTGTGACGTCATGAATGGTTGGATGACGTCATATAATTTTAAATTAAGAAAAAACTAATAAAGATGATTTTTCTCGAGGATAAAATCAATACAAAGTGCATGATTCGTGGTGATATGTAAAAAATCTCCTCATGTGAAATTTGGTTTAAAAATAACCATTCCCTAATACTACCACTTCCGGTTTCTGGATTTGCACCCAAAGTTGATCAATTCATCATACTGATGCATTAAGTAAATATACCAAATTTCATCAAAATCCGTTGAGCCGTTCAAGCTGTACACATCTATACGGACGGACGGGCGGACGGACAGACATCATGCTAAAAATACTTTTTTCTGTTAAGAAAATGCATGATTCGTGGAGATATGTAAAAATCTCCACATGTGAAATTTGGTGTGAAAACAATACCTCCCTTACTATCGTCGGTCGGTAATATATAAATAAAGAATTAAGAAAATATGTAATAAATTTCATAAATGTCAGTATTTTAAATATTAATGAGATTTAAAATAATATTAATAATTAGATATTTAATTAATATTAGATTAAAATGAGATGAATTTTTCAATATTGATAATTTCCATAAAATTTGTATATTTCAAGGTTTTCGAATATATATATATATAACATACTCTTTCGATTATCATCATAAACGAAACTGGAATTTTGAAAATTATAAACGTGATAAATCCATTAAACTAAAAATAAAATTAATTACAGTTTATTCTGTTCTCACTTAATTAAAAGTCGTAAAAAGTTTATTTTGGAAAAAATTCTTATTATAGTATCCATCTTATATATGGTCAAATTAGAGACAGAGTCAGGGCCTGGGAGAGTAAAAAAAATGAATTCGTCACACTATTTTAAATGAATTTTGCATTTTGTATTTCATTGGAATTATGTCTGGTATGAAAAAATTATCGAATATTTTTGGAATTCTAAACAAATGTTGAGTTATTATCGAAGCATTCCATCACAAATGTTCAACAAATGTTTCTTATTTATTTTTGGAAAAAGTAATAAAAATTAATTAATTTGAATACAGATTAGAAACTTGTTTATTTAAAAGAGAAAAAAAGAGAGAAAAGAAAAATAAAAGTCTAATCTAATAGAATTAATTTGATTAATTCATTTCATTATGAATCTATGTGTGTATGTTTTTGAAATATTTATTGATTAATACATATTATATAATTAGTTTAGTTTAATTAATTAATTAGTATCATAAATATTAGTAATTAATGAACTCAAGAGTATGTTTTCAGGAAGGTGATGATCAGTAACCCCCCCCCCCCCCAATTGTGAGTTATTTCATATAATGATTTTTTAAATAAATTGAATATAACACATTTTAGAATAGGCCTATTATAGAAGGCATATAAAAAATGGCAATAACAACGTAAAATATTTATTGAATAAATTATAAGAATAGATAAATATATTAAATAAACAAAAATGATTAAACTTTTTGAAAAGATTATCTATCTATCTATCTCTCTGGCTCTACGAAACTTCAAAGTTCTTGACTGAAGGAACCACATTTCTCCAAGAGTACCTATCCTGAGCCAGCACCATCCAACCCCTACCCTCTCCTATCACTCTCACGTCCCTTCCTATATTGTCCACCCATCGCGTTTCTCAATCGGCATCCCCACCAATATATTTTTCACCATTTTGAAAAGACTATATTTTTTTTTATTTATTAATTAGTTTTGAAGTTTATATATTCAATTTACATTTCATTTATGTGCAATTTAAAAATTTGTGACAGTCAGTCCTCTCTCCATTTAACAGTTAATTATTAATTTTTTGAAATAATTAGGAAATCTTTCGAATAAACATTGTCCAAATAAAGTCATTGTTTTATTCATTAGATCCGTTTCATTTCATCCAAGTTATGTAAGTTCAATGATGACTAAAAGAACCCTAAAGAGAAATCCGAGGGGTGATTTAAGTCTAAGAATTTTATATAATTCTATTTCTATATAAATTTCATAATCAAAGAAATAATACACTATAAACAAAATAGAATCTAATGTTTTTGATTTAAGTTATGATCACATATTCTCTTATCTATATATTAAATAAATAGGATATAATATCGAATAGTAATTGTTTTGTTGTTTTTGTTTGTGAATGTAAAAAACACAATCTGTTATTATGACAATTTGATTACATTATACAGAATTTAAATTCAAATTTGAAAGGAATCATGTCACGTAGAAACATTTATATTTTATATAGGCTTATTTATTTTTTTATTTATTTATTTTTTTTTATTTTTTTCTTATTACAAAAAATTACTCAACTCTCGATTTTTCAAGTAATATATTATGATTATAGGCTGTAGATATAACAAAAAAAAAAAAAAACAAATTTAAATAAAAGTTTTCTATGTAATTTTGAATGCCATTTATATTTATATTTCCAAGATAAATCAATTCGTTTGATGGGTTGCATTTGATCAGGCAGAAGCATAATAGAAACCACGGGTGGAGTGTTGCCAATCCCCCTTTCAGGCTTTCATCTCGCTTCTACCAATGTAGAAGGGGCAGCCAAGTGATGGTTGAAAGACCAAATTGCGAAGAAGATTTCTTATTAATGAGCCATTAATAAGGAGTGACGGATGCGAATGCGTGTTGATCGATCGAATTTCTAATCTTAGGATTACGTCTTCCGAATTTACAGCCGCATTTAGATTTCATCAGAGAATGAGAGGGCAAGAGAGAAAGAAGTGGCGGCTGCCATTTGTCAGCAAATTCCTAATGATAGTAGGAAGAAAAAGTTATACTTTAAATATCACCGAACAAATTCACACTAATATTTTATTTGGAAAGATAAATTTATTTGAGATTCTTCATTTCATTTAAAATGAAATTTAATAATTAAACTAAATACATAATTAAAAGAAGATAAATAAAAAGTATTTTAGTATTTATAATGTTAAAATTATAAATGTTAATGTTAAAATTATTTTATCTATATATATAAAGGAGAGTGTTTGTATGTATGTATGTATGTAATTTGTTTACTTTTTTACTGTCATAGAAACAAACAAAAAATAAATTTCCTACTTAACCGACACTTTACCGGTAATTTAGAATTATGAACATCAAAAAATAAGAAACGATTTCTATGAAATTACATCACAAAATTCTTATATACCTCTATGGTAACATAGGCTATAGATTTTATTAATATCTAATTCTAATCAATAACCGCAGAATTTAATTTTTTAAAGTTTATATAGTTCCCCGTGTTGTTCATTCAAGAGCCAGGCGTGGCCCACTGACTGGTGGACTCATTTTACACTATGTATATAACTAGCAATCAAAGAATTATTATAATATTTAACTTTTTATTTTAAATTCTAATATTCAAATATCATTTCAATTAAATAATTTATTCTAAAAGTTCTCATTTTAATTAATATAATAAAATATTTAAATCATATTTAACTTAAATTATTTTGTATTTATTCTTTCTATATTTGAATACTTCTTTTATTTTAAGGGAGGGAATTAACTATGATCTAAAAAAATTAATAAATGAACTTAATAATAAAAAATCAAATAAATCCATTAATTTAAATTAATACTATTAATGAATGTATATATTGTTAATTTATCTTTAGTTTTATCAATACTTTTATACCGTTAATTTTTATAAATTGTCTCAAGTCTCTAACTTTGCATTTTCTAAAATTTTATTATAATTAAAAATATTCAATAAAAATCAAGCAATGAAATTAAAATATCAAAATGAAATGATCAAGAAATATTATACTCTATTATAACATATACAATACTTATAACTATAGGCGGAGGAAATATTAGACGATATCATTGCGGGTTCATGCCAAATCGATCAACATTAATTAAGATATGTTCATTATGACAGATATTAAAAAAACCACGAATTCAATATCTCTGTTCACTAATTATTTGTAGACTTTAGTAAAACCTACGCATGACTCAATAGATCCGGATAAACTTTTTCAAATTTTGATCTTAAAATTTATCTTGAAGGTAGTAAAGAAAGAGTAAGTGCGGAAATCAATTGTAAAATATTAGGTGACCCAGACGACTTAAATATAATAGGAGATTCGGCAATTGCAATTACAGATAGCGAGGAAAAATTAATCGAGGTAGGAAAAGAGATGAGGTTTGAAATTAATAATGATAAATAAATATATTTAGAAACAAACAGGAGCAGTATTAACATACAAAATGTAGAATTTGAATATGTAGAAAAATTGAATGTAATCATGAAGGATAATAATATTTGAGAAGAATTTAAATCGAAGTTGCAATCGGGAAACGCCTGTTATCATGCAGTAAAGAGGCTTATCTCATCAAAATTATTATAAAAGGGAATGAAAATTAAAATATATAAAACAATTATTTTGTCTGTTGTATTATATGAGTGTGAGACATGGTCTATGATCTTAGGAGATGAGAGTGGATTCAGAGTATTTGAGAATAGGATTCTTCCCAGCATTTATGGGCCAAAGATGAGGACACCAGGGAATGACGTAAGAAAGATGGAACAGAGGCTCAGGATAAGGACACTTGGAGAAATGTGGTTGTAGCTGCCAAGAACTTTCGAGTAGATAGTTATAACATATTCAATAAAAATATATATAATTAATTTACTGATTAAATTAAAATATATTTTAAATAATCACACAATAAGAAATGAATGTTTTATGTTATACATTGATTGAAACAAAATGGATGAAAACCTTTTACTACTTTCAACCAAATACTATGTACAACTCGGGGGTACAGGGGGCGGAGCCCCCGTCTAGATGTGAAGAGCGACGAAGGAGCTCTGAGCAGCTAGTTTGTAATAAAATAGAAGCTATAGGATGAATTATTTTCATTTAATTTTGTTTTATTGACAGGCCAATTTATTTCTTCTGTGTAAAATACATATATACTAATTGTAAAAGAATGTACCAATATTTTATCAAATCAAACTCTCCAAATTTAAATTTAAAATATTTCGTATGTGATAAAATAAAATAAACATAAATATGATATTTCATCATCAAATCATATATTTTAAAAATAATAATATGCAATTGAAAAGTATAAAAATAAATAAAAATGTATAGAATGACTAAAATGAGGGCAATAATCTAAACTTTTTTTTTAAATAAAATGTATAATATCAATTATTATATGAAAATAATTTAAAATTAAAAAAAAAATATTAAACGATTTGTATAAATAATTAAATTTTTTATTATTATTATTTATATAGAATTATTTTTTTGTTAATTATAATAAAAATAAATAGTAACACAAATAGTTTCTAATTTTTTAAATAAATTAACCATAAAATAGTTAAATTCTCTTTTCAATATATATATATATTATATTCATATTTGTATTTAAAATATATTTATTCGTGATTTATTTAGTGATTTTAAACAAACATTCTTCTGTACCTTTGTCAATTTAGAAAAAAAAATGTCAACAATTATTTATTTCCGACATTTTTTAGATGATGATGAACAGATAAAATTATTTGTCTGGACTAACACACACCTCATACATATCCTGATGGAATAAAATAAATAATTTTCTAAATAAAAATTCTTGTTTAGTTTTAATGTGTCTTTATGTATTTTAAAGAATGTATTCTGGTTAATTAAGACGATTATAATAAAGGCCGGAAATTGTAGACATTAAGCCATTTTAAAAAAGCACAAGATTTATTAAAAATAATGAATATTTGTTTAAATAATATTATGCAAAGTAACATTAATTTTACTTAAGGACCTATAATTAAAAAAAGAAAAAAAGAAAATTTTCTTATTTTATAGTCCTCCTGTGGTTATCGAATATTTTTCAATTTTTCAAAAGAGCGTTTTTCTTTTGTCAATGTTTGTTTTTTCTTTTTGGAGATTTCAGATCGTCGTAAAAGGGTCCATTAAGATGTAACATTCCAAGATGACAGTTTATAATAAATAATATCTAATTTAAATTTGATTCTCCATTTTTTAATGAGTTTTTGATGATACTCATGATGATAACATCTTCTGTTTATCTTATAATTTTATTATGCATTATAATTAAATTGATAAAAATGAAAAAAATAGGCCCGCCAAAATAAATGAAAGAGATTTCCTTATTTTCTGGATCATTATTTTTCATAGCATTCTAAATTTCATAGAATTTTTTATTGAAAGATTTCAAAATGAAAAAAATTCTAAAGAAAAGTACAAAAAGAAAAATTGGATTTGAATTATTTTGAAAAGTATTCTGTCTGAAATGATTTAGTATATACTTATAAATCTATTGGCAAATATATATACTCTATATACACCATATATTATTAATACAAGACGAATTCTTAATTTCTACATGAGAATTTTAATTATTTAAAATATTAAATATGACTTTAATTAATAAAGTGAATACTACTTTAAATAAATCTTATATGAGAAAAAAATACGTATATTTATTTAATATTAATTAAACATATTAATAAGGACTATTACTTTAAAATGGTATAACCTAAACTACATATATCTTACTAAAGTTAATTATGTAGTTGCAGCAACTAGTCAATGTAATTAATTCTTATCTATCATTCTATTTATTATTTTGTATGTAAGTAAATTTTATTCATAGATATATTTATTTACTGTTAAATAATATATAGTATTATTAAATATAATTAATAATATAATATATATTAATATAATTATTATATTTATAAATATACATTTTAATTTTCATAATAGAATATTGACAAAAATCAAAGTTAATATTATTTAAAATAAAATATGACTTTTAAATTACAAATTTCATCATATTGTGTTTTCATTTTAAAGATTTCAAACAATTATATTATTAGATAATGAAACTGTCTAAAAATAATTAAATCATATATCTACATTCTACAAAATTCTTAAACTATTTTTACTATCTCGTAAGAGATAGTATTGCCATCACGAAAATTTTCGATGTTGAGATTTTGATGTTTTTATACGTTTTGAAGATTCCTGAATCATTTTCACTAAGGTTGAGAAAAATGTATGTGTGTGTGTATGTATGTAGACAAGATTGCGCAAAAACGGTTTGAGCTAGAATGATGAAATTTGGTACATGGACATTATTCAAAATTCATAGTTTTCTATCAACTTTTGAGAAATGTAGCAAAACCGAAGAGGGTCATTACCTACAACGTTTTGATTTTTTTTCCTCTAAAGTGACCGTAAAAATAAAGATATATGTTTGATAATTTTTCACATGATTAATAATCGTATAAAACTGCTATATATAGAATTTCAGCTTGATTGACTCGCTGAAAGTACCAGAATTAATTTTTTAACACTGCAAATCTCACGCGCCAACACGTGCCATGGTGCCATCAATAAAAAGCCAAACATGCGCTGGTTTAATATTTACTATTTATAATTAATAATTAATTAAATTTAATTTAAACATAATATATTATGTTATTTAATCCAAATCAAATTGCGAGATAGTCGAGTGGAGACACTCCAGCTTATTATTATTAGTTTGCTTTTAAATAGAATAATAAATACTTTATTATCATAGATTTTTAATGAATAATTTTACCATTATTAAATAATAAGGTAAAATTAATAATGATAAAAAGAATTTCTAAATTAATTTAAATTTATAAATATAAACTTACATAAAATTTTATTACATATACCATATATATATTATTAGCATTTAACATAAAAATTCAGAAGATAATATGGTTAAATAAAAGTTAAATTCATTCATTCCTTCAAATTTTACAATTAAATTGTGTTATTGCTCCAGTAACACTAAATTGATCAATTATATCTATAATTGTTTTGCAATTAAGTTATTTCTGAAATGAAAATTTATCAATTAGCAAACTCATATCTATTTGATTAGATCGCTCTCGATTAGAGTGAATCCCAAATCAGCAACACAATAATTTCAAGTTAATATAGGCGAATTAATCTCATCTGGAAGTTAATTATAGGGCTTAACTCACCTTAATTAGGGGAAACTACGTTTAAAGTTTCTTCACTGAATTAAGTGAGAAAGAAGATCTAAAAAAAAAATTATTTGAAATTAATCTCAACTTCCAATTATAGTAAGTCCTATTTATAATGATAGCTTCTAAATAATAAACATATTTATCATTTACTATTTAATTTCAAGTAACTTTAAATATTATATCAAAGATCATTTCAGTACTATTCTATGCACCAAAATAAAAATATTAATGAAACATGATGAATATGTAATAGGAATACTCACAAATAAGTTCATGTATTTATATACAAATAAAATTATTGTTAATTTAAATATTTTATAGTCAATGCATAGTTATTTAACAAGTATATTAATCAACTATATAAGAAATATTTTGAAATTTTAAACTATTACTAACTAACTATAAAATATTATATACAGATAAGTAATTATTAAGTTTAAATTAAAGTTTTTATTGAGTTAGTATTTTAGATTAGTCTACTTAATGTATTCTATAGCATCGATACTTAAGAATTCGATTGTATTTTCAAATGGTTGAAATTAAATACATAATTAATAATAATTGTTAATCTTAATAACAAATTTATAAAGTAATGGATAGTTTGATAAATGAAGTAAAATATTATTTGAATTAATAATTATTTACATTAATTAATATAATTAAAAAGTATAATGAAATTATTTAAATAGTATATGATCATATGTATATTATTTTGAAGCTTTAATTATAAATAGGGCTTACTACAATATAATTAGAAGTTTAGATTAATTTCAATATATATTATTTATTTAAATATATAGAATAAAGGAATTTTTTATATAAAATTCTTTATTTCTAAAGAAGAATTGTTAATATTGAAAAATCGATTAGAAATAAAATGGATTGTTATATTCAAAGCAAAAAATATGTAGTTTGTAAATGAAAGAAGAGTTTTTCTATCTTTTTTTAAATCCTCATTCAATTAAATATATCTTGTCAGGTTCGTAGAATGGATCTATGGATGTCTAATATTCAGTCCTACTATAGCCGAGAGCGTTAAGTCCAAAAGTACCTTTCATTTCAAATTTTAACCGGAAATGCTTTCAGGCAAACTCCTGATTCCCTTTGGGGTTTTAACTAAAATATGCATTCTTATTTAAAGATTTGATTATTCAATCATAAATCATCTGTATTCAAATGCCTTTCAAAACATATTCATATAATATATTTATAAATATAAAAAATTTATATATTATAAGTAACAAAAGTAAAATTGTGTAATATATTTAAGTATATGATAATATAAAAGTAAAATTGGTTTGTTTATAGGGGAAATCAACAGAAATATACTATATTCCGGGTGTTAGTTATAGGAAAAGAAAATAATAACCAATAGACAAAGGAGAGTGCTTTTGAAAATAAGTGATGTATTACACTCGGGATAATTCCCGAGTATTAGATCAAGAGCTATTGCTGACAAGAGTCTTGACCTAGAAAGAATCCAACATCTTCAACAACGAAAACCTATTATATGCATGAATGATTCGTTGGCGCAAGAGTTGCAGCAGCCAGCGATCGATTATCATCATCATCATCATCAACAACAACAACAACAACAACAATGGCAAATACAATAACAAACAACATCGTGGCCATCATGAATGCTACTGAAGCAGCATCTTACAACTTCTGTATTGCGTTTGCTAGGACGCATACAAACAATTTGCCTCAATAAAGATGGCTAATAACTGAGATTCGCTGGTGGGGCCTCTTGACTAATGGTCCTCGTGAGCGGCTCGCGTGCTCCCCCCCAATGCTGGTCTCGAGCCTGGAGTGCGCAGACCCTCGTGACAACCCCGAGACAAAGATCTTCTTACTAAACTGCGTTTTATCCAAATCAGAATTGAAGGAGAAGTAGTTGCTAGGGGAAGCGGAGCATCTCCGTAGAAAATGGATAATTTCCATTTACTAGATTGGCCATCGAGCAAAAGTCATGCATTATTCAGAGAAATACATATTGTGTCCCATTCATTTTACCTTCTCACTTTTCATCCAATAAATGAAAGTTTTTTTGTTTTTTTATTTTTTTTTAATCTCGATGTATAAATCAATTTATGAATATTTCCAAGTCATCTTGTTGGAATGAAATTCTTGCGGTTTTAGTCACGCATTGTATTAATCAAATTACATGGATTAAAAACTAAAGAACGTTTAAGTTATTTATTAAAAGTCTAGTAAACCATTCAAACTTTAATATAATTCATTGAATATAAGATGATATCTTGATCAAATATTTAACTTCATTTCATTAAATTTAACTTCTTTAAATACTAATTAAACTCATACTCAAAATAGTCTGATATCCTGGTAGACACACACAGTTCGACTCTTAGTACAAAGATATCTTTTTGATGATTAAATTAAAAAAACATTAAAATAATTGAGGAAAAATTGTATGTATCTAAACTACATTATTAAAAATTCATATATATAATTATTATTATAGAAATCTATAGTAAAAATCAATGCAGATTTTTCAATTTAATTGAATTTATTTAAATTATTGATTTATTTAAGTAGTTATTGAATTAGTCATTCCTAGTGATATAATCATTGTTAATGTAGTGACAATCACAATAAATTGATATTAGTAATAATAATAATAATAAAAATATTATTTTTTTCAGTCTAAAACAAAAGTGAGTAAGTGTCACAACTATTACATTTGTGCCTGGAACACCGAGCTATCGCTCGACCCTTTAAAAAATATTGAAATACAATTCTTTAATTATTTATTACAATTATTAAATGTTACATCATTGAATCAATCTGATTAAAATGAATGGAACTTGGCGTCCCCAATAATAATAAATAATAAAAAATAAAATTAACTAATAAAAATTTATAAGATTTAACAAAAAATTAAACGACAATACAGATGAAAAAATTTCAAATATTTTAAAGGAACAGGAATTAAAAAATTATCTATTTATGCTTTTCTATTTCTATTTAATATTATTAGATCATATTTATTCAATAATTTATTTTGAATAAGATATTCTTTAATAATCATTTTAAATGAATATTAATTAAAGAAAGAAATTGTTTTTAAATATCATAAATAATATATATAATATGTTTTCAAGATAGAAACACACAAAGATAATTTATATATTTACAATGTTTGCAAAACAAATAAGATAAATTTTAGATTTTTTTTTTTTGGTGAAAGATTAATAAATATATTTCGTAATTTGATTCTAAAATATTATTAAAATAAATATTTTTAATTTTATTTTGAAATTAAATAAAAAATTTTAAAATATTTTAAATATAAAAAATATTAATACATTTTCAATTAAAAAAAAAATGGCAAGAGGCAAATATGGATGACGTAGTTAGTGACATTATATAAATTTAATTTAAAAAAAAAATTAATGAAGATGATTTTTCCCTGAAACCAATAAAGATCGATTTATCTCTATAAATATTATCTATGGTATGAATTTCAAAAGAATCCTTGTATAATAAGATAAAATATATATATTGTAATGATTTTTTTAGTAAATTGTAAAATGTTTGGCAGGGGGAAATATTATGAAAATTTAGGGTTTTTGGTCACAAATGTGTAATGGACAAGGTTGGACTTTGAATGGCGTGAACTGTCCCGGATATCTGGACAAACAATAAAAAGAGAGAAAAAAATTAAACTTAAAATTAAGAATTAAAAATTTATTATCAGATTGATTATATTTAATGTTTAAAAATTCTTTTAAAACCTTTTAAATTTAAATATAAACTTTTATTTATAGGTTTTTTTATATATGCAAAAAATTTATTTAATATTTATTTATAGAACAAAAAAAAAATTCGTTATATCAAAATTTAAGAGACATCAATATTTGTTGTGAATTAAAAATAATTTTTCTTTTAATTCTTTGATTAACAAAAAAAAATTAATTAATAAAAAAATTCCTTCTTTCAAACAATATTTCTTGTTAACGATGTAGCCGGAACTCTTCTAAGTGACGGCTGAATGGTGTTCCCAAATGCAAAATTAATGAATACAATAACACCACCAAAAGATGCAATCAAAGAATCAATGCAACAATATGTTCAAATCAATAATCTAGAAAACTGTTAATCTTGTAGCCGGTCCTTATATAAGCGATTATCAGTGGACTGGTGAATGGTGGTCCTTTGTCCACCAATAAAGTCCATCCGCTCGGGACGCTAGCTACTGCCCGACTGACTCTTTGACTTTCCAACCACTAGTCCTCTTCAGGGGAAACGTATTGCAATCCTAATCCTTTCCACAAAATTTATTTATTTTTAAATAAATAAATTTTATTTTTTCCTTTTATTTTAAGAATTAATGATATTTTTAAAATATCATTACATCCCCTGTTCCCGATTAAAAAAATTTATTTGGGGATATGAAAGGACCCAAAAAAATTTTTTTTTTTTTTGATGAACCGGGTAATTACGACACATCACTTAACATTCACTAGCACTTTAGTTTGTGGATGGTAGTTACCACACATCACTTCAAATTCACTAGCACATTAGTTTGTGGATATTATATACACAAAATATTTACATTTTTATATTTACAATAAGGTTTACAGTTTTTTGTTAAATATTTACACTTACAAACTAATTATAAAAAAATTTTCATTTATTTTTTTTATTTTATTATTGTTAATTTTTTTTTTTTTAATTATTTGAAAAATTGTATATTTTTTTTCAAAATATAAATTAAAAAAATTTTGACAATTTTGACAATTTTTTTGACAATTAATTTTCTTATTTTTTTTTTTTTAATTTTGATTTTATTTAAATTTTTAAACAAAAAATTAATTTTCTATGCAATTTGCATTTAGATTATTTAACATTTAATCACAAATTTTCTTTTTTCTTAAAATTCAAAAATTTTCTCTCCTTTACCAATCCATCTTTTTCTTTTAACAATGAAACACCTTGACACAACTCGAATCAATTAACAAAATGAATCTACTATAAAAAATAAACTTTTGGCTCTATTAATATAAACAAACAATGAGATTATTAATGATTTGAATTGTTTAATTATTTCAATATGAATAACAACAGCATATCAACCGATACTCACTTCAAATGAATCGAGACTTACCATCACCACAACCCTTTCAATGATTTGCCTACACATGAACACTCTCTGTAACCTCTTACATTTTGCTATACGAATCAAAATTTAAAAAAGCAATCTCGCTACTTCAATATATTAAAAAATTTCCTTTAACCCTAAATCCTATTACTTTATCATTATAATAACCAATTTCATATTTCATAATCCATAACACAATATTTATCACTCAATTAACCATTATTTTTCTTAACTTATCACTTAAATAATTAAACCTAAAAACTTTTTATATATCATTTTTCGATCAAGATCGACCCTCTATCTTAAAATTCTGTATAGCTCCATATTTTAATATCTCAAAAACACCAATCGCAGACAAACTTCCTGAAATAATTGACGAATAACAAACATCTCTCAACTAATTAAAGGAGTCTAAAAATCAAAAAAAATCAAAAAACTACAATTCATTAAATTTAATATCATTAATAACCTTGAAAACCATTTGATATAATTTTAATTAATGTGCCAATTGTATCATTTAAATGCAAGCCAAATTGATTAAAATAAAAATTGTCATTTCCTTCATAAGTGGTTCAAATTCAAAATTACCATAATATCAATCGTGGCAAAGGAAACTTTAATTTTGCGGCGAAAATACCATCCCCTTTTTATTATGAATATAAACCTAAATCTAAAATACCAACTTTTTACTTGTACTATCGCTAGTAAGGAAGGCGAACAATTCTTAAGGGATGTTGGATCATTGGGACAAGGAAGATAATAATGATTGTTAGTTTTTACATTAGTTGGAGAGTGGAATTGATTATGTTGATTAGTAGGTAATAGCCTATGCTTAATTTTTTTAATATTAGTATGGTTAACCAAATAGGAAAAAAAAGGACTGTTAATTGCATTTCTAATATTAGTCACAGAGCGTAAAGTGTTAACAGTACTAGTGGGGAGGGTCTTCGATATAGAATCACTTCGCTTATATGGAGAGTTATCACAATTTTGAGGCTTGATGGTGGGTTTACTCAGTTTATTAATAGTATTTGCAAATGAGATTTCTGGGGGTGCAAACGAAGTGGGTGGATCCTTAATAATGATTTTTGACGATACAGAAAAATTTGTATTTTTTAATATTAATTTAGAAGCACTATTTTCTATTGCTTGAACCTTCCTATTAATATTATTCAAAGAGTCTGTAGTGTTAACAGCATTAGTGGGGAGAGGCTTGAATATAGGATCATTTCGAGAGTTATCCAAATTTTGAGGATTGATGGTGGGTTTATTCAGTTTATTACTAGTATTTGCACATGAGATTTCTGGGGGTGCAAACGAAGTAGGTGGATCCTTAATAATGATTTTTGACGATAAAGACAAATTTGTATTTTTTAAGATTAATTTAGGAGTACTATTTTCTATTGTTTGAACCTCCCTATTAATATTATTCACAGAGCGTGAAGTTTTAACAGTATTAGTGGGGAGAGGCAGTATAGGATCATTTCGAATATATGGAGAGTTATCTGAATTTTGAGGATTGATGGTGGGTTTATTCAGTTTGTCAACAGTATTGGCATATGAGATTTCTGGGAGTGGAAGTGAAGTGGGTGGATCCTTAATAATGATTTTTGACGATAAAGACAAATTTGTATTTTTTAAGATTAATTTAGGAGCACTATTTTCTATTGTTTGAACCTCCCTATTAATATTATTCAAAGAGCGCGAAGTGTTAACAATATTAGTGGGGTGAGGCAGAGATATAGGGTCATTTCGAATATATGGAGAGTTATCCAAATTTTGAGGATTGATGGTGGGTTTATTCAGTTTGTCAAAAGTATTGGCATATGAGATTTCTGGGAGTGGAAGTGAAGTGGGTGGATCCTTTATAATGACTTGTGACGACACAGACAAATTTTTATTTTTTAAGAGTAATTTAGGATTACTATTTTCTATTTTTTGAAACTTCCTATCCATATAATCTAATTTTTGGTTTACCTGCATTAATTTTTGCAATATGAGGTTCAGAGCATTTGCATCTAAAGGGTTAGGCACTGGCATGGTCCCGACATCCATTGAAGCAACCTGTCGATCCGACTGCATTCGAAAATTCTGTGTAACATCTTCCTTACACACTAACGGATCGAACATCTTGACAACATCGTCCCACTCCACCACTCTATCTGCCGCCATTCTAATTTTTTTTATTATTTTTTTTTTTTAAAACAAATTTTCTACAACAGACAATGACAAAAAATTAGTTTTTCCGTTGTTTCAACGTGTCTCCCAGTCCGCCTCCAAGACAGTTCAAGTCCGACGTATTTATTCATATCTCGGTGGGACCTCCATGTAATGATTTTTTTTGTAAATTGTAAAATGTTTGGCAGGGGGAAATATTATGAAAATTTAGGGTTTTTGGTCACAAATGTGTAATGGACAAGGTTGGACTTTGAATGGCGTGAACTGTCCCGGATATCTGGACAAACAATAAAAAGAGAGAAAAAAATTAAACTTAAAATTAAGAATTAAAAATTTATTATCAGATTGATTATATTTAATGTTTAAAAATTCTTTTAAAACCTTTTAAATTTAAATATAAACTTTTATTTATAGGTTTTTTTATATATGCAAAAAATTTATTTAATATTTATTTATAGAACAAAAAAAAAATTCGTTATATCAAAATTTAAGAGACATCAATATTTGTTGTGAATTAAAAATAATTTTTCTTTTAATTCTTTGATTAACAAAAAAAAATTAATTAATAAAAAAATTCCTTCTTTCAAACAATATTTCTTGTTAACGATGTAGCCGGAACTCTTCTAAGTGACGGCTGAATGGTGTTCCCAAATGCAAAATTAATGAATACAATAACACCACCAAAAGATGCAATCAAAGAATCAATGCAACAATATGTTCAAATCAATAATCTAGAAAACTGTTAATCTTGTAGCCGGTCCTTATATAAGCGATTATCAGTGGACTGGTGAATGGTGGTCCTTTGTCCACCAATAAAGTCCATCCGCTCGGGACGCTAGCTACTGCCCGACTGACTCTTTGACTTTCCAACCACTAGTCCTCTTCAGGGGAAACGTATTGCAATCCTAATCCTTTCCACAAAATTTATTTATTTTTAAATAAATAAATTTTATTTTTTCCTTTTATTTTAAGAATTAATGATATTTTTAAAATATCATTACAATATAATTTATTATTATTATTTATTTTTTTGTTTAATTCAAATCCATCGAATTCCTTAAGTATAAATATTCTCTTGAGTAAAGTAGTTAGTTTAAAATTTTATGTAATATAAAAAACTTGCAATTGCATTATAAGGGGAAATCAGATAAGAATCCCTCGTGCAAACTGATAGGGGTTTTAAAGTCGAGCGGAAGGGGCCCGTGCCCTTTCCAAGCAGGGTGATTTGGGGTGCCATGAATTGATCGCAAGAAGTCGGCAAGATTTCTGTTGCGTGCCCATCTCGTGGTTCGCCAAATCGTTTTCCCATTGGACACGCCACCCTCGGCAACTAATCGACCAGGTTTAATCCCTATCTAGTCTCTTGATAAATTTCATTTTAAAATAGACCTATTTTAACACTAGCCGAAATAGAATGGCATAAACGCACATTGATGTCTAATTTAAAATTGCTACATTTATAGATTGTTCAACGGCGGAATGTATCCTTACGTGGCCATTTGCCTTTAAGAAATTCTGATCCGTTATCATCGTTGAGAAATTTCAATTGGAACGCTTTCGCAACAACGGATAATAAAATAACCAAACGGATATTTGGATTATCATTTGTTAAAGAAAAATAAATCAGTGGATTGTGTAACATGAGATTATTTTAGAGAATTGAAATAAAATCAAAAGCGGCGCACAAGGGCTTTAATTTTAAAATTGAAAATTGTCATTTCAAGGACTATTAACAAATATCTACCTATTTACTATGTATTTATGAAATATTTTGACATAGTTTGAAAAATATAATAGTAATAATAGAGATTATACAATATATAAAAAAATTATTTAATATAATTATCATATTAATAATTATTAAAATTTCAATCTTTTACATTTAAAAAATTAATTTGAAGGTAATTCTTGGTTAATTGATTTTTATATTTTTTTTTATTTTTATTAAATTCAAAATTTACCAACAATATTTATTTATATATTTATGAATATGTTTGTTTAATAGTTAATAGAATAAATTGTATAACTATTTGTAAAAAAAAATAAGTTGACCTGTGCCCAGGTCCGAACCGACGGTTTGAAATAAATTAATTTCCAGCTACAGAAACAATTTCGAGTAATTTTAATATATCTATTAATGTAATAAAATATAGATATGGATAGAACATAAATATTTTTAATTTTATTTTATTTATAATATATATGTAAGACTAGGCTGAGACGTCATGAATGGCTGAATGACGTCATATAATTTTAAATTGAGAAAAAACTAATAAAAATGATTTTCTCGAGAATAAAACCACCACAAAGTGCATGATTCGTGGTGATATGTAAAAAATCACCTCATGTGAAATTAGGTTTGAAAATAACCCTTCCCTTCCTATCGTCGATCGCTAATACTACCAATTCCGGTTTCCGGATTTGCACCAAAAGTTGATCAATTCATCCCACTGATGCATTAAGTAAATATACCAAATTTCATCAAAATCCGTTGAGCCGTTCAGGCTGTACACATCTATACGGACGGACGGACAGACGGACGGACATGCTAAAAATACTTTTTTCTGTTAAGAAAATGCATGATTCGTGGAGATATGTAAAAATCTCCACATGTGAAATTTGGTGTGAAAACAATACCTCCCTTACTATCCTCGGTCGGTAAAAAACAAAACATGTTCGAAACAGAAAAGTTTTATTTAAGATAAATAATACTTAAAATAATATAGAAATTTTTCAGTGAAAAATTGCTGACCAGAAGTGCAACTTTACATCATTGATTTTACAATTTTTTATCATTTTCTTAAAACTCATTCGTTTATCCGATGATTTTGAATAATCTTACAACAAATAAAATAACTATAATCTATCTACCTATGACAGCATAAATGTTGAATTTTCATAATAGCTTCCTGTACTTTTATTTTTTTATTTTGGATAACGAAGTATTAATAGTAATAATAAGAAATAAATATTAGCGAATTTAATAATTAACTTTTGAAGAATTATTAAGAAAAAAAAAATGTAAAAAGGTAATTTGTTATCTTAGAGTTGTATAATCTGCACACCGCACCAGATTTTTTTTTAAACCGTATAAAAATGGTTGAGCGTCCTTTAGCAGTTTTTATGAAAAGAAACGACTTTCAATATCAATCTACACTCAATAATTTAACAGATTAGAAGCCAACTTAATAGCCTTGAAGTCCAAAGTTATTAAAAATCAAATCAATCATTATTGTTATCGTTAATTATTTTTTTTTTCTTCTTTATTTACTTAATGTTTCAAAAAATTAATGATTCTTTTCAAAAAAACAAAAAACAAAAAAAAAAGCAAAACAACTAATATCTTATTATAAAAACTGATGCTTATATATTATAAAAACTGATGCTTATATATTTCACTAGACTCTATAAATTTTTTTATCGTATGCACTTTGGTAATATAATGAATATTTAATTTATTAAAAAAAATAAC